>OZ012646.1:15315313-16580284 GCA_963942575.1 Priocnemis perturbator | reverse complement strand
CCAAAAAAAATGTTTGCTGTTTAAATTATTCGGTTGATCCTTAGAACAAAACAAGAGGGGTCATCTGGCGAACACTGACCTTGTAATGGATGTCCCACATATTGTGTTGTTGTGAATACTAACCGGGCATAATTCCTAACAATCATTCATTACGGCAAATTTTAGCACATAAATAACGTTAGGTAATTTAACGCTCGGTAAGTTTCGAATAATGGATTTGTATCGGTAAATGAAATGAAATGTGGAAAACGCAATTTGCGCGCAAATAAAGATGCCATATCTGCTACTCGCGCGTGAAGGTCTTAACTCTGCTGGAACAGAAACCAATTCTGCAAAGTTGTAATTCAAAATTATTCAATATTTTTATTTTTGAAACACGTTATTGTACACACTCATAAGTTAACATTGATACCTTCCATGATAATGGTGTGGAAATTATATTCTGAGAAATATGGGAAGCTAAAATGGATGATCATGTATTTCTGTATTATCCCTACTTTGTTTACAAATGTACATGTCCTTGTCCCCTTCATGTAACATTTCAGATACATAGGAAATATGACCAGCAACATATTATTAAATACAGATAATCAATATGAGGAATGAAGAGACTTATAGTATGCTTGTATGTCTTTCCTCTTCTTTCTCTTTCTCTCTCGCTCTCTCACTCCCCCTTTCTCTTTTGATCTCTCTTTATCTCTCTTACCTTTTTGACCCTCTCCCTCTAGATTTTTGTAAATAAAGTATACTTTTAATAAAAGAAAAATTGAGATACCCTACATTTGCACATATGGTGGTAAACTATAATTTTTAATCTCACAGTCCGGTCATTTGGAACTGAGGATAGGGAGACTCAACTTCCGGTAGCTCCACAAAACCAGGTCTACGAGTATATCCTGTTCCGTGGATCAGATATCAAGGACATCAGAGTGGTCAACAATGTTAGCTCTATTCCCAATGATCCAGCCATTGTACAGGTAAGCATGTACTTTCTAAAAGCTGAGATGTGTCAGCGATTCGAAGAATAGGTTGCGAAATGTGTTTGGTCACTTTACAGATGACTGTACAACCATCTATGGGACAGCAATCTTACCAACCGCAGCCCAGTTATGCTCATCCCATGATGGGTCAAATGGGCCCAATGGGTGGTCAATATGGCACTCCATATGGTATGACAATGGGAGCCATGGGGCCAGTAATGGGGATGCCAACTACCGCAAAAGATCCTCGTGGACCCATGAATAAACAGCCAAGTGAGTTGAGCTTGGGCCTTGCTGAACCCAATGCCATCTCTATTCCAAACTCACTACCGACGGCCAATGTCGACCCATTACCAAAAGACCAATCTCTGGAAGATGGTAAACTGTTTTTGCTATGACCAAATCCTTGCCACTGGTATTGTCCTGCCATGGCTGCTTTCTCTTTGGTAATGCTTGCTAATCTATACTTTCTCAAAGCAAAGCCTATTTCGGTTGAATTAAGAGTAAAATGTGCATCCCTACTCAAAACGCTTTATAATTTGCTTGCCGATGAATAGCCTATGCTCTATCGTACTAATATTTCAACTCGCTAGCGTTCTCTGCAGTTAAACACGCTTGCGCTGTGTATTTTTACGCCGAATATCAAGAATACGTGCCGTATCGGCATGTGTAATTGTAATGCATGCAAAAAGAGTCAATCGGAACGAAGTTACGGAATCATAGAAATATATATTATACGACAGATCTTGTTCTACCTGAAAATACACCGCCTTCTCGCGATCTCAAATAAGCGTCTATATTTGCGTTGCAACTTGCATGTTTCTACGCTTTGCATGTGTCAGAAAGCCATTCAACGATTTTAATAAAGCTTATTCAAAATCAGGCGATGTACGCTTATAGTTGCGCGGACATGAGCACAATATACAATTTATTTCTATGCAGACTGATGCGAATCTTTAGAGCGACGCTGTTCCAATGGCAAACAACTTTTTGCGAAATAGTCATGAAATCATCGATTTTTTACTATTTTATCAAGTTTATCGCTTCTACAAAACTGTATTCGGCCTTCTTATTGAACCGTATTACCAGTACAGTGTCAGCTACATGACGCTGCTGCATAGTCCGTAAGAGAATAGCAAGAACAGTTGAAGTGTTTACATATGTCTTATTATTTGGAACAAATTTCCATTCGCATACTCTACTGAACTTAGATATACTGCGATACTTTGTGTCACTTCGGGAATGAAAAGCTGGGTAAGAAGTCTTATATGTTGGGTATGTAGACATGTATGTTTGCATTTTTGGCCTGTCAGTTTTTCCTAATACTTGACAAACAATATGTCTCGGTCTCATGCTTCTATAATCATTCTGCCGACATAGGTGTATTAGACCTTATTAGTGGAGGATCGCGTGCCACAACTCCGACATCATCGTTATTGATAAGGAAGAGTCCAACTATGGATCAAGGAATTCAAGTGGGTCATCAGCAGCAACAGCCACAGCAGCAGCAGCAGCAACAACAACAACAGCAGCAGCAAAGCAACAACATTGGCAAACTTAGCGACAATGCGAATATCAGGGGTGATCAGGTTTCACGACGTAATCATCATCAGGACAGGTAGTAGGTTCAAATATAAACATACATTTATATGCTACCCCATTGCAGGATGCAACGCTATCGATATTGTTTATTCCTTATGCAAATTTACCTTTTCTTTGTTTATTACTTATAGTCATAGGGGTGCAAAAACTGCTGGTAACGGTTTGTCATGGCACGACGAAGGGGACCGAGATCTGATGAAGCAGCAAGATGGTCAGATGCAGATGCAGGGAGGCCGCAATCAGGGTGGTCGCGGTAATCGGGGTGGATGGATAAATCGCGGGAATATGAGGGGCAGAGGGAGAGGACACAGTGGTTTTAGAATCAACCAGCTGGGTAATTCTGGTGCCAAGCCTAAGAATACATTAAAATTCGACAATGACTACGATTTTGAACAAGCAAATACGGAATTCGAAGAATTGAGGTACGTATAGAGTCTGTTTATGCGTTTTGTTTAGTTCTACCTTAGCACGGCTGTGCCGGATTCATTTCAAGCTTATTATATTGAAATGGCGAATGTGGATGCCGTGCAAAATTAACGATGTCCAATTTTAAAGCGGGCATAAGTATATTTGTTATGCTCCGTTTACGCGGGACACCGACAGAAAAAAACAAATGCTATCTGTGACGCGTTAATATCAGTTGATACGAAAGTTAAGTAATCCAGTCCACCTTCATGAAGATACATTTGACACTCATCGCGATATGTAGATCTCAGTTGGCGAAGGCTAAGATCGACACCGGGACGGACAATGAGAAGAAGGATGACAGTGGTAACGAAACGGGTGCGGGAGAAGGGGAGCCCGAGGAAGAACCGGAAGTCGTTCATTACGACAAGTCAAAATCGTTCTTTGACAACATTAGTTGCGAAGCTGTCGAGAGAAGTAAAGGGTTAGTGTCTCCTAATATCGTCAGTAAATGTTGTAAGATCGCGGTACGAAGAGAAATAGCAGAAATGAAGTTGTTGACAAACCGTGGACAATGATTTTCCAGGCGATTCCAGCGCACGGATTGGAGGACAGAGCGGAAACTGAATTCTGAAACGTTCGGCGTAGCATCTACGAGACGAGGTGGCTTTCGTAGTCGGGGATATTACAATCGCGGCATGGGAGGTATGTACCGAGGAGGTGGTGGTGGTGGCGGTGGTGGCGGCGGTTCCTTCGGTTTTCGCGGCGGTTACCGGGGGTCTAGAGGAACGAACCGTAAACCAACCGGCGGCCAAATGCAAAACAATCCTGGAAGCCAAAATCGCACGGCCAACGAACAGCCTCCTGCCCCTCAATCACAGGAAGCTAGTAGCCGCCTTGTCACTGGAACAGCGTAAAACACGAAATACGCCAGATTGAACATTGCGCTGCTATGTATAAGTATTCACCGTAGGATAAGATTTTTACGATACGTGCGCTCTGCCCTTCTTACGGACTGATATGGATTCGAGTTTGGCAATCGATAGTAGTAGTATAAAGGATAAATGTAGAATATAAAGAAAAGGGGGAGCAGGAAGGCGAAGGAGAAATAGGGGGTGTGTATGTATGTACGTTTGCGACTACGCGAAGTTGGGGTGTGTGGATTTTTCCACCCGTCCAAACGTTTCGCGAGTCAAATTTTTCGTGTCAAAGTTTGAAACGAATATTTTCGGAAAGGACTATTCTACCGACATTTTTTGGATAACGATCATGATTCTAGAATGCTCCAAGAATTTCGGTGATCCGTAAAGCCTCTGTAATCTCGGTAATATTGCCGCTCAATTTATTTACACGTATTTATCTGTGGGTTCAGACATAAGTGTTAGAATTCCAGGGAAGAAACTGCCTTTAAGGTTAGTAGTTAAGTACGTTGTTCGGGACGAATCTCTTTTCCGGCAAAAATTCTTTATTATATCTGAAGCCACGTTAATTAAGTTATATAATCGTTATTGCAAACTTCAATCGCCGAGATCATCCATCTGAATGTCAAAGATAAACCATCAGTGTGTTAAACGGAAAGAAATTTGTCACAGTTGTTTGCTATAAGAGTAAGTAGCATAAGATATACCTAGTTTACGACAATACGAGATTATACATATTTTATGGAAAGGCATGAAACTGACGGCAGCTAAAGGCTGGTCTTATCGGTGTAGCTTGTTTGTATCCGCAAGGCGGAAGTGGTTGGATTAAATATGCAGATACGTATTTTATTGCGAACGTGTACAAGAACTGGGTATATCTATTGCAATTAGTATCAATAAGGGAGTCGCGACGGTGATTAACATTGAAAGTTGTGGTCCTGTCGTATGAACGTCGCGTGTTGATGAACACGCAGATAATCTTTCAAAATCGATATTGCATTATCGTGACATTACACAGAATCCCGTGAAGAACATATTGGAGCATTCCCGAGTCGCTTACTGGTTACACTTGTGCGGGTGATTATGAAAGTGGTCCAAGTCAAAAGCGTGTAAAAAAAAAATTTTTTACTTATATCATAATATAAATCGATGCAACGCAAATTAAATTTTTTTAGATTTTTTACCTAGGCCACCTTCATATTTACTAGCATACTTAACTCGCACAGAAGACACATGAACAATCTTATTGTTGTTGCCACCGCTAGTTGATGTAAAAAACAAAAACGATCTTTTGAGACGACCGTGGAATGTCGTCGTTCTGATTAAATGTTGGTTGTGTGTCAGGGAGTAAGTGTCGTGTAGGAAGCTTACCGCAAGTTAGGTAGTAACGATGATGTACGTCACACGCTCGAACGTGATATCGTAACTGTGTGAACGATGTTAACTGCAAAACGGATAATTTGAAATTTGACGTTTATGTCGCCGCACTTGCATTCGTATATGTATCCGTACATGTTGAAAGAGATGAAAGTATATACGTACAGATCGCGAATTGTACAGAAGGAGAATGGTGAAACGAGCGCAATGTGCAGTGAAAGATATTCGTTTAACGCATATGATACCTGGCGGTGTGCTACGATACTGTGCCACTGATACTTTATGTCAAAAATCGAATCAAGAGGCGACCTAAACGCTAACGTCTGTGAAACGTTCGGCAAACTTTGTGCCGACCAGATTGACCATGTCAGATAATACGTTAATATGCATGGAGTTTGTTCATCGGTTGGTTAGAAATTTCTTAATTAAGCGACTGTGACTGATTGGAGAAATTGGAATGCGTATCTCCTTTAAGGCTACGGTGTGCGTAAGTGAGATTGTGTGCCTGGTTGCGCGAAATACTTAACACACACGTATGCATAAGCTATACCGGAAGATCAGCGCGTTATTTATTTAAAACGACGTCGTATATATACAGATAAGATAAAGTGATCGTTCGTTACTTTACTTTTACATATCTACCAGAAAAATTTTGATTTTGAGGTACGACGTGCGAGGACCGCTTCTCTTAGAGAAACAGTTGATTTTGCACGAATAATTTGGAGCCACGCGCAATCACGAATCATTCATTAATTCCGACCATCATTGCAAGATCCGATTCGTCTTCTGCAAACAAGAAGTTTCTTTCTTGACAAAAAGTGACTGCATGGTGTTTGTAATCTTAGTTGTCTCGAAAGAGAATCCGCTTAACGGTGCACGGTAACGTTACGCGCGGATAATGCGACATTATTAACTCTGCAACAGGCATGGTATGGAATCACGATGATGTTCGTTAAATGAACTATATAACGCGCGCGGAATGGGTAAAATATAATTTGCAACTGTTATTTTTCTATGGTTCTTACTGAGCCGCCACACGAGTACGGATTAATTTAAGATTTAGTTGTGTATTGTACGTTAACGAACAATCTCCATTGGCGCCTGCAAAGTGGCAATTTGGAACGAAAAAAATGCAACATGAAGATTTGTAAGTGGATAGCAGGGAAATTAAAAAAAAAAGGAAAAAATGCGGAAACATATTTTGAGTTTCATTGCTTCGTGCATATTGGGAATACGCAATTTGTGCAACTTCCTGACAATGAATTTTTGTTTTGTACAGCGGATGTAGTAATTCCTAATGCTGAATAATACCGAGATGAAATAAAACTTATATCGCGTGAATTATTTTTGCAAGTAAGGTTTTTCAACTCACGTTCGATGTGGATCTTGTGTGCGATCTACGCGCGTCATAAGTAGACTGCGGATGTTTATGCAAATGCATATTTTTACAGAAGAAAGGCAAAGTAATAAGACTTCGGCATAAACTTGTTATGTAATAAGAGCATAAGAAAATTGTATTCTTTATTTTGCATAATTCACACATTCTCCACGTTTCGCTTAAAAAATATTAGCAGAAATGCGACTGTATATCCGCAATCTAGTTATAAGTGACTTCGAGCTTCAAATTCATCCAATCATTTTCATCGCCTTGCCTCTGCACTCATCCATGAAATCAATCTAGAATGTTCACAAAGCATTTAGTTTTATCAGCGCATTTTGAACTGGTGTCAGAGACGTCGCTGTGACGGCAAGAACATAACCATCGTTCTTTACTTACGTGTCTAATCTTCGCCGGTCAAGCGCAACAAGTCAAACCTGTCCTTGTATTGTCGCAGACCTCTCTTATCGGACGACCTTTCGTGACCTTACTTTCGACAAACGTAAAATTATTCTTGTAATGGCGACGCAAAGATCGAGGATGGGGAACGTAGATCTCGTACGGAGTCCGTCCGTTTTCAATAACCCAGATGCTGCCTGATTTTCCAAACCTCAGTATCGTCATGAGCCCGTGCGCCACTACGTACGGCCTTTCCGTGAAAATCAAATGAGATATGTAGCAGGAAAATTGCTCGCGTCTCTGCGTAACAAGGAATTCTGTCTGCCTATTTACATTGGTGCACTACTTACGTCTGTATTGAAAACTCTTCGAGATTTTTCACAAAGTCAGCCTTCATCACCCTAGATTGCAGTCTGTTTGGACTGTCCACCGTAAGAGCAGTTTCCGTTAATCCAGGACAAAGCGTAATTACGCGTATACCGGTCTTTTCGTAGTGACAAGGAGCCTAAAATACGATCGTAAAGTAAATGCTTCTTCGTGAAAGAGCATTTATTTGATCATCAGAAGGATGAATGTCTAAGGCTATGTCGACATCTGAGGGTAAAAATCCCGAGAGTTTGAATAGCTCGCTGAGGATATTGTGTCTCACTAATTTGTTAAGTGTCGAGATTTTTGCTCTCAGGCATTCATGCAGTCGAACATGCTTTTGAGAGTGTGCTCACCGACAGGGCCTGCGATAAACCTATAATCGCGTGTTTCGTCGCTGTGTAGACCGGTAATTGAGCCGTACTCCTTATGTCTATGTGTTGGCTTATGTTCACCAAAATTCCGCCGTTTCCACCCTTTTCTCTGCTCATATGTCGTTCGGCTAATGTCGCGGTGGATACCATTCCCATCTGTAACGAACAACGATCAAAGGGTACAGTAGTGCATACGCATGATGGAGAAAATCGAATCTCAAAGGCAGTATCGGTGCAGTTTCAGAAAATGTCGGTGAATGTCTGTCCTGCCAAATCATCTTGTCACTTACGATGTTTACCGCAATCTCCCGTTCCCATCTGCGCTCATCCAAAATTCCAGCATTGTTAACGACGACATCGATGTCGCCCATTAATAAACAAGCTTCCCCGAACGCTTCTGTATAAATACAAATATGGGATAAATGAGTTTGCTGGCGTATGAAAGCCAGCAAGACCATTAGATTACTTTCTTTATAAAATAAAAGGATCAAGTTGGTCATTCCTACCCCACAGCAGATCTAAATATATCTCATATATAAAACTTAAATATCATAAAAATAGCAAATTAAGAGAAAATAAGACACATTAAATATAGATACGTAGAACGTGATAGATAGCCGCTTCAAAAATTGGGTCGCAATGGTACAGAGGTTTGAGAAACATTGGCGAACACGCACTTTGTGACCCTCGTGATGAAGGTGTCAGATCTTACACAATATACAGTTCGTCTTGTCCTGCACTTACTCACCCGTGATTTCTTTGATATTCGCGACATCGGTATGAATAAAATGCACTTTTTTGTCGCCGTACGATTTCCTGACGGCTTGAGAAACGCGATTCCCGGCTTCCTCGTCGATATCCAGTATTACAACTTTCTGAAAGACGTTCGAGCGCCGGGTAAAACGCACATTTCGTCGAACGGAACGTCCTCTCTCTCTCTTGCTAATATCCACTCACATTTACTCCGTGCTTCAAGAAATGATTAAGGAAAGCGTAGCCGAGTCCAGCAGCACCACCGGTAATAACGACATTCTTTCCCGAGACAATACCGTTGATCTCGTCCACTTCCTTCGCCCTCTCCGATGCGGAGGATCGCCTACGGCCAGCATGTATTCCCAGAACTTCTGCCGCTGTAAAGTTTATGCTTCGATGTGTGCGCATCGTACGATGTGGGCCATTGAGAGTGAAAAAAATATCGTATTGCGAACATACCCATACTTTCTTTGGCCAGACGTAATTTGCAGAGATGTGAGGGAAACGCGCGATATCGGATTAGGCGAAATTACCGAACCTGCCACGCACACGTAATATGTCGAAGGAACGCGTCCACCGCGTCCACGTCTTGACTGAAGTTCGATGCCGCTTCCTGAATGGTATTTATATGTGATAAGAACTGTCGACGAATAGCCACTGGCGTGACTGTCGTTCCACAGTTGTCAGCGTGTCATGAGGATTGCGCTTTTCCTCTTCGATTTTCTTTTCAAACGTTGAAAGAAAAGTTTCTTGCGGGGTCATCGTTGGATCGATGACGATCTTCGGTCATCGTTTGTGTTCAACCGTCCGATGACTTTCGTCAGGTATTGCTCATAAATGATGTCCGCGTTGACGATTGATCTCCACTGCATGCGAAGTGATGAGGATATCGCCACACTTGTTATTAGTCAACGAAGAAACTCGTAAACGCAAAATTCATCATTTCCCTCGCATTGGACTTGGAAAAAAGATGAAAAATGATCGATAAGGAGTAAGGGTAGGGGGCTGACGTTATACTATGTACGTTGCCATGAAGTACGATGAGGCATTCGATTCGATCGTGTCTTAAAGAAGCTAATTATTATTGACAAGTCGTGTGGCACAGAGCAGCGATAAAAGCTCGACATGCGTTTTGCTCACGCTCTCGACGCATTATCGAATGTAGAAGTGGATTTAATAATGTAAATACATGTCTCGTCTCGCGGCCGATAATTTACATGTGTACATATCGAACGCATTAGAGATGATACCGAAACCGGTCCAAATCGGATCTTCCTGAACTTTACCCCGGTTGTGGATCGTCGAACTGCATTTTCTCGTTCTGACGTTCAGCTTCACTTCAGCGAAACTCATCGGCAACTTTATAAGAGATGACAGCAATAAGGCCATCTTCATTTACCCTATTATACGAACTAACATTGCAATGAGGAATGATTTTCTTTATCGCGCACACGTTTTGTTGTTGATATTTATCGATGACGATAACGTTAGAAATGCATCCTTAAAATATTCGAATACAGATAAATCGTTGGAAATCGGATATTTTATTATTTCAAATATGAGGATGTAGATAGAGACGTAAGTAGTGGACAGGTGTGTGAGCGGAAGAAAAGACATTTTCAGTCACTCTCCGTGTGATAAGGAGCATCGTCCACTTTCTGCGGCAACGTGTCGGAGAGTTGCACCTCGTAGACTGGTTTTCCATGTTCGCTCACCCAAACCGTTCCGTTTCGAGCGCACCTTATTGTGTAGACTAGTCCGTGAGCTACGCACACCGCCCTGATAACAACATTAACCATTGGAGCAGCCTGTATATAATTTTTAACGGTTTCAAGATACTTCATAAAATCCTTGTGGCAGTCTTACTTTTGCGGCGTGAATTTTTCGAGAGTATCGTCAGGCTCGCTCTTATTCCTCAGATATTCGTCCATACTGGGCGACTGCGTAGGTCCTGGGCAAATAATAATTATCCGTACGCCAGTCCTCTTGTAGTGATACGGTTGCTAAGGAGAGAAATGAAGAAATAAAAAGGTAAATATCATATCATCAGGTGGCAGATCTGAAATTATTGAGAGTTACTAAGTAAATTGCTTACGGCAAACGATCGACTGAAACTGACGACTGCGTGCTTCGTCGCCGAATAAATCGGCAGATTGGAGACTGCACATAGGCCCGTCACCGACGAAATGTTAACGATCACACCGCCTTTCCCTCCGGAATCTTTTCTCATCTGCTGAATGCCTAACAAGGTACCCCGGATGACGGCAGTCTACGAAATTGGAAGAAATTCAAAAGAGCTCTTTATTGATAGAATATAATTCTGGAATCGTGTTTTTTCCTTTGCAGTTCCCGCATTGGTAAACGTACCACGTTTACGTCGATAGTTTTCGCGTAATTTGTTTCGTTCACTATTCCAGCGTTGTTGACCAAGATGTCAAGACCGCCGATGACGTTGACCGCCTCCTTGAAAGTAGCTAAACAAGACAATCTTCTCTATAACGCAATATTTCCAAATTTATAAGTATGATGATGCGTGTGTCCTACTGATGCGAAACATACCGTCGAATTCTGAGTTATTCGTTACGTCGCAGTGGAGGAACATTGCGCGGTTGCGACCGAATTCAGCGTTCAGACACTCCACCGCTTGATGCGCCACTTCATCCTCAACGTCGAATATGACGACTGTCTGAAATAATAAACGGAGCTACGTTGATCGGAACCAGCAAAGAACAATAAAGTCGACGAACGCGAAACGCTTTGCGTGAACAATGTGCTAAAAGTTTTATATTAATACCCACAGCAGCACCGTTTCTCAGTAATTCTTTACTAAACGCCAGCCCCAAACCTCTTGCACCGCCTGTCACAATGGCACGCTTGTCTTTGATTTGCATCTTGCAATTCTTTGGTATTTAGTTATTGTTCTTGCTGCGTCAACGTTTGCTTGGATTTCTTTGGCGTCGAAGGAACGACGTGTGCGTTGTGTCACGAATATTACAATACAATGAATGTCTTTGCCGTATCACTCTCTTTCACGATTTCCACTTTCACGGATACTATTGCTGTTGATCAGACGATTCGAACATGTTTTGCTCCACTCACGGATGATTCGCACGGTCGTGTATAAAACGAGCTAAGAAGAACGAATGATAGTGTCATTTGAATCTGAAGACACTGACACCGTTGAGTTTACGTCGGTTTTAAAGACTTCGTTTTGCTATCTGTGACCTTATCTTCCGATGCTTGATTGGCTATCGTCTCGCCAGTGTTATAATTGTTACCGCCACCAGCCTCCAAAGAATCTCTCCCGTTAAACTTGCACGAGGGCGCGAGATCGCTAGTATATCGTCGTCATTCCTTCGGGTCAGCCCCCTTGACCCGTTACACAGCGCAATTCGAAGATACAAAGACTTCTCAGAAATTCCTCAATTCTTCTTGCCTTTCTTGCCTATAGAGATTTTTCGTCCCTTTGCAATGACAGCGGATATGTCGGATAGGAGATCGCACGAGATAGGGTCACCGACGACCTGTAAAGGTAGGCGGTCAATTAATGTACTAACAAACATAGCAGCAAAACGCAACGAAATGCAAGAAATTGCAGTGAGATTCTGCATATTCCCAGTGTCAAAACAATCCAGAGTATTAGGAATGAGTTTGCTCGACTTCGGTAGGTATACAAGATTTATTAACTTGTAAAAAAAAATATGTATTTTTACGTACAACGTATATACAGAGAGTATTAATTGTTTCATGTATAAAACGATGTTTTAAAGTAAGAGGACGCTCTGTTTCATTTTACACAGGAATAGAGAGCGTCGTGTAATGTGGGAAGTTAAGGGCGTACGGTGGTTGGCCACCTTCACAGACCCAAACTGCTCCGTTTTCACCCTTCTCAATGAGCTTTATCATCGCCTGCGCCACATGCTCTGCCCTGCGCGTAACGATAAAAGTGGAATGATAATAAAAATAAATTTGTCACACCTGGCAACACGAGGGAGTAAGTACGGTGTAGAATACGTACGATTGCGACGGCATTTTTGCCAATCGTTCAGCGACGGTTGAGCCGTCAACGAAGTCCAGTACTTTACCACCGGGCCTATCGAGCAGAGGTGTTATCGTTGCACCGGGACATATTACGAGAACGCGGACACCAGTTTGTTCGTAGTGCAGCTGCAAAGTTGAAAAAAAAAGAGTAAGGATCAAATGATGGTTATGGGTTGCTGTGAAAAATACAAGCACCGACCTTCATGCATCGACTGAACCCGAGGACAGCGTACTTTGACGCACTGTATATGGGCAGGGCACCCACAGGAAAAAGACCCACTATAGAGGACACGTTTACGATGGTTCCGCCGTTACCACCGTTCTGCTTGCTCATATAATTCAATCCGGCTAATGTTCCGCGTATTACACCCATCTAACGGAGAAATGAAAAGTTTGAAGTAATAAACGGATTGGAATGTTAGCTCCGAAAAAAATTGCTTTCGAGCCTTTAATCGAACGTACGATGTTGATCTGAATGGTGTGTTCCCATTGTGCATCGTTTAGTATACCGGCATTATTAATAAAAATATCTAGACCATGGAACGTGTCCACTACTTTCTTTATGCAATCTGGAATAAAAATAACGAACGTTATAAGATATTCGTCATGCCATTAAAATTGCTTGTACCTTTGAACTGCTCATCATTCGTCACATCGCACGTTAGGAACATCACCCGTTCCTGACCAAATTTTGCTTTCAGTTTCTCTTGCGCGGCTTCGCCAACCGATTTATTGCAATCGAGGAACGCGACATGCTAAGAGAAAGAGAGAAGATCACCTGCATGCAACAATAATGCTTTGTGCTAGATACGCATGTATACGTAAAAGCATTAATGGGTCCCTTTTACAAGTCATTCCGTTATTTCAACCATTACCTTAGCATCGTTGCATAACAGCTCTTCGACGTAACAATATCCAAGTCCACTAGCACCACCCGTCACCAGGGCAATTTTGTTCTTGATACTAATCATGCCTCCTTATTTACCTTTCTTTTCTTCTATCTCTAGATGAATTGTTGCTTGTCAGTTCTTATATGGGCACCGAATTTGCCTGATGTTTCTCACTCACCTTCACTCTTTGTGAGCAGAATAGATTAGTGGCTTATATTATGGTCGAATCAAAAACGAAATCGTCGATCAAAAGGTAGAATTTCTTGTCACAGTGGCGCAAGTGAAGTGCTGAGAGACTGATCAGACCAGCACAGATATATCTGCCGCGAGCATTAGTGAACGTGACGGTAAACATTCCTCATGATAAGGCTCCGGGCGCTCCGTCTAACTAAGCGCATATAAGAGGGACCATACTAACAGAGGAAAGGAGAGTGTGGATAAGATAATTGCGATGCTTAATTGCCAAGCCATTTAATGTCAATCACATTCGGATTTTGGATTCGTGCCGCGACTGAGATAGGTAAAATTTATTTAGTTGGAATAACACGAGATATCGTGTGAAACAATCTTGGCACAAGTATTTTACTGATTATTATCATTTGCTTTGGACTCGTATCTCCGCAACCACAATACACCCATACCTCGCTTTACAGCCTAGATACGTTCTGCAGAAGTTGGCCGTAAAGCGAAAAAGCCGTATAACGAATTAATTATTTTTATACAATGTGGTGCCAAACGATCCTCATATTTTCGTGAGGCAAAACGTAACAGTACCGGCTAAAGGGAAAATCGGGTAAATCGAAACAGTGCCATAATTAAAAAAGGCCGTTATAGCGAAATGCCCTATAAAGAGCGGCCGTATAGCGAGGTATAGGTGTACTTGCTAAAACAAGTTGGGCCCGATAAAGTTGGCGCGGTGGAAGAAATAACTAATATCGGTCCATCGATGTATTATATCAAGAGAAGTGGTAATATGTGTTCCAAGTTGAGTTATTCATCTTTTACATAGGGACTTTGTTGGCCGAGTAGTGAGGTAGCTCGACGGCGTACGGAGGTTGATTATTCTCACTGACGAATACAGAACCGTTCTTACCCTTTTCGATCAACTCGATAATCGCCTTAGCTACGTGTTCTGGTCTGGAAGAAGAATTGGCGGAATGGAAAGAATCAATGATATGTTATAACACTTGTAATTGTTCACAGACGGGGTAAAAGACTTGACAAAAAAAATAAACGTACGGTTGATTCTGCAACGTTGCCATCTCCCGGGTGGCAATCTCGTCGTCTAACACGTCCATCGCATGTACTTTGCTGGCCATAAATTTGCTTGCCATTGCCGTCGTTGTAAGCCCGGGACATATCGTCATAATACGTACCCCGGTTTTTTCGTAATAAATCTGTCAACATAAAGTAAGCATATGCAGATACAGTTAGAAAGTGTAGAAAGTTAAGCTATTCTCCATTGTTACAGGCACTCTTTCAATTCTTATCAAGTCAATTCGATTTCAAAGTCCAATTTTGTAAGCATTCGCGCAAGACGCCACTTAATCGATGTTCTTCTTCTTTTTCTCATTTTTTGTCATCGTTTTCTTCATCTCTCATTTATTTCGGTACAAACCTGAAGCGCCAAACTGAATCCGACGATAGCATGTTTTGTGCCACCATAGATGGGAGCCAGTGGAATAGCTTCTAGCCCGGCTATTGAAGACATGTTGACAATGGTGCCGCCTTGACCACCTTTATTCTTTCCCATGTAATCCAGAGCCAAAATTGTTCCGCGTACGACGCCTTTCTAAACAATTTTATAAAACAATTTAACAGTTAATGAGTTACTTTAGCTTTTTGTTGCATAAGATTCTTACAAAGCAACGTCTCCCTTTTCCTTTAAAGACCCTATAAATGCAAAAATTTCTTCTATATCGAAAAAACGAGAAAGTAAGAAACATTTTGGGGACGTTCGACTAGCGGAGTAACAATGTCACACAACAAAGCAAGGGTGAGACGGATCTAGTATTCACGACGCTGCAATACTTACGTAATTAATATCGATCATCGAATCCCATTCCGCGTCGTTCATAATTCCCGCATTGTTGATAATGATATCCAAACCTCCAAGAACGTGTAGGGCTTTTCCGAAGCTGGCTGATTATCGTGAAGCAAGATTTTTGCATTGTTTATCGAGAATCTTTTCAGAATTTGTCATAAAAGTGTTTATACACTTACAAGCTTATAGACAATAGCAACTAGTTATTAGGTCTTCCTGCGTGCATAATATACGTGTGCGTATGTATATTTACCGTTAAATTCCTCTGCCTTAGCAACATCGCACACGATAAAGGTAGCGGAATTCTTGCCGAATTCATTTTCTAACTCTGCCGCCGCAGTCTCGCCGTTCGTATCGGCTAAATCGAAAATGGCAACGGCCTGAGACATAAAACGAATATCATTTATCGGCCAATCATTATGTATTATTTTCAACAAAGTGCCGTTCCAAAAGAACCTTACGATCTGCTGTTCACATACGAATCGAGAAGAATACATACTTTTGCTCCGTTTCGCAGTAATTCCCGTGCGGAGCAATAACCAATTCCACTAGCCCCCCCTGTCACGAGCGCAGTTTTACCCTTGATTTCCATCATGATCCCGACCTATACGATTGATATCGTCAACTATTACGTATATTATTTCAATATCAATCGTTAACGCACTAAGAAGAGTTTTTGCCGAGTGAGATTTAAGACAGATCCTTCGATATCGAAGGACTGATCGCGAATGATCGTTATACCTTCGCCATAGTCAACGTCCTCATCGCCGCGCCGAACTATCGTCGTAAATAGGGAAATTTGAGAAATCTAGAATGAATCGAAAGTGATACACAATATCCATTGCGAATCGGAGAGGATAGAGTAACCGCGATCTTAACGTAAACAAGATGAAATCTACACGCCTACTGAGCAGCGTTGTGAAAAAAGTTCCCGTGACAACTGTACCTGGAAGTAGTCCTATTATCTATGTATACAGGCAGAAGGTGGCGGATCTACCAATAGGCTAATTGTCAATAGACAGAAGCTTATGACGGCAAATTTCCGACGACTTAGCGAAGGCGCACCAGTATTATGTTTTATATCCTGTTTTAGGCCTTATGTTTAGTGAGACCATAAATCGGGCACTGCAGACAGGTTCAAGGAGATTGGATAGTGCATGGCGTTGCGCAACTAGGTGTGTGTAACACTATGCTCAGAGTTTCAGGTTGAAGCATAACTGTTTACCAGTGACCGACTAGGATTAATAGGATCTTACTAGGAAAACAAAACTTTATTGAAGGATGTATCAAGTGATTGGTTGTTCGATAAGCCTTCTTTGCTCATTGAGCCACGTGTCCACTAATTAATACAGAGGACGGATTGTGCCATGCATGCGGGCGAGTAGTTACGTCTTCTTCGTTCCTTTAGGGCTCGACAGTGTAATTAATTTGACTCTTCGAGGTGTTTTGTTAGTCAGAATCGACGGCCTCTCAGTCTTCGATGGGGTTTTTTTCGTCTTATTGATAACATTACTTTCACTTTCCTCGGTAAAAACTAGTTGGATGCTCTCAGTATCTTCCATGTGTACGTCTGCGCATTTCCGTTTACTATTTTGACATTCATTGACCTGAGCATCTAGCTGCCGATTACTTTCGTCAGTTTCGTGTTCACGTCTTGCTTGATCAACCGTTTCAGAAGTCCTTGCAATGGTTCGTACGATGTCTACATCCATAGCATTACCATCTATGTTTAAAATTTCTTCTTCTGCGGTGCCACTGATATTTTCTTCATTACCAATCGACGATTTCTTTTTGGAACAGTTATTGACCACAGGCATCGTCGGTGGATCGTTCTCTATAACTTTATACGGTCGGCCAAGTTCTTCTTTCTGAAAGCATACTATGGAACAGTAACCGTCTGTCGAAGATACAATTAAAATTCGTCCATCGTTTGACCTGAAAAAGTGAAAAAGAAATGGAAACCAATTATTCTGTTTTCTACCCGCGGTCAGCCTCTGTTCAATATTACGACGTTTTCCTAAAGATGATTGTTATCTTACCAAGCAACGTCGGTTAATCGGGTGTAATGAATGTTTGATATAACAGCAATCGGTGACGTCTGTTGTGTATCGTAAATGAAAACAGAGCGTTGTGTAGCTACAGCAAACACAATTCTATAAGGTAATGGCACTATGGGCTTTGTCGGACCGTTTTCCTGCAACTCATAGTATATAGGGCAGCAACGTACTGCAATGGTACACTCATCCAACGTAGGCAATATCATTACCGGTCTATAATTAAATTAAAGAAAAGAGAGGACAGTAAACATAGAAGATACATTTCACTCCCTATTAACCATCTGTTGTGACATGATTGTAAACTTACTCTTTCAAATTTTCTCGAGAGAAAACAATCGTAGCATTGCCTACACGCTGATCGGTTGCTTCGGGTGGTTCGATTATTCCTGAAGGTACGAGAATCAAGGCACCGTCAGTAGAAAAAGTTAATCTTCTAAAGAACGACTTAAATGTATCGTCGTAAAAGAGTCGAACGGTCTTGCCTTCTAAATGAAGGCTGCTGTCCGAAGTTGGAATTTTCGATTTACGTATACGTTGGACAGTCTTTTTTGTTGCAATGTCGATCAAACAGCATTGTCTGGAAATAAAATTAATCATCACATTTGGGGTAACATTGAATAATTTAAGAACGCAATTGCCATTGAAGGAATATAATGAAATAAACTATGATAATTAATCACACCTGTCTGTGCTAACAGTACATATGTAACGATTACAAGGATCCCACGAAACTCCTTGTACAAAACCTTTATGATCTGTAAATATGCTAGTGCTACGGCCCTTCTGGACATCCCATAGAATAGCCGTATTATCTACAGAACCTGACACAAGAGCATTTGAATCAGGTGACCAACTTATGTCATAGACATCCTCTATGTGACCTCTTAGGACTTTCCACAGTGTCCAGTGTTCCTTATTTTGATCATCACAGGCAAAAAAATCACACTCTTCCTTTTGTTTCCATAGTATAATTGCAGATTCTATGAAATAATTTAAGAAGCATCTATATACGCAACGGAAAGATGTATTATTTTTGACAAAAGTATCATGATTACTAACCATCGTCGCCTGATGCAAGAATTTCGTTCGATGGTGAAAAGCGTACCACGTTGACAGCCTTTTGATGGCGATCTAAGTCTGCTACGCAGTTAACAGTAGGTCCAGCACCTTCAGTTGCCAATAGATGCCAAATCTTTATTTAAGAGAATAATTATTTTTAGGATTCAATTAGCTTTATTGTTTAATTCCCTATGCAATTTAGATAAATGTTTTACGAAATGTCAAAAATATTACTAAAACGTGAGAATCGGCACCACCAGTAGCCAGACGCCAAAATACTTCGCCTTTCGAAGTTTCATACGTCCCTCCTCCTTGTATGTCGATACTTAGAACTGGATCTCGATTATGCCATGAAATCTCCGGAGTAATGCACCTCATTGCTCAGTTACAAAATGGAACAAAACGATGTGCCGAAAAATGTCTTAAGAACAATCGTTCTTGATCTTTCTATAAACAGATACAAATCACCCTTGAGTTGTTCCGCTTTAACCTTATCGTTCTTGACAACTGTTGCATTCCCGCGAAATTTTGTACAATAATTGTACGTGAGTCTGCGCGCCGCAGCGATCACCGAACGACCCAACGGAAATGTGCAAAATGGAGTCATATATTTACGTTTATATAGGATCATAGGCTCTCTGCAGTTCTCCGTCGTATATAGATGAGCGGGTGATGAATCTTGATCAGACTCTGATAGACGATATTTTGAATTGTTAAAGATTCTATGCAGTATCCATTCATTTAATGATTGACGAGAACACAGAGAGCGCGAGACAAAGCCAGGATGGCGGCGCATGTAATGTGCTTGACATCGTCCGGTGGAATTCCACTTCTTTTGCGACACAAAGGAGACGGAGACACGGTGCGAATATTATCAATGTCATTGTACAGCATTATTTAAATAGAAAATATGCAGTAACTTCTATTCCTCGCCTTTTCAGATAACCTTTTCTACGATGGCGTCTCTTAACGGCGTTCATATGTTCTTAAAGTCCCAGAACGTAAAGCTGTTCAGTACAGATTTAGGCGATACCACTGTAATGTGGAAAGAATTTGAAGATTGCGTCACATTAATAGTAGTTGCAAGCGGTGTGACCAAGCATCCTTTGGAGAAATTTCTTGATGCTGTTTTTGCAGCTATGGTACTGTTTGTAGGCATTGATGATATAAAGAATGGAAAGAACGTAGAGCGGCTAAAAAGAGATATACGTGCTTCTGTACCAATTGTTGACAGATTGTTAAAGTGCCTTGATGTCAGAGATAAAAGTTCTCCTAAGACTGATATCGCTCATATGACAGAATGTACTATGTCGCATGAAAACTTTCTTCTTCAGGTAACTGACGGTGTCCTATTCCCTGATTGTTCCCTTATCAAATCATTTTTACTGTAAACTTTATATTTTTCTTTCATCCAGACATGTCTTGAAGGATACATGGAATGTTTGGATTCAATATACGGATGCCTTTTAATTCACGGTTGTCTTGCGGTTGCGACAGAAGGTTGGTGGTCTTTGGCGCCTATCGAGAGAAAACTACTAACCATAGCAATCAGTACAGAGTCAAATTGTACGGCACAAGATGTTCCAGTATTTTTACCTTACAAGAGTCCACGCGTAAGTTTTAACAGAATGGATGGATCAACAGAGATACATAATGCATCACACAGTTTTTTGTACAAATTTTCACAGGTCGCATTTAGATTAGTCTCTGTGATTTTAATTCACAATGTTGAAGTATTAGCATTATGCGGACCCTCCCCAGAGTTGTCAGAAATTGAAAGGTTTGCAGTACAATGTTGGAAGAACAGTATTGATGCATTGCGTGCATCTGAGCAATGTTACCCACGCAACTTGCCAACAAAGATCTCATCACTCCACAGTGGGATCCTTGGGTGCGTAAAGAAATTCTAAATTGCTATTTAATTAAACTTACAAAACGCCTCTGCCAGTTCATAGTATCATTGGTATACTTGGATGATTAAAACTGCAATTTGTTATTTCAGCTATTTGCTGATAAATGAAAGAATTGAAAAGTTTGTATTAGGTCGGAATTCTCAGTGTACAAAAAATCGTGTAACAGGGTCGCATAGGTTGGACACTTTGCGGACTTTTTATAATCGAGCTGTGGAGGTGTTTATAAATTTAAATAAGGATGAAGAAAAGGCTCGAGACACAACTGATGACACGGAAAAACTGAAACTTGCAGGTACAGTCAAGGAGACGTATCTGTGTTCAGAGTATCACAAGTGTCATGCAATAAAAGAAGCCGATCAAATTTTGTGTGTCCTTTATGCATCTGTTATTCCAACTCATACAATGAGAATAATTTCACAAAAAATTCTAAAAATTTTGCTGACAGACAAGCATACTTGTTGGTAAGATGTGATGTTGGCGTGTTTATAGAAATTATATAAATACACATACCCATCGTTGTGTATCATTCTAAAGACAGTATTATTATATTATAACTTTACAATTGTATTTTTTTATTTTTTTACCGCGATTTTTATTAGAATTATGAATGTCATAAAATGCATGACAAGTTGATATTTTTCAGAATAAAGCATTTTTCTATGAATGTTATACCCCGTGAATAGTCATTCAAAAATTGTAGGAGACGATCTACACGCTTTTAAATAATCAATTACAGAACGAGAAATAATGTCAACAGAAAACGATGAAAATTACTATGGCATTGCTATGGCACGTAATTTTCAAAATTTCGGACCCTTTTGATTAAACCTCGTATAGGCTTACAGCCTAGACACATCACATGATTGACTCACGATACACGACAAACAAATCGGAGCATAGCGCCACTTGCGTTTTAATACAGACTTTAGTCGATCAGTCAACGTCAAATGTTGTAATAATGTGAAAGAGGAGGCGTAATGCTATAGAAATGTTCATTTTAACCAGACGACGATGATTCCTCAAGTTTTCATAATATAATTTTTTTAAATTATTTCTGACTATGATCAAAAAGTATCGATAGTAAATGTATAAAATATAGGTAAAATGAATAGAAAATAACATGACATAAAAATGGGACTTCATTGTAGCAAAGTTTCGAACAAAAGTAAACTTGTCCATTCGGTAGTCTAGTTGGTTCTAGTGTTAATGTCGTTTACGACTTAACCCCAAGTGACGCTCAAATTGCCAGCAGCCACCAGCAGCCACCTTAATCGAAGAGTACATGCAATCATTATTCAATAAAAACGGTAGCTTCGATTCATTAGATTTCGAATAAAAGGTAAGACTAATGGAGCAGAAATCGAAACGCACAGAAATGTTTCGCCAATTGTTTCAACAATCGACAATTCGTTTAATCCTTCAAACGGATCATGCTGTCGATTGGAGTTACTCCAATATTAACTTTGCCCTGGGGTTTTTCATCGTGGCGCCTTATCGATCGCAGGAACACTGAGGAACACACACACGTCACATGATGGACGCTCTGGTCCGCTCCTTCGTGAAGAGATAATTGTTTACTGTGTTTTTGCCTAGTAAGGAGAAACGTTTATTTATGTGCTAGATGTGAAGGCCGCGCTGGTAGAACGTTTGCAAAGTTCCGTTAAATGCGTACGACGATTGCCGAGCATTCTTTGGTGAGGTGCGAAGTGTTTAGTGAAGAAAAATACGAGTGTGCACGTAAGTGTGTTCGGGCCGCCTAAGAAGGGCTGCTCGTAGCATCAAAGGACTTATGTTCACAAAAAAAAAAGAAAGAAACAAACAAAGAAAAAAGAGCCATGAACTTTTCTTGCTACAGCCGTGATGACGTTAATGATGATTCTAAGTACGCTTAGTGGTGCCAGGACATAGTTAATTATTCGTTAATGCCAACGAACATTCATAAGACATAGCCTTCGCGGTTCAAAGGACTCTCTCTCTCGACGTAGAACCCTGTATAAAATAATTATGCCATGTGTTAAACGATATAAAAAAAATAAACACAAAATGTACAATGGACTGCCCCGTGACCGGTCTACGCATGTAGTTGGTTCAACACGTTCAGCCTGATATCAAGCTACTCATTTCCAATGCATCGTGTTTAATGTACGAGACCTGAAAGTATTGGCGTACCGTTAACCGTTGTATCTGTGCTGGCATATCCCTCTCCTTCTGCAACACGAGAATGGGAGAGCTATAAATTTGAATGCTCATTGCTCGCTCATAAATCATATGTGGACATTTTCACTCCTGTTTGTCAAATATTTAACAGACCCAAAAAAAAGAACGAAAAGAACAGGACACAGAAAAGAAAAAGAGGCAAACTTATTTTCTTCCAATATAAACATTACTCCAATGTATATAAAAGCGTAGCCCGGACACTCTATTTGAATTGTATCTACTCCGAATGCGAGCTGTTCATATCCTTGCGATAGTGGACAGTATTTATACGTTGAAACAGCTATGGAACTCGTGCACGTTTTACTTAATACATGCAAGGACATTCTAAATGCCAGCCATTCTAAACCCAAAGCAAGTTTTTGGCCAATGGACTTCTTCTCGAGTATGATAAAAAATTGCAAAAGCCATCTCCTTTACCACAGTGACTCTAAATTGGATTTCACACGCAGTCATCTGAACTCTCACCTTATAATAGAAATGTTCCTACTACGTTATTTACTACCATCTAATTGTTGCAAAATGTACGAGATCCTCTCAAATGTGAGATCGTTGTTGGAAAAGTGTCGTCATGCCTTGGATACCTGTGTAGTAAGTCTGTCTTTATATTTACGTTTCAGAGAAGATTTAGGACTGCTGGTGCATCATCGGCCTCGAGTGAAGAGATCCGATATATCCAGAGATAGAGAAGCCGGATGACCGAACTAGTAACAAAATATTTTTTCTAATAGCACGAATGTATATGGCCTAAACAAAGAAGACAAGTATGGATAGCAACACGGATGGGGATAACTTGAATCTGAGCTGTGGAGAAAATGACATCGTTGACGAATTAAAGATTGGGGCGGACGAGACATATGACACTCGAAGCGAAGTCTCATCCAGTAGTTCCAATTCCGATACCAGTCAGCCGAGCATAAGCTCTGTATCTACAAAGTCATCGCGTGGCGATAATAAACGGAATCGAAAGAATAGAGGGAAGCGAGCTAGATCTAGGGATTCCAAGTCGTCCAGTCCTGAGACGAAAAGAGCTAGGTCGAAGGAGAGCAAAGGAATTGCTAAGAGCTATGATTATGCGACAAAGTTAAATTACTTATTTAGGGATGCAAGGTTCGCTGTGATTCCAGATATAAGACACTCGTACATTCCGACTTTCTTACATTGACGTATAAACGCACAATATTCATGCTTCCTATGTCAAACTTTTACATGCGGAAGGTCCTTTTCATCTTAGGAATACGTATTAGTCGCGGTATTATATGCGGTTTTTAGACCTACAACCTTTTCTTAGATCAACCGCAAGAACATTTTTTTTTAAATATTTTTTGCCAGGTTTTTCATCATCAAGTCTAACAACGCGGAGAATGTTACCCTTTCGAAGGCTAAAGGGGTATGGAGCACGTTACCTCAGAACGAGGCAAACTTAAATCAAGCGTATAGAGAGTCTAGAAACGTGTTGCTGATCTTCTCTGTGAAGGAATCTGGAAAGTTCGCTGGCTTTGCGAGATTAAGTACTGAGTCTAGGCGAGATGGGGCTCCCATCTCTTGGGTGCGTATGTCGCCATTATTTCTTCATAGTCATTTTCCACGGAGATCTTGACAAATTATCCCAGCACTTGTGTGTACGAGCACGTGTAATCTCGCTTTCAGGTCCTTCCACCGGGTCTATCTGCGAAAGCTTTGGGCGGTGTATTTAAGGTAGATTGGATATGCAGGAAAGAGTTACCGTTTACAGCAACATTGCACCTGTACAATCCGTGGAATGACGGCAAGCAAGTTAAGATCGGCCGAGACGGTCAGGAGATAGAGCCGCGTGTCGCTGAGGAACTCTGCAGGCTGTTTTCTGAGGACGAAGGTACGTTATCACACGTGTCACACTCTACCAACGTCGTTCCGCATTCTATACAATTAGTGTATACATATATATATATAAATAATTATAAACCGTATGAAACGTCCGTAGGAATAGAAATGACTCCAATTTTAAGAAAGTCGAAGGAAGCTGCCAAGCACGTTATAAAATCTTCGCGCACGTATCGCGACAGTAACCGGCCTATCGGTACTAACTCAAGGTTTTTAAGGAGTAGAGGTGGTGGCAGAGGTCGCAGACTCTTCCTCACGTCAAGATCAAGATTAGCCTCATTAGCTAGAGGAACGCACTTGGCCAACGAGCACAGAGGTTCCAGAGATCATCATAGATACCCAGCGTGGTTTAGTCGCAGTGACTCACCGTATTCCAAGTATGATCGAACATTCTTCGTCCAGATGCGGATCTGGAAACACAACTAATTTTATATTAATTTGCAGAGGATACGGTAGCAGCAGTTTAGGCGTTGCTGCAGCGGCTGAAGCCTATGTCGCGGATTACATGCGTACTATGCAACATCAGCTGCCTCCATTACCTCCATATGCTGCGTCTCACCCCTATGATGCCTTGCCTCCGCCACCACCGCCACCCAGATACTATGACGGTTTACCCTTGCCACCTGATTACAGTGCGGCCGCTTCGGCATTGGATAAGCGCAGTTATGAGCGAAGCGTCGATGAATTTTTATGGAGAACTGCAAGTAGGCACAGTCGCCATAGCGATCATCGGTCTTCTCGTGATCATCATCATCATCACAGATACAGAGATCGCAGATAAAATATAGTGTAACGTTGTTACACGTTTGAATCTGTAATTCTTCTGGTTATATTCGCTGCAATTGGCAAAACTGCTATAATGAGGCCTCCCGGCTCAAACTGACTGATGAATTTGCAAAAATCGATCATGTACCGATAGCAGGGGATCGTTGGTATTCCGAGAAAATATTCATACTGGGATAGGCTTAAAGGAGGGCTGCTCGAAATATAAGTAACACGATATATACAATTCCGACTGAAGGCAGCCAATGTTCTTTTTTCACTTGTGGGGGTTACTAGGAAGGGGTGCAATTTGACACTCCGTGTGTAATAATTCGCTTTGGATATCGGATGCGTTACATGAAGATAAGAAAAATGCGTGACGAATAACAAAGTGACTTCGAACACAGAATGACGTGTGATCTGTGTAATTGTAATTAATTTTTCATTAACCGATGACTGCTCTAGTACTCCATAGGCATTTATAATGTGCTTAGAATAAGCTATCATAACTCTATGTACCGCGAGTGGTACCCATTGAAGCGTCCTATTCAATTTTCCCAAAGCACAATAATAATCCGCCTATACACTATCAGACGCGCGTGAGTAAATCGAGATATTCTTTTATACGTGCAAAAAAGATTCCATGTATGTGTATTGTATTACTGACGCGTGCTTTGAGTAGGCGTAAAATACAGCGTAAAACGACTCAGCGCAAAAAAAAATATTCATAGAGACTAACGACAAGAATGACTGAGGAAGGATTCTGCAATCAATGTTTTTACAGTTTGCGCGAGGAGAATTCACGATTCGAACAATCGTGGCTGTCTCATTGTAAGTGATGAGCTAAGAAAATTGTCTTGAAACTCGTTAGTCGATGTCTTATTACCGTACCTGTACTGACAAGCATTGGTTTTCAAAATACTTACAAATAACTGCCCTTATTGAAAACTGGAACAGCGCCGTGATACTACGAATAGACAAACTTATTTGTAATCTTAAGATCCCTGCAGCATATCTTCAATCATATTGGATAGTGAAAAATATCAAAAAACGAATCGCAATCAATTGATAATTATTTATACCTTTTTTACTCTTTCGTATTTAACTTGTTAAATGGCGTGTAGTAGATAATGCAGCTTCTACCTTCCTTATTTTCCTGCATTTCTTTCTAGCTTGTCTCATCTAGTATGAGTGTAATTTGGAGTAAAGTTGAAACAGACAAGAGATAAAACCTTTATCGCAATTCCCTGAACCACCCCCTTGATAGATGACAGCTATCAAGCGTATCGTCTGTAGTCTCGGCCATGCCACCAAACGCACAATTTCTAAAATGCATTGTCTGCGTGGTTTCGTACATCGCCGTCTGTTTCATTTTGTTACAATTAAAGAAACGCTTGCATAAACTTGATGTAATTCCAATGACCAATAATAACCGGTCGAAAAAGATGTGTCAACGTATACCTATTATAACATTACCGTACGTCCAGCCAAATCAATTAGAAACAAAGACTTTAAAATACGACAAATTATATGGCCAATCTATTGACTTGCAGGTAAGTTTGGTTTAAGAGTGTTTTAAGTCCCTTATTTTATATTCGCAAATAATATAATTTGAACATGTCCTTTCAAGATGCCCCTTACGATCTTTCCGTAGGAAATTAATGCGACGCTTGAACGGATTTCTGATACATGCTTAAAATATAATTTAACGACACCGTTAATAAGAAGGCACTTCCTGTACAATTATGAGCACAAATCTTTATATTGCTGGATACGAAAGGTCGCTTCGAATAGTTTCACAAAACTGTATTCTGACATGAAGAATCGTCAACCGACGAATGATTACTACAAGTAATTCTAATAGATTTCCGCTTGGAATGGCACTTCTTTTTTACTCCATTGCAATAACTATAATATATAAATTGCAGGGAATTGAATTTCTTAGCGCCGGAAAGTGCAAAGGATTTAGAACGTTTAATAGACCGTAAAGGAGTATTTAAACTGTTAATTGTCAGACATCCATTTGAACGACTGGTGTCATCTTATAGGTACGCATGCTTGCGCTTCGCATACCTTATTGTACTCTTATCTATTTTTCTTACACTTCATCTGAAATCAACATCCTTACGGTCGCACTTTCAGAGATCGTTTAGAAGACAATAAAAAGTATACGGATCAAGCATGGATATACGCACGAAAAATATTACGTTTAACCAGGCCACAGCTCTTCCGCTCAAACGTAACGTCTGGAACTTCTTTGCAGAGAATCTTTACTTCTGACAGAAGGTATCGCAATCGCTGTCACTTGTACGCGCAAACAGAACGAGAGCCCACATTGGCCAACAAATGTTTTCTATTGTGTGCTCTTGTTTCACAGACTGAAGTTAGTTCCAACATTTAAAGAATTTGTTGAATGGCTGTTACTGCAATCGCCTTTTCAAGATGACGTTCATTGGGACCTGTATTACACACATTGCGGTGTCTGCAACCTAAACTACAGTTTTATCCTGAAACTAGACAATTACACATTAGAGCAAGTTCATCATGTCCTTTCCAGCTTGGGGATAAATAATGGTAAAATTGACTTTCCAATGTTACAGCAAAGCCGCAACGGGTACACCGACACTAATAAAACTTGTAAATATCTGAAAACTCTTTCTCTCGATACAATTTTCCAGTTGTACGATAGATATAAGATTGACTTTGAGATGTACAATTACAATCTGGCGAAGTACATCGACTGCTTTAACACATTGACGGCCACGTGAAATATGATATAGTTCATCAGTTTTCGTGATTATATTTTCTTTATAAGTAGAATTTTAATTAACATCTGACAAAGATTTGAAGACACCAGTTGTTGGGTCAAAACCCTCGAAAGGGGATTACAACTTTCGACATATGACCAAAAATCGGTTGTAAGAGTGGATGTATATGGTGTACATATGTTCATGTAAATCGTTGTTAATTATACTATTTAATCACATTACACAATAAGTATATTTTACCTTAGGTCCCTGAGATACTGATAGTGTCAGCCCCAAGTGCCTGACATTGTAGTCATGTATTAATGTGGTATCTGATAAGAGATCATATTAGTTTAACGTGGATGTCCCGTCTGTTTTATACAAAAGGAAAGAAATGTATTTATTTAAATTACAAAACTGTTTTGTTACATAATTCGGGTGACGTCTCTTCAGCATGTATGTTGTTTTATACATGAAACCAACTTTCCTGAGTACATAGCAAGAGGGCAGGAAATATAATGTATAAAGTGATTTACGTAAGTTGTGATCATGTTATGGATCATGTAGCTTTATATACACTTCACTTTGTCTTCAGTTTTGAAACGAATAACACTGATCATTGGCGTCATTATTTTCGTTCGCAATCGGTGAGACAAAGAACAAAAATGTAGTGTTATAATATGTATGCCACGCCGCATCATATATGTACTTGTTTGACTTTCTTAAAACCGTATCCCGTCTCTTCCCTCTCATCTAAGCACGGTAAATTGGAAATAAGATTAATCTTGTCTTGATGTAAGTCTCTGTATCGATTATTCTACATTTTGTTTCATTCGATACTCGATTGTTTACGCCGCTTCGTTGGAGATGTCGACAAAGTATTATCGTCGTATACGATCAAACAATCATCATCTTCCGACGTTTTGTGCTTTGTCGGTGTCAGCTTCTTGCTACCTGTGATTTCACACACTTCCGTAGAATTATATGTTGAATCTGATGTGTCCTCGATAATTGAAATGTCATCGTCCTGTTCCTCATCGTTTGATTCAATTTTACGTTTCTTTGGCGCAGTGTCGTTTTCGGGTGTCTCAGTCTTCCGTTTTTTCGCAGTTTCGGGTTGTGGCGATAACGCTTCCTTATCCGTAGTATCCACTGCGTTGTCATCGTTTGAAGACACTTCAAGCTGCAAATGGATTTTTTCATATAGTCGCGCATTGTTTACCGTCTTATAAATAATCAGTAGGAACTTAAACTTCAAAATATGACGTAAATTCTGTTCATTTACCTGGCCGTTTGTAGTTGATGGGATTGGTGCTGCATCATTCGTTTCATCCTTAGGTTTTAGATGTTCTTCATCAGCTAAAATTAGGAAATCGGCACTCTCGTCTTTCGCCGTCGGTTTTTCCCTATACATCACAGTGACAGTTAACGAGTAGTTTTGCTGAAAATCGTCAACCTTTAGGATAGTTCCATCCTTAATCCCAAGTTCTTCCAAACGTTTATCATTATTTTGTTCCGTTTCACCCTCCTCGCTACTAATGACAACCATTCCTGTGCTGTCAATTATAACGTCTGGCGCGATCATGTTCAACCTATTTTTCAGAACTAGCTCGTCGAGCTCTTTGATTGTCATTTTAGACGTGTCCGCCGCTAGAACAGCTTGGGGTGCAGGTGCGCACACGTAACACTTGGGATTCGGTGGATTCACATTCTTTTCCGGCACTAACAATTGATTTCTGTGATTCATCTTCTGTCGTAAATATACCGACCGACAAGACTTTAAATTATTTGCAAGAATACGGAATGCGTGTAACACTACTATCCCGGCAATTATAGCGTTTGTAGTTGCTATAGCTGGGATTATGTTGCCTGCCATTGCTGTCATCGTCAAAAAACAATTTCGTTAACATGCTGTCGTATACAATACACATGAACCTAGACGATTTAGATGATGTAGGTACTACGATAACTTACATTTAACATCAAATCTCGTTTTTTGAGCAATACCGAAAATGTACGCTCTGATATTGGAACATGCAGCAACGAAGTCCATAGCATGTTGATCGTCTTTGTCCCAAATGAGCTGGTTGCTAGCTGGACTATCTTGGCTAGTTTCCACAGCTTTACTCAAATTTTTCACAGCTTCCGCAAAAATTCTACCACATTTAGCAATGCTCCAACGTTTTTGATCTTTTAATCCTGGCTCTGCGACTTCTTTACTACATCCGGGTACTGTTACAAAAGAAATTTCTTGTATCCACAGTACTTCTCTCTCTCTCTCTCTCTTTAAAAATGTATTTAACAAACCTCCATCAGGTAATTGCGCCCAGTTCAACGGTGTAGGTGGCCTACGTTTTTTCCATAAATTGTCCATACTGAGTAAGTACTTAATATCATCGTGGAACAGCTTTGTGAATAGCTTTTCAGGGTCATAAGCGCACGATTGTGCCCATGCTCGTGTCGATACGCGCTCAACATTCCCTTTATCATTGGATTCTGTTTGTAAAGCACCTTCACCGGCAGTGGCTAAAATAGTGGCAAATATTCGTTTAGAAGTAAACAAATTTCATTTCTAATATGAAATGTCTGTTGAATGTATATCATCCTCTTACCCGCCGCTTCAGGATCGGCTGTATCCGGCGAAACATCCTGATCAGGGTCATCCTCACCAAAGAGTTGGCTGAAATTATGCACATTCATTTTTTATGCCTACTATTGATAAAATTCTAATAATATTTAAAAGGAATAAAATTGACACCTACTTAAATAAATGCTTGGCCCACACGATACAATGTATAGGTTCGCTGGGTGTGTTACGAATAGTACACCCAGGAAAAGTCTTTTGTGCTGCTTTTGGTGTGCATTCATAACACTGACTTAAATCTTTTTTAATTAGTTCAACTTGACCCTCATATCCAGCTGTACCAGATTCTATTAAAGGTACATCTGCTGCCAGACACATTCGGTTCACATGGTTTCTAGCTGCTCTGTTATCCAGAGCATTCATTACTAGCGTAAATTTTTTAATAAAATTTAATCCATAATCGGAGCTATAATGTCACCAGTTGGTAATTATGTACAAACTATATATGCCACTAATTTTTTTTTATGAAACATTATTACTTACGATGTAATACTGTCATGATAGTGAACTATTTTGGCATCGGGATTAAACATTGAAGCTGTTTCTTGGGCAACCGCAGCTTTAGACTTCCCGACATGTTGTTTTTGAAACAAAAACTGCCGGTTCAAGTTGCTTACATCAATGGTATCCAAATCAATCTAAAATGGAGCAACGTCAATTTTCTAATTAAATCAATAGATATAAAAATTGAAAACGATGAAATGTTTCAATTAACACTCGAAACTGTAGAAATTGAAATAATGTGCAGTGCGCGGGGGAGCCGGCATTTGTCCGTTCCAAATGTTTTCTTATTACGTTTCAACTGAATGGTTTAATAATTTCTGCAAGGGGCTTTGAACATGACATAGACGTAACGAAAATAATAAATTAGACTTTGCCAAAAGCGAAAAGAGGTAAACTTGTCAACGAATACATTCGAAAAACGTAGGTTATAGATGCATCGTGATATTATGGCTCTAATTGAACATAACTTACAATTTCAATATCTGAGAAGCCGGTCATAACCAGATTTTTCAATATCTCACACCCTATTCCGCCAGCCCCAACAATAAGCACTTTACTCTTTAATATTGCATCTTGCAAATTTTCGCCAAACACGCCGTTGATATTAGCCGCCATTTTTCTGTATAGTATTGTATACGCTATGGCGGCAGTGTGGTGGCCCGTGGCCTGCGGCATATGTAATCTTGAACTATATATAATACATCAGACGATAGCATGATTTCCGACATTCGTGCAGAGATATGGTTGGTGATTATGAAGTAAGTACGTAAAATGTAAAAGAAGTTATAAATCTAAAAAACATTATTATTACACACTATTACTAATGCAATTTGCAATATAAAAAAAAATGTAATATATTCAACTTCTTTATTTAGATCAATCATAATGACCGCCATATGTGTAAGTTCAGGGTTCAGAGTTTAAATATATCGCGTCTGCTGTTAGTGCTATTCTCTTCACGAATATTGGCGCTACTACCGCTACTAGGCAGTGTCAGTCTACCGGTCTACCGCAGTCTACCGTTCTATATTATTTGTTGAACGTCGCTTAACTGTGCCGTTTAGAATTCAAATCCTTCGAATGTCAGCAAAGTAGGGTGTATTGCTGGTACTGCTGCCAATGCCAACTGCTGTTTCCTTGCCTTTTGTATTCTTTTGTGGCGACATTAAATCTGTGCAATCTCAAATATGAATTCTTGCGATTGGAGTGAAATATCAGGTAACATTTTGAGCCAAGGTTTCATTTGTCAACCGCTATTCGAAATAAACGATGACCCTACGACGTTGATATTTGTTTAACACTAGATTACCAAGGAGTAAAAGAAAACTTTTGACATTTAGTTAATCGGACTGTGAGTTCAGAGTGCCGGCTCAAAGATCTAAATTTGTTCCACAATTAATAATCAAAGCTAAATGTTTCGCGATCCATTGATGTCCTCCTCAGTGGCAAAATATTATTGTGTTAAATTGTAGAAAATGTATAGGTCTATATATAAGCATATATTGGATAGAAGCAATCTTATATTGGTGCAACAAGCTGTTGAAATCTAAGCTTGCTTCATGGCTGTAGAATGGAAATGTATGCAAGATAAATACATATAAAATGTGACATATAAGACAATATATAAAGAACAACAGAGCATACATGAGACAGATCAAATACGAATAAAAATATATTAATGTATGAGGTCTAATAACGTATAATGATAGAAATAACAATGATAATGCGAGTAATATGTAAAGCCTAATAAATAGTGGTACATAAAACAAATGATATACTTATCTTATGGGCAGAAAAAGCACAAGTTACACTAATGGTATAAAATTAAATTTGCAAGTAAAAGATTTCAATAATTTGCATAAATATGTAAATAGCACAATGTCTTGTTCCAATTGACCCATTCAATTAATCAATGAAACTCTATAAAGTGCGTAAAAGCCAAAACCAAACACACACTCGTTACATGTTGTCCGTCTTATGGATGATCGTGAACGGAATCACAAAACAATTATATTAATTCTACAATTTTGCTCAACGTCTCTTTGTAGTGATTCATATATTTTAATAAAAGTCACTCAAAATTTGAGATAATAAGGTGATTTCAAAATGTGGATTATAATAAAATAACGAAAAAGTATTTTTAACTCCTCAGTAGTTCTGCCATTAATAACATTACAGATAAAACAGCTCATTCGCAAGCTTCTTGTTCTGGCAGTTCCCGACTGATTCGTAGCACACTTGATTATTTTAATAATACGCAAAACAGTCAAAAGTGCCCATTGAGATCAGCGCATCCCGACATGACACAAACTGAAAAACCGGTCAAAGCCTTGGCTTTGTGTGACGAAAGTATAGCTGAGTATATAAGGTCAACATTTCTTTTTCATTGCACGAAAGAAGTTTCCTTGAATAGTAACACATTGTCTGACGCTGTAAAGAAAAACTTAAAAGAGCTAATTATGATACATGAAATTAGAAAATATATGTATCTGCCACCACCTGTTAAAGACAGTCATGAAGAATTGACCATACTAGGAATTACAGATTTACCGAAATATAAGTTTAGTTATGCAGAAAAGTTAGATATAAAATGTAGTGTTGAGACATTGTTGTCAGAAAAGATACACAAATTTCTACTGACGTGAGTGTAATTACTTTTATCCTTTTCTGTAGCATTGAAGAGGGGTTTGACTATAAACTGTTTTAGGTTTTCTGAAAATCCCGATATTGCCACGGATGCCATAAAAATTAATAAACTTGAAGATCGCCAAAAATTGTTGGAACGCAACGACTTACAGTTGATAGAATGGAAGGAGAGAATTGAAGATCAGTTAATCATGTTTGAAAACGATATTTTGAAGTGCAGGCAACTCTTAAACACATGGAGAGAATTGAAATATTGCAATGCAAATGAGACGTATTATAGAAAAGCAGGCTATTTATTGTTACAGGGGCAAGTAGCGGAAGTACAGGCTAAAATTACAAAGTTATCTTGCCTCTTTCGAATGTTTAAGGAGACTCCTACGACAATTGACGCTTTCAAAAGATTAAATATGCTAATGGATGAAAAGTTGTCGGCAGTATTGATTGAAAAGAAGCACAAGGAACATTTGAAGAAAAGCTATGAATGTGTAAAAGGACCGGAGTATGAGAAAGTATTAAAGAATTACTTGGACCTCTCTAGGGCTGTTGAGAGGAAAAGACATATTTTAGATCAGCTGTAAAGATCAAGATTATACCTGTTAATAATTTTCATTTTGATTATTATATTCCGGTGGTGAAAACGATGTTCATTCATTCACAATTAATGTTTACAAAAAGAGTGGAAGTGACAGTAAGCTATATTGCTGTGAAGTATGAAATAGGGTTTGTAACACTTAGGGCACGTGATGGTCAATCATGCACCTCATTCGCTATCTGAAGATCCATCCTGTGAAATAATTTTTGGTACGCAACGTTTGTCACTGAGCATACCGCGTTCTATTAAAAAAGCTTCCACGTCAGACGCATAAAAATCTGTACCCAAGTTTTCTGTCATATGAACGAAATTTCCTATCACTTGTCCTTTCTTGTAGACTAACAGAGCGGGAACTCCTTCTTTCTTAAATCGTTTACTTAGACCAGCAACCGACCCTGGAAAAACAGATGTGCATTAAATCATAAGGATAATCTTGACGACACTAATAACATCATAATCCAATCGATGCGCACCTAAGATTTTACAGAACTTTACAAAGGGATATTCTTCAGCTAGAGATATCAAGGATCCGTTCATCGGCTCGCATCCCGCAACATTGCTTTCGTAAATGTGGACGACGACGGTGACCGATTTGTCCTCATCATCTATGGCTTCCAAAAATTCGTCCGCAGATTCTAAATCGATTAGGGTGCCGAAGCGCAACTTTTGAGCGTTTGCTAACATTTCCTTCATCCTTTGCTTCTGATATTGCAAGAGGAAATCGTCGGCCAGTAAATCCGCCAGCTCGGGATCCGCTTGCGCGAGTCTCTCCTTCTCGTCGTCCAATGCACTTCGACATGTTAGACTGAGTTTCTTTATCAGCTGCAATCTTTCTCTGTCCTGTTCTCCCCTTTTTTCAGCTTCTAACTGCTTGAATCGCTGCCAGTCCTACGGATAATAATTTTGTTTTATGTACGCATTTCATCCCAACAGTTGACGTCGAAAATTGTGCTGGCGATTATTTAAAGTGGGCTGAGTTAAAAATTACATTTCTCCCGATTTTTTCTTGGGGCACTTTTATAATAATCGACACAATTGTACGATTGAAGAATGAGTGGAACAGTAAAGACATAGGTTGAGAGTAAACAATAAAGCGTTTCGGGATTTATGATTTATAGAAAAATCGCCTCGTTTGAATTTTCGCAGTCATTCCATGCACTGCTGCGAATATCAATGTAATAATAAGCGAAAAGCTTGCATCGTCATATCACCTTTATCACACCCTTCGGCCCAGTGTTACTGGACGTTCCATCCCATTCGGAGTACGACGGCGTAACGTAGTTGGCCGTGCTGTCTTCCGCGGCGTACCTGGCATCCTCGTACTCCCTATCCGAATTATCAGAGTCGTCCCCTTCGTTCTCGCTGGAACTACTACTGCAATAGTACTGCAACTTTTCTCCCAGTATTTTGTCCTCGAGAGTTGACATTTTTCGATCGCACTCTTCTAACTTCGTACGGTTTCGTGCATTTGTTGCGTGTCGCGCGTGACGAAGAGACGCGGACAATGAGCGAAAGGGAAACGGACTTACAGCATACAATGATCCAAATATGCGCTTTTCGAGTTACACGTTCGTTGCACTATCGTTGGTGATTTTGTTGTCTTATGCGGTCATGATCGTCGTCGTTCCGTCTTGCGTCGCCCCGTTCTCTTCCCTCGCACGCGCGCGTTTACGTCTCGTCTGTTCTACTTGTCAAACACGAATAGATTGTTAGCGTTGTCTCTACCGAACAGTCGGTGCTTCGCCGTCGTGGCATCTTCCTTATTGATATAGTGTTCTCTGAAACTGCCGGTATTTCATCTTTCGCGCTAGCTTAAAAATATTGCCCTTAGATGGCAGTGGTACACTGCTTGTTTTCAGCTAACGGTAAACACTTTGGAACGATGTGTGTCTCCGCTAACAGACTATTGACAGATCGAATTATAAGTTAACGCAATTTCCCGAAACAATTACGTAGTTCTCATTCGTGCCGTTTAGAACGAAGCGGAATACAAGAGCAGCGATTAAAGACATTAAACGGCAATCAGTTATTTAAAAAATAATGATGGAGACCATAGACGCGCCTGGATGTTTGTTGCCTAAAAATCGCTTACCGTGCAATTAAATGTTTGTTTCCATTCCTACATATTTCTCGTGGTATCTACAAAACTATTAGGAGCTCTGAAAGCAAGTAGCGGTGTATTTGCAGCTAATTGTGCTTCATCGAGTGGCACAGGTGCTTGGGAGAGAAAATTCAAAAATTTGTACCTATTATTACGGCCATATCTCGAAGACTGTTGTTATTATTCAGATGGTTCTGGCTCGCTTTGGAGGCATTGTTTTGAGGTATTTTTTATCCAGCATAACCTATCCATTTATTGTATAGACAAAAAACCTTGACCACTCGTAATCGCAAATGATTGAGACTGCTTCCCCCGCTATACCACATGTTTCCATCATACATATTTGTCGGATTACGAAGCTGCAGGTGGTGGGAGCAATGATAGCACCGCGTAGGCTGGCCTCGTCTAGCCCAGTTTCTTGGTCTATACAGTATATAATTAGGCTATATTTCCAAAAATTTGTCCTTAAAAAAGTAAATGTTTTAGCAAAAGCAAGAAAGGAAAGTAGTATCAGTGAACTGCCGCTGTCAGATGGTTATTTAGTGGCCAACAAAATCGAACTCATTATTGGCACGTTTTTTTCGCGTCAAAAGATTCGCGTACACTCCTCGTGCACTTATTGTCGTTTAATTGATTTGTACGGTATCAAGGCGCATATGTTATCTAGTGTTGCTTATGTAGCCTCTCGCTCGCTAGCCGATAATTTTATTTTTTTGTGTCGCTCGCTCACTTGGCCGCGGACTTCTCGTTCGGTACTATAAATAAGCCTGGGTACGTTAAGTTCCATCGGACGTGTATGATTACGGTTGCCTTGATTACGTTGGAATCAGACGTTACCTCGAAATACTTGCACGCGATGCCATCTTTGTCGCGTTTTCTCCCGCGGCAAAGATTATTTGTTGGAGGTCAGCGATAAGAAGGAACCCCAGCGGATCACTTTAGATCAACCGTGCAGGGGTCGGTTAGAGCAGTGACGTACGCACCCAAGCTGTTTCGTAACGGGCCGCGTTTTCCACCTACTCCCCACACCGTGATTAAGGTCTACAATAAACTGCGCATCGCCATCGAACATTCGAGTGCAACTAGAAAGAAGAACTTCGTTGATGTGCAACTCAAGCCGGTGTCTACAGTTTATTTAGTCTTTCCGCCTATCTTCGCATTCGGATCAAGACCTCAGACTATGAACCCTGCGAAATTCTTAATGTGTTTTCATGATTTCGACTAACATTAAACCGGCTGCACCTGTATATTAGGTGCTCCAGTCAGTTGCGCAGAGCACGGGTACGATTTTGTTAGCGTTTAGTTTGCAATGTTATTCAACTGTTTTTTTCGCTTCTCGAGTTAATCTTTCCTCGGTAGAGGCGATATCCCTATCGAGATGTTATCGGTAATTATGCACGCTCGTAAATCGAGCCTCGGAGTACGACGAGCAATTGTTTTTCTCATTATATTGCGGCATACTAACAATCGCAGTGCCGTTGGTTCGCTCACGATCGAGTTTCGTCAGACGAATGTCAATGATGGAAATTTATCAATTGTGCAAGTGCGCGAATACATTGCCGTTCAGGCGTGGATGGTTCTCGAAAACTTGACCGGCAGACTGCTGTTTATTTGGGCCATAACCGCCGTAGGATAGGCAAAATACAACGATAAATAATCTGCGTTTGTTTGCGTCTACTACTTCGCATTCTCGCTCGAAGGGGAACCGAGATTAAAGCGACCATCGTGCGTTCACGACCGTCTCAGAGTCGTGCTGTCGTTTCATATCAGCGGTGATGAATTTTTAGCAGGAATTTCAAAGATTGAAAAGGGCCACCCTCCATGACGCGGACTTTGTACCGCCTGTCTTCAGTTCAGTCCTCCTAATAATTCGGTATGCGTAGCTTACGTCGACACCTGAGTGTAAAAATCTCGTGAGTATTTTATGCCACCCTACATCCGGCAATAAGATTAGTGGACGTTAAAAGTCTCGTGTGAGCATCTGGAGAATGTAAAACTCGCAAGTGGGCACTTATAAATTTGCTTCTCTGATTGTGAGAGTAAATTGCTTGCCGCTTCCTCTCAAGTGTCTCAAGTGAGCATATAATTGGAAAGTACATACTCTCGAGAGCAACTATCGCGAGAAACTTGCAGGTGCTCACGTAGCTTTAGGGTAGAGTTCGTGACTGTCGTCACGTCAACGGCATTCGTCGGTTTACCTGTGGTTCCTGGTGACGAATCATTCGGAGAGGACCCTTTGTCAGCTATTTCTAAGTATTGTGTGCTCAAAGGTGGCCGTGACAAAAGCATAGCGCGTCACATCAGGTGATGCTTTTCTTTTGCTGAAGAAAAATTTGATCAGGTGAAAAATGACGAGAGAAGGAGAAAGAGGGTGAAAGTTAGATTATGACGCGCCTCTGGAGCGCTGAATAGCATGCCATTTTTTCCTGAACATAATCGACCGTAGATTGTACTATCCGCGGGGATCTATAGATAAGATAAATGCTTCGCTAAAAAGTCAGCGACACGATTGATTCTAATTTCATTGAGAAGTTTGCATTTGTGGAACGCGTGTCCTTCTGGTTTGTGAAAATTTTGCCGGCTATGCCACGATCGCGTGGAATCACCATCAGTTCCTTCTGCGACACGAACGGCGAAATGTAAGTACGAGCAGTTAGAAATTGGTCAGTTTGTATATATGCAGAGTGTGTATCCGGATGAATGACGAATGTTGAGGTCGGAAAGTGATTGTGCCGGCCATAATTGGCTCGAATGCATGTCGTACTACCGGACAGAGCACGCTGCGCGCCGTTTGCTCAATAGACCGACAATTCACGTTTTCACGAGAGCTCGCACTCGTATGTGTGTCACGTGTTTCGCGTGACGTAAGTACAGCTTCACCACCAATACTATAGACACAGACTTATAGACTAAAAACGGAACGCCTCGATCACGTCTGATCGCACCTGATTGGGACTGCTTTTCCTACTATGCTCCCTGTTTCCCTATCGCTACTTCCAGCGTGCAGCTATGTACAGTTTACAAGCGCAGCGTGCGTGTCTTAGGTTCGCTTGAAATAGTGAAGCCGCAAGTGGCAGGGATAACGATGGCTCGACATAAGCCATAAGCCGTCTCTTGCATCGCTTCCCCTTGCTTTCGTCCACCTGTTTGGTCTATAATACAGGTGGTGAAGGTACTCGTCGGAGTCTTCCATTCTCATTCATGCCAATGTCATTCATGCCGGCGTAAGGGCTGTGACGGTATTCAATGACGTTTCAACTGTTTTTCTTACCGAATTCTTACCAATCGTTGACACTCTTCTCGTCGATGGCCGCACGGTGAAAAACTCGCACTTGACTGACAAGGTTCAGCAATCAACACGCCTATTACGAACATCTCCTTTGCCTTTGATCTTAACGTGCTCTCGGATGACGCGCAACGGATACTAGCCAAATCGTACGATAACGCTAGCCGAGTGTATCTCTATCCTTTCGTAATATTTATATTATTGTAGATATGGCTCGTGTGTTTGCGCTTGAATAGGAGCACACAGAACGAGCGAATAACAGGCCCCTGCGTAAGAATGATTTATCTCACGGAGACGTAACTTCTCTCCGCTCAGTGACATAGGTTTAATGTGAATCAATAAATGTGAACTAATAAATATGGTGAATATGTATAAGCGGACGTGAGACGATGTATTGGTACGCGGTATCGATATGCGTCTTCTATACTCGCGATCGTTCATTGTAAGACGCATTGAGTTAACACGTCAAACGTGTGTGGAAGATTGTGTTCACGCTTCGGCGGATCAACCAATCGTTTTATCAATCAATTCTATGAATCGTATACGTACGTCCGAATTGATTGGCAAGCACGTGCTCCGTTGACAGTTGAACAATCTTCTTATCTCTCTCTCTCTCTAGGTATTGAAAGCGAAGAGAATAAAGACTGACTACCAGGCTAGATTCGGGTTAGGTCGAAGTAAACAGAAGACAAAAGTCGATGAGAGATCGCGATCTCTGGAAGGACGCGCGCGAGAGTTCCGATCGGAGCGTGAGTCAGTGAGGGGATTGAAAGTGGCAAGCGCGGGAAAATCCTCCGCGAAGATTGTTTGTTTTCCGCTTCGAATGGCCTGTCTTCTTTCACGCTTTGGAAGAAGCGACACGTTAGGCGACATCAATTGGAGCAATTGCCTCGTAATGGGTTATCATTTCGTGCCCCTCTGCAACTCCTCGCCGTCCCTCTCGCTCTCATTTTCTCGATCGCCCAGTGAAATCGGCGGCGTGGATTGGCGGAGGCCACGGGTAAACGTTCGAGACCATTGGTCGACTCGTTGCCGCTGAAAGTTTTTCACCGTTGCGCTCGTTTCTCTATAAAAGAGCGAACGTCGAGCGCGGCCTCGTCTGCCACGCGTTGGAGTAGCCGCAAACACGTTAACGCGTATCGTTTACCATTATTCCGGTTATAACGCGTCCACAACTCTCGCCATCTACTACTTCTCGACAGACAGCTTTTCCGTGTTACGAAGTTACCGTGTGTGCCGTTGCATATCGTCATGCCATTCCGCGACACCACAAATGGCCACGAATCATATCACTCGGCGCCTCTTAAACGGCCGACGGAAAATGAGTTTCAACACACGACGGTCAAGCACGTCCGTCACACCACGTAAGTTTAATTCTTGTCGTATCCTGAAAAGTCCCTCAAACTGGCCAGATAGGCCCATTTTGCCTTTACGTCATCCCCGACCGGCTCGACGATTGTCTTCGTTCGGCGTCGACGCGCTAATAGTACCCGCAGCCAGCCAACAATGGTCTTGTACATTTAACAGACATCAGCGACTGAAGTAATTCCTGATAAGAATCACAACCCGATTAAGTGTCGGCATGAAAGGCGCGCGTCGCAGTAGCAACGTGGCGCGTTATTGTGAAAAAAACGAATGATGTAAGAGTACAGTTGAAAATGATTTAACTTGAGTCAAAGTAAATTCAAAGTTTCTATGTTAGCTGAAGGCTAATTTCGTGAATGCGGATGTATTATATTTTCGTGTTTATTATTATCAGTGGTGTCACTGCTGAGAGTGCCTTTTGCCATATCTCATTTTCCTCGGAACTCTCATTTTGCCGAAGCAAAATTTATTAGTCAATATTTCAGGAACGTGGGACAATTATCGACCATAATGACGAAAGCGTCTTATTGTTAGTCGTAACATTTTTCGTGATACAAAGCGTCATGATTCTTCATGATGGTCTATGGCGAGTCGAAGACTATACGTCGCATCGTTTCCACGTCTATCGTAACGCAAGAAAAGTTTTACGGGTTCTATAGTTAACGGGAGGAACGAAAGTGCTGGAGCTTGTAATGCCACTTGCACCAGGGAGCAAAGAAGTATTGTCATAGTTGTGAATTCCGGTCGGAGTTGTTCACTCACGTAACTAATTCGTCAATTTTTTCCTTCTCCCTTCTTTCCTCTCCCCCTGGCGGTGTGTGTGTATTTCTCCGTTTACGAAAAGTAAGTAGCGACTCGTTTGACGCAATGCAGCGGTCTGATTTTCTCCTTGCCGCGTTAACAATTAATCTTGCGGAAAGCTTTATATCTTTGGCGTGCCCATTACTGAACGAATATCATAACTTCTGTGGTCGTCTCAGTCGACGATGATTAAATAATCGTCCACTTTGCATGTGTGTGAAACAAAGAGTAATCCTGTGGTGTTAATTTTAAGGACAATAAAGAAAGGTTTGTTCAAGTATGAGGTTTATGGGTCCGAAAGTGTAATTTTACTGCGATTGGCAGGGGTTTGGAAATTGTTGAGTAGCGCGTAATTATACAATCATACTTTGACTCATTCGTATCGATTGAGAAGCTGGTTTTAGTTCAGTAGGAGAAGCAGTCCCGACCGCGTGCAGTGAGCCACTGTTCCGCCTGCGCGTTTATGTGATCATTCAAGTTTAGGTCAAAGCTGTACCACCCGCGTCCCCTTTCTCTCTACTAACCCCCGTAACCCGCTGTCTGCCCCGACTTACCACGATTTTACGGACCTGTGCATTGAGGCAGCACGTAATTGCGAGAGTTAATGGTTTATTACGGAATTATGGTATGGATGACACCACTTAGCGCGATGCAATATTTAACGGTTTGTAAGTAAGCTTTGTGTGTGGCATCGGATCTGTTAACGTTGCACTAGGTTAGTGTCGACATTTTAGCGGGTGTCAAGTCAATACCTGCGAGGAATTACGTTGTCCGGAGTATCGACACGTGTTGTGCGATTCTGCGCTTCGTCAATTGCAGGCAAACCGATCGATTTTATGGCGAGATAAATACAGCAATTTCGACAGCGCGATGAACACTCAAATAGTATCGACCCGATCAAACCTTGTTTACAACGAACGTGTATAATCTCTCGGATAAACGTCGATGTAAATGATTGTCGATGTGTCGACCGATGCACGCGAGAGAGGAATTTTCGTACAACCTTGATGACGTTTGATGTCGGATATTTTGTTTGCAATTTTGTAATCTACCGAAACAACACGTATGTGAATGTGAAAACCGGGTGTCATCGGATTAATAATTACGAGACATTCATCTTTAGGGGGTGTTCTAAGTTTATAGTTTTGAAAAATACATTTTTTGTTGCATTTTCTTAAAGCACATGTCTTCAAGAACATGTCTGCAAGTTTTTCTTTTTCGATTCGTGAAAAACAACAAAGTTATAGTTGTTTTGAGAGCATCATTCTCGCTGCTGCGAGCAGATGTGCCGTAAAGCAGGTATATTCTTCCCCCTATTTGTGAAGGGACCAGTTTGAAACTTCTCTTGACTACTTCAGGTATATTTTCATGCATTCGACAGGTTCAGTTTAGTTTTGAACGTCAGGGGAAGTAAATAGTGCGTGTTTCAAGGAAAACTCTCCTGTATGTTAAAATTCTATTCATTTAACTTCGTTACAATTGGATAGGAAGGGAACGAAATCCGGGCACACCCACGTAGCCCGGTCAAAGCGAAGACAGTTCTGTGGAAATGAACATGCCACAACTGAGGTAAATATTAACCGACCGAGCACATCGGGACAGAGGTTGCGCTCCAAAGAAGAAGAAGAAGAATTTAAAGTGATAGATGCAAAGTTTCCGACCGTTCAAATAAATTCGGAAAAAATTTATAATTAAGTGAGTGACATAAAATGCCAGTGCAATTTGTGCGTGCGCTCCTTGTGGGTGTACTACACGTGTGCCAATAGGATACGAGTACGCATGCGTGTGTTTTAGCCATGCACTGGTTATCGCGTAGATAGACGCCACGCACAGGTGCACATGCAGAATTTGCTGACTTTCGTGTGTGCGGACACTTGTAACTTGCTTATGTCACCTGTCTATGCACGTTCGGGTCTGTAGATTGACGAAGTAACGGTACAATCATATTGCAATGATCGACGGCCGGGTATACGCGTTTCACAGACCGATTACCACGTGAAATGCAGTATGTAATGCTTTATACTTTCATACATTAGTACATTGTTCAGTTTAAGTAGTTTTAACGCCAGTGATATGAGTTAAAAATAGACATACATCTTGACCTGACAAACTCGTACTTGTTTTAGGTACACTTTCGAGGCGCTGCAGGAGTCAGCCCAGTACCTCCTGGATCGCGTCAAAGTGAGGCCAAGGATCGGGATAATATGTGGATCCGGAATGGGTTAGTAGCTGTGTTACGTGAAATTGATGGCCGCCGTCAAGTTCTTACTTCTCCGCCGATTTTGCGGCCTTTATTTTGCGAATGATAGCGTTGTCTATCTGCACGCAGGATCATATGAGCAAATCGAGTTGTGTCCAGGTTCACTTGCGGAATCTCTTGTGGATAAGCAGTGTTTTCCATACGAGGAAATTCCACATTTTCCCGTCTCAACCGTGAAGGGTCATACCGGACAGATGGTCTTTGGTTATCTCGACAGTGTACCAGTTATGTGTATGCAGGGCAGGTTTCATTACTACGAGGGTTACCCTCTGTGGAAGGTAGGAGACTTCGATTATACAGTTTAAGGCTGCCAACTCTTCAACAACCCAATGAGGGACACCCCCTCGTATCTCATTGAAAATGAACAATAACGATACAATACAAATATTACAATAAAATCACATTTGCCTTTTAAGTTATATTTTGCAATAAACTTGGAAATATAATGTTTTGTGGTGTTGGTGCTATATGTGACGCGAAATATGAAAAGTATCAATCGGTACACTATTAGGTTACGGAACGGTTATTTTAGGTAACATTTTAAATCTAACGTTGGCAGCCTTAGATAAGTTAGACTTTGAGATGTTGCGAGGTTCAAGGTAGTGCACGCGTGGAATTCGCGCGTATCAATAACGATAACGTGCCTATCAACAAACCTGCATAACAATAAAGCGTCGGTCGATAATGAGCAGATCGACTTTTGCATCGATTCGTTCGGCGAAGCGCAAATATCATTTGCAAATTCCTTTTAATTCTGTCGCACAGTGTGCTATGCCGGTGAGAGTAATGAAGCTCGTCGGCGTGTCGTATCTAATTGCAACGAATGCAGCCGGTGGCTTAAATCCAACTTACAAGGTCGGTGATATCATGATAGTAAAGGACCACGTAAACATGATGGGCTTCGCCGGCAATAATCCTCTGCAGGGACCAAACGACGATAGGTATGTATGGTGCACTTGTCTGGTTTATCGAACTGATTGCAAATCTACCAACCGAGGCGGGTATGAAAATTAGGAAAGGGCAATGGTTTACAAGCGCGGCGTGCGTGGCTCCGTGCACGCCAGTCCACACTGTTCCTCCTCGTGGTAGCCCACCTTTCTGGTCTATCCAATAAATGGTTAGGCTATACATACTCACCTCTTGTCAATCGCAACAATGTCCGGAAGCCGTAAATCCGTTTTCGGCTCTAGATAATGTTACGAGGGGAGACGGTTTAAACGAACGAATGATCAAATGAAATAGCGGGCAAAAAGTACCGAATGGAGATGATTGGGCACGTAAAAAGAATAGAATTAATTTACTCTGTTGGAATAACCCCTTCAATCGGATTGACGAACTATTTGCACGACGGTATAAAGAAGCTGATTGACGTATTTACTCAGGAAACTCTCTCTTCGAGCTCTTGGCTGCACCCTCTTCTTCTACTTCGTGCTTCTTGTTTTCTTTTACGCTCACTTAAGCGGGTCACCTTCCGGTTTTTCTTGACAATCTCGTCGAACGTCCACTCTCGACTTCCACAACGAAGAACGTTTGGCTGTGCGGTCCGTTTGCCGTCAGAATATGCACGTTATTAACGCAGCGTATGCGCTTGTTCGCCTGGTTTCTTTCCAGATTCGGCCCGAGATTTCCACCGATGAACAAGGCTTACAACACGGCGCTGATGGAAATGGGTAAGCAGGTTGCCGAAGAAATGGACATTAGCGATATCGTTCACGAGGGTGTGTACACGTGTCTTGGGGGGCCGAATTTTGAAACAGTCGCCGAGTTGAAAATGCTGAGGATGGTTGGCGTCGATGCGGTCGGTTAGTATAGCTTTTGCATAGCAAACAACGTATTGTTGCCAGCTTCATCTACGTCTCCCTGCAACGACACAGTCAATATTCATACGAGTAAAACTGACTTTTCAGGAATGTCGACTGTGCACGAGGTAATCACTGCACGACACTGTGATCTAACGGTTTTCGCCTTCAGCCTAATCACGAATTCGTGCGTTATTGATTACGGGGATCACGGTGAAGCAAACCACGAGGAAGTGATGGACGTCGGTAAGGCCAGGCAGCCGATTCTTCAGGAATTCGTGTCGCGAATCGCCGTTTGTATTAGAGACATATTGGAAGCAGAATCCAAAGAAACAAATTGAGACGTCGATTATGGGTTTCTTAGCGCTTCCGTAACGTTTCCCCCCGTGAAGATCAATGGGGTAGTTTTCCACGTCATTCGATGAGAGTATGGACGAGAGTGAAAATTGAGGTGCACGCACTCACGATCAGTAATGTCGTTGCGTTCTCCTATTCCATCCCTTTCTCTCTGACTCTTGAGAAGCGACGATTCTAACATTGAAGGGAGACTCTTTTCAAATGGCGTTTGCGTGGTGTTGCACAGATTGTAGCTAATTTATTGAACGTACGAAAATGCGTGATTTGCGATAGCAGAACTTATGCGCTCCGTTAGACCGTATAAATGGAAATGAATGCGGTTACACCGGTGCAGTCATTCTATTAAGTGTAAGTCGTCCACATCTGCTATACGTCAAATGTTAGTTATAACGGCATATGCGTGATATAATCGATGCATTATGCAGATATATTTTTATACTTTTATTATGAACTTTACTGCGACTTATTAAAGATATTACGATTAAACAGGGCACAGTTATTTTTCTCCAGCTAACCCAGACGTGATGCTTTGATCGACTCAGAACTACCTTATTCCACGAACCGATTTTTTCAAATTTGACGTCTCGTCTGCTTCTGATCTGAATTGATTCGTTACATGTCTTAAGGGGCCACCCTCGATGGCTACGGAAGGGAGGAAATACGAGGGAGGATGCGATTAAGGGTGGATGGTTCGCATAGTCGATCCTCCAGTCGTGCCTGCAATCGTGCCTTCACTCACCTTCACCCTCGTCGATTTTGCCCCTTCGCTTCGTTAACCACATCTCGTTTCCGCGCTCTTCCCTCGTTAATGCATCGGTATTCGTCTTGGATAAATCTTCGCAAGCACGGAGATAGGATACACGGAGGCAACGGCAGAAGCGTCTTCATTCTTTTTCCAGTCCTTATTCTCCTCCACTGTTCAGCCAGTCACCTCTCATTCTTCACACACCAATGTATTTATATCTCGTACATGTCGTCGGTATATGTTTCCTGCCGCATTTTCTGTCCAAAATAGGAACATGAAACGTCTAACAATATTATCGTACAATATTTCTCTTTATCCAGAAATGTGTCTAGATAGTATACTCCGTTAGGCCGTTTAAATAAAGTATGCATACAAAACTATAAACACGAAACATTATTGTTTTCGCTCGCGGTTACTGAGCAACGTATACACGCACGCACATCTTATCTAAAAGAAAGGACAAAATAGGTACATATCATCGGTATTACAATTTTCAGTGTTCGAAGGAGTATTTCCTATCCCTAGAACGGGAGAAAAAACGATTGAAAAAGAACACGAGTCTCTTAGATTTTGGCGCTTAGTAATGCATTTCAGGGAGCGACAATAATTCTCCCATTAATGAAAAACTATAGCTGGTGAAGCGCTAATATAACTTGTTCGCGACAAGTAGTAGTTTTTTTTTTCGCCGAGATTTAGAATCGCGTATGATTTAGCAGGAGTAAAAAGATGTAGGAATCGACTATATCGGCATCTGACCAACAGCTCCCGTCGGTAGTAGTCTGCACGTCGATAAGTTGACTCGGAAGAATGTCGCTAGCGTCGCAGTGTGGTCGTAGTAGTTGGCAATAGAAACGGTAGGTGCGCAGAGGGCAGGAGCGTCGCTCGCTCGACAGTCGGTCAATCTGTTCTCGTCGGCGCGTTACGTGGTTTGTCCGTTGCTTCTGTGCGCGTCGTCCTCGTCGTCGTCCTCATCGTCGTCCTCGTCGTTGTCGTCGCGTTCCTTAGTCGCTCTCGCGTCGCAAACTGTGGGTCCGTCAGGTTGGACGATTCGCCGCTGATGTTAGTAGGATTCGCGACGTCGTGAATGCCGGTCAACTTTGTCGTTTCCGTTGGTCGGCGTGATCGGTGCGGTGTTCGCGCGCGCCCTTCATCTTCGCAGGTCGGATTTGTGCGTTTACAAGGAATTTCGGAGCGCCGGTGGAGGCGCGAGACAATCGGGATTGTAGGTTCGCGGTCGCGTTCTCCTCACGCAGGACTCATACGCAGTGCGTGCTTGCGTTTCGGAGTTGGTCGCGACATGCACTATAGTGCACGGCCGTGGCTCGCGTCGCCGTCGGCTTGACAGTCTGCTGCTGGACTCGTCGACATTTTCTCGCACGACGACCTTCGAACATCCTTCAAGGAACGGGCAGGCGTGATCGTCCTTGCAACAAGCTCTCCTCGAGAACAGAGTGCTGATAGAACTGCAAGTGAGCTGCGCTCGAAAGAGATTGGTTCTCGGAGATTGAGTGCTCGACCAATCACGTTCCACGTGCTGATTCGCGCCGCGAAAATCGTTCGGAAGGCACGCAAGACCGCGCGCGATCAGTTTTCGTGGTGTCTGATGAAAATTGAAATTCCGGTGTGCGGTGAGTGCATCGACGCGCGCGGATACCGTGGCCAGCGAGAACGGCGAGGAGTGTGCTGGGATCGCGACGCGATTTCGCCGCTTACGATCTCCGGGGGCGAGCGAAAGTGAGTGACGGCCTGCAGACTGCAGAGTATCAGTTATAACGGTGTACCGGTGCTGGCTGCTGCCTGCTGCCTGCTGCCTGTGCTGGAGGAGAGGCCGTGGAGAAGGTGGTGGAAAAGGAGGTGGGGGTGCCGAAGGGGAGCGGGGCTCGCTTTCACGAGAGTAAGGCACACCGAGAGAGCACCATCGATCGAGGACGAGGGAAGGCCGGCAAAACATGTCGAGGTTGCTGAAAGGCGAGCCAACCGGCGGTTATGTCATTGACTGGAACGTAGATCGCGGAATGTATTAGCTCGACCACCGTGGATGACGCGCGCGCGCCGTGCTTCGAGCCTGTGCGTGCTTCCGAGCGTCGCCGGAATTATCGGGACGAGAGCCCAAACGTAAACCGATCAAAGGACGCGCGAACGGGGGTACCTTCTTTGCCGTTCATTCGCGACATTTTCAAGAAAGCCCAGAGGGAACGAGCGCAGACAGTACCGGAATTGGCGGTGTGCCCTCCACTGCCTACCGGAAGTCATATGCCCATACACGCGCGTAAAACGGTGAGTCTTTACTTTCGGAAGAACGATGCTTGGTGCTGGTGGTGCGGTGGGTTGCAACGCGAATGTTCTTCTCCACCCGTGTCACGGCTTTTTTCGATAAATTTCAATTCTTTTTATATATCTAAATCTTCTTCTTTTTTTTTCAAACAATCATTCCCATTTCTACCGAAAGAAGGTTCAAGGAATGCGTATGCATATAAGAAAAACATACCAGTCATACTTGTTCTATGACCCCGCATTCGTGGTCCTTTCTTTCCATCGCATAGTTTTTTCATTTCCCTTCCGTTTCGTCTTCGCTTTTCCGTCGCGACATATTCGCTGTTCTCACTCTTTCACCCCTCCATTTCCCGTGTTCCTTTCCTGTCTCTGGCTGGCCATAAACAACCGATACTCGACGTACACCGAGGTTATTGGTTTTTGCGAGGAGCACACGACGACGGAGTACGGTGCACACATGCTCTGCTCCGAAAAGTCACGAGTCACACCGCACAACCGGTACTCATAATCAGACGCACTATAACGTGGCACGGTCACGACGATGAATCTTCTTTCTTCGCATTACCTAGACCGTACGTCTCACGCATCTCGTTAACCTGCGAGTGCGAGCAGTTGTGGCAACTGTATCATTTTTGCCGTTCAATGAGTCGCCTTTTTTAATCATTTCATTCAAAGTCTGCAAAAGAAATAATAATAAATATTTGACATTTTTACCGATATTGTGATGCAAAATAATGGAAGATAAAACGAGTAAATATTGAATTCTTGTACATTTTTCATTTGGATCACTTTCGAAATCACCGGCACATATGATTTGTCATTTATCGTTTGGTTTTTCTCAATTATATAGGTGCGTACCGTACATACTTGTACATAGGTACCGCGAACGAGTGAACGTTACTCGAATCGGTCTCCGACATAATGGCGATTGCATCGAATATTTTACATTCGCGGACATGGAGCGCGAAGGGTCACAGTATTGGTCGGGTTTGCACACTCGTACCTGAGCTAATTTAATTATTTCGTCGGTCACAATCCTCCGCCCTCTCGTACTCCCTTGTCGATGTCACGCACGCGCGGCTGTCTACGCTTCGATGCTATTGGAACCGATTTAGCAGCGAGATCTGTCGCTTTGTCGAGGTGACGTCTTTTGAACGCAGGCACGCTGACAAGTGAGAGTAGCGATTTACGAAAGTGAAAAAAAGATGCGACGGTACGGTAATTTGAAGAAAAAAGCGTCCGGAGTGTGTGGACCAGTCCGCCGCGTATACGACTGCCGAATTGCCCGGTCGACTGACCCCTTGCCGATAGCGTTATTAGGCGTTTATTGTTGCGCGGCCGCCACTTCGTTTGGGGCTCGTGCATGCGCGGCTGACTTTTCCAAATCATTCCTGCGCGGCTATGTTCTGGCGCCGATTTGTTTTTACCCAATTTCACGCGTCGCTTAGTCCAGCGAACCTGTTCCGTATCGCTGATTTTCTCTGCATTCCTCCGACTGACGGTAATCTTCCCATTCTTTTCCGTCTTCTCGTTCGTTGGGTGATTTGTTTGGTCGTTCGATCGTTAGGTCATTGGTCCGTCGCGTCGCACGCATGTATAACCTCGATGATCGGAGACCACATGCGATTGAGACTGCTATCATAAGCAAAAGCCGTCTTGCATAGTTTTTCCTCGTCCAGAACCGCCCTGTTGGTCTCTCTGTAACATCGGTCGCCGAGCTACAAGTCTGTGTGCACACGATCGGCCGGTCACGTGTCGCGACCTACTTGTCGCTCGTCGACGATCGACGCTCGTTTTTCCTCGTAATTTTCAGCAGCCGGCTTGGCGCTGGTGATTTTGGCATTGCAGTTTATTCCCGCTCGCCTGCACTTCGTGGCTGCACACGCGACGCATTTTCCAATTGCGCCATGCTCGTGCGCGCCCGAAGCACAGCCAAAATTTACCCCGAATGCGTCTCTCGCACTCCCATCATATAACCGTTGCATACGCAGTCGCGCGCGTATTGCGTCTGCATGCAGGCGTTCATCCACGCGTTCATCCAGTCCGATATAGTGGGATGCACCGTAGCGTCACCCTTTCGTCGTATAATAACCAACGAAACGGCGAGCTTCCATCGCTAGCTTTAATCCGCGCCGGCTCACTTGTTCCAAGTCCCCTAGAAATCATAACGAGAAAACGGAACTGAGCATCCGCGTTATTTAACACATTGACTGCCATGTCAGCCGCACATGACTGACACTGTCAATATATATCAAGGAACTGTGGTAAGGTCATCTCGTACATGGAACAGTTACGCTCCTTCGCATAGTAGTCATGGAAATACATGTTCTCATTCATTCTTTTACCGCTTATTGTGGAGCACTTACATGTCGAAACTATAATTCTTTTTCGAAAGTTTTCGAGTCGGTGTGGAGGTGGTATTTTGAACCCTTAGACAGGTGTTATTAAAAATTGTACTATTGAGGGGAGAAAGTCCGATGATCGGGGTGTAAAAATTGAACGTCGCAGTCAATGTGTTATTGAACATTCGGTGACCGCGGCATTTGTCACTGTCTAGCCTTACTCTCGCCGTGTTTTCGGTGCAGCCTGGACGGCCAAAACGTTGTGCTGGTTAATTAAGCCGTAAACGTGTGGAGATACACACGCGGATTGAGGAAAATGATAAAAAGCCAAACGTTACCACGCGGTTTTCGCTCACGTGTTAGTCGTGGTCTAGCGGTAACAACGTCGTTGTGGGGGGGGGGGGGGGGGGGGGGGAATGGATTAATGAGAATGATAGACGTAACGGAGATAGAGAGTACATATACGAACGGCCCGGTCAACATCCTCGCGGCCACTATCAATTATCTTCAAATTACGAATTTCATCGGGGATACACTAAAATAGATTTATCCGCGCCGTCGGGTACGAAAGCAATTTGATCGCGCGTAGTGTGCATTGCGAGTGCGAGGACGTCGGAATGCGCAGTTCGCGTTTTGCGTACGACGCGTTAATCGTTTTCGAGTAATTCAGTCTCTTTGTTTCGTCGTTCGGTTTCAGCGTGGTGCCTGCGAGGAAATCGAAATGGTGGAACTGAGCGGCAGTGGGCAGCAGCAGCAGCAACAGCAGCAGCAGCAGCAGCAACCAATATTAAGCATGGGTGTAATAGGAATCGGTTCATCAGTGGTCTCAACGTCATCGGCGACAGCCGCGGCAACAGCGACGGCTGCGACATCCTCGTCCTCCTCCTCGACGACGACAACGACGACCGGTGGTGGTGGTGGTGGGGGCTCGTCCACGCTTTCCGGTCGTGCCGGTGTTCTCGAGACGCAGGTTCGGGGTCAATGGTACCGCGTCTTCGTGTCACTCGAGGACGATTATCTCAGCATATCGCTTGACGAGAGCTGCGAAACGAGCGCTAACAGCTCTCTCAATAACGGCAACATCAACAACAACAATAACAACAATGTCGACAGTCTGAACGATCCGGACGTACCCGATTCCGTTGCAAATCAGAAGCGCATCGTTCGCGTGGTGAAGAGCGACAATAACGGCCTCGGCATATCGATCAAGGGTGGAAAGGAGAACAAAATGCCGATCCTCATCTCGAAGATTTTCAAGGGAATGGCGGCAGACGCAACGGAGCAGCTGTACGTGGGCGATGCCATACTCGCGGTGAACGGCGAGGACCTGCGTGAGGCGACGCACGACGAAGCTGTGAAGGCGCTCAAGAGGGCCGGCAAAGTCGTCGAGCTTGAAGGTAAGACTTTTCTTACAAATTAGAGTAGACGTGAGCTTTCCTTCATCAAGTCACGCTTCATAATGGAAATGTTCGATAATGTTCTCGCCGCAATTTTGCTTCGAGCACGAGCCAAGTTAAATTTGCCAGCAAACATTTCGTAACAATATCGCCCGTTTCAATATCGGATTTTGTGTCTTTCGCTCTTCTTATATTGCGAGATTACGCCTTCTAGACCGCTCTTTGCTCCGCTCTTTCGTTTGCTCTTTCAATGTCGCCGGAAAATCTTCCGTCTTTTAACGAAAAAGGAGGGAGGAAAGTTGACGTAAGAGGGGAACACAGCCGAGTCTAGAAGATCGCCGAGCTTTTAGCTGGATTAATGCTCCGAAAGTGCGGAGTCGGTCGGGTCGAGTAGGACGCGGTAGTGACGTTTGTGGTGGTAGTCGGCGGCACGGTGGCAGCAATGACTGTGCCTCCGGTGGTGCTGGCGGTAGACGATGGCAGTAGGGAGCGATACTTCAAACTAGCTGCAGAGAGTAACTCTAGACCTTAAGGGGACGGCAGCGGCTAGCAATTCGTCGCCGAACGGATGGAAGTCCAATGATTTCTTTTCAATACGCGTCGTGTACATTCGGTCCAAAAGTTCAAACAATCGCAGCTCAGAACTCACTTGCAAAAGCTATGCTCTCTTCTAAACAAGTCGAAAAAGAAATGTGCAATTGTAGCTCGCGGCACGCTAAATACCACATTTTCTTCACACTGAGCTCGACAATCGTTCGCGCTTGCTGCGAGAAAACGAGAAAGGAATCTCTAATGAATCTGACTAAAATACGCGTGCGCGCGAGAGCTCGTTATCCGCGGTATAATTTCATTGGTATTTGTTTTTCCGTGAAGTGCTGAATACACACGGTCGTAACGCGTGGTTTTATAGTTCGGCGCTGGGGAAAGGTAGCGGCGGCGGCGGTGGGCAGGAATTTCCTTAGGGCAGATTTGACGCCTTCTTGTTTTTTATTCAACTGCTTTCGGGGTCTGGCGCTGCATTTACTGTGACGCACGTACTGCATGCACGCGCGGTACCGCACGTGCGAGCGTGCACGCGCGTTCTTACAACCCTCCTTCTCTCTCACTGCTTTACTACTTTCCCCTCTTTAACGTCGAGGATTCTTGGTTTGTGATTCTCTTTGCTTTTCGTATACGTCATATGTGGGATGCAATTGCGGCCGACGAATGTACGTTGGTATACATGCAGGTATGTGTGTGAACGATTGGATGGTAAGAGAGAAACGGTATCGAGCGAACGAATCTTCGGAATACATTGTCCGAGGATTTTCATCGAGATTTGGTCTCTTAGACGAACCTTCCCAGTTTTTCCCTGTATTCTGCTTAAGCGAGATTCCGCTGAAAACTTCCACTCTTCCGAGCGAAATTACAGTTAAGTTCGGCCTCGTCCTCGGTCCGGCAAACTTTCCCAAAAGGGTTGCTCCGAACACCGGGAAAGACGGCCAAGTTAGCCGTTGGTAAACGAACCAAAATTAGCCGATCTCTGTGACTCTTTCGGCCCGGCGGCCCGGCCGGTTTGATTGCCGCGTGCAGCCTGCAGAGGCAGGTGTACCATCAAGAAATCGATCGCGGGCCTCATCTTTGCGTGACTTCTCTTTGCGGTCATCCGTTCTCTTACAATCTGCACGTTCGATCTCGGAAATTCTGGCTGTGGGAAATCGCGTGTCCTTGATTACGGATTGCTCTCTACAACCGCGAACGATCTCTTAGCATCGCGACGTACGTTCTATTCGGACTCGCTCGCGCATACCGATTCATCTTCAAAGTAAACATCGTGCTAGTGTCGTTGCCCGTAACTTTAGTATCTCACGTACTTCTACGTTAGCATTCACTCTATATCTGATTCCGTTGGCTTCAGCCTTATACGGTTCTTTTAAGCAAATCCCAGTAATATTAATTCTCCCGCTCGCTATCGCGCCCCACTTGCAACAACTTCACTGTAAATCGTAGAAACTCGTTAATTCGCCCTCTGTACGTCTGAGGGTCACCTGTCTTCGTTCGTCCAATTCGTCCGTTCATCTGCTCTCGGTCTTCTTGGATTCTCGAAGATTGAACTCTCGGTGAATAAAGTAACGTCTGCGGTTCCCTCACCGCACCCGCGCGCCTCTCTAATTGGAATGCGTAATTTTAGTCGAGCCATTGTTCTCTAACGTAGGCTGCATGACGGATGACGAGAGAGAGAGAGAGGGAGGGAGGGAGGGAGAAAATGTGCGAGCTGACTCGCGGCATCGTCACGGAAATTGCGTCTTAAATTCTACAGTCCGGAATTCCCCCTTTACAGAGGACGAGTAGGAACCTGCACCGCCCGCTGTGTCTACGGCCCTGACTTTTACTAGGCACCACTATCACCATCGTCGGTAACTTGCTTCGCTCCCGTCGTTCTTTCTCTGCCCCCCTTTTCTCTCTCTCTCTCTCTCTCTCTCTCATTTTCACTGATCCCTTCGTGCCTCCGCGTCAGGAAGGTAGATAGCTACGTACCGCTTGGAACGCGGATAGAATGTTATAACTCATACCTTATATAGCACCAAAGATGAGTTTTATACGGGGCCCCTTATCTCTCCGTTCGTCTGACCGAAAATTTGCTCCTCGGGCAAGCCGCTGTATGGGCGTGCTGCACTCAACGCTCGGCATTCGGCCGATGTGAAAATGAAGTTAGCCGCGTAATCGAGGAGTTAGCCGGCTCAAAGAATGACGCTTCACTGTACCGCGCAACTTTCGGAATCCTCGCTGTACAACGAAGCGATTACCTGTACGAACTATAAAGTAGACACGGTCCGAAAATTGTAGCGTAAATTATCCTGATTAGTGAAATTCAAATAATTGCGCGTCGGTACAAACCAATTAACGGGTGACTGAAATTAGCGGACGCCCATTTTAGAGCTCATCGCGATCATTAGCCGTACCTCCTCGCCATTAATTGCACGACAAACAAAGCAGCAGCAGCGAGGGATACTGTCGCTCGCTCGTACATACGACGCGGATTTGATCGAAATTGCGCGCTCTGAAACGGCGGCTAGGCAAGTTAGGTCTAGTTTGGTAAATAAAAAGAGAAAGATCCGCCTTGTCTCTAGTAGACGATGGACGTACTTTTACCGCAAACGTCGACAGCGGAAAATCGTAACTGGCCCTCGTAACATGCGAGAAATGTTCCAAACATTGTTAATTCACACATTACGAATAACTAGCGCAGCTGCAGTTATTTCGAGTCTATTTAGCTCCTCTTTCATATTCCAAAAACGTCAGTTTATCATATTCGGCCCTAATGCTCGGACTATTTTTCACTTCTTATTTATCTGTCATAGGGTTTTGCTGGCGCAGTTGTAAGATGTGTAAGGCTCTTTTAATGTTCTGACGCGACAATTCAAGACGACGACGGAGCAGTGCCTTCCAAGCAGGACACTGCTTCGACCTCGGACGAAGCGTTACCCGAATTAACGTGGCAATCAATGCGTTAATTGCTACTAATCTCTCTCGTCAAGTCCCATCTTCGCGACTGCTGTTACAGTCGGACTTGCGTGGAGTGATCTTACTTGAAGCTGAGTCATGCATCTCGGATAGTCGTCAGCTGCCGTGCTCGAGAAAAAAGGCCTGTTAGTGTGTTACGTAAACAGACTGGTTCACGCGACTTTGCAGTAATGCCGCGCGATGCAAGAACGCCAATCTAGATTGGTCGCGCTCACCGTGTACGAAGAGGAAGACCAGAGTGAGATCCTTCTGCAGTTTGAGCACTCACGTACGCGATTAGGAAGGCTTCCTCCACATACACGTCGTTTTCCTTTTCTTCTAGCTAGCAGCTTTGTATAGTTTAGAAGCGTAGCGTGTGTGTACTAGTTTTCTTTTCAATTGGAACTTTGCAGGTGGGGGATTCTTTGGCCTATAATATCGGTGGTGAAACTATGCCTTTTAATCTGCACCTTCAATTGTACTGCATCGGCTGACGCGACAGAATTCGATCCGTAAGCCGCAAGGTTAAATGGCTTAAATCGAAGAATGAGAGACAGTTTCGGCCGATTCGCAGGAGAGCGGAGCAGCATTGTCCGATTGAGCCAAAACTGGACGGTTTCCTACACTAATGAAGTTTGCCCGCTTCTGTTTCCATTGTGGACGGCTGACACGACATTGCCTTGTGGGCTCGGGATCGGCACAGATCGGTGCTTTTCTCCGGTATTCCCTTGACCGTTACATCGCATTAACTTTGCTCCTTTGTTCGTCGCTGCGGCGCGGCGATTCGAAAAGTCGACTGAGATTTCTATCACTGTGTGCGCGGCGAATGGCGCCAAATGACATTTGTCGAGCTTCAATCGCCGAATTCACTGAGGCGAGCTTCCATCGCTGTCGTTTGTTCAAAAATTCTTTCTTACGTAAAGCGCCGACTGTGCAGGTTCAATTAATATTTTAATTGGCTTCGTTTCATTTCGGTCAATGGCTCATTCGTCAGTGCTGAGTGTAAAATTTCACGGCCGTTTGTTCTTCCTAGCGCCTGAACATTCAACGACGAGCGGTATTCCGTATCAGCACGATAATGATCCCGCTGAAAGTAAGAACGAGAGTTGGCGGTGACGTTCTGCTAGTTCGAGGACTCTTTTATCAAATTAAAACGCTTTTTAGCAGTGAGAGATTTAACGTAAAATGCAGGCAATATTAAACTAAATAGAGTTCTGAATAAATCATTACGTATATGCGTGTCGGAAGTTTGAATCAGCGCCTGATTGTGGCGCAGGCAAATAATATGTCATATCAACGATCGCTCTGCGGGAAAGTTATAAGGCTTTGGCGTTGGTGGGTGGATAAACGGTTTAATGTTCGTTGTACGGAAACGTTGTAAGGCTTTCGTTTCGCTTCATGAAAACAAACTGTTTAACGTCGGTTCCATGGAACTGGCTATTTACAGTTTGCTCGGTGATATTGGACAAACAAATATTGTCGGCGAGGTGCAGAGGTTTTGATACTGGCCAATGAAAAGCCAAACGAAGAAGAATGCGTAGACGATAATGACGGTGGTAGGGGGCTTTGGGATTAAAAATTGAACCGCTCGTTCAGGATTATTTGCTCAGGGCTGAAAATGTGATGGAAAACACTTTCGCTGACGATCTATTTTCGAGGTTGTACCGGCTCAACCATAAGGTATGAATCGAGTGAAACTGGGAGAGTTGGAGAGCCGACGCTTCTCGTCCTCCCGGCAGTATTATATGTAGGTGTATATCTTGGGCGGCGCGTTCTGTGTTTCGCGTGCCTTTCATTTCGTCCTTTACGGTACTTCGTCATGATTTACGGGGCATCCGCATGAGGAGCGACGCTGTCGCATTCTCCGCCTCCTTCTTTGCTGCTTCCTTCTTCGCTTCCGCCGTGCGTCGTGCGCCGTCGCCCCTGCCTCTTCGCTCGTTCCGCTCTGCGAATGTGTCTCCCTTGTAATTTTCCCGGCGACAGTCAACGGACAGGCAGAGAAAGCTGGATAGACAAATAGAACTTTATTATTCCGACATAAATCTCGTAAGGATAAGCGCGCGCGATGCAGCCTGCAGATGTAAAGACTGCAGCGGGAGTGGTGTGTGACGCAACTGGGAGGAAGTAAAGAACCGACAAATGCAGTCAAAGAACGGGATGCGGATGACACACCAAGTTCCGTAATGTTGGATTGCAGGCTGCCTCGCGACTTCTCGGTTACATTGCTTCAGGGCGGCGTCGACGTGACAATAAAGTGCAACGAACCATGTGTAAAGTGGTTATAAACAAGCGCGGCACGTTTGCGTTCGGCACTCGACCTTTATTCGTTATCGAGCCAATCTCATATCTTGTTTTCCCCTTTCTCTCTCTCTGTCTCATCGAGTTCTCGCCCCTTGCTTTGCGTTATCGCGTTTCCGTCTTCCTTTAGACCGCTGCGTATCTTTTGCTTTCCCTGTTTTCCGAAACAGTTAGTCACACTTATTACACCGTTCTCTCTTGCGCGATTCTTCCCTTCTCGCACACGCGCGTTGTTATCCCCCTTTCCTTTATAGCGCTTTTTATTTGTCGTTGTCCGTTCCGAAACACCCTCCGCTCTTCCATCCCCCTGTTTTCTGTGTTTTGTTTCCTGCCGACACTAGCGTTGTTCGTGCGGACGCGGGCTTGCAATTTGGGGCCGAATTTTCCAGCGTCGACCGGTATGCGCGTACCGTCCTGTCTCCGTTCGCAGAAAATACTACCGACCACCGCGCCCCCGGTGCTTTTCAATTTCTTTTTCAAGCGCGTCGAGCGAGAGATGGCCGATTTTAACGCAAATGCGAGTGTTTCTCAATCCGAACGGTCTTTCGGGTCGGTCGTCGCTGTAGTTCGATGAGCGAGGCGCGTGTAAAGACTAAAATAAGAGTACGGAAGGAAGCCGTGCCGACGGGCAAGGCGACGTTGCGTTTAATCGTTGCCGGGTAAAGCGGCGGCGAACGTCGTTTTTAAGAGAAGAGCGTACTTGTCGTTCGAGCAACCTCATCCTCCCTTGTTCCGTTGTTCTCGTCGTTAAGAATTAGTGGCGGACAGTGCATTGTGTTTTCGCTGACGTTTTCTCTTTTCCGCATCTTCCTTACTCTCTTCGAGACTCGCTCGCGTTTGAGCGCAGTTCGCGACTGTCGTCTCTTCTCGTTGAAAGTTTATAAAGAAAGGAGCGGACGCGTCGCGCGACGATCGAAAAGTTCCACTTGGGTAAGAGGGAACGTGACGGGAGACAGCGATCGATTAACAGGGAAGTCGGCCCGGCGCGGCCTCTCGTACACGTAATCGCCGGCGGGTCGTGACCGCATAACGTGAGGCGTTCAGAAGACATCGTATAGTTTCTCCAATTATCGACACAGCGTACTTCGTTCGTTCAAAAGCTATCTTCTCGCGATACGCGATAAAAGGTCTTTCGACTGGGAGCACTAGGAACTACGACGAATAGTCGGTGCGCTAGCGCACATTCACGCTTTCGGACGCCCCGCGATGGCGCCGTTTGGGGCAAATATTTGATACAGTTATTGCGTACCGTGCTCGCCAGACACGCGGAAGGTGCAACGATATCGCGTGCCGCATGCCGTTTTACGCCTTTTCACGCCTTTTCACGCCGAAGCGCTACACTAGTGGTTTTTTGCAGCGAAAGCTGGTGCGCCATCCTCTTGACAAGGTGTTACGGGTTAGGGGGGAGTAGACTTTTTCCTTGCGTCCGCATTAATGGATTTTGCTCGACGTTAATGAGGGGATATCGCTCGATGAGGTGCGACGCGAAACGGCAAACGATGTGATTACACCGGGGTCTCTCGCAATTGTTGACTGCGCGTAGGCGTTCGCCGGGTGTAACGAGAAATCAATTTGTGCGTCCCTTTGATCGCATTGCGTAACGCGCTGTGTCGTAATTAGAGAAAATATCGGTAATGAGTAGAGCGAACGAAAGGGCGAAAGAGGGCGACAGGTGGAAGGGAAATTAATTGTTACCGTGGCTTAGTCGAGTGAAGCTGCTATCGACCCTGGCAAAGGCTGGAATAAGTAATGTCCCGGTTTCTCGAGCAACGCTCGATATATTTTCTCGATACCTGGCGTCAGCGAAGTTTACGGAGGAGCTAAATGCCGTGGATATTTTCGTGCCGTCGCCTTCGCCGTCGTCGGTCTTATAGCCGCACCGCGAGACATACAGAGACTGTTGTGAGTGTCTGCCTCTCGTTCCTTGTCGTTTCCGCGATGCTAACGACGATAATGGTCATGTTATCCCACGATTCACGGATAATTTGCCTAGGTAATTGAATATCAGGATTCCGGAAATGTTTCTTACTGACGTATCGCGAATGCGGTTAATACTGCAATTACCGGAGGGTAAAATAGACTCCTTTTAGATTCTCTTATAACGATTCTTCACTTTAAAATTTGCAGGAAGTAGCGTTCCGTTGCAGCAAAATGTCAAGCAAGTTATTGTGAGCCATCGGTAGCTCGAGTCTTAAGAGAGTCGTGTTTTTATTGGTAATTCTGATTGCGATAAGAATAAAGGGATGGAAAAGGGGGAGTCGTTCGTTGAGATGCTGGCGGGGGCGCACTCGGACTTGGACTCCGAGTCCGACTCCGCTTCTCTCTTCTCTTTCGTGCGGTCGCGAGCAGCCAACCTAATCGTCCGGCCGACCGCGGAGCGCTTTACTTTTCGTCGTTGCACGGCACGTACCGTGCACACGCCGACAGCATGAATATTGAAGCGGCTTTTCACGCATCGATGAATATTGATATCGTCGCTTTGGTCTGTGCATAAATATCGGGAACAATCGGCGAGCCACGTATCCGGGGAGGGGGGGGCGAGGTTCTTTTGAGATTCAGCAATCGTTGCTCTGATCTCCCTTCCTCGCATCGACCTTACTCGCGTTCGATCAGTCAAACTTCATTACGCATTTGAAAGAGCGCGAGGCGCGTTTTAAAAGCGTACGGCAAACAAATTAATTCTACGTTCCTCGCCGTTCGCGCTCACGATATGCGTTTAAAAGTCTGAATCATCGACGACAGGTGAGGGAGCGGACAGGTGCATTTTGTGCCAAGTCATTTGTGGGAGCGAACTCGTTAATGTTCATTCGCGTGCGAGGAAAAAGCTCGGCGCCAGTGTTTCGTCGGTTGCACGTACAAATTCTCACAGTACGCGCACGTTTGCTTTCGGCTCGGGTCAAGTTTCATCGGATACTCTGTGATGCGTTTTGCCGAGCGAGAAATCTTTCTCCGTCTCTGCATGTTCCGTGATAGACCGCGGCGTGTGCTCGTATACGTTAGTGCGCTGCGGGCGGGGTTCCTGCCGAGGCATGTATATGCCATACGTGTCCCTCTTTTTCGACGTGGACAACGAAGGTCGGCAACAGGGACCTTGCCAACGAAGAAAGCTCCGTATAGTTTAAGGTTTAAGCGGCACTCGATTACCCTTTGTTTCGCGCAGCTGCGCGTGATGAGCGCTGAAAATTCCCTAAGCCGCCGGTCAAAGGTTACACGGTGTGTCGCAGCCGCTTTCTCGCCGTGCATACTGGCACCTAGCTTCGTTGCTCGCGAGCATGCCGCCCCTTTCGCTACGCTCCCATATTTTTAACATGTACGCTACCATCGTTCCAATTAGAGAGCCATCCCGATTACCATTTGCCGTTTATTTCGCCTCTGCTCGCTATTTCGCTTTCGAGTCGTCCGCGTCGTCGCGATAACCTGTAAAAATTTGCCGGAAGGAATCTGATCATATCTCAAAGTACGCGTGCGAATCTCTCGATTCGTTTCCGACGAAACGAACCGGACGAATTACCAAGTATAATCCCCGAGGTTACTGAAATATGTATGAAAGCATAAGCGCGGTATGTAGGTGCGACTGCTGAGAGGTGATGCCGATGCAGTGTGTTACGAGTGATAATCCTACCTTTTCCTCTCACACTTTTCTCCTTTTGTGTGTGTGTGCGTGCGCGCGCGTGTGCATATATACAGGGTGCTCTCGTAACTGGCGGTACAATCAGGAAGATGGCAAAGATGTAAAATTACGAAGAAATGTCGAGAGATCGAAGTGCATACAAATTAGGAGGATCCACTCGCTTGCTTCGGTCTTTTCCTATAACGAATGCTGCTTCTTTCTCTTAACTTGCCGATGAACACGCCTCATACCCCTCCGTCGCAGACAGTAGACTTAAAGATTCATTTTGGTACTTGTCGATGGAGAAATTCTGCTGGATGGAAGTGTAGTATCAAGTTTGTATGGAAGAGTTGATGTGCATGTACAAAGAGTAGGTATAAAGGACGGTGGTATTGGTAGTCTGCCCGGAGACGAACGATGAAAATTGCTGTCGCCCGGTTTGAAGTTTTTGCATCCCTTTTCGTTTTCACCCTTTGATGTCTGCGCCGTCGCACGACTGGTACTCGCTTCTTTTCTCTTGTCCGTGCGCACGCGTCGGCTCCGTGAAGAAGATAAAACAAAGATTCTCGAATTGTTTATGAATGAGCAGCGACTAGGTGATTTGTCCGATTTGCAGTTACGAGAATTGAGATTACAGTAATAAGATCAGTTCGATCGATAACCACGCACTTAGCATTTATTTTCCGACAATTTGCCTCACAATGCTTGTCAGAAACGCTTTTATTGACTCAATCATTTTGAGAAACGTAATCCTGTCTATAATACGCGTATGCGATGCTTTCATTCTGTAGCTGTGCCAAGTGAGAGTAACGATGCCAGGCAGCAGCTACCTAAACCGAGACCTTTATTATTCTTCTTAAGTATATGTACGCTTCATCATTGAGAACGCTGATGAATGTAAGTGTACCCTAGAAGCATCGGAATGAGTAGAGTGAGAGAAGCAGTCCCAAGCACGTTCAGTAGGGCGTCGCCACAGACGCGCGTTTAAGTGGTCAATCTCGCTTGGTACGGCTATACGTGCATACGTACATAGATATGTACATATAGATATATACGCGTACTTATACGCCGCGCATGTGCACATACATACGCGCGCCTCCTGTTCTCTGCAGAATCCGTACAACGAACACAATGGTATTGTGTACGGACCAGCATGAGTTATTACCCCTCCAGTCCCTCAGCTTCACCCCTCTCAGCATCTCCACTTCGCGGACATAATTCAACACTCTATACAACCCGGACCTTTCGTCTTTTTATCTACCACACGTCTGATAATGTTTCATTACGCCCTTTCCTATTCTTCCTTTATCTGGCTCCCTTCGCCGTTTGCGGATTTACGCTATAGGAGATCTCGATTAAGTGTGTTCTCGGCGAGCGGGAGTTCCTCAGCAAAAAAAAATAGGAGGAGAGGGCGAAAGATGGGAAAAACGGAGAAAGGCATGTAAGAACGACTATCAGAAATATGAAAGGATGAAGTGTTACAAAACGACGCTTCCGAAGACAGAAGGGAAGATAGAGGAAATGGAAGAGAATGAAAGTAAATGGGCATCTGAGTTAACTGATGAGGATTAGGGTTAGAACATTATTTCCCGCGTGGGAGTGCTTAGGAGATTCACTCATCTTTATGTTTTTTTAAACGAGACGAGGTAGTTGGTGTATTTTCGAATAGCTCTCACATTTACTTAATGACGTCGATGGTCTGTGGGCTGCCTAATGCTTCCGCCAATGTCGCAATAATGGCTTACGATTAGATCTAGTCTTGCGAGATTTTATGAGGACTCGGAAGCGCCGATACACCATACACTCTGTCTCGGTATTTACATGGTGTTCCCGTTGGGATTTATCTTGGATATCCTTCTTAGTGCCTCTTCCTCTGAGGAGGATTATGTAAGGTTGCCTATCTATACACGACGAAGAGATGTGGCTGAGTTCTACCGTGAAAGCCGCGAAGATAAAAGTTCGCTTTGACTTGATCGACTCGTCGAAGAGAGGGAGGGAAGCACCGGTCGAGGATGAGAGTGAGTACGGGGGCGGCAGGCGAGTATGATGGCGGTGGCGATGGTGGCAGAGTCGGTTGGCCAGGACGGCCGAGTCGAAGGAAGCGGGAGAGGGAGGGAGAAGGGTGAGAGTTCGAAGGCCGTAACGCTGCGAGGAGCTGACCGTACGTTAAAACTCCCTCGGGTCGAGGTTACCCTCGGCACCTCCCGTGAACCCTCTTCCACTGGAGCGGCCTACCCCCGTCTCTTTTTCCAACCCTCCTTACTTAACCCACCCCCGTTTTTCCTCCGAACCATTGCCGTGGCAAAAGTTACACCATTACGTGATAGGACGGTAAAGCTTCGGAGGGTGCTGGACAGAAAAGAAGGCGAGGTGGGAAGAGAGAAAGACTCGGCGCGTCGTAGTCGCCAACACCAAATCCTTCCTTCGTGTCCAATTCTTTGGGACGTCTTGCCCGGCCAGTGCTTTCTGCCACCATGCCTCCTACTGCTGCTGCTATTGCTCGCGCGTCACCGCGTGGAATTCAAATACCTTCTAATGATTCGGTGTACGTGTATGTATGAAAGGTTCTTGCTTCACGTGTATTAAAGGAGGACCACCTACTCCTGTCCTTCTTCGTGTTCGCTCTGCTGCATCCGTTCGCGCCTCTGCCTCCTTTCATATTCCAAGATTCCCTATCGTTATTCAAAGGACGAAACTATTTCGAAATTCTCTCGCGATGAGACCGACCCTTAGTGCCAAGTTATGGGGACCTAATACAAGTCCTTCCCAGTCTCGAAAAGTTTACATTACATACCGTCGTGCGCACGTGCCTTTGTGTGTACGTAAACGTGCGCCTTGGGTGTTCGATAGGCTCCACGAAGTTAGCGGGGACTCTGCTCCCCGAAGGTGTGGACAAGCACAATGAACCGTCGGAGAATGGTGGTGCTTCGGTGCTAAGAACTCATCTAATTCTATGAAACACATTAAGGAAGAGAGAGAGAGAGAGAGTGTATGTGTCCGGACTGTCCGGTTCTTAAAAATGGAAACCTTTGACAATGAGAGGCCGGTGGAGACAAATTAGGCGTCTCGTCGTCCCGGTTCCTGTTGTCATATTTCGGCCGCGATACACGATGAAATTGGCTTCGTGCTCGACGTTGAGTACGATATTGAATGTGTCGAATACAAGCTGCGATTACACGATACAAGAGCAGTTGCCCAAAAGTTTGCTACTGTTATGTGCGAAGTTGAGGAAAAGGCAAGGTAGTGAAAAAAGCGAGTGAAAACTTACGTCCGATACATTTTCTGTCCTCTTCTTTCGCTTTCCTTTCATGACAGAGCGGGAAACTGGTGCCAAGAAAGTACGCTCTGTCACGGCTAGGAACAAAGCGACGAAGTCGAGGTGTGGATAGGGGGCAGGCATTCGAATCGGGACCACCGTGCATTGTGACACGGCGAGCCTGCGGCAATTAACGAGCCCATTCAGACTGCTTGCCCAGTTAGTTCTCCGGCATGCCATGGGAATGACTCGAGAAATGAAGAGCTCGTAGAAACGACAAGCTTGCCGAAATTTGAAACGCTTGTTTGGATTGTCAGACGACATTGACGTAGTCTGTATCTCACAGCGAATTTTCGATTTGTTATCGCGGATGCTCATTGTGGACAAGTCGGTCGACCTCTTATTGTGAACTAATAAAAAATAACAATGATTAACATCCACGCAAAAAATCTTACCTTAAATGCAGCTTCAATCACGTTCCTTTCCGCTCATTCGAGGCGCCGCGCTTCTTCTCTCATTAGTGTTTCAGTTGCTTCTCTCTCTTCTCCCCCTATTCTCCTAAAGATGCCAGCCGATGGAGGAAAAAATTGGGTTTCAAGCCCTTCATCGCTAGGATTACTCGAGGATTCGCAAGAAAAGCCGTTTCTCCTTAGTTTCTCTCTCTCTCTCTCTCTCTCTCTCTCCACCCATGTCTGTTTATCCCTTCTCCGGATGCTACTCTTTATCCGACGATACAGGATACTTTCTCCGGATATCGCTTGCTCGCCTAAGCTCGATTGACCCTTCTTGGCTTTCCCTTTGCGTTTGAAGTGGGCCGTTCTCTCTCTCTCTCTCTCTCTCTCTCTCTTTATCGGGAAGCAGGAAGAGGCAGCCTTTTAGCGGGCGAGAAATGACTTCCTTATCTCCTGCGCGATGACCGCTGATCACCAATCGCCGCATGTAACTGCGGTCGTTGTCACGGACGACACTGTTCCAGCGGCACGTGGTCTCTGGTCTCTCTCCGTAATTCGTTTTGGTTTATCGCACGTACGTCAACACATCCGACGAAGCAACGGAACTCGGCGTGCGAGTTTCCTGGCGAAGTTTATAGGTGGGTTAGTTTGAACGCTTACCCGCTTTTCGACATTCATCTTGAGCGCGGCACGGCGTGTAAGCGTCACGGCGCGTAGGCGCCCACGATGCTGCTTCGTTCTTGGCCTCCTCACTGCCGGTTGCCCTCTCTCCTTTCTCATTATGCGAGAGTGTTTCCCGTTTTTGTTCGACTGACTCGCGAGACTCTCTTTGTTGGCTGGAATTTTCGCCGTGAGACGCTTCTACGTACGCGGCTCTGAGCAAGGCTGAAGCCCGTGACGTACCGACGTTCGGAAGAGTGATCGATGCTCGAAAAGTAGGAAAGTTGTTCTTGGAAAATGGTTTCCTCTACGTGCTGTCCTCTCTGTCTTGCTTCTCGTTTCGACGGCTATTTGTGTCAGCGCGGCCGTACGGAAGAAGGAGAATATTTTCGGACAGAGGGAAGTTGGGGAATGAGAAAAACGGAAATTTCGAACGCTCGATTAGTCAGTGTAACGCGTTTCGCGGCCGGTGCCGCATAGCTTCACTCTGCAGATAGCTGAAGCCGACGTTCGCGTTGCGATCGCGGTCTTCGCTGTCGTTGATTCCGACGGCGACGGCGACGACAACAACAACGACGACGACGATAGCAGCGTTGGTGGGAGGTTGGCTGAGGTTCGAGGGTGGTTGAGTTCGTTTCATGGCTGAGCACGGCGTCTCTCGTTAGGAACTTGAGTTCCCCGCCCTTCTTCAGTACCTACAACCTACAATCTACTTCGGCAAGGGCCTCTGGCTCGTCTAGGGGTCTCGTGGAGTTTACCACCGGGGATTGGGGTAACTTTCGGTCATGACAGCTTCCTCCGCCCGCTCTCGCTTTCTCCGACAGCGTTATCCTCTTCTTGCTTTTCGCTGTCCCTTTCGGCTCTGGTAGGTCGCCCGCCTGTTCGCCTGCCTACTTGCCCGACTGCTTGCCTGCTTGCTTGCTTACTTGCCTGTCCGCCTCTGCCTATCTGCCATCGAGCGACCGCTCGCGAATCTCTTGGAAACTTCGAGATTATCCGCTTCTCCTTCGTTTCTCATTCTTGTTCGCCGTCTCTTGTCACTGTCCCTTTGCAATAAAGTGTGCGAAGAGCCGATTACCGGACAACCCCTCGACCGTTAACGACGCATTCTATTAAGTCCGCGTCCACACCGTTTAGACATTATCGGGGAGATGACATGAATCGGCGTCTCATCTGCCAAGGGAACCTAGGCCACTAGTCACACCGACTTGGGTCGCCCTCAAATACGTTGTTAAGCACTCACACCTAAGAAACCTGTATTATATATATATATATGCGCTTCTCTTTTCGTATTTCAGGGGTAAACATGTTCGAAAATTAAAACTTGTAGTATAGGTGGATCAAACGAGAGTGAAACTAGAGTGAGTCATATTGACAAACTGTATACGCTAATGATGAGGCCGTAGGTATTGCATTTTATGTCTTATACTAATTCAATTACTCTGCCCTTTTGAAAAAACGAAAGGGGGATCTCTTAGATTTTCGTGGTCAACTTTAGTTTCCTTGTCAGTGGACTCAGATGACAATGCTGCTTTTGCTGTTACCTTTATCCCCAATTATCTGTTTAGCAGGACCCTTTTAATGAGCCGGTTCACTGTTACCAACACGATGCCGGAATGTTATCGGAATGTCGCTGGAATGCCGTTGAAATGAGTGCTGAGCTCGAACGGTGCAGCAACAAATCGATGTGCGCCTGTCGCTCAGCGAATAATTAATAACGAACGATAATTATATCGTTACAGCGTACTAAAATTTAACGCGGAGATTGGTCGGCTGCGAATGGCTGAACTCGTGCACGCACAGTTGCGAGCGGAAGCCTATGAAAATTCATCGGATCGATTAATAAACTCAATTAATAACGTTGTTTAGGAATTCAGCGGATCATTTAATAATTCGGAACCGTAATAATTACACGTTCGATGGGGCGCATATCGGTGGACATTAGTGTTTCGCGTCCCGTTTGACCGAATTAATGATGAACGGTGGAGGGGCTGGTTGAATAGCGACAGAGGGCCAGAGAGAAAGTCGCCTTTGTCGCGGCATCAACCGTTTTCGCTGACTCTTTGGCAGCCCCTCGTCAGCTCATCATCAGAACACCTTCTCCAGAATCTGCCGAGAAGCTACAGACGGATAGATTTCGATTACCATACTGGCCATCCACGGCGTGGAGATCGCCGTCATCGCACTCTCTCTCATACAAATACGAGAAATGACTCGGTTCGCATTTACTTCGATTTTCGCTTACTTTTCGTTCCCGTTTTTGCTTACCCACCCGTCGGCCGTCGGCCCACTGCACCTCGTTAGTTCGCATCGCGGAAACTTGCGGGCTTAAAACTTTTTACTGCCGACAACGCCTGAAGATAGAGCAGGACGTAACTCTCAGTCAGTAGCAGGAGTACCGGTAACAAAACTGTTGCAACGTGGTGGGACGGGTGGGTGGGGAGGGGCGAGAAAGTGGGAGAAATGGGGAACATTGGGATGAGCTTCGACGTTGTTGTACTCGCAAAAGATCGGCTTGTCATTCTTAGGCGCTCTGTGACGGCGCAGAGCGTCAATGAGAATGTATCTGGAAGAGTGCGGGCACATGTAGTCTGATAGAGAAGGAGGAGGGCCGGAAAGCTGGCGGTCGATGGGGTTACTTTACGAAATTGCTGCGTGGAAAAGTTTGCCGCCGTTGCTGGCCGAATTCGATGCATATACACCAGCTTTCTTTGACATCTGGACATTGCGCGCGCGTGTGTGAGAGGTTAGTCGCAGTATCCGTCTGATACCGGAGCATGGGACTGTCACGTATCCGTGGAGCGGTCATTTTTCACGGATAGAAAACCCGACGTCGCTCCATGCTTCGGCTTCGGGTAGTCTAATATTCGTTTCTATCTAACCGTACACGGCTTGTCGGCACGGCCAGTATTGCGGTGGTAGAAATTCAACGATAACGCGAGTCGAACAATATATAGCGTACATATCGATACCATGCGATCAGCCGAGCCGACGCGACGCGACGCGACGCGATCATGCCTCTCTCCTCTCCTCCCTTCTCTGCCAATCGCTTCCAATCTTCGCTCTTTGTTTTCTGTTCGTTTATCCGTCTATTTATCTGCTCGTTCATCCGTGCGTTCATTCATTCGTCGTTCGCGTAAATTGCTCTCGGAAGAAATCATAACATATTTCCCGCGAAAAAATGTGTTACTCTCGTTGATCAAATCGAGCCGACCGTCCAACGAGCCGCATCGCCGCAGGCATGATGCCGGTTGTCGGAAGGCGTGTGTGCCGAAAAGGGGATGAGCCAAAAGTGGTACGCTTGGGACGACACATTTTGTCGATCGCGTTTCATCCTCAATAGATTCGACGATACGCGAACTGAGAAACTAGAGAATGGTGATTGTTTATGTGTACCACCAGGGAAACTCACACTTAAAGTTGCCACTGCATTTGCAGCGCTACGTGCATAGCTCGACACGCGCGAGCAACTTCGCCAGTGGTAGAGCTACGTTCAAAGTGGTACGCTCCGCACGGAGTTAATGCTATGATAAATGATATTACGGTGACTTCTCGTACGGTCGACTTTGCCAATGCATCAGGCAGGCCGACGGAATTAATCCTTATTAACTGATGCATGTCTAGATAGGGGAGGGGGCGTGCGCCTGTGTGCGCGTGTACTACCAGTTTTCACTATGAAACTTTACATCACGTGCGCGTCTGAACTAATTTCACGTTAATTGTGCGTCTAGGTTTGCGATGACGTATGCGCTGCTGGCGTATATTGTTCCACATATTGTAACCCAATAATCACTGTTATTTATTGCGCCCGTTGCGCCCGTTGCGCCCGTCTCAATCGCCATTGCTATTGCAAATGAAGACCGACAGGTAGGACCCGATATTTACAAATATTGGAACAGCAGTTAATTGCGTGTTGAAATACAGAGGATATTGTAACTATTTATTCAAATTCAGTGGTTTGCCCGGCAACGGGTTCGCCAACGCCGGGGTTGCTGTCACAAAAACTGGATGCGGTGTCACGCTACACGATCGAAGTTGTGAAGCGAAATGATTCGAATCAGTTATTGTGTTTAATGGTCTATTTGCGACCGCTACCAACGTTCGATGTACATACGGTAGGTAAAGATACAAGGGCGCCTTGCGTTGGCTGCAATCGGACCGAACTATCATCAACTAGAAACAGCAGGAAGGTGATGATTGCGAATATATAGACGGCAATACGGCCAAAGGGGAAGAAGAAAACGAAGAGTCGAGAGTCGATGTTGAACGCAAGCAACGGTGCCGGTAGTTTACGGTGGTAGTAGTGGTAGTGGTAGTTCTGTGCACACTTGGCAGGGTCCTACGAGAAACAGTTAAATCTGATTAGCCGAGAAAAGCGCTGCAGCGAGTCTTGTTAAGACGAGCTACGGTGACGTCATGTCCTAAATTATCCGCTTCCACCTACCAGGCCGGCGCCACTCTGACTCCCTACTCCATCTTGCCGAACCCTCCCTCCGCTCCGGTGCAAATGAAACGTCTCCTGCAATCCTCGCTGACGAGGTGTTCGCCAACCTGGGGCCTCGTTGGCCGACGCGCACCGCTTCTAATCTCTCCTTCCCGTCGTCCGCCAAATAATAGTCATACTTTCCAACTTTTCCTGACGAATAATCCCGTGGGAAATGTCGGCTCTACGATGTTGTTTACATCGGGCGCGCTCGCGCGCGCGCGCACTGTATCAGCCGTGCTCTTTTTTCATCCCCTATTGGATCAGTCTCGTTTCGTCGGAGGCTTGGCAGGATTACACATTAATGAAACGAAACTTTACCGATGAAATCGTTCATTGTTCATAGTTATTGTTATCATTCGGCACGCGTATATTAATACGTTGAGTACTATGTCAGTGTCTCATCGAGACGGATTATTCATTGTACAATATAATTGATAATGATGTATATGAGTAATTGCGTCCCTTTATACAGTACTTAGCCTGAACAACATGTGTGTTTCCCGTTCTTTTTCCATCCATTATCGGCCGTTGAAAACCAAAATTCCCTTCTATTGGGACAGGAATGTAATCGGCTGACAGCTAATGTACATCGACCGGGGAAAAAAAGTGATGTTTTTTTCTTTCAATGCGGACGCGCATCATTGGAAAGTGAACAGAGCGAGCGATAAATTATCGTGGACGCGGCGTCAATCTCGGATAAAGCAAGACTGCACGGGATGCACCCTTACACGTAATTCGCTTCCCCGGAAAGCCCGCTCTATCATTCCTCTCTTTCCCTCTTTCGCTGATATATATATATATATATATATGTATATATGAAGCCCGGTACAGTAACGACGAACGGCAAGGCTCATAGTCAAATATTGGTCCCCAAAATTGACTGCGCACTAATGCATAAATCCTGCATCCTTTATCCCGCGCATCGTCTAGCAGGTACGGATTGAAGCTCTTGCCTCACGTTCCATCCGTCGCTATCGGTCGCGTCGATATTGATATAGGGGCGCGCGCTCGCTCGAGAGCGGACGCTAAATACTCGTCGTCGCTCCTGCCGTGCCACTCTCGTATTACGATTGTCCGGGACGAGAGAACGTGTTCGAATTCGTCCGTGTCTCCCTACATATTTCTGTGCGCGCTCTTTTGTTCCCGCGTCTCGTATCGTCACCCTCTTTCACGCTCGCCGCCCCCCGCGGTCCCTTCTAAATGCAGCAGCGAGGCGCGTTTTGTTCGCCGCGGCGCGCCTAACCTTTGTCGCGAGAGCGCGTATGGATCGTCATCAGAGAAATGGACTCGCCACTTTTGCAACGCGGCGATTCGAGGCAGGCGCCTTGAAAGCGCTCCGCTCCGCTCGCGTCTCGACGGATGAGGGAGGAAGAAAACGAATGGCCCCGGTTGCCGCCCGAGACCCGAGACTGACTGGCAAACGTTCGCCAGCCGCCATCGCGTCGCCCGGTCTAATGGACTTGTTCGCGCTCCTACCTACCGACCTTTCCGGCCCACATTTACGAACGCGTCGATATTGTCGGGGCACGATGTCACGATCGGAACTTTCGACCTCTTCTCTGACCTCGTCAGTCAAGGCGACGCGACGGTCAATTGAGACGGGCTTTGTACCCAATCGTCGACACACTATCGTTTCGGGCAAAGTGGAGATTTTGCATGAGGAGTCCTTAAAGTGCAGGAGAAATGGTCTGCCGGTTGATATTTGATTCTCGTTAAAATTAGAGGCCGTGTGCGTGCCCGCGGGCATCGCTTCTTTCCGAAGTCGGCTCGAAACTTTAGACCCTCCCATTATTTTCTCATAGTCTCCCGCTAGGACGAAGTTAAAGGAAGCGTCGGCATCGACACTCCGTAAAATCGTTATCTCGTTTCTTTTTGAAGAAAAAACATTGTCTACGGGTAAGAGGTGAAAGGTGGCGTGCTCGGTGTGCCGTCGTCGGTCGCGAATGGTCGTCAATTTCCATTTCCAGCTATGACGCGATTCTCATCCTATCGGAGGCCTGGCCACGCTGTTTACGAATTAGAATCTGGGGTTAGAAAGTGGCTAGTGACGGAATTCCGGATTTCTGCAGCGCGGGGGTTGAAGTCACGTGGGAGCTACCTAGGGCGTCGTCGTTCCTACCTACGAGCATGCGTTTATTAAATTGCCATCCCCCTGCGGGCTTTGCCACCCCCGCGGCCGCTTTCCGCGCCTCCGCGACGTTGCCACGTTTAAATCCGAATTAACTGTTCGGGCGTGGTTCTCTCAGGTACGTAACGTTTCGTACTTCGCAGCCGAATTATCGGCGGCGATCGCCGTCTTTTCTCCATACCTTCCTCCCGCAAACGAACGGACGGTTGTCCTTTTTCTGACTGTAGCCTGCGATAAGGCTCATTGTCAGTGCGTTGTCATTGAGGCGTCGCAGATCGCTGCACGAGAGCCGCGTTTGCGAAATACTCCATCGCATGGCTGGCGTTTACTCGTCGGTGGCCGACTGGGGTTGAGTGTTACGCGAGGAAATTTCATTCGACGTGTGGTCTCGCTCACGGACTGGCCGACCACCGGCCATCCCGGCTTTCTTCGCGCCTCGTAATCCACCTCCGTGGCCTCCCGAGAAACGCTTGCCAGAAGCGAGAAGCGAGAAGGGAGAAGCAGAAGGAGAAACGGGCGGCCACGAACCGCCACCGTGCCAGTATATTAACCGTTCCAAATTTACGGCTACTTTAGCCACTGCTCTCGCTCGCTCTTGTCCGCTTTCGGCCCGATTTCTCTCGGATTTCTCCCCGATTTCGCCCTGATTTCGCGTTGTGCCGCACGTGTGCTTCCATTACCGTCACCTCTTTCGTTGCTCCACGCTTTCGCCTCTCGCACCCTCGCTCCGACCGTCGCTGACCAATACTTTTCGTCAGACCCACCTGTGCTAATAAACGGGGAAAGCAGCTTACGTACCCTTCCGACCGTTGCATCGATAGAGACAGAGACATAATGAATTATGATATAAACGTTACGCATGATTGTACATGATATCAAATTAATGAGATGGTATCTGGTCAAATTATCTATAATATCTGTAATGTGATGATAGAGCAACGACAGTACTTAACCCGATTCGATAGGCAAGGTGTGATTGAGCATGACGTAAATGAAATCGCAATTAAGCCGCAGTATATTTTCGCGCTCACATACGTACACGCAGACGGGTAACATGACAAATAGAACTGGGGAGAAATATCGAGCTTCTTTGAGAAGGGATTTCGGAGTGAATCGGTCAACTGCCGTGGCGCTGCGGTGTGACTGTGACTTTCGACTTTTCTCGTCGTTATTGGAAGTGCCCCGATCTGTTAGTCCTGCGCGTTGCCCCATACCGTCCTCGGCATTTATCAAGTGGGCACGGGGTCTGCGGAGTCAATTACGATGCTTTCGGATCGTTTCGTTCGCGTCAGCACGAATCGCCGTCCAAGCTGTCGGGAATAATCTTTCCAGGACGATCGACAATGCTCTCGGGGTAAACGTTTGTGCGAATCAATTTCCACCACGGCGTTAATTCTTGCTAGAAAAAAAAAGGGTAGCACATGCGATGTTTATTTCGTCAGCCGGATATGAGAACTGCCATAAAAACGCTAGTCATTGAGCTCGCACCATTCGGCACACCTATCTCGTTACCGAGTGTTAATGCGGAATCTTCGTGCGAGGCGTTGCCCAAAAGAGATTGCGAGATGCGAGCGAGTTTACAGCACTTGTTTCGTCCCTAGGGCAGAGGAATGCAAGAAGTTAATCCACGAGCGTCCGTTTAACAATAAGTGCTCTTTCGGGGAGCTGAGTTTGTGAAGCTCTAGGAGAAGGCGAGCGCGGCGAGCCCGTTGACTGTAAGTATTTCGCGTGCGACGACTCGCAATCGTAGTCATAAGGCCGGGCTACAAGTTACTCTAAAGAAGAGCCAGTAGGAGAGAGCGAGAGAGAGAGAGAGAGAGAGAGAGAGAGGGCGGGAGAGAGGTTGAGCAGGTGGACACGATTGGGCAGGGAAAGTTGTATAAATTCTAGCCAGGTAAAACCGAGCACGCTCCAGCCTCTTCACAGCGACAGCGTTATCGAATCTGCAATTAAAAAGTTCTGCAACTAATTTCAATTTAATCGTACGACGCTCGCTGCCAGCCATTCTTCCTTCTCGTTTCTCGTTCTCTCAGTCGCATCATTATAACGATACACTTCTTCGTTCGTTCAGCAAACGAAAACGCACGGTACCCGGTCAGTGGTTTTTTTTGACTTCGTTTTACGATGCACGCATAGGTATGAGTTGTCCCTGTTTAACCAAAGCTTCTCTCTTGTTTCAGGTAAGCTCATCTTTGACAAAACGTCCGATGTCTTCTGCTTTTCTCAGTAAGTAATACTTATTTTAAGAATACTTACTTTAGAAAAACTTGTCTGTTCTTTCTCTTCCCCACTAAGGATAAGGTATTTCATTCGTCGTGACTTTTATCGCTTAGCCACTCTCTATTTGAATCGCAGAATGAAAGAGTGCGGGCGCCCTGTATACGAGGAAAGCCGACGGTGACGATAATGTTACGCCGCCGGAGTTACACGGGGCGAAATCACAAGGTTAAATGCAAACGGACGTTTCCTATTGACCGTGAGCACAGACTTTTGACATAGATAACAGAATGAGTCGCCGCGAGTGCAGAGGTCATTTTTACGGAAAGATTGCCGGGCTCGTCGGATGAGTGCGCGCACGGTACTAGCAAGAGCCGGTGTCGGAACGTAATTAAGCACCGAGTAAGGGGTATTATTAAAGAGCGAGGCTTGATAAATGGAGCCGAGTGTGAGTCAGTAGTGGTGTAAAGAGCCGATAGCAGGGGTGGCGGGGCTGGTGGTCGCGGTGATGGTAGAAGTGAAAGGGGAAGGGGGCGAGGCTGGATCTCAATTATGAATAATGCATTATTAAAAATGAAAACCCGCCTTCGTTTCCTTGATTATAATCCGCCGGAAAATTTAGATAAATCTCCTTACCGGGAAGGCAAAGGCGCTCCCGGGGCCTCCTAAGTGGCGGAAAGGCTAAGTTATGAACTGGAACTTTTCGTGCGCGTCTATATACGCTGGGAAAAGAGCGTGCGGCTGTGTGCGGGGGGAAGACGGACAGAGTTGGCCAAAGATGGAAGACGGGGGTGGGCTAAGGAGGAGGCTTTCTTGCGGAGAGGAAGACTCTGATGCAAGTTATATACTGAGGGAAGGTAGCGCTTAGCCATTTATCAGCGGATCGCGAAACCTGTCGCCATTAGAAAATCCTCGCGCCTAATGCCTTGACGTAATGACGAGTGTTAGGGTAAAGGTAAACGGTGAAACGGTCTGCTCGCCGTCCGAGCAATGTCGAGCATCGATGCCGTGTCGATCGAGCGCTCTGAATTTTGAATCCCGAAGCGAGAAGTGTGGAGGCGAGATTTCGAGATATCACCGTTGATGACTAGTTTAGGCCGGGCGTATGGCCGGAATTGAAATTACACATGTCAGAAATCGATGTTCGAGAGGTAGGAATTCGTGGGATGGATGGGTCATCGCGCGGCCGTGGTGTATAATCTCGAAGAATCAATCGTTCCTCGTGTCTACGTGGAGAGTGGAGAGACGCACGTTCGTATTAGACGGAGAATCGCGTGCTACCGAATGATTAGGTCGGATAAGGTCGGATAAGGTCGGATCGCGGGTCTGCGCGGCACCACGGACAGGAAAAGGGTGGGTGGGAGTTCGGAAGGGGTTGCGGAGTAGAAGCCGAAGAGAGCGAGAAGGGCGAGAAGGGCGAGAAGGGGACAGGCTGGCTCGAAATTGCCGAACCAACCGACAGCTTATCCACTTTATCCAGCCGGTATTACGAAGGCAACGTGCGACCCGCTCGGGGGCGAGCTTCTATTCGTCCTTTCCTCCAACGTCCCTCCGACGTCCCTCCAACGTTCCTCCAATGTCCCTCCAACGTCGTTTCGCCTCCATCAGGAAATTCCACTGCCTGCTCTTATTTATCCAAGACTCCGGCTCGCGAGGCATCTTCGAGCTTTGTCTTCCACCGTCTCTGCCTCGCACTTCGCTCAGATAAAAAAAGCTGGATCGCTGCCGTTCTCGAAGCATTAATTCGTTACACTTCCTGCCATTCTTTCATCCGTCAAGCCCTGACAACGTATACGCCGAACCGATAGGCAGCCACGAGTTTTACGTTTCTCGCCACGCATAATTTTCTGCCGACATCGCGATCGAATTTTCCCGTGCCATAAAGTTTACGATACATGAGATTACTATGTCTCGGGAGAGAATTCAGTCGTACCGTGGCATCCAGTCGGAGGTAGACGTGGCCGTGGTGCGGGGGGGTTGGTGGAGACGGACGGTTACGGTCGGTTACGGTCGGAGGGGTAGGTGACGCTAGTGGCAGAGGTGGTCGCGAAGCCAGTGGTGGCGACGACCGTGGCGACGGCGGCAGCGGCGCTGGCGGCAAGAGAGCTACTAAGTTTGTAAGATCAACTAAAGTACCTCGGTGGTCGAGCGCGAAAGTCGGCCCGAGAATACGAAGCGGGGTAACAAAAGTAAAATAAAAGGAGCTTATCTGCACTCGCGCGGCTTTAAATTATACGTCGAGAGACGGGGCCAGAAAGCATCGTCGGTGGGTAGACAAGGCTTCGTAGACAGAGAGGGTAGCTGGTGGTGGGCAGACGATGCTGGGACGGAGAATGCATGTGCTGGAAGGAAAATGCGGCCACTCCGCACCGCTTCTGTTTTCATACGTAGTACATTACATCGCATTACGCCTCACTAGCGTGCCTAAAGTATTTTAGTTACTTTGCTCGAGGGAAAGCAGCCGCGCAGCGCGCCGATTTTCGTATCTTTCGTGAGATACGTGACGGCGAAATTCTGCGAAAACAATTTCGTTTGACGCGCAGTTCGGCGTCGACTTTTTTTACGGGCTGTCCGCGACAACGGGATTCATGGGAACAAAGCTTCGATCGTGGAGAAATCGAGAAGTTGGGTCGATCGGAATACAGTTTCCGTGACCACCCCTCTGACTCCTTCGTTCTGCCAATCGTACGCTTTGCTAAACTTCTCCGAGACGCAAACGGTAGAACGGCAGTTGGGACAGGAAGAGGGGCTGGAAAAGGATAAGACGTACGTTTGCAGGGATCGGACAGGATATTGGAACCGGATTACATATTAGTCGTCGTCGTCGTCTTCGTTCTGGGAGGGCGGTGGGCGTCCTCTCGCCAAGGGTGGAAACGTTTGCAGGAAATCGAGTTTATCCGGATTTCCCGTAGCGGTGTGACGAAACTCGCGGTTCTGCCTATACTCCTTCCTATCTTTTCCTCTTCGCTTGTCTTTCGCTGTTGGCGCACGCCAGCGTACACTGGTATAGGTATACGCGATGGAACGGCAGCGTTCGATGAAAGGTCCTACAAACAGTTTTGAAACCGTAACCCTGGTCAAGGCGATCGATTTGCTAGCGTGCTTCTATCCCGGAGCTGTACGGAGCCGGTCGTCGGAATCTTCAGAAAAAGTGACCCGGGATTGGGGTTTCGCACCGCATATCACCTACTACACCGCCGTTCTTGTCATAGCCGTTGTTCTCGTTACCATTATCATCATCATCCGCAAACTCCTGCGGTCGCGATCGTTGTCCTCGTGGTCGTCAACGGCAACGTTCCGCAACGACGTAATATTCACTTTGTTTCTGCCAAGTCGTTCACCGAAAACGACTAATTCCGAGTTGGACGATAACGAGGGGCTGAGTTCGTAACAGCGACACGAAGGGCCGAAGAGTGTAGGCGGAGTCATTATTATCCGAGCCTTCTACGTGTCGCGGATCATTTTCAGAAATGACCGCGTCTGCGCTCCCGTCCGTGGCTTAATTATTACGAGTCTGTCTTAATTAAGGGTGTAGGGATGAGCGAGGCGACGGGAGTCTCTGCCATTAATCAAGCCGTAACTAGGGGAGGAACGATATAATATATTTTTCTGCCGACCACGGCCGAGAAGTTTCTCAGCGCGCTCGTCTGTCACGAAGTGGCGGTGTGATCGTCAACGAACCACCTGTGAGAACTCTCAATCCGACTTCCGCATTATACGACGTGCCTGGCGCGAAAATATTTATTCTTCTCTTGTTCCTCGAAAATTTCCGCTTCACAGCCGGTGGCTGGCGTGACGTTTGACGCACTCGCAGCGATGCCGGGACAACGAGACTTTGAATCATAACCGGGTTTGCACGATGGAAAGCGCGACAAAGGGTAAGATAGAGCAGGAACGTCAAAAGGGAAAGGGAAAAATAGAAGAAGGTGAGAGTGAATGAGAGTGAGCGAGAGAAGAAAGGCAGAAAGAAAGAAGGAGGGGGCGCAGGAGATTGAGTGGGGAATCCGTAATTTGAAAGTTACGCGAGCATACACTCCCGCTCTTACGCGGTAGAGGGTGGCTGAAAACGGCCAAAGGGACGGCCAAAGGAACGGCTGGAAGGGAACGAGGGTACGAAAGCTCTTCGTCTTATCTCCGAGCGGATATGACGTACGGCGGCGGAGGATAACGGCGGAGGTGGCGCTGACGGAGAAGAGAAGGGACAAAAGACGTTCTGTGTGGGAATCATAAAGTCGGTACGATGAGCCCGTTGCTAGAATTTTACCGCGTGTACACGTAAGACAGGAATATTGAGTGGGTGGCTGCGAGCCAAGCAGTGAGCGCGCACCGCCGAGCATCAACGCCAGTAAGGCAAAGAGCGGAAGAGGCAGGGAATCGCGCGCGGAAACGTGTAGTAGGTATATATACCCTTGTCTTGTCATTCGGCTCGTCCCCGTATCTCGTATCGGGGCGGTTCTGCGCGCTCACGTACCGGGTGTGTAATAAAATGTCGAACGTTTCGTGGATATATATGGCCGCTGTCGGTGCACGCGCCGACGACGCGGACCACTCGATAAAATCAAGTCGGGATATCAAGGCGGGATATCAAGGCAGGATATCGAGGGGGATTTTGAGAGTGGCCGTATCGCGGATTTCACGGATTTCACGGATTTCACGGATTTCGATGGATTCGCCGCGGATTATGCGAGTTCCGAGGTTCGAAAAGGCAGCAACTTACAAGCGGGACACGCAAGCGTTCGTCGAGCAGCGAGCGCGCCACGCTCGCAATTTACATGCATATATTGATGCGCTCAGGACGATCTCTCGTTCATCCGGAAAGCTCGCTTCTCCGCGATCGATTACGTCGGAGTGAAAGTATGGACTGCGGCGTGCGTTTCCACGCAACGTCAATGTCCGCGTAGCGCCCCGATTGTTGCGACCGCTCTGCGAGGAGGATACTCTGAACGCAGCGCACCAACGAGCCACGCTATTTTCGGACATAATTGAATCCGTAGATATCGCGTTAAATCAAGCTACGTCGCTAAATTATTCGCGGTATCGCGATTACTGTGCGCGTGCGTACGCGAAAACAATTAAAATTATTTGTACATCTCGAATGATTTAGTGCAGCAATATGTTTTGTTCTACCCTTGGCGAGTGGCATCGATTTTCGTCGAAATTGCGATGTATTGTTCTCGATCGTTGGGACGCGAATGCGCACGTAAGTGAAATTGCCCGGAGCCGCGCGAGAATGTTGGACGTATGTCACGTATGTATATATTGAAAAACTTTTCACTCCCGTCTCAACCGCTTCGCTGCGGTTTGAATCGAACGAGATTTGTCGATAATTCCTAGTCCAAGCATTTCTTATTTTCGCCTTCTCGAGGGAGCCACTCAATTAAATCTGACTCGCGCGAGAGATAAGGTCGGATCCTGGGGGATCTAAACCTTTTCTCTTCGAAGGGAAAAAAGGAAAATGACGGAGCGAGCTCTGTCTTTCCTCCCGGATTACCCGCGATTCCGATTTTTCTCTTCTTCCTTGTGTCCTCATTTTATACGAGATTTCCAGGCGCGCACGAAAATTTCTCATCTCTTTCTTTCTTGCTTTCTCCCATTTATTGCGTATACCTACATTCGGTGAGTAGTAAGGAATCAGCGAAATAAGCGAAATTCTTTGCCTCTCTCTATAGATGTGTCCAACGCTGCTGTCAGTTCAGCTATCATTGTCATTAGAAGTGTTATCGTTTGCGCCGTACTAACTAATCCTCTTTATTGGGCGTCGTTGTTAGTTATTCAAATCTTCGTCAACGGGTTAATTCATTTTCGCGAGCGCGTTTAAACGCTTTACCGATTGCTACTTGGAAAGGTGTTGCTTTACAAAGCCTTTTGATTCTGCTATGACTCTTCTGAACGAGCGTGACCAATATTGTGGTTAATGTTGAACGCGAGACAGCGTAACTGGAGGCCATCATTACGTGGTACTCCCGAATACTCTGAACTATTTACACAAGAAAAATGACTAGACGAACTATAAAGCTTACTACTTGCAATAGTGGGGTAAATATAAAGGAAGGTGTTAAAAAAAGTTGCGACGGTGAATAAAAGCCGCAGGTGTTACGAGGCGTTTAGAGAGCCAAGAAGAAGGGAAAACGCGGCAAGTCTCTTTTTACAGGCAAAAACTGGTACCGTTCGGTATGGGGAATTCCCTAGGTCGGTTCGTTGGCTAAGCGCTCTTCCGTGCGCTTCTAAATAATAAAATTGCCGGCCGCCGCTTCATCATCCGCGTTCTTCTCACTTCTCACGCGTGCGATAGTCGCTGCGCCAAATGGGGCATGGTTTATCCACCTACCGCGGCACCCCCACACACGTTTTACGCTGATAATTTTCATCCGTCGCTGATACGAATTTAAGCGCGTCACCGTCGATTTTTACCTATCTTTCTCTTTGCAGAGCGACGATATCACGAAAATCTCCCACGAACGTGGGAGGAGCGTGTCTCTCCAATTTTTCTCTCCGTCTTGAAACCGTTTTGCGAGCTTTGCTGCGGATAGTTCGTTAATCCGCGCTGTGTGCGCTTTGCTATCTCGTTTCATCGCGGAAGAACTTCCTACGGGGCAAACGCACGTCCGCGGCAAATATTCCGTCTACGTCTTTACAATGCCGCCGTGCTCCGGTTAAGCTTCAGTCGCAGTGATTATCGTTTACGGCGACGATTAACGTTATTGTCGCCGTTAATACGGCTTACCGCGTACTCATGACCAACGCTCTCACTCTCTCTCTCTCTCTCTCCGCTCTTTCATTAGAGACGGTTAGACCCACTCGTAGCTCGGCAGAACTTCCTACGTGCGAGTCGGCCTGACGTGGAGAGCAGTGCTGGCGAACCGTTCCTGGACGAGTCAACACCCGGCGTACTTTCGTCTGCCCATCTGATTTTTGCTCCCCATCCCGCATTGCAAGTTCAAATATCATCACAAAAACTGTCAATAATTTATCGCACCGTTGAGAGCCGGCGTACAAATTACCGCGATAAATAAGTTCGAACGAGTCGTAAATAAATGAAGGTATATACAATGGAATCGAATTTCTATGGATTAACGTTGCAACGTGCAATTAATTGTGGCTGATTAATAATGGAGGATATGCTTTATTTATCTTGGTGACACTTTATCACAGTTGCCGACTTACAATTAACCATTGTTATGGTAATATCGCGTAATAATTTTAAGCGACGACGCGACATGCGATAACGATGTCCAGCCGCTTGCGTTTCGGGAATTAAAATAGGTGAAAGGTTGTTCGCATGGCAGGCGTTGCGCGTAATTAAGATATTTCGAATTAATGTACGGTCGGCGGCCGCGTTGTCCTCGACGTTCTCGAACGTCACCCCTCGCGGATCTTGGCCTCCCTACACCGACTTGCGTAGGTATCACACCCCCATCGTTTCGTCTGGCGCGTTACTTTTTCCATTCCGCCATTACTCGCGGCGCGAGACCGACGACGCGAGATCAGCAGCGCCTAGTTTGCCTCATTTTTTCACTCGCCCAGTCGCCTGCAAGGGGCTTCGTGGTACGAGGTGGCAGGTGTGCGTCGCCGGCGGGCCGTTACTTTTGTACGAAGCCATACTCCCAACTACGTTCGGAGCGCACGAGTGGGAACTGGAACGGGGTTGCGGTTGTACTCGCGTTTCGAGGGTCCATGAGAGGCGGAAAGGGAGGGAACAGGGGGTGGGGGAATGGTAGGTTGCCGGGTGCGTCCCAGGGTGACGGTCTTTAAAAACTTTCAGCGCGCAACTTTGTTGAAAAGCCTGCCCTCTCCCTCCTGCCATCCCATCTTCCATTCTAGCATTCGCCGACCCCTTGTTTCCCTCCTCCTACTCTTCTGCGTCTTCTGAGCCACCCCCACCCCCACCCATCTCTTTTCCAAGCCCAAGAGTCGCGCACCACGGAGCGTCCCTTATTCCGGTGCAGCGGCTGCATAGAGCGACGAGGGGTTCGCGACAATGCAGCGCTTTAAATTAGAGCGCGCGTCGCGACGCCCGACCGGGAGTCGCCTACGAGAGTCGCCTACGAGAGAAAGGCAACCCCCCGTTCTAGAGGGTCCCTCACCCTCTCACGAGAAAGTGCCGGGGGGGATGGTGAAGGTGGAAGACGAACGTGGAAGACGAACGTGGAAGACGAGCGCGGAAGATGAGGAGGGATGAGATGAACGAAATTGCGGCCTTTGCCAGACCAAGCCGGCAGACAAGGTCGAACGATCGGGAACGACCCGGGATGGAAGCGATTAAACTCCAGAAAGAGGAGGAAACTCACTGTTTCGCCTCTCTCGCTGCGACCGCCACACTTGCGTATGTGTCTGCTTTCTGCTGCTGCGGCCTATCCTCGCTTTTCAACCTCGACGTTTTAACGCTCCTTTTTCGGTTTTTAATTGTCTCGTTCTGTAGACCGTACGGAAGGATGTCGCGAAGTTTGAAGGCAGGATTCGAAATATTAAACGAGATACAGAGAGGTTTGCGACGCGTTCTCTGCCAGCGGAGTACTTCGTACCTAACTTTTAACGCGTTTTCCCTCAAATGGTATTTTCGCACCTGTTTGACATGACGTCGCTTGCAGGAGTTAATGTCTCCCAATTTACGAATTTTACGGCACTTTTCAGAATTATAGAAGAGGGAAAATCTGCTGATAATTTGTCAAGCTTGCGCCATTTTTCAAAAATAGTTTTTTGTTTACTCTTCGAGATACGTTGCTACGACCATGCTCATAAATATCGAGGAAATGTTTGAATTTTCCGTTTCGGATCACTGGAATGGTCGCGATCGTATCGACCAGCTAACTAAACTTTTCTAGATCCTATCTTTCGCATCGTGCACATCTACAATAAAAACTTTATATTGTTTTAATACATAGAATATGTTGTAATTTAGGAGAATTGACAGGGTAGTTTTTTCGAAATTTCTCCTCGAAAATGGTTCCTGAAATGGTTCATTTCCGACGCATGTACCCCGTCGTCATTTGTTCACCTGACTGCTTCTAATAGGTTATCCAAGGGAAGGCAGTGTTCCTCAGCCTTGCTGTGCCCTGTGTAAACGCAACGCGCAGCATCCTTTCGAGACATTTTGTCACCGCCGCGGCGCGCACGGTATATATTTAGTAGGGTCTCTCTCGCGTATGAAGTAGCTTTCCATGCATAGGTTAGCAGCGGCTTCGCTTGTAGACTAGCTATAGATGGGAACGGCGGCAAGGTGGAGCGGGGTTGTTTTGTGACAGAGACACACACACAGACAACCGTGGCAGCGTGTGTGGGCCAAATCGGACGTGAAGTTGCGAGGAGAAAGGAACGTGCGAGCGAGAAAGTGCGCGACGTGAATGTCCCTGTGCGTCCGACGAGGACGGTAGACTTGACGCCGGAGCGAGGGTCGAGAGAAAAAGGGAGAGAACCAAAGGCCTCCGGTAGACATTATGTACAGGCTATCCCGTATGCATCCTGTTGTCGAAAGGGAAAAAGATGCAGTCCGCCTCCTATGTACCCAATATCCTTCCCTTTCTTTCTCTCTCGCTCGACCTCGTCTCCCGCTCACCTCTAACTTTTGCAATATTCTCGAGTCTTTCCACTCTTTGCAGAATTACCCCCTAGCAGAGACAGTGCTGTTGTCATCGTCGTTGTCGTCGACCTCGGAACGAACGTGCGTCGGTAATGGTTTTGTCTCTCCGCGACGCCCGCCGGTAGTTTGGCGCTCATATACCAACGACCTACACGACATGAGATCATAAAAAACACACAGGCCTTCGCGGCAGTGGGAGTCGGCTGGAAAGCGGTCGGCTGCGGGATGAGAGGAGTGCCTCTCGAGAAAAAGGCGGAGGGGTCGCTTTCCCATCCACCTCGACCGCCGCGAAACTAAACGCTCATGGGTGCTTTTACGGTGTACGGCAGGGGGAGTCATGAAAAATTTGAGTAAAAAGTTTCGGTGTTGAAGGTTGCCGCCGCCTTCCTGGTTGTTCCCTTCCTTTCTTTCCTCCCACGTATATACCTATTCTCTTCGGCTACCTACTAGCCGGAACATCCTCGTAATTAAGGTAGGAGATAAAACGCGGGTCGAGGCGCGAAAGTCCACTCGGTCGAATGAGTTTTACGGGTCGAAGAGTGTGCGCGTACGTACGATTTCTCATCATAGAACCTGCGAATATGACTAACTCTGGCCGCAATTAAATTGATATCTTTGTCGATATAATTGGGATCGCGTTAGATGCCACACTACTAAATCATTCCTCGACTACGACCATTTCTGGTGAGTTAAAAGGAGTTGAGGCGCGGCGAAATATTCGGCGAAGCTGATGGAATCGGGGAAGCCCTCGGTGCGGCATGTTTTTCTTCTCAGCGGTGAACCCTGAAAAAATGGCTCACGTAAGAAGAGGATGCAGGTGAGTGGCGCGGTGTCCGCCGGCGCCGTTTCGGCGATTAATTAAAGCGAACGATAAATCGTTCCCGAGGGAGGCCTTGTGTGTGTGTGTTTTTTTATACGATACGACGAGCATGCGAACCGAGTGTTTACGAGAAAATACCGTGGGCACGTCGTTATCGGACGGTAAAAAAAAAAAACATTTTTGTTACGACAGAAATAAAAATAATGATTATTCAGCAGAGCGTCTGCAGGCACGGCCGTACGCGAACGTGGCAAGCACGTTTCGCGCTATCGTCGTCGCTTGAATTCGAAAGACGCGGTCATTCGAACGGTCATTTTGTAAAATGCTCACGACCCGCGTTAACGATGCAACGCGAGCGGGCAAATTAAAAACTCTCTTTCTGACCCGCTTCCGTCCCCTGGTAGATCCGAATAATAGGCACTCAGGCGCGAAAACTGCGCGCGGAGAAGAAAACGGCAAAGCGTCGAAAGTTTCCTTTTTCCCAGAACCGATCGCGCATAGTCTCGCATGGAGACACTTCTGGAATAATATTAACCCCGCGGTGAGTCTTTTTTGCTTTCGGCAAACGAATCTCTATTGTTGCCCACTTCAGACTTCTCACGGATAGGTAATGTTCGCTTTCGTCTTTGCTGCCACCGTCATTTTTGTCAAGTTGCCCGTCTGACCACCACAATGTCATTTACTGACTCCGTATAAGCGGCTATCTAGCCGCAGGCCCACGTGACATTGCTCCACATAGAGGATCCATTAATCATAATCGCATTCGGATTCCGTCTCGTGGCCGGTCCTTACGTTGGATAGGGTGGTGCAGGAAAAAAAAAATCAATAAAGAAAGGTAATGGAAAAAAGCTCGAAAGTAAGACGGTGGAGGGCGATGCGGTAAATGATAGAAGGCAAAATCTGAGGAACGGAAAAAGGCACGGAAGAAAAGAGGAAAGAACCGTCGACCGGTTGAGCAAAGAAGGGAAAAGCAGCAGTGAACTTGGCGTGGAAGTAACGTAAGAGGGATTCGTCATACGGCCATGACGTGTGTCGTGAAAAAGTATCTGTGGGTTCATGCGCGCGAGCAAAATTGAAGCAATATCAAGATGGGTCTTTTTTTAATCAGTCTTTTCACTGGACGTATCTGATCTCTATCGAAACATGGGAGCAGAAAATTGTCGATCATTCGATGACTGCGATCTTTTGCGATTTCTCGTTGACCAGGGTTAGTTTTTTGATAGACTTCTTTGGTACATTGACTGCCATGTCTGCCATAACAGTCTCGTATGCCAAACTGTGACCACCTCACGGAGCTATATATACGTGCAGTATAGTTATCTTTTGCAGTATTTAAAGCATGATGGTATTTTCATATTTTTTCGCCTATTTTTGGCGACACATCGAAAATAGAGTCCCTTTTCGATGATATTCTGATTTTCTTGGAGGTGACAGGTTGATACCTTTATAAGGTGTTAGTTAAAGTGAACGGGCATACGCTGAAAATACGACGACCACGGTTGCGAAAACCGTTATTTCACGTAGCAGTTAATGTGTTAAGCCAGAGACGCTAGGCGTGACTGTGCAAGCTCGAAAGTGTAATCGACAAAACGGTCAAATACACTCGACACGTCCTTTGTCATATTGAGAAAATGGAATTTCGGTGGAGGACCGTGGCTAGCGAGGATACGCGTATTGTATATCGTCCGTGAAGGATGGTGCGACGTAGCTAGATACAAAAGCAGAGCAAATATTTGCTTAAGAGCGTTCCCGTGTCGGTGCACATACATGTACAGCATACTCGCGCACGCGCCGCTGTAGCCCCTTGTACAGGTGTGCTTCTCGATGTAATTATTGATATAGTTATCGAACCGTCCAATATAGTTATAGAAATACTAATACACAGGCGACCTTGATGACGCGTGCGCACTACGGACGAGCTTCGATCCCACATCGATTCTATTCCGCGTGTCAAAAACGAGGAGGCTCACACTCGCTCGAACGAGCTATACCTCCGTAAACGTGATTGCGATATTCTTATTATTCTCGACAAAGTCGTCTATCTAAGGTGCCATCCACGATTTGTTGAGCGGTCTTCCTCGACCGCAACGGACGTATTCGAACTGCTTCGCGGTGGTCCTTCCGTCCAAAGCCAGTACTCTCTCGTATTGGACATCAACTAGCGTCGCCAGGATTTTCGGTGGTCAGGAGCAAACCTCTCGATCGTTCGGATTTTCCTCGTACCCGCGCACGCCTGTATCGTTTCACGGGGGATATATGCTGCGGCTTCGACGTTCCTACCCTCACGGTGTGGGAAAAAGAGAGAGGGACTAGTTTTGGGGGTTGCTTTACCTACCATTCTCTGGCAATTTGTTTAGGCGACCCGCGCAGGGATAAGCCTCCGCCAAAGGACGTACTATTTTTAACCGACTTCAACCCCATTTGCCTCGTTTTCTGCTCTGTTCGCATACGCTCCCTTTGCTGTTCTCGTTGCGTCGTACTCCGAATCTGTTCTGACCTCTGACACGTGAATTGTCGTTGGCCGTCAGCAGAGACGGTTCTTCGAATAAACTAAAATCTGCAATGTTTCCCATAAGGAAGCGATTGAAACGCTTCGAAGCGTATAAGCAAAACTAATGATCGTCCGTCTTTGGTAGCCTCGCTCGTACCGGAAAACCTCGGTCTTCTGGCGGATCCTCATTCTCCGTTAGCCGGTACCGATCGGTAAGAATAACCGTGGATTAACTGTTGGATCGAGATTTATCGCAAACGCTGCGTTTCTCCCGAAGGAGTTCTCCAGGAGGATTTCCCGGGATGAAAGAGAAAGAGACAGAGAGAGAAAGATAAACCTTCGCTGGCTCCTCATCGATTCGATACCGTGGACTACAATACGACTCGACCGCCATTCGGGAATCCTAATATTTCGTCCTCGTTTATCCGCTTTCTCTCTTTCGTTCTCTCTGTTTCTCATTCGTATCCCTTGCTCCTATAGACGTTAGGGGCATAGGTGGGACGCTAGCTAGCGGGAGACCACCGTGCCGACGATTTTCGCAGGAGGATCACGTACGCGATCGCGGAATACCGAGGTGAAGCGACAAGAAGAGGGTCCCTGAAAAGCAGGAGGAGCTGGCGGAAAGAGTGAAGAGAAGTCCTAAAATTATTTTTCAAATGGATGGTATCTCTCGTGGAAAAGTCTCTCCCGGCGTGAAAGCAATCCGCGATGAAAGGCCAAATCGACGGAAACGATGTGGTACTTTTTTACACGATTCTATGCGCAATGGAAAGGCTGCGAATACCGGTGTTAACTGCGACGAGTAAAACGGCTTTTCATATTTCTTTCCTTGTACTCTACCGGCACATGCTATTTCTTCTCCATTAGACAATACCGCTCGACGATCGATTTCACTGGGCATACAGTTTAACCTCGTAGCATCCTTCGTTCACGTTGAATTTTATCGCGGTAATTAGCCATTGCTTCCCAACTAGTCTGTGCATACAACCTTCAGCATTATCCATGCTCAGAAGCGAATAGGAAGGAGAGGAGAATACGAGGCAGAAAGACGAAAGAGGAAGAGAGAGAGAGAGAGAGAGAGAGAAGGGTTGGTTTCAGTTCTGATGTCGTTCATTCCGTTCGTTCCTCGAGGGGCCCACGCTCCATTACTCTCGCCATTCGCGAGGGGATAAATATTATGAAGACAAAAGATTCTGGCTTGCTCGTAAAATATGGGCTAAGTCGGGCGTAGGACGGCGGCGAAGGTGGCAAGGACGGCGGCAACGACATTGGCCCGTGCAGAGTATCTCCTCTAGCTTGCGAGGACTACCACCCCCTGCGACCGGAGGATGCAAGAAGGGACGTGATAAATTTCTACCCCTACCCGACAATCTCGCTTTGCACTAGCTCAGGACAATGTCTCTCGTTAATTGTTTGTCGCGTGCCGGTTCGGTGGTCGCCGTCCGTCAAGAAAATATCTTTTCACCGTTCGATCGTCTTTGCAGTCCACTATCCTGTTATCAGCTGCATTTCGAACGACGACTCCTTTCGCAGCCGTATTTTTTCACATTTTTCCCGACGCTCTGCGCTGCTGCGGGGTTTCTATCCTTTCTCTCGGTCCTTGTCTCGCCCCTGATTTCCACTCTTACCTCGTATTGCTCCTTTTGCCGGTCCGTTCGCAGACAGAGGGTATCGCGAGTCATTCGAGGAAATTTTCCTTCTTCTTCGGAGTTGGAAGAGGGGGTGCCGGGGACGCGGTGCACGTCATAGCACGAGGCGGTGCTGCAGCAACATGTTCGCCGTTTTCAGAAGAAGGCTGCTCTGAGGGCCCCGGGCGACCGTGCGAGTTAATTGGGACCCGAAAGCTCGCAAAGTTCGGTGCGTAGTCGAGCTGGGAATTACTATTAGTGAAGTTTCGAGCTAGGTCGTCCCTTCTTTTTTTTTCTCTCTCTCCTCGCCGTCGCTTCTCTCCTCTCCGTTTCTGCTTTCTTATTTCCAACGTTAATCCATCCTCCCTCCTTGGCGAGCCAGAATGGCGCACGCACTGACGACGTCGACGAGAGGGTAGGGGTAGTCGTTTGAGCGTTAATAATTTCTACGTGTCGGGTGAATGACTTGAACAAACGAGTCTCGTCGGCGAATGCGTTCATCCTTCCCTGTCATTGTTGCCTCGATGAGGCTCTTCCAGTGTTGCCTTGTTGAAGCTTCACCGAAAGTTTTACGAGCTTCCCAGATGGATCGATGCTTGGAGACCCGCTTCGGAACTCGCTTCGAGACTCGCTTCGGAAATCGTTTTGAGACGCGATTCACGAATCGATCCGAGAAGTGCACCGAGACTCAACAACGAAGTCGAAAGGCCGTCATAGACCCTACAGAATTTCGTACTTTCGGCTATTAACAAAGTTTGCGTAGACACGGACGATTAAACGATTATTATTCGATTGCAGCGGCGTGAAGGAGGCTGCGTCACGCTCGGTTGAACGCCGTTTCTCGCGATTCGCGGAGTTTACCGTTCCTACTTTACAGCGACGAAAGTCTCAGTCGAATTCTCGGCCGGCAAGGAAAACTAGGCAAGTCTCTGGCCCCGATTTCATTCTCCTTCAAATATGTTGTTAACTACCGCAATCAAAGAAGTCAAGCACCTGTCCGAAAATTGAAACTCGTAGCAGTTTCATACTTTTCATTCGTTATCAACTTATTTTTAGCCGCGTCGTTTTCGAATAAAGAGGTGTTTCAGCCGCGAAAAGCCGGACACTTGTTTAGGTTTCTTTGTGCATCGCCCTGGATTCTTGCAAAAAATGTAGCGTTCCAACTAAAGAGCAAGGGAGATTACGCCAAAGTTATGAAATAGCCTGCGTTCGGGCGTCGCAACGGCCCCAGAGACGGCAGAGACAAGGAAATTACGAGGAAGTACAAGTTAAACGTTGTCAGGCGCTATAAAGAGAATCGAAGATTCGAATTCGAGTAGCGTCGCGATGGGATGAGGTGCACGCTGGTAATGGGTAAAAGCCATCCTGTCTTAAGAGGTTTAGGGTCTCTTCTACCGGTTAGTTCTATTTACGAACTCCGGACAACGTGACTCGCTTTTTCCCCGAAAATCGACTTGCATCGCCTACCTCTGTGTGCCGCGTATTTACTCCTGACGAAGATGTACGAGAAAAGTGTGCGTTCCCTCTTGCGGCCGTCTTCCTACTTCGTCAATGTCTCATTTCGGTCGGTCCTCACGCAGTTAAATTCCGTCGATTCGTGATTGCGCTGCCGAGGCAGTAAACGTTCCTGGCCTTATTCGCGAATCGTAACTCACGCCTCAGCAACGATAGGTACGGCTTGCTTTTTGTCTCGTCAAAATATCGTCCGCGCACAAAAGGCGTTTGCTCTATAAGGCTGTGTTTATTCTTGTAAAGTAAATTTCATCGCTCAAAGTGTCCAGGTTCGCCGCGTCGCGCGTCGCGCGTCGCCTTCCTTGTACGGGAGGTGGGCGTAGCCACATATATAGCTACTGCCGTTGCTGGCCGTTACCGATTATTCCTCGTAAAATACATGCTTCTTCTTGAAACAAGTGCCTGCACGTGCCTTGTCTCGCGGCTCTTCCTGTTCGCACGTGCACAACGGACGCCCAATGTCAGTGGTGCGACGAAAGTCGGACAGGTATAATCCTTTTCGCTGTCTGAACAAACTTTCTGTCGTCTCTTCAGTGGCATGTGAAGATGCAGAGATGTAAAGGCCCCTTGATCGATCAATCCCGTGAGTCGTGACAAAGAAGCGGAGATATCAGCGCGGGGGGAGATAGAAATCTTAGGTGGAAACTGGAACCGATCAAGACATATATATCTCACGTCGTCCGCGTTATCTGTTAACGCATCATCAACCGTACGAAAAAGAATCAGTGGCTGATAGGCGGCGGTTAACTAGCTCGATCGTGGATTCTTTTTTCCCCCACAGAAAGATTACAAGACCCTCCGCACAAACATTAATCTTGAATGGAAGATCAGTTCTGATGTTGGGACGGAAACATATTCCGGACACGGAATTTTACAACTAAACTGTGAGTGCGTGATTGCGGCCAACGTTTTGCTGGAGGCGTTTATTAGTCTCACTGCACCATATTTTTCCGTGGAAGATAGGAAGAAACGGAGCGAGGTAGAGGGGAGATTCCGAAGGTCGGGTCTTAATAGAAAGTAATAAGACGAGTGCTTTCAAAAACGGGTGGTCTTTTTGAAATGGCGGTTTCTTTAATCGTAGCTTTCCTCTCAGTTCTTTCATTCTTCGTTTTGCTATTTGTTTCGTTGTTGGTTTCGCTTCCCCGTTGGTCACCTCCGAGCATCGATTCTCTTTCTCTGTATGCCTATCTCTCTCTCGCTCTCGCTTGTTCACTTCAATCGGCACCCCGATATCGCCTCGTTCCACCGTTCCACCGGTCTAGGAAGCGCTGCTATTTCAATTCTCTTCATTTTGGTCTTATTTTCTCTCTACTAAATCACCAGACGGCTTGATATCCACCGCCAGCCGATATCCGTCCAAGATACCAGCTGGTCGCTTCCTCCAGCGACCTTTTTTCTCGCATTTTGCCCGCGTGGCCCCTTCTTCCTTCTGGACCTTTTGTTCAGCTTAAAATTCTTACGGTGTCCCTCCAGCGCGCTATTTAAGCTTTTCCAGGCTCGCTCCTTCTATTTCCTTGGCTCCTACCTTGCGGATTTCACGATCGAGAAGCATTTGTCCGCCGCGGCCATTTTATCGCGCGCAATCGATAAATATGGACAGGATGAAAATTGCGAGTGAGCGAGATAGGACGAGGAGGGTGGATGGCTTTCTCATTTCATCCTTAAACGCGACGCGCCGGAATACGTAACCGTCTATCGCGACTCAGCCTCAAACTTTTTCCCTCCCCCCGCATTCTCCTCTCGCCTCCGCCTTCGTCCTCGACCCTTCCCGTATTTGCGGTGATACGTTTCCCGACGTAGTGCGAAAATACATAGATGTTCCTCCTGGGGAATCTCTCGAACTCGCAATGCCGTCCTTATAGGAATTACCCACCGTGTATCCCGCACCGATTCGCTCAGCGTATTCGTACGAGCTCCTCTTCTGGCCCGCTAAAGCCTTTTCCGAGAGGTTCTCCTCCGTTCCTTCGCACCCACCATCACCGCCGTTACGTTGTCGTGCGCCGAGCGCCTAGCGCCTAGCGCCGAGCGCCGAGCGAAGCTGCCAAGCGAAGCTACCGAGCGGGAGCAGCAAGCGTATTCGAAATCACGACGATGCAATTGTGGTCGGAGCACTTTGGAACAGACGCGTTCTACCTTCTACCCATTCGGCTGCCCTCCTTTCCCTCCCCTCCCCACCCTCCCGTTCCCGCTCAATTCTCCCTGTGCACGACCTCCTCCGCGGTCCGTCGAACCTTCTCGAGTTACTTTCGCTCACAGACGTGTCCCCTTACCTAGTTTCGATTTTTTTTTTCTTTTTCTCTAATTCAGATCATGTTTTAGTGTACAAATCGTATCGCCGATCGAATAGCAGTCCGATGACAATGTGCCGTGGATCTAATGACTGTCCTTAGTTAGGTTACTCCGTTTCGACAGAAGCATTCAGGCAATTGGTTCGAGTGCATTCAGTGCAGCGCACGTTAGAGGCATTCATTTGCTAATGTCCGACAATAAGCGGTTATTCTCCGTTAATGTACTGATATCTGCTGGAATGCTCGTCAGACGAGGGAGTATAGAACGGAGAGGAGATCAAAATAAGTTATCGATAAGTTACGGCATTCGTTTACCACACTTTCCATGAATATTTCACGATACGGTCTGCTGTCGTATGCAATTAGTGGAGCCAAGAGTATCCTGCGTAAATCCGTACGTTTTTCTATTCCATTACTCGGCTCACTTGTTTGATGAAGGTATAACCAAGGCAGTAGTGTTTCGTGCTTACCATCCTCGTGCTCACTTTCTTCTCCATCCGCCGTCGTGTCGACAAATTTATTTTTGCCATCATTTCTTTTTCTTTTCTTTAATTTTTCCAGGGAGCATTCTCAGCCGCCTTGCCACAGGCAACCATAATTACTCCCTCGTGAAATTATAATGATGTCTAATGAAACAGCTGCGATGTACTCTTTGTACGTTATATGTTGCCACCGCGCGTAAGTGGCGAGAGAACGTACGCTTCGTTGCGTCTTTTTAGAGCAGGGACGTGTGCTTTTAGTCAGCTATAATTCGCTTCGAGGAGGATGAACAATTAGGAAACACAACGATACGTCGAGGGCTTTTCCATGAGGGATTTATTTCCTTTATAACTTTCACTCATTTTTCAAGTGACATGTATTTCAGTAGAACTATAGATTAAAACATATGAAATCACCTATTATAGTCAGACAAAATAGAAAAGGGGAAAAACAAGGGATATTATACACGCGGCGTATGTTCCTACAACTCTTTTATTTCGCCTAATGAAGCCTACATATGTGGATCGTGATAGATCGTCGTTGAAAAAATTGGGTCGCGGTGGAAAAAAGTTTGGGAAGCACTGGCCTAGGCGGATTACCGGTAAACAGCGCGTGACAGTGAGCCGTTAAACTACAGTGGTGTGCACGTTACAGGCAGACCGCGGCGTGCAACGATAGAAATCTAAGCGTGAATGGCTCTTAAGCCAAAGCTGTCTCCTGTCCACTTACAATAATTGGCCATGGAGCTGATCCGCGCGGCGTCGTCCCATCCGTCAATTAGCGCCGTGTAATTTTGGGCACGCGTCGAGTTTAATCAACTTGGAGCGTTAGCCGGTCGAACGAACCGAAATATACAGTTGGCCCCGTGGGGCAAACGGAATTTTAACGTCGAGGTTTGTCCGCTCGTTCATCCCCATCGGGATATGTTCCCCACGCTCCGCAACGTGTCCCTCGTTCGTCGTTACACGCACCGATTACGTGGATTACATTTTTCATCCGTCGCTCTGTCTCTCTCTCTCTCTCTCTTTCTCTCTTATCCTCTTGCGCCTTTTTCCCCCTCCGTCTTCCTCTGCCCTCTTTCTCTCACCTTCCACTCGCCTACACGTACTTCAACCGTCAATATGAGTCGACTGTTGTCCACATTGCGATAAATTTCGCTCGTTACCGTAAGTTTTTCGTCGGACGTAACGTATACATAATATATATATATATGATAAATAGAGGAGCGGAAAAGCACGGAAAAGATTTGAATAGAGTGGGTGCCGCGGGCAAAATGGAGAAATTGAGGCGGGAAACGCGAGGAAAATAATGACAATAATAATAGTGGCGTCGACGACGATAGAGGGCCGCGGCGACAATGGGAATGCCGGAAGTACGGTACAAATTGATCGACGATCGCGGCTCGAGCGAGTAGAACGCAACGGATTATTTGATAAATAATCTGAATAAAACGATTTGAGTGGGTCATCGAGTCGATCGGTCGCGGTCGCTGCGGGAGAGTTACGTGGAATAAGCGGGGAGGACAATGCGCGCGCGGTGCGGAGCGACGAGCGTGGCTTGGCCAGCGAAAATTCCAGTCTATCGAGCGCGGCGAGCGGATTGAACCGTGTACTGGAACGGGAGCATGTCCGCTGCGAAACTTTCCAGCTCTCTATCGATCTCCATCGATCTCTTTCGCGCTCCCTCGATGCTCTGTCTCCCGACTCTCGGTGAATTACGTATTTGTGACACAGTGACAACGGCGGCCGAGGCCGCTGTACGGGAACGGGGTGACGCGGGAGTCTGCCGCTCGTTCGAAGGTGTCACAGAAATACGCGCTCGCTGATTCTTCGCTAATTTCCCGCCGACCTGCTTGTCCGTGGTATAGAGGGCCGACGGACACAGCGAACGTACGACGACAGTGACATACGGGCACCGACGCGACGATGCCGCTGCGAGTGTCGGCGTGCGTTTCGCCAGCCCTCAAGCCATCCCTACAGAACGATCGTGTCTGTTCGCGGATTCAAAACGTTCTGCTAGCGAGTTAGTAGCGAGCGAACGAACACCGCGTTCCTGTAAACACAGACACACTGCATTATTCTGCGAGGGAGCTGCAACCTATGCGTAACTGTATGCGTTTCCTCTCAACGAGCCGCACAAAGCGAGAGGGCGAATCGCGTATTCGCGCGGCATGTAAACTGGGCGTACGTACGTCAGATATAGATCGGCACCGCGCCGCGGGAGCTAATGCGCCCCCGGTAAAATGCCTCGTGAAACTTGCCAATAAATATAGCGCGAGCGCCGGCGGTTTGGCGCTTTACATCCCTCTATAAACGATGCGGCGCGGAGCGGAAGGTGAAGGCTGGAAGGATGAGGGTCGAAGGAGGAGGGTGAACGAGGGGCCCGGTATTATATCCGTAACAGACCCACACGCAGAGTGTGCCACGTAATTCCGTGCCGCTCATTTCTTTGCACCCTCGCTTAAAAAGGTCATCGCGGTTGTTTTTATCGGCCGCTTCGGTAGCGTCGAATAAGATCGTTGTCGGTGGTTGGTGCCCGTTGTATACTATGCAAGTCGCTTAATTGGTTTAATTCCAAGTGGGCACGCGTCAGAGGTTCTATTGCACGGACCCGAAAGAAGTGAGAGACACTGTGAACTCGTCGACATTTTTATTTTCCTTTTTTGTTTTTCATCGCTCGATAATTAGCGCAGTATACGTTAAGGGTAGTAATCAGCGGTATGGCAGTAGGTAGTAAGTAATTTGTGGAAACATACTGTATGGTGAAGCAATCACTCAGGATAACTAGCTAGCCGATAACTTTAAACAAGATATATCGGTCGCTGACTGTCGACAGCTGTCGGCGGCAAAGAAACGCTCCTGCTTGCGGACAAGCACCGGGGAAAGGGCTGGGAAGAAGGACGGGAAAAGGACGAGAGGGGAAACGGGGTAAGGTGAAACTCGCAGGTGAAGGGGTCGCTGAAGAGGGTGAATGGAAAAATGTAGAAAAAGTTTGCTTGCCGCTCGAGTCCCATTTCCTTTCCATTTGTATTTATGGCCTCGTTATTCGTAGCTGAGACTTTCCGAGGCGTACGACGTTGAAAATTGGCAGGAAGAGCGATAGGCGTGCGTAGTTGCGTACGATCTTGCGTGCGGTGCACTCGTATTGATGCACGCCTTATTTGCGTTTTTCCTTGACCTTTACTTTTCGGTATTTCTTTTCGGACATTGTGTTACTGAGAGCAAAGAAAAATCTTTGCTTTGCAGAAACGGTCGCATGTATGTGTGTGTGCAGGCACGCAATCATAGGAAGTGTGTATCGGGAAAACGCGATCGATCGTCTCGTAATATTCGCGGTGAACGCGCGGATAATTCCAAAACTAGTCGTACCGAGAGCTCGGCTCATCGAGAGATTGGATTGTGATTTTGATCTTCTATAATTGACCAGAATTTTCAAGCATACCGGAACAAGCGAGAGCGCTCGCGTTCTCGGCATTGGAGGAAAGCGGATAACGGCTAATATTGAATTACCGACCGTGGCGTAATTGCGTTTCCACGTGTACAGGTAGACAATAATATTTTAGACTAGCCGGAGAATGTTACCCGCTCGAATAATTGCTCTTCCCCGCGTTACTTATTTAGCGTTTCGACACAACGCCCGACGCGGAGAACTTAATACAGCGGCAGCGTTGCTGAACGGCAGACCAGGAAAGATGGCAGAGTCGGTTGTACTACTGGCTCTATTGTCAGTTCTACTGTCGGCTATGCCAGCGGCAGCTGCGAAAGTAGCGGAAGCCAAAGTTAAAGTAAATTAAGCGACTTTCGGCGGGGGCAGAGCTCGCGCTCTCCCGTGACAGAGTTTTGCCTCGTACAAACGAGCGATATAAATTCGTATTAGACCGTATCTCACAATGAGGCGCGCTAATTTTTCGCCAGACTTATTAAAGTTGCCCGTAACGCACGGGTGGGCGTATCGTTACACGATGCCTGCCGACTAATGGGATGCTCTTTATCAGCGGCGGGGAACGCGATGGAGTTGCACGTATGAAGACGTTAAAAATGAATATCGCTCCGGAGTTACGGGCGGGCAAAAGGACTATGCGGAATGCTTGCCTTTCGATCGGATAACGTCCTGGTGAACGCGCGCGCGCGCACGCGCACGCGCGCGGTCCAATATGTCCCGCCAGCGTATAACGGTCACTTTTACGACCTATTTCACTCTGCCGTCGTCTGTTCGCTGCTGTCGTTAAGCCGCGAGACAACCGCGAAAGCCCCGAAACGACCGTCGGCTCACCTGTCACGGAACGACCTCGAACATCTTCTTCGACGATTTCCATTCTCATTGACAAACGAGCCAATCGTCGGCCGTAATAATAGTCTTGTCAGTCCGAACGCGCGCTTCGCATCCTCTTCGAAAGGTAAACCGTTAAATTGGAAACTGCGTCTCACTCTCTCTCTCTCTCTCTCTCGTTTGTGGGGGGAGAAATATTGCGTGGTTGCAAGTCAAACGGGACAATTTCCACTGACAATGAGTCGTGCTCTTTATCGAAAGAGTTCGTTCTTTAGTGCCATGTGCATAGCCTCACAATCGATGTTATAGGCAAAAAAGGTCGACGTTACCTCCACCTCCCGCGCGGTCGATTTTTGGTATATGGCATGGTTATACCATATTGCTGGTTAGAATATACTTAGGACAGAGGCGGCGCACGTGAACCGGTCGAGAAGGGATGACGGCGGCAGGGTATCGTCATTTTTCTCTGCGCCCGCGCCCGGCCGAATCATAAATTCTAGAAGATTAGATGTAGAGCCGTAGAGGGGAAGAGCAGACGTTTTTCCTTGCTTTCGATAATTCCCCATCGCAATTCGGCAGGTGAGGTGACGAATGATTATCTAAAAGGATTGCACGGAAACTCGAGGAAAACGTAGATATCGTAGCTCAAGCGAAATTAGCGAGGGGAAAGTTGTGCAAATTTGTATTTCTCTCTCGTCGCCTGCGTACGTTGGCCATCTAAAGAACAAAAATGCGGCGCTGCATTTATGAGTGCCGATGAATTATGCCGCGCTCGAAGTAGTGGAGAGGCCGCGAGAGTACCGATAGAGTTATCGCCTAGCGTGCCGGACGTCCCCAGCGTTGCATTTTAAACTGTGTCCCTCGTTTTGTTAATTTTTCACTTTACGCTTCTCCCGTCGCTGGACATGGTCGATACCGTCGGCGTCGGTGCGTTCCGGGTTAATTGTGCGCGTACGACGAAAATTTGTCCCGCGCGAGCGATTCCTTCTGTCGTAACGGGCATGTCGATATTGGCTTGATAACGCTTTGTAAATATCTCTCTCTCTCCCTCTCTCTTTCCGTTAATTTCCCCTGTCCAGCAAATCGAAAGTCCAGCCTTCATGATTTCCGAATCAAAGAGCAGACACGCGATACGACATGTATTTTTTTTGTTCAACCCATCGATATCCAGTTGTCATAACTATGTGAAGCAGAAATAACGACAGTAGCGCAAAAAGGGAATATTCTGTATATCGTGCTCCGTCAGACGAGCAGCGGAGAAACGAACGGAGTCAAAGTGGATAACTCGACATAGGAACGTCGTAATTGATGCGGATAGAGAAGCCGCTGTGTACTGGGTCAAAGGGTAAGATTTCGCCGCAAACAAGCCACGCGGAGAATGGAGTTTCGCTTACGTACTGACCGATGATACCTAGCTGCAGGGAAGGGGGCTGAACGTGGCTTCGCGTTTCGTAGCGTTTCAGCGTTACATGAGAATCCATCTTCGAGACGTCTTTGAACCCTTGTAACGGTTCCTTTCGCTCGAGACGCCGAGTTAAATACGCTTTGGCTACTTCTCTCTTCTTCCGTCCTTAATGCTGCCTCTTCAATGTGTCACCGTAGGGATGCGCGTCGACCGATTCTATTGGCCCGTTGCTTAATTGCACGATGTATGCGGGTACGGTACACGTGTACCAGAAACAATTCAAGCTGAAAAAAAACAAGCACGGTGCGTTATAATTGTTGCTCACGGTGCCATGTACATATACGGGTATCCGAGTACTAAAAATTGCAGCAGTTAAAGTATCGATAGGGTACTTTATCTCTCGACCGCTCTTATTTTTGCGACCAATGAACTCGCAACGTATCGTCACATTATTTAATTTCTTTTTCTGCAAATCCACGAAAGCGCGCGTGGTAATTATAAAGTGTCGAATTATAAGAGTGCGTAACACTCAGGTGTCAACTGACACATTGACTGCTACGTAAAGTAAATGCCTGACGGATGTGCGGCCTACGACGGCATTGGGTCGATATCTCGGTTTAAACAGTCGAACAGAGGAGAGAAAAACGCGGTGAGCTTAAGCTTGATTCGGGCAGTACCGTTGGTTGTTTCGCTCGATTAACCGTCGAATTATCTCAACGAATTCGAAGGTCTCTCGAGGCTGTTGCAAGAAGAGTCGGCACGAGTCCGCTATACGCGGGAGCAGATTCGTGGCTGAAGGTGCTTGAGGGAGGGAACAGAGAGAGAGAGAGAGAGAGAGGTAGAAAAAAAGGAAGGCTGGTGAGAAACGGCCCCTCTCGATTTCAGGAACGTTAATGCACGGCGATTGGGCGAGAGCCAAGGGGCCGAATCCGGAGTTGCTGCCGGATCCTATTTATCTATTTATCAGACCTGGCCATTTCCTTCCTTCCTTCCTTCCTTCCTGCACGCTTCCTTCTGTTCGCCTTCTTCCCCTCCTCCCTTTCTTTCTCCGAGTTTTCCGTCCGTTCGCACTCTTTCGCGACCCTGTATCTTCTTCGCGGAGAGAAGAGTCGAAGATTCGGAGAGAAAGGCGCTTTTTTTTCTCGCGATTTCATTAACTTCTGCGCCGAACGAAACTCGCGCCGTAATCTGCCGAGTCAATCTCCATTAGTTCGCCTCTTATGCAGGAACGCGCGCGTGCTGGTTTGGTCGTTCGGTTAGAAGGGAGAGTGGCTACGGGGCAAGCGAGCGGATCGATCGATATGACGACGCTCGTTGGTCCGCTATGTCATCGAATAAAGATCGTCCGAGGAAGCTCTCGGCGACGGCGGGTATCCATCCTTTGTTTACAAGACCCGCTTACCATTAACTATGGAACAGTAATAATGGAGTGAGTTCCTGTCCTCGCCGGTAACGGGATAATGGATTTTAGATTTCGTTCGGTGACTCAGCGACAGGTCTCCTTCCGGCAGCTTTGTTTGCGGCATTCTTCGAGCCCGTGGAAAGGTCGCGGGGGTACAATAATGATCCCGTGAAAAAGCTCGCCTCATCGAGTCACGGTTTGCGTCGACAAACGTGCGGCGACGATGACCTGAAAACGAAGCAAGCATAAATCCCGGTGTCGTCCTTCTCTTCCGCCGAAATCGCCAAGTTACACGGAATCAATGATAGCGAGACGCTTCGAAATGCTCAGTTAGCTGAAACCGCAAAAATGTTCGACTCCGGCGAATGGACCGACGACCGGTGAAAGCCTTTTCAATGCGGTCGTATAAGGAAGATAGTGAAAAACGGGCGTATAGAGGGCGAGGAGAGAGAGAAAGAATTCACGGTCGAGCGTGCAAGCAGAGTTAAATCGGCAACGAAAAATTCGCGTGCGCTTCTGCCCTCGTACGGTTAAGTGAACGTGGTCCGTTATCCGTACGAGTCTGGGGGTGGGTAATTCGGGGAAACTGCGGCGACGTGGCAGGGGACGCGCGCGAGGGAGGGTCGAGAGTTTGATAAATTGCACACGACGCTGGATTTACAATATTCCGTTACGGTTTTCGGAGGCTTCAATTTCTGTCTATTGAAAATATGTCACCGAACTTCGTGCTTGCTTCCAACTTAATGAGCCAGCTGTCTTTTAATGACGCTTTCAACCACAACGAGCGACCTGAAAGTTACCCTAGAACGCTTTCTTTCGTTGCGTCTGTCGAATCGAGAGAGGAAATCTATTGTGACGTTTATTGTAATCAACGCTGCCAACTGTCGCGGATTGCACGGGACAGTTTCGCATTAGCAATAAACTTCTAGCATTTCAAACGATGCCTAGAATCATCCCGTGACCTAGTATAGTGTCCCGTTTGTGCTGCATTCGGACTTCCGACACTTCCATGTATTCTGGCTAACCAATTGCTTCAGCGTAGCAGTCTTGTCTATTCCCTGTATTTGCTTCCCTTCATGTTTTGCGTCGAGCATGTCACCGACATCAAAGAAACGTTTTTCCACATTTGTTTTTTTCACCAAATATGATTTTAAAACACAAACGTATTTTTATTTAAGTGCTTGCGGTTACGTTTTGTCGCGTAATGCGATATTTGATAGCGCGCAACAGTATTTTGTACTTTTGTATGAAAAAAAACAGGGGGAAAGGCGGTTTGTTCTGCATTGGAATTTTAAAAAATTGGCTTCCTCAGAAATAGTAATTGACCGTTGCTCGCGCACTAACCGTTTCGTAGTTTCAGGCGAGCAACCGGAACGTGTTAGTGGACGCAAAGTAATTAAATGGCAAAGTAGCCTCGGGTTACGGCGAGAAAATGGAGGCGTAATGGTGGTACTTGATACGCCTTATGAACTATTCAGCCGGGAATAAAATGTTTTCTTCCGTTTGATTTTACGACGGGATACGTTCCGTCTTTACACGGTTTTACCCGAGTTGTCTAGCTTTGATGGCGCTGCCGGTCCGTAAAGCCCTGCCAGTCGCGATTGTCGCGAAGAAACGAAATGACGAGAGACGCGTGGCAGACGAGTGCGAAGAGCGACATTAGCAAAGTGGATGTACGGAAGGGTGCAAGACGTCGAGTCCCGCGCAGCAGCGCGCGCCTTGCCGACGCGCGAAGCGACGTACATAGCTGGGGAGCGGCTCGAGACTGTCGCACGAAAGGTCGATGAAGCGTCAATGTGACGGTACGGATAAGGGCGCGCCGTCGAGTCAATTCAATTGCACCAACTTTCTTCACTCTTGAGAAGTCGGGGTAGGGAGGAGAGTGTGAGAGAGGACGAACTGCCGCTGTCAAGCTTCCTGCCTACTTCGTGGCGGAAGGCGGCTCGTGAAAACGTCGAATTAACGACATTATACTCCCTAACCCCGGTAATGGCTGTAAGAAGGTTAGTTCGTCTTTTTCTTCGTACCGTGACCTCCGTCGTCTCCTCCGGGAAATACTGGAAGCTTCTCTCCTGCCCTCCCCCCTCCCCTGCCCGCCACGTCGCGTCGGTCGCTCGTTTCCTCGGCTCCTTCTTCGTTTCCACTCTTCCTCGTCATTTTCCGAAGAAGGAAGAGAGAAGTTTAAGGGGCTCCGGGAGCGAACGGCCGCACGTTGTGTGCGCATCCTCCTCTGGCTTCGACACTTCCATTTTCTAGGACGGAGACGAACGTCGGGACCGTTGCCACCCCGCGGGTAACCCTCGTTATCCTTATCGGTAGGTTCACATAATTAACTCTTGAGAGTACAAAAGTTATCGGGGGCCCGGGGGGCAGTAAGGCGGAAGCCGCGCACGTTACGTTAGTTTGCGCCGAATGCACTCGAGTTAATTGGTGCGGATACGCCGGCGCCGTTTGTTTCGTCGTATCGTCGCTCACCTGCATCCTCTGCGAGACTGTCTCTGTGAAATTTTCGGAACACATCTTCCGCATGCATTTTCCGAATGCACCCGAGCACGGCTGAGACAGGCGCAGTCTGCCTTCTTCCGCGGGACACGTATTTTTCGGGAGGAAAGAGCGACTCGTGCGTCAAGTGGCAATATCGCCGCGACGAAGTGAGATACGCGCGAATAATCGCTCAATTACAATAAGATAGTATTGATATATTCGGCAGTATCTTCGCCGCCGCCTTTCATTTCTTTCCGCGCGCTCCTGCCTCCATATATGTATGTACATACACGTTAGTTATGTATATCGTTACCGGGGGCTCACCATAATTCGTCGGCTACGAACCGCATTAAATTCTACCGACGCAGGAAACCCGAAGATATTGCCCCACCCATCTCTCTCGCGTTTCGTTTCGGGCGGAACGCAAAAGATTCAATTCGGACGCAATACCGATTGCGCAAAACTCTCTCACACTCTCGCAAGACGCATATTCCGGCTGAAAATTGTTGGCAAGCGGGGGTGCAAGGGTGGCTCTGTGAGAGCGTTTCCCGTCCGAACGCGGAGGAAGTGACTACCGGAAGCGCATAATAAACGCATAACCCGTGTGCATGGTCCGACCCACGGTCGAACTCACGCTCGTTGGAATCCGAGCCGGCTTCGGGCGACTAGAAACCGCCGCGCCGGAAGATTCATCACGGCCGAGAAACTCTCCGCCATTCCGTTTCTCCAGACGCAATACCGTGGCCGTGTAAACGTCTTCGAAAACGTTACCGCGCCCGTAAATGCCCCGCACCGCGTCTCATTACTTTGACGAAGAACGCCGATAAATCGAAATAACGAATACGCGGCCGAACGGCCGATGGCGTACATCGAAGTGGTAGGTCGTCGAGTGCAGAGAATAGATATACACTGTCATTTCGGTAGTCGACAATCGATATCGCGACCGGTCTCGGCTGCTGTCGAACTGTCTCCGGGGTTACAGCGTGGAAGGCTGAAATCCTATCCGGCACATCAGCCGGTGATCGGGCAGGACGACGGCGATCTTTTACTATCAGATGACAGCGCGATGGGTATCGCTGTTGGTAGTCGGACGCCGCTCCTATGGTATCGTTCTAAAAGGGGATATTGTCTCTTTCGAAAGGGGACTAACCGGAGGGTTAGAATTTCACAGTGGTCGCAGATCGCAGATCGCTGAGACAAGGTTATCGGCGCATTCAACGGCTAACGGTCAATGAAGAAAGAGGCAGCGAGGGGGTGGGACAGACGATAGGCAATCGTCCGAATCGCTTTCGAAATTCAGACATAAGTAGAGCCGCCGGACGTACTTCGGCTCGCGTGAAACATTTAATCGCGGATCGTCGACTCGCGCGAATTCCCTCCTCGTGTAAAATTAGACAAGAGATGCGTCGTACGGATCGCGTTGATGGCCCCCGTCGCGACGAATGCGCCATTGAGTCTAATAAAGATTCGAGCTCTGCGCTCGAACGTTTCTCCTAGTTTACGAGGTAGATACGCCGGGCTCTCGCGTAAACCTACCCTCCCTCGTTGTCACGTACGGTAATAACAGCATCGAGTACTCGGATGCCTGGATATATATAGGTATATATTCTCGCTATATTCGTACTGCTTCTAGTCGCGAGTCACGAATCGCGCGCGAGACGTAATACGTATCTGTTGCGTTTATGAGGCGGGATAAAAAGCGGACTCGTCGACGAGGATTGGCAATCGTAATGATGCCGAGTAGAGATTTTTCTTCCCAACATATTCCAATAGCATCGATGGAGAATATTCGACGAATAGTCTCAACCCGAGTACCTAAGCACATGGCTAGATGAATAGATGGGAGTACAACTAAAGTGGGGATGAGAAGAGGAATGAAAGGATTCCGGCGAAACAAAGCACAGTATCAACTTGGCGAGACGATATCCTTTTACAAGTTTGACTTGAAGTTTCACCGAGCCCGCCTGCTACCACCCCCTTCGAAGGCCGTCTCTCTGTCCCTCTGTTCCCCTTCACACCCTCCAGAGCCACCATTTATCTCTCACAGTCTCTCTCTCTCTCTCTCTCTTAGCCCCCCGCAACCCTTTCCGCTCAGCTCATACATTACGTACCCTTTTACGAAACGTTTCAATGGTCCATATAAAGAGAAGGAAGCTATATATTTCGATTCCGGCTGATCTGTCCTGTTGTTGAAGACAGTTATTAATTTAAGCGCATCAGCTTGGAAGCAAATGTAGATATTAATGAATGTGTAGATATGAAATTAAATATTCGGTTTATGATAAACTATTCGTAACTTACAAGTCCTCAAACGAAGTCTTGCATTAAAGTATGAAGATACGTTATCGATATTTAGCTTACGCGAAAGTCCCGGAAAAGGAGGTGTAATGAATGCTTTCCTGACGCGATATTCGGTGTGTTGGTTTAGCTTATTTCGGTCAACATTGTCACTTCGCTGGAGGCAGTGTGCTTCGAGGCGTTCTCTGGAGACAGTAACGCCTCATACAATTAGCTTATTCCACGCCCGCGTCGCATGCAGTTCCATTTGTACGATTAAGCCCGATCAGTTGATCCAGACAAAGGCGAAACATAGCACCCGCTCGCCTTCGCAAGAATTTTCATACTGCTGATTTGGACGAAATTATTTGTACGATAAAGGTTGCTCGTTCGTTCGGTTTGAAAGCGATGTGTCGGTGAAAGGCAAGGGACGATCTGTTGGCCGTTAACGGAACGAGGAAGCTGTGGGCTCGTTGCGGGGTCGTTGCGAGCTGCGAACTTCCCTCTGCGATTCCTCCGCAATAAAGGGAGCACCGTAGCCAAACCCGAACCGGAAATGTCTGTGTCGTAAAACCGCGTCGCTACGTTTGCTTTCGTTTGCTTCGATGTAAGCCGATCAACGTCAAGTTTAGACGCAGACTCGCTTCAATTCAAAGACTCGCTAATACGGCAGAAAGAGAAGGGGTAACAGGTTGGCGTGGATTCATTCAAGCTAGACTCTTTTGTTTCGTTTTAACGTCTCACTGACTAACTGGCTCTCTTCCGTGTTTCTCTTCTTTTCAGGCTGCAGTAGTCTTGCAATTAGCGCGCAACGAAGGCAGGTCAGAATTATATAGAGTTGTTAGGAGCTGTGTGTTGGACAATGTTTGATTCAATCGACGATCAACGATTCACAATTGAATCGGTCGTATTTCTCGGTCGTGATTAATTGTTAAAATTGTAGTTTTCGTGAGAATCTTGTCTTTACTAATTGAAAGTCTGAACGGTGCGATCTTCTTTGTATATATGTAATTCCAATATCAGATGATACATACGTATGTCGTGAAGGATCATGGGAGTCGAAAAAGCGGAGCCTCGAGGAGCAGAAGGACTAGCAATCGCACAGACATCAGAGAATTGGTATTCGTCGAATCCAGATGACGGCGCACGTACCTACCACTCGCTCGCTACCCTTTCTCATCTTCTCTTTCCATTCTCTTCCTTCGCTCCCTCTCTCTTGTACCCCTATTTTCTATTCCGCGGCATTCGTCTGTGGCGCACAGCAATAATTCACTTCCTACCCATTTTGCTTACGATATAACGGCACTTGGCAACGTATACGTACGTGCTTTTTCGTTATTCCGTTGTCGATCCGTTCCCCGTGTTTGTATGAGAATAACGCTCTTATGGGCGGGTTATAACGTTAGTCACTTTCGAGTGAAAATGTTTTCCATTTTGAATGTCTCTATTGTCGCTCTTTAACGAGGTTCGCGACAATTGAATACCCAAAAGATTTATCTTCAAAATTTCTTGAAGCGTTTGTTCTGCCTCTCTGTCTTTCTCTATCTATTCATGCAGCTGTATACGCTTGTCGTACCGTTTATCCGTTTCCTCGCTCGTCCCTTTGTCCGTTGAATAGAGTATGTGAAATCGTGTACAGGCGGAGCGTGCGTGTATGGACGTACCTCACAGTTAATCTTCGTTAAGTAGAGAAGCCGAGTTGCTGTCAGACACTAAGCCAGAAGCCGCAACATCGTGCCGCCACGCGGCGCCGGCGGCTCGGTTGTAGCGACGATCTGTGAATGGTCAGACGCCGTAACGTTATTGAACTCTTCGCTGGTTGGTCATTCTTAAGTTATGATCAACCCATTCATCGTGAAAACAATGTTGTCATTTCAGAAGCACACACTTTCTCATTGATACTGGAACCACCGAGAGCTAAGAATGACGCGTTTCACACTTTCCTATAATGATGTCCCTTTTCAGGTCCTCTAATTTTTCTGATTATCTGCCTAGTCGGTTTTGAAGTATACATCGATATTTGTAATTATTAATCATTCAATGTCTAATTAACTTATACCTCATCACATCATTGTTTGCTAAAGTTTGACAAAATATTTATCGCGAATGAGAGATAATTTATTAGCGGCGATATTCTGTAGATTGGATTTTGATCTCTCAATAGTTCCAGTGTTAACAATTTTTGGCTGTTATCTTCTCCGTTCGTAGGGTGTGCTAGTGGTGGCCGGACCGTACAATACGTAGAACGCGGAAGTTGGCTCGCGGCGGGAAATTTGGACAACGCCCGTCGAGCAACCGCAAAATGTCGGCACGCTAATTTCACGCGAGCAGTTTCGATCGCAACGCGGGCACGGTCAAAACGATCATTACGACTAAATACTTGCATTCTCAGCGTCATCGCTGTGACCGCGGGCCGTTCCGGTAGCATTTTATCGAAACGTGCCCGTGGCCGAGAGCGGCAGACAGCGGCAGCGAGCGACATGCGTGGATCGCGCATTATTCCTCAATTAGGCAAAACTTCTCATCGCCGCGATGCGTTACTTAGCGCACAAAAATTCTTCCCAGCCCCGGCGATCGAATTATCCGCTGCCGCGAGAACCGATAGCGCCGGAAGCCGTTTGCGGAAATTCGCTGACGCGCTCCGAACTGCGGCGAGGAACGATTCCCGCAAAAGAGAATAACATCTCATCGGGCTACGAGCCAATAACCGCGGTAACGCTGACCATAACTCAGACGTTGGCGCTCCATGAAACTTCATCGCTAAGGGCTCTTCCTCCTGCGCTCATCGATTAGAAGTTGCCCAATCCGTTATCAATCAATCAGCCCCTATTCATTTTGTAGAAGCGATAGAGCACTCTGGCGGGGTAGAAGCCGCAACCTGAGCTTTCCTTGTCTTGATTGCCCCCCCTTGGGTGCTCCTGAAAAATGTTTCAAGGACGAATCTGTTACGTCTTCCTCCACCTCGCGATCAACAACCGGCCGGTCGATGTCGTGAAATTCAATATCGTAAAACTGCATCGAGAATTGGGTGGGAACGATTTCGTGTGGCGTACATCGCGCTACGTGCCGACGTTGATTCGACGACGCCGCGACGACGAGAAGCCCGATTAAAGCCTCGCTTTTGCGCCGCTTCGCCTCGTCTCGCTTCGTCTCGCTTCGTCTCGCCTCGGCACGCCTCGCTTCGCCTTGCCTCTCAAGACGAAGTGCTCTTACTCCTCGTGCGATTTAATTAAAACGTCGATTAAACGGTCAATCGCGGTTACCCAATCGATAGCCTCCACGTCAATCCGCGATACGTTTAACTTGCACGTCGGCGTCGGCGTCGGCGTCGGCGTCGTCTCGTTACGCCGGTCCTCTCCTTCTCCTTACACCTTCTCCACTCGCCTGCTTCGCTTCCTTCCCCGCTTTCTTCTCGAGATAAGGCCCGTCGCGCTATAACGCTCTAGAAAGCGATTAAGCGGTTGCCCGGGTTATATCGCGATTCAATTCCATTCGACCGAAGAATCAGCGGGAGTGTTACGGAAGCGGTCATTATTTTTACCCGACAAAACCCTGCCGAGCGGGCAAATATTGGATTGTCGCTTGTGCTGGCGAGATGGGATTGACGTGTAGCTACGGTAACGAAATTCTGACACATTAAGTGAATCTTGCAAAAAAATGAAGAGTCGGTCCTGGTGTGGACAGCGCGATTTAATATGGAAACTTGTGTGCTGAAAGTTAATTTCCACCATCTTTTTTCTCACTCTTGGAGTGGATTGTAATTGAAATACCCTCTCTCTTCCTCCCTCGCCTCTGTCCTCACCTTCTCTGTCCGTATAGTGTTTTCGATCGACGGCGAGGACTTAGCTACGAATATGCGTTGGACGTTGCTTCGAGGTTGCCATGTTGTTGTTAGCGTCGCCGCTAACGTCAGCGCTGCTATGGCTACTCCTGGCATTGCTACTACCGTAACTGGTATCGTAACTGGTACCCCTTATGAGTCTCGAGAATGTGTTCAAAAGCTATTCTCCGCGAAGCACAAGTTCGGCTCTCGCAACGCGGCCGAAGCGGCAACATTCTGGGTAGCTTAAAACTACGTGCGATCTGAGCGTAACGACACTCGAGAGCGTAGGTAAGGCTCCGCGAATCTTTGTTACTGCTACCTGTTCATGTTTTTCAGTTGTTCTGATGCAAATATGCATGAGCATTGTGATCGGTGGAAGTCGTCTGCACGTCGGAGACTACTGAGAGAACACGCTTCTGAATCAAGTTTCTGGCCGGCTTTACTGATTGTCCTGCTGGGTTATCTATCGACTTTAGAGGAGATGCCGAGTGGAGTTTGCAGACGACGCTATTGACGGCAGTCTGAGACAGAGGTGCGATATAGCTGGCGCCGCATCTTGACGGATAACGAGCGACGTCGATAATGCCTGTACACTTTGTTGCGGTCTTGCGGTTGACGCCTCGAGCATTTTATTCGTAGTACTAAGCCACCGCGCGGACCACATTTGCCGCAGTGAAATCAAGGGCTTCCAAGAGACGGTGAGCGGCTGATACTGAAAGACAGAGAAATTATGGAAGACGTTTCTTTCCTGGGTTATTTTGCCAGTATAATGACTCCAAATACTGAAATAATTACTTATTTTTCAATTTCATCATATAAAATGATTTAAACATGACAACTCATTACAGGAAAATGTTAAACAAGACATTTTGACCTCTCGCGGTAGATCTAGTGTTGACCACTGAAACTTCGCGAAAGCCGGTAGCGCGTACGATTCTCGTGAACACGGCCGCAGTCATTGTCATAGCCACGAGCTCGTCACGTGTCAGTCTCTCTTTATTCCTTTTCTAAGGCCAGCTTTCTAAGGACGGAAGTCGGACGAGCAACCGAGAGTAGCCGGGGGATGATGGTAGCAGGACGAACGAACAAAAAGGATAGAGAGGAAAAGGTATTCTCGCTCACCATCCAATGCTCTTATTGCGGTTTCCTGGGAACGCCGAGAAGGAATTTAAGGCGAAAGCTGCCTTATTTATGGGCAACCGTTCAATTAACATCTCCAGAACGTGCTCAAGGGACGGCGAGAGGCGGGGGAGCGTTAAAGGGCGTCGAGGATATTTATAGGATGAACGTGGCGACGGCACCGTCACAACTCCCACATAGTAACGCACTGGAAGAGGCCGACCTTCAAACCGTCTCCTCGCTGGAATTAGCGCGAGTACTGAAGCTTCCGCATTTTTGCCGCGAAACGAACCTTTCCACGTTTTTCCCAATTTTGTAATCAATCTTATCGAAAGACTAACGCATGTGTGAGACGACCTCTCTTGACGTTTGGTCTAGAAACGCTTATCAAAGTTTGAGCGAAATTGGCGTCCCATCAAAGACGACAGCGCTTTCACCTTCCGTGAGGCTGCAAGAGAATGCAACAAGACTCCCAAGGAAGGAGATGATTTGGGTGGATTCGGGGGCAGTGCCGGATTGGCCGGTGTTGCTCTCGTTAAATCGATTCCTATCTTGGCGCTGGCTCGCTGGCTCGCTCGCTTGCTCACCTGCTCTCGGTTAACCGCGGAGGTATAGCTGCGGCTAGCTGGTGGCTGCTTGCTCACTAGCAAGGGACCTCGACGGCGGGAGAGGCCGACCGACGAGCTCAACTGCAAAGGATAGAAACAGACTGGAGGGGTATGCCCGGCTGACCTCCCTTTCGAGTCACTACCAAGAGCGCGCACGGTCCATAATAGGGTTTGCCTTCGGTCCGAATCGAACGTGCGATTTATTTTCCTTCGATGCGCAACCCGACGTCGTCGTTTTATTTCTGCCCGGATCCGCTCGCGTCTCAATGATCTGATGCGGCGTCAAGTGCGTCCGCGGGCAGCGTGCTTGCCTGTGAACGACGCGCGACGAGTTAAATGTCGTTTCGCCAGTGGGAGCAGATACATTTTTTGGCCACCTCGATAAATCAGTCGGCCGTTTTAGAGCTATTAATCGTGTCGCCCTGGACGCTTGACACGACGCAGCGTTCGGCGGTGTCTCATAAGCTTCGCCCGCGTTAAACCATTTGTTCGCGTATGATATAATAGCTATCATTTTACATGCTATTTTTCGTTTTGAATTGTACCGGTGATGATTGGTAATGAATATTCGACTCCCCGTTGACGCCGTTGTCGTGGTAAATGCTGCGACTCTACGCGAATCGTTGGATTTATGCGTGCGGGGAAAGCATTTTCCCGTTTTATATTCGTAATTGCGTTTCGTATGCATCGATTTGTTGACTCATTGATTCGCCGGGCATTCGATTTTAATCCAATCTCCCCCTCGGCTACGCTGTTTGCTTTGCTTTTTGGCAATCGTGCGTGTACAAATTTCATCGACTTCGGACGTGAAACACAAAAAAAAAGTGCCGCACGGTCGCAAAGGACGCGAAACTTTTTTCGCGCCGGAACACGCCCGTGGAAGTAATGGAAAATGTGATTCGTGCTTGTGTACTGCTATGACTCGGACTTTCGTTCCTCGCCTTTTTGACAGCTCGACCTCGTATTTTTTTTTTCTTTTCCAAAACTGACACCGTTCACTCGCCCTTCGAGTAAACGCGTTTAAAAAATATTAGGATCGACAGTGGCGCTTCCTTTATTCTTCGTATTGCGCAATAACTGCGAAGTGATATTAAGCGACAACGACGAGTGTAAGGACAGGTGTGGGACTGTAAGCCACGACCGTACATCATGCCAGAATTCACGCCGAATTAGCATTTTATTGCTCGAATATATCTTCGCGATATATCCTCCACCTTTCTTTCATTTCGCTGACGTGAAATGGTGCTCCTCATTCCACGGTTAGGTGGAGCTCATCGGGAAAAGGGAAATTTCGAAATTCGCCTGAAGGGACTCGCGTTCCGTGTATTATCCAAAAGAAATCATAATGTAACTTTGATTCGCTCTGTGATACAGATCCCGCGAATGTTGGTCCATGGTCTTGGAACAAATACCCAAGTTCTCTAGCCGTTAATTCGCGTGAATTCTCGTCTTCTGCGTATTCCCGTTGCGCCCTACCCACCGTCGGTATCGACGAGAAATCGCATCAATTGTCGATTTTGGTCGATTTTCTCCGTCACCAGTGATTTTCTTCATTGTGCCCGTTGTTGGTTACGCCACTGCGCCTTCCGCCATACAAGACTCTTTACTTTCACTGCCATATCTTTCACTTGCAAGCGGCGAAACTTTGTAAAGAATTTATACTACCGATTTATCTTAGAACCGGTCTCGCTTGAAAACGGTGTCTAGCACGCGACATCGCTCACTTCACCCAAATTATAATATCTACAATCGCTAAATTAGCATTTCTGAAGTTGGCGGAAAAAAAGGAAAATGGTTCGGTCAGGTTTATCGACCGGAGACCGTTCTGGCGAAAATGCATGATTGAGCTAACAATTATACAACTTTCAATTAGAGCATTAGGAATTACGATTAATCATGACGATAAAATTAACAATACCAATGGTATGAGCAATTATCATTACCGTTCGCAACATTCAACGCTGCATCGAGAGTAAATGACGACCAAATCGGCCGGCGTTGACGCTCATTCGTGACTAGCGTTATTATTTGAGGGTACGCGTACGATACAATGTATTGCCATTAACGTTTTCAAAGTCGAGCAGCTAAAGTCCCTTTGCCCTGTTGAACGAACGCTTCGTGAAACGTTTGCTGCACGTACGATCCGTACGGTGTACCGGCGTCGATACACGAGAAATGCCTTAGAACAGTTTGAACGCTCGAATTAATCGGTCGAGTGCAATGCTGTGCTTTTAAAGTCGGAAATGCTTACGTTCGATGCTTTTCTCGTGCACGCGTTTCCATTCCTTCTCGCTCTCTCTCTCTCTCTCTCTCTCTCTCTCTCTCCCTCTCTCTCTGCTTTTTCACGTTCCATTTCCTCTCATGGAAATATAGTTGTTTACGTGTCGTTCATGCAGAGTATATTACAGCCTGAGATAGAAAAAACATAATGGAGCAACAAACATCCGTAGAAGCCAGCAACGCATTTGTCATCTTAGGCAAGATCAGCGATGCAAATGTGTAAATCAGTGGAACATAGACCAGGGAATGGACGATGAACGAAAAAACCCTTAGAGCCCCATACCTTCAAACGTGTATTAAGGAATGAAGGATCTGTGTCGTTTAATGCACTGACAACTACGTGTTTCGATATCCATCCTACACACGAAGAGGAGACCTCTAGAAAAAGAATGAAAATATCCATCGTTTACATAGAGACCACCTTGTAAAATAATAGATGTGAAACCTCGATCGTGGTAGGAAGCGAAGGTGGTCGGCGAGAATAGGAAGCCGTGAGTGAAAATATAATGGCGGCGCGCGTATTAGAGAGATGTGCAACGGAACGACGGCGGACTCAGAGTTTGCTAGAGAGCGAAGGCAGCGGGTGTAAGATAGGGGCTGCGCAGGGAGGAAGCGAAGGAGGAGGAGCGTTGAAGGGGCTTCGGGAGAGGCTCTCGGTGGTGCTAAAAGCTACTAGATTTCGCCGAACGGGCCTGGACAAAAGCGCAAAGGCCCTTTTCGTCCATTTACTTGCCTAACTCCTACGTCCCTCCGGCTCCCTCGTCGCTCGTTTCTCCGTTCGCCTCTCTGTCCGTCTCTTCACCGTTCGGATCGTCTGCCTCGACCGTCTCTTTCGACCGTCTCTTTCGACCGAGCGAAAACCACAGTTTTTCCAAATAGAATACCGCTGAGCGTGAGTGGAATTGGCTAGACGGCGGGACGAGGAGGGTTCGCGTGGAAAAGGGGAGGAAGACGGGGGAGGGACGGCGACAGGAGAGCGTAAGGGTAGGAAAATGAGACTGTTGTGAGAGGGAAGGACGAGTCGACGTTCAATGGAGTCTCCGGCACTCTTTGATCTGCCGGGCCAGGTCTTTTGTTTTCTAACCGCGGACTCTGCGATGGTAATAAAAAAAAAAAAAATAAAAACCTTAAGCACAGCCCTGTGTCTAGGGAGACGGAAGCGAGCGAGGCCGACGCAGGCAGAGTCAAACCGAATGTCGCTTCTTCCGGCATCTTGTCCCTTTCTTTTTCTATTCTTTCCGTCTTTTAACGCCGTTGTACTTTCAAATCGTCCCGGAAAAACAGCTCGCATCGCTGCTGAGACACCTTGCCTTTGTTTCACATCAATCGTCGCTGCGCTTCGCACGGACCTTGTCCTTTTTTCCTCCCCCCTTTCGTTCACTCTGTTTTCTTCTCCGTCAGTCTAGCGACGTGCGGGCGAATTTCACTTTTAAACTCACCTCTCCTGGGAGCGGGAGCTAGTTGCGTCGAGTAATGTTTGGCGAGTCGACTCTTCTTCGCACTCGCATCTCGCAGTCGGATCTCGCAATCGAGCTTGGCAAACGCTTTAGATCGCTTTCATCGTGGGAGTGAGCTGGCACATAGGGATAGGGGGGCTTGAAGTGGCGAGGCGAGGCGAGGCGAGCGCATCGTTGGAGCGAATTGTAATTTGTCCGGACGTATAGTCGATGATCGTTTCGTTGCCTCTCCCATCTGGTCAGGGGGAAACGGGCTTGGCCGCGTTGTGCGCATATGTAACGTCGGTATCGATCAGCGACACTTCGATATCGAATGTCGGATTAATGTTAATAATGACGGACGACCTCGTGCCACTGTGGCCACCAGAGCACGCCTTGCCTCGAATTTGTTCGCCGACACACACGCGTGCGCGCTCGCGAATATCACTCTTGGCGACAGCGACGACAATGAAGGCTGATTGATATTGCGTGTTGCCGTTTTAATGCTTAATCTTTAATCGATATCGCTGCCCAGTTAAATGCTCGGTTATCGTCGCACGTCCGCTCGCGGATCGGCTGCTGTTCAAAGCTTCGAACGAGCGGCAACTATTGGTGTGCGCCGTTAGAGGAAGATTTGTTTGAACGCGTGCTCTCGAGATAATTATAAATTTATCTGATATCGACGGGAGTCGAGTGAAAGCTTTCGGACGGATAAAAATATCAGTCAGTGACCGTCGTGCTTTTTTGTCTTTAACAAGATGCAGACGGACTGTGATTACCTGTCTGGTAATCTCTCATCCATCTCGGTCAAAAGTCCAGCAATTGGCTGGTCGATCGTCTTAATTGCTAACCCTTTCGTACTATTGGTGTCTATACGCGCTTTGAACATTTGTTTGCAGCGTACTTAGGTAGATCGCTTGACACTGTAACCGCCTATAGTAGTGCGCGATGTGTATCAAAATCTGCGATCGGGAAAAGGTTATCAAGATAAGCGTCCATATCCGATTTGATTCTTCTTAAAATATGTTCTTAATCATCGAATTCTAAGGTACCGAAATAGCGGTCTATTTTCTAGCGTTTTAGCTTTTTCAATATTTTTTTGACCATAACTCGATCACAATTTATCATATCCCACGGTTCTAAATCACTCTGCAGGCGATATTTTTAACCCGCAATCAAGTATTACTTCTACGTTCGTATCGCAGCGTTATGCTTTAAAAAGTTGTACAACGGCGATGAAACCTAGCACTAAGTTAACGATAGGTATATAGGTGGGTGGGTAAGTAGGTGGAAAGAAACAGTAGCCTGGGGACGATAGAACTAGAATACATGAGGCTACTGAGAACAAGGTAAGTAAGCATTAGGAGGAATAGTAAACTAAGCGGGATATAAGCCGAGTGCCGATAAAGGGGCAGCTGGCGCTTATACCAGTTCGATCGCATGCACGCACTCGATCTGCACATCGTGCACGCGTGCCCGTGTAGTCGACGTCGGAGGGTTGTAGTCGAGACTTATGTCAGTCTAGCGTATGCGATACGAAAGTAGGTTTTCGCTTAACCGCAAGCGCCGCCTTATTACTTATGCACGAGCCTATGAAACTGGAACGCGGGTTGAATTCTTCATGTCGACCTACCTGTCATCCTCCTTTCGTGGGTAGAGAGTACGCGCGGGCCTTGCCGAGCAAATCGTCTACGTCGTCTACGAGAAGCGCTCCTCGTCCGTACGTTACACCGCACGTGTCATTTCCTGCTTAAAGGAAAAGGAAAAACAGACACTTGTGAAAATGTTCCACAGCCTTCGGGGAGAACGAACGACCTAGACGGAATTGTCAATCAATCGAAATTCGTATGCGCGTTAGATAACTCTTCGTCTCGATCTCTCGTCGGCGTCGGCTGGCCTAGAGCGACACGATGAATCTCTGTTGAAGGGGCAATCGTCGATGAACGCGCTTCCTTTCGTACGGAGGAAATGACGGTACGGGTACGACGAGGACGCGTCCGGCTAATTCTCGGCAAAGCTTTGCGGGTCTCGCTGGCAAAATTGCCGGTCAGCGAGCAGCATTCCGCCGCGCGCGAGGCTAGAATGGGAGGGGATGATACAGGTGCCGTGAAGTTTGTTTTTCGCCCCTCCTATCCGGCTCGGAGTTCTCTAATTAAAGCAGGAACGTTTGGCGTTCAGCAATTAAAAAGCACCGACTTCAAAGGCCGCTTGAAGCGCAGCGCGATTTTATATCACTGGCGTCGGTCGATCGGCGAAAAACTAGGGACGGACGCACGGAAGCCGGGCCCTGCGCCCGATCCGCTTTCCAAATTGCGCACACTTTTTATCTATTTTTTCACCACTGCAATTGCTGTTCGTTCGCTTCCGGTATAGGCGGTGTTCAATAAAAGAAGAAACGCGGAAGGTTGTCTCGCAAATATTCAAGTGTCCCCGTGCCTCGTGTCCCTTCAAGCAGCCAAATTCGTCGATGGCGCCCCACTCGCCACTATTTGCCCGCTGAATTTCCATGCGTGACTACAGGACGGCAGTCGCTCGCCGCGACCATCGTTTATCGTCGTTTCGCGCAACTGTGCACTTTTTTCAAATACTCCACCGACATGTGTTTCTGTTTCGATGACCCGCGACTCTTGACTCTTTCCCGTAAATCTCCGATATACGCTGGACATCGTATTACGGGTACTATTTGCAAAGTATCGCTTAAATTCTACGCCGTTCGATCATCAACACTATTGACGCAATTGAGATTGACTGATTGAGAATAGTCTGTAATCTGTTTGTTCAAGAGCATTTGAAAAGCGGAAAATTTAGATTTCCAGGCCTGTCACGACGCATATACCCTGTCGCCTGTATTTTACTTAATCATTATAATTTGACTCTGCACTTGTACACTTACCCCTTTCTATTTCCAACAGAATTTAAGTCTGCTCGACCTCAGCACCAGAGAACGGTCTTGTTGCAATAATATATGCGTTCTGTAAGCATGCCTACGGCGGCGCCCTGGTGCGAGTATTCATGGCCTACAAGTAGAGTGTTCGTCCTCAAGGAAAGACATTAGCCCACATAAATCACGTGTTTGAGCGCATATCATATTACCACGCTCTCGTTTTTCTAAGTGGCCAGAACTTTCCGGGAAAGTTCTAGACGCTATACGAAAGTCTGGCCCTTTATCTGCGAGTCGCTCGAGCGCTTTTCGTTCGCCATCATTAGGCAGTTCGCTGTTAACTGTGACACGGGGTGTAATTCTTCATCTCCGCCGCTAATGTCATATCAATAATTATAAACATAATTTTTTCTGCCTTGTAACAGTCATGAAGCAGTTATCGGGGTTATTCAAATTCGTAGGTCACATCCATCATGCATTACTTTAAAGTGCAGCATCATGAGAAACGAGTCTCTGTTTCCGATGAATGACCAATGACAGAATAAGCCCGTCCAAAAATCCTTCCAGCTCGCGCAAGCGGCATTAGATAATCCTACGTGCGCGCGTGAATTTTCCCCTATTCTCGAGAGTTCGATGCCTCGTTCGTGCTGGCGTGGAGATATCCTTCTATCTTTCTTCTGAGCGACACCTTCGTTAATTAACCGTCGCCTTCCTCTTCTTCTTGTTCCAGGTAAGAAAATCCAGAGTGAAATCCAGCCGCGGAACGATGACGAACGAGAGATTGAGCCGATAAGGTAAGAAACGTGCCCTCGTGTCGTCGTGTCGGAGCCGCCCTTATCTTAATTACTTAATGATCATTAAAGCGGCGCCTGTCACGCGAAATTCCAGAGAAATGCGCGCGAACGATCCAGTTCCACTAGCGCGCTGTCGTGGATGGCGAAATTAGTAGGTAACTTTCCACTTTCCACTTGCCACTTCCCAGCGGGTTCTTCGTGAAGCGAGCCGTCCACGTGGACGCGAATCGATCTCGTGCGCCATCTAAGCAGCGTACAATGACTGCGGATCGCCGTCCGCAAAAGCGCGACGATGACGGCGCCGCCGCTGCCACCCCGTAGATTCGTGCCAGAGATACAGGTCGGCTGACTGACTGCGCGGCCAAGGCGGCGTCCAACCCCTTTTCTCTTAACGCTAAGCTCACACGACGCCCGAGACTTCAAGTTCCTCCGCGTACGTTATGCACACGATGCATATCTCTCCGATCTTAATTCAAAGCGTGCGTACTTTCCCCCGCGTCCCTTCGGCCCGTCGCCAGTTTCCTCTCGGCTCACCCTGAACTGTTGCTCACCCTTCTTCTAACGGCTCTGGCCCACTATATCGCCCCCTCTTCCATCGGCCGCCATCGCCCGCCATCGCCCACCTCTTGCGCTCCGTGACAAATAGCTTTTAATTTCTCGGCCCTGTTTACCCAAGCCATTCCCGAATTAATTGCCCGTTACCCACCTTCCGGACGTTATCTTATCGTCGGCCACTTAAAGCGCCCTTCCCCTCCCGTCGCCGGCTGATCCTCCGGAGAGATGGCTGGCCGGAGATCCTGCCCGCAGATCCTGGCCGCATCGATGCGAAAGCGCGCCGATGTATGCGTCAGTCGTATCGGATTCCAAGTAACGATTGTGCGCCGCGGACGGCCGTGTAAGCCCTTTTCTTCTCTCCCGTACTTCTAGCTGTCCTTGTTAGATTTGCTCCATCACCCTCCGTCGAAATGTATTCTTGCACCGTTGTCGTCGGCCTACACGTACCCGTCCAATTTTCGTCAAACTGCACACCACTCCAGCGCACCGCTGTTGTCGGTAAGGATGTTTACGATTTCAAATCTACGGAGACGCGAGTGCGCGACGTATTGCGGTGATCAAAGTCCCCTGTGAGAGAACGAGTGTGTGAGTGTGAGAGATTCGTTTTTCGATCGCATGCTGTGTGTGCACACTGTCCGTGAACAGAATGCGGATGGAAATAGAGGCGTGGAATGTGACAGGTATGTTCTAGCCGCACATAGTGGGAGTTAGGCTTTATTACAGCCTACTAGTGAGGCACGTGAAATACAAAACGGATTGGCTCGATCATAGAGCACGATTTTCCTCTGCGCTCGTTTTCTGCTTTCCATGCAATACTACGTCTCTTATTCGGTCGTTCTATCGATTCGCTGTTTAAATCAGTTCCTTCGGTCGTTGATCCGAGTATAACATTCAATTGGAATAGTAGTTGCAACATGGTTTAAATACTAGATAGGTAACGTCATAAATAGTTGAACGAAGATTGGCATACCCTGAACGAACAGCGGTGCGAGTCTCGCTTCGAAAAGTAGCAGATTTCATCTGAAAGCGTTCGGCTCCCTTTCCCTCGCCCCGCAAACTTGATCCACCGACCCTCGACCCTCGTCCCACAAATCCGTCCGTAAGGGGGAAGCGTTTGTAAATTCGGCCGTCATACTGAGAGCGATTCGTTCGGCGATAAACTTCTCTTTTCGGCGGTGTGGATCTTCAAAACGCACGACCACGGCTCGCACTCGGCATCGATGGCCAGACAAAGATATCACATTCACCGGCTTCAAGATCTGCGATCGTCTTATTGTACGGACGAAAAACGAAACGACTCTGTACCACATTTCTTTTTGGCGTACTACGTGCATATTAATTTTGCTTTGTATTGGAAAGCTGCAGGCGGTGGGAGAGTACGTATTCTATTTACTACATTATGTATTCGCGGAAGGTTTTAAAAAGAAAAAATGAAATATAATCGGTTCGTGTGCGGCGGAAACAATGTGCGAAAGGACGACGGCGAAAAATTTGGCGGCAGAGGGGGGCGCAGGTAGCGGATGAGACTAGAAGAAGGTGCTTTTCGTGTTTTACCGAGTTTTCTTCGCCCGCATTCCGGATCGTTCCCACGTCGCGTTGCGTCGCCTCACAAAATTCTCCGACACCCTCGCGCAACCCGTTATTTTCCTCTCGAAGTGGCTGTTTTCGTACGCAGCTCGAAATCGTAGTCGTCGCTCGCTCGCTTTCGCTGAGAGTGAGCCGGCTCGTTTTTACGCGGATGCCAACGAATCTCGTATCTTGCTCGCGCCTCCGTCTGTGCCTGCGAGAAATAAAGTGACGGGGATAAAAAGAGTGCGAAGGCGTAGTAGCGATTTCCTGCATAAAGACGCCTCGGCGCACTACCCGGGAGCGGGGAGAAAGAGAACGTGATCGTAATATAAAGTTGGATCCAAATGCGCGTTGCAAAAGTCAGGTGGATTTTTGCACGCCTCTTCTAAATACAGTCCACGAATTCTAAGGCGGCGCGGAGCTTATAAGTACCGTGGTTAAGGCGCGACAAGGAAAAGACGATATGAAAGTGGCTTAACCATAAGTGCAAAATTCGAAAAAATCTACCTTTTTATGTATATTGCTACGTATGGTTACGTAACGCCAGATAAGCACTATCGACACATATAGGTACCTACAATTAGTCGAGTAAATATACACTCGTACCGCTCGATTTTTCTCTTATTTGGCCCCATTCGATCGCTTTTACCGAATACAGGCGAAATTCGTAATGTACGGTAGGACGGGCGGGTGGTTGTCCGATGAAAGTCGTTGTGCCGCGTTGTACGGCGGGAAGCGGCCGAATTATCGACAATTTTCTCTCTGGCCGTGCCAAGATCGCCGGCGAGGTTGAAACGAGTTTAATGGTTGTAACGCTGACCGTAAGTAACCTTAGGAACATATATCTCAGGCTCCGCCGGCGAGTCACGTGAGGCGAGGCAAGCTTTTCCACGGCTATTCTACCGCCGCCGGATAAGTGGTACAATCCCACGTGCGGTCAGACTCCGATGTTCGTCGTCGACCCCCTAATTCCTCCTACTTCCTTTTTCTCGAGAGTTCACGATGCCGAGGCCCTGCCGCCGCTGATGACGGCGACCCAGATGTATACGTCGCCGCTGATACGGCCGATTGTACGTGCCGGAAAGGAGACGGCGTCGCTGCGTATCTTTGTTTAATATGCTAATCGTCGTTAAACGCGTGTTTCCTCGCGCGTAAACACGATATGAAATTCATTATACGGAGTCGGGTCGAAAGTGCTTCGCGAGAGAGAGAGAGAGAAGCACGGGCGCGCCCGTGGCGGGGATATTAAATTAGCATAATATTAATAACGCGGTCTTTGCGTCGTTATTATTTCGAATGGCTGAAATACCTGGTAGAAGTGGAGTCTTTATTCGCGCGAGTAACGTGCGCGCGGTGCACATAGCTTTCAGCTTCTCGGCCTCCTCTCCCCTCGACGTGATGGTGGGCGCTGGCGGGCCTCGGTAAACGGCCGAATGGGAATATTTAGCATTTTAATATTGCATATCAGGCGGGCGAATATAGTACCTCGAGCTTCGCCCGGTTTTCGTCCCCCGAGTCTATTCTTGGAGCACGTGCGGCGGATGGACACCGAGCAGCTCAAGGGCGCATTCTGTTATAGAAACTTTCAAAGATCAGTCTTTATTTGCATGACGCCTTCGAAACATGTGTGTCAAATGTTACAGCGAAATTCATGAGATTAGCGACGCAATAGTAGGTTTAAGAAGGTGATGTACGGCAGAGTACGAATTTCGCAGGGACTGGTTGGTGGTGGGAAACGGTACGAAAAACCTTTTTCGTCTGTATTTTCATTAAGCGTCTCTATCGCACTAAACGAACATATCTTCCCTATGTCGTTTATATATTTTTTTTTCCGGCTCAATTGTAAGTAGCCTTCATCTGACGCATGCGGCAGAAAAGTAAACCGACGTGAAAAGTGCAGCGAAAAGGCATAACGAAAAATTGCACGCACACTGGTGGTGGGTGGTAGCGGAGGAGGGTGCGCAATTTCATCTGGACAGTCAACGTCAACGAAATGCGATCACCGGCTTCGGAAGTTGTCCGCCGTTTTCACAACGCTTTTGCTCGACAATTTCAATGGATCGTTTTCGGTAATAACGGGTGCCGCGTGGCGAATGACCCTGAATTTTCATACGAATCGTTCGACTTGCGTTCGTGTCCACCGCTGCGCGTACAGTGGATGCCAATTAAATTTGCTTTGTTCCGCTCGATGAGGAGTTTTATTAAACCGGCCGATAATTATCGCGAACTAGGTCGAGAGTCCATTGAGCGGACAAAGCGGATAAAAAGTGTATCGATCGATCGAAGAGCATCGCGCGTCTACCAGATGTACGGCTGCTCGGCCCGATTAACTTCTTAATTGGCCAAGTTTTTTCATTTCTTTCAATTACTCTTCCGTTAATATACTTCCGAAAGTCCCTTTCTTCGGTTTCAACTGCTTATACCGATGAAAATAGCCGATCGGTTCGCTTCTTTCCTCAAACCCGTCGTTTTTCCTGCAGGAATCGATGTTGAGACAGCAACAACGTCCATTAACGTACATTAACGTTCACTTGACGTTTCGGAGTGACGCGACATTTTTGCAGTAACCAGGCGGAATTTGCGTATCTCGCAATGATATTCGAAGACACATACTCGCTTCGCTCGACGTCGCATGTACTTTTACGCATTATCGTGGCAGCGAGGGTTGCGGGAAGGAGCGTTTTCCCATGCTCGCGGCAACGAGCGCCAAGCGTTAAGTCACTTGCGAGAGATGATAGGCATTGGAAATCTCCTCAGGGTCTCGTTTATCGGGACAGCTCGCACGTTCTTATCTTAGGTTCGCTACGGGAGTGACTTGTGCCATCGCTGTTCCATCGGGCCGTCGTCGTCGCGTCGTGGCAACGCGTTGTCGTACCGTCGAGCCATATATAGCGTCATCGCCGCACGGAAGCACATAGCACAGTAAGAAGCCACGAAGACGACGCCGACGACGAACAGTCGTCACTGGCGAGCGTACTCTCGTTTATGAGAGCACCGTTAACTTCGCCGGTAATAGCGGCAATAGAGACACTTGCCAGGTACCTTTTACGAGCCGACATATCCAGATAGATACGAGCGGAAGGCGGCCGCGGCGGGGCAATGGCAGGAATTAACACCGTCGTCGTCCTTCAACGCGTCTCGTCGGCGAACGTTGACACGGACTACTTTGTTGACGGAGCCCGTTCGATCGACGCGCCGTCTAAACGCTTTACACTCCCGTCTCCACTCGCACGTCCACTCTCACTGGCCCGGGTCAAAAGACGGAACGACACGTGTGCTTCCTATCGTGTGTCCATCTGCCTCGATGTTCGCACTCGAACTTACGCGAAAAATCAGTCTCTAGTGAGATTCTTATTAAAAATCTGCGGTTCATTTGCCGCGGGGGAAAGCTTTCGCTTCGTCTAGTCTCATAGGAAGTTTGGAGAGATCGCGCCGAGAGTTAACCCCCAACTGACGCCAGATTTAACCTGACGGAAAGGATGAGGGCGAGGAGGCGGGGGAAGGAGGAGGAAGACGGCGAAGGTAGTGAAAGCCGCTAGAAGCGGCGAAGACGACGGTAAAGGGAAATATTCGCCAGAGAATCTTTCGAATCTCATTAAAAGTTACTCCGGTTAATGGGGAAGGAGAGGGAAGAGGGCACGTCGATCTTTCCACGTCGCGTTTATACGGATCCATCGTCGTTTATCCTGTGAAACGGATAATCGCAATTGAAACGGGGTAAAATAAAGCCCGAGGTTCACCTCGGATATTACTGGCCGTTTGTGGACGGTAATCGGGTATGAAGATAATCCTTTCCGATCGAGGTACCTTTCCAGGAATGTGCGTTTCAGTATAAAATCGATTCTGCGGCAATGCCTGCGCGCTGCTGCTGCGGACAAGGAGAGGAGCAGCGCGGGCAAAGAGGAGAGAGACGGCGAGAGAGCGAGGAGCAGAGTTATCCTAATAAATTAATCGTACACTAATAATCCAACCGTGGCTACTTCCACGTATCGCTGTTCATTTTCAAGCGATTATATTACGCGACCGTCCTTTGTGCCAATACATAATATAATTAGTCTGTATTACGTTGCGCTCTTTGAAGTTCCATCGCGATCGGGAGGATAACATGAAACCGAGTATTCAGCCGGTCTGATAATATTTGCCAGTATAACGACCTCGTGAATTCCAACTTGCTTTTGGTTGAGTTAAGGAAATTGTGAGTGCGGCGGGGAACACAAGAATCGTCACGCGCGTCACAGAGTCGGAAGAAATGTAATACGATGAAACAGGCTGCGACCGAAGGACTGGGATTTTTCGGTGACAGGCAACATTCCGTATTATGTACTCAGCTTTTCCTTTTGAGCGCCAAAACTGTCCATCCGTCCTCTTGTTTATCGGCGCGGATGGTTCTTCTCAAGGCGTCCTCCGCAGCGCGAGAGAGTGACAGGTGGAAAACGATGGAGGCGGAAAGAGGAGGAGGGCGCTAGAAAGGTACGCGGAATAAGAGTAACAAGGCAAAATAAACAGGCGACTGCCGATTCCTGCTGTCGCAATATTTGCCGTGGCGCTTGGACAAAAGTTAATCGAGCGGGCCGACACGAACGGATTCGGATTCAAACTCGCTCCGCGCTCGACTCCCTTTCGCCCACGGCGAAACTATTGGCAGCGGAAAGCGACCCCGTCACTAATGCCGCGTTATTGCATACGATCTGACAATTTTGAAGCGATTTCATATTTCCTAGATTATCCATATATGTATACCGTCGCGTCGTTCGCCTTCCCCGCTCTCACGCCCTTCCCGTTCGCTCCACTTTGCCGTCTGTCTCTCTTTTTCTCTTTCATCCTAGTTTGCCATTCACTCGAGATTCTCCAGCGCCCCGAATTCTCCGCTTGCCAGCAAATATTTCTATTTGCGCCCTTTCACAGCCACCACCTGCCACCCCCTATTTCGCGCTTCTCCCACGCTTTTCCTCTCTGCCTCTCCGTCGCGACCTCTTTCTCAATTTTATTCCTATTTCTCGCCTCTTCTCCCTTTTAATTCCTATTATCACACTTCGTCGACTGATATCGGTTGGCCCGTTCAGACAATCGAAGCGAGGCTGTGCGCAGACATTTTCCAAACAAAGAAACTGATTCATGCGCGTCTCGTCTGATTTCATAAGACGAGCGTTGGCCAGGCGCTTTACGCGTATCTTCGCAAAGCCAGAGACTCCGCACGTTCCGTTCTCTGTCGCAATGAGAAGAAAATGGGATGAAGAGGCGCGGAAACGACGTGCCGAATGTGGCACGGTAAACTTCAGACGGTCATCTACCATGACTGTATCGAGGACGATAAGAGTCAAAGTACGTGAAGGAGTTGCACGTTCTGCGCTCCTCGACCTCGACTTAATGAATTAAGTTCGCATTGTTAATTACTCGTCGTTGTTTCGCCAGTTTCAAACGCCCGTGTCTCCTCCGTCTGCTCTTCACCGCCACTCCCTCGCTCTCACGTTCTTCTCTAGTGGCGTTCAGAGACGGTGTCCTCGAATGATGTTCTTCAGGGCGCGTCTCGTCCACAGCTTAATCGCATTAAATCACTCGTGCGATTCCTGGCGGCGCACCCTGCTCTACCCGGCAGACAATTTTCGCGGACGCGGCCGAAAGGGAAGTATAATGGTGAAGAGTCATCGTCGGGGTTATTACATGACGAGTTTCGGTAGGAGTGTTGCCTGCACGACGTAGACGAACAAGTTAATGGGGGTGTTGGACGAAGTTGCCAGACCGCTGCCTTCTCTCTCTGCCACGGAAAAGGCCGTAAACCAAAGACTTTTTGCCAGCTATTTTCGCAGACGGATGGCGTTGGCATGGTGCGCCGGCGGTGCTATGCGAGACGACATAGGAGTTCCTTGATACGTTATACCTTTCGTCGAGACATTTATTTACCCCGCGAACGTTTCGAGCTTTTTTTACTGTGCCAGCCTTGCACAGCTATGCATTACCGAGCTATGCGTCTACATACGTACACGGGTACGTGTCTCATTGTCAGAGGCATGCGCGCCGGTGAAACGTGCGTCGAGAAAGGCGGTAAATGTGGACGAGAAAGCAGTGCGAGTGTGTAGAAGGGGCTGACGGGTAAGGGGAAAAATCGAAGGTACAGTGGAATGGCCTTTGTCTACCGGCACGAGGAGTTCTCGAACGCTGGGGTCTGGCCGGAAAATACTTTAGGTCGAACTTGCTTAGTATCTGTCCCTTGCTTATCGACAATGCACATTTTATATTACAAAATCGATTGTTTACCGATTTTATTCTTACTGTCTGCACTTATAAACAACCGATCGTAACCGGCATCGAAGTGTAGTGATCTATCCTTCATTTACCCCGACGCGTATTTCGTTTGGCAGGGTATGTCCGCCGCGATCGACACAGTCGCGGCGATAGGACACGACGGTGCGTGTACAATCGGCGGGATCGACAAAGTCTATATGTATAAAGTCTCGCGACATCTTGCGGTGATGCGGATCCGCTTTCACCCCTTTGCTCGAATGAAAGGAGGAAGATCGAAGGTGAACTGAAGTTGGCAGGCGCACGTTTTTGCGTAAGCGGAATGTAGCCTCACGCTGGTGCATAGCACTCGCATAAAATATAAGGGACGCATTAGCGTATCGGCTTCGCATATCGGCGTCGCGTACCGTAGCTCCGCGTACGTGCGCCTGTTATCTACGTGTCTGCATGGCGCGTCAACTGAATGAGCCACTCAGAATGTTACGGTGCATGCGTGATACGAAAGTCGAGGCTCGCAGTGCGGCCGCATTCCGTCGCAATTCTATCCCTTTCCGGCACATTTGATCGGGTCTTTGTTTCGTCAACTTGCACAGGTTTTTGGCGCAAGTTATAGGGAACGATGATCGACGGGAGGCACTGAAGACGCGCGTGTTATGCGTGGGGCTGGCCATAACGATGATGCGGCTACTGCCTGGTAGATGATGGAACGCGTTTCTAGATTGCGCAGGCAAGCTTTCGAGCCTCCTGTTCGCCCCCGGTAATTTATTCGAGACGCATCGAACGATGAAACGCAAAGGCAATAACTCAAAGTACCGAACGCGCCTGGCAAATCAACCGGCTGAGCGAGCGTCGACGTTGCTGGAGAGCGCAAAGAGACGAGACAGGGATGACAAGGACGACGAGGACGAGGAGAACGACGGCACTGTCTCCCTCCGTCCCACGCGCCATTTTTCACCTCTCTCCGCTCCTTTTCGTAGTGGCTACCTCGTCCCGAGGAGAATTTCTCGTCGAATGAATTTTCACGGAATCCTTCGCGAAGAGATTTTCATTGAGCAGAACTTTTTCACCTCGTTTACCCCCGTTCGTTCGCATCAACGTTCCTTGGTCCTCCGATCGGCCGGATAACATTGTATAGAGGTACAGCGTCATTGACTTTACGAAAATTGCTTCTATCCTGCCGTCGCCGTGGCTCTCGTCGAGCGCTGTATAATTCACTTTGCTCCAGTTAGTATCTCTTCCCGGACTTTATCGTTCCCTTTATTGTACCATAACTCGTTCGCGGAGCGTATGCTCGTTCTCTCATTACCGTAATTAACGTCACGTCGAACGTGACCTTGCCGCATGACCACGTGGCCGCAGCTTTTACGACGTACGCGTCGTTAAAAGTTCACGGGAGGAACGTTAGGAGACGATTGTGAGCAGAAGTTCGATTGCGGTTTCTGTTCCGTACGCGAAGGCACCTCGGACGAAGGACGTTGCTAGGATAACTCACGATTCTGTTCTCCCCTTCGTCCCAATTTCCCATGGGCGTATTGAATGCGCCATGCGTGCGCACCTACCAATGGATGAGATCCGCGTCCATTACTAGTTTTTCTTGCCTAACGAGTGAATGATCGTCGCTAACTGAGTAGGCCGCGACGATAGAAATACCGTATGCTTGTCGGCGGTGCGAACGCTTTTGTAAGGAGCTTGCAAGCAACAGCCAACATTGCCCGCTCAGAGCTGCATACAGCTCGACCGTAAATTCCGCGTCCAGAGGGGGGGCATGGGCTACGACAAGGCTGCCGACAGTGCCGACGTGCACAAGGCTCTCGCTATCGCCACCACCTGCGGATTCCTAAAGTCCGTACTAATTACGTAAAAGACACAACCGAGATAGCACGCGCGCTACACTCGCCAACAGCACCTAGCAACATCGAGGCGGTAGCGTAGGACGCTACATTCGAACTATTAATGTACGTGCGTGTCAATGAAACAATCTCACGTCCACGTAATGGTAATCGTTCGTTGGAATGGGTAGTTCGAGCGGTAAGTTAAAGAAGCGTGAGCTCGCGTATATACCTATGTGATCCTGAATGGGCGAATTGAGTCTGCGTCGTTCGTCATTCATTTAGCTGGATTCTCGCCAAATCCGTCCGTCCATCTGTCCGTCCGACGACCGCCGGTCGTTGTTTCATTACCGCGACTCTCTGGCAGGACGTGCCAGCGAGCGGGCCGATGTATATAGATCGGAAGGCTGACTGCCGATCCGGCGACCCTTTCCTTTCTTCCTCTTCGGTCTCTCTTTTGCAATTCGTGCAAATTCTTCGCCAATGGCGGCTGGTAATCTCGAACGATTAAGCCATGAATTGACTACCGCAGTCTCTCCATTTTTTCCTTTCGCTTGTCGCCTCGGTCGTAGCCTCGTCGTGTCGATCATCCTATTCGGCAGAGAGAGAGAGAGAGAGAGAGAGAGAGAGAGAGAGAGAGAGTTTCGGCAGATGAAGCGAAGCGTAACGAGCTGGAAGGAAGGATCGAACGGAATCGTGCGCAAATACGGAATCGGAGTTTCTAATTACTATTATATTTCCGCGATAGACCGTGAGTCACTGGCGAAGCATTTCGATACGTACGGTCATCGGCAGCTACTCGTTAAAACGGGGGCCGATTGAGAGCTCGTTACGGTGTCTACAGTGGAGGAATTATAATCGGTAGTAATAGTTTTACTGCCGACTAGCGGTGCACTTCTCGCTCGCGCTGTCGTGAATATTTGACGAAGCGGACACATTCGCCGCGCTTGCCCAACCGTTTTCGTGTCACTAATCAACGACCGGCGCGGCGGGGGTGGGGGTGGGGGGGGAGAATTAATTTGACGCACGCCCGACGTCCGCTCCGGAATGACGATTCTAACGGAGAACGACGAATGCGTGCTTTTCATATTCGACGACTTACTCGTGAGTTCGGCTGCAATGTCCCGCGGGAGCGGGAAGGCGCAAAGACGGCAGCGAGCGGGAAGGGTTTAAGGGAAATTACATTTCGTTTCTGCGCAATCTGCCGGGGTGGAATAATTTCGGTTCTATCATCGTCGATTTCTTTGCCCGCCATCTAGCCGCCTCACACGGCGTCGTCGGCGGGCGTCGTCGGCGGGCGTCGTCGGCGGGCGTCGTCGGCGGGCGGCGGCAGGATCCGTCGAGAAGCGGCATCGATTAGGATAATTCGAGCGGCATTTCGTTATCCCTCCCCTGAGAGAACGACGAGCGGAGTGACGAGCGATGCGACGATCGATGCGCGACGAACGACGTAACGTGCGATACGAGGAACGACGTGTCGAGCGGGGTAACTTCTCACCCGATCGCGTCGGCCTGTTCCTCATTACGAATTAATCGGAAGCAGGCGCGTCGCAATTTTCTTCCGTTGCGCTGCAATATTTCTCTCTGCGTCTGAGCGACCAGTAGTTTTGCATCCCGCCGATCGCTGCTGGCCCAGAGCACTCCTTTTCCCTCGACTAATTTCGAACTCGCGTTCGCTGGGCACAAAATCACGCTGCATTGACCTCTCGAACGAGTGGTTTCGACCAAAATCGCATTCTGAACTAGGGAAGAGGAGAGAAGCGAGAAACGAGAAGAAAGGGGTGATGGCGGGAGGACGTAGCGTTTGCACCGCGAGCTTCTTATACCTCCGAGCGTACGCAGTCGAGATAATTCCTCGCCCGTGAAATCGTTAGGATGACAAACTTCATTTTCCGCCATTTTCCGCGGGTGCGCCGATGTGTGCATATCGCTTGACTTGTCGACTGAAGCAGAGAGAGAGAGAGGGAGCTGATATTTCGAAGGGAAAAATGTTGAGTTCTTTCGAGATTTCCCCTGTTTCTTCTGTAACTCGACCTTGTCGATGATTATCGCAAGAGGAACTGAACAAAAAATAAGCGCGCTTGCGTTCCAATAGTTTTGTCTTGCAAATTTCTGCTTTCTGGATACGGTGATCAGAAAAACCATTCAAGTCTGTACGTAGGTACGTAGGTATATATGCAGGTTTATTGAGCTCTAGATTCTGTAGGTATCCAAAGCTAGAGTAAGCCCTCGACGCGCATGTGTGACCACACCCCACCGGTGCTGGTGCTGTGCAGCTAAATATTGTACGTACCGTTCGTCAGCGTAGATGGGCTGTACTAGTATTCGTTCCGGCTTAGGAATCACTTCCGTTTGCGATATCTATACCCCCCTTTTCGCGCTCAATCTCGTTTGGGTAGGTACGGTAGTCGACATTAACGTTACGGGCTCGCATCGACGCGCACGTCCTAGATAATGTAATGCAAAAGAATTTTATCGACGCTCGCCTTTCACGGGTCAGTTCCTCCATCCTTTCTTCCGTTTCCCGTTTGTCGTCCTCCTTCTTTTTCCGCCCCTCCTTCCTACTCTTCCCGGGTGCACTTTGGCAAACTCTTACGTTCTCCGTGCTCTCCTGTAAAGTTAACACGATATCGAGTGAAATATCTCGGCGGCAGATGAAAATATGGCGAATAGGTGGCCGCTTAAACTTCGCCGCTCAAGTCCATGTATCCCTCTCTTTCTGCTCTCATCCGTAACTTATACTCCCGTGAGGAAAGGGTCTTTGTCTTCGGAGCACGCTTGTCTTTCTCTTTTCTCATGCACTCGGCCGGCATCCGCGCGGTCTTTTTCGCCCAATAGTCTACATGGAAGAGCGTAGTCAACGTGACATCGATAATCGTGCCCGTGACGATAATGATCGACACGCAGCGGAACGAACGTCACGCTTGCCCATCTTTTTGCCTGGCCAGTCGATTAATAGGTATTCTCTCAACTCTTTTGCGAAAGACCTCATATCGAAATTGGAAGATAGCGCTTTTATCTGCCGTTTCTATCTCTTCCATTTCGTATTCCGCTAGCCCATTACTCACTGCCCTGTGTTGTATTGCGACAGAATCGCGAAGGACGCGCGCGTGCTAAAAATATGGCATCGTGCCTCTATTCTTCATGTGGATCGTTTGCGGTAGTCTCTTCCTAATCCGGCAGCGTGTTGTGCCAGGAGAACATTTCTTTTACCTCTTTATGCGGCTACCTGGCTGGCTGGCTGGCTGTTTATCACATTGATTACTGCGTCAAACTCGCTAATGCTGAATGAGTTTAGTGTAGTTTCATGTAATACGTGGTTAACGGTTACAAGAAAATGGGAAAATGTGATCGAGATATGGCGAAAACAATGTTGAAAGAATTTGAAATTTTGTTTTGCATCGTGCATATACCGTTCGATGATTGTAATTTGCGCTGATAAATAACGAATGTCTGCTTGCTGAAGTATGAATAGTTTGGAAGGTATGGTTGTCGAATCGGCCAAAACTACGTTAAGGATGAATGAAAAATACAGCCGACGCGTATCTGCCCTTGACTAATCGTTTAAGTGTATTGGACAAGTCAGCGATTACGCGCGCGCACGCTTCTTCCCTCCACTCTACGAATGCGTGCTTTGTACCGCTACAACGTTGGTCGTCCGTCAGTCTGGACATCGCCTGTCCTCGCCTGTTTCTATAACACAATGCCTCCCTACAACGATTCCTTCCGCCGTGCTCTTCTCGATATTTCGCAAATTCTCCGCACGCAATGGAATCGATAAGGAACCCAGCTTGCCTTCTCCTCCCTCGATCTCACCTATTGTATCGTGTGTCACGAAAAGCTTGTATGCCCGCGAAAACTACCCCCGCCGATATTTCACTTTCTCGCTACCCTCTGCAGCTCTGGCGGAAATCTGGAGCAAAGTCGCGTGGCCGTTTCCGGTGGACCGTGTTCTCTCTTTCAGCGAGAAATCGCAAAAATGGCGGCGGAAGTGGGCCGAGAAAAGCCGCAACCGGCACCGCACCGACGCTGCGGCGTCCGGATAGACGCGTATACATACGTATGTACATTATTCCGACGCTGCCAACGTGAGCCGGCATGGAGCTTCGACAAACGAATCGAGCGTTTGATTCGCTGTCGGCGTCGGCGTCGGCGTCGGAGATCCAATCCCTGGCGCGGCATAATGAACCTTGCCACCCTCGTCGATATACCTATCAGCGTGAAATAATTGGCCGTGTCCGAGTCCGTCGTATATAAGGCCTATATAACAGGTTCGCTCGCTCGTAAACGTGTTACGGGAACGTAAAACGTAACCGTGACGACAGTGGTGCGACACGTTCGAGTGGGAGCCGTGTTAGAGGAAGAGGGGGCGGCCGACTCGAGGGAGCGGAGCGGGCTGCCAAGGTGGGCAAAAGGGAAACAGGGGTGCCGAGTATGCGAGGATAATTAGTCGTCATTGTGGAAACGTTACTCGATGTTTCGAGGGAGAGTCGACGACCTGCCATTACCTTAATTAATATCGACTCTTTGTCACGAGCGATGGACTCGTCTGCGCTTCTCTCCAGCTCGACACGCCTCTCTCTCTCTCTCTCTCTCTCTCTCTCTCTATCACGCCCGCTCTCTGACTGCCTTCCATCAGGCCGCGTGCCCGTCGAGCATTCAGGCGAGGCCGAACGTAAGGTGTCGGGAATAAATCTATAAAGTGTGTCATCGTGATACGATACACAAAAGGTGACGACGCGAGGCGGTAGGCGTCGTTGTTAGTCCATCCTTTCTTGTCTTCTTTTCCACCTTCGACACCGGCGGCTCGTACACGTAGCTCTCAGTACACATAGGCATGTTTGCGGCCGGAATGCGGGCGTGTTCTACCAGAGTTACCCGTATTCCGACGTTTAGCGATGGCGTCCGTGTCATTTCCATTCGCGATCGCCCGCTTTACAATTCTATTTGTCCGAGTCGGAATTGGCACGTATTCACTTCCTCGTGAAATTCGGCGATGCTTCGCCAGACATCACAGTAATGTAATACTTTATGAGCAGGGGTCGGAAATAATAGTCAGAAGGCTGAACGAATGAGTGAAAGATGGGGTGAAAAAAAACGCGGAAGATACCATACCACCTGTAACAAGGTGAAAAATTGAAAGTCTTCCGACTTTAGTTAACCCTTTGGCCTATAACCACGATTCTGACTCGTGGTAAAGAATTTGTGTTACAAACCGAAAATCACGAATCTGAATCCTGGTAAATTATTTGTGTCATAAACGAAAACCGCGAGTCTGAAAGTCTGAACAGCTGAATGGCACGGCGCGCGACCGACTTTCTTGTTTACTATGGCACGCGCAATTGGCAAATACCGTGTAGGCCAAGAGGTTAATGTTCAGAAGGCGGATGCTGTGTATTATCCGACTCATGGCCGAGTTTCTTTCAACGAATTTCAAATAAGCTGTTATGTTCAATTCCTTTTTTCTTCACAAAGTTTTAAGCGCTTCCATATATATTTGTATAATGTTATTGTATACTTCTAAACGTTTGTTCTCTTGAAACATGTGAGGAAACCATATAAATTAGATTAATTCTATCTGACGTTGCAACGTGTAATGATCAGACGTTTACATTTGCGAAAGAAAAACGTGGTCGACAGCACCGTTGAGCGGAAGTGTACTCAAAGTCGTCCCGCGCACTGAGTACCCGAGGCAATGCGTGCGTAGTTCTTTCGCGTCGTGTTCCCTTGTAAGCGGCTGCTTGTAAGCACCTGCTTCTAAGCATTGGCTTGCAAGCGTCGACTTACAAGCACGAGCTTGCAAATGCCAACTCATTTTGCCGTTCGTTTAAATATTGTCGTCATTTCCGTCTAGACCACCCAACGAACTCGACGATTCGTTTCGATCTTGTGGCGGCGCCGACGCGTTAATACGCGAAACGTTTTTACATTTGCAAAAACAGGGCGCAAACGAGAAAAGGCGGTCTGAGTAGGAGCTGGCTTTCCTAGCGCTCGGAGGTACTTTGCGAAGGTGATCTTTAATTGCAGCGACTTTCACCCCGGAAAATGGATATCGTTTTATTACAGAGTGTCACGTAGACCGGCGCAGAACGGTGGCGTAAGGTGAGAACCGGGCGTGCATGTGTGTGTGCGTGTGTGGGTGGGTGGGTGGTTGTGCTGCCTAAGAAAGGGTGAGACGGGTCGAGGAAGAAAGAGCGATAGGGGCGTATGCAAAATACATTCGACGATCTACGGCATGAACGGAGCTAACGTCCGTTTTATGCATCCAGAATACCTGCAAACCGCTAAAATATCAAGTGACTTGTGTTACGTGAGTATATATGTATCAGCGCCCGATACACACAGATACGGCCGGTCCCCAGTGAGCAAGAACCACTCGATAATATCATCTTTCCCTAAAAAGAGCATAAAATGCGTATGATTTTACGTATGTCGACCAGAATGTTTACATAACGGGGCTTTATGCGTGTGGTGAATAATGAAGACGGAGCCACGGGAGATGGTGTAGGATAATCGTTCCCTCTCATGGTCGTCAGTCTTTTTCGTCTATAACATCGATGATGAAGCTTCTGATTAATACATTGACTGCCAAGTGAAATTCAGTCATGTTTCGCCAGTGGCTGCAATGAAGTACTTGCTACACCTTACATATTCCCTTACCTTTATTGAATGTTTGCTCCACGTCATGCCGATAAGTGCGATTGACTCGCGGAATTGCGAACGAATCGATTAATCGTCCCGTAGATGTGATGGTGGGTAGGATTAAACTAACACCGTTTGACGCGATAGCATATTCGTTGCGGGGCATTATTTATTTAAATCTCAATGCCGCCGGACGAGGTTCTCGCGATTAAACGATACAGACAAACTGAGCGAGTAATTTATTAGTGCGTCTGTTAAGACCCCGTGAAGCGAAGAGTGGAAATGCTGATGGTGCTGTAAGTTGATGGCGATTCGCTTTATTACGCGCCCCGTGCCACAAACGTGTGCACTTTGGCTGGCGTGGCCTTTCGTCAAACAGCTTGTCTACAAAAATGTAAGGTAATTACAGAGTGAATGGGCCGCCGCCGCCGCCTCGTGACGGTGCGCGCGGAAAAGTAGCCCAAGAATGAAGGAGGGAGGACACGAGTAGCACGAGAACGTGGCCAGAAAAGGGTCAGAGTAGGGTCGGAAAAACGTTAAAGAGGCGACTGAAAAAAATATCGGAGCCCAACGATGGAAGGGGCTCATGGTTACGCCCATCGTGGATCAGTTAAAAGCGTGTAATCCGTACGCTCGATACCCTCGGCCCTTATCGGTTAAATACCATGCAAACATGCCCCAATCTCGCCAGGAAAGTCAGTTCCTACCAGCACCCCATCTACGTCGTCCCAGCTATGCACCTATGACGCGTTCGCGTTAACTCGGCTCATTTGCTCTACTTTGTTCGCCGCTGCTTCGCTCCGGCCATTGCAGTGGCCAGTGACTACTGACGCGCACTCTGCCCTTTCCGTTATTCTCTGCCTCTTTTTTTTCGTCCTCTTTTCTCCTCCTCTCTTCTTCCGTTGCAGCGCGATGCGCGGAACGAGGTTGAAATATTTGAGGCGCGAACCGACGGGAAGTTCGCTCTGTGCCCCAACCCCCCAACCCACCCCACCTCTCTCGCCTTTTCGTCGGTTTTTTATTTCGGAAGCCATTAACCGCGCGGCAGTACACATCGCGATTACGTCGAGATTACATCGCGGGCTCGGAGACGGGTGCGCGTGCGGCATTACCGGAGTTATGAAAATCCTGCGTTCTGCCGTCTCCCTCTCCCTCCCCCCATTCCCTTCTTTCTTTTTTTATTGTTTTTTTTTATTGTGGTGTGTGTGTGTGGTTTTTTTAATTTTTATTTTTTAATGTTTCCACGGTTTCTCTTGAGAGCGTGCTGCGCGGCGTTTACGTGGCCGACGAGAGCAAAGGGAGTTAGCTGGAAGCGGCTGTACATTCAAATGCATGATATCGCGTGTGAAACAGCAGTTAGAGGGGAAGAAGGGGTTAGATCTGCATAACTCCGCTGCGAACACCCCCTGAGGGTGCCTTACCTTTACTCGCGCACACGCTCCCATCGAAACTCACCCCCCCCTCTGTACACGTAGAGTAGACCTTTCCTCTCTCACTCCGCCCCCTCTTGCCTCTTGCCTCTTGCCTCGTCCCGTGCCTCGCTCGGCTCCACACCTTCTTCCGCACCCTCACCCGCGAACGAGCACCATCACGAGCGCCACATAACCACCGGCTTTACATACGCGTACAAGTGGCTACGACCGCCTCCCGCTCTCCGTCTCCGACTGTGCAATCGGACGGCGGTAAAAGTGATTCCGCGCCGACTTCCGGGCCGCGATTTGTCTACGCCGAGAGCGCGTTTCCGAGAGCGAAGCGCGGCCCGACGTGTGCGACCTCGCCTGCGAGCCGACGCCGACGCCGACGCTGACGCCGACGTGCGCTTCCGAGCTCTTCGCCCTTCCCATCATTTGCGTATCTCTACCGCGCGTGTCGAGGGTCGAGACTATTCCGACCGTCTCGATCGTCGGATTCGTCGGCGATCTTGCGAGCATGTCAGGAGTCAGGCACGCGTCGTTCTTGCGAGGTGTAACTTGTGTGTACGCAACTTGGTGATGCGCAGGGATCTGTGGGATATTCTTTCATTCACTATTTTTGCACGCTTTGTTACTGTTGACTTTGGTAACTATACAAAAATTGAAAGGGGTCACTTGTATTGTGCAAGGAGTGCGCTGGCCACTAAGATGCAATATGATTCTTGTGAGAGTTTCTAGAGGAATGCTTTTAGGCAAATTTTATGTGTGCAAGTGGGCTCGGTTTCTGTCGCAAAGTTGAGCTTGGAAAAATTACTTTGGGAAGTGAGATTGACTTGTATGTTTATTCACGTGCGTCCGGTTTCTTTGTGGCTAATGATTTTATCGAAATGACAAAGTGTCCTGGACTAGACCCCAGAACACTATGCAACGGAAACCCCAAACTTCGCGAAATGAGTGGTCCGCGAAGAGCGAGCTGATCGCAGGTGCAACACGTTTGCAAAACTGGCAGCAAACCATTTGCACGCGTCATCGAACGTATTCATTTCTTTTCCGATTTCGATGCTACCTTTAAGATACGTTCGTTTCGCGTAAGAAGTCGAGGCGTTGAGCTCGTTTGCTGAGTAAACTTCGTAGCGCCACTTAGGTGGCAAGTCGAGTTGATGCGGAAAAGGTGTGCCCACGAGGACAGACTTCGCGTCTAGAATATATTGGCCTTTGATCTTGGCGATACGGCACGGGCAGGGCAACACTTTGCCAGGCGGTGCGCGCAAAGGTCGACGAGCTATGTATCCGTTCGCTCAGAGTTATTTACCCCGTTGCGATCAGGTAGTGAGAGGCTACACATTAGCAGCTTTTTGCACGGTTCATAACACTTCGACTCCCGGCCTTGCGTATATCGTTTTCTCAAGAATTGATCGATCCGCCAACAGCCTGAATTTTACCGCGGTAATTTGATCCTCCCTGAACACCTACACACAATATGGCGCTATTATTTCCTTCTTTCGGCAGGCTGCACTGTGCAGCGTTTGTTTTTCTCTCGGTCGCCGAAGAAAAAATCATTCGGTTCCAGATCGATTGGCGGCGCAACGGGCGGGCGGCCGTGTCTCTCCCTATTCGAGGTTTCTTTCAATCGATTTAACGCGAGACCGATACGTTTTTAATTACCTCTTCGTCGAGGGCCCTGGCGGCAACGGTCATTAGTACGGAAGCAGGTTGCCGTAATTACAATTAGCAAGCAAACATTCTGGGATAGGTTCTAGCGGCCGCATGCCGGATATCGCTGCCGGACTCCGAAACTCTACTTAATGACGTCACGTAGGTGACCATTGGTCGCTATGGACGCTACGTGACCTTCGAAGCGAAAGAAAAAGAGGAAGACGATGACGGCGTTCGATGGATGGCCGGTTGCCGGTTCCTCCCGGCTCATCGCACACTCCGAATCGTCGGTTACCCTGTCACTGGGAGACATTTTTCTTCTCACTTTTCCTCCCGGTGCCGATAGTACCGGCCCTGCGAAGCTACGTCGTCCAGCGGATCGAGAAAGGAACTCGTTAATCGCGAATTGTACCGAGAATCCTACTTCGACGACGATCGACCCGCACCGCGTCGCATTTTACTCTGTACTTTACGCCGCACGGCAAACGAATTGGGTCAGTTCCTTTTCCGGTGAATCTCGCGCTCGCTTTTTCGCGGAAAACGTACGGCGGCGTCGAGAGCGTTTGCAACGCGACACGCATTTTCATGTCTGCGAAGCGTTCGTTCCCGAACACGCAATAGGGGGATCTAATAATTGTAAGAAGTAAACTGGCGCGCGTGGACTAACGTAAGGCTTGTCGCGGGAGGTACGCCGTACGCTTTGAATCCGTTTTGCGGTTCGAGGAGTTCTGTCTGATTGTGATGCGGAGAAATGGAGTTGCGTGAGCGTCATTTCTTAGGGTACAAGGCTCTCTCTCTCTCTCTCTCTCTCGTTTGCTCGCGTCAGGCATCATTTACCGGCTTTATGCACAGCAGCGGCGTTTCCCCGTTCCCCGTCGAGAAACATTAATCCTTACGGTGCTCGCGTTTGCTCCAATATTTGAAATAGATCGCAGAGTAGACGGATCAGTTTGTTCCTGCGGCAGATTGATACTCGTCGGACAGACGGTCGATCTAAACGGACGCGTAACACAGTGTTCCAAGTAAGCCGTCTGTCGCTGAATATAGTAACATGCTGTTATAAAGACCATTGCGCAGTTGCGTTTGACGTTAGTTGTAGCTCTAGGCTCCTCGCTCGACAACGGCGTCAATACTCTCCACAAACGTCATACCTACTGTGCTCATGTAGGCAGAGGCGTTCGATTAATACTTTAAATTACTTCAATGCTCAAGCAAGTTTCAACAAATATGGCCTACTTCGAATATCTTTGTTTTTTCCCACTAAACTTCACGTGTCCCATTTTGACAAATATACTGAAATATTAGGTACTGTCGAGTTTAGTTCAGTTTGTAATTTTGAATACTTCCATTTTGAAAAGCTTCCAAATACACATTGTATTTCTTCCACACTCCTACCATTGAGGATTTTTCAATTGACCGATGAATCGCAGAGCGAAATAGCCTATCAAGTTTTTCTTAACCCGATTAAGAGTAAATTACTGAAGGCAATGGGGTTATTGCTTCCCCCGCCCGCTATAATCGGCTTTTCTTTTTACATTAGCTCGTGCCATCTGTTCTTAATCCTCCTCTCTTCAACTCTTTTTTTCTTTTTTGTTTTGCTTGCTTGTTATGAGAAGCGAATCGCCGAGACGCAGGTACTTCCGTCCCTTTCGCTTCTTTGTCGTCCCGTGCTCCCTGCGGGACTTCCGTTTCTTCGGACGCGTTATTAATGTATCGTCTACGATCCTCTCGGACGAGTTGATACACTCGCGGATAATAAATCTTGCCCACGGTATCGGTGACGCGGGCGGAGAAATATGGCGCGTGACGAGTTCGAACTTTGCTCGCGATCCCTGACATCTCTATCCTCCCGAAGCTTTCTCTCTCTCTATTTCCCTCTCCCGTCCCATTTGTCGCAACTGCCGTATAGCTACGCGTATCTACGCGTGCCATCGCTGCATTTGCCTATAAACTCGTCTCTTTTTCGTCCGTCTCGCGAGTACTTCTCCGCGTGTTAGATTTTTTATTTTTTTTTGTCGTTGTCGCGCGACACCGGTCGTGTCCATAACATTGGAACGGAGCCAGGACGGACAGTCCGCGCTTGGCGGCGGCCGGTCGACGTGGTGCGGCGACGGCGACGGCGACGGTGGTCTCTAAACGGCAAAAAGGCGTAGCGTCGGGAGACGGAAAGTTTCTCTTGTAATTTTTATTTCGTAAAACAAACTTCGCTATTCCCTTTTCTATTTGCATAGCTTTACATGCGGGATGTAGCTTGACAATGGCACGTCGCAAAGCGAGGCGTACTACTTTCCGTCTGCCGTCGAGCGTCGGGTAAAGCTACCGAGCGTCCAGCCAAAGAGTCGCTCCTCTTTCATCCCGTCGTCAAATATTATTTGTCGTCACATATGAGTCTATCTCTCTCTCTCTCTCTCTCTCTCTCGCTCGACAGGCACGGTTCACTTAATGCGGCTAACCGCTAGCGAGCTTCCCATGATCGCCTCGTAGTCTCGCAATAGTTAACGTTGATAGGAAAATGCAGGTCGCGCCGTAACCCGCGACACGTTATTTTTCTTCGCTCGAATCTCGTATTTATTGTGACACTCGCCGATTTCTCCGCTTTGCCTCTTCTTCCCCCTCCTCTTTCTTACGGAAGGAGCTTTCTTGTCATTCTGCACGGCACGACGACAGCTAACGACGTTTTCCCTTTGTTATCGTGTATCGCGGTGAAGATGGTGTTCTCCTCCGGTGCGTCTGCACGGTGGTTACCCTTATCTTACCGCGTCCGCGATTCATCCTTTCACCGGACCCGCCGCTCTCTTGGACCCGCGTAACTTGATTTTCTCCAGATTTAAGGGTGGCTCGTGAGCGTGTACTCTCGTTCGGCCGTGTGTACCAGCGTGTCGCTGGCTACCGGCAAGAAAGTCCTCCCTCTCGGCTCTCCGTCCGCTCTTAAATCTACTGGACGCCTTTAGAGGCGGCCATTCCTCCGGATGCGGTCGACTCTGAGTCCCGCGGGGCTCGTGGATTTTTCCTCGAGCGAGAGAGAAAAACGAAGGTCGATGGTGTGCAGCGGACGGCACCCGGCAGCGGCTGACCACCGCGTCACTGCCTTCACGCCGCGACGCCGACGCGACGCGACGGGGTGGCGAAGCTGTGTCTCGTTTGTGTTGAGAGCCAGCCCAGTTGCCGCCAGCTGAGCTTTTCAAATTGAGACAAACGCGCTTCCGCCTAACGCGTTTCCTCTGTTGCCGTTAAACACTCCTCCCTCTTCCTGTTCGTCCCTTCTGCAAAGCAGTGTATCGATTTCTCTCCTCGATCCCTCCTTACCTGTCCCTATAGCCCGCTCCTTATCTTCTACCACGATTGAGACTATTCGTCGAATTAAGCCAATATTAACGTCTCTTCTCTCTGTCCTTATCCAACGCTTGACCGTCGCGGTCGATGCGTTGATTTTCGGCTGTCCGCGCTAACAGTTTCCTGCTGCATCGAGTGGCTCGATGATTGGATCGGCGAGGTCCCGTTCGAGGGAGAGACGCTTTCCTGGCGCCGCGACGGCGCCGATGCCTTCGAGGAATGTCGGAGCTTTTCTAACAATCGCATCGCCGCAGAAAGCACTTTACGAAGTCAAATTACCCTCGAGGCATTTACGGATTAACAGGATAGCCGTTTTAACGATCGCGTTGGCGACCCTCGGATATAAAGCGGAGAGACCGTGCTGAGATCCGCGCCGGGATTCCGGGGTGTTCGGAGACACGTCGGGATTCCGGGAGCGCTCATTGCATTAATTTCATGAATTTGGCGCACGGAGGCGAAGCACCTCACCGCCTCTCCGCCTTTGCCGCCTGCTTTGCCGACTTTGCCCGCCGTCCTACTACCTACTGCCGTCGACCTACTGCCGCGTTTCGCCAAATACGTACGACGTATGTATGAGCGCGAATGCGTGTCAGATGCCGGAGATCTACATGCGTTATTTAAAATCGGATTATGAGCTCGCTTGCGCGCCGCTCACGAGGAAGAACCAATGGTCAACGGCGTGCCGTTAACCCGGCATGACATCCGCTTGTTACAACTCCTCGAGAACTCGCACGCGACTTTTTTTTGCCACATGTTTTATTTTGATGACCTATACTTTTAAAGTGGTGTGAAATATATTGTGAAGGTAGAATTGTATTAGACTAACGGGAAGTTCTGTCCGTTTTTTCATTGAAACAAAGTAATACATTCTCAATATATTTGTTAATATTTACTGAGATGATGAAATCATTGTTTGAGTAAATTTACAAGAGCACATATGTAGAAATGCAATGGTAAAGACACGTTCATACGTGTCGAAACTTGAAATTACATTATCGGAGAGAACATTCCGGTGGACCTAATATGTTGAAAATGGAAGGACAGAAATATTGCGAAGATGTAGCAAAACGTCAGAATTTGCGCAAATACACGTTCTCGTTCTAATAAATGTCTGTTATTTTTGAGCATGAGAGAAAGTTTCATAGCGCCAGTACTTCCGGGTTGATTGTTGCTAAACGACGCTCTCGATCCCCTGTTTTATCAATACGTCCCAGTCGATATCGCTACAATGGCTGATGAAAATTAAATTTCCTTATTGTAACGGAATCGGAGGATAAACTCGCTGCGCCTGTTTCAATAACCGGAATGTAGGCGACGGATGGCGGGCACAACCGCTATAGACGCTTTTATGAACGGCAACAATATCGCCGATTTGTAATCTCGTTCCGCGGGCTGGCGCAAAATTATGAGTTATGAATTATAAATTAGCAGAACGGTGCGTCCGCAAACGACCGTGGCAAGATATAAATTGCCCGATAATTATTCGCACCGTTTTCGCGATAGATGCGAGCCAAACCGCGTGTTAGTCGGCTCGTTTTCGATAATTCGGGACACACGCTCGTTTTTCGAGTAGCCACGTATACGTTTCAAAGTGGCGAGACAAGTTCCCGGACGGAATGAACGAAAATAATGCATGCGATGTCGCGTGATTCGAGCGTCGCATGATGCAATACACTTTCGGCTTGACCCAAAACCTATTTTCCTCTAGCACGTCGAGAGAGACAGAGAGAGAGAGAGAGAGAGAAAGAGTGGAAAGACGCTGGCATCGCAGAGTTTCATATCGATATTGAGGAAAAGGACGTCAAGACGTCGTGAAAAGGTGCACGCAATATCGAGTGCGAATGCGATATAGGAATGCAGGAGAAGCGGAGGAAAGGCAGCGAATGTCAGAGGCGTTACGCCATCTTAATTCTCACTTTCTTTCCCGAGATTCCCCGTTCACCCCCACTTACGTTCACCCTAACCGACAGCCCGCTCGTTTCCCCACTGTCCTCCGTGCCGTGTTGGGACGCAAAATACGTAATTTACGCCAATTAACAGGCAGCCGGTGCTCTGTATGTCCCCTCGTGTCAACCCTACGTTCCTGTTCCTTCTACTCATGCTCCCAGGCTCACTTTTCCGCATCGCGCTGATGGTTACGCCTGGTGGCGACGACGACGGTGACTCTGCAAGCCACTCCCGGACAACGCGTTTTCTTCACTTCTTTCTGAGGCACCGCCACTCAGACGCACTTCTGCAGACGCACCCCTGTAGACGAACCCTTGCAAACGTACGGGATACAAATCGAGATGGAGGCAAGAGGGTTACTTTACACTTCTTCTCGCCCGTTACTCTCTCCACCCTTGCGTACTGCGCGAACTTTAACGAATATCGCATGCGTAGACTCCGTATGTTGCGACGTGGTTACTTCTAGCACGAGAATTTAACGAGGTAAAGGCGATTAATGTAAAAACGGATAGTGAACATTAGAACTATGGACTAGGCAAAATGATTGATTTGACGTTTTGCTATAATAAAGGCTGACACTTGAGTCATCTTATTTTCCACCCATAAACAACGGAAATATTTGAGGTTTTAACATTAGATGATTCATCCTGTAGACTGCATCCAAGTAGTACGAGTAGAGCGATGAAGAGACGGCCGTGGTAGGAATGGAGAGTAGGACAGCGTACGAAAGAGGACTGAAATATTCAGTACTACAAGGTAGGCATAAAAATCTGGCTCCATCGGTCCGTCTCGCTTTCTTTGAATCAGCCTCGTTTTCTCTGTTTTTTTCCTCTCATCGGCGAGATTTTCTTCGCCCTCCGCAGGCCTTTTTCCTTTCCCTCAGTCATTTTCATTTTTCTCTCCTCTGCTTCGTACAGGCCCGGCTTGTACCGACGACGAAGTCCTAAGTACCACGTGATTTATTCAAAAAATGGCTGTCTTCTTTTCAACGAAGCCCCCTCAACCCGTAGATTATTTATTCTACCGAAAATCAATAACCTCTCCTCTCGTTCTTCTTTCATAATCCCCGACGATGTTTCTTTTGATTACACTTGTGTTCTCATTTTCAATTCCTGATCTCTCGTCTAGCTGCGACAAGAAAAGTTGCGAGGCACCTTATTAATGATAGAAGGGGAGCGCAGCAGGGGTGAGTTTCGGCGTCTGGTATTCCGCGGAAGGAAGCCTCACGAATGCGTCTTCAATGGCGTTCCGTTTGCGATAACGATCCGTCTAGCCGAGCATTGACGATCCTTTCGGGAGCCTCCTCGTCGGCGCGGTTCCAGGCCTCGCGGACGCGGAAATGGAGTATCGAGTTTCAGCGACGCACGGCTGAGCTCACTTAGCCGACATCTTGTCGGCCCTATTACGCAAAATTTAATGGAGAACGCGCCGTCACGTGGCATTGCCGGCATGCGGGGCTGGAATTCTGATTGTATCGTATCCACGATGATCCAATATGTCTGCCATAACGGTCTACCGGTGTGGATAGATAGTACGTGCAGCGTACAGGGTGCGCCTGGCCGTGCTCCGGCCTATTTGCCTCCCTCATCTCACTTTGCTCTCTCTCTCTCTCCCTCTCTCTCTCTCAACCTTCCGTGCCTTCCACCGCCGAACGACATTTCGCCAGATCACGCCAATCCCCTTGATTGAATACATCAGCATTCATCAGCACCGCGTCCCTAGCGTCGGTGTTTACTTCGTGACACGATACAGAACGACGTGGCTGCTGGCAGTGCTGCCGTTGCGCTCCTTCGTGCGCTGCTTAATCCCTGAACGCAAGCCGGCCGCCTACAGAATCACGAGGTCAATCGTGACGGTCACCGATGACCGTCATTTTTTGCGAAGCATGACACTTGACAAATAGTGTTGCCGTTGCGATCAAAGCGTCGTTTAATCAACGAGCGTTTTTGGGCCTATTCATGCAAGAATACAATATAATCTATAGTTAGTTAGCAAACCGCTACGCAACCTCTCCGCATATTTGTCTCTCAATGATACGAGATTTTTAAAGCAGCTTTATATTCAGCCTTGCACTCGTAAAGACATTCATCTTGTATATATTTTACCATGGTAATTAGAATCGTTCCACGCAGTCGGACAAATTCAAGTTTCGATTATTCACGCCTCGATACGCTCCCGGGTACTTTGTGGCTGCTACGCGAGAGTCATTTTTACGAGAACAACGTTCATTCGACCTCTGCTTCCTCCGTAGGTGCCGCGTCGTTTGCTCAGCAGAGTCGGAAGTCGGCGGGGAAGAAGAAATCCGTAACGAGACTCTCGAGAATTTATTTGCCAATAATGGAAGTGCGTCGTGACGGGAGAGTCTGACGAATCCCGCCAGGCACCGGCACCGGCACCGGCACCGGTGGCAGGCGGGAGGCGACAAGCTTGCTCTCGCGACGGTTCAGCGTTATCACGGGGCAGAAGTTGTCGCTATGCTACTTCTTTCGAGGCTTCTTATAGTTACGCGTCGCGTACGTGGGCTGGTGTCGGAGTGAGCGGTCGTAAAAGAGCGGCCGCACGAGAGTAGGGGTCGTGCCAAACTGGTCGTGCTCGCTCTTTCGTTCTTGGCCTCTGCGTACGTACGGTTTCTATTGAATTTATTTCGGACCTGGCCAGCCTCGCGCACGTTGCTGATTGCAGCTACGCCGGAGGGGTTGGAAAGGGGCTGCCGCTCGAGCCTGCCGGCGCGGCGTGGCGCGGCGGCGGTGGCGGACCCATGCTTCTGGTCATTTTAACTTGCCAGTCACGTAATCCTGCATCATTTGCTATGGGTTTCATACCGGCCATAACTCTACGGATATATCCCCCGCCCTGCCACCCGTCATTCTCTCTCTCTCACGCCCATTGAACCGCTACACTCCTCTTGCCTGTCTTGTCTCCCTTGCACTTCTCGAGGCTACCGACGACTACTCTTTCTATCTCGGAACCGCGAGAGCGAGGGTGTATCTAGCCGGTGTGTTGCCTGTCTTAATCTAAGCTGCATTCATCGGTGTCAATTCGTGGGCATGTTGCCGCATGACACTGCAAATTAATTCACTACCTCGAGTCAATGCGATTACAGTCCTTTCGGGCCGGTGCGGTGGTGCGGTGGTGCGGTGGTGCGGTGTATCGTCCCGTGAAAAACGAATTCACGAGCACTCGATATTCTCAAATTTTCCCAATATCGTGCCTTTCATATGCCTTATCGAGGAGAGTCTTTAATGGATTCTATTTTTGAAAGAAATTCAGTCCCGACAGACGAGACAACACTGCGAATCAATCCACCATAACCGTACCCTCAGGAGCATCGTGTATCGTACCTCTCTTTTCTCTCCTTTTTCTGCTTTTCGTTTCTCTTCGTTCCACCTCGTCTCACCACGCGCTCCGTGGATAAGCGCTTCGATCGAGAGCACGCCCATCGAATATCAATGTCCCGAGCCCTCTCGCTTCGAAAGTCGAATGAAGATGTATCCGCGGCAGGAGCGATGGCTACATCAAGACCGAGCTAGGACAGGCAGCTAGAAAATGGACCGGAAAAGAGTAGTCGCCTCAGACCTGCCTCTTCTCGAGTGAGGCTAATGAACGATCGACCGTCCTTCCCGTTCTCGACCCGAACGCCCTGAGAGAAGAATTTGTCGCACGAGGGGGGCGGGGGTTGTCGCAGAGGGCGTTCGCGGATCACGAGAACGTGAAGGAAGAGAAGATGCGCCGATAAACGAACGTTCGTGCTCCGATGCAATCGAGGACCTCTACGCAGCGATAGTCGAATGGATTCGATAAAACTGTCAAAGGAAGAGTGTCTCTTTTTCGCGCGCGTATTTCATACCGCTCGTGCACGCTCGCGCACGTTTGCGCGCGTTCACGCCTATGCGTTCGCCCTCAAGAGAAGTATGAAATCGGCGTGAAAGCATTTGATCCATTTCGCTCGCTCGTACAAAACGCTTCGGCGCGGATCTCTTTCTATGGTACCTCCGAGTGAAACGTATTTTTCCGTATTTTCATATCGTCGCTTCGCCGACGATGCTCCATACGGTAAGACTGTTGTCTCGCGAATGTGCCGCGATCGCTCGTTCCCGTCCGACTGTTCGGTGCGGTCGGAAAAGCCAATTTTACGATGTTTCATGAACGTCTAGAATTACTCGGTCAGCACATCCAAAGTGAAAGATTCCACTGATCCGACAGTAAAGTTTGGCGAGAAAAATGACACGTCTGAACGCGGCTAGAGTAAATCCGATGCTCCCAATATATCGTGGCTCCGTCGAAGTTCTTCTTTGACACTTGTGTACGTTAAGGCAGACTCTGATCGTGGAAGCGCGAATTAATATTTCTTCGAAATTTTCGTTGCTCAGCGATGCTGACGGAGAACCGACAAGATTGCGAGTGCAAGGCTCGAGAACAACGACATCAGCGAGAGGCGATCGAACGTGTCGTCTTCTTGTCGACGTTTCACTACTCTCCCTGGATCACTGTTTCGTAGGAAGGACGCGTGCGCGTTAAAAATCGAACAATTACGAGGGTGCAGTGGGAAACGTCTCGGATCAGCGGAGTGGCCCGATCCCTCCGTCTCATCTTTTCCGCCCTTTCGCCCATCCACCCCCTTCCTATACACCCCTATCAGCTTTCTTGCCGCCCCGCGCAAAACTTATTACCTTCGGCTGAGCGCTCTACCCTCTTTCTCGTCACTCTTCCATTCGGTAAAAGTAGGTATGAATATACGTATGTCGGGGCAACAAGATCGACGATCGTCTCGTTTCTTTCTTTCTTTCTTTCCCCCGATCTCGTCCGCCTCGACACTGAAGCTCGCACCGATCGCATATTTCGCTAGTTAAGTTGGCATTTGCGTACCGGTCGTTGCTGCCGGTGCCTCCTACCACGCTATTGAATCACCATAAATATCGACGATCGATGTGACACCTTTGTCGGATTAAATTTAACGTTCTAGCTCTTGCACTTTCGTCTCGTATCTATGACGCAGCAAGTTTCACGTAAGGCCACGGACAAGGGAGATCATGCAGGTAACACTATCTTTACACGTGACACGTTGGATGCGTGATCGAATAGATTATAATTATCGTAATAATGATACTCGCGCAAAAAATGTTTTAGACATAGGTAACAGCTGTTTGTTAGTGTGAAATGTGTCATTTCTAAAGTGATTTAGAATCGTCCAAGAATTGTGAAAAGGTCAACACTTTTTTTGGCCAAGAACCTACACCATTCTATAGAACGTAATTTGTGCTGAATAATCGGGTCGTCCGATGTCGAGGGTGATAGTGGCCACACCGGATTTATGGTGAGAATATATTGAAAGAATCTCGAAGGCTGCGGTCGCACCTCGTTATCATTGCCGTTACCGAGATCCGGGACCATGCGAAAATAACGAAGGCAAGAGGGAAGTGAAACAGCCCGGTGTTTCCATCTCCGAAGAATTGGCCCGATTTGCCGCGCCTCTACCCACGCATGCTAGCTCGTACGTGTTAGTTCGTGCAAAGCGAACTCGGAAAGGCATACTAGGAAGTGCGATAGGGGCAAACATTCTTTACAGTTGAAACTGTGTATAATTCAAAACGCGTGGAAAAACTTTTGCACTATTGGGGCCGGCGAGTCGGCAAGCGGACAGCAGGTCGGCCGGTCGGCATTTATACGTATCGGATAACACATTGTTTCTGGCTCTCGGCTAACGATTACAATAGCAATGCCGCTAGAGGTGAATGCGTTTTTCGTCCCTTTCCACGAGCCCCGAATTGTTTTGTTTTTTTTTTTTGCTCTCAACGGCATTTGCAGTGGTATACTTACTTCGGGGCACCGCTGGAAACACGTTTCCAGCACATGTTTCGACACCGTGCGCAAATATTTCGGCCGCGCCTCGGGATTTTCTCGTGTAGGTTGGCCCCGAAATCGTGGAAAATTTTCGTTTGACCGGACCGAAGCTTATTCGGAATTCGGAACAAAGGAGCGATCTCTTCACTACGGCAGCTCCGTAAAGATGATAAATCGACGCTGTGTAGAGCGGTCGGGAAGCGAGTGACACGCGAATTCGTCGATTCGTGGCTTTTACGAAAATATTTCAGTCCCACTGAGAGACGAAGCGAGGGAAGGGGTCTGGCAAAATTGTCGCGGTCCTTATTGCGTGATACACGCCTATCGACCAAGTTCATTCAAAGGAACTCGGGAGAGGGCTGTAATGGTACTACTGAGTGAATTCCATTACCTTCGCTTTTTCTCTCCACCGCGACCGCTCTTACGAAAATAACTGACACACCGGGCTGTTAAGCGTCGTCGCGCTTTGCCAGTGCCCGGAATGCAAAAATCGAAAGAAACGCGCAGAAAAATCTAGGGGATGAAAAGGATCGAGGAAAAGAGCCGCCGGGGGGAGCGCAAAGAATCGTAATGAGGATATTGAAAGAACGAATTCCCGTGCATAATTGAATTTAAACGCGCGCTACATAATGGCACGCAATTATTTTCGCATTGCCATCCGACGCGGCGGGGAAGGTCTTCTTTCATCGGCCGAGTCTTGGCGGTTTTCTGCGTCGCAGCCAATCGGCACGCCCGGTGGCAGCGATAATGCGAAAATAGGGACGCAGTGCAAACGATACTGTCGATTTTTCGTTCGCTGCGAGACGCTCGAGGCGCGCACTGCAATCGGATTCAGATCAAATGGAAAGTAAGGTGGTGCTCTCGACTGCTCTCGAGTCGCGGAACTAGCCGAGGTTGTTGAGAGTTGTGCGTATGCGAGAAAGGGTGTACGTACGTGCTGCCCTCCGAACGACAGCAATTTGTCGGCCGTGTTGTCGTGTCACTCGCGACACCCTTTGGTCCGCGCTATCGTCATGCTCCGCGAAATCGTTGAATTCGATACATAGGAACGCAGGGTGGCGGTAGGCGTACTTTTCGAGTCAGCGAAGCGTTTTCGAATTGCCCCTTTGCGAGGAGCTCACTTCTCTGTCGTTTGAGCGATCGATGGACCGAGACGGCAATGCCTCAGCACCCTTTCCGTCAATCATCCTTCTCGCTTACTACCTGTCGTCGGGTGGTTGACGTGATGCTCTGAAATCTCGCTAGTATCGATGATCCCGGATATCAGGAACCTATACGACTTTCCAGCACTCTACCGTACGGTGACCCTTTTAACCTTTTACGGTTCCGTACTTCCAACGCACCGGGCTACCAACAGGTCAGGCGGTTCGAATAACGTTATGCTACAAAATGAAGTAATCTCACACGACCAATAATATATTCATAGTAATATTTATTACAATAAATTAAATTTGAATTATCATTGTTATTATTGCTCGCGATAACATACATTGCATAAAATTGTGCGCAAGAAATTTAATAATCCTGTAAATGCGTTTAGTGTACGCGATTGCATCAGTTTAAATAATTATTTATTTTGATCACCGGTGGGCGTTTCAATAATTTAGTAATATAATCAGTGGCAATTATAACAATTTATTCAACCATACGTTTGGAGCCACGCTTGAATCGCAGAATGTTAACGTTTAGTCAATGTCAAGCACTGTTTCATCGCCATTTCAATGGCACGACTCGAAGGTGAGAGACACGAGGTCGACTCGTAAGAAGATTTCACGTTGAAAAGGAGACAGAGAAGAATTTCAATCTACGAAGCAGCGACATTTCCGTAGGCTTATAAATGATTGTCAATCGATTGGGCATCGAGGCGAGAGTCTCTTTCCCGTACGCGGGCACCGCTGCGTGTCCGGCGATATCGTGGAACATAAATTCGAATGTTTTATCGAGCGGACGCATCGAGACGACGACGTCGACGCCGACTGCGACTGGTGTCTTTTCCGCGAACAAAACTTTACCCGCTTCGAAATAAACTGACTCGTATTTTTTATTCACGCTCGACGAAACGCAAGGCTCCCTTCTCGACGAAGCCTGAGATATTTCCACGGACGCTCGTCTTCAATGGATCGAAATGACGAACGACAAACGGCGAGAGGGCGCGTGGGGGCGAGGACATTTTTCGATTTACGCGCGCATCGAGAACCCGCCAGATCCCCTTTATTCGCGAGCGTTTCATTTCGCAAGAGCGGATCGAGAGTCGCGTCCCCGGACGATAGGTTCGATATTCCTCGATTAACGACGGCCGACGACCGGCGGAAAAATCGGGAAATAGAGGAGAGTATTGTTCTCGCGGTGCGGCGTAACGCTCCGACAGACAAAAGTCGCGCGTAATTGGTGTGCCGCGCGCATAAATTCAGCCCTCGTATTATTGCGCTCGGTTATCGTTGCGCATGCTACGCTCTCTCTCTCTCTCTCTCGCGCCCGTACCAAGAGCGTCCGGAAATCCGTTGTTCGGCGATTCCGTGATCGCCGGGTATAATAGTCAATAATTTTTCTCCCGATAACGAGACTTTGAGGTGGAGCGAGTCGTTTATCGCCTTGCGTGGATAAGTACGCAAAGAGAGGGGGAAGCCGCGCCACGGGGAACGGGGTGTAATCGTTGTAAAAAGACCAAGTCTGCGAACGGATGTGGCCTCGCAGAAATAGATGGCGACGGCGGCTGTGCTGCGCGGTGGCTCTTGATTTCTTTTTCATTTCGCCTTATACACCCGCAAGCATCGGGCCCGACAGGAACGTATCTCCTCGTGATGCGCCTTTACCCGATTAAACGTTTCGCCCTCCAAGCACTCCCGAGAGAGCGGGAAGGGTGGCTAGAGCGGAACGAGTGGGAGAATGAGCGCGATTCGAGGTGATTTTTATCCTCCATTCGGGACGCTCTACCACCATAGTCAGTACCATAGCCAGCGCCATCGTCACTGCTGCGTATCTACTGCTACTCCTTCTTGCCGCTCCTCGTTCCAGCGTCGAGGGAAATCCAAGCCGTTTCTTTGCTTCCCACTAATCGTATGATTTCCGTCGAGTGTCGAGACTTGCTTGCCAGTGTACAGACGGGAAGGATACTTTTTTCGACATCCGCCACGATAGCTCGCGGCTGAATCGAAGACAAGACCGTCGCGTCTCCCAGGACTCCCGATGGCCTGTTCGATAGCTTTCTTAGGACGAATATTATACGGCTCGTTACTCTGCAAGGAGCGATGCTATCGGATTCGCGATCATGGCACCGAGGTGGATTAATTTTGCTAAAGCGACGCCGCGCCGCTCCACGCCGGCCTGTCCGTAAAATCGATCGTCCTTTATTTTCTTATTCTCACGGCGCGTTCTTCCGCTTCTTTCCGTGCGCATCGACGTCGACGGCGTCTTTTGCAGCCGCCCTTCCGCATTCTCAGCCAAGTTCTGACCGTTCGTCTCTTTTGCGCGCTTTGTTGCCTCGTAAATCCGGCCACAGCCAGGACTAACTTTACACGTTAATTCGTGCCTGGCAAAACGTACAACGCCTGGGCCAATTCCCTTCGTACTTCAATATCAGGCCATTCTCTCGGTAGATACGGCCGTCTCGTAGAGATCTTCACTTTTCCTCCTTCCCTGCCTCTGTACACACGAAGGCTTTCACAGACGAACTCGAAGAAGCTGGCGGGGAGAGAGAGGGTTGTGCCGGATATTAAAAATATCTTCCGTCGGCAATGAACGGAGATCGAGTTCCGGTTCGATCGTTTTAGTCCATTTTCCATGGCAACCTGAGAGGTCGACTGCCTCCCTCAGTCGTCGGAGCTGTACTTTTCGACGTTCGACGGCGATTTGTTTCGTATTCTGCCATGCTGCATTCGATGATACGGAATATCCATTGCCATCGCTCGTTTCCCCTGCGAAGAATGAAAGTTGTTTTCGCGACTCGAGGGCAGCTTCTAAACTCGCCGGAATTTACTGCGCGGACGTACGACGACCTAAAACGTGCAAAGCCGCCGCGTAGCTTTTTTCACATGCACGCGAATTATTCCTCAATCAGGAATGATGCCAGACTGCGATATGTATGCTGACGTGTGTGTTGCGTTGCAGTTACAGTAACTATAGTGCCGATAGGTCGACATTAACGACGCGACTAAAACCTGTCCTCTCGGTCGTTCCACGGAACACTGCTTGAGTTGTCATTAGGTACAGGGTGTTACTCCGTGAGCCACGAACGTTCGACTTGCAGATGCCGGGAGTAGGTTTCGGGAGTGGAAAAATATCGCTTTTTGCTTCCTGCCGGTCGTTCAACTCGCATTAATCTCGGCTGCCTGAGCCGGCGAACAACTATAACCCTCGCGCACGTGGCGCACATTCGACGCTGTTTAGGATCATCGCAATGCCATAATTTTCATAAGTCAGTCGGGAGCGACGACCGTAAGTCACGCCGGATGGTCGCAGGAAATTCGAAAAGAATGGTAAACCTCGTAAATCGCAGGAAGGGTGGATCTCCAATTTACGTGGCAGTTTCGGCGATATGGCAGGGTACTCACGTACAGCCCGTTTCAAAATCCAATTTGTCGCTGATGTTTCGACGTCGGTGTAACGTTGGCGGCGCAATTATATATAGGGCGAACTCGTTAAAGTCTGAGGGCGAGCGAGGTTGAAGGGAATGTGTGCGCGGTGCGCGCGCGCGTGCTCCGCCGGCACCGAAAGAGATGGAAAGGAAAAGGAGAGAAGAGAGGGAGAGGGAGAGGGAGAGGGAGAGGGTGGCAGGCAGGTGGAAGGAGAAGCAAAACTTGCTTCGTCGAGAGTATGCTCGACTTCTGGAGCTGGGAAACGTTGAAACGAACGCCTAGTGTACGCGAAGGCGCGACTGGCCGAGTGAGAAGCAGCGAATGAAAGAGGAAGTGAAACGGGCCGGGAGGCAGAGCGGATGGAAGAGAGCACCGGTACCCTCAGGCGAAATCGTGAGTTCGCACGAATAGGCTGCACCGTAAAATGCGCTCGTAAAGCCCGATAAGCTCCACGGAAACGTGGCCTAATATATCGGATCGATGGCGAGCGGGATCGATCGGAGCGATACCGCATCGATACACAATTTCCTCCTTGATTTCTCTCCTTGCGCCGAGCACTCGTTATGTAAACCGAACGACGAATATCTGCCAAATCAATGGGGATAAAGGCGGGGAACCAGATTTTGTCTGGCGCGCGTCATTTTTAGCCCTCTCTGCGTATCTCCGGGAGATATACCGGAATCATCATTCTACAACAGCGTTAGACTCTGATTAACGACAGAAATTTGTTTGCTTCGCGTCACTTTTCGTCCCGACGAACGATCATTCGAGCTACGTGTTTTCTGTTTCAGTGAAATACTTGAGGGAGGTGACCCCGTACTTCCGGAAGGCCTCGATTATCCAAGAGGTCGGTTGGGAATTGCAACGGGGTTTTCTCAGTGCGACGCCTCCGCCACCGAAGTCACCGCCACGTGCCGACACTCGTTACTTGCCGTTGCAGCTCTGCAGGCTTACCAGAGCACATCCTTCCTCGGATCCCGGTAAGTAGTTTATCGTCACCTCTTATAATAGTGAGCGGGTCTTAGCGCCCTACACACTGAACAACACTTCAGTGGGATAATAACACTACAGGGCAAAGTTTATTAATGTAAGTACGAGCACAAACTGACAAGGATGTAATTTGGAATTGCGCCCCACCGGTCGCGAATCAGTGTGTTCAGGTCGGCGACGTGGCCTTACTATATTTTACGTCGTTCACAGAATTTTTCCTATCTAAAGTTCCACGACGAATGCTGCAATAAAATGCCGGATATCAGGTACGCGTGTGTACCCGAATTCTTTCGCCGATTATTGGTGTTCTATCTTGACAGCTCCATTACATTAGCAGCGTCTCAGTGGCGCCCGTTGGGTGCCAGGGACCATTTTGCGAAGGAATGACGTTCGAGGAGTCAGTCAGGGGTAAAATTCCTGATGCACTTATAAGTCAAGCCGTAACGTTGATCGCGGAGGAAGTGCTCATTCGAAAGTTACTGTGCCGGTTTTAGAGTTCGGGTTCAGGGTTCGACTTTGATAGGCGTATGGATTTTTTTTAGCGGTACGAAGGCGGCGGTGGTGGGCAGGAGGGCAGGAGGGCAGGCTTCGTATCGCGGCCAATCTGAGTCTGCGCTCTCAGAGCTTCGTCGCTCGAGTCGCGCTGCTGCCTGAACGCCGGCTGAGCGCTGGCTGAGCGGTTCGTTGACACGTCCAATTTCCATATCGTGGTGTGTTCAGTTAGCTAGCGGAACATTGAAAAAGTTACGGGCTGTAAATCGTCTCGACTGTAAAGTCGCTGCCAATTGACGTCGGCTGACGATGTACTTTTCCGCGGCAATTCAATTCGTTACCGTCCAAGGCTCTAGAACGCTCTGTCGCAGTACCCTCGAAACGGCTGTGTACGGCACTTTACGATATTCCGCAGTAAAACGTCATTCTTTCCTTAATTGTGCCGGCAATTGTAGGTGAAAATTCTAAAAAATCGATATTTTGGCTTATTTCGTATTGCGCCGATATCACGTTATGCCATAGGCGAAGAATGCAATTTTTTCCCCGACTTCCCACTTAGGCCATATTTTACGCCCGCCGCCGGCGGAAATGCAAGGCGGCAATTTCTTTACGCATATTGACAAATGATTGTATCGGAGTGGGCCGCCGTGGAAGGGAGAGTATTAAAGATGAACGTCTCAAGTCAGGGTAAGGTAAAACGGCAAATAAAACGGGAATAAAATGATCGAGTGGAAGATGAGCGAGGGCTAGGGCGAATATGAGGAAAGCAGAGCGCAATTTCGATTCGAAGACTTACAGACGATCGCAAAAAAGTGAGCGTGCCGGTGGGTGGGGCGAGCAGCATCAGTGGTGGCGGCGATGGTAAGTGGCTGCGAGGGTTGAGCGACCGATAAAGAGGGAGTACCCATCCGGTTCTATCTGATACCTCTCCCGCCGCCGAGGGCAGACGAGAAAAGCGAAGCGGCGAAGGGGCACGAAGAGGAGAACGGTGGAGACGAGTAGGAAACGGAGCATCTTTCTTCCCGTGGACCCCACAGTCGAGTTAATGAAAGGCGAATGGGCTCTTAATTCTGTAAAGCTTCGTCCTCGTTCTCGCTCTTCCTCTAGCCACCCATTCCTGGGCCGTGCTTCCGTATGCGCGCGACGAATGCGAGGGATAGAGAGGTGAGAGAGAGCAGTTTAGCGCGATGGAAAAAGAGGTGGCTGGAAGTTAAGGAAAGCAATCAGCGCCGCGCCGTTTCTCTCTCTCTCTCTCGGCTGCATGTGCTTAACCGGCTGCTACACTATGTCAACCGACATTTTTGTCGGGCAACAGACAGCGCGCGCTACGTCCAGTGGCGCCGGACAGCTCATACGTTGGTATGTGTATACGCTATTACCGACTAGTACCGACTACCTCAGCCAAACACGAAACACGGAATTTAGTTGTCTCTTGTAATTTATCGATATTGTGGGTTTTTACCGCTGGCGTGAAGCCGAAGAACAGGGGACTATCGAGAGGTACGGGAATATATTGTATCACTAATTACAGTGCATACTGTATAGTGCGCACAATGCACTGTCGGTTTCTACCATGTTTCTGTGCGCGTTACCTCTTTTCTCACCCTTAAGGCTGGGGCACACGAGCGTTACGACGTAGTTTTTAACGTCCGTCGCGGAAACACATTGAAATCGACGTACGTACTTTTGACGCTCGTATCTGCTTTACATAACTGACAACTTGTCGCGCTCGCTGGCAATAAACTCTTTGCATATATTTTGTACATACAAAGGTACCTGTATGCAAAAGTTGTCTCCCGAAATCATCCGCTGCGGAGAGCACAGACTCTCTCGCGCTTATTCAGTCAGACACTGTCGCTCCACATATGTACAGTGAGTCTCGTGTAATTTATCGATACAGAAACGTGCGGGCAAGAAATAATGAAAATTTTGCAAGTGCCTCGCGTTGCAAGGAAAGGGTGCGCCAGCGTCTTATGGGTAACGAGGAGCGAGGCGGAGGGGGTGGGGGGCATGGTTTCAGCAGCGAATGTGCCCCTGCTTCGTCGCTGAATTTATTCAGGAATTCTTGAGATTCCGCGACATAATACACTATATGCGGATTCTCGACGCCGCGCGGCGTGCGCATCAATATTTTCCGTGTGCCTTTGCCAGGCCGGAATTTTGGCGGATTGGTTATCGGTATTCGATTAATCTTACGCATCGTGACACGGTTTTCTGTTGCTCTCGCGGACGTCGCGTTGCGTTCCGCCGCGCTGACCCCGCTCTTTGCGGTGTGAAATATTTTTTATATCCGCGAGCGTTAATTGTCAGCGAAATAAATGCCTCGATATTTATGTTATATTTATTACTTGTGTTATTGTGCGCCGCCGGCGGTTGCGGCGCGGCGCGGGTATAAACACTTTTTCCGCACGTTGTTGGTCGAGTTTATTATTTCTCCGAAGGTCCTCCGCGCGGATGTACCGATTTGTTTTTTCACTTGCCGGTCAGACAAAACGAGCGACATTCGATGAAGCGCAGCATGTGTCGGAAGCATGTAGACCGATGAAAATACGCATTCGCCGGTTGCGTTCCTACTTTACACGCGCACGAGGCCGCAATATCGAGTTCTGCTGCACGATGACGGCGATAAAAGAAATCTGATAGATTATATGATCGGTATGGATATGGAGGAAGTACTTGGATCGCCGGTATAATCGGGAAACTAAAAGAGAGCCCGGCTCGAGCAGCGTGGCGCAGTGGAAATTGGCTAATTGAATTGGTAGGGACTATCGTGTGCCCCACGTAGCCGGAACAGTGTGTCAGGCGTCGGGGTCGGTAAGGGTTGAAGGAAAATTCCGTACGCCCGTGCAGCAACCCTCCCGCCTCCCGGTTCCCGAAAGAATGTTCTCGGTCAATGATAGCGGTTGTGCCTAATTACTACCTAATTACAGTTTCAAAGCGGGGCACGGGTAATATCTATATCGACGTCGACGTCGGCGTCGGCGTCGGTGCGGTGGGGAGTGCAGGACGATAAAGGCAGGTTGCTCCTCGGCGAAACTTTCCAGCGATTCGAGCCGTCCTTTCGTCGCCCATTGGCCGAACGAAGGGAAATCGGAGAGATAAAAGAAGCGACGTATCCTCGCTCGAAAATAGTCCTCGCGATTACCGTTCCCACGGAAATAAAGTTGGCTTCTTTTTCTCTGGCAGCGGTGGAGGGAGGTTTCGTTACTGGATACCGACTTAATTACCTGCTGCGCCGATCCGTTTCACGCTTCTCTTCTAATTAACACTCTCAAGTGGTCGTGTCCCGTGCGGGGTGCGCCGGCCACATCCTCCCCGACTCGCCTCTATATTACCGGAACGAATTTTTACGTCCGCGATTCCATGCGAGCGCAACGGGAGTCTCGAGAACTTCAATACTCGCAACCGGCGCGCTCGCGTAACACGTGCTTCACCCCGTCATTTCTTTTCTGTTTTTATTCCCAACTACCTCCGACTCCGACGGACCTCTCCTTCTTTATTTATCCCTCGCTGCTCCACGCCGTTATCCGCAACGTCGTTCGTCCGTTTACCGTGAGAACATGCTCGCATATTCGTCTTTCACTAGCAACGGCCATCCGTCTTTCGCTAGCAGTAGCCATTCGTCTTTGCTGAAAACGTGCGTTTTGCGGATCGGACGTGTGGAAATTTACAAGGCGAGCGGCTTACGCAACGCACGCGCCGTCTGACCCGGCGATAGACAACGAAACCGATATCGGAGGAGTCCGACACCGGGACTACTGGGAGGAGTTGGTGGTTAGGGTGGCGGGTGGCGGGTGGCGGCTGCAACGGTAGGCAGGGCTACGGGGGGCAGGAGAGGGCCAGCGCGCAAGAGTACGGCGGAGGATGCGAGAGTTAAATTAGTTTCCGGAGCAAAAGCTGTCTGCCGCTCCGGTTTTCAGGGCCAACCCCGTGTATAATTCCAGAACAGCTCCATCAGGCTGAAACCCACGAAGAACCTTCCATCCAACCCATCTACCGTCTACCGTCTACAATCCAGTACGAACGCCTTTGCATCACATCGCTATAGCTGACCAGCGATGTTATAGAATAGATCACAGACGGAACACGCCTCGATCATACGGGATCGCACGCGATTCTTTCCTACGTCCCTTGCCGCTTCTCTAGCTCTCGTTCTCTCACCCTAAGTGCACGGAATCCGTGCAATTTGAGAAGTTAATTACACCCTATATGCACTCCGTACGACTAATTAGATGAGCATCGGCGGCAATCGATTGACAGGTGTCCGTCATTTCACCCCGTTCTACGATACAAACTTTTTCCATCGTGTTTCGTTCCTTCGTACAAAATGTCGCATCGAATAATCTTTGCGTGCTCTTACGAGGCACGACTATCAATTCGTTTATATTGATTTGAAAGGCAGGCGCCTGCATCAACCCCCTCAGGATGTAGTTCTTCCATGATGCAGCCGTGGATCGAGGGAATATACCGTGCAAGATAATATTAATTACAGTGCGGTTGGCGGGCATGTGCCGTTCGCTCGTTAGAAAATTCCAATCTCCGGCTTTTCTGAAGTGTAGCAGCGTAACTCGCGCGTGGCTTCGTAGGCAGTATTAACATTAAAAATAAAAGAGAATATGGAAAAAAATAGAGCGCGCGAGAGAGGGAGCGACGGAGGCTAGCGGCGAGCACACGGTTCGGAAGAAAAAAGGCAGGACACGTAAAAAAAAAGAAGGAAGAGGTAGAAGGCAGGGTGGAGGCGCGACCATAGGTAACGAGTGTTCTGGAATTGCGGAGCCGTTATCAGTAACAAGCGGAATTGCATTGTTCGCCGAAGCCCCTCTGGTAAAGGTCTCATTACCATCGTCGTGCGAATCGCGAACGAAATAAACGAGTGGTTATATCCAGATGCGGGAGCGGGAGTGAGCAGTGAGGGTGTCCTCTCTCACACGCACTTGCCGATATCACGTGCAACGCCGGAGATCATACATATGGCCAGCTGTGTACACACATCGCGATTCGAGTAAGTACGAGTATTATCGCGTTATGTACGCATCCCCGACACGGGGGCTCCATTATCCCGTGATATCGTTACACGTACACGACGTCAGGACGGTTTGTATATAAGCAACGAAAGCGCACGCTTCTCACAATTTTCTACCGTTCCCGGGCAGTCTATTCCGTTACGCGGAGATTGCGATAAAGAAATTCCTTCAGCTGTAATTGAATATGCTTTCGGCTGGCGAACTTTTGGAGAATTCGGCACGTCGTCAGTCGTCATACGGGTTTTATTTGGTGACGAGGTAGACCGATCGCTCATTCCCACGCTGCGACTCTCGCGTCTGGCACTTTACCCGCATTCATCCGTGCCGCGTGCGGGATATTGCAAACGTCTGACGGACCATCGTCATTGTCAGGAATATCTCCGCATTGCATCGAGCGTATCATCGAGCTCGTTACGTCATCGGAGTTAATTCGCGTATCGCGCCTACGTCGAGCGGATTAATCGGTCCGTTTGTCCCGTTCGGGAAATCGTGAGGGTGCCCGGAGGGAACAGGAGATGAGGATACGGTGGATCATCGCGCTTGTGTGCGAGCGTGCGTCGCGTCGCGTCGCGTCGGTCCGGTGGAATCGCGCGAGCGAACGCGTCACAGACAATGGCCAGCCAATGAAAGGGGAGGTACTCCCGCGATTCGTATACAACGTGCGGGGTCCGACTCGCACGTGCGTTTGATCGATATCCTCATTTCGATTGGTGCGGCTGCAAGTCGAATTCTAGCCCGTTGTCGCCGTCGCTCTCTCACTCCGGCTTTGCACTCTTGCACTCCACTCCTCTCCTCTCCTCTCGTCGATGTTCTCGCTCGCGGTGTTAATTAATTTACAATCGGTCTACTTTGATCGAACAACCGTGCGCACGCTCTTACGAGTTTGCGTAAGCCCTGGCCCAGCCATCCGACATGCCTTCTACCCACCGTTTGCCTGCCAACCTCCCTTCCTTTGCATCCTACTTCCTATTTCGTCTCCGCCCAGTCCTCCGGCTTCGTTTCCTTCCTCGATGCCAGGCTGTCGCATTAAATTTGGCGCGCTGCTCATCGGCCGGGTGGCTCTGTGGCAGACATCGTGTCTCCCTCGCCCCTTGCCACTTGCACGTCTGTGCGTCTGTGCGAGTCCGGGTCCCTCATCCCGGTCCGCACACCAGCGTCACGGCGCGGCGCGGCGCGGGCGTCCCGCCATCCTCCATCGAGCGGTATTTCGAGGTGATTTCGCTGATCTTCTTCCGGGATGAGCCTCTTTGAGTAGTAGGATGCTTGAAGCCCTACGCGCCACGCAAGCTTGCCGCTTTCCCCTTAAGCTCCGACCGCAAGCCACGCGAAAGGCACTTTCCTTTCGCACGGCTCACTCGCCTGGGTCCTGCTGCCTGCAAACGTTTCCACTAGTCGGCTGCACCCTGATTACGCAAATATTAATTAATCGGGACACACGCCGTCTGCACCCCGTTGCATCCTAATGGAGCCGCGCCGAGCGGAACGGAAAGGCTTTGCACCTGCTCGTCGAAAGGTCGTCTTTCCGGTCTGGTGGACGACCTTCGTGCCAGTCTCCTTCCTTTCTACATCTGCCTCTATCTCCCCCTGCTGCTACTGCTGCTGAAGAGTAACAGCGAGCTACGATCGAAGATGCGTCCGTTTACTTACGTTCCTCCCGACTTGGAGCGACGAGAAAATCGAAGCAGTTAGCGAACGGCGCTTTTCTTTATCGCAGTTGTAAATCATCGCCGCGGCCCGGAAACAATTCCCGAGTTAAATTTTCCCACCGATTCTTCGATCGCATCTCGACGAGAGATTGGCCCCGAAACGAACCGACTCGAGAATACCGTTGTAAGTTTCCTTATTAATTTTGGCGCGATTCGTATCTTGCCGCGCGCTGCCGGCGAACCGAGCGAGCGAAAGAGAAATATGACGACGGAAGATCGATGAAGTTTCGCAAGGGCCACGGAGCGTGGAGCGTGAAACGCGAAGCGAGGAAGCGCGGACGGAAAAGAGCTCCTTCGCGGTAACTCATAGCGACATCGAGCCAAGTCACCCCCGCCGCATGCGGCTAATTAAACGCACTGTGGGTATCGGCCACCACTGGCTTTGCTCGACTTAATTTGAATTAGTGGTGCCTACCCATGGCGCGGCGGAGGTCCTAGCGTTAATGAAACTACGAAACCGCTCTGCCGAGTTTATGCAGCGGCCTGTGCAGCGGGCCTGAAGACGCATCCCCGGCACGTTTAATGCGACCAACTTGCCGACGACGCCGACGCCGACGCAACGTTCCTCGAATGTTCTTGCTTTTGTCGCTCGTTGCCGCGGATCGTGGCCGATATTAGAGGGGAGCGGCGACGATAATTTCGCTCGGACCGTTTAACGCCTTTTACTTTCCCCGAAACTCACTATCTTGCGAGACGAACGCTTGCGTGTTTCTGCCGCGGCGTTTGCGCGAACAAACGCGCGTCGGAGCGAAAGTTGCACCCGGACAGTCCGGTCACGCGAGAACTCTGGGTGCAATTAGGAGCGGAGGGAAGATGACGCGGTACCTAGCGACGACACTCGACTCGCCAGGCGTCATGCCAACGGATGGGAGCGAGAAAGTTTCGGGGGAAAAAGAGAAGATGGAAGCGAGAGATTTTGGCGTTCGTCGAGCATGGGTTCCTCGGAACATGGCTTTCTCGAATAGGTTTAGGTGTGCTCCGTGGGACGGCAGCCCCTAATGTCGCCCTATTGTCCTGCACACGCCTCAGCGACCTATCCAGGATCCGAAACCTCGTTAACTCTCCGGAAACTGTTAACGGCGGCACGTTCGACGGTCACTGCTAGGGCATGACCCGTCGTGCTCCGCACTCCTGCATCCCTCTTGCGATCCAAATCACGGATCTTTCGAACCGAACGTCGTTCGGCGCATGAATCCCCAACTCGAGATCTCGAATCACCTCTGAATGCGAGTCCGCAAAACTCGCTGCGGGAGGAAATTTCTTCCCCGCTTCGCTCTGCAATCGATTATCTACCTTCCTCGTACGTTGCCAATAAAATCTGCTTAGATAGTAGCCTATCTTGTTCGTCGATTTTCTTCCCTTGTCGTATCTTATATCGCCAAATTTGATCGAAAAAATCCATTCGACGAAATTGGCTTACCACAGTCGTTGTATAACGCGCTCTGCTGCCGTGCTCGATGCCGTGGGACGACAAGGGTTGGCGGGGGAAAGGAGGAAAGAGTGTGTGCGTGTGTGTAAGTGTGCGAGAGAGAGAGAGAGAGAGAAAGCAAGGGTGAAATGTACGGGTGATGGGGAGTAGGTAGCGGTAGTGTAGGGCGTCGGAGGCTCGTAATACGCTTAAAATACACACCGGAGCCAAAGGTTAGGCTAGGTCGCGGACCACGCGACTATATGGCGCTCGCAGATTGAAATCCAGTCATACCCCGTGCACGAGTACCACGAGTACCACGAGTACCACGAGCACCGCCACCGCCACCGCCACCGCCACCGTCACCGCCACCCCCGCCATCGTATCCCGTCATCCGTTCACTCATCCGCCACCCGTTTCAGCACCCCTGCTACCACCCCTTTCGCCCACTCGCTTCGTCGCTACCCTTCGATAACATCCATGCGCGCGGCACGGATGTCGCACCTGTATACAGGATGTACATCGTGTATACACTCCGTATGATATTACGATTCGATGGAATCGGCGATTGGCCCGCTGGGAAATCGGCATTCAATTGTTCGCCGGTAGACGGTCGATGCAAAGCGTCGCCGATCTCTCGTCGCACTCTCGCTGCGTTCTGTCAGTCGGTCGGTCGGTCGGTCGATCGGTTAGTTGATCGGCTACATTCAACTAGTTCGGTTTGCCTAGCATTCGTAGAGTGCGATTTCGCTCGCCGCACGCTGCTCTATTTCTCTTTGATTTACGAACCATTATCGCACCTTCCACACTGACGTATTTCGTGTTTAACGCTTTAATCGACCGTCCGTTGTGTACGCTAGAAGAAAAGCTCGTGCATTGTGCACCGCTGAGCCAGCGTATCGGCAGTAAATTTTATCGACATTCGACCAACATCTGCAATAAGATCCGTGAGATATATCTTAAGCCCCATACCTTTTTCCCTGACTTCCACGGACGTGAATGAGAAATCTTGCTTGAACGTTAATCCAATGTACCGGCGAAGCTTCCGTTCATTCGCATTGGGTTTAAAATTAAAATCCTCGAACTTCCGGATTTGCGAGAGTTTACCGGTACCGGCTTTTCGAGTTGCCGCGATGTGGAAAGGGTGCGACGAGAGAGGGTAATAAGAGAGTGCAAGGAGGAGAAGGTCGGCCGAACGACGCAGAAGCGGGGAGGCATGGATAGCGTTTTAAGCCCGACGAGCGCCGTTGAAAATGCTCGTTACCAAATTCATTCTCTATGCATGTACGAGGCTAAACATTGCTTATAAACGAGGAATTACGCCGGGGTCGTTTGTTCCCCGCAATATTCATCCTCTGTCGTTGGTCTTCGTCCGTCTTGTTTCACTTTTACGAAATGTCATTGCGTGATCGCGTTAATCGTCCGTATTAGTACACATGCGTTGTCGGATGCGGTGGCAGGCTACACATTGTCAGCGTACCGAGTAGCGTTGTCCGAGAAGTCGGCCAAAAATTTTCCAAGACAACTGGAGAGCGATTGCTCAAGGAATCTTTACATGGCCCCTGTAATTGTTTGTCGAAGAAAACATAAAAGACCCCGACGGATGGCTAAAAATTGTACGGTCACCCCATTGGACATATGATCTCGTAAGAATACGCCTGTACTCGACAAACGACCAGCTAAAAGACTGTTCCTCGAACAACAGCCGACGGAAATCGTGCACTCAGCTATGATCCAGAACGTCCGAAAATGCCCTCACCGTACGACATACGTTATTACGGTGGCAATGCTGGCGGCGACCATCGATATCAGTGGCCACGGTCGCGGTGATGGTCGTAGTGGCAATAGTGGTGACGACGGTGGTGACGCTGGTGGTAGCGTCCGCGGTAGGCGCTAGTCAAATGCAAAACATCCATATTGAATCAGTTTGCGCGCCAGTAGCTGGACGAGCATTGTGTGCGCGAACAATCAAAACACTAGGCACTTTTCACTTTTTCACCATTAATACCGGGAACGGGGGGAGTGGTGGAAACCGTTTCACCGGTTGGCGTTGATGGTGGCGGTAATTATGACGCTTAAAAAGAGAAAAGTAGGAGAGGGGTAGCTGGAGGAATTTGGCTGGACCTGGCGCGGAAAAGGAAGAAGGGCTGGCGGGGGTAACTCGGCGGAATGGACTCAAGGGAATTGAGGAGAGCGCGGAACTTAAATATTCCGGCGGAAAAGCCGCGGCCGTTGTTGCGCGCTAATTCCTTTTGATGATTCTAGCAATTCGCCCGCGCCAGCGGCAGCCACTCTAGGAACTAGTTAGTAGTTGGACAAACAATTCGGAATTACATGCGGTGCGTCTCCCTACCGTGGCGAAGAGATACGAGCGAGACGGAGAGTGGATTAACTCGAACGGGAACGAGACGGAGTCGTGGGTAGAATCGGGGTGGAAGCGGGATGGAGTCGCTGCGGAGCCGGATAGATAGATAGAAAACGGGATGGAGGGGGCAAGGAGGAAGACCGGAAAGTGGAAAGGGAATCGGGAGAAGGGGACATATTATAGACACAAAGAGTACTACGAGAGGTCGGTACATATTTAACGGAAGCAAAGACTCGTCGGGGAAAGAATGAAATTGAAATAGTCCGAGGGGACGGAGATTAAAATTACAGTCCTTCCCGTGACAGAGCGCGCGACGCATGTACTGTTTCTCTTTCGTCGCGGCCGGCGCCCGTTACGCGGAGCGAAACAAATGTCAAAACAGTCACGAGCGCCGGTTGATATTCTCATTGACTCACCCCTTGAATCTTCGCCTCTTGTGCCGAGTGCACGAGTCACGCGCCAAATGTGGAAACGTTTTCTCCTGGCAACCGTGCCTTCCTTTTCTACGAAACACGCACTCTCCCAGGACGGCGGATAAACGTTCTAATCGTACCGTAATGGCCCCGCGAGAGAAAAGTATCAACGCGTGAGTACACAGTGCTGCGTCCCGTATTTTCGAGGGTGCTGGAAAAACGAGGACGCGAATGAGAACGGAGAGCGAGCGGGGGTGGGGAAGACGGCGACGACAGGAGTGATGAAAGCGAACGAGGTACAACGAGGTGTAGGAGAAAGTGGAAGCGAGACGAAGGGGTCGCGGCAAGATCGATCAGCCCGCGCGAAATTTCACTCGTGCCGAGTTTTCTCATTCCGCACCCACCCGCCATTAATGTCGCGCGCATATGTTCGCGTCGGTACCCACCATCACGAGGGCACAGCCTACGCCGCTGCCTCTGCCGCCACACTCCACTTCCAGTTTCATCTCCGTCTGCTTTTTTACATGCAACCGGGCCAGTTGCACCGGCAGCACTGCTTCCGCAAAAAACGAAAAATCCTTCTTTATTCGAACGCTTTCTGCTCGGCGGTAAATAAAAAGAAGGTTGCGAGGGGAGGTGTGTGCATGTGCACGCTTTGCGCAAAATGCGATACAGGATAATCGAAGGAGCGGGACAGTGTCGAATGGTGATATACGATAGTATCGTTGGAGGGGCGTGAAGGGAGGGCGAAGGGGTGGAGAATCGGCAGTAGCGATGGCTGACAACAAAGTTCGTGCGGATCCGCCGCGGTCACCGTGTACACCGTGGAAAAGTTGGAACGCTCGTTTCCACCCGTAACGGGCGACTGTCGTTCCCCTTCGAACGTCCGAGCGGCTCCTACTCTTCCTTCTTCTTCCTGCGAATATGGGTTAGGTGTGCGCGGAGCAGGGAGACGGAGGACAGGGGAGACAGATAGCGGAGAATAGTTCGTTCCGAACCGCAAAAAGTTCCTACATAGGGCAATTCCAGGCACGATGTTCCACATTTCACGGGAGTCTCGTTCTCCCCACACGACATCCTCATCCTCGTCCTTTCCCGTTCTCTCCCGTGTCCCTCTCGAGCCTTGCCTGTCCACGCTAATTTCTAAGGCGAGACAAACGAATCTTGCGGCCGTTCGCAGAATTACTTCTTCCTCCTTTTTTATCCGATATTAACCGACGGCAGGAAAAGCTTTTAAGTATTATCATAGCGCCGCTAAGGAGCGGCACGGCGGAGAAACTGCTTTCCGATACACATGCATGCACGTAGCTGCCTCCGCTAATTCTCGCTTCGTTTGCGCGCTAATAGTTTCTGAGTGTTCCCTTCCAAGCATGCGCATGGATTTCGAATCAGGACGAACGCCGACCACTGCTACTAACAAGGGAACCTGGCCAAGTATCCGGATCCGATTTCGTTCTCCCGCAAATATTTAGTTAAGCGCCAAAATCTAAGAGACCCGGCTTTCGTATGTGTCTCCATTTGCATGTTTCAGGAGCGAAGCACTCCTTCATGTTTTACAGATGGAGAACCGAAAACTAGACCGAAATACTTCTGCTTTTGGAAAATCAGAGAGGGTCCAGAAAGAGGGTGAAAAACTGCCGAACTGCACTGTATTCGCTGTGACGCTTCACCCCTTAAATATGAAAACACCTGCCTAAATTCTCCTGTACGAGGAAACACTGGTTTCTCCTAGTCCTACGACAGACAGAAAAGTTGCAACCGTTTAAAGCAACCGACCGAATGGAGTCGCGACACTTCTTACGCCCTCTCGCTCTCTCCCTTTCCCGGCTACTCACACCCCGACGGGGTCATGAAAACTCTAATGGAATACGTGGACGAGGCACACTGCTCGCAGGATGAGAGAGAGAGAGAGAGAGCGAGAGAGGCTCCCGCTGAAATTGGCAAGAGCTCCGGCATTGTCCAGATGAGTCGTTGCCGCGCGCGGAAATTCGCGAACGAAAGCTGCATTCTCTGCTCACCAGAGACGAGGACAAAGAAGGAGGAATAAGAGATGGGACAGGAGGGAAGACAAGAGAAAGAGAGAGGTAGCGGGCGGTGAGGTCGACGGTCCATTTGCCGCTTCTCGTTCGCGGGAGCTAGAAGCTGGTGGCACCTTAAAGACTCACCCCCATCGACAGCTTTTACGTGGCACACTGTTGTGAGAGTAGCTGGAGGAGGCAGTGGAAGAAGGAAGGTGAAACGGGCGACCAAGGGCGGCCCGGTAATTGTGTTTTCCACACCGAAACGCAGAGACACAAGCAAACCTTCCCCTCGCACGCCACCTCCCACCCCTTCGAGCGAGATAAAACGTTTATGGCCTCTCCCTCGTTGCCAGCATCCCTCCACCGCCACCGCCGCCCCCCGGAAGCGCCTTCCTCGTCCTTTAAACATCTCCCCTGACGTGGTCCCGAGAACCTAACCCAAGAAGCTCGAAAGTTTGCCTCGTAAAAGGTGCAGGAGACTCGGCGGCGAAACAGAAGCGCCGGATCCGCAGAAAACGTTTCCACGATAAAATTGTCGATCGCGCCGTTGCGCTGTCGCGCTGCGTGATACGTCGGCGTCGCCGCCACCACTGACGCCACATCGAGGGGATGATGAGCGAGCGAGCGAGCGAACGGAAGAGAGGTTTGGCGCAAGGCTTGCAGCGGGCTAAAACAGAGCCGCAGGGTTTACACGCCCTCCGAGTTTCATACGCTCCGAATAATATGCCAAAATGACGCTGAAACGAGCACCCTGTAACCGGTTTCACGAGGAATGAGATTACCGAGCGGGGCGAGCGAGACTCGTAAAATCCGTGCCGGAAGTTTCGGGCTGCGTCGTTCGCCCCGCGGAAAGTAGAAATCGTTTTATCTTCGCCCCCCTTTGTATCGCACGACCCGGAGCAACTGGGTGCCTCCTTGGCGAAGTCGTATCGAATCGCCTCTTAATGGGCGACGGAGCTATCGGCGAGCGTAACTTTCTTTCCGCCCTACGAGATCTCCATCCACGTCTCGTTTTCCTCTTACTTTCCTGCAGCAGGACTTTTTTGCAGTTTTACGGATCTGTCCTAATTAAAAGGCGGTCGGAGTCTGAGTCGGAGCATTCGCGGAGTATTGAGTTTCACTTGCGGCGCAAGTGGGACGGGCAAAAAGACGAGGTTGCGTCATCGTCGTCGTCGTCGTCGTCGTCGTCGTCGTCGTCGTCGTCGGTGGCGTGGTACAGTGAATAAAGTCGACGATCGACTCACGTAGCTGTTGGCGGCTCTTATCCATAGAAGACCGGGGTATATCCATAGAAAACTCACACTCGAGAGTGCTCCTCCGTTGAACTCGAGTGTTGTCCGAAACTTTTCCGCCTCTCGCCCGCCCCTCTTCTACCCCTCTACCAACCCTTCCTCTTACCTACCCCTTCCTACTATCTCGGCAGCGCTCTGCTGGGTTAGTCTCGATTGCACTTGTTTCCATGGCTTGTTGTACGGGTTTGCCTTCCGGCGCGGTGCACTCGTGCAACTCGCGCACTTCAAATCCTTTCCATGAATACCGAATGTACCGGTGAATCCGATCTCCGTCGTCCACGTAGCCCTTCTCGTCGTTGTCAGCGGCGGGGGCGTCGTCATAGGCAGTGTCGAATTGCCCGATCCAATCTTGCCTAGCTACTTTTCAGCGCCGATCACGACTTTCTTCATGCATTCGTGTTTTTCATGAAGAATTTTACCCTCTCTTCTCTTCTTACACATTTTCCACATTATATTTTTAATGTTATACGAAAATGAAACGTTGCAGTTATTTTCGTTTGTTTCCGCTCTGTTTGTCATCGGCGATAATGCCATTGTGAAGCGATCCAGCATGACAGTGCTTTCGTTAGGCAAACAACGGGTGGACAGCAGCGTGATTACGGAATACACCATCTATGCTCGAAGAGGTTTAACCTCGCGATGCTGAAGATTTACGTGAGATTGTTACCGTCGAAGGGATCTGTGTGCTTGAACATGACCCCAGTTCTCAAGTAGCTATCGCCGAAAAATTGCAACGGCATTATTTAACGGGTCGCGCTGTCCCGGAAAGATCGTGATTTGGGGAAAATTGTCACGTGCAAGAGGACGCTACTTGCGGAGAGGGCCTTTTCCGAAGTTTCGGCATAGCGGAAGGGTGGAGAAGGCGAGGGAGGGAAAGAATGAGGACAAATGAAAATACATTTTACTCGAGGGCGCGGCCTCGCGGGACACGGCTCATCGAAAGGGGTTGGCTGAGGACCGACAGTGGCAGGAAAATAAAGGTCAGGCCAGCGTCGAAACGCGGCTTCCTGTCGCAGAAGGAATGAAAGAAGCAGAGACGCCCGTTGACGCTTGAAAACGCACACAATTGCCAATTCCCGGGGCTACCTTCGGTGGCGAAGACGGTAACTCGGGCGGCGAGAAAGGAGGCGACGATGAAAGGAAAGGGGGGCCGATGGTGCTGTTGATTTCTTTGATATCGCCATTTATATTGTCGTCTAGCAGAGGGCCACATCGATCAATCGCTGATACCGCCTTCGTAGAAGAACCGGTTCGGTGGAGAGTGGAGGCATATGAGAAGGGGCTGCGCAATAGAAGAATGTCATCGCCGAGGAGGACGACGCAACGGAGACGAAGGGAACGAAGCTTTTCTCGTCCTCGTCCTCGTCCTCGTCCGCTCTCGATCGGAAGGAGCGTCTGACAGGCGTCGACGCCTTCTGTTTTGTTCCACGATACCTGCGACCTCGTTGAAATGTCAAGGAAGAGAAAGCCGTCGCTCGATGGACCGCGCGCGCGAACGAGCTTGAAACGAAAATAAAAGAGCAGTCGGAAACGAAGCTCGGCAACCGGTGTGCGCGCCTCTGTTCCACCCCCCCAACCCTATCCACCTTTCTTCTTTCTGCAGCCGAACTACGTCGACGTCGTATTTTGTCAACGTCATGCGACGCTACAACAGCTTTCGGAGGCAAGAACGGCGAGAGAAGAAGAAACGCGAGAAGGCGCCGGAGAAATAGGACGGTAATAGGACGAGGGGACGTCGTCAAAGTCGCGTTTCGCGCGACTGAGTCGACTTTGTATCTCGTTAAACTGTCCCCGGCATGAAAGTAAGTCGCCGTTTGCTTCGTCTGCTCTAATTTCCTTGTCGATAGACAAACAAACGTCTACGGCGTTCCTGAGAATCTCCGCTAGTCAGGATTATAGCCTGCCTCCGCGTCGCCCTGCCAGAGCCGGTACTTATTACGGCGCACCCGAAAGTGCGACAAGCAGCCTGGATAACGCGAAGCGGGGGGGATCGGACGGAAATGAAGCTCGACGTCCAGTGCCACCCGTTCATCCGGCCACGTCGTTTGTGTCGTATTTGCTCAGCATCGTACAATGCCACGAGTTCCTGCCGCCTCCTTTCCTTTCGTTTCCTTTCCTCTCGTGGCTTATTTCTCGATGCGAATCTTAGGAATGGCGTAAAAGGACGTAACAGGCAAAGCAAGCTATGTTCTTTCGGTCAAAGCAGCGGAGCTTTTCAGCGACATGTTCGCAGGGTCGACCCAGAGCTGTCCGGAGGTAGCTGCGCCCGGGGCAAAATCGTAATATGGCGCCTGTTCCTCAAATCAGTTATAATGAAAGTTGATGATGGTTTTTTTAGACAAGCAGATTTTCCATTTGTATCGTGATATACACCGATTCTCCGACACTAGAATAAACTTGATTTTCTCGAAAACAAAGCCTCGTATAAAAAAACGGTACAATGAGTCTTAGCTACTCGCACCAATCATTCTTGCTTCTTCGAATTTTCCTAAGGGAGAATAAACTGTGATCGAGAGGGGTGATATGCGTAAGGTGTTTAAGACAAAGAAGGATAATAAAATCGCCTTGGCAACGTCCTCCTCGCGCAAAGGGCGGCGTGCTTGTGTACCCATGAATTCTTCGTCAACGACGAAAACTCCGACGACAACGGCGCGATTGTCCTTGATAGCTAAGAATAATAGTAGGGTTTCGAAGGATCGAAAGCGATATGTAAAACTCGAAAGGGGAAGAAATTGAGGATTCTGCTAGGAGCTAGGGAATTCTTTTCGATGCTGACGCTGACTATCTGACGCTCGAATATTACCCAGGTCAGTAAGTGGAGTAAGCAAATATCGTATGTTGCCTTGCTTTGGCATGGATATGTGTTTCGTTAAAATAGTTAAGAGCCAATATATTAGCGTTCGTCCTAAATCCAAGTCGCTTGGGAATTTGCCGCCGATTATGCATAGACTCGTCTGGCGAATCTGTCACAGACGTGTCGATCATCTAGCAAGAAAAATTCCATCATAACATTGTCTCATTTGAAATCCTCAGTGACCTTTTAATTCTTCTGCGAAGGTCCAAGTAATTCATTGCTCTTAAATATTTGAAACTCTAATCAAACACAGAACTCCTAGATGGAAGTCTGGTGAGGCGCGTGCTCTTCGTTAAGTGCCAAGGCAGTCTCTGTTTGCGTCGCTCTTCAAATTTTCTTTCGACAAATCTATCGAACTTAACTTCCGTCTCACGTTGATCTTCTGTTGGCCCTGCATTTCTTTTAAGACACCCTCGAATGCAAGAAGAACCGGAAATACACGGCGCGCGGCGGGGCGAAAAAAGTCGGTCAGCAAGTTGACGACGTCGAGTTCCGACAGGACCTGGAGAGGGAATGGTGTCGAGGATGCAGTCGGAATTCGGATAACTGGTACGTTCAATCGGCATCGCAAAATAGCCCGCAAACGGGAAACTGCGAGCGACACGGTCGTTGCACACTCCGATGGCTGACGACCTATGCATTGTCGTGTTCTCTCTCCCTCCGGTCGGCGTCGGCGTCGGCATCGGCACGCACGCGGCAGCACACGCGACAGCACACGCGGCGACACGCTCTCCTTCCTTGTCTCCCACACTGACGGTTTCGCGCCCTGTGCAAAATTCACTCGGGCCACCGCATCGGTCCCTCTTCCTCGTTCGTTCCTGACTTTGTGAGCTATAGCGGCCTCCCGCTCGCACCGGCGCGCAACGAATTCGCTTCCAACTGGCAGAGCAAACTCGCATCCATCCCGCATCTATCTCGCGTCCAGCTCGCAGCAAACGCAACGAACGCACGGAACACGGACACAACGCGGGATTGTGCGAAGGCGCGCGCGCGCGCGCGCACAATCCCGTATACACGCGAGCCGGACCCGCGGAGTCAATTCAATCAATTGGCCGGAGCCTGTACGGTACCTATTTGCATTTACTGCCGGACCGACAGAATGCCGCAACAGACGAGCCGGAAATTAATGTGTTAGCTTGCTAATTGCTAATTAAAAACACCACCGCCGCGGCGCTCGGGCGTCCTACGACAGAGCTCGATCCGCGTACGTGTGCGTGTGCGGACGAATTGCACATACGCGCGCAGATCCACGGCCTTTTGTGCAATGACGAACTGTTCTCCGGGTTCCTATCGTCGCCAGGACAAAGGTACGTCCATTAACCCGGTGTGTCAATTGGGAAGAGCGCCTTCGTGACAATGGAGGGACCGTTTCAAGTGCCCCACGTTCCTCTCTCCTGTCCTAGGTGTTATCTCTATTTCCGCGGCAATGCCTCAGCCAACGTCTCAGCCAATGCAGACGCGTCTACTCTCATTGCGGACGAGGCGAAAGATTTCTGCGTGGAACTTGCCAGCGGGGGAGGGAAAGTTCCACGTGGTGCGTGTCAGGGCTGGCAACGATAATTTCAGTCTGTTCGGCTTGCCGCACGCTGGATCAAAGTGCTCCGGCCTGCAGTTTTCCTCGTTAGGAGCATCTGGCATGTATGTATATACATTAGCTTCGAGTTGCACGATGCGTGGAATTTTGCCTCTGCGACCTTATAGGTCGATGGGTATTGACGAGGCGGTAATAGGACCCCTTTGATGCGAGTCTTAAGGGAAATTGACGCGATCGATCGGAGATCGATACAGTCGCCTCTGGCTCGTCGTTGCCAATTCAACGTGCAGTAGAGATGCTAAGGTGGCCGTGTAATCATCGTCTTCTAGCATTCGAAATTCGAGTCTAGTAAAACTCGTTTTATTACTTTCGTAAAGACGATTCAGACTTGATAGATCAGCTGATTTACGAGTACACTCGAAAAAGCAAGGAAATGTTGTGCGCTGGGTACGTGCTATGGAAAATAATTGAAGTCGAGAAAAAATATACAACTCTTTTTTTCAATCCGCCTCTTCTCGCTCTCTCGCCCGCTTATCTTTTTCCATTCCCGTCGTCTGTAGTACGCCCACGCCCGTTCAGTTGAGAGTGGCGTAACGGCGGAATATAGCTCCGGCATATCTAGGTATCGTCTTCCGATTCTCAGACTCTTTCTTTCGGGACCCCTGACCTCTGTAAGCGGCTTCCTGTTATGCATTCCCGCTCTTTGTCGTCCTTGCATTTTCGACTTAGCCGTACCACTCGTTTCCGCAATAAATCGGCTGTTCCTAACATTCGTGCTATTCCGAGAGCAAGAGCGAACGAAGGGAGAGGGAGATTGGAAGATCGAGTTTCTGAATTGAACGAGGGGATGAGACGAGGCAAAATCATTGTTTCCTTAGGAGCCGTTCGTAACAGTTTCGAATCCGATTACCTGAAGTCGCGGAAACGCTCGTTATCGAGGAATTTCTTCGACGTCCAGTTGCATCCCCTTCCGCCAATTTTGCGTTTCTCTCACCGCTCGATTCGAATTCTACTTACTGGCGAAGGCGCACGGCTCTGTGCAGGCAGCCAGCACAGCCCTCGTTTTCTCCACTGCCGACGTTAGTCAGGTCCCAACGTTCGAGTGCATGGATCTTCCATCGATCTCGCGGCCTCAAACTTTCCTGCGTTCAAACTCAGACCTCGTTCATCGTCGGAACATTGTGCCGAAGAAATAGCTTTCGTCGTTTTATCGACGAAAAAAAGTCATAATAGACGTCTACGGGTCGGGTTGCTTCTCCATTAATCTCTCGTACCTTCGTCTGTTGCTAATAGATTGAAGTCGTCGGCGCGCGTTGTGCGAGTCGCATATGCCTAGAGTGCACAAAAAAGAGGGGAATGCATGTGATATCGACGTCAGGGGTGGGCAAGAATATTCCTCTTGTTCGTTCTGCTGCGTCCACTATTCTCGTCATCTTCAACGTCCGTCGACTGTCGAAGTAACTTGAAAATATAAATGGCGCGGTACTCGGTTGTTCCCTTCCCCAAAGTCTGTTAATCAACGTGCAATGAATTATTATCGTAATTACGAGTCGGCGATAGTCCTATCAATAGTAGTGGATACCGCACATTTTGTCAAGATGCTCCAGACCGTTCTGAGTACATCGTTTTATTAGCATCGCTGTCTGCACATTTCACCACGAGTCCTCGCTGACAAATTTAGATTGCAGGAACATCGAGCGTTGTCCCAGAAATGGCTATGTGCGTGTATGAAAGAGAAGGAGAGAGAAAGAGAGAGAGAGAGAGTAGAAAGAAATTTGCCCTGTCGAGTTGAAGCGGGTGAAACGAATCTCACGCTCCGGCGAGCGAAACGATTCGTTAATCATAGCTCCACGAATTTTACGGCACGCTTTCATTTGTCACCGGGTTGTCTCCCCGTGTTCGTAGCTTTTTTAAACACTCCGAGCGGGTGTCAGCCCCCGCCGACTGTCGATTATTAACTCGTTATCCTGTGGCGCGGCGCGGCGGCGCGGCCACACGGCTCGTGCATGGCCAGCGCAACAGTATTGTAGGCAGCGATGCTGATGGCGACGATATTGAGGGCAACGATATCCCGAGCGTCGAGATCGTCGACCGTACATACGCGTCACGGACTATTTTCATCGGACGTCACGGCATCCCGGCGTCCCGGTAAATTTCGTTTCCGCGAACAATCCCATCGAGGTCGTTACAGCGATAAAAGGGCATGGACGGCGAAGAAATAACGCGACGAGGTCTCGAGGCGGAATTACGGGGAGGACGAAAGAGGCCGACCGACAGAGAGAAATCACGGAATAATAAAGTTATCACGACGTGGTAGGAAAAGAGTTTTCCGCGGAAGGGAACTCGGTGCCGGGGATTTTTCCTCTCTCGTCGTCTCTGACAACTTTTTGATCGATCGACCAGTTCGCCTACGCGCCCGTGCTTAGCTTTTGATCGAAGACGTTAATTGTCGGGAAGGAAACGCACATCGCCGAAGGAACGGGCAGATATAAAAGAGGAGAGCGTGACGAGCAGAGTGAGAAAAGGGCAAATAACAGCAATCGTGCCCGACTGCCCGGCGTTATTCTCCGGCTTCCTGCGTCCTCTTTACCCAACTTTCAACTGTCTCTCCACGAACTCGCGACCGGTCACGACTGACGACTCGTTCGAGAACGATAGAGGCCGGTGAAGAGAGGAGAAGCGGAGATATAAAGCAAAGAAAGGGAAAAAAAGGGAACGTACCCCGGGAGTTTTTTCGGGAAAAAGAAAAGAGATATCTTTTAGAAGAGCCGATTCGTTCGCCTCCCCTGTTCCCGCGACTTCGTGCACCACGAACCCAACCCTCGTTACAGAACTTTTAAACTCGGCGCATCACTCGTTACCTACGCTCACTTGCCCCGTACCGATTGAAGGAAAACACGATTCCTTCGAGGCGACTTCAACGCGACGACGGGGACGACAAAACTTTCGAATCTTCGCCAGACTTTGCCGTACCTCGAACTGCGAATGACGTCAGATGACGCCTGCTTTCAACTCGAATCCGCCGATTCATCGGGCTATTTCGCTTCGACATGCGACAGGATGGTCTTTCGTCTCTCCGGCGAAGCGGAGCAGAAGGAAGATTCGTCCTCTCTCTCTCTCTCTCTCTGCGTCTGCCGGACGACGAAAATTGGGTCACTGCGCGAGTGAACTCTGCGCGGAGGGCAACGTGAGCTCCTCGGTCATTCGTTATTTTTTCGAGCAGAGCGAACGATCCATCATCCTTCGGCTTTGCACTCGGTACGTGAGGCCAGGTGTACCGGTCAGTTCGGTAAAAGTCACGGGGGAAGTCACGAGGGAAGCGGGTCGCACGTGTCCAGGAAACGGAAGCAGGTATCGCTCCGGGCAGGTGTTCTCGCCTTCTCGATTCCTCGAGGCCACGGCGTCTCTCTATTTCCGGTTGTCCAGGATTTCTGTAGTCCGCTTCCTGACGTGCCTTCGAAGTTGCGTGCGAAATTTTCAAGCGCAGGGCAAATTTCCTTTGCGGTTCTCAACTTTTCTTCGCGGTGTACTGTGCGTAGTGTCTGCCCTGGCTTTGCTACTTGCGTCCTGAGAATGAGAGCGACGACGACAGTGACGGGGGGATGAACCGGTTTTCGAGCGTAACGGCTGGGGTGGTCTATTATAGCATTGATTTAGCCGTTCCGGGGCCAGCCCCATTACGTACTCGCGTGGCGTCGTGTGAGGAGCACTGTCGCTTCGGAACGATTGGGTCGTCGGTGGCTCGAACGTAGTTTCCTGTCGTCCACGAGTGGCCGCACGCCTGATCGTTAATCTTCTTCAGGCTAGCTTGTTCCCATCGCGCGCTCTTCCCTTCGCGTAGTTCGTGGCCTTCACATCGCGGCAAGCGCCGGAGAATCAGGTGCTAAAGAGAAGTGCCGGATCGATCCGTCACCGTGCGTGAAATTCAAACTACTATGCCCCTGCTTATCCGTCTGCGAGGAGTGCGATCGCATAGCACTATGTACTGGCTGACTTTTTGCTATGTATCATTTCCAGATCTATCGATTCATCGGATGACGGTCGATGTTGCTTTTAACAGCGCTAGATCTCGATTAGGAACACTTTATCGACACTTTCCTTTAGCGAGGCCGGATCTTCCAGTTTATCTGCCTGTCTCTGGCAGTTTAATTATGTTTTCGTGTTCTCGGTTCACCGAGCAAAACGCCGTGCCGTACGCGAGACGCGCCTTAAGGAGGGACACCAATGGCAATCTAGCGCGAGGAGTTTATAATATCGCGGGCTAGGAAGAGAACGACCGCAAGAAAGCTCGAAACGTACGAGGTTTGCGGAAGAAGATGGTAGAATTTCTCCCGCTACGCCCGCCTCCACCTCTTTGCCATTTGCGCTCGTGGCAGTCTTTCTCGCGGGCACAGGTGTCGCGGCGCAATTAATTCCGAATGGAAAACTTTATAATGCCGGGCCGGCAATATCGCGGGACAAACGGGTAAGCAATTAACTGACGATTGAATCTGCCTAACTCGCACCGCGCTTCGGTCGAACTTTCACCAAAACCGACTCTCCCACCCTTTGCCACCTCTTTCCGCCCTCTCGTCGATCGTTGCACCTCTATGGCAGGCGTATCCTCTCTCCCTTCTCTCACCCTCCCGCGCCACATTTGCTACGTTCGCCACTGTAAACGCTCGCTCGCTCGCTCCCTCCCTCTCAGCCGCTACCGTAAACTATTTATATCAGGCATAAATTTCCCAGTTCGACAGTTACGATCGCTTTAGCCAGTTTGCCCGAATTTCGCACGGAAAACTCGAAAACTCATCGAACCGGCATGGCTTCTCGCCGTTCTTCTCGCTTCCCTCCAGTACTCGCACTCGGCCTCAGTCTTCGTTCGAGCTCGTTCCTCTTTCGGCGGAGCGACGCGGCGGGCGCGGTAATGTCTCGAGCGAACAAGTTTGTGCGGTCCGTTGTCGGGTAGCCGAGGCCGCAAATCGCCGCTAACGCTTTTCACGTCGTCGTCGCCGTCGCCTCGGCTATACCCGACTATTCTGTCAAGGCGACAGAACGATAAATTATTCCGGCATAACGTTTCACCCCCGCCCGCGCCCGCGCCCGCGCCGCCTCTCTTTCGAATCACCCCTCACTCGCACCTCTCTGCCCGGCCGTGGCGCTCGGAAGTACACCGCGCGCGTTGTATCCGCCGCGTTGTCGATCGAGGCCACTTTTTGTTCCATTATGCGAGAACGCTCGCAGTGTACCGGTTCGGTTCGGTTCGATCCGATACCACTGCCTCACTCTTCAATAGCCCGTACCCGTTTTCCACGGGAATAGTTGCCCCTTCAATACATCGTGCTCCGAACGACTAGAACAGCGCAACTATGATTGGCACAAGCCGCTCGATACTCGTGCGCGTCAGCCACCTCCAGTTCGGAATCTCTAAAACTTTCTTCCGTCCCTTCGGCTTTCTCTCACTCTCTCTCTCTCTCTCTCTCTCTCTCTCTCTCTCTCTCTCTCTCCCTCTCGTCACGGATAACTCGTTTACGCGTTGACGATACGATACCGCGTCAAAGACAAGACGGCACGGATCGATGTCGTTAATGATGTCGGCGTCGCCGTCTAACAGTTTACAAGTTAGAGAGAGTCCTAACGATTTCCCATCGGTTTCGGAGTTCACAGTCTCGCCGGGGACTGCGATGGGAAGAAGATCCGTACAACGCTGCTCTCGAGAGAGCGCCCGGATGCTTAGAGACGCGAGACGCGCGGTACGCTCTTAGCGGATGATTAGGCGAGCCTAATAAAGGAGTATCGATGCGGAGCGAGAAACGGTAGGCGTTAAGGGGAGCGTTGGCGAGGGAACTCGTTGAGAGGAGATAGACACTGACAAGGACAGCCTTGTCGCCGGGCAACGACTCTTACGTAATCGACCTTAACATACTGCCACGCAACCCCCAGACATTTAAGCCTCAAAGTATTGCCCAGTATCGCCATTATTTATGGATTTTAATTTAATGCAAAATCTGCTGTCTCCGTCGTTGAAAAGGGATTATTATGCTGAAATAAAATTGCATAAAACAATTTCCGTGCGCGTAGTATTCCCAGAAGCGACCAACATTGGTGACCGCTTCGATTCTCATTGCCGCAACTGTTTTTTTTTTCAGTTTCAATTTTGTTTTTTATGTGCAATTACAATGTGCTGGGGTCTGATTGATAAAAGTCGTTGCCCGGCGATAAGCCTGTCCTTGTGAGAGGTGCGGATCGCTTGCGTGCTTGTTAGAGGGGGTCAGTCGACGCCTACGCGAAAACAATACCCGGTGTCGTCGTGTTTATGGAAATCCGTGTTGGGTCGAGCGCGCGGCGTTAGGGACGAGATAACGCTTGCAAATCGCATTACACCGAGCGCTACACCATCATCCACCTAACCCACCTACGAGCGGCTGTCCCAGCGGCGTACCCGACTCTAGCCTCTGTACATCGTTGGGGGGTGACTAACCTGCGGCTGCCACAACCGCCTTTGCTTTCGATCCTGCCAGTCCTACTACTGCGTACGTTTTCTTTCTACCGCTCCCGCGTCAAATTTTCCAATATTTAAGGATGCATTAGATATCCAGATTTATTTATTTACGGGCTTAAGCCCTGCATTTGCAGTACAGTGAAGAATAACCGCATTAAGAGTTAAAAATCGCCACATTTCGACACGACTGCGTGTCTCTATAAGGTAACGATTTGAAGAAGACAATTATTGCAAGTACTTATAATTTCTTATCGACGATAAAGAAAAATTGAGTAATATGGAGTTGTGTTAGAGTAAAAAGTTAAACTAAAGAGACTGTAATTAAAATCGTAAGTGTAATTTTGAAGAGAAGCAGACGGCGACATGAAGAGACCGTGTGATACACGTACATACGTAGATGCATAGAATTGTGAGGCGTTCACGTTCATGCGTTCATACAGTGGCGTACCGCGTTCCATTCTAAGGCGTCCCGTGGCGAGTGAAGAGAGAGAGAGAGAGAGAGAGAGAGAGAGAGCCTCGTTGTCTACCGCCTCATGTCTTCCGTCTCCTGTCACCCCTCGCAGCTCTCGGACCCTTTCGGGACACACGGTTTTATGTGCACGCGCCTCTAAAGGCCAACGTCTCTCTATTCTCGAGTAATAATCGCGCATGACGCCTGGCGTGGGAAGTGCGGTTATACGCACCGAGATGGTCATCGTGACGACGATGACGACGACGATGACGACGACGATGACAGAGTATGAGGAAGTACAAGAACGGAAGGACGAGGAGAGGCGATGGACACGACCGACGGCTGCGGAGGAAGGTTTACCGTGTCAACAGGCACGGCGACTCTGACACGGCGCGTCATTAGTGGTCGCGTGCAAACGCACATCTACCCTTGCCTGGCCTACCCTCGTTCTCTCTTTGCTCGCTGCCTTTACGCTCGACTCGTGCTCGTACGCGATTCAGCGAGTACATTATTCGTCTGCCAACGCCGACTCGATCGTTCCCGATGCTTGCACGCGTATAGCTTAACCAACGACTACTTCCCCGGGACAAAATTTCAAAAACCATTTGTCACACTTGCCTTGGTTAATGGCATCTTTTCGGCTTTAAAAGCATATTGTACCGAAAAGACTGGCTACTGTCGTCCAGTGTAAAATCCAGAAAAATAAGAAGTATTTCCTCAGTACATGTTAAAATCTGCAGAAACTTATGGGTCAAGCGTCAAGCCATTACATGGATAGCGTATTACGGCTGAGACCTCACCGGAAGAACAAAGGACAAATGCTATAAACTTTGTCTTCTTCGTCCGGTGAAAATCCGTGCACTGTGTCAGCATAGGGAAGTCGCGCAGTCCATGTATATAAGGTATACACGGCATTGACGAGCGATCGAGGAAAAAATGAGCGATCGTCTCCGCGCGGAAGTTTGGTTTGGACCGTGAAAGCATCGGGTGTTTTCGAGCATGGAAAGTAGCGAGAGCAGCAGACGGTTGGCAAGCCGATTTCCTCCGGCAGGAAATTCAGAAAGAGCTGCTTGGAAGCGCGGAAGAGGCGAACGACGTCGACGACGACGACGACTAGGCGAACAACGACGCCACGGTGGGGAAGAAATAGGAGAAAAGGGGGAAGAGGCAGCTTATATGTAGCGCGCCGTAAGCTTGCTCGTTCTTTCCTCAAAGGGGTTCAATAGGGCGAGAGGAAAACGTTCGGCACGAAGCGCAGCTGCATAGAGAGAGAGAGAGAGAGAGAGAGAGAGAAGAAGAGAAAGTTCGAGAGGGTAAGGGCAAAGGAGGGGGATTTAAAGTAGTAGACGAATTCGCGGAAGGGGTGGCATCGGAAGTTTGGCTTTAAAATAGACGGGCGTGGAATCCTAGAACGCTTTTCAAAACGTTTTTCTTGCGCCCCGTACATGTCGCCCGCGCTAATGTAAATATTTTGCGAGAACACACTCGTTACGTACGCAGGGACGCGTGTTGGGCGTGAAAACATTCGCATCGGTATACTTGGCTCTTGCGAGGGCTTTAATCGCTGATGTCAAGTAGCGCGTATCACGATGCCTGTTTACCATACGCGTATCTGTCTCGCCGTCACGATATTCTCCTCGAACCTTTTCCTCTTTCCCATTCGCATTCACACATCCCCGTCGTGTCTGGCTCGCGATTCACATAAAACGTACGAGCTTCCGGCTCGTGCCCCTTTAATTCTTCCGCTTGCCAATTAAAACGCCGACATCGCGCGGCCCACGACAATATGAGTAAATAGCGTTCAAGTAATTGGCGTACGCGTGGCGTATAAAGAAGCGGAATCGATATCGGTCGAAATTCATGGGGAACGGGAGAGATAAATAGGCGCGGGGTGCACGTTATAATGATGTCGACGATTTTGGCCGATAGATGAGCGAACGGATTAAACCTCGATTCTCCGCTCGCAGGTGAGTTGAATTTTTTCAGGGTCTGCTTCCTGATTAGAGGTCCTTCCGCTCTGGAATTTTGGCTCGGAATTTAAGTGCGGCACGGCGGGGGTTAAGGATCGCTCGTTCCGAGCCCTAAGTGGCGATTACGGAATTCGTTTCTCTCCGCTCTGGCTCTGCCTCGTCGAAAAGTGAAACGCGCGCTTCTTCTCATTTATGCGAACCAGCGAATTCTGGAGTTTGTGTGTTGGCCAGGCCGCGGGCAGTCCGGCGTGTTATCCGCCATGCGGTTTAGCCTGCCGTCCAAGGTGCGATCCAACCTGAGATCCGACGTGCAAGCACGTGTACATCCGAGAAATACGAGGCACTCGGGGGTCGCGCCTGACCTCTAGGTCTCCATTAGCGCGCGACGGGTCGCACACGACAACGTAATGCTCTACCGCGTCCCACTTATTATAATTTGATTAAAACACCCGCGGGTACTCATCCTCGGTTATCCGCATTTAGCATTTTTCGATTTTCCACGTGCCAGCGTGCTGGTGCGTCTCCTCCGCATTCCGCCCTCCGCCCCTGCCCGCCATCGATCTCCCATAAAGTTTAATAAGATTTTTACCTGCGCTCAATCTCGAGCGATGAATCCCAAGCAATGGGTCCCGTAACAAAGCACCAGCGCCTTAAATGCCTGCAAAGTGCATTCCCGAGCGATGCGCTCTTAACCATATATCGCGTGTGGCTGGCCTTTGACATTTTTTTAACAGACGCGCATCCCGATCAATGACGTTCAAATTGACGGGCAGCGTGGTGCCGATCGTAAAATCTTACTAATTCATATTTCTTGTTGTACCCGGTTGACGCGTACTGGTGTCGGTTATGGCGCATCCGGGGCGATTGTGAGAGAGCACGCGCGGACGGACATTAGAGAATACGTATCGCTGTAAATCACTCGCGGGAGATTTCGTCGGCGGGGCAAATTGCATTGCGCTCGTTTACCCGGAAGCGCCACTTAAAAACTACATTCGGACGATACGGTCTTTTTTTATGCGGAGGGAAAATTTAATTACGTTCACGGGCTCGTTCCGACCTAGCTTCGCCGGTATTTCGCGTGAGCGTTTGATCCCCAGAATCTCCGCGCACTGTGTCCGACTTAGAGCGTTATCTCGTGATTATCGTCTGCCATTAACCCTTTGCACTCCCGTGTCCACTCGCAGTGGCCATCAACTGGCATTGGATATGTAAGAAAATATGATCTTGCCAGTATACGATGATTGCACAATGTGTAGAGACTTCCAAATAATCTTTTTTATTCCCACACCCGCGTATCGTCGAGAACTCACGATCGTGCTCGGGGGCCACTGTCAGTCGACACGGGGGTGCAAACGTCGTCGTGCTTGTACCGTATCGCAGATCGCAACCTCCTGGTCAAATGAAAGCCTTACATCGAAGATGCAGCCCGGGGCGCGCTGATGTGCACGGCACAATTGCCTCAAAGCATAATCGTTGAAGGACATAACGCCCCGAGGATCGTGCTCTTGCATGGTTCACAGGAAGGAAGAACGAAATCCGAAGCTAGCATCCGCAATAGTACAGTATCTATGTTCTCTGGCTCGTGCATTTGATGCACCCATACGAATGGGTGCCATGTCCAGTCGTGAGAAGATTCAAAGGACACTCCGCAAATTCTTCCACAACCTCTTGAAACGTAACGAGCGGCAAATCGAAGTTACTTGGTTAGCCAGATATTTTATTTGCAACGTGGGGCGAGCATCACCTCTGCGCCGAGTCGACTCTCCTTACTCATGGCCACGATGGTTTCCTTCAAAATTGCGGCGTGCAATTGGGCACGCGGTGCGGGCGGGCGTGCATCAAACTCGGCGATATAAATAAACGTCTGGCCGACGTGCCGAAGAAATTATATTTATACGGAATATCTGCTTTTTCTCTCACCTGGGATTCTCGGATATTGTACGTTACGGCTTACGGCCTCAACCGCCGACGTTAAGGACCAAATAACGGAACCGTGACAAACGGCAGCGGCGACCTGCGGATTTTGAACCCGAAACAAAACTATGCGCGTGCGTTCGGGCTTGATTGAGGCGTTCCGTTTTTCCTCTATATATATGACGTCGGTGGTCAAGCTATTCACTAGGTGGGTACCAGTGGCGTTGCCCTTGAGCGACTATCCCCGAAACAGCGGCACGCGGTGGTACGTTTATGGACTCAACTGCAGTAAACATTCCGTTGAACGAGCAAACTGGGACACGTTGGACCAGACAATACCGAAGGAACGAGGGTGGTTGCGCCATACGAAATTAGAGAGACGGTCAACTGTGGTGCGAGACGAGGGCAGAGAGAGAGAGAGAGAGAGAGAGAGAGGGGAGGGGGGGCGCAAACTCGCAAAACGTGAATCGAGAGCCGAGGCACGAGACAACGGTACACATGCACGTACGCACAGGCATGTACGCACACGCTCGTCCAAGCTTGCCCCGATAACCGTTCGTGCGAAAATTCAAACGACGCGCCAACGGTGCACCAGTGATAACACGCGAAATCCGATATCGCACGGTGGCGGATCATTGACTGAACCGATCGATGTTATCGTGCTTCGGGTATTGTTTTTCCCACACTTGACGGACTTATGCGAGTGCGTGTGCGAGCGCGTACTTTTCCACCATTGTGTTTCGCGCTGACGTTTGTGCGAGTTTATACCTATGTGGGCGATTATTATGAAAATGGTCTATATGTTACGGAGTCTATAAATACTGACTTTGTCTTTGGCGTAGAAATGAATTTCTTGCCGACGTATTTATGCTGCACCACGTATGGCGTAGGCGTACGTCAAGTATGTTGTGACTTCAGAATGCTAAAGTACGTGGGTAGGCAAAAAATATAATAAAATTGACGAAAGTCCCAGCCTAACATTGCAGTGTAAGCGAAACATTCGATGGCTTCAGACTTTAACCTTAGAGTGAGACCACTTTCATGATCAGTGGCACGTACAGCGAGGGAGGGGTTCGTCCGTCGCGTGCGAATGACTAAACGAATGGAAGGCCGGTCTGTCGCACGCCTCGCACGAGGGTGCGTCGGGAGTCGGCGACGTCGAATGAGATTGACCGCACGTAGAAATATTTTCTTAGTACCGCGCGGAAAAGCACCGAACGATCAACCGTGACTCCGACGGCGCGACCGACGCTGACGTCGCGTCGGAAAACATTCCTAAAAGCCGTTTGCTCGTTCGTACACAGACAAACATCAATACTGGTGGGCGGTGCCAGGTGAACCGTGGTTCGGCCGAAGCGACGCTCTCGACGTTCTCCGCACTGGCACGTCCTCTAACGTTCTTCAAGCTTTGAGAAAACTCTTTCGACTTACCTCTGCGTTTCGCCTACTGCGACGACGAAACATCGTCCTGAGACGAGAAAGAGAGGGAGGGACGGAGAAGCAAGTGGCTACGAAAGCCGTTTCCCTTTTCCCATTCCATTCTTCCCCTTTTATGGAGGAAAACACGTACTTACGGTTTACAAAGCCGTCGGTAACCGCGCGTGGCTTCTCCCATTCGTCCACCCTAGTGGCTTCTTCCATTCCTTTGTTTACACGGCCCACCACCCGCGCATCTCTTCTAGCTCCTCCATTGAACATTACAAAGACTCAAGCAGAATATCTCACACACTCGTGCGCTCGGCATTACGGCACGCCCGCGCCGCGCGTAGCCTCGCTGCGCAGCCCCGAGACCGCTCTCGAAGACCCGATTAAATTTGCCCAACATTTGCGTTTTATCACCAGTCCCCTTCAATCCCATTCGCGCGAGTTTGCTCGAGGCCAACACGCCACGGCATCGTGCATTTATTTATCCATCGGCTCCGCGAGCCAGTGTCGTCGGCCGGTAGGAAAGAGGACGGTTGAGACGACTAGCTCATACACCGGGAGCCGAGCCGAGCCGAGCCGAGAGGGGCTTCACTTCTGGCGTGCTGCGATTCGAAGCACTATTTTTTCCACGACTCGTGTAAACAGAAGATTTGTCTGTTTCTCTTTTTCGTCTTTCTCTATCTCTATCTCTATTCTGTCTCGTCCCCTCGCTCCGGCCCCGTCCGACTGCCACCCTCCCAGTCTTTATCTCGCTACCGGTACGCGCTTCTGTTTCACGCACTCTTGTACCCTCGTTCGTCGCTCCCGGTTGTTCCTACTCTCGACCAAACTCCGGCGTTCCCCGTATCTGCATTTCTAGCCGTGTTTCCGCCACCGTTGCCACCCGCTTTTCCCTTTTCCCTCCGCTCGCCGCATCTGCATTTGCATCTGCGTCCGCATGGCCCTATCCCTCCCCGTTCCTCGTCTTTCCCCCCCATCCCCCAACCTCCGCCCCTCGCCCGTCTCTTTCGCGCGCGCTTCTCGCGTAATTATTTCTATCCGCGATTGTGATGCAAATTTTTGCTGTTTTCCGTTCCGCCTCTAGCTGCCCCCGCCAGCACGCGCGCTCGCTCCACCGCCCTCAACCCCTTTCTCACCATCCCTCTCTTTTTTCCTCTCCCGCTTCCTCATCCACGTGTCCTTTCACGGGACTTCGCGCTGTGCAGCCCACGGACGATTCATTCGCGTTTTATTGTTGTGACACCGTTTCCATTTCTCCTTTCTTTCGCCCTATCTCCCTTTCGCCTATCTCTTTATTTACGTATCTATATTTATAGAACTCCTGCAGCCTCGTCCGCCCAGTCGTTATTCCTTCCACTTTTGTACGCGACGTGCACGATATAAGGCGATATAATTGGCAATAAAATGAGTGTTGACCGGTGTTATCGGGCAGCCGGTATTACTGCGGCTTGATCTGCCATGTAATAACACCGCATCGTATTCGCAAACTGTCGGCGGAATACGCGACAATCGATAGTCTCGTTTTCTCTCGAAAGGGTTCGTGCATTGACGAATGAAAGGGGAGTGGGTGAAACTACGAAGCGTCGCGAGTAGCGCAGTGTCCGTTGTGCACGGGATATCGATAACGGCAGACCCGTCGCGTTATCGGAAAGTGTCACGACATCGCCTAATGTAATCATTTCTCGGGAATCTATCTGCATGAGCGCGGCCGTTTTTACACTAACCGTCCCCTTGTGCGTTCCTGCGAACTACGCTCGCCCGCTATTTTCTCCCCGAGTCGAAAGATTCAGGGAAAAAGAACGAGGCAGAATTCAAGTGAATTCGCAATGTTATTGTCTGCGCTCTCCAACCTTCAGACCGCGCTTCTGAAGCGTAGCTCACGGAGGATTTGCACGTGCGCCTCTTAATTTAATTGAGCAAACGGGTTTGCAATGTTTCAGCACCGTGCTTAGCAGTGATAGAATCTTTTTCTTCTTGTAACTCTTCAACTGTACGTAATGAAAAAAAATATTATAATTAAACGTTATGAGACTTGGCCAGCGCCTTCGGAATATGTACAATTCTTGACCCTGCGTCGATTAGAAAAATGTTGATGCAATTTATTGCTTTCACGCGTGTTTTCAACGTGGGCCTTGTCGACACTAGCAATTTCTTCCTGAAACATTTCTTTACATCTTCAAGAACGACGAAAAATATTAGATGGACTGCTGCAGTTGGTACACCCTGTACACCCTCGGACTCTCGTATCGCTTATCCGCGAGCGGAAATGTCCCATTGGCACCCTTTGAATCGGATCAACCGTTTCCAAGCCGAAGAGCCAGGTAATCGCACGTGTGCCGCAAAAAGCAACGATATCGAAAACCGCAAGGACTGACGTGTGACACGATCGCTCCTCCTCGCCTTGAGACCCCGAGAAGCCGCCCCAAGATCCGTCTTTCGGAAACGACTGACGTAGATAGTCTGCTTAATTGCCCCGGACTACCCTAATTATCCGGCATCATGATCGCCCGAAAGGTGAAGGGAGAAGGTTTACCCGAAACGACCGGTGGTGGATAAAGCGTGCCTTGCTTAGGTTTATCGGCGAATCTCGGATAGCCCCACTAAGCAAAGCGTCGGCGTTACCAACATAACACGCGCCTGGCTGTCCGATTTTCTCCTCAAACTATGTGCAGAGAAAGATAGCAGGAAAAAGTGCTGGACATACGGATAATGAAAAGTGCCATCCATTATACTCTAAGTGGCTGACGTGGTCTTTAGAGCATTACTCGAACTTATGAGAGGACGAAGTGAGCGTTCACGGACGTCAATGTACATCGGTAGCTTCAATCTGTAGCGTGCATGCACGCCTATTGTCGGCCACGCACGTTCGTGCGCTAATATCGTTAAGGTGAATGACGCTGAAAGCGCTATAAGAACTATTCCTGAGAATTAAAAGCAGCAACCGTTTCATTTCTCGGCGGGATCGAAGACGACGCTGACGCAACGGGTTATTATTCGGATCGGAGTTGGTCGTTTTCACGCATATTTTCGTTCGGTAAGTTGGGTACTTGTCGTAAACGGGATGAACCGTTTCAATCGCTTTCAGTCGCACCGCGTTACTTTCGCGGCAAAGTGTTCCGTGAAGTCTTAATTGACTGAGCTTAGTAAGACAATAAGGTTCAGGAGCGTTCGGGTTCTATCGTCGGAAGATTCTTCAAATCTTTGACGACGAGAGAGGGAATGACGTCGTCGGCGGGCACGAAAGTAATTAATTTTATACCGTCACCTTTCCGGGGAGGCAAGTTTGAAGGAACGATGACGCTAGGATTAACTTAACAAGCCCTCAGTGGAAGCGCGATCGTTTAAATACGATTAAGAACGTGCCATTCGGTAGCTTCGACGTCGCTCGCTCTCCGTTCGAAATGCTACGTCAACGTGCATGCGAATTTTGCATTTAACTGCGCTCTCTCTGTCTCTCTCTCCGTCCGCCGCGTTATTCCGTCGTATTTCAAGATCATGCAAGAGAGACGCTGCGGACTCTGGACAAATAACGGACAAATGGCGGACTGAGTACCGGCGGGACGGCATTGTACCTTTGGAAGCGGCTGTGAAATCCCGCTGCGGCCAATAGAAAAACAAGTCCGCGTTTCTCGCTTCTGAACGGTCGTCAAATTTTGCTACCTTCATTTTTCATCGGCCGTCTACTACGTCTGTGAGGGTCGCCTATCGTCGAATTTTCGAATAATCGAAGTGTATTTCATTCTAGTACGCTGACGGCAGAAAAGTATTGTAGGTTACGTGTAAACAAGATCCCGTTAAATAAGTGTGGCGACGATTTCCACGGGCGTACCTACTGCGTCGTGTGCGTTACGCTCGTGAAATACGTGCATAAATGCGTGTTGATACGTCGAGATGTCGACGAATTGTCGGAAGCCGTCTCCCGGTCGCACGACCGGTTGTCGCGAGGCTGTTTGTGTCTGGCATAAATAGAGATAATCCCACAGAAACGTCCAGAAATTGGGCGCAAGGAGGGAGGTAGGAGGTGCGAGCATACGGAAAGCTTTCATCCGTGCGCCGCTCTGGAAGCTCGTGACGACAGCCAGGACGAAAGCAGAACGAAAGCTCCGTGAAAGCACTGCCGCGAAGGAACGAAGATTTCGACGAAGCGAGGACGGCAGATTTACGTTGCAACTTCCTGGTCGTGTTGCCACAGCATTACACGGCCCTATAATACGGACTCATTGTCTCGCTCTCCGCTGTGTTGCATCTATCGGGTCGTTCGTGCTGCTGTTGACAGGCCAGTAACCATGCAAATTCGTACACTGCGACCAGCCCCTTCAAGAAAATCGTTCGTTCACGCACTTCTTCGCGTGGCCGTGCTCTGCGAACGTTTTGGACCGCGCGCGGTACATATATAGAAGAGTATTTGAATTTTTCAGTCAGAAGAAGAAGGATACGAAGACGAAGCATGCATAGATTCAGAGACAATGCGACGTTACGACGTTAATCTCGTGCTATGGATTCGTCCTTTCGCTTAACGCTATATACGTCGTTCCACGACGGCGCTCATTCGTCGGGAGTACGGATGTCTCGAGGACGATACGAGCGGTTTCCATTGCAGAGCCTCTCCGCGCGCTTTTACCGGCGCGACGGAAGAAAACAAGTGGGTCGGTAAATTTCGAAACTGTATTCCTCGCGGAACGAAAGAGAGAAGTTCCTTTGGCATTCCAGGCCACAAACGACCTTACCGTCGGAACGTCTTCCTCGTTTCTTCCTGACATTGCATTACGCGACTGCTCGGTACAATACGAGATCCCACATTCCTCGGCACGGCGGGCGGTGGGGTGTATTGTACGCTATGAATCGCTGTCACAAACGGCAAAGTAAATAATTTCCTAAAAACGCATGAGTGGCGGCAAAAAGAGGGGCGTGTAACGCTCCGACGCCTTCCACCATGCTTTCATCATGCGGCCTCGTTCAGGCAAGTCCGTAACAATGGCGCGCGCTGCGGCGGCTAATTGAAATATAGAAGCGACCTGAATAGAGAGATACTCTTGTAATCGCATCCGTTGTTTTCGGGCCACTATCGGTGGGAAAGGATCGCGCGAGGGTACGGAAGGGAGGTTGGGGGGTTGAAGAGGATGAAGAGGATAGAGGGAGATAGAAGGAGCGCAGAAGGGGTCGGTCGGGTAGTACTTATTGAAAAGTTAGCGATATACGAGCAAACTTCTCAGCTCGGGGAGGCTTTCAAGGGAACGCGCATAGCGATAAATCGAAACTACATCGATGTTGGATCGTTGAAGGTCCTCACGCGTACACACGCGCGCGCCTGTATACGTACGGAGATACTCGCACGGTTCGCAAGACCGGGATCCATCGACGTGGAGGAGCCGGACGACGAGAAGGAAGAAGTTTCGCTCGAAGAGGGACAATGATCTAAAAGGGTTCGCTCGGCAGCGAAATTCTCCAAGCCCTTAGATTTATGGCTCCCCGCTCCTCTTCCGTCGCGTCCGACGCCTTTTGTCACTTTTACGCAGCGCGAACGACAGCGTGTGTCTCTTCTTCACTACCGACACGCTTTTCTTTCAATTAGTCGGCTGCGTTAACGACGCTCGCGATATCGATATTCCGAGCGCGACGTAATGATACGTGATCGTGGATCGAACGTGTAACGGCACCGTCGCGTCGTCGAGCACCCCCTTTGCTATCGCGCTCCATGCTCCATGCCGACGGTCGTCTTCGCTGGCGTTTTGAAATTTGCCGCGCTTAGCGCATCGGCAAGCGCAGTGCGGCGCGGCGGAGAGCAGAGCGGCCAATACCGAGGCAATGACGGTAGCCGGATAATAGCCCGCCGTGTCACTTCCTGTGGGGTCGATACCGTGCGAACGCCGCCAACCCTCCCCTTCGCTGCTCTTCCAACAACGCGCGTTCCCTTCCACGCTTCCACCACCGTCGGACTACCCACCTCTCCCCGGCCGTTTTATTACACCCGTTTCGTCGAGCGAATCGGTCGACTTTAAACTGCGAAAGGGGCAGCCAGGCGAAACCGCTCTGCCGATACCGAATTCAAATTTGCCGCCCCCGCTACCCCGCCAGCGTAGCAGCGTCTCGCGGGTTGTTACGGCGACTTTATTGCCACCCTCGCTCCGCCTCTCGCTTCACCCCTCGCTCCAGCGTTTTCATCGTTGCGTTCACTCTCCCTCCATCTCTCTCATTCCCGTTCTCGCACGGCCGTTCTCGTTGGTACGCTAGTCGAGGCACCGGAGAGTAATTCGCGGGGTTATAGTTATCACCGGCATTCATCGGGGGTGCGCGCTCGCGCGTAATCGCCTACCTCCACTTTATGCTCCACAATTCCTTGCTTAACGATTCGTTCGTTCATCGCGACGAAGTTTAAAATCGTCGAACGGCCGAGAGGGGTGCATTACGGCGGAGGGGTAATTTGCGATGCGATGCGATGCGATGCGTGGAACGAGCGAACGGCCGACCGGCCGAAGGACGTTCCGTAAGAAACGGCGAGAGAGACGCGCCGGCGATGAAAGCAATTTTTCCATACACACACAACGTGCCTGCTGCGACGATAAATCTCCGCCGCGATACCTGTTGCCGACGCGATAAGACGGACCATTTATAACTATGAAATTTAGCGACAGCTATGCGGAAAAATAGGCGGCATGGGGAAGTGAATGTAGGGATTGTGGTCGCTGCGATCATTGTCCTCCTCGAGCAGGGAGCGAACGTAGGCGGGACGAGGCCGTCGTGCGAGAAATAAGCTTGGCCCCCGTTTTCGAGGTACCGCTCTCGAGGGCACGATATCTACTGCTGTACGTGGTTTCTTCTCGAGACCTCCTCGAGACGCGGCCGACAGGCAGACTAACGCTTTGAAATATTATTTTCCCTTCTCCGTTCCCCCGTTGAATCTTCGTCGTCACTACTGCACCGTATACTAGAGGTATGCAGTCTTGGCCACCACCTAATCCCATGCGCAACTCATTTTCTCCTTCTCGCCCACTCCTCTCTCAATTTCAATATCAATGAAATGTCTTAAGACTACTTTTCTCATGATAGCGGTGGCCTGATAGCAATGCTGCGCGCATCGGAGGACACTCGTCGAGTCCGGAAAATATTCCGCCGAATCTCGTCGATCCCGAGGAATATTTCCGTGACGCCCACGTACGCGACTGACCCTGCAAAATGATTGTTCGCCCCCTTTTACAGCGGCGCCCGCGCCGTAAACCGACAGCGCGGGAATTCGTTTGGGTAGAAGCGGGATTGCGCGCCGATCGTCCCCGCCCGTTCCAAACTTCCAGACGAAATCGTTTTCGTTCGCTCGAAAAAATAAGCTTCCGAGTGTGCAAGGTTCGTCGCTGTTTTAGGAGGGCAGGGGAGAAAACGAGATTAAGCAAGGGCCAGGGGAGCTGAGCATCGCGGTAATAAAAGCTCTCGAAACCGCCAAGTTACCCCGAAAGACGAAAGAGTTTCTATCCGGGGAAGTGTGCCGGTTTGCGAACAGACCCAATACGCGATGCCTCAAAGGGAATCGAAATACGCGAATACCCCCCTCCTCAGTTTCCTCCTTTTTCTTGCCCTCGCCTTTCGCGGCTTCTTTTGCCTGTATCTATACTTACCCTGCCACACCACCCCCCAGCCCCTCCCTCTTCGTCTCTGCTTCACCCCCGCATTCGTCTCCTCGGCGACTAGCTTCACCCTCTTAAGAGCACGATTTCCCTCGAACGTAATTTTCCGGGCATCCGATCGACCGGATTTCGCTTTCGTTTCTTGTTTTGCGCTTCGCCGACTCCCGTGAGTCCCTCGTTTGCTTGTCAAGTCCGCTAGATATGGGAGAAGAGAGGGGGCGCATCCCACGGTAGACGAACTTTCGTTATATTCTCTCGCATATATCTCATCGTCTCGGGAGTATAGATCCACCGCTGATGTTATGGACCAAAGAGGCGGATCATATCTTATGCAAAGCGGACGTTACACTCTCAGCCTGCGTAGTTCTAATTGGAAAGAAAATGAATAAATACGACGACGACAAGAGTGACGCACGCACGATCGGCGACATGTCGAGCGCCTCGTCGCTGCTCGTCGACGGTTGATAGTCATTATCGGTGACAGAAAGTTGTATGTCGGTTGTCGGATTCGTCGAACCGACGCTTCCTGCAGGCCACTTTTTAATCGGCGCGAAGAGAGGTCGGCAGGGCACCCTCGAAAATGGACTTCCCTCGACCCTCGACCCGGCACGCTGCGCGAATAATCGATTCCAATAGCTCTCGATGCTCAATCATGAAGCACGTTCGCTCTTTATTCGCTTGTAGATCCGCCGATTATCGTACAATGGAATAATTGCCGGCGCACTAATTACGCGGTACGTCGTAGCCATTACAGAGTGCCGATGCAGAGGGCGAAATAGATATTTCGCGAGCGCGAAGTGTGCGGCGTGCACGCGGAGGGGGAGGGTTGCACGAGGAATGGTACGGTGGGGGAGGTGCGCGAGTATGCACGTGTCGGTGTCCAATCGCGGAGGTGGTTTCAGAGGAGAATTATGCATTCCGCCGTATCTATACTGTGTATCTAGCTCGATACTACCCGCCCCGAAATCGTAGATTTAGTAGTCAACTTCGGGACGACGAATAGCGAAGATCAATATGCGAAACGATCGTACGTATTAGTCCCGGTGTATAAAGCGCGGCAGCTACGATAGCTCGTTACTCGTCTCGCCCGCCATCCTACTACTCCTTCGTTCGCTATCTCCGGGAGCGAGTCAACTCGGTTACCGCGCGAGGATATTGCGATCGAGATGGCTAGCGGAAAAATGAAGGCCGATAAAAGCGAAGCGCGAGTGCCGACGAAAGTTACAACCGGCCGCACGACCTTTAAAGATACCAGAACGAGTGTGCGACAGTGGAAAAATTTGCTTCGATCGATTGCGACGTCTCATCATTGCCGAGAAGCAATAGCGCGGGTAACGATATTGACACGCACGCGACGGTGATAAAACATCGTGTCGGTTAAAATTGCTTCTCGCGCGTCACGTTCGACGAGCCATACACCCCGCTTCCAGCCTCCAGTAGTAGTTTTACCGTGCCCCAGTCGACGCAACGCAATACGACGCGACGTTCTTTCGTCGGAGAGAAGCACGTGGCTCTAAGTTCATTCGGAATCTCGGCCGACTCGAGACTCGAAAGACAGACAGACAGTCGGAAGGTGAGTAAGAGTTCAGAGGACATGCGTAAGCATCAATTTCGGCTAACTTGTCTTCTCGTCTCTCATGGCGCCTATTTCTTTCATGACTTTCTTTCATTCATAGATCGCAGCATTTAACCAGACTCGGCGTTCAATCTGTTAAGTAAATCTCAATCCTTTCCACTCATATGTCAGCAGCTGCAGCTCAAAGAAGTCAGTCGAGCGATTGAAATAAGGATAGCAGTGAAATCCATCAGTACAATGGTGTGATGAATGATGAATCTGCTTTATAAGAAGATCGTGTCGAAATTATTATCCTGACTACTATAGAAGCTCCGTGATTTATCGTTGCACGCTGATCTGCGTTGCAACTGGGAGCGCTCGTACAAAACATGCTACGTTCTGACTTAGTAACAACTTTGTGGCTTTCCGGAGCATGCTTTCCACCTCCGTTTTACAGCGCTGCAGCATTCCTATACACGAGTCATCCATATGAAAGGTATGGAAATTCATACGTTTGGTGGGCGAGTTGCGAGTCACTCGCGAAAGCAGATAAACGCAGCCAAACTGCCGTCATCGTGCGTTACAAATTATCATCGACGCCTCGTGAGACCGGCAGCTGCTGTAATGGAGAACAGGATTGATCGTGCGAAACTTCAATCGATAACCCGTGCCTTCTATAGGCGCACTAACATAGAGCGTTGTCGTGTTGAGATGTCGATTCCTTGCCGTGCGAAAGGGTAGGCGAGATTTTAAAATTTGATGGGCAATCCGAGGGCACGACGTAAGGTATACAGGATGGTCCATGCAACTTACATACCTCGGGTAACTTCAAAAACATGCGTTGTACACAAAAATGTTCTATACAAGAGTTGCTTGCTTTAGAAGGGTACGTACATGTAGTATGAGATGCTATTATATATATGATCAGAATACTTCATTGTTCTAATGGAAACAATTATAACGACTCACAAAGGTACACAGTGACTTTACAGTTTACTGTATTACACTTGTCCCGCAAACCTGAACCGCCAATACAGAAAATAGCCCACATTTGTGTCAGTCTTACGTTACTACTTTTGAACTATGCGTAATAGGAAAAATGTTTCGAGTAAATATCGTGGACTTGGTCAGCGGAATCCGAATATGTTAAAAATTTAAGCGATTTCATTAAAAATAACATAGTTGAGCTTAAAATATCTGACATTCCGCCGCTTATGAAAAAGGAAAAATGCACCACATTATGTGGCCCAGCAAACCATGCAACTCTTGCATACATCATTTCCTTACACAACGCATAGTTCAGAAGTTATTTGAGGTGTGGAAGTTGCGTGGACCGACCTGTATACGATATAATACCAGCGGCAGGGGCGGTAGGAGTGCGTCGACGACGAGGGCAAAACGATGTCGAAAGCAGCCAAGATGCTCCCACAGTCTGTTCTGCGTCCTCTTTACGCGCGCTTAATGCAGTTTTCAAGGTTGGAACACCATAAAGACGAGCGCGTAATAAAAGGCGCGGCGGTAACGATTTGGGGTAAAGTGAAGCAAGCCTTCTCCCCATTCCGCCCCGTCCAAGCTTTGAGTCCCGGCATTTCTATCCCGTAACCAGCTAACTCCCCGTTCTCGTATCGCAAAATTTCAATGTCCCGCGTGAACAAGATCTCGAAGAAAGCTCGCGACGACGCGCGTTGCGTCGTGCAAAGGAGACACTGTGCGATGGAACGGAAAATTGCTGGACGAGGATGTGAAGAGGGCGAGCAGCGAGAAATGTTAACAGCCAGACGGTATTGTCGTCGAGCCACACCCACGGTCTCGCGCTAATCAGAGGTGCTCATTCTCTCGGACGCGACCGTCTCGTCTGGCTTGAGCGGAGGTGGTTGAAGCCGGTCATATATACGCGTGCCGCGATCCCGCCGCTGGAGCTGGCAAAAAGGGACTAGCTTCTGGATCTGGAGTGCCTTAATCGTCGTAATTTATCGCCCCTCCATTGTCCTCGTCTCGGGAGCCGGCACGGCGTTATCGGATAAATACGAAAACCGACTTAGCTACGCCGTCGTCCGCCTTCAGCCGGTCTGTTCTCCGGCGTCGTTCTTCTTCGTCGCATCCTCCGCGCATAAATATCGTCCTGGGGAATTGGAGCGTCGCTCGTCGTCGTCTTATACGCGCTCCCACGGTGTCAGGCGTGAGAGCGCGCTCGTTAATAACGACAGGAGAGAGTAGCGCGTTGACCTGTCCATTTCGTGGTTGAAACTGCGAAACACGTGTAGGTGGCTTCTCAACGAATTATTTACGGATTCGGATCTCTCATCCAAACTGGCAATGGTGCCTTTATTAACCCCTTGCGGTCCGATGCTCTTGGCGTGCCAATCGACTCGCGACTTTTCTTCAATAATGACGTTGTCAAATGAAGTCATTTTATAGGATTTATATTGATAATTATCGTAGTAGGAAAGTTCGGTTAATTCAATGATCCGCTGTTTAGCATTTCGCAATCTTTCATAAATGCCAGGTGTATATAGGATCTGTTGGCAGCTTTCTTGTATACATGTGCGAAGTACTTCAACACTGGCAAGGTGTGTCGAATACACAATTGCTTTCAAGTAGCCCCAGATATAAAAATCTAACGGATTTAATTCGGGAGAATGAGTCAACCGATAGGTCATTATTAGATCGCGGATTATTAAGAAAGAAAAATGGCTATGACCCTGAAACAAGTTTATGTAGGGCACATCGTTAAATAAACTATATGATGCAATAGCTATTTGCACATAATCTTGGGGTCAACGTCCATCCGGTCCTCTTTTAGCCATATTAGTTACAAACGTATAATTCCTCGCGAATCGTTACTGTAGTACTGATCTCCGTATTGTTACCCGCAAAGTTTTTCTGACATATTATCGGTAATCCTGGGAATGCTATACTCCACCAGATATCCATTGTTTTCAGGAAAACATCTTTTTTAACCTTACTCTTCGATAAGATTTTAAAATGAAATTCTGCAAATTGTAGCAAAATAAACGTATTTCCGATAAATGTTTCATAACTTTGGATTACTTACTTCAGAGCAGCAAGAGAGGTCTTAGTCTGACGTTAAACGGTTTAATCCTGGAACGTTAAAACTCGCAACCTTTAATTATCTGAACGTCAGCTTTCGCTGTATCACAGTGTTGATTGCATCAAGCTAACTTAGTATCTAATTGTGCGTCACACATATTGTCCCTATCTCACGGCGCATGTTGCTGACAAAATACAAGTTACACGTGCGGTCGAATTTAAGCGTCGATCGAAATTAGGCAACCTTCCCCTGGTTCCCCGAAACTCTTATGCACGAAAGTTCTCTCCGTAATTCGAGTCGCACGCGCACGCTCGCAGCGAGCGTATGCCGCAAGTTAAACAGATTACAATGAGGATCCGCAATATACGTGTCGTCGAAGAATATGATCCTCTTAGCGATCGATTACACCTAGTGATTTGAGCGTCGAGGCGGATTATGCGATGTCTCTCTCGCTCGCGGCGCGTTGGCCATTCTTAGGTCGGACCGAGAGAGCCCTCGTTGTCGTTGCGTCTCCTTTGCCCCTTCCGTCGTCTTGGCCGTTGAGACATCCGTGTTACCGGTTACAACTCCTATTTGAATTGGAGATGCCGAGCTTACCGAGGTCGTGGGTCGTGCGGCATCATCGGCGACGTCGGTGTTGGGAGGGTATAGTCAGCTTAGAGGGGAGTCGTCCGTAAGTAGCTTAGGCAGAGAACGTGGAAGAGAAATGGATGGACACGGCGCAACGGAGAGAACGGAAAAGGAAGAGAGAGGGAGAGAGAGAGAGAGGAGAGAAGGATAGGACCGACGTGTGTCCATGGAATAGCACGTCGGTCGCTGACGGTGCTTTCGTTTCGTCCATTCCTTTGACTCTCTATTTTGATACGAGAACCCCAGGTATACCTCTCGCCAACTCCGGCAAATGTTGCGGAAGCTGGGAAAGCGTTATAGTTACATTTCCAACGTGATTGGCTCGTCGTCTGCTGTTCTCTCCGCTCTCTACCTCTAACCGGATTCGTGCAGTCTGCACTTTCCGCTCGCTTTACCCTCGCCCGTTCGCATTTTATTTTACGATGTTCGATGACGCGTCAGTTAGGAACGATCTGCCAATCTCTGCAGCCGTCCAAGCAGCGAGAAGCGAGGGGGAGGGGACTATGGGATGGCCATTTTGTGGCGGAGGCGAAAAAATCGAACCTTTCCACCGCGCGGGCGGTTTCCTTCGGTCGTCTTAGCATTTCTTTCAGGCTACGAAATTCGGAGGCTGACGACGTCGTTTCGGATTTTCGGGGCGCGATCGTCGACGGAAATCGGTCGTTCGATCGCCGCGACAGATTTACCAATGGAATTCGAATCGATTCGATAATGCCAGCTGCGGCTCGAACAACGGACCTCGCACACGGATCGATGCATCATTCCCGCGCGTCATTCCCGCGCGTCCGCCGAAGCCTCGAGATAATCGTTTTATCGACGGAACGTGGATAATACGTCGCGCTCTCGGCCCGTTCCATTTTATTGGCACAGAACTCTCTCTTCGTTATCCCATAATGAAATCTCTATAGAAGTTGTGTAGTGGCCAGCGCACACCGGCGCCGCGTGTAACGCGTTGCACAATTAATTCGATATTTATTGGTGTGTAACAACATAATTTTCATTTGCGATTATTAGGTTATAATCCGTTCGATTGCTTACACGCCGCGCGTGCCGTTATCGTTTACAATCGATACGGTTGCAACAACGATGCTTCCGAGCCGACTCATCGAGTGTGCGATGCGTGCCTCGTGCGTACGTACACCCTTATTGCTCATTCCCACATGCGCCACGGGGGAACAAGAGGAAACAGTGGTCCACGGAAGATTCCTTTTTGGTCAATGAACAGCGGTCCAAATCCGTTTCCAACATTACCGAAAACAAAGAGAGAGAGAGAGAGACACAACGTTCACGCTCGAAACGGTTGGGTCTCCGCATCAATACCCACACGATGTTAGCGTGTTAGCGATCACTCTCTCCTAGCATTTGTATTGGGAAGATTGTGCAATTTTCAACAATGCGCCGACAGTCTGCTGTATACACACATATTCAGAAAGAAGAAGAAGCATAGAAAAACAGAAAAATTACGTTAAATAGCAAATACAATATTAACCTAAATTCGAAGGAAAAGCTAAGCTTACCGTAACGATTTTTTGTGTACTTATACCGCGTGATAAACGGCAACGCGTCGTTGAAAGTTTGCCATTCGATTTAGCCGCTGATTCTCCCGATTCGAACCGCAATTGTCGGGGCGCGACGGACGATCCTCGTCGACGCAGGGTTAATGGATCGCGCCGGCACCTTTTTAAACCCGAACAGGTCGACTTTCCTGGCCGTTCTTTTCTCATCCTTTTAAAAGATTAGAGAAGGACGCCGGGAAAGCGCGAGCCGTAAACGAGGACGGCGCGAAGAAGGAGACGGCGGGGATTTACGCGAAGGAGGATCTCTTCTTTTAGTCGCGAGCGCAAGCTGCCAACGAGGGGGGTGCTTCGCGCTGAAAGCGTCCCGCGTAGCGTCCACGAAGCTTCTGGCGAAAGAAATCCGCCGCCGCTTTTATTATTTCAGGGCGAGAATAATGGGGGACTCCTCGCGGCGCGGCGACCGACACAATGGCGACTGTCCGCCGGTTCTAATAAACGAGCGCGTTACGAGTATCCGCGCCGAGTGCTTTTCGCGATACCGAAAACACCGAAAACGAAAACCCGGCCAACGTGCGCCAGAGTCAGCTCGTCGTTGGTCCTTCTTCTCCTCCGTAGGCTCCGTAGTCCGTACTCTCATAGTCGGCTGCCGCACGTCTCTCTAATGTAAAGGTGTCCACTTTTTCACACCTCAATGTGGGACGAACCCCCTAGACTGCTCTTTTTCCCAACGATTGCGTGCTGGTAAATCTTTCATTACATCCATCTATGGAGAATGCTACAGGAACGTAATCGCAAAGGATGCAATAAAGCCACGCTTGCCTTTCGAAATTGTAATTCGCGAGGAAAGCTGGAGAAACGTGATTATTGCGTCGGTGGCATACTTGGCACGAAGAGCGAAAGAAAGGATATATAGTGAATATACGAGGTCGCCGTGTAAGGAATGCTATGCCGAGAGAATTTCTAAACGTGAGCACGCGGAAGCATCCCAATCCGGGAGAACCACCCGGGCGCTGTACCTACTGCGTTGTGGGACGATTTTAAGCAGAATTTTAAATCCGTCACGATCGGCAGCTTTACCCCAATGTCACTTCGCGTGAAGCATCCTCTCGTTGTGATCCTGAACCTGCACCTATTGTGGCCGAGAATCGGCTTTTCGACTGAACCAACGACACGGCCCGACACGCGTTCCGTACTTAGAGTAATTTGTTTGCTATCAGGTCGCGCGAGAACACACCGACGTGACTTTGCGTTTCGTTCTGCACTACATATGAGAATGAAATATCGTCAACTCTCCTCTTTTCCTTGCCGTCACCGTCACCGTCACCGTCACCATCGTCACCGTCACCGTCACCCCGACCACCCTCGACTCCGAGCACCGAACAGAGACGAAGAAGCGGACATAAAAACGGTATATCTCCAGCAGCTAATGTGCCGGCTTTACGGATCAGCTGGCAAAGCGCATTAACTATTCCGCACTCATGGATTAAAGCTCGCACGTGCTCCCTGAAAAGACGGGTGGGAGGAGAGGGGCACAGGCAGTTGCAGAGGGAGAGCGCCAGAGAAAGAGGGAGAGAGAGAGAGAAGAAGCGTTCAATTATTTTCAGAGAGGGCGAAAACCCGCCAACCCGCTCTACGAATACTTTTTGCGCGTACATTATTCGCCGCGAATTCGAGTCGAGTGGTCGGGGCTGAGGGAGAGAGAGCGAGAGAAGGAATGGAGTGCGCGGTCAAAATTTCGCTCGGCACACTTAAAACTATTTTCCAAATGCCTTCTCCCTCCGGCGCGGCGGGTCGAATTAAACGGGCGCCGTTATTAGTAACGAATTGCATCCCACAGTTTACGAAGCCTGCCTCCGGAGATATATCTCCCAGACGGTGTGCCGTGAAAGAAATTTCAGCAAATGGACGGGATGGCATTTGATCGCACGCTTGCCGACACTCAGCCGGATCAGAGTAAAAACGTATCGAGCAGGAAATTGACACGACGCTTCCAGCTCGATGCCAAATATGTACCGCGTTGAGGCTGCGTCCGACGTCCGAGAGACGCATAACGGCTTGCGCGCCAGGCTTCGGAGGGTGCGAGTATTTCGACACGTTAGCGTTACGCGATCAAGACGCGCTTCCCTGACCGCCGACGATAAGTTTACAATGAACGTCAACTATATAGACGTTATCGCACATTAACATTTTCCGGACGTGCGTTACGATCGCCATTTGCCGTATTAGCGGTTCTAACGTACCGACGCGGCGCGCGGCAGTAACGTGCATTTCACGCTAAAATTTTAAACAGTTTAACGTTAATTCGCTGTACCCCAGCCTCCGGACGGCGCTCGCCATTTAAACGGGCGATATAAAAGCATTTTATTGTACGAGCATTACGCGGGAATAAATAACGAAAGGTATTTGGCGGCTGCGCGTGCATTGCCGAGCCAAATGTGAAGTAATCGCGCGAACGTAGTGCGATCAATAATGGAAAGCGAGACGGGGAGAAAATAATCGAAGAGTCAAGGTACGACACTGAGCCCCCGAGCTATGTCTAATTGCGAGCATATATCCTGGACTCGCCTCGAAGGTGCGCGTAGCCGCAGTATCGGCGATCTGTAATTAGCGGCTAATCAAAAGTTCCCGGCCATCAGTCGGATCGACTCCACTTTCGCGACTGTACTTTCGGGACTGTACTTCCGCGACGGCTCACCGTAATTTACTCATCTTATTACGCTTAGTTTTTCAAGTTTCGCGACGAAACAAGGGAATCTCGGAGTCGCGCTACCGTCGTCGCAGCGGGAACGGGGCATGGCTGGCTGGTCAAAGGGGCACAAATTACGTTCAGTTACGCCGACGTACCGAAAGCGGGAATACCGGATGACGTCACGACTACAGACGCGCGTTGCTACCAGTGCACAGGGTAGCGCAAAATGGCCAGATAGAGAGAGAGAGAGACAAGATGGAGAGAAAAGAGATGGAAAGAGGGGAAGATTCAGCGTCGCAAAAGGCGACACCGGCAAAAGCGAGCCGCCATGGAGCGTCATTATTTCGTTAATTAAACGAACTTTGGTATCTGCCACGAGTGAGTGCAATTAAATGGGGTGTGGTAGTAGAGCGACCCTGGGTAAGGGTAGACGAGGCGGAGGAGGAGGAGAAGGAGGTAGCGACAGAGGACCCTTTGAGACGCAACTTCGGCACCTTGACTTTAACGACAGTCGTATTTTCCTTCCCGCCATTCCCTCCCCCGTCGGTCTCTCCAGTGATTCGTGCAACGCGCCGGTACCCGCGGCCATACCCGCGCCCATCCTTTATCCATCTCTCTTCCTTTTACCCTTTTACCGGCTTAGATTATTCTGGCACAGTTGATCTAAATACCAGGGCAGAGCCCGCGCAGAATGAAATAATTAAATCTGTACCTCCGCGCGCGCGCGCGCACGACCGAATCGTCCGGCTACATTGTCGGGGGTCACTTGTCGCTTTGCCTTTAATTCCTTTATTCGACGTCTTTCAACGTGAAATAATTTTCACGGCGCCAATAGACGCAGACAATGGCAAAAGAGCAGCAGTGTGACGGACGCAGCGGGCGTCGGCCGTAAAGAGGCATTTTCGAAAAAAGCCAAAAAGTGGGTCAAACAATTTGAACCCCGTAGAGAGTAATTATTTGGCGTTGCGCGCGCGCGCGCGCGCGTGCGGCCCGACGACGATAAAACGATATTACTCGAAATTGTGCCCGTAAAAATTTCCCCTCGTTCGCTCGTAATTTCGTCCGACGTGCGTCAGAGCGATTTTAATTCAGCCGCCAGTGGAAGCGGCACGTTTAACGGATTAAACGAACGCGCCCGGCGAACCGTGTGGGACTGACGCGTTATCGAGAGGCAGATTCTTGTCGCACGGAAAGATACGGATAGTCTTCCTACCCGCATCCATTCATCACGAATACATCGCACGCGTATGCACACCTTGCTCTCGACACGTTCTCTCGCCTATGAAATTCCCATAACGACGACCAGCCGAGCGACGTCTCTACAATACGGCCGCCCCGGCACGAACGAAAGCGTTCGATCTCGCCCGTCCGCCAATCCTTTGTCACGCGTTCTTATATTTCACAGCTAAAAAATTCGCGACGGAGCGAGGGGAAAAAAGGCGAAGCGACCGTAAAGCGAAACACCTACATTTAGATCCGCCGAGGTGCAGTTTTATCGTTGCAGTCGGCGTGGTTAAGGTATCGATCGGCCGCGCTCGGTACTATTCAATTTATCGTTGTTACGTGGAAGACATGCGCGCGCCGATAGAGTCGGTAGTTGTCGACGCCTTCGTTGCAGACACTTATTTGCTAATACCTCTTTTGTCGGCCACCGTGTCGCAATTTCGGATCACAAAGCCGCGCCCGCCGGTGGCCGAAGGGAATAAATCCGGGAACTAGCAGCTCTCCGCGGGGTGGATCTCGTGAAATATTTTCGTGCCGCGTGCCCGGAACGGGAGCCGCGCCGCACGTGCCCGCGTGAGCCACGCGAGCTATCTTACACCGAGGGTACTTCTCAAACAACGCCGCAGCGCGACACCCTTTTCCGCCCCTCACGGACTAGCCGGAACTCTGCCATCTCCAACTTTACGCATACCTGGGTGCACGACTGTGCACACACCTACACTTACACCGACGCCCTCGCCCTCCCGATCCCCGGGGGCTGGTAACGTTCGTTATCGCTTAAAAGTGTGGAAGAAGAACGAGCGTGGAAGTGGATACTTTATATAAGAGACGGCAGACGTTTGTTACCGTTGCCTCTGCGGGCCCTTCTCCCCTTTCTTCACCCCTTCCTTCTTCACCCTTCCGTTCACCTTCGGGAGACGTAACCGAATATGTGCCCGTGTTTAAAAGAATCTCTTCCCTGGCACGTACACACTGCCATAAGTGTCTGGACACCCAAACAAATTCGGATAAATAGGGTATAATAATATAACTATTTTTTAATGAAATTAATCTTAGTTGAACCGGTTTGCCATCCTATTCGTCTGTATCATCATATTCTTCTGAAACGATCGTTTCTAAAAAACGCGAAATTTCTTGCCAATTTTATTTTAACCGTGCCCGCAGCTATTTTCAGTCTTCCGATACTCATTTTTCAAAATGAAATCCAATTTAGTCAGTACTACTTTTTAATAAATATTGCTTATCTCGTTCAATGTTATCCGGAAACACGTAACTGTCCTGACACTTTTGGACGTAAGTGTACACCGGACCCTGTCGCGTGAGGATGAGAACGAAGAACCGAGTCTTTAGTTTTCTCGCAATCCGTCACGACCGTCTTCTTCTCAAAGGGGGTTGAGAAAAATGTTACGGAGGCTAAAGTTCGTTTCCGCCCAATGAGCGAGTAAAGTTAATATTTAGTCGGAAGAGAAGAAGTATGAGTGAAATACGAGGAAAGAATGGAAGGAAGAAGACGACCGGACGAGCCCCGCGGCAGTTACACACGGACCTCTTTGACGTTTGCCGTTCTGCGCCTTTGCCATGGGCATCCGCATTCGGGAGAGGTTATAAAATCTCCTTTGTCGAATAGAACTTACACGAGCGCTGATACTCCACGGAACTTGTCGACTGTCAGTCGATGCCAGTTCGTCTGAATGCGTCAGTTTCGCTCGCGCGCGTTCTCGTCCGTGGACAGTGGACGGGGGTCGAGAAATGGGTGGAGGAACGACGAGAGAGTGAGAGAAGGAACGCGCGAGGCAATGAAACAGCATACAAGAGCAACGAAGTGAAGTTTGAAGTGCACGCAAGCAACGTCAGGCTCAACTTGAAATTGAGTTGTCATCCACTCGCAAAGTTATATAGTGCCTTTATAACGTTCTCGGAGAACTGTAATGCGAAAACTATTATGTCTGAAAGCGGATATCCCTGTCCCATCGTAGGAGGCGACGTATCGTAGGCAAAGGGACGGATTGCTCGTGGGACGGACAGGAGCGTGCGAACTGTCGTCGGCGAAAGAAACGAGCGTGGCCGGGGCTGTAAGTAATATCCGGCCGAGGGAACTTCATTTTTGCCTCGTGATATGTAACAAGCATGACGGACCGCGATTCCCCGCTTCTCGCAGCAGCTTTACATCCGGCCCGAATGCATTGCACGGCAGATTTGATACGCTGCCTGAGGCTATCTCGGATTAACCTCAAGAATGCATTTCGAAAATGGCGGATTTAAAATGCCGAGCAAAGTACCGGTAAAGCTGTCGCTATTGCGACGGTTCACTCATCTCAAATTGCAGCCTTCCAGACATGTTAGTGTCTCGGAAAATGATGAGACTGTACCCTGACGCTATCCCACGTCTGCGCAGGGGGTGAAAGGACCTCTGAAGAGGAAGTGATGGGATATGCCGTTCGCGATAAGATACGACCTCTCTCCTCCTTCGCTCCGTCTTTCCTGGTCCAGTCTGCCAGAAATGAAAATGAAAGCGCTTCAACGACGCTTTTGACTTACGAATGTATCAGTGCTACATTTCCTTTCGTCCAGCTCCATCTTATTTTTTCTTTCCCCTTTTGCTCTCCACCTCGTCCGTCCGTCGAGCATAAAACGTTACCAACGGCAGCGTGAGAGGAGTGCACTAATAGAGATGCTTTTAACTCGAGCGTAATTTCCTTTTGATCGGAAATTCAATATTTTCTTTCCTACTATTTGCTGCTTCCCCTCTCCTATCCAACATACGTTCGCTCGTTCGTCCGTCCTAGATGCGTTCCTTCCGCGTACCTAACGCGAATTTACTAGAGAGAAAGAGGCAGAGAGAGAGAGAGAGACAGCCTCTTTTCAAACTATCCCTGTTTTTATTGATCGAAAACTGGTCAACGAATTCGATGGAAAAAAGCGATCTCGATTATTCGTAACAGTACATATTGAAAAATATCAACATTCCGACCTCATTCCGCGGATTGGTTGACAGGTAAAGAGTTGAAAATGAAGCTGGTGTGTTTCGTTCGGCGACTGAATCCAATATCGATGTAGATGGACGACGAATACTCTGATTATAAAGTCGTTCCCATCCAACGTTCGTGACCGATCCCGTCCGATTTATGTCAGGCGCATTAAAGTTTTCGCGTTAGGGTGCAGAGAGAGGGTTTACGAGGTACGTAAGACTCGCGCCAGGAGTTCATTTCACAATCCTTCCTACTTTCCGCGACCCCCCTGCACTCACTCTGCTTCTCTCTGGCCGTAGCTCGTTCGGTAATTGGCAAACTTCAACCTCTGATTACGAAAGAAATGCGTTCTGGTCCGTACGAAAGGAGTGTACGTTTGTATGTACATGACTTGGCGCAATGGGATAATCAGGTTCCCCGGACTTTGAAAGGCGAAATTGGGGCATTAAATTTCCGGTTGAACGTTCGCCTCGCTTACGCCTCGAGAAGCTTTCCCAGCGGCTGATCGGTCAACGAGCCAACTCGAAGAATGAAAAATTTGCAGCGCGCATCAGTATATAGTTGGAAGTGTGCGCTTGCAAGCGTGCACCTGCCGGTATCCCTATCGATCAATGATTCGTACAGCCTCTCGAGCGATCCTCTCTTCTTCTGCTTTCAGAAGGGCGCATTTTGGAGCTTCACTCGCCCGACGGCGTCCACGAGTGTTGGCTGAGAGCCGCGGATAACGCCGAGGCAAATGTCTGGTTTAACGCTTTGCACTCTGCACTGGCAGCTCTCACCCTGAAGGCCTTGAGACTAGCCTCAGCACTTCCGGACCCGCCGCAGCTTCAGCACATCGGTTGGCTCGCGAGGAGGCACTGCCTTCAGGTAAGAACAGTTCTCGGAAAGGCCGGCAGTCAGTCAGAGTCGAAAGATGATACAAGAGAATGAGCGATGTAGAGTCAGCAAATATCGGTACAAATTACTTGATTCATTCCGTCTGCACGTTCGAAGGGTAAATCAGTGTATGGATGTGCCAAGCATCGTATGGCTATAGACTTGGGCGGCGAAAGTTGGAAAAACGTTTGGGGCATCTGCTGCAACTCTAGCACTTTCGTCCGTCGCAGACTCGGATAGGCTGAGCTGAGACTGCTCTTTCGTCAGCTCACCCTGACGAAGCGTTGACACAGTCTTTGATAAGAGGCGCCCGCATGAAGTCGAGGGCAGGAGGAATCTGCTCGAGTGTGCCGAATATCGATTTTACACAGGTTTCCGCATTCCGAAATCCCGTTGCTGCGACCTTGCACGCTTCTTCTTTTCTTCATTAGCTTGCATCGTCGGCCGTGCAGTTGCGTTTCCCGGCGCTAATTAGATGCGCGAGTTAATGCGAACGGCGAGCACGACGACGGTGACCGCGAACTTCCTTTATGCAGCTCCGAATATTTTCCCCCCTCCCCAACCGTTGTGAAATACTTCCGGACGATTAAGCGAGCATCGACGTCGCTTACGCGCTTAAGCCGGTGCAAGTAAGTGGCAGCAAGTTTCTGGCCTAATTGTTCGGAACGCCGCCGAATCGTTAATTACTTCAGCGAAGGACCGTCTGCCGGCTGCCTAATTCCTGCTCTTTTGTCTGCTTCCTCGTTACACGCCTACCGCGCGAACGACGAATCGATTTGGCTGAGAACAGTTTACGCGACGTATGGAGCTCATTCTCTGCGTTTGCGTTCAACGAACTCGCCAGACGCAAAGTCGATCTCAAGTGTCTCGGAAGGGGTGGGCTGCGTTGGAAGGGATCTGTCAAAAATATTCGCCGTGGGTGTGAAAGTCTCAAGTGAAAATCAGAATGATTAAGAACGTCCCCAATTAGTTGGGGACGGCTCGGTAGAGTTCCTTAAAGTAAAACAGAAGCGTCGGCATGAGTCGAGATCGAGTAGAGTGGCGCGCAGTCGAATGTGGCTCGTCCCTCGAAATCCTTTTGGCGGGCTGTCAGTGGCAGGAATGGCGTGGACGATACCGCTAATAGCGTGGTAATAGCGGCGATGCCGGCAGGAGCAGTGGTACCGATAGTAACAGTCGGCAGTCGGCAGTCGGCAGGGCGCAACGGCGTCGATACATCGAACCGCGCGTTATCCAGTCGTGTAACTTCGGGAATCGATAACTAATATATCCAGCCGGCCCGATGCGGCCGTATTGATAGAGGGTCGAGCCGAGGCGCGCGCGTTCTCGATATTGTGGAGGGGGCAGACGGCGGGGAGCGGCGAGCAGGGCGAAGAAGCAGCTTGGCCGGAGAGGATCTGGGGTACACGGGTACCGGCACATAATTGATTGGCATTAGCGCACCTGATTGCCGTTACCCTGCCCTCCTTGTCCTCCGAAACTGTCCCCTGAGGTGCTTAAATACCACCTCCTTCTCTCCTCCTCCGTTCGGCGGATCGAACGCAGTAGTAAGGAGGCGCGACCTAGCGATCGACACGGTATCGATACACGTGTCCGCCTTCGAATTCTTTGTCGTTACGGTACGCTGCGGCCGCAGTGGAAATATTGTCATGCGACACATTGGATCGCACTGCGTATGCTTTTATATTCCGAAAGTACGTGTATCGATGATTTGGGATCGGTGGTGCGATCGGTGTTTGCGGGATACTTTTCTTAAGGCTTAACCGTAATCGGCTTATCATCACAAGGGCTCCGTGCGGTTCAAAGCGAGGGGTCTTAACAGTCATCGACATTCCACTTTGACGCCCATGATAACGGAAGTTAGAGAATTATTTCACTGCCGAGTGCCGAGTCGAGCGAGGTGTCGTAATTCCGAAATCGGTTGCCGCAGCCGAAGCAATTAATCCGCTATGTACGCGTATACGGCAATACATTTCATAACGTATGTTCTTAGGAAACTAACGCACGGTACTCCTGTTAATTCGCATTACTGCACCTGATTGCCGTTGCCCCTGTTTTGCCTCTCTCGAAACTGTCCCGGGAGGGGCTGAAACTCGACTCACCGCCACGCCGCCTTCCTCACTCTTCCTCCTATGCACGCTGTCGAACACACTCTCCGCATCTCTCTACCCATCCACGTACGTGTCTATCTATCTATCTATCTATCTATCTCTGGGACACCCACTCCCACGTCCACGTTCGATGTCCGTGAACCGAATAAACGCGTGTTTGAACGGATCGTGACAATAATCAGGTAATATCAGCAGGATGCATGAGGATCTAACGAGGGTTAGTCGACGCGCGTCGTGTACTTGACTTCGCTGATAGAACGTCGACATCAATTTCCGCCGAGGAAGGTATATTTAGGTCGAGCTATTACCATTGTCTTGAGGTCGATCGATCGTTCGTTTCCGCGATCCATCTCACATTCGTGCGCCCGCGATCCTTCTTTCAGCCAACTGAACGAACGGTCTCCGTTGCACGCCGTAATGGCTAAATAATGATACGATGTTTTACTAACAGCCCCGTTTCGTCTTACCGCACAGAAGAAGCGCGCGCGCATTCTCCGCTATTTATCGTTTGCAGATACTAATTTTCTATGACGTTCCTCGAACTAGCTTGGCGCCCTTAAACATCCTGCAGACACAATAATTACCGATGTGAGAATCTAGTTGTCGGATCGGCAGACTTCATTTAGAAACGCAATCCTATCAGAGAGAATATCGCCTTGTCAACTATTCCAGCGAGTTGGATTGCGCGCAAACCGTGGCGAAGAAAGCAAACAGAAGGGTCCGTTTGTCTTTAGGTTATTATTAAACGTCAATCTACTGTCTATGGGGAGACATTCAATTCTCTCAATAGACCGCAAACTGCGTCAATGTTTTTATTAACTTTTGTGTACGCGGCTGTTGGTTTTGACAATGCGCGAATGCGTAATGCGCACTGAACCTATTCCTACGCTGATGGTTAGGGTAGGAAGAATTCACCTGGTTCACTTAACTAATGTTTATTAAGTGAATCTATATCTATACACTGGAATATTAACAACAAAACTGGGTGTAATGAAGAAAAATAGGTTATACATCGTGGTGTGAACAAGTCGCTACACGCATGTGTATCACGGGTCGTTGTCGTGACCGTACTGCCCGTCTCCCGGCCTGCACGTGCCGGCATCAAACAAAAGACGGGTCCTCGCATTGCGTAGCGGATTCGCCGGTATTGAGGAGCTCGCGCGAACGTCTTGCGGTGGTCGGCATAGAAAATTCCCTTGTCGAGTGAACAGCGGCCATTATCTTCTAATTGCATACTTGTCTGATTGAGTGGCAGAGATCAAGCTCGTAATTAGTTGATATTGGATTGACATTGTGCGGTAGTGATATTAGCGTGTTTAACGTGTGTGACATCACTTCGGGAGAGATGACGACTATAAACACGTGACGACGTGACGAGTAAGGACCATAATTAGCATCAGATACAATTCTGTGGGCAAGCTCAGAACGGTTGTAGACCTAGAAAATGTAGGAAGAAGAGGCAGGAATTATTGAGAACAACGCGGACACGTTACGAATATCACGAATCGGTTAAAATAATCGTGACTGGTTTTCAATTTATTTTGTTCTCCGGTCATATTAACACTAGAGCAATTTGTCGATACGTTTATTGAAATATATCGATATAGAAAGGTTAAGGAAAATTTGAAAAAACCAGATGACTTAAATCTTCCCCTTCATTAGACGAGAAATGTCAAATGTTCTAGTGCGAAAGATTTGAATTTGACTCAAGTGTCAAATTGAGGCTCACTCTCCCTTTCGCACTTAATTAGAATCCCACGTGGTGACGCACGTCGCGAATGGCAGAAGAAAAGATTGAATATCTTGATAATACCCGTTAAGCGTCAATCTCATTTTCAGGCGAGTCCGGGTTTAGATGGTTCCGCGTAATTCGCTCGCCGCGTCACCGTTCCCGGCGAGAACAAGAAGAAGCCAATGCGCGTACTAGGCCCTGTCCTTCCGCAGGACTGACACTTTATTGCGGCCGTATATACGAGATTAGAGGGCTCGAAATTCCGGCGTCCTGCGCCGAGGATTGGACTTGCCACGCCGCCCTCCCGGAGCGTCGCACGAACGGACGGCCTTGCAGATTCAATATGTGAAGTTGGCTAAATTTATCGACGTACCTACCTCTCCCCTTCCCCTAGCCCTTACGTCGCTCCGCTCGCTTTCCACGCCTGGCGGGCTCGTATTTGCGTCACGCGTCTTCTACAAATCGTCCTGCAAGGGGTAAGCCACTCGCGGCCGTTCGATCGGTTCGTCGACTAGCACGATTTTTTTCCATCCATTTACAATTGCTCCCGGAAAAAAGAGTGCGGAGCCGGCGTCGGCGTCGGCCGCCTATCGCGGTCGATGTACGATGCCCGGAGAGGAGGGAAGTTTTAACGATCGCAGTCTCGTATATTCACGGATGGAAGTGGTCGTATAATTCGGAACATGTCAGCCGTCGCGCAGCTAGGGGCAACTGCGAAAGTCAGGGAAAATCGCGAGAAAGTCCCGAGCGCCCCGGAAAGGCAATTGTTCGTCCTTCCGAGCGACCGTGCCGTCGCTCGTTAGATTAAACCCGAAGCCCGGGAATAACTATTAAATTACTAGTCTTAAAATTAACGGCGCCCCCGGTTAAGTGTATTTTAATTAATCTCCGTCGCAACATAGTCGGCGAGGCGCATGCGCCCGCTTCTTCCACATATTTTTCCACTAAACCGAGGTTAATGTAATCGACTGAAATTTAAGACTCCCCCCTCCCCCGCTTAATTAGTTTCGCTATAATAAAGCGCGCCCCGTAATGGTGTTTCCATTCGAAGGCGCAGAGGTTCATCGACTGGCTGCTTCGAAATTTCGACGCGTAACGAGCCCGCGGGACGTCGCGACGCCCGCCTTTGTAATTCTCGCGGAAAATTAAGCGCCGACCGGACTCTCGTAAAGATCACGCTGTTTCCGCTACTTCCGAGAGGATTAAAAGTTTAGTTCTGCGAGCGGAGAAGCGAGTCCGTAAACAGGGACAAGAACGATACCGGCTTCAGTGGGCGTCGCGACGGAGACTTTTTCTACGGGCTCCTCCTTCGTTCCACTCCACTCCGGCGAGCCTTTGTTTCTTGGAACACCGGAGTTGCCAGACGTTGCCTAATGCAGTCTTATTTCTGGCGAAACGCCGAATGCCATTTATGCGCCCTGCTTCGCTGCTCTCACGGCCACGTGTGCGCGTGCACGAGCTTACATAGATGCGGCGCACCTTCGTCGCGAGCGAACAGTGAAGAGTGAAGAGTGAAGAGCTCTTTGCCCGCTTGCCAGTCGCGCGAGTACACGACGGAAGATATGTGCCGGAACTTGACTTGACTGTTTATTGTAAGATCCCCAGGACCCAGGCTCACGTCGTTGAATTTTTCTATCAGCGGACGTGCAGCGTTGACATTTTACACAAACAAAATATATATCTATTTAGCTATTTCCCTTTTTCCACACCTGTCGTCAAATCGCACAATATTTTATTGAAGCGTAGCGGAAAGAAAGGCGGACAAGACACACCTCCGTAACATCCGCGAAATCACCGACGATAATATACTGCTAGCCAGTTTATGTTCGCCGAACGGCCACGAATGACGACGGACGAATAGGTATACACGCTCATATCATTGCCTGCCACGAGTTCCCGTCGCCTGCGCCGCTCTACGTGCTGCTGGTGGAGCAGTACTGAACGCTAGTAAGCTGGCTCTCACGCCGGATGCATCACGGCGTCGTATATGGCCTCGTATAGGCTTTTGGCATTAAATAAGTATTTCGCCGGTCCACACCAGCCACCCTGACCCACCGCTACTCGCCGAGAGCGTCCTACTCCTCTGCTTCAACCTTCCACCGCCTCTTGCGCCGGAAGCCTTCTACCCTGTTATTAATACTCTCCCCTTCCCTCGGTAGGTACTCGCTAGCCTAAAGTACGGCGTACGGCCCACTTGCAGGGAATTGTTATTTTACGGTCGGCATAAAGATTAGATGAAATTAGCTCCGGTGATTTAGAGCGCGACCGCGAGATCTCGTTCCTCCATGTCGCCCTTGCCCACTCTCGCGCCCTCTCGTTGCTTCCCTCACCTGCCGTCGTCCGCGCTTACGAATGAATGGATACAGGTAAACGAGACGCGCCCACTCCCCGATATTACGAGTCTAATCCACGGCTTTACTTTAGAATCGCCCGAGCCGTCTCAGCGTCAATTTATTATCGACGGTGTTGCTTGCGAATCCAGCCAGACGCCGTTCTACAGCACCCTCCATTATTTCCCGTTTCGGCGGAGGAGACTTCGCTGTCCCGCACAAATGATAATGGTTTCGGTTGGCATTATATTCGGGCGCCTCCTCCCTCATAATGCGTCGTCGTCGCCGTCGTCGCCGTCGTCATCGGCCATTGGAAAACTAGAGCGGAGAATAATTCGATGACGCGACGCCGCCCGCGCCGGTACGTGGAAGGCCGCATCGGCCGCGTGCTTTAACGACCGTTATAACGAGCCGAGCCACGGAGAGCGTGATTTCTCGTACGCAGTGGAACAGCTGTTCCGTTTTCGAGCTTAAATCTCGCATTCGTCCTCCGGCTCATTTAAAGTCGATTTCAGGGGATAGCAACGTTTACGGGCCGCACCGGTGCCTAACCCCCTCTACCTCTACCCTCCTCTGTCCAGGACGTCATTCTCGTCCTACCCTTTCACGGTCTCAATTTCACTTTGAGGCGCGCATGAGTAGGACTCGAAATATCCCCAGAACCACTATCTTTGTCGACGGCCCTCCTCACGACTTCCGGGGACGTTTTATGAGCTTCTCATTGGTCGTGTTTACGATGCCGCCAATTTTCTCTCCTCCCGTAGGCATAGTTCTCAGCCCCGAAGTCCATTTACCTGGACGAAAAGGGAAAAATTTGCGTCGCGCTCGGAATGCGGACGATGCACGGCGGAAGGCAAGAATTCCGCGCGGTGCGCACGCTCTTTCGCGGAGATAAATATAACGAGTCGGAATCCTTCTCATTCCGTCTTTCCACCTCACTTTTTTTCTCCCTCTCTCTCTCTCTCTCTCTCCCTCGATAATAATCCGACGTAAAGTTCGCCGTAAAACGTTTATATCCCCGTAACCCTGAAAGTTCCTCCGACTGGTGAAACTTCTTGACGCGCAAATACGAGTGTACAAATGTAGTCTCCCGTCCAGAGATACATAGAGAGTGTACAAAATGTTACGGCATTGTTATCGCAATCGGAGTAAGTTATTAAACTTCTTTGCCGAGAGTTGGGAAACTTTTTAATTGCGCCCGTGACTCGCCGTTATTATTTACTAGCCATTAAGTACGAGTTTCTCACTTTCACGAGGTTAATCGCCGAGCGAGTCGGTGCGGGCTTCCCTTCTTTGCGCGACACTCCTGTTTGCCGTTGTCGAGTGTCGACAACTGAGAGGCGAGAAACGAACGGACGACTCTTTGTCGCGTCCCCGGAGAAGTCATGGAAATTTGATCGAGTTAGCGGCAGGATGAAGCTGGAAAAAGGAAGGCGGGAAAGCGGAGAATGTACGAGACAGCAGACGCCATTTGTTACGCTTACACGGCCAAAGGAGTATTTTAAGTCGATCTCTGAGAACCGTCCCGAATCGATTTACGTCGCGCCGCCGCCGTCCGTCGGATCTCGCAATTTCTTCCCTTCGCCTTCGCGCGACTCGCTTATACTGCACCCGCAAGTAATAACGATCCCGTTCGTTTTTCTCGCGCGAGCTCGAGCGCGAGCAAGTATCCTGGCCTCGGGGGTAGTGACGCGAGGGGCAGTCGCACGGGTAGTTGCGCGGGTAGTTGCATGGGTAGTTGGGCGAGTAATACGGCATTGTCGTAACCATTAGCTGCGACAAAGTCTCTCTGGCCGGTGTATATCGACGTCGGAATACGCGCCATTATGCTCCTGTCGAACGTAAAGGCTCTAATGGAATGTACATTAGGACGTACGTGTATAGCTCGTCTCGTGCCATAGGAAGGGAGCCGACGTCGACCGTCGTCAGGGTGACGTTCTTTCATGCAACGAAGTGGACATAGTACGATATCGTCCTTTAAGTCGCGGTCGACGCTGGACGGCCGCTGTGTGCACGTATATCGTGGAAAATGCACGACTTACCCTCGAAGCTTCTTTTAAAGGGGAACTAGACCTATCCGCATCGTTCAACCAACTCGGAACCAATCCGTTCGACGTCGTAATTCCTCAAGTTACGGGGGCAGTTTTAGTTCTCCATTTAAACAAAGCTCATGTTTTATGCTAATATCCATATGTAGACTACGTAGAGGCGTGCCACAAAGTTTCTACAATAAAACTGTGTTCAAGAGTTTTAATGCACGACATATGTTGTCCAAGCCTCAACAGATATGTTGATCGAAGTTGAGGAAAATCGCGTCGACAACTGTTGCCGGAATAGTAAATACACTTATCCCGCTGAAGCAAGAGTGCATCAGTGACGACGGTAAAATTGTTTTATCGCGCCGTGCTATACTTAAGACTCCTCCGCCTTCCTTCCCACTCTCGTTGCCTGGATTGAGCAAAAATTTTGATTAAGCAAAATGGCGATCGCCCGATAACACTGTTAAGGATCGTCGACGTCGGCGTCCCAGCTTCCACCGCGCTGATAATCGCCGAAAGAATTAGACCGAGTTGGCCCCATCTCAAGTGCTCCGCGAGACTCCCGCAGTTACCGACGAATTAATTTTCCTCGGCAATTCAATTACACCTTAATTGGCCGCAACGGAAATGAGACCGCATTAAAATCGCAAGCATCCAGATGGACGAGCGCGCGAGAATTTCCTTCGGGATTTCCGCATTTCTTGCGTGAAATCACGAGGAGTCGTCGGATGATGCTCGAGACGAGCCATTCGAGATCACTCTCCTTCCTCGAGCCTCCCAATGTTTCGCGGGAGCCAAAATCAGTCGGAATATGACGCATGACACGAGCGAAGTGGGAAAAGTCTTGCTCTGGCAGGGGGCCGGTGGTTGATATGAAATTCATCTCGAATCCTCATCAATCTCATTGTCTACGGTAATCTCGCGATAATCCTTCGTCCTGAGGCGATAATTTTCCGGGCGAACGTTTTGCTCTCCGACAATTACTCCGTCTCTCCTTCTCCCTCTCTTCTCGTTCTCCTCTGATGGTAACGCGGCAAGAGGCTACGAATTAACGAGCAATTAATACGAGGCAGCCCAATCTCTAGCCCCGTCTCGCTCTGTCCCCGGCACCCCCTGGTCTTACTCGTTCTCCTCCATGTGCCGGTGGTTAAATTCCTGGGAGAGCCTCTCCGTTCGCTCTCTGCGGTGAAATCGGTGGCGGCGCCCGGCGTCGCTGTAAACCAAGCGCCGCCGCCGACCCCGAAAAGCTTCCTCGTCCTTGTTCCTGCAGTTCACTCTACCTCCTACCAACAGCTCTCGTCTCGGGACGTGTACCTGCGTCAAGCATTGCCTCATCATTTGCGAATTTCTAAGGAAACTGAAGAAGTGCTAATGGAAGTAACAATGATTCCGTTTATGTGAGCACACATCGCCGCACGCTGAAAGCGGCTATGAGGAAAGTTGGTAGAGTGGGAGAACAGCAGTCCCCACCGCGTCCGGTCGAGTCTGACCTAGGCGTTTCGGGTTCCGGCTGATGCTTTTCACTCGGTCGGCAGACTTAGAGTTGCTGAATCGTTGCATCTGCCACGGTATCGTTGGCTGTGAAGCGATCGCCGACAAGGTTTGTCGACAACGTTCGGCGCGTCGCCGCTGGCGCTTTACTACTACCGCAACTAGTGCCATACGGCGGCAACCGCCTCGTCCCTCTTCCTCTCACCGCGAAACCACCCACGCCTCTCCAAGCCATTATTGTAATTGAATGCGATGGGATCAAATATCAAGAGGTGCGCCGGCGACGTATGCAACACGTTACACACTGCAACCTGTGTGCATGCATCGACGCGTCTCCCCGCGAGTCTCTACAAATGTAATACGTAAATTGCGCCGCGTGCTCGTGGTACTCCGCGTGGCCGATACCGGGTGTCCATTAATCATGCACTATCGGCCAGTAACGGGGGCGAGCGCTCGGCTCGATCGCGCGTGAAATTGAATGGCAAAGTCTTTTCCAAAGTGGACGCGACACTCGCGAGTCTGCACTCGGCCGAACGTCGATGCCGGAACGTGGCTCTGTCCGACATCGATAGCACCTGCCGGACGTAAAATATCCAGAGACGCTTTCCGATTGGCAGCCGATATCCAGGCGATGAGCAGGAAGATGTCATTCTCGAAGGTTGTGAAAACGAAAATCCGGAGACGGGAATCTGCGTGAGCCCTTTTCTGGCCAGAGTCTTCTCTGCGTCCCGTCGATCATTCCATATTAACCCTTCTGCGATCAAATCTTCCCTCCAACCATACAGTATCAATAGATATTGGAAAAAAGCGTCGGACCCGCTTATCAGCGTCCGCCGCGTGAGAAGTGCGGACCGCAAAAGGTTAATTAGAAGTCGAAGCCGGTATCTGTTGTCAAACAGAGCCAGCCAGTATCGGTCCATCGCCATCGTATCGCTCATCCTTGGCGTGTCTCTCCCTTCCTTCGCCTTCGCCTTCGCCTTTGCCCGTGCTTACTCTCTCCCCTTCGCTCGACGTCATGGCCGATGGAAGGTCGGTCCTATCCAAAGTGGATAGTGCATCAGCAATGCTAAGTAAACTGCGGCTAGAAGGGATGGATCAAGGGGCATCTCGTTTGATAGTGCGCGTAGGCAGCAGGCGCATGAGGTGACGCAGCGCGTGCACGGTGAAGCGTGAAGCGACCGCTCGCTTCGTCTTTTGATCGTCCGAAAGATCGAGAGGGAGGGAAATGGCAGAGGGAGCGCCGCATCGTCGTCTCGACGCCGAATAAATACCAACGTACTGGTCTTCTCCACGTACTTACCCCTCCACTCGCATCTCGTCATGCTAATTCCGGACGCTCTCCCGAGGATCCGGCAAGGTGGAGTGACGCTGGCCAGGTCACGATATCGCAGGTCAGACCAAATTGCACGAGGAAATGGCAGGCCGTTGAATCTTCGGCGGATTAATTGAACGGTGGCTGGCGGCAGCATTCTCGGCGATGGCAGAACTGCATAACCCAGGGTAGTGAGTTTAAAAGGTGCCCCTTTTAACATGTAAATAGAGAAGCAGCTTACGTAGTAAACTTGATGCAAGCGTTGTCTATCGTTGATTTCGAAATGTCGAGCGTTGTCGCAATGTCCTGCGTGGTGTAAAAGGGATTAGGTACGCTGTCCAACGCATATTGGAATTTTTTTTTGATGTGTGTTGCGATGTCTGTTAGGCAATTTTCAGTTTTTGGTTGGAGTTTTAATTGGTTGCAAAAACATCAGCGCACTTTTCCGAATGAAATGGTAGGCGTCAACTTTTGCAATACGGGGTTCCAAACATGTTTAAGCATTAGTTGAAGTTGGCGGGATACGTTCTGCGCGCTTGTTTTTCGCCACATTTTTCAAATTTCTGTTAAAATCATGGGTCTGACGTCAATTTCAAATCGGAGGAAAAATTTAAGCTTCAACAAGTCAGCCCTCAAGCTCGCATAGATAATTATCGTTAAAAACCGGGCGTACTCTTCGGACCAGCCGCCAACAGTACGAGAGACAGCGACAAATTCAATAGTAAGTGTTAAGGTGGAAAATAAGTACGTGATCGAGCTCACATGCAAAAGCAAGGAAGACGGAGAAGAGAGTGAAAAGATTCGTTCGCGAGGGGGCTGCTTTTCGTTATTATCGCTAACGAAATCGTCGACGGCGCGAGTTTCAGGATGAAACGAAAAGATGAGAAAAAAGCGGTGGGGGGAGGAGGAGGAGGAGAGGGTGCGAGAACGCGTCGTCGTTCCTTTTCGCTTGATAGCCTTTTGCGCAACTCGTTCTCGTCTCACAAACTTTCCCAACCCTCCCCCGTCGATCGAGTCTCACGAGTTGCGAATGCCGTCGGAGGCTCGATTTCCCTCTTTCTTCCCTCCCGCCTTTTCTTTCTCTCACCCCGCCAGCTTTTCCTCCCCTCCTCCTGCAGCCCCGGTTTACGGTCGCACTTTAATATTTCTCCGTTTTCGCCTGATTTCACCTTGGTACCCTCCGTTCGTAGATTGCGTCGTCGTCGTCGTCGGTGGGGGAGGGAGCTTTCTTTCGCTCGATTTCACGATTGCTCCGACACGGAACGAAATCGGCGCCCGAAAGCAGTGGCCAAACTCGAAGACGATAAGACGTTGTTTCTGCGCGATTCCGACTGCGACGGGCGAGCGAGAACAAAGACGATGACACGCGGCCAAGGCGAGATTGGCAACGCCTTAGCTTAGCGCAATGGCGCAGAGAAAGGGATAGAAGCGTCTTGGATGTCTCAGCGAACAGCGATCGACTCCTCAAGCACCCGGTGTTTCGACCTCGACGTGTCCCCTCACTCCGTCGTCGACGCCGTCTTCCTCGTAGCTCTCAGACGCAGAAGCGGACTCCTGGATCGGATGAAAATCCGAGTTCGCACCTGCTCGCACCGGCACGGTCGTTTTTTATGGGCCCCTGTTTCATCGAGACCGTCTACCGGGGCCGCGCCTAAACCCCCTCATTCAATCTAATTTAAACGCAAAGCTAAGGCGAATTTACATCGAAATAGAAATCCGATGGCACAAGTACGAGTCGATGTGGCGCGTACGTGGCGCCCGCGCTCGGTGCGTTGCGAAATTTTGAAATGCAACGGGCAGCAACGGGCGGATGCTTTTTACGCGAGCGAGCTCGGACACGAGTGGGAGCGAGAAAAAAAAGAACGGCCGCGCTGCCCCGGCGGATATCGGCGGTACTCGAAAATTGCCGGGGGAAAAAAATAAAAAATAGAAGATTGGAGGCTAGTTCGAAACGCTGTTCGAAATGCAGCCCGAAATGCAGGCTCGAAATTCAAGCGGGGGCCCTGCGAGCTGGAACGTTATTTTTTGCAGTTTCGCGTGACGCGAAGTATTTTCCGGTAAGTAGAGGTTTGTAAAAATGGCCCGTAGTTGCCTGTAGTTTTTCAATCGCGCCGAATCACCGTGTCGCTTTGACGCGCAGCCGATGCGGACTCGTCACGTCACCGTGTTGTCACCGTGTCGTCGCCGTGTCGTGGCCGTTCTGCCTGCCGATTACAGATACATATGTATCTGTCCGAGCATTTGCGAGCGTCGAACGAGGGATGCGCGGAATTTTGGGTGAGCCGAAACTTTTGCACGTCCCTCTTTCACCCTCCCAATAGCAGAATTTCGTTAATTTGCACGCATACCAACTAAAATCGCTGGTTAGGCCTGGGATACTTCCTTGTCGTCAATATGAAATTTTTCGTTCACTGCCAGTCGAGTCACTCCGAGGTTGTTTCAGTTTGGCCGTTTTTTCATTTTTTACTCTACTCACCGAGGTTATTTTTCCTGCGACTAATTCATATACCGGTTCCATTTATTCGAAAGTCCAAAATTTATGCCGCCCCGCCACCACACTGTTAAATTCAACGTCACGATGTTGAACGGGCGACCTAGTTGTGCCTATATTTTAAAAGCGCCGTTCGATTGTTGAACGCGCGCCGAATATACGTGCATATATTTCGCGTCTCATTTTTCTCGAATCAAAGTGCACGAACGCGCGCGGATGCATGTTTTTCAATCCAGTTAATCGAGAGTTTCTCATCGAAAGTCGTACGTCGACTGAAAACAAGTTCCATGGAACTTCGTAACCCGTCTTCTCGCATCAACGAAGCAATATATCTCCTCGGCAGGTTTCTCGCTCGCCAAACTTTTCGTCCCTTATATTTCACAATTTCAAAACGAATGTCAGCAACGAAACTCATCGCTCATTTAATACAGCGAATAGCCGGTAGACATTAGCCATTTTCATTTACATTTCTTAAACGTCTGCTTCCTCCACTATCCATTCGACGAAAGTGTGCCGCGAAATACAACCAGACGTCTCGACTGGAGAGGTCTCATAAGGGTTCCACGATTTTCGAGGCCACTCTTTATTGCCGTGGTTGAATTTCTTTTCGTAAGAAAGCAGCCTGACTTAAAAAGCAACTTATTACCTGACGATGTCACCGCGCTCGAACAATAGAGCAGTAGTGCATATTTATGCGACTGTGTCGCAGCCTCCGTTCCACCTACCTGCCTTATCTATTATTTCGGCCATCTTCAGTGTCGCGCTACTCATTTTCCTCAACTGTCTCCTTGCCCTTTATTCCGTATTTCGTTCGGTAACGAAGCACCGTGGCGTGTATTAAGTGCGCTCGCTCCAGGTCGTCCGCGAGAACAGAAGAACTCGACAGAGCGGAAAGACCCAGTTGTAGATCGATTTTCCGGCGGCGACGAGGACGACTAAAACATCGTCGAGACAACGGTTCCTCCGAACATCCGGAAACAGCCGGAAAGGACCGGAAACAACCGGAACGCTTCGCGTATATCCTCGAATACGTGTCACTCGGGGCCGCGAATGGGACGTGTGTGTGTGTGTGAAGGGAATCGGCGAAAAAGAATGAAAATCCCTCCGACGTCGATGCGCGTTCGTTCGGTCTTGGCTGAAGCTTCGCTTGACGTTGACTCGCACGAATTTTCCGAAAAATTCGCGAGGCAAACGAACCGCCCGCTACGCCGCGTTCACGCTGCTTTTTTCGCCAACAGATGTTTTCGAGCACTGGCAAGCAGGCACAGACTCGTGTGCACTCTGAATCTCGCCGGCTGATCAATTTCTGGCAAATGAGGTGTTTAATTGCTTGCACTCGGTTTTTCGGCATACAGTAGATGACTGACTTCCAGCGTCAATCTAAAGACCGCGTTGCTGACTCATCGAGCGCGCATTACAGATTGCATTCACTCGCATAGTTCGCTGCTCGTTGCTCGCGAAAGTGAGCAGACGGGAGGGCAAACATGTTAGCGAACTGTCTTTCAGAATCAACGGGATCGTCGATCGAAACGCATCGGTATCGCGATTTCACTTTCACCCCATCGCGGCAAACAACGGACGGACAAAATCGTGGGACCACCTGTTTCGAGTGAATACGAACCCTCGTTTTCACCCTCGTCCCTTGCGGCGTTACCGAGTTCTGCACTATTATCCGCTCCATTATTAAGGGCCGTCAGCCCCCCCCTCCCCTTCCCTTTCCCCTATATACTTGCTGGATCATCGAAAAGGCTCGATTCTCTTGCGCGCACCATTCCCCTTACCACCTTCGTCTTGCCTCATTTTTCCTCTATCTCACCATTATTTCGGATATCGGGCAGTTCCGCTCTTTGCTACAATTCGCACGGTGGCTCCATAATAAATTTAGACCGCGCCTGTAATTGCACTCTAGCCCGCGAAGCATAGCGGTTCGCTGCTCTTTTCCGATTATTCGGTTTGAATAACAAAACAAAATAAAAAAAGTGGGAACGATCGACGATCGACGCTAGCCCGTCGTCAGGCGTGCCCGACTATTGACGCGAGCGCTGTTTTAAACTCGTCCATATTCGGGGGTCGAATCGGCGTAATCGACCATTGCTGAGCGTACGTGTCTGACAGAAAGGCAAACGAACGAATTCATAGGAAATTAAAAAAAAAAAGAGATATATCTATTTTTTTTTTTTTTTAACATGTATAGAGGGCGATTCACTCGCAGCGTATACTGTACTTTAATACGGTCCCTCTACGCACACGTATGTTCGTACAATGAGTCAACTCAATTATCAGATTCGTCAACGTGAATCTAATTAAATTGTGTCGATATTCGCATAATGTTGAAGAAAATGTAATCAATGTGTTAGTTCGGATGTCCGTAAATCATTAGAACTTTAGTCCGGAACAAAGGACGTTGGTGAGAATTTTTCATCTGTGTTTCGGCCTTAAATGTAGCTCTGGTACATCGACGAATGAAGTCTGCTGTAGACTGGTAGTGAATCGAACTGTAGATATGAAATGTAGCGACGCGGAACCGCAGACTGGGGACGAGTAATCAAAACCATCTACCGAATCTCGGACATAGACGGATAGACGAACAGATAATCGAAGGGAAGGTTGTCAGAGGGAAACGGACAGAAAGAATGAAAGGCAATAGAAAGGTAAGCGGTTGCGGGTGATCGTGCGAGGGAACGATCGTTTGATTTGAGCGGAAATGGAGGTCGAAAATTGCGACATTGCGTTGGAAGCGTCCGCGTCGTCTCGTTGTACAGTGCGCGACCCCCTTTCAAGGGAGCATCAAAATTCGACAGTTCGATTAATGCGTCTCTACCGTTCTGCGGGGAAAACACTTTCGTCGAGACACTGACGTAGGACGAGAAAGTTCGAAATATTCGCGCTCTGCTTCAGAGTCGGCGCTATGGCGGATAAAAGAACGGTTAAGGGGGCATTCTACTCTGGACGAGGATTTTCAGGCCTTTTTTACGGTTCTTTTTCATACGGGTACTAATAAATATTTCTTTATCGGCCTTTCTCCTGCTGTTTTATTCATATTTCAAGAAGCTTTACCAGTCGCTGGAAGTAGTAAAAATAAGAATTAGAGAAAATTTGTTCTGCTTATTCGAGACATAGGAATAAACAATTCTACTAATTAATAACAGTGTAGCTGTCGCGATAACCTCAAAAAAGCTGCAAACAGTTAAACATTCATAAAATGACAGTCCTTTGATTGACAAAATTCATTATCGATCATAGGTTTATATCGTCAAGCCTCCCAAGCACCGTTCAAAGTGTTTATAGGAAAATCTTGTTTAGATATTGTTGGTCAGCGCGATAGGGAAATATTTATAATGATCGTAGTCTCTACCGTACATTGACCGTCAATTAAACCAATTAGGTTATTGGAGTTTTCGGAAATTCGAAAGTAATGTACATACATAGACCGTTAATGAATGCTGACTGATTTGCTTCGCAGAACGGACGTGCCAGCAGCGAGAGTAGCGAAGATGGGGCCGGTAGTAGCGCGAGTACCTCAAGAGGAGCCGGAAGTGGATTCGGTCTCGCGGGTGGTTGCACCGGTGGATGGCGAAGCGTCTTCGGTGCGGTTTCCGGCCGGGAGTTGAGGCTGTACGAGTGTGCGCCGTGGAGTCCGGAGGCATGGGCTTCGCCGAGCATCACCTGTCCCCTTATCGCCACCAGGTAAAATTCCGCACCGATACACGTCATTTTCTTCGATTACCCCGTCGCCTTCCCTCAATAATCTCAACTCTGCCTCTGCACCTGCATGTATACGAGGGAGAAGGTAGTCGTGGCAGACTATAGGGTGCTATAGGAAGCTATAGGTCGCCATAGCAGGCTATAGCAGGCTCGGCCGTTACACATCCGTGTCCGCCGGTATGGCCGGGGGATTACCAATGAGGCACGTCGGATTACCGCAGTTAGCGGTGTTCGTTAGACCGCCATTTTAATTAAGAGTATTATACATCCGTGCAGAGCGCTCGTATCGTGCTACCGTCGGCGTCGACGCCGCTGCACGGCCAGCGTAACGAAATTCCGACGACGAAATCCTGCTAACGCGTAGTACGCCCCCCTCCGGCCTCCGTCCTGACGAGTAAACGACCGGGACACCGTCGTTCTTTCGCGATTACACGCTCGGCCCGAAAAGGCACGGCCGATAAAGCTCGAAGAGCGCGACGACAGGCCGATACACTCTTTACGGATCGGCCCACGCCCACGTGAGCGGCAACTCTTCCGTTCCCTGCGTCCTTCCGTCTCGTACCTTAATAAAAGTTTCGGCGTAAGAGAAAGAGAGAGGAAGGGGGAGGTTCGCGAGAACGATCGCATTCCTCGGAATTGGATTCCGTAACGCGTGCTCGCGGTCCGGAAAGGTAATGCAACCTCGTACACCAACGATGAGAGAGTTCCGCCGGATAAGTTGGGATTGCGGTTAATTCTACGGTGGACGGTCGAGGGAAAGAGACCACCCGTCGGCGTCGCCGCGCAGCAAGGCAACCGTTTCGCGTTCGGAGACTCCACGAAACGAACCGTGCTCTATGAGCTCTCCTACGAAATACGGATGCGCAGACGTACCGACGCATTTATATACAAATATACGTGTATATATATATATATATATATATATATGGCTTGAATAAAGCCGGCCTGTTCATTTCCTTTGATCGCGCCCATTCGAAGCACAGAATTGGAAAATCCGAATGTATCGTTGTTGCATAGCGTCGCGCGTTTCCGCTTCTATCGATATTTAATATAGGAGGAGCCGCCGAGCTCGTTACAATCGGCTTATCGGCTCGACTTTTCGGCATCAGCAGCATCAAATTGCCAATAATTATCAGCCCTGCCTGTCTGCGCGCAAGCAACGTGTGCTTTGTGCCGATTCTCGAGGATAGAGACGTTTGTCGTTAGAAAACCGTAGAGCCGGTTATCGAGTTCCTCTCAATATCGCACATTTTTCGTCTTAGGGCATACCGTTAACGTTGTCAGGCTCGGTATAAATGGAAGGATAATTATTGGTATAGCTTTGAAGCAGCTGCAGTTCATTGTTTGTTTGTTTTTTGTGTTTTTTTGTTTTTGTTTTAGGTAAAAGCAGTACGCGCGTGCTTATGTTTTAATATATTTGTTAATATGCGGGATAATCGGGTTGAAAAGTACTTAATACCGGTTTAACTACTATTTAATGCATGACGCTCCTTTTCGTTTCTATTGCACGGTCAGAATGCTACCATGCTTAAACGTGCTGCATTAACCGTAATTATGATATAAACGTAAAGAGCTGATAGAAATATTACGATTAAATCGTCTCAGCGAAGCAATTAAGCCACACTATTTACTTAAGCGCATTAGTTTCTATTGTCCGTGCAGGAAATCTGAGCCCATCCGCGCGCGGCTGTACGAAATGCATTTTACGCGTAGAGCCGCGGAAGAATATGTTAATTTCTAATTCGACTAGCTTTACAGTTTCCCCGCAAATCTGCTCTGTGGCAAAATAATGTCTCTGGCAAGAGGTAAATATGAAAAAATCCATCTAATATGTAAAGAAGGCTTAAGCCGCACGATGGTTGAATAATACCGCGCGTTTTGGCCAAATTGAAATATGCGGTAGACAAGAGGATCTGCGTGACCGCATCAAAATGTTCGAAAATGATTATCCCCATGCGCTGGTAAAATATCGGCTCGACAGACGTTAGATACATAGATAAGTTGAGAACGACAATAGACATGGACGAGTCGACAGAATTGAACAAACGATTCGCGTCCGGGCACTAAGCGTGCACAACTAGCGGGATTAATGAAGCACGGCTGCGTGAAAATGGAACTAAAAAGCATAGTTAATGCAGAGTGAATGTCCGCGGTGCGGCACGTAACACACTGTCCGTGTGACAGCGAATTAACGCGAATCGCTGATAGTCCGCCTGCGGACGTAGCATGCCAAAACATTTCCGACAAAATGGAAGAGCGAAATTGCTGCCTTTCGCATTATCAGGCTGCGCGATCTTCGTTTAACGTAGTTTGCGAAACGATGTAAATTGTGTACACTACGCACGAGTACGTTAACATTTACCGTGCATCACGCAGCCTCGACATGTACCCCCCGACATTCGCTGTCGACGCTCGCTCTTGACGGCCGACGCGCGACGTACGAAAGAGCCCATAATCCCTACGCGCCTTTCTACGACTGGAATTCGGGATTCGAGCGCGTACGAATGGATGTTAACGGATAGTTATTTGAAGGGAGCACGACGAAATTCGCGCTGGAAGCGGACGGGGAATGCGCGGGGAGTGGCGCGGCGTGGAAAAGGGACAACTGAGGCGTAGACGAAAATCCTCAACTCGTTCGGAATATTGCACCTCGATTTCCAGCCGCGATAGGAAACTGTCGACGACACCTTTAATAATTAATGCTCACCCTGGGGGCTTTAATTGATCCGGTTCACTGTTCGATTATCGAAAGCCCATCTTTCACGTCCTTCCCCCATCCCTAGCCTTTCCTCCTTCTCTTTGTCCTATGCTCCGTTGCCGACGGAAATGGATACGAATTTTCTGATGGAAGCTGCTTTCTAGTGTCTATTCGTCCGTATTTTGAAATATTACTGGCTACGGTATCTTCTGTGTAACGCCGTCATGGCCGGGCTACCCACCACCAATTCCCGCGGAGGAGTTCGATATATGTACCATGTATCCGTTGCAGTGGTTCATAGTTAGGTGGTCGAAAGAATGTGAAGGGGTGCCGCAGGTTCTGTATAGGGTAAATACAGAATATTTTTCATACATATTGCGGCTGTTGAAGATATTACGCACAATTGATTTATTTGATTAAGAAAACCTCGTTTTATACTCTTAGCAGCTTCACATTGTTCGTGATATTTTGCATTAGGGTGCCGTAACCTACAAAAAATGGGATTCTTCTGACGAGTCACGGCGTAGCTTCAAGATCCACCCACCCGCCACGATATGTCTGGGTATACATATAGATACGCATTTTCGATGGCGTCGACGAACGGTGGTTTTCATACTCCCTTATCTTTACTGAAAATCGATTGCCCTCTTTCCGCAAGGCAACATCTCTTTCAGACACAACTCTCCGAATCTCCGACTAGCCGCAACTGAACTCTTTACCACCGAAACTCTGTTTCATGCCAATACTACTTAAGCAGCAAATAAATTACACAGCCACGATCGAACGTGAGAAAATGGTCTTTGAGACTTGTTGTTTATGAAAGACGATTTCTTCGGTCGCCCTTCCGTCACTCTTTCGACGAATTCGATTAGCTGCACAAAAGTGGCGTCGGGTCTTACCTATATACGTGGCCAACAGCGACTCAATAAATTACGAGCAGCCGGAAAATATTTCTCCCATCCGCGACTGGCCCCTTCGCCGCCCGTCGCGTTTCTTCCATTCCTTTTACCTCTGCTCTTTCAGGCGGCTTTTCTCCCGACTGCCGCGGAAAGGCGACCGTCCGTCGTCCTCTTAAGGGAGCCGGTAAGAAACGGACCGCGGACAAGAGGGACGAGGACGAGCGCAGGGCGCGAGAAAGAGAGGCGGCGTAAAAAGGAGGAAATCGGCCAGAGGGGGAGGAAAAAGGAGAAAAAACGCATACGTGTGCGCGAGAAAGAGAATGGAAGATCCGCAAATGGAACGGAGTCCTTTTTGTCCTCGCTCGCCGCGCCGCGCCGCGCCGCGGGTTTCCTCCCTTTATTGAAAAAAAAAAAAAATGAGGGAAGGAACGAAGAGGGAGAGTTCCTCCTTCTCCGTTCTCTCATTCTTCCATCCACCGCGAGGCACAATCCGGTGGAATGACGTGCACGCCCCCGCATATCTCCGGAAGGATCTGCCGCCTTTGTGCTCCCGGAATCTGTAGCGTTGTTTACGAATGAGGAGATCAATTGCCTCTTCGCGACGATACACGCGCCGTTTCCGTTTCCCTCGCTGTGTCCCACTGGCGTCTTCACGGGGCCAAACTATGAGAAATATGCCGCTGCGACGCTGGACGCAAGGACGCCCAGCGCCGGGTCCGGGTCCGGGTCCGGGGGAAATCTTTTGTAGCGAGTAATTGGATTGAAGCCGGAATGGAGGAGAAAAAGACGAAGGAGTAGCCGTCTACCTAGTCTGCCCCTTTGTAGCACCTAATTAGATCAGAATTATCATACTTTTCGAAGACTGGGAGCGAAATTAAAAATTATCCGGCTAGTTTGAGGATCTCTTCTACCCCTACCCTGCTCCCTCTTTAAACCGTCTCGGGGCCGTCGATATTCTCCGCTAAAACCGTCCCTCACGGATGCCTCATTCGGCCGAAACTTTCTGGAGCTAATCGATTTCTGTCATTCGCTGTTTCCTCCGCGCGATTCTCTACGCGGCGACGAAGCGCGAAATCCCGGGCCCGAAACGCGCGTTCATTGTTTCGCCGTAAACCGATCTCGTTGTAAATCCATAAAGTACGCAGCTGGCGTAAAAAGTGACACGCGCTTTCGTAAACTCGGCTGTGTGCGCTCGCAACCCGTTAATCTGAATTGATGGCCGTGCGCGCCGCTACGGCCCCGCTTGCCGATAATAAATAAATGTAAGCGTCGAGGAAAAAAACACACGCACGCAAAAATAAAAAAAAAAACAGACATACATATACGCGCGCAATGTACGCGCGTCGCGTCGTATATATTTGCCAACATGCGCTGACATCGGAATGACCAACCTGTGGATGCCGGACAATCGAAGGACCCGCCTTGGACACTGCGTGCGGTGATAAACATTCGTCCGAATATTGCTTGTCCACCGCGCGTCTTGCAAACGGGAAGAGCGGGAAGAGTGACAAGTAGGGGCGGAGGAACTATTAGGAAAATTACTCGGGCCCATCGCGGCTTCGTCATGCGGAGACAATTAAGGTGCGCGGCGAAACGGACGATCCTAAAATTGTGCGAAGCGTCGCCTTAAGCTGGGCTCTCCACAAAATTTGAAAGCGCTTTTTCCCTGTATCCGTCTTCCTGACGAACGCGGGTGCGGGGCTGCCTGGAGCGTGAGGATCGTTCGCAGAAAGAGGCGGCGCGCGTTAAACCAGTGAGAGTTCGGTGTGAAAGAAACTTTATCGTGCCTGTCAGTCGCGCGGTAGACGAATGGCGCCCTTAGCACCCTTATCTATCTGCAATTTTTACGGCCAACCTCTACGCGACGTTGTCTCATTCTCTCCGCCCCCTCTCTCCCTTTTTACCTCTACCCCCAAAGTCTCTCTTGAGCCACTTTCTGCCCTCGTTTGTCCTCTTCATCCCCCTCGTCGTCTACTTTCGCCTCTTTCCGTCTCTCAATTTTCTCTCGGTTCTTCCTTTCTCGCTACCGCGTCCCCATCAGCCTGCATTAATATCCTCACGGCACCGTGTACGAGAGGCTACGGTCTAATCCGTCAAAATCCGGAAAGCTCCGTGAAATAAATTTTTCGCGCGACGACGTACATGGGGGAGTGCCGGTCCGGATGAGGCAGGTCGATATGCAAAGCCGGCAGCCGATTTGGAAATTTCGATACGCGTAGAGAGCGACGGATAGCTGGAGACCGTCCGCCCGCGAAAGGCGCTATTCTACTGGAGAGCTTTCAGAAGATCGACGTTTTTGCGTTTTCCTATATGTAGCGTCACATCTTTGAAATATTCCGCAAATTCAATGACGCTATAGGAATCGTAAGAATCGGGTGTCCGGATGAGAGTAGTGGGCTGAACTTACAATTAGTACATAGTGGGCCAACGGTCTCATATTAATTTGTTAACTTGTTCATTCGTAAGTTTCGGATAAGCAGAAGAGCTTGAATAATCGTGAACGCCAATCGAAGCCAGGTATTCAGCAGAGTTATGCAAGATAGCATGTATATGAGCGACCAATCTTTCTTCTTATTTCCCCAATGGATTTGTAACGCTTCTCGAAAGAAACATGAATGAAAAGAAGGCAAGAAGAGAGCGATAATAAAAATGTTGATTAGTAAGTGTATAAAAAGTTGCTAAAGGAGGGGCTAAAAATGGTCCTCCAGAGGAGAAAATAGCCACAGTAAACGCGTAACGTAACGCATCTCCCCCCGAGTGCGTGCAAACGTGCCGTCAGATATCGCTACCCCTATCGCGGAATTATAGCGAGAAGGGAAGGAAAGGTTTCGTGACGAGAGTCACTACGTCGTTGCCGCGGCAATTGCGGTATCGCAATAAATCATAGCGGAGCGAGGCAATGCGGGCCGAAAATGCAGAGAGGCCTCGGAGCGATTTGCGGGAAACGACATTTTCGCTCTCCACGTCTCTGCACACGGACGGCTTGACGCGACGAGGGCGACGGCGACGAGGACGGCGACGAGCTCCTTACATAAATCACCGAATGTTTAACCTCCGCGCTTCTGCTACCCCGTCCCGCCGTCGTTTGTTCGGTCCGCACGACGACGTCTTCGACGATAACGACACGATGTTTTATCGATTTCCGTTTGCGTGACCGGGCGGAAATTTCGTTGGTTCGACCGGCGCACCTCGTGATACAGAAAAAGTGAGCGGCACAGAGGCGAGCGGGGTGGCCACCCCGCCTGCGCGGGTGATGAATCTTGCTGAGGTCTCTCCGGCTAAATTTGCGCTCTCGTCAGTTTTCAACCAAGTCCATGGAAATGCAGCGCGCTGTTCTGGACGGAGAAAGACAGTGTCTGGGAGTGAGAGAGGAAGGGAGCGAAAGTGCTCTTTCATTCCCTCCCATCCTCTATCTGTTCGTATTTGCAGATCACGTACGAGCTCGGAGCTCAGCTCGGAGGTTTGTTTGACGAGGGTAGCCCCGGCTCTGACGATTAATCACTTGCTATTAATTAACCGGGAATCGGCCTGGCTCGCGTCGCTCGGCTCCCTCCCCAATTGCCCATCCTTCTCGCTCTCCCTCTCGTCCTCGTACGGCCGTACGCCGAGCACGACACGTCGACGACGAGGACGCTTCGAAGTAAATCCCTTTCCTCCCCCTCTCTCCATTCCCCGCTCCGCCGGCTTGTCCTGCTAGGCTAGAGGTTTGCTTGATGCTCAGCGCCGAGAAGCTCGCACGGTCACGGTCCTTAACTTTTATAATCTCGTGCCGGACCGTTAATTATGATCGGCCGCTCGATTAATCGTCCACCCCACTCTTGCAGCCTGCACTAGTCGTCCACTCTGCTCGCGCGCCACCCGCCTTCTTTCACGCCGAGATGTAAACACGATCCTTCGGATCGTTCAACGTCAATTTATTTCGATGCGCGCCTCGGCGCGGGGAGGATTGTGAGGCGAGAGGGAAGCGGGATATCGGCAATTCGTCCGCAATTATTATAATTAAGCTAAAAATGTCGACCCTTCAGAGAAGCTGCGCCGATGCCACGCGAGCCGGCGATGGGTCGTTTGTGGGAAATTTTATTTGGACACGTTTATTAAAAGTTGAACGTTTCATCGGCAAAAACGGCGCCGCACAAAGGGCTGGCCGTAATTAATGCAATTACGGTTGCATGAATATTAATAGAATGAGGGTAATTGGAACGTCAGCCGCGATCGAAGAGTATCGCGCCCCGAAACCGTATCTCGCCGGAAGAGTGCAGCAGGCTACATATTGGGGCCTGGTAGGCGAGCGAACACAATGGTCGTGATGCACATCGACGAAAGGGATTATGTGGCTCAAGTTCTGCGGCGTCGATCTACTTCTGAGGGATGTCCCGGCAAGATGCGTCTTCGTATACGAGCCTGAAACTTTCGACTCGATCCGGCCACATCCCCTGCGCGACTATCGTGTCTCGACTCTCGACTCGCCGGAGTCTCCGAGTTTGTTTCACGCGTATGGCGGAAAAAAGATGAACGGCGAGAAAGAGAAAGGGCCGACGCGCGAGGAAAGTGGAGCGTCGAGAAGTTATTTTCGGTCGAAGGGGTCCGTATCGGGCCCGCGAAGCGACACAGCGGAAACTACGAAATGGCCGACTTAAGGAAGTTTTACTGCGAGACAAACCGGAAGTGATTCGGCTCCGACCGAAACGCTTCCCACCCGCCTTCTCGACTCCGACGGAAACTTTCGTCCTCCTTTGGCTTCTCCGTTTCTTCGTGTTTTTTTTTCTCTCGGATTACGGCCACGGACGAACATCCATTCTCGTTTAACGCCTTTATTTACCGACCGTCCTCCTCTTCCTCCTTCTCTTGCACTACCACCCAACCGCCTCTCCCCCCGTTCTCAGCTTTCGACTTTGCCCCTTGTTTTATCGTTTCTTTTCCACCCTTCCCCTTCTTACGAGCCGCGCCGTCGGCGTCGGCGTCGGCGTCGGCGTCGCCTCTTTACCGTTCCATCTATCTCCCGTCGCTCGCGCTCTTTCTCCGCTCTGAAAGTCGATTATGTGCCCGTTAACGAGCTCTTACGTCAAAAAGCGCCGTGAACGTTAAACCATAGAAACGGTCGGCTCCAGAGATAAGACTAAGCCGAAACCGCGACTGGCGGCATAGAAATACGAGTAACATGGTTATTGGCCGTGATCCAGAGGGACCGCTCGAACGAAATCTCACCCGGAGGACCTCGTACGTTACCCGCGTCGCGATTCTGCGGATGTACAACCGTACAACGAGCCGCATTTTACGAATACCCAGCAGGATTGTTACAAAGCCCCCTTACGCGACTGCGATTCTTCTCCAGTCTGATTGCTCGTCGTTCTTTCTTCTTCTTCTTTTTACCTTTTTCTTGCTTCTGCTTTCTTGTCTTCTCGCCGTCCACGTGATATTCTTCGTTTGAATAATCTGCGAAGGCAGTGGACGGGCATTGGGAAACGATGATTGAACGCCGCGTCACATAAAAATGCCACTCATATGTCTACTAAGTGAACTGTGTTCTGAAAAAAAAAAACAAAGAGCACCAGTTAATTGAAGGACTTGTTGTCTTACCCCAGATACCGGATTATTTGTTAAACTTTCTTCGCCTATTTTTGGCCATGTGTCCTAAATTATTCTGAACTTTGCTAATTCTCTTTGCGGACAGTTGCAATCAATACGTAAATCAGGCAACTGAAAAAATCTGACAACGCGCAGAATATAAAGAACAAAGCGAGTACCATCGAGGCTATAAATTTCAGTATTCGAAGAGGTGCTTGACCCCTTAAGTATGGAAATAATCATATATAAAAAAGTAATTAATTAACTTTTGTCGTTATTACTGCCCTGACCGGCGCGATATATCCCTCCGTATCCGTCAGAAAAATATTGTCGCGCTTTCCCGTTCGTGTGCTCTCCATCCACCTTTAATTAGACTCATTGTGGTTTCCTTCGCGAATGCGCAAACCTCCGAACAGGCGGAACGCGTTTTTCTTTTATTTCACGCAATAATCAACCCCGGCAAACAATAGGACGTTAAGCCGATTATTGATGTTGTACGGAGAACGCAATTAATTTGCCTCCGTAGTCGTTGACCGGAATACCTCATTGTGCTGCCGTCATTAATCTAAATAGACGGTGGCTCCGGAGTTTAAAATATCCGATAGATTTTTGAGCCGCGAGCGTGCGCGGGAACGGAAAGATGATCCCCGAAATAAGTTTGAATTAGCGCGGTGGCGCGGTAAATATGGCCGCGCCGCGGCAAATCAGAACGAACGTTGCTGGGCCGCGGCAATTGTTGGGCACACCGCGAAGGCCATCGGGGCGATGTCGAGGACGAAAAGGAAACGTTTATCCAGGAACAATGCACCCTTCTCTGCGCTCATCCCTACATTATCGCTTGAAATATTCGATAGATTTAGGGCGGACGATCGACATTGCCCGCATCAATTTGCGCCGCCATATTCGGCGGAATGTTCGGTCGCACGGGGCAACCGTGCAGGCCATGGGTCGATGGGCAAACGAAAATCGCGGGAAACAGACAGAAAAAAGAGAGAGCTTCGAGACGAGGACAAAGGCTCGTTCGCAGGCGTACGATCGAGGCACGGTTTGACAAATTTCGCACGCGCCTGACGAATCGACAATTCGATACCGGGCTAACGACCGCGACGACTGGAACATTTATTCGAGGAACGAGCGCTCGGAGGATTGGCGATGGAAAATATGCGTCGTCCGCGTGACGTTGTTCGCTGTAGGAGCGCGCGCTACTTATCGAATTGCCGCTTATTCGTCCATTGGTTGATCGTGTTTCAGGCTCGTCTCCTCCCCGGCACGGCAGAACGAGGCGGCCAGCAGCAGCAGCAGCCATCAGCACGGGGCCACGTTCGCTGTGCGAGTCGGCACGATCGACGGCGTCGTGACGCATCATCTGCGCGCCGAGACACGGCGGGACCTCGCAGCATGGGCCAGAGCGATCGTTCAGGGATGTCACGCAGCCGCGCACTCGTTGCGCGAATACACCGTTCGTAAGTACACGTCTTCGTTTTTCTCAAGCTTAAATCGCGCGCTCTTTGATTGACGTTCAAAGTTTCGTGCCAGAATCCTCTTTCTCGGCGGTTCTTTTCATTTTCCTCGGCGTGTTTCGCTCCTTTTCAACGGTATATGAATAACGCCGTACCGACACACTCGAGAATGCTCGGATGAACGAGTGTACGAATGACGGGAGTATGTAAATACGTCCGATGTACATATGTATACTGTAGCGCAGCGCGTTCGATCGATCGAGTCGGACGAGCAAAGGGGAAAAAAATATGTATCTTGGCCGACAAAGAAGGGAGGATCGAGTCGGACGAGCACTCAGATTCCCTCTCATAGCTTGTCGGCCCATCACGTCGTTGTTCTCTCGAGGCGCATTGCACGCATAGACTCGGCCCGATGAATTTTAATTTCTTTTCAGCGACGACGGACGGCAATAATAAATCGGGATGAATGCCCCGTCCACGTTTCGTGCAACTCTCTTTTTGCTCGCAGCCTCATCGAACTCATCGATCATAAAGGCTCTACCTTCCCAGTGGTACGCGTATACGTATATGTGCGCGCACAGGTGAAAGAAGAAAAGGAGAGAGAGAGACGGGCGCGAAACGATCGTAAAACCGGCGTACCGACATACATGTGCATGTACGATCTTATCGACCCCCTTCCCCTCCTCATCCGTTAACCCGCTTATAGCTTATGCAATCTGTCGCGTGAGGGCGAATTTTTGAAAGAACGGCAAGTTTCGTCGACGTCTCTGTTGCAGGATGCACGTGGCAGGGTAAAGCCTGTCAACTGGTCGTCAACCACGAGGAAGGATTCGCGCTGTACGCGGCCGGCACGAGGGGTGTGTCTGGGAACGGCGTCAGTCCGGGATCGCCACCTACGCCAGTGTGGCGAAGATCCTTCGACAAGCTGAAAATGTCGGCGGACGACGGTGCTCGCCTACTCTGGCTCGACTTTGGCGGCGATGACGGGGAAATCGTAAGTAGAGAGAAGGGAGAAGAAGGGAAATCTAACTATGAAAGCATCAGCGGGGTTAGGCTATACACGCCTCTTGACGGCGTCGCTGGTCGTCACACGATCTACCCGAGTTTGCTGGCCGAGTTTGACGGGTGGCTCCGCCTCCTGTGCTTGCAGGAACTCGATTTAGAGAGCTGTCCAAAACCGATCGTCTTTGTCCTGCACAACTTCCTCTCGGCCAAGATCCACCGGCTTGGTCTGAGCGCATAGGGGTACGAGGGGGCCCCGATGGAGGCCCCCGATCTGCCGCCCCACACCACCAGGGCCGTCACGAGCGTCTTTCTTCACTAGGCCTCGCCGCGACGACCGTTCACCACCGCCCATTCATCCACGCGAACAACGAGACACCTCCCTTCGTCGCTGCTCTCGTCTAACGAACCGCTTCAGATTTGCGCGCATCTTCTATGCAGCCAGTGTCGATAATCGAATCGAAGCCATCCACCTCCAAATTTTCCAAGAAAGTACGTATAATAGCGAGGGAAGTGGAGCTTAATAAACGCGCGAGCCTTCGCCGAAGGGGATGAAATACAATAATAGGGGAAAGCGGCAGGAACGGAAGGTGAGAGAGGACGAACGCGAGGGCGTCGTGAATCGCCACTAATCAACGCGCCTAAGTAACTAATTAACTATTTACCTTACTGCTAAGTACGAGTAAATGAGACATTCGGAGAACATGTGTAAGTGTGAATGTTTGCGTGCGTGCGGATGTTGCGGGATAACGCGGGTCGGCTCACAGTCAGATTACCGATCATAGATATTAACCAAAGTATTAACGCGATCCCAAACGACGCGTGTGACAGAGTCGCGCAAGAAAGTAATAAATGAATTTTTCGCGTCAGTCGAGAATGAGTGGGGCAATGAGGGGATGAGAGGGAGGAAGAGAGAAAGAATACCGACGCTCAGTAGTCTCTCGATTATATGGGATGAAAGCTATAATTGACGAAGCGATTAGAAGCTAATTTTACCTACTGTCCAACTCACGCCTCGTCCGTTGGTCTTTGATAATAAATCGCTCGCAACGTCGAACGGTCGGTTTTCTCTATCGAGATCGGCCAGTGACGCGCAGGAGACAGGCAGAGAGAAAAAGACGATTCGCGCGCGCACGCGCGCGCTCGCTAACAAAGTTTAAGGATCGTACCATGAGAGAGTTCGGCGAACATCTGGAAAGGACTTAAGGAGTTTACTTCTTCGGATCTCTCCGGGAACGTTAGCTCGCGGTGGAAACTTTCTCCTCGAGATAACGTGTTTCGTTTCGGTGAGGCCATATTTATGTCAAACCCCCTTCTTGGCAGTCAGAGAAGGCGCGCGAGCAGCCGGTTAAAGGAACGACTGAACTAGCGAGCGCTTTCCGGATGACTTGAAAAAAAAAGAAGAGAAAAAAAAGTCCGCACTCTATCCTCATTTTCTGCCGGAATCGAGCTGACGAGATAGCCAACTATCCGAGCGTCAAAGACGTCGCGGCTTTGACACATTCACTGCCATGTCAGCGACATATGGCTAAAGCTGTGAGTATCTCAGGGAGCTGTGGTTTGGCTAAGTTGTAACTGGAAAAGTAAAGATTCCCGGACACATGTTTCGTGTCAACTATTTTTCCCTTCTTCTTTTCATACCCAATAACCGTGCCCAAATTGATGCTGAATCTTTTTTTAACTTCCCTGTATTTTCGTTCTACGACATGATTATAGTATAATTAGGAGTGATGTACACGACGAATGAGCTATTTATTCTTCTTCACCTATTCTTGTCCAGACATCATAAATTCGGTGCCTTTTCAATGGTTCTGACTCACGATCGGTCTGAAAGTGGTATTTTGAATCCTACATCAGGCGTTACTTAAAACGATATTTATACGTGACGAAAATGGAACGAGCAAAGTTTTGGAAGCTACTATCTGACGCGACAGTGAATGTGTTAAAGGCACAGCGTTCGACTGTTTCGGTAGCGTAACGCGCTCTAGCCTCGCGTGAGGCGTTGAAAACTTCGTTCGGATCTCGTCGCCATTCGCTCATCGCGTGTTTAATTTTTTCCCAGATTCCTGCCCGCCGCTTTAAGCATCCTCGATTCGATCTCGGCCCCTTTCGTTTCGCCTCTATTCACGGAGCTCGCAGAGTCGGTCGGTCGGTCGCTCGCTCGTTCGTTTTTCGCTCTCGAATCCTTTTCGATCCTTCAATAGGATCGGTATCAGTCTCGCCCCCAGTAGAAAGGCGATTGCGCGCGCCGGATGTAGGGATGGGTGGGTGCCGGCTCGGTGCGTCGGGCGTCGGGCGTCGGGCGTCGGGCGTCGGGCGTCGGGTGGCGGGCGGCGGGCGTCGGGCGGCGGGCGTCAGGCGTCGGGCACCACCCCACACGGTCAGGAAAAATCCTAACGTTTTCTGGCAACGTGGAAACTTAGAGAAAGAAAGTTTTCGCGTGCCCGCGTCGCGTGAAAAGGTAGGCTCCTAGGCGACGATATAAAAGAAGACTAAAAGGGGAAAAAGAAGCGTGACCGCGGGGAAATGGAACACCTACTTTTCACGCCGCGCGTCCGGTCATCGTGAATCCTCGCCCGCTGAACGTAATCCTCCGGAGAGTATAATAAGACTCCATCGCGGCGTGCTCGTAATATTTCGAGCTAAAAATTTTACGGGCCCCGCGAGGCAAGCCCTACATCCCTGTATCGCGTCGCGCGCATAAAGGAGAGGCGATAGAAACGAGACAAAATAATGGCGACGCCGGGAGAACTTTTGATAGAGGCCGAAACGTGCGGAACGGATGATTTGGAATAGGGAGGAGGGGGTCGTTGGGTCGCTGTCGATCCGCTTCCGACACCGATAATGATTGCTGCGTCGCCTCGCGTCGCGTCGCGTCGCGTTGACTGATGCGCGCAGGAACGGCGAAAATATTCCTCGACGAGCCAACGGACGGACGTTATAGCTGTTTTGTACGATTCGTATCCTTAACGCAACTAACTTTAAGATGCCAAGAAAACGTCGATGTGTGTGCCGTTAGTAGCGACGCATCCCGCGTTCGATGTCCTCGTTCCCTCGACGTTCGAACGACGATCGCGCGGCCGGAAACGAGGAGGTCGAAGGCGTCGAAGAATTATCCCCATTACCGCTGGACACCACCCACTTCGCAGTCCCGGCGATTATCAAAAGCGACGCAAGTGTCCGTGCGAGGATGACTTTTCTTTTGTCAGTGTATAAATACGGACGCGCGAGAGCTGCAGACGCGCAGATAAGAAGACGCGAGAAACAATGTAACTGCACGGCTCGGTCGGTCTCGCGCCTCCAAATTGTTGAGTGTTACCGGAGGGCGTACAATAAAGTAAGGTTTCGATATTAAGTAGACATATCAACGAAGTGACACACACAACACAACTCGCGCGCAGACAAGCGCTCATCATCGATCGTGTCAGTTTGCCGTCATCTTCCAGGTTCACTCCGCTCGCGACGATGGCTCTCATTTATCGTTATGTACATAGATTATTCGAAGCAGCAGACGTTCGAAGGCAAGCGGGGAGAGTGAGGGAGAAAGAGAGGACGCGGGAAGAAGGTAGACGTATTACGTCGCGTCGGGAGGACGCCGCCAGAGTCGTCGCGAGAGAGGAAACAAGCTCATAGGGCGCTCACCACTCAAGACACAGACACGCACACGCACACGCGGCCGCGCATAGAAACACGACTAAACGTTACTAACTAATATGAGTTTCAAACATCGACGATTCAGTTGCATGGTACTCGCGCGTAAACTGTGTATTTTTCTAATGATTTAGCGTTTGCCGCCTGGCCGCAGCGGCATCGGTCGCCAGGCGGGCAAATTTCGGCGGAGCTGTTATTTCCGAAAACGGGGGAGAAGGTCATTCGTTCGCTTTCATTTTCTTAGGTTAATCGAGGATCGACGTGTTGTATCTATGAGTTACCAAATAAACGAGAACGGTTAGAGTATTCCGTCTTTCCTATTGTATCCTCGTCACACTCCTTATTCATTTGCAACTGGCTAGACGTCGACTGACGTTACTTCGGTCACATTTTCCTCTAATGATTTTTCATATTTAACAATCGAAGCGACCATCTCCTGCCTCACGTTCGCCGCTTCTGTCGCCGATCACAAGCCGATCACAAGCCGATCAGGTCGGCGGAATTCGTAAGAAATTGAGAGGCGAGGCGAGGCGAGCCAAGGATTGCCCCGGCGTCGTGCCGTCGCAAAAACTTGGAGACTTTGTCATTTTTATCGGCATCCGCGATATCCGGCTCTCGTGATTGGTTCGCCCAACTTTTCTGATCTGTCTTCCGTCAGCCAGCGAGAGCCCGGAGATCTCTCGCTGCCTATACGTATCTGCCGCGAAGCTGCTCATGCCCCGGTGAAGCTGCATTCGTAGCGAGGATTCCCAACGTAAATCACTCCAAGACTTCTTTCACGACACCGGTTATATAAGTTCTTCCGCTCGTTGTAATCCACGAAATAACTTATTTTCTCTGTGTTCGACGATTCTGACGCGCGCAGCTACTTACACATTTTCGGCGACGGAAGAATGTAAAATGAGTTTTAGGTATGTATAAATGACTTTTGTTTGGATCCTTTTTGGGGCAGTCCGCATGATTTGATTCAGAGTGGAAGAGAAATGGTATGTAATGAGGAGAAATGTGAAACTTTAGCAAAAGATATCGAAAATAAACCTCTATCCATTTTGTTATTCATATAAATATTGCAAGTAGCCGTGAGCTGGAGAAAATGTTGAGGCGGACCGTGGTTTGAAGATCCCTAGCCCCGAAATGGGAGAGAACTGTCCATACTTATACCATTCTTGTCCTGTTTCGTTGACTCTTAGATCTAACAATAAGAGGTGCCGGGTTAATCTGAGAGATGCTTTATTGCCATCGCATACATTTTGGCGCTTCAGAAGTGGACTGCAAGGAGCACACCTCATTAAGGCGGACGGACTCTATCGTCTCCAGAGTTATTGTTCGCCACGTACATTTTGCAGGCGAGTCTCGAAAGAGCGAGAGAGGCGTGAGTTTCACGCGGAAAGACAAACAGGTAGGAATCTGTGGACAGGGTGGAAGCCTATTTCTACGATGGCGCGCACCAACACGAGAAATTCCATTTTCGTCGTGAAGGGAAGAAACGATGTCAGCGAGTCTATTGTTCCGACTCGCGCACGATTACCCTTCGTTAAAGTCATACTTCACGCTCCGTTCGACCCTTCTCAGTGCCTCTCAAACTCTGAAAGCTGAGCAATGCTTGATCGGCTAATTCTTTTCTTATTTTTTTTTACTTTTTTTTTTCAATTTGAACCCGTTTGAGCACTCGGAAAGGAAGAGAAATTGTCAAAGGTAGTCGAAGCTGGAGAGCGGGGTATAAACCGCGAGACACAATATCGGCGAATATTAAATTTCTCCCCCCGGCACCTCTCTTACACTTTGTGTGAATTCTTTCTTTAACGTGTTCCCGTGAGATATGTTGCGCTTTTGAGCATTCAAGCTGGCAGAATTCGATAAACGGAATTTCGAGAGAAATTGGATTTGAGAGGAAGAAAGAGGGGACAAGGATTTTTCGTGGAACGTTGGACGTGTCACATTATTAGCGTCAACATTTCTGCGAGCCACTGAATGCGAAACGATCGAAGCAGTAATCCGGCACGTAGCTTCAATAGAAGTAGCAGCATCGTTGGACGCGTCGAACGATGAAGGCTAAATCCTCAGCATTTACGTGTCCGTTCTTACAATTAGTTTTTCTTCATCTGATACGCCTAGCGCCGTCTCGTGGCCACTGAGAGTGGACACAGGGGTGCAAACGATTAAAGCTAGTTCACGGATCACGACGTAGAAATGGCGCGCGGTCATTACGCGCTGACTGTATATTCCTGGTAAAATGGGCCGTGGAAAATCGTCTAGGCCATTCAGAATATTATGTCGCGCGGAAGTTAAAATAAGAGGCAGTCCGGAAGGGTAGTAGGTACGTGCGCATATAACATCGACAACACACGCTTTTTCACAAACGCACTGTTCCGCTGGACCCCATTCTCTCACGCATATATTCTGCTGGTAGGCGCGCGCGCGCGCGTGCGATCTCTCTTTTGGTTTAAAAGGCGGCTTTTACAGCGGTGAGAGGTGACGCACTTTTACGGGTAGTGCAGGTGTGCCATTACGATCGTGGACGGGCCGAGGACGTAGTTCAGCGTAGTCCGTATGTATATAGAGAGGCGTACACGCATCACGCGCGAACCGAGGTTGTTAAATCTCAACCGGGGCTTGCTCGCGTCATCGTCGAATTATTCACTCCGATGGCCCATTGTCGAACGTCGAGCACACGCGAGCACACGGGGGCACACGCGAGCGCCCGATGACCACCATCGCGCTCGTTTCATCGGACGCTCGTAGATTTAGCATCCCTGTCAACCCGATAAGTTCTCGACCCCTTATCCGTTTTATCGTGGCCCAACCATTATTCCTGTCTTTCCTAGTCTCTTTCTTCTTCATCCTCTCGCTACTCCGTCACTCCCGAGAGGCCGCGCTAACTTTGCTTTACACGACGGTATTCGTTTATTTCTACACTCCCCATGATCGAGGACGCAACAACATCTTTACTCACCGGCACGCGGATGTGTACGGAGTCGCGCGCACCCATAGACGTCATTATACGTGTATCGCGCGCTTACCAATATTCGCAAATTTCTCCCGCTGCATCTGTGTAAACTGTCTCCGAGCTGATACGCGGACGCACGCTGAATCAATACGCCGCGGGATATTTTTGCGAGTACATAAAAATGCATCGCGCAAACCGGAGGCAGTGAAATTAAAGGGAGTCCGACGTCGCTGGAATGAGCGTGCTCTCACGGGACCGTGACGCGAACGTGCGCACATTATCGTCAATTTTTATTCACGCTTTTATGTAGGAAAATTTGTACATTTAAACGCGGTCAAGATCAAAGCCGGTCCACCGAATCGTATCGCGTCGCGCGTCGGCCGCGGCGCGGCAAAACTCGTCCGTTGATTCGCGTCGTCCGTTAAAAGTATTCTTTCAATCCGGCTTCCTAATCCGTATCTCGGGCGACGCGGTGGTTAGGCCACCTTTGATTCGACTGACGTTAACGGTGGCGCGTCAGCTCGGTTACTGACAAGCGCAAACACCAAAGGAGAGACCGCATTTGGGAACGAACGGTAACCGCATTTTGCGTGCGGTCCGTGTCCGAGAGCAGTGGCGTCCCTGGGGCCGCGGGGAGGACGGAAAGAGGAGAGAAATGACGGTGTTCGCGGGGCTCACCAGGTAGTCGCATAATTGTGAAAGAGGACGCGTCGCTTCCGCTCTTATATTTCACGGCGAATTTACTTCCGTAATACGGCCGACTCGATATTAATATTCATTCCTTCTGCGACGGCCGCTGGACTCGTTTCTCCGTTTTTCCGTTTGTCCGCGAACGCGAGAGACTGAGATAGGGAGAGAAAATTTTGCACTCGCGCCGGCTCCAGGATAAACCAGTCGAGATCGCACGAAATGGCGCCAGTCTCCTGAACGAGACTGCAAATTGACCCTTATTGACCTCGCGCACCGGCACATGGCATCGCCACTGTTAATCCGGCTGAAAACATTTCCGTCGATGCCGCCGTCGGCGTCGCCTCGTTTTACTTCGTTCGATCGTAATGACGCAGGTAGGTACCGCCATGGACCGCGGTGGTAAGTACGAATTAAGGATGGCCACTAATTCTACTCAATGGGAGTTAATGCGATCCCTCGTGCGCGGATGAAACGTGGATGAAATGCAGTCGCGCAATTAAGATGACGTTCAGGTTGATCGTCGCTCAAAGCGACGGATTTCTTCGCACCACCTTTCATCGCTTTTCACGAAGATAAGAGGTGACGTTTTAATGAGACGGCGAGCGATCTAATAAAAATCGGTAAGTCGGATCAGAGTCGGTGATGGAAGGAAAGAGGCAGGCTGAAAGAGAGCGGCCTCTGATTTCACGTTTGACGCGATTCCGTCGTCGTGCCTCGCGGCAAATCCTCAAGGGATGGCGGCCTAGCCGTGGAAAGCGGAAAGCGGAAAGCGGAAAGCGGAAAGTGATACGCGGCTGCGTCGCGCACCGGCTCCGAGTTTTTAAGTAATTGAAATGACGGCTCACGCGCAACCCCCAGATGACGACTAAGGAAAAACGGGAAGCGATTTGCGTTAGGCCGCTCACTGTCCTGGTATTAGTACTGGCGGAGCGTTGTCGGTGATGGAGACTGACGGCGTTTGAGGGTCGTCGAGGGCGATGTCGGTGAGCCGCCGACAGTGACGTCGTGGTTTGACGTCGGGATTTTTGCAACGAGCCTGCTTGTTTGCGCGCCTCGTGGCACCCCGGGGAGAAGGAAACGATCGAATTCGAAACGAGCATCGGGTCGGAACAAGTGGCGCGCACATGGACGTAAACGCGCGTGTTTGCACACACTCTCTCTCTCTCTCTCTCTCGCGCACAGAACTAACGCCCGCCGCGGTCCGCGCGATTTGCATTTCAATAGCTCGTCCTATCATTTTTTACTCATCCCAAAACGTCCGCGCGCCCACCGTTGGGCTACGAATATTTCTCGGATAAGTCTGGCTAGCGGCGGTTGCATTCCGATAATAATTGATACCGCGACACGATACTATGAAACGTTGGCCAAACTGGAACGACGACCTGCGTCGCATGCGATCATTTATTCCGGTGAAGAGGAAAAATGTCGCAGCCGAGCGTCGAGGAATTCAATCTAGCCACGTCCGCGCGCCGCTTTCGAGACATTCACGACGTACGCGCATGTCTTATGCTCGACCGCGTCCGAGTGTCATTTTCGCTCTGGAGCAACATTTTCGACCTTCTCATCCTTGGCCCGGACAATGGATCACTTTGATCGACACGCCGAGCCGTACCCTCGTCAGAGAGGAAAGAAACTACCGTCCGTGACGCTCCGTTACATCTCACTTCGTTACCCCCGACGCCGACGCTTTTCTCGCAACGCCTCCCCGTGACGCTTGCCGGTCGTTTGACAATGAGTGGCGTCGCATCGTCGCGATAATTGCATTCCTTGCGCGAGACGTTGTTATTGATTCCGCGACGCTCGTTATTATCGCAATTGTCAGGGGTCACCGGTTAGACCCCGGCCATTATTTTTCCGGCCACCTCTCTCGGGAATAATAACACGTATATGTAGGTATACGCTTTGCAGAGGGTGAGGATGATCTCGCGGCGATCGTGCCTGCGGAAGGAGGTCGGTCGAGCGCGTTTGAGCGCGTTCGAGCGCCCGTAGACGGATGAGCGCCGATGTCCAAAGCATTTCGATTCAATATCGTTATCTTCGTGCCTCTCAGCCAAAGAGACGAGCAGGAAGAGACACGTACGAGGGAGGTGTACGTGTTCCTACCCCTCGTCGAAGACACTCGTCCTGTGCCCCTCACGACGAAAAACAATACCCAGAGGCCGGCTCTCTTATTTCTCTCTCGCCCGTCCCCCGTCCACGTTCTTCATCCTATCTCGGGCTTCTTTTCGATTTCTTCCTCTCCTCCCCAAGTCTGTCAGTCTCTAACTCCTTTTCCCAGACACGTGAGCACCCCAGACGAGAGAGCATGGGCGGACAGGGCGAAGGCGGAGGACGCAAGACGCGAGGGACTTACCGCGGATGGCTTCTGCGTAAATGCCATACTCACAGCCACCGTCTCGCTTGTCAGTCGATGGCGACGAAAACGACGAAAATGACGATACGAGCCGCTCCACTCGGCAGTCGGCTCCCTCTCGTCCACTATACGGAGGAACGGGGCTTCGAAGGAGAGTTTTTGGCGAAACCGTTAAAATCCTACATTACATTCTCTTCCGTGCCCCGTTGCCTTGCCAATTAGAAGACATTGTTTGACAGTCTAGTGTTTCCCTGTTTCGCGAGAAGCTATATGCTGTCAAAGTACCAAGAGTCCCACGGCAAAGGGTACGAGCACGTGCACGGACGTGCACGTGATTCCGGTATGAATCTTCGTCTTCCAATGTACGCGAAACACTCTTGATATTATTACGCCGACTGTGTTAAAATCAGAGATAACGCGGGCCGATGGACGGGGGCAGAAAGTACGCTCAAACCGAAGGTAAATATAAATCAGGCCTGCAAATTGCAACGTGCCGTGACGGGACTGAAATTGTCCTAATCTGAAATTGATCTGAGATTTATTTCGAAAGATGCGTATATTTTATTCCAGGTGACTTGGCTCGCTTACAGCGACCTGCGCGCATCATCTTGCTCTGCCGGTGTTGGTAAGCCGCGCGTAACAGCATTGGCATACGTATGTATATACTCGTATGTACAGTTCTCGAGAGGTCCTCGAGAGTTCCAGGACGCGACGGTGCTACGTAGCGTGCGACGTGAACACGCTTTTACAGTTTCGCCGCAGAAACGAGCGCTGTGTGTATCTACGGGAGTGCTCGCCTCTTCACCTTCCCGATATACGCGCTCGTTATAGTGTGGCAATAGTCCTCCTTACCGCCATCCATTTCGTAACGTAATAAAAATCTCGGTACGGCGCATGTACACGTATATATTATTGCGGTGTATTTGTCTCTAGTGATTGGCACTAAGAATTCAAGAATCGACGAAGGAATACTGTTGAGTGATTCTTACGGTAGAGTGATCGTCACGATTGCTCCGCAACTCGAGGGCAGCGAGAACACGCGCACAGTTCGCGTGTACCGCGTGGTAAGCTCCTTTTTACCTTCCTGATAAAACTGAGAGGCGTTAATACATTCTTACATATTATCTTACGTGTATGAATATAAAATATATATACGTTCTTATATCTTTCGTTCCCGACAGTAAAGTAAAGCAGCCTTAATAAAAATAGTCTAAAGTCTTAATGAGTTCAATTTAATAATATAGTTTGTCGCGCTCGCATTGACGTATGTGAATGTACGTGCGCGTATACATAAACACTATTCTGTGTGTATGTACGTATATATATATATATATATATATATATATATATATACTTATCTACATGGAAGACGAACGTGGTCGCGAGACGACGGCATGGAAGAGCACTTACACGTTGCGCGGTGTGAAGCCAGCAGCAGCATGCTGGTTGCTTCTCGTCTCAAACGAGCGATAAGCACAGGCTGTACTGACTTCCGTGTTAAACTCGCTTAACGGGCGGTGAAATTAATTAAAGGACAAAGTTCACTGTCCTTTAAAGCTCGATTTACCCTGCGGCGGCCGCGCTTCCTTCCCCTGAAGCCAGCCCGAAGCCACTCTTCTCCCTCCGTCTCTCGCTGTCTCTGTTTCTCTCATCCTGCCTCTTAATCGTATCTTGCTATAGACTAAATTTTACCAACGTGCACTCCGAAATGATCTTATGGCAATTAATCGGCGGTAGCAAGTTCGCTGTGAATCGAGTGTCGCAACGGGATTGAAACGTTCTTTCCGCGATCTTTCACAAGCGTAGACTCGCCTAATACTTACTCCTTACGTAACCTCTTCATTCACTCCTGTGTCCTCTGTAAGGCTTGAGAGCGACGACATAGGAAGACAGACCATTTCACGCTCGGAAATGTTTCGCTTAGAATTAAGAGGGGGAAAATAAATAATACACATAGGGCCGGTTTCACCAACGACGAATAAGTGGTTATTCGTAGAATAAAGTTATTTGTCGGTTAAAATCGATGTTTTTCGTTTCACCAACTTCAGTTAGCGCTTATTCGACAAAATGATTGGTCTCGACACTCTCGTTAACTGACAAATAAATTTTATTGGCCGAATAACTATTTAGAGATTTATCAGTCGTTGGTGAAACCGGGCCTTAGACGTTAATATTACACGGCTTCAGCTCCATGAATTGGTAGGGTACGTGGAGCGTGGTATTGTTATGTTCGACCAGAAGATGTCCTCTCCTCGGGGAAGCACCCACTACAAGAACTGTCTCGCCCTTTAGTAGAACTACCTCTCCGTCACCTTCTTCTAGAAGGAACGAGGTGATAGAAGAGGGGACGCAAAAGGGGAGAATAAAAATGCGTAAATTGAAAGTTGAAAGGCGAGGAAATGAAATGTACATCGTACGTCTCCTAGTCTTGCCTTACCTGGAAACGGCATTTTCATGATCCTGGTCTGCGGGTAACCCAACTTCGTGTTCCCTGTCACCGTGTAAGACCTGCTGGGCGGAACGGGCGGTGGTCGTTCCTGGATTAGAGAACGCAAAGGATCGATTAGCCTTCAATCGCGGAACACTTCCCATTGATGCATGCTCAGAACGTTTCTCTTACCAAGTCCAGGCCGAAGAGCGTGCACGTTTGTTGAATCATTTTTTGATCGGCACACTTTTCCGACGGGTCGGGCGGAGGTGTGCCGGCAATGGGTTGAGGCCTGGGTCGAGTGCCAGTTCCGGTGGTGGTTCCGGAAGTGACGTTTCTTTGTACGGTGCCCGTGCCACTGGCAGAAGTTGGTTGTTGCGGTTTCTTCTGACCGATTCCGCTCGTCACGCCTATCGTCGTTCGTCGCAGTGGCCACCTTCTCCGAATTCTCCAGCCTCTCCATGCCGACTATGAACCAATGAAAGGAGGGAGTTATCAAGGAAAATCGAAGGTGTCCAGAAAAAGAAGACACTTTTTGCCATTTTTAAATATGATGTGTATCTCTCTTAATATTCCCTATTCTGCCTTCAAACGTCAATAGACGGCACATTCAAATTTGCGAATACACGCGTAAATAACAAAGTGCCAAACACTCACCTGTATGACAGTCGCTGCTCTCCTTCGCGTTTCCGAGCGAAGATTCTCCAATTGTTGCCGAATACCCTCGCTAAGAAAGATATGTCTTTTTCCGAGAGCCCAGCTAGTGCTGGCGCCAAACTTGCTCTTGAGTTGTTGAGCGTTCTGCAGTATTAACTTTGTGTCTTCAACGGCTTGTTCCTCGGCACGACGCAGTTGCTTGAAGGGTGCGATCAGTCTGTACCGCGAGTTAAAAGCCTTGAAACGCATCCTGTGCGGATAACCTATTTAAAGAATGGATATGAGTTAGAAGATAGGGGCGGTGTACGAGCCACTTAACATAAGGCTGCCAACCGTCCCGGAATGGGCGGGAGTGCCCCGCATTAGCAATAAACTTCCCGGATTCAAAAAATAATGCCTAAAATCATTTAGGTTTCGGTAAAAACTGACAAGATGGCAGTGTTAGACAATATCGCACCACTGATTTGTCATTGCATAGTGGATTTGCTGCTGTCCACGTGTCTTTGTGTATGCGTGGGTGTGAAAAAAAAATAATAAATAAATGTGATTTCTGTTTAAACCAGCCTTATTAAACGCTGGTCCTTATTCGCCACAAGCACCTCAGTCCTCATTTCCTTCCGAAAAAGAGAGAAAGAGAGAGAGAGAGCTTGTGCCACAAGCCACAAGGGGTTTGTTGAAAAGTTGTCAGCCTTTAAATTAACGGTCCGTAAGAGAGAATGTGGGGCAGTGCGGGTGACACGTACCTCCGGCCATCAGATTGACTGTCTCGAGGACCTGAAGAGAACGGATTTGTCGCATTGTAACGCCTCTGTCCAAATGAACGGGCGTCTCAGTGCCATTGCTCCTAATGCACCTGACAAAGTGCGGCCTCGCGTGCACCAAAGTCCTTAGTAGATTATCCAGCCTCGTGTGAAAATCCTGAGTCAACGTTGAGATAGGCTCGTCGCCATTCAAGCTAAAGAGTACACGTTGCTCTCATGATTTTCTTATGTAAGCGAGGGCGGATGCGGCAGCCGACACTTGTCGCACGATCTCTGATAGGGAGACTGGTCGGGAGATATACTTACAGGTCCGTGTGAGAAGTCGGCGATATCCGGAAACTCACGCCTCTGGGTACCGTGTCGCTCGCATACAACGCCTTCAGCTCGCTTCCGAACAGGTGCGTGGCGAAGCCAAAGCTGCAAGTGTGCTTGTAGAAGACCGCTACCAAGTCATCCGGCACGACGTCTTTGTTCGTGTCTTTACGTGCAGACGTTCTTTTACTAGTTTGCTTCCAACTTACCAGGAGACCGCGGAAACGAAGCTAATGGCGAGAAAAGAAGGTACTCACCCAAGAAATCGGACGCGTCGTAAACGACCCTTCCAGCGAAGTGTTGAATGCCGAAGGACCTGCAGTCGACGGCTCTAGAGTCAAAGAGTCGAGGATTCTGCTTGTGCTGCACCTTCACCTTGGCGACGTAACTCTCCGCGGTGCCGCGTATCGAGCATTCCACATCCAGCATGCTGAGCAGTCCTGTGCGCTGTTTCAGCCGTGAAGCAGCGAATTTAACGAAGACGCCTAAGGCTTGCCGAAATGAAAATTTCTTCGCGCTACACTTACCAGGGAAGAAATGAGGTCGATGCACGGCACGTTGTCGACGTAATCGACTTCCACGTCGCACCTGATCCCCTCGTCACGACAGCTCTCGATGGAACTTTTAAAGATGTGCGTGTTATAGAAGTGCTGCATCGTTTCTGCGCAGAGATTTATGCAGAGGTGCTCGAGTTGACTAGGCTTTGGATCCTCGAAGCCGAACATGTCGAGAATCCCGATGAAGCCGTCCGTTGCGTGTCTCACGGCGTTGTTCAGAGCAGTCATGCTTCTGGACCCAGTGCCGCCTGTATCCGCGTGGGCAAGTTAGACGAATTCTACATCGACGAATTACATTACGTTCCGGTAATCAACAATCGTACCTGCCGAGCTGCCGATCGTCGAGGCATGTTGGCTCGTCACTTCCGCCTGATTGTGCACTGATTCGTTGGAATCGGACGAGAGCGTTCCGAGTGTCGAGCCTAATCTTTTCAAGCTGTTGGCCCTTCTCACGATGGTGGCCACGGTGCGGCAATAGAGGGCCTTTGCCAGGGAGTCTCTCGTCATGTTCGACTGCAAACGAACACCTCGTCAACACCAACTACTTCTGTGCCTGCCTCCCGTCTCTTATCACACGCGGCAACTCGGTTCTGACATTTCTCTCACATATCTTTTATCTTCTTATAAAGTATCTTTTTATATACAATGTTTTTCATCTACGCTAAACCTCATTGCGATATCTCTTGGCTGCGACTAACTAAGTAAATGTTCATAGGCCGAAATGTTTTGTGGGGAAAAGTATGGAGAAGATGAATAACAGTACCATGTTTGCGTCGCAGACTGACTTAACCAGCTGTCCGCGAGCGTTGTGTGTCCTCGACGTAAGACCCCGAAGGAGAGCAGGCGGTGGTACTCCCAAGAGTGCAGCAACGGACGCGAGCTCATTTTCTCCTATTACCCCGACCTCGACTCCAGGCCCATCGGTAAAGCCCACGTTTCCCAGGATCAGAACTGCAGCCAATACTCTGACTACGTCGAGAAACGGTATACCGAGAACGCCTACGAGCAGATACGGCTGTGTAGCTGAGTAGATCGGACTTTGACAAAATTCATACTGAATGATGTGACCATTATTTATTACCTAAACAAGCCTTCCACGCTTGAAATCTGATGGCGTCTTCGGCCTCATCTTGCCGAGTGTCGCCATGTTGTAGATACCTTAGATTCTTCAGATTGTAGCCTTCCAAATTAAGTTTAACTGTCGGAGAGAGAGAGAGAGAGAAGGAAGGATGTTTGGTTAAAAGAGCAAGGATTTCGTGTCTCGAATTCTACACGCCCGAACCGCGCGTTGTTCGGGCTAGGCATTAAGATATCGTCTGACCAATCACCTCGTTCGTCGTGCGACAGTCCGGCCAGCATCTGGTAAAATATGTGATAGTTCTTCTCATCCGGCAAAGGTCTGATGACCCTCGTTTGGTCTAAGAAATAACAATGAATTTTTGTCCTGTACAACGCTCCGTCCGTTACCTGAACTTCGATGAAGTGACCCTGAGAAGGGAACTCACGTTAAAGTTTTGATCGCGTCTCTATGAAATATCGCTTGATCCAGTATGAGAACTTACTATTCTAGAGCTTTCGGAATTGGTAGCAGTCTTGGCCGATCCTAAGGATCTCAGCACCGTGAAGGCTGCCGCCAAGTGTTTGAACGCGTCCGTCTCTGGACCGCCGCCAGCAACGTCGAACAACTGACGAAGTAACAGCATAGACGCGTAGGTCTTGCCGGAACCGCTCGTCCCTGACGGGAATGAGAATCAGCATTATTCGCAACATTCGCGCCGAGTCTCCACGACTTTAATCGAAACTTCCTGTGTGACTCCTCTTACCGGAAAGAATGATGGCCTGCGGGTAACCTGTCTCCGATTGTTGCCTCACCGCTTCCTGGACCACCCTGTTCAACTGGGCCGTCAAAGGTACGGCTCTTGTACTCGTCAGGGTCAAGGGATTGCCAACGTCCGTGTAGGGATTGATGCAGACCAGAATCGGTCCGACATTCGTCTGCAAAACGTTAAATTGACAATTGCAACGGAGGGATCGGAGAAAGTGACAAGTTTCAATTACACCGCGCCGCGTCGAGACTCTTATGGTGGAAGTCGCTCTAGTCATCAAAGGCGAAGTGAAGTTAGTGTAGCGGGCGATGGCAATAGAAAGCGTGTCCTTATAAAAAAATAAAACAATTGTCGCAACGAACGATGGCCATTGTCTTCTTAAATTTTTCATATTTGTGTAACGCTGGTTATATTAATTACATTAGCAGTTGTTTCGAATACATAAATATATTTGATGCGCTTTTGAAAAAAAGTGCGCCATCGAGAGTCGCTAGAGAAAGCGAGATGATGACGGTAGGTGAAGAAATGGACGAAAAAGGCTCCGAGAAGTGGGTGGTGGTAGGATCGACGGAGGGGCCGATGCAAGAAGTGAGAAGGGAGTGAGAAGGGAGAACCGGTCTCTGAGCAAGACTACAGGGTCCGCGGGGCCCCTAGACCCGAGGAAGAGAAACCGGACAACACGGCGGAGGGTCCCGGTGCGCGCGAGCGCACGCAGCACAAACCTACTATGTATGCAGCTGGGTCGCACGCGGCAGGAATATTGTTGCAATCTATTCGCGGAATGGATATAGCCTATACGTCTCCGAGGATAATTACCCCGAAGTCGGGGCGCAATTCGAAGGCTCCCCGGTGTTCACGGATTGAAATTTTTCAGGATAACGTCGCGATCGACTTTTCTCCCCTCCCGAGGCGTTTCTCCTCCCGGCAAATGACTTATTGAGAAATTCCTGCGTTCTGAGCGAGCCGAAGTGAGCGAGCGATATGTCCTTTTCTTTCCTCTCCGTTCTGCCTGTCTCGGGCCGACCGCGACCGTTGCGCAAGCGCTATTGGCAGGACATTTCTCCGTACGATATTACATCTCACTTACAAAGCTACGCCCTACGTCCTCGAACGCACGTAATATAGAAAAACGAAGGATCCGATCGGGCTCAGCGGATAAATCTCGATTGACGGAGGTTCCGAAGACGCAACCTCGTGGGACACGACGGGAGGTTGTGCCGCATGCAGGCGAGGACGCGAGCACGCGAGCACGAAGGGTCCGCATCTAAACGCGAGTTAAGCCCTCCTATCCTTTTTGCTTTGCTCCGCTTGCATTCCGTGGGAGCGTGGCTGGTGTGCGCGCACGTGTCCGTGCGTGAGTATGCGTCAATACACTCCGGCGGGAGTGTGAGAGCGGTTGTGAACCGACGGGATTGAGGTGTGCGTCGGTACGTGAAAACTGGCCAGAGACCCCCCGAAGCGGGACCACGCGTTCATTGGTGCCCACTCTAGAGCAAGATTCCCCTTCCACGCTGTCGTTGCGCTCGTCGTGTTGTTATTTTTATTATCGTCGCGTCCTTACGCGTGCTCACGGCTGCCCGGCAGGCCGGTGGAGTGGACCGCTTTCCCCCTGCTGCCCTGCACGATTTTCGCCGGTACTTCGCACCGAGATTTATTACCGTTACGATATCACGCTTTATGCACATTTTTCTCCGCGCCCCGCGCCCTTTCAACGTTCTCACCGCTCCCGTTCGATCTGCGGATAGCTTGCTTCGCATCAGGTGGAACGCTGGCCACCTTTTTTTTTTTCTTTCTCCACTAAACTGTCTGCTCGCACTGTGCCATCGAGGGAGGCCGCTGGCATTTGCATGAGAGAAGAGCCTCGGTCCGCGACGATTATATGTAATTGCAGCTACCGGAGGATTTTTCCTTGATCATTCTCTGGCACAAAGTGACGGTTTGACGAGGGCGAAATTGAGCGCGAGTCTAGAGAAGGAATAGCTGTAATGCGGCCCCTCAGGGCGGTAACGCACAGGTGACGCCTTTTCGGAAGGCAGGCCTCATACCAGCCACACCGGTGTTCGCATTGGATAGATCTGGGTGAGGAATTTGAGGCTAACCAAAGGATTGATGAAGCGAATGTGAAAAAAAAAAAAGAAACAATGCTCCTTACATGGTACTGCTTGGCACAGAAACGTGCCTGAAGGCACTTGAGGACCGCGTCTTCCGTAAGAGGTCCGGGTAAATGAATGAGGTCGTCCAAGGCCGTGGAGGTCGCAGGACCGGACGACGAAGGGGCACTCGCTCCTTTCGGAAGACATCGATGCTGAGCCTGATTGCCGCTGGTCTTGGCGTTCTTCACGTCGGCAATGATGCTAGAAATCGGCGGCGAGCGCAAGCAGCCCAGGGCCGTGACGCAGGAAACAATTCCGTCGTCGGGCACGCCGTGATGTCGCTTCGGCGGATCCAAATCTGCGACGGCAAAGGACGGTAAGACAATCTCGGATCGAAAAAGCCATATTTATTTCCGTGGAAATGACGAGTCACGTTCGGCCGATATGTTTCCGAGAGATCACATGGCATACCACAAATTATTGCGAGAACAGTGACGTTACACGCCCGGATTAAATATGAACGAGTCCATGCAGCAATACTAATACGTCCCTACGGTGATCACGTGTAAGGATGTGTGCAGCCGCACATAGACGAGCAGGGAGATAGAACGGAAAATGGAAAGGGAGACAGAAGGGTGGGAGTTGGAGAGAGACAGAGATCTATATCCGCGCACTGACCAGATATTAAATTATTTGCTGCGGTCGAGTTGTGGCCATGCGTGTTCGCGCTAGCGTGATTGACATGCGGATGGACGATCGCGGAAGCTGTCAGCGTATGACTCGAGGGATGAGCAATGCCGTGTGGCACGGTGGCTGCGCTGCCAGGAGGCAGTGTCGTTCTGGGTGGTACGGCCGGCGCTGGAGAGGACGGTGCGCCGCTCTTTTCGGGAGTTTTCGAGAGGGACCCGCCGCCAGTGCCGGTCGCCGGCCCTGAATTGTTCGCCGGCTGGCTCACGTGCAGCCGGTTCCTCAGGGTCACCAGTTCCGTACTCAGGCTCCTCAAACGTTGTTGTAGGTGCACGGCTTCGTTCGAGGACGACGCATCTGTAACAGAGGGGAAGGAAAAAAAGAGATAGATTGCGACGAATTCAAATCGCCGTTCCAATTAATTCCCTCCGCTGTCACGCAACGGTTATTCGTGTCCGGCGTAAGTGCGGTAAATACGCCGCTCACGGCATTTCGCCCCGTACTTGGCACCAGTTTAGCTGGTCCAGTGCATATGGCGCGCTAACCAGCTCCTATTTCGCGACTAACGGCCGGACAAGATAGCCGGTTACCGGGTTTGTCGTGTCGAATAGATTCGCGCACGCACGTTTTTTCCCGCCGCCACGCCGTTGTTGCCGCCGTTGCCGTCGTCGTCGTTGCCGTTGCCGTTGCCGTTGCCGTTGCCGTTGCCGTCACGATAAACCGGTAGACGAACGATCGATAGCGGGCGCCAAGTATGTAAGCGTATACCTACTCCAATCAAGATCCGATTGGCGTGCCGCACGACCCAGCTCTCGGCTACCGCGAAATAGCAACAAACCCGCGATATTGCGCGATATCTCTATTGCAGAGACGGACGCGCGAGCGAGCCTTTGGCACGAAGCACCTGTCAGAAATTTTCTATCCCCGCGGGATCGGCATCTCTCTCGTCTCTACGACGGCGCACCTGCCAGTCAGGTGGTACGTGACTATAACCGACACCCATGGTGGTGGCCCTTCACCTCTGCTTCGCCTCGCCTCCTCTCGTCTCGCTTTGCCTCACCTCACCTCACCGTACCTTACCTATGCTCGCCGACAAACATAATACTATCCGGAAGACGCATCCCGGGCCATGACGCCCCTTCGTGCCTTCCCCCAGTCTGACTTCATCCACCGTTGTATCTCTCGGATTAACGGTATTCAACGACGTCGGGCACTGTGCTTGGACCAACCGTAGAAAGATAAGGAGGGAGAATGGGCAGCAGGAATAGTGTGGTATAGGATAACGCGGGTGAAGAAGGAAAGACATTTATTCCACCGGCACCGAGCCTAGTAAGAGCGTATACGTGATTGTAGCCAAGCCATTCATTGTATAGAGTAGTATAGACCAAAAACGGAACCACCACTATACAACGTTTCTAGCCTGACCGTAAACTGCGCGGCCTATAATCGGGATGGTTTGAACCACTCCTCACGGCAAGCGGTGGAAAGCGCTCGTCCCACTATAGTCTACAAGCCGTGTGCGAATTAGTATTTCTTCCGTCCTTTACGGGAATATGACGGACATTAGGCCTATACGTGGTCCAGGCTTACGGCAAGCAATTATAACGAGGTCATTATGAAAATGGTCTAATTGTACGTAAAACGTCTGAGAAAATTTGAAAGAATCAAATTTTCAACGTAGGTGAAAAATTGTATTCTCTTCATTTTTCGATTATAATTACTTAGACCACCTTCATAATTACCGGCACAATCGATAACGAGAGATCGCGATCGCACACATTCATCGAGCATTAAAACAGAAGAATCGGGATGATGCAGAGCATCCCCGACTTCAATAGCAGTATGCTCGATTGATTTTTTAAAGAGACCTTTGCAAAGTGGAAACGAGAGTGGGATAATCCACGGCGGATCTTGACAGAGTTACTGCTTCGTTGGGAAACAATCAGAACCTCTCAGCTTCGGTCAAGTACCTGGAGAGAAAAGGTAGGTCGCGATTTATGATCTTTTATATCAAAATCATGATGCACGAGTGGCACTGTTTGCCAAAGTGTGTACATGCGCACGCACACGCTCCCGCCCCGACACACACTTTTCATCTGTTTCATTCATGAACCTCGCTGGCGGTCGACCATTTTCATTTCTCGTCGTCGACATCTTCTACCCCTCCCGCCGCACTCTCTTTCCACATCTTTCCTTCTTCTCACGTGCGAATAAAGCGCGAAATCGATGGCGGAATTGTCTTACGCCACGCGATATACGATACCGAAGATGTATCGATAACGAAACAACTGTCACAACGAAAACTTTTCGATCTCTTACGAACCCGCTGTTTGCTTAATCATCCCTTAGCTCAATTTTTCTATTTCCCAGCATTTTTTTAAATTTTTACCTCCATTTTTACCGGAAACGTGAGGTAAAAAGGTTTACACAACGGGCGCGCTTTCGAGGTGTCCCGGATAATTCCATCTTGCCCGATTTCGATTTACACCGATTCCATTTGTCCGCGGCACTCCCGGGCGTTTTCACGTCCGAAGAACGTAAATGCCGATCGATCCCTCGGCCGACTACTGCGGCGAGTGAGTTTGGATTATTATTCACTTTTTATCAATTTTCCTGCACAACGATGTTGCCTGTTTTTTTTTCAACGCATATCGGCGAGTACGTCGAGTTAAATGTATTAGCTAGTACACAATTGACACGTCGGGAGTCACGCTCAATGACTCAGTTTCAATCGATCGAATCGCTCGCTAAGGCATGAACCTCGCTAATAGATCGTGCAGCCGTACGTCGAGATACTATTTTTCTTAGCCAGTAACGTTTTGCTTTCCGTCTGCCGCTCTATTGTTCCGCATCGGTTCTTGCCGATGCTATTATTCAAACACCGCAACGATCCCACGTTGAATCACCGATACGGCCGCGATACACGCTCGCCAACACTCGCCCGTCTCGATGTAAATAATGCAATACGTGCTGTGCCGTTTGTGTCCGCCGGTGTTAAATAACTTATTTCTAACTCCGAGAACCGGTTATGTAACTAATCTCGTATCCGGAAGTTAGTTATACGTTAACAAAACCAGTCGGTATTTAGATAGATAGAGACAGAGGAGAGAGAGAGAGAGAGAGAGAGAGAGAGGAGAGGGCATGCGTGTTGAATGAGACGAAGGGAGACAAGGAAAGCTAGGCCGCGGATCGTATATCACAATGAGGTAAAAGTTTATCGCTCGCAGCCTGGGTAAATCATATCGCGATTCACGAAAAGCAGCGACGTTTGCCGTGGGAACGGTTGAGCGGCCGCTTGAAAAATTGGATGCGGCCGACCAAAATAAAAACGGCCGGAAATAGTTTCGGTTGCGCGGTCGCCGAAAAAAATTAGAGGGATATTTCGTGGAGGATGGAGCGTATATCATCGGCCGGCTATTCGCGCGGGAGCGAAGGATATGAAAATATTTGCGCGGGGAAAAAAGGTTGGCCGATGATCGGGGGAAGGCCGTCGAAGGCGTTAAAAGCCATCGAATGAACACACGCCGTGGCAGGAGAGCTTTTGCTTCGCCATCGACTCCTATAGGTAATGGTTCTGCAAATTCATGCCGCGCTTTCACGCACGATACGCGCATGATTTATAAATGTCGCTGCTAGTCGCGGAACAACGGAAACGCATAATCAACGATGTCTGGATTGTGCGTATCGACGGTATCAATCGTCAGGCGGATCGAATGACCAGAAGAGCGATTCGTGGAAAATCGATTTGGCAACGGGATACGCTCTGACGTTTCGGATACGAAACGTTGATAGCCGTATTAGCCTGGCGTATTAATGAGACTGTCCGATTCGAGCACTGTTCACCATGAAAGAAGCAAGAAATCTGCGAAGAATCATCCACGGAATATACTATTATTCTACCCTGCTACAGTTACCGATCGACGCCAACGTACTTCTACTTACATATACTAAACGTCAAATCAATTCGCAGGGTCGAAAATATGAAAGAGTGTGAAAAGGCAAGCTGAGAATTCTGCGACACATTAAAAAAGAGCGCTAGGACAGTCCTGTGTGCATCTATACACAGGTACAAGTTGCCAAGCAAATCCTACTACGAGCAGGAATTAAAGTGAGCAGGTACCTCTTTCGAGAGGACTGAATGCTCCTTCGGAGAAAACAGGTTCCTTTTCGTCCTCGTCTTCTCACGGCACGGCAGTCAGTGCCGTGGCGCTGTGTGTTGTGGTTCTGCGCCGCTAAGTCCCCACAGAAAAGAATGAGAGAAAGGAAGATAGACAGAGAGAGAGCGAGAAAGCTGTACGGAAAAGGGATGAATATTAGAGATGGCACTAACTCAACAACTGCTTTAAAATATTTGATCTTAAATAATTATAGGGAGCAGCATTCTATATTAATGCTTGTGCCACAAAACATGTTAGATTTAATGAACAGACCCTCTGGCTAAGAATTGTCCAATATGAAACTGTCTATAGAACGTGCACCATAATAGTAGAATCTGTACTATCCCTATCCCAGCCAATACTACTTACAAGTCTGATTAATTGCGATGGCCTGATTTCTTTGCTCACCTATCGATCGAGTATCGAACACATTCAACGCCAGCAAGCCAACCAGTATTTGCGAAAGTTTGATACTTTTTTGTTCAAGTACCGACACACTCCCGAGGATATTTTTCCTACGACCAATCGATACAGGTACTTGCGACTGTATCATTCCGACGAATATATGTCGGTTCGATCGGGTTGGATTCACGCCGATGCTCTCCGATGAGTGATGGATCGTCGCGTCGCTATCTTTCCGGTTTGGCGTTTTTTCTGATCAACGGAGGGACAGAGACTGACCCTTGAAGGGAAGGAAAACTGAGCGCGCCACCCTTCGCGCACTGGATTAATCGGATAGAGTCGCGGGCGTGGCGCGGCTCGTTGCACCGTTGTACAACGTCCACGGTGGTTTTGCTACGGTGGGTTTCGAGGGAAAAAAAAGAAAGGCAACGGATATGGTACGATTGAAACAAAGCTTGCGCCGAATCGATGTAACCCGATCCGCTCGCCGCACAGTGTATACGCGTTTCAATCCCAGATAATGGCATGCAGCGTTCGGCGTTATCCACGATTCAATTAATCGCCAGCGTGCTATCGTGCCTCGGCACTCATGAACTTGGAAAATCAAACGTAAAGCTTAAAGAGGTTCGTATCAAAAAGGTTTCTCATTCGGAGGTTATCTATTAGGTGGCTTAGGACGGATGAGAGTTTATGGAATAGAGGGTGAGATGCGGGGAGAGTCGTTCAAATGTCCCATTTGTCCTTAGTTCGCGTTAATGCCCTGATCACAGGCGCATCGATTAACTGCAAGAACTGTCCTGACACAGGGCAGAAACTAATTGTGCGACAATAGGTAGGGCGAAATTTCGATTATATTCGCAAATGACTGCAGTTCCGCTGACACGCAGTCGACTCCCGTTAGCGGTCGATACGAGGACGTGCAACATAAGTTGAGTACATTCGTCCGTTCGATCGGCGAACGATCAGACTATGGCGAACGCCTGATTTGACGCGAGCAATTATCATCTCTCCCAAGTAGATTCGGCTTTGGCTTTTCAACTAGTTCCATTGCCGGCGTGCACGGCTGCCGGATTAAGTAAACGAATGCCTCCCACGAGAGTGCAACTTTCGTTTAGACCACCGTGGGTAGGGAATGCTCCGACAAATCTACCCTCGGCATTCGTAAAAGGTAAGGGCGGTTTTATCGAAACCTCATCACCCGTTAGGCCTGTTGTGTTATGGAAGAGCGTTGCGAATGAAAAGTACACGGCACGATATCGGGTTCTTTCCCTGCGCAATCTGGCCGATGAGACGATGACGATGAGGCCTAGGAATGCGTGTATGTACCTTCCGAGAAGCCAAGGAAAGTCGGGCCTTACGATGTCCCAGGAGCAGGACTAGCGCTATTCTCGATGGTCGGGGGCTTCGTTTTTTACAAGCTTAGCGACAACACCGAACTCTCGCACGATCCTCCCTTTCTGTCTTTGGGGCCCAGCCTCTGAACGAGAGAAGGAGAAACCTGGCGCTTTGGTGAGCGCGAGCTCTTGCGATCCTACATCTTCGCTTGACCTCGAGGTCTAATCAGATGCGGGTTAATCCGAGTGAACGTCTCTCCTCTCTTTCTCTCCTGCTTCTGCTTCTACCCTGAAGCTTCGTTCACGCGCGATCCCCGGCAATGTAGGAAGGTATAAACGCCAGAAGAATGGCGCGCAAGAGGAAGCTCTCCGGCGCGGACGGTGGCTCGCTTTCTGTTTGAGGAAACGAGCGTATAGCCGTTGTCGAAAAATACATACCGGTACAATGACCTCATGGCGCAAGACGTTAAATCTTCCGGCGAGCACGAAGCAGATATGCAAGGATCGTTATGGCGGCGCGCTTCTCTCGGCCGGGTGCCTTTAAGGTCTCGAAGAATTTTTCAAACGCTTCGCTTAGAATCGACGCCCGGATTCGTCGTCGCCGTCGTCGTCTTCCGTAAAGCCGGAAATTGTTATGATCCGAAATGCTTGGATCGTCGACTCAGCGAGCGAACGTAAGAAAAATAAAGGGATCGCTGAGCAAGCTGTCTGGCGTACGAGGAAGTCGGACGCTTATAATAGTCCCCGTGTATCGGAGAATCGGAGGCGTTTTATTAAAAGTTTAATTTCCCACGGTGCTCGTGCGCTCCAGAATTGTATAACTGTAACGTCGACGTAACGAAGCGGCAATAAGCGTAACGACCTTGGGTGAAATGCACTATCAAAGCAGGAAATGCGAGCTGGAATAACGGCGATCGAGTGGCTAAGTGCCGTGCGTTTGCGTGCGTCGACTAGACACCGAGAAGACTCGTATATAGGCCAGTCGAGTTTCCAGCTAGCAGAATTCCGACGATCGTTGAGTGCGATGATGACGTTGCCGGCGGACTCGGTCGCTGTCGTCAAACGATTCTCCGCCCTCCGGAATATCGAACGGACTGAAAATGCTTCGCGATAAGCATCCGTAAGAAGGTTCTAATAAATCGTGCCTAAATATCTCGAAATTTGCATGCCAACGCTTCTTATCCTGAAACTCGGGGGTCGCTCTCGTATAGCTCGCAGGGAAAAGACCGCGAGTGCAGGTTTCGGCGCGAGGTACCAACTTAAAGCTGTTTCAAGGAGTATGGAACATTCTGGCCGAAATGACACCCGTTACGAGCGCCGCGAAATTTGTAGCGAGCCGACGGCGCACGCCGCAGAATGGAATAGACGTGCGTGAGCCAATCGTAGAAGGGGCACATCTTCCGTCTCCGCAGCATTCGCCGATTTGCGTATCGATGTTTCATGCCGAAAGTAAAATGAGCCTTGGTACAGATATAACGATAACCGTGGAGCGCCAGCGCGAGCCATTGAAGAGAAGGTGCGTATAGAAGAAGCTGCCGAGAGAGGTTATCGGTGTGAGTGGCACATAAAGTTAGACGCGCGGGGAAAAATTCAGCGGCATGGGGCTGTCGGCGTGGCGGCGTCGCGGCGCCGTACCTGTGCGCGCGCGCGTGCATCTCGGACTATGCGCGAGGCTTTATGCGTTTCACCGCAAACGTGTGCGTCGGTGTGCATGTGTTGGCCGAGCACGCGAGCACGCGATGCACCCAGAACACGCTGCTCCCGAGCAGCTCACGAAGCTGTGCAGTGGATGCACACTCGGTGCTTTAGGCCGTTGCCCTGCATAAATCCAAGCGGTGAGGATTGCGAGATGCAGCACCGAGGAGGACCTCCGCCTCTTCTGCTTCCTCTGCTCCGTCCGCGCGTATATACCGGATCGACTTCCTAATAGGAGGAACTTATTTGCGAGCTTTCTCAGGAATCGGTCGTAACGATACTCTGGCTGGCGTGGCAATCAAGGACGCCACGCGTTTCCTCCGGAGAAAAATGTCTCCGGAAGGTGACTCACACGGCCGGGCCGGGCCGGGCGTTCATCTGAAATCTAAATCTTTCGGAAGGAGGGAAGGCCCCGCGATGATTCGCGGACCTAGCGTTACGCTACTTTTACTAACGCGTCGTATAAAACCGCGCGTCGTTGCCGGCTCACCGGTGGATTTGAAAGTGAACGAAAAATTCCTTGATCGTCGGACTGAGTCGCGCTGAGTCGCACCGGCAGCGAGAAATTTCGACTCACACAGCACTATTCCCGTATAAGGATTTATGCCTTAAGGTTACGAGAACTCGACTCGCCGACCGGTTGCCGAAAGCGATCGTTAACGATCTCAAGGTTGCGCCGGATGCCATGGGACGCAAAGTTTACGGGAGAATAAGAGATGAGACGGCGCGGCGCGGCGCGGCGCGGCGAGAGGCGGGAGTCGGTGAAAAAAAGGAGCGGGTAATATACCTGCGCCTTTCTCGAAAGTGGCCTTACGTTAGACGAAAATCGTGCAACCCCGATCATTATTGCCTTTTCTCGGAACAAGTGCGAGACACTCGATCAAATGCAAATGAGTGGACTCACTTTCCGTAGCCCCGAGCCTCTCAGGGGATAAATTTCAAGTAATAATGCGCCTCTTTCAGCTACAACGTCGCGCGAGCGAGCTGGCGAATATTTTCGTGGGAAGACAAAAATTCCATCGGGTTCAAGGACTGTCGAGAAAATGGAATTTTAATTGCACGTCAGACGGGGGACGCTCATTGCCTCGACGAGTTTACTCGACGCGCATGTCGTCCAAGTATTTCCGCTACATTCAAGCGTGTCACGAAATTATACGTTGAATCGCGCCGCGACCAGCTTAAATATTTTCCCCGGCTAGTTCATTTAGTGGCGAGCTAAACGCAAATCGTCGCTAAAGTAGACGCAGTTGTTGCAATCCACGGAACGATATAGCCTTGTAATTACGTAACTGTCCAACTAAAATTCTCTCCATCTAAACAATGTAGGCCGTTTAAAGAGACGAGGCGCGGCGTTTCTTAACAACGAGAGTTCGAAATGGTGCACGCATGGGAGGAAAAACGAGCCCGCAACTCCGTAGAAAAGTGTAGCAATACCGCGTAAGCGTTCGGGCGAGCAAGCTCCGTCTCCTCCAAGCGACTAAATCAAATTGTTGCAGCTCGTTATCGTCGGAGTAGGCAGGCAGCTGTCGGAAGGAACGCCGTGCGCGCATATCCGTAGGTGCAGCGAGTCCATAAATTTCTGCATCCTCCTTCACCGTTGCACGTGTTTACACACGCTCGAGATGCTGTCTCGTGTTAGCGCTTAAGAGTTACTTAATAGCGGAAATCGGCAGCGAGGCTTCCACCGGCATCTATTTATCAGCCGTCTGCGAAACTTACGAGACCTCCGGGTACGCATCTTGCCCTTCGCGATAATAAGCGCGCACAGAGCCCGGGTGTGCAGTTTGGCCAGCGATGTTATGGACCGAAACGATGTAGAACAGTTTATGTTTATGCGGAGGGAACATGCGGCTGGTTGTCCCATCAGAAACAAAGTTAATGCAAACACGCCGCACTTGTGAATTGCGCAACGCTGTAGGCTGGAAAACTGTGAACATCGATGGGCACACGTGGAGGGGTGAGCAGTCCATATCGCGCGCGGTCAGGCGCGACCGAGGCGTTCGATTTTTCATCCGTAAGATCGACGGTCGAGCTGTACGTGAAAAGCAAGGTGATGGAAATTCGCGAGGTCCGACCGTTTAAATGATGGCGCGCGCGCCCTCTCCGATGGTGGTGGTTTTCTCGCTCCTCTCGCTGTTGCTGGCGGTACGTTCTTTGCAGAGAGGACGAAAACAACGAGTGGCGAGCGGCGAGAGGCGAGCGGAGAGGAGGAAGGAAAGGTTCAAGGCAGAAAGAGTGCAGCCGACTTGGCTGTCCCGCGCGCTCTTCGTTCCGCCCCTCGTGCGTCCCTGTCTCCTTCGCGAAAGTTTCACAAATTTTATAATAAACGGACGCGCGCTCCTAACTTTTCGTTCAAGCGATGACAACGGCAGGGAAAATAGACTGAAGCTAGTTGCATTAACGAAACGCTCTGTTATGATGACTTTTTACCTGTCGAAAGCAAGTTTGTGTATGGGCAGTGGGCACGCATTGCCTGAATATCGACGATTGAAAAGATACGATACAGGCTACGTATTTGCGATTAAGAGATCAAACGGTCTCTTGGGAACGAGACAAAACGCAACCGACGGCAAATCGGAATAAGGTTCAAGCAACGCTGTACCTTTCAGTTTCTTCTCGGTCTCCCAAAACTTTTGCAACTCCGTGAAATATTTGTCCAGTATGAAGACCTTCGAGAGGCCCAAGGTGGCCATCTCAGGCGCTCGGGGCTCGATCTCGTCCAGAGTCTTCCTAGGCTCCTTTTCCTCGAGCGATAGGCCAGACGACGCAGGCGTCAAATTAAAACGAAGTAGCGTGAAAGATACGCGAGAAAGAAAACTTCACAAATCACCCCGGACCAACGACACGAGCCGCGGATTTCTCGTGTCCTCGGCGCACTCGTCACCGCACTCGCACATCTTTCTCCTTATCTCTCACAATCAAGATCGCACATGAAAATTCGAGATCACGCGCGGCTAACGGAGATCACACATCGCACACTTGAAAACGTACGTTTGCACCATTTCTTTCCAGCGTAGGGGACGGAGGGCACAGGGGCAGCAATCAGGTTGCCGCAAGATTTTTTCGACAATTTTCCGTAACGTATATCCGCTTGTAGCTTTCTTTCTCTTTCTCTCTCCCTCCTCTTTCTATCTGTTTCTCTCTCTCCCTCTCTCTCTCAGAGTCGTCGTCTACGATTGTCGAAATAAGCGGACATTTGAGAAGTGACGCAATTTCGTTGACGAATGAACGACTGAAACCGACGATCGACTTGTAGGCCAAAAATCGTTTCTCGTTTTTCAACTGAAAACTGTGGACGGAGAACCGCGATTGAGGGAGCAGTGGCGAGCCGCCGCGCTGAACTGGGCGTCATTGTTGGCCGGAACCCACCTCCGTGCGCGGCAGGGCCCTATCTCTTCTAAGGCCCGTTCGCGCTAACTCTGCGTTGGCCTGGACCGTGAACGAGTTAGGCGAGACGGACTCGGCGAGCGGTCGGATCGGGGCCCAACTTGTCTCGACTTGACACCGGAGATGCGGCCGAGAGACGGCCGAGAGACGACCGAGAAATGGCAGAGAAACGGCAGAGAAACGGCGGAGAAACGACGGTAAAACGGCAGAGGCCAGGTAGAGAAAGCCTCGGGGTGAAGAAACGGTGAGAGAACGCGTGGAGCCACGAGGAGAACACCGGCCTGGGAAAGGGAGGAGTGGGGGCACTGGTCCCCGGGCTGGACTGCGGCTCTCGCGGATGCTGTAGAAAAATGTCTGCGGCCCTAGACGCACCTTAGGCATCTCTCTGCCCCAAACTCCTACTCCTACTCCTTCCCCTTTTCCCCCTCGTTGCCTTTCGCGTCGCCTCGCCCCGTCTCGAATCGTCATGCGGTCCAACTACTGCCGAGGAACCATTCGCAACGATTCCGAATGAGTGGAGAGAGAAATTATTGAAACAGCACAATTTTTCAGGAATTTTTCAAAATATCGCCCGACGATCACGGAGTAAACATTATTTGCATGGCCTCGGTGCGTTTAATAATGTTCACACACCCCTCGGTCGGTCCATTTTCTCTACCTTCGAAAGGTCGTTCCACCATAATTTATGGCTCTTTGGGGCATAGTGAGTACACTTAACTTAATGGGCGGGAAGTGCCAGCGCGTACGAACGTTGTCACCGTTGTCGGGCAAACAAGAGCTTTCGTACATTTTCGTCACTGCACGGTCCAGTCTCATTGACATCAACGATCAAGCCGAAGTACGTCAGTCGGACTGTGCGTGTCGTGAAGATTCGCCGTTCGGCGCGATTACAAATTCTCCATAATCCGCGTGAGCAACCTGTTGTCGCCTGGACGCTTACCTACTGACGGGGGTAAACGTATAGCGAGTGACTTGTCACCGAGGATCGCATCGTGACACGCGATACGTGTCACCTGACGCTCTTCTGCCGAATGAATGGCTGCCCCCTCTCGATCTCTCCCTCTCTTTTTCACGAAAGTCGGTTCCGTGAACGAACGCCGACCGGTCGTTCGGCCAGACCCGGTCACAAACATACAGCCTAAAAGAGGAACGACTCTGCTCTCGTTTCGCCGGGCAGAGTACGCGCGATCGAAACTGGACCGAGAAAGAGTTCGGGAGGCAACAAGGAGAAGGATGATGCCGAGTCGAAGGATGCTCTTGAAGCGAACGATGGAAGGGAGCAGGGACGGAGAGAAGCTCGATGTGACCGCGGCATCCTCCGCAAACGGATGTCCCGAGGTGCGTTCCGCCTTATAATTTTCATCTACAGCCGCGAGAGGAATCCAACATGGCCGTGCCCGCGCTGAGAGCCCTCCCACGAGAAGAAGATGGAGAGAGTGACCCTTATAAACTGCGCTCGTCACGTGTCGTAAACAATACGTCATCAGCGTTGTCGCCGGTAGCGTACACCGTGAAATTCATCATGAGTCACTTATTCCTTTGAACGCTGGTTTATAAGCAATTTTTTGGATGATAAAAATGGGCATTTTCGAAAAGTATCGATAAGAGTGTGGAACTCGAGTCCTAGGACAGATCGCTCTTCTTCATACAAGCTATTCGAGCCCCATACTTCTTTCCGCCGCAGCACCGCGACCGTGCACCTTCTCCGATCTCTTCTACTATCTCTCCTCCTACGACGCATCCGAAGCCGAGGCCAGACACGGTGAAGGAAAATCGCGGATTATCGGTGCAGAGAAGGGGCTGAGGGGCTTCGTCAGGGGCCGACGACCACTAGCGCAGGCCCAGCTACCCCCACCATCGACAACACCACCACTAACACATCAATGGGTCTGCGGCCACCTGAAGAAGAAGTTTCTGTTGCTCTTGTAAAATATACGAGAATTTCGAAAAGGGCCCGTTTTAGTTAAGCTAAATTTGGCCGGATCTGGAAATGCAAAATCATTTCTGAGTTATCGATCTGCTGTTTGGCACGCTAAAATGGTTGACGATCCGCTGAGCAGTCATCAAAATATTACGTTGCAATCTTGCTGAGGCGAAGACATGGAAATACTGGGATCACGAAGTTACGAACCTTAGACAGAGCAATCGGTTCGGAACGAAACGCCTCGCGTGTTTGCATGCGCTCATGCTTTTTATCGAGCAATTACCTGCGAAGAAATTATTCGAAGGACCGCTGGGCTGATTAACGAGTGCGTGCTCGGAAAGTGTGAGGCCCCGAATTTCGAGCGTGCATCGAGGGCCTCCCAATGTGACCGATGGCACACCTGTCGTGGCGCACAATCATAAAAAATTACCCCGAGATTTTAGGGTAGCGAGTAATTACGACGTTCGGCTCTTCGACCGATGAAAAATGCATTTCCGATTAACAACACGAAATATTATTGCGCACTGCGAACGACCGCATTCCGGCTTCTCGACGGTGGAACGTCAAGTTCAAAAGCGTGCGACAGTAGGAGATTCTCACCGCCGCCAAAGGCTTCGATCGTGTCAACCGCGCGTGGCAGGATAGTCGAGGGACGGGATAGAGAAGTAGGAAGAAAGGGAGACGTGGGAGAAATGACGAAAGAGCGGTGAGATTCGAAAAGGTCTGATCGTTGCGCAATCTCGCATCATCGGCTCCTATTATTGTCACGCGATGCGCGAAACCGCACGCGCGCGCGCGCGCGCACGCGGCCACGATATCGTCGCGGTTAACGGCAGTGACGGGCGTCGCGCATCGTGTCGCGACACACTGCCGACTCAAGGAAATATCGAGTATCCCCAGTGAGCTCGATTTTAAGCCCGGTTGAACGTTCGCGGTCGACGACGCGGAGAAAGGTACGACAATGGCGGCGGGAGGAAGACAGGATATTTTGCGGCGAAATTCAAATCCCGCCAGAGATCTGTGGAGATGTGTGCACGCGCACGTCTGCCGTACGTGTGTCTCTCTACACATGTCACGCGAGAACCGGTTCTGCAGGGCACGCAGAAGCGTCTTCTCACCAATGAACAGAGAGCGGAGCCGAAGCACGAAGGTAGGGGGGGCTGGACCCCGCGCGTGGGCCTCAGCACAGACCTTCGCCTGTCTTCTTTAGGTCCCCCCGACATGCTCTGTTTCGACTAACTCCGAGCCGATAAAGCAGGGAGCGATAGACGGGGCCCAGTACTGCTAGCACGATCTGGCGGATGAGTCTTGTAGATTGCTACTTCAGTCCGACGAACATTACCGGTACTGAAAGGTGCTGTCACAAGGAACACGGTCTCTCGATCTTTTACCGATACACGACAAATGATCTGCCGATGGTTTAGAGTTGAGACGATGCACATGTCGCCACAAGCTGTACTCTGCCGATAGATTACATTTTTCAACACGCATCTAATGAAATCTCTCTCTCTCTCTCTCTCTCTCTTTTCAAAAGTTGTCTTTTATTTTTAACTTTTGCTCAATTAGATCATTTTTGTGTCGCTCTATTTATGCATTGCTCTAAGATTGTCAGTTTACAGACCAACGAAAGGCGGATGCCTAAAAGAGATGCGTTATAAAGGTATGTGTCAAAGTAAATCTACGTGTAATTGTACGGTCAAGTGAATCGTGTTCCGGCAGTAATGTCTGAACGCTATGAATTATTTCAAGTATAGGCGGAACCCACTCGCCCTATGAGAGCGAAACTCTGTGGCCGCCATTAATAAAATACAGACGTTGAACCGATCTCTGACCAGAGCACGATTTAACCTTCGATTAAGGAAGTCAAACTAGTCGTGACTCACCGTAATGAGTTAGGCACATAGTGGTTGTATCGCTTCGAACATTCGACTCGCACATAAAGTAATGCCGAGCAGTGATGCGAGAGCAGATATATTCGCTTTTCGAAGAGCCGCCGTACAGACAAGAGATACACAGGTTCCGTGTAATAAACCTTTCTTATTCACACGCCTACAGAAGCCATATCAAAGTCGGCCCAGCTGTACGGACTATATACAGTGGGAATGTCGAAAATAAAACGCGTAGGTCCCGATTCCGTTCGTGTGTTTTCGAGGATGTTAATCTAATAAGAAGGATTATCTCTCTCCGGGCACAGCATGTAGCCGTGTGTCTTATCTGTCTCCTAAACGTCTCGGTTCATTGAGAAATCCCAAGAATGTCTCGCCTCTCGCATTATTATGATAATGAGAGGTGCATCGTAAGTGAAGCTAATCGGTGCACGGTCGCAACGGATGCATAGAGAGTAGGAGTGAGAGAAGCAGTAGCGTGGATATTCATAATGTATCCAGAAACGGGTATTCTAATTAGCTCTCGGGCTTCTGAGAGAGCCGATACACGGGCCGGGCAGATCGACATAACACAATCAGAGGAAGACAGAAAAGTGGATTAGCCGAGCGCCATTTGCGCGTTCCTTTCTCATTCTCGTTGGCTTCGCGTCCTTCTTATCAGTTCGATAAGCGAAGAAACAGCGACGACCCATTTGCGTCGAGAGCGAGATTCCTTCTCGACCGATTATCGAGGAACAATCTTGCCCTGCTGTGGCGCGAAGGGTGCCGCGGGTACTGGCGTAAGCATATATTAACACATTGGCGGCCACGTCAAATAATATTTGCTAAACTGTAATTGCCGTATTTCGCCATATAGGTTATAAGTATGTATGTACAGTTTTAACTAGCACATTGAAAAAGGGTTAACAACAGCACTGCCAGACTAACAACGGAACCTACGAATTAAATAAATCGCGCGGTGGAGGTTGAAAGCTTTCATTCTTCTTGCGCCTCTTTTCCCTTGCTTTATTTCGCCTTGTCTCACGATACCTTCCAGCAAACGACTTGAATACACACTGTCGCCGTGACTCCATCTTATGTAATCTGTTTCTGGCATCGTTTCATTGCTCGGCGAAGAGGTCCAATGTTGATTATATAAAGAGGAATTAAATGACTTTTAAGAACAATAGCAGTACTCTGTTACACTTGATAATTTTTTCTTCCGCTGCTCATCTCCTTGAACGTAGGCGATGTAGCTGGAGCGATTGAAATTCTGGTCGGGAAAATTTCACTTAAACGTCGGGTTTGTTATTGAGTGAAACGAAAGGATTTGAGCTCTAAGTTTTTTCTCCGGTTTTCGCTGACCATACGCGGGTCGGACAAGTCAGAATTCGGCCATGCGGAGTCCGCGCGCAAGAAAGAAGGATAGAGAAGTGGAGAGGACAAAAACACATCGAGTCCGGTGTCAGCGGGTGACGGATGAGCCTGCGTGTCCATCCAAGGCCCACAGTGGTCTCAACGAATCCGCAAGGCCCTACTACGCATCTCCTCGCCCTCCTTCTCACTCTCCTTCTTACTCTCCTTCTTGCTCCCCTTCTCGCGCTTCTTTCCGCTTCTCGAGGCCTCTCATATTTGGATCGAGCATTTGCTCAAAACTACCGATCCCTTTCCACCCTCTGTACTTGTTCACGAAACTTTGAGCGAACTTTTCGAAAACTCTTGGTTAGTTCGAGCGGCGCTTTAAAGCGGGAAGTTGCGAGCGTTGTCTGGCTGCAAACGAATTCGTAAGCGAATAAATATCTATGAGAAAGCTAATGGAGCGAGTTTGATGGCTGAGAGGCAGAGGCAAGGCGAAGTCGCGCATGCAGTTTCGGGTGGAGGATAGCTGACATAAACAAGGAGCCTCAGATGAGAACTCGACTCGAGAGGCGGAGAAAAGAAAGAGAGCAAGACGGGGAATAAGAAGGGGAGCACGAGGTAACAGGATGCGAGTGCGGCTTTCCAGATAACCACAAAGTTATTCGAGGCTCGCGTCTCCTCCGAAGAGTGCCGGTTGACGTTCGAACTTTCGGTTTTTGCCCATCACCGACGATCCTGGACGGATTCGCTGGGGAGAGAAAGCCAGAGCTAGCGCGGAATACGGGGGAAGGAAAGAAGCGAGCGAGCGAGCGAACGATCGAAGAATAGCGTGCGCGGGGGAAGGCAGGAGAGACGGAGACGGCTAATCAAATGCCAGAGACATCTTCGGGGTGATGAATTCCTTCATCTCGCGTCCACTCGAATTCCTCCGGCTTCCTCTCCTCACCTCTGTCCGCGGTGCACTGCACTCGAATCCACCAACGTCTTTCGTTCGTTCGTTCGTTCGTTCTTCTTCCCCCGAAGATTCTGGTTTCAAAGTTTCTTCTCCTTCGGTCTTTCGCATTCTCTCCCTCTCCCTCTCCCTCTCCCTCTACCGTTCCACCCGTCCTTACCTTTTTTTGATCTTTTCCTGATACAGACATTATATCGGACCCAGTTGTCTTCTCCTTTATACTTCCCTCGCGCTCAGACTCTTTCTTCCCTCCTTGCTGTCCTCGTTCGACCGTCGGCCCACATTTAATTGGATGGATCGCGAAGACATCGACCCACGAAATGCTCGTTCACCATCGCGTAACAATGGGAGGCAGTCTTTTTTCTGACACGACGCTCCCGTGACTCGGTTGACGCAATGCGGCCGTAGCGGCCAGTGCAGCAAAGACTGCCGACGATGCACGCTTCTGGCATCGTTTTCTATCGTTTTCATAGCCGCACGGCATGGAAAGACACGTGTCGGCGCGAGAAGAGGCCAGTGATCGTTGACAACCCAGGGGACACGGACGTGACACAGTTCAAATCGCTCTGAAACGACGCGACGGACGTCCCAATGGAGAGGAGGGGATTTAAAAAGGAACTTATCTTTTCCCCATTCAAAATATCGACTAAGAAAAATCATGTAAGCGAGTTCCAAGGCACGATTCCAAATACGAAGCAGAGTATACCTAAATTTGAAGGCGTTTTTCTGGGAAAGACATTTTTGAACCTAGTTACGCTCAACTGGTCCATTCGATCGACTTGAATCTCATGCATCGTACATCTGTACAATGAAAGCTTTACGTTGTCGAAGGCGTAATCATACGTCAGTAAGAATTCGTAAAAATTGTGTCAATAGTATCCTCAGAATTTCTTCTCGAAAATTCGCTCTTCAAAACGATTCGAAACGAGTAAATACCCTCTTAATGCAGTTTCTCTCTTGACGGAACAGCCGGTGTCAACGGAGGGGAGAGAAAGACGCCGAAGGAGGAGGAACATGATTTTTCCTCGGCCAGTTACAAGTGAAACCTGCTCGCAGGAAAATCTCGTTATACGGAGAGTGGAAGGAGAATGCTTATGACGCCCGGCTGGAGAAAAACAGCCCGACGTAGAAATTAAAATTGCTGCTCGCCGATGAACACTTCCCCGATCAGGATTTATGTGCTTGTTGTCGTGACTCTCGCTGAGAAGGATGCACTTGGCACCGGAGACTGATATTTTACAGGGTGGATGCCATTGGACGTATCACGATTGACGATCTAGACGGAACCGTGGAAGTGCCGCTGATCTTTTCGCCGCCATCGTAAGCCACCCTGTAAGATTCTCTTATCTCGATGTCCTCTCTCTCTCTCTCTCTCACTTTCCCTATATCTATCTCTCTTCGTCAACTAGATCGACCAGCCCGGTTTACAGCTTTTCAATATCTAATCGAGCGAACAAATTATACCGGTCCGTTTGCTCGTGTAGCCCTGGTGCTCGGCGGACGCGGAATGATGGATCGTTTGCGCGACGGGAGCTTCTGACGAGAAAGGATACGTTCCTGCCCATGGAAGGGCAGCTCGAATCCCTCTGTCTCGCTGGTCCGGAAGAAAATTTGCGACATTGCATAGTTGCGATTGTAACGGAGAGTGTTGGCGCGGCTGCGGCGGCGTATCGGGGCAAAGAAAATTATTGAGAAAGATATTGAGAGACGGCGGAGAAATGCGGGTCGATGCCATTAATATTACGACTCGTTTGGACGAACGTGCCTTAAGGATACCGCGAAACGATCCGGTGAGCTTATCTTCACTCCCTCTCTCCTCTACTTACGGTATCCGCGAAGGCGGAGGGGCGCGCATCCTTAAGAACCCACTGAGAGTACAGGGCTTATCTCGTCCGGAGGAGAAGCTATGGCGGCCATAGGAGAAAATGAGATTCGTATAACCACAGATCGAAGCCGCGTCTATGCATACTCGCGGGAGCGTGGGTGGAAGAGAGAGGTCCGGAGTATGCTTCTCTCGATGATTCGTTGCTACGTTACCGAAGATTATCTCCTCATCCATTTGATGCAGCATTGTATTGTGCCCTGCGATTATCGCGTCACGTTTAAACTCGATTCAATGGCGCATTACATATTTTCCTGCCATACTTCCGAAGCTGTTGCGAATCCGAATATCGGATTACCGTTCGCGTCTTTTCGAGCATACCTCGGACCCGCTTCGATCCGACAGAGTGGCGATTTTGTCGAAAGACCTTCATTTTTAGTAACACATATAAGATTTCTTATATGACATTAGCCGATAATGGATTTTTGAGAATAACGCTTTTGTTCGTCTGAAAAATGATCGACGGTTCCGAGGACAGACAGATGAAACATGTGTCGTGTCATGGTAAACGTGCCAAACGAAGTCAATCACGTTACGGGCAGAGCAAAACTTTCTCAGCCGTGCTGCGCACAATAAGAAATTTGGAGGCGTGAAATGAAGGCGGATGATAAAATGATGACAGTTGGTCGGACGGCGCTGTCTGGTATTGGCTGCGCGACCGACGTAGTGACCTATAAGTAAGCAGCGGAGAACAAATGCTCGAACGAAGAGACTCGAGAAAAGGGAACGGAAGCGAGAGAAATAGAAAACGAGGAAGCGATCGCGTGTTTAACGCTACTTTCGCAGTAATTGCATTTTTACCGCGCGATCATTCCCGGATCAATTAAAGAGGTGGCTCGTTATTTCTAATGTAAGGTAAGGAACGTAGGCTAAGGGTAAGTAGGTGCGAGCGATCTGATATTGGCAGAGGTGGCTGGCCGCGCGCAAGGCAGAGATTCACGAGGTGCGGAGAGAGACGACGGTCCTGATGGTGGTACCGATGCTGCTGCTGCTGCTGCTGGTGCTGCTGCTGCTGCTGCTGCGTATCGGACACGGTGGCCAAGACCATGTAACATTGTCACAGTGATTTATATCCTTGCACTGCTCGTAGCGGCAAAGACCCAGTGCGTTCCCGAGCCGCGCTCGGAAGCATCTCTGCTCGGCCAATACCGTGCCGAGACGTGACAAATTTTCAAAATGCCCGCTCGAACGCGACCAATGTCGCTCACGCGTGCTTCTCCATTATATTTCACCGTGTAATTGCAATTTATGACAACGGCACGTCTCGCGGGGCATCTTCCGAGTGTAGATCAATGTAGGAACACTTATGTCTAAGCAACGCTTCACTGATTGCCGGTAGATGTATATGTGTAGTACAGCGATGGGGGCCGATGTGACGCAACGTTCTTCATGGACAATATGTCTCATTTGCATTCCAGGGTCAGGCGAAAAGTAAGAGTTGCATATTTTCCGTGAAAATCCAATTTTGCGCGCGGCGGAGTTAAAAATGCACACGTTATGTAACTTCAGTATACATATTTATTATCAATTGGCCGGCTTTCGCGTTGGCCGCAGGGGCGCTCAGCTGGCGTATAATGAATCCATTTTCATAAAGGCAACTCGGAAAGATCAGTTTCGCCCTTGATTAACTTTTATTCCCTCGCGCAGAACAAATTCACAGGCACCACAATAGGGGTTGTGTACAACTGACCGAGATGTTGGAAGAGAACGGGAGAGAGAAAGAGCGAGACAGGGAGCGAAAAAGTGAAGCAGTTTGCGACGGAGGGATGCATACATATACATATCGGTCGTCTTACAGCGACACGACGATGCTGACTGCCGGCGCGGCAAGGCTGCTATATAGTATAGCAACGCATACGTGCGTATTTATATATAAACGCCTGGCGAGAAAATCATTAAGGGAACGGGTCAAAAGAACGGCTTCGATGGAAGCTTCTTGCAGGCAGCACAGAGCATCGTCCTGTACGCCCTTAGTTCCTCCTCCTTGCCTGCTCCCGGTTTAATTAAATTCCCGGAGAAGCTCCTTGCCCACCGCCCTCCCTTGAACTCCCCTCTGATGGGGTCCTCCCGCTTCCGCCGAGCCTGTTGCTCCTTTTTTGCGTAGTTCTCCCTCTTATAGGCGCGAAAGGAGCGCGTGACCGGCCTCCGCTGCAGCATGCTTCCACGCATCAGCACGCTGCTCACGCTCACCGTCACTGCTAATTGACGGATGAATTAATTAGCGCGAATGATCGATCGCAACCGCCCGCCCACCGGCGGATTTACTTTCAGACGGCGAAACGTACGTGCTCGCATTACGTACCTGTTACACCACTGACCGCTCGATTAACGCTCGACACCGACTTCGCGACGACCCACGACCCACCGCACTGTGGTCCGACTCACTTCTTTTCCTTCAATAGATTAGAGATTAGAGTATGTATTGCGGGAATAGGGCAAACTATGCTTTCAATTTCGTTTGGAATAATCTTTGATATATTAGTCAGTTCAGTTTCCATACCAAATCCATGTAATGCAAAATAAACGAAAAATGACATTTTGTTATACCGCTTTCGTAATTCTCGGTGCGTGTGTTATTCTATCGTTTTGCGATATAAGAGCTGTTGAACCCGCGTCATTGTAGGCACCATCGTTTCGTCGATAGCGGCATGTGTCTTAAAAGCCCTAATTTAGCCAAGCGTGCAAAACTCCTATTCTTTTTTGGAGACCGAGTTGTGGCAAGAAGAGAAGGAAGAGAGAGACCAAAGATCGAGGTGTGTATCCCTGTATGGGGTAAAAGGTACGAGGCAAAAACAGGGTGGAAGCTTAATGCAAATTTATGTTAACCACAGTGGCAAATGTCTCCCCCGTACATTTACTACTTTAGCGCGAATAGGAAGCAGTGCCTGAAACGGGCTGCTTCGTGCTTGCACAGTTGCATCGCGTGAATAGGCTCGTGCGTGTGACGCATCCGCATGACGGGACATCCGAAAGAAAACAAGAACAAGAGAGAGAGAAAGAGAGAGAGAGAGAGAGCGAGAGAGAGAGAAAGGAAGACAACCGTGTCGTACGCCGACGTATGTACGCCAAGGTATTCCCAGGCCATGACGGAACAGGAACGTCGGGAACGTGACCGTATTTCCGCGACTGTTCGCGAAGGAGTCCCAAGATTACCTTGGATATTGAAAGACGTTCCGCAGAGAGGGCGGAGAGCGCAGTCTCGATTTTCCGCTCAAAATAAATCGGCGACGTTACGTCAGAATCGAACATTGAAAAAGTTTGAGTGACACCTCGCTTCCTTAAGTATTTTTCGTTAAACAATGCGTCGTCGTTCTGCGAATAGAAAAGTATGTCTACTAAAAATAACAATAAGAGAAAAGTTTTGATTGATAGCCATTTCGAGCACTGTCTATAAAGATAAACATGTCCACACTGCTGAATGTGCAACGATACTATTCGACGCCAGGCGTAGCGGGAAGGGTATGTATTGGATACGCATCAGTCGTTGGCGCGTAAATAGCTTTGGCCGTGATTATCATCCCACGAGGAACGCTTCTCGATGTGCGCGCACGTGTTTGAGCGCGTACGAGCGATAGGCAGAGCGATAGCGTAGAACGAGTGGTATCCTCGCAACGACTGTAGCGCGGGAAGAACGTCGTGTAATTTGCACTCCGTCACGATAAAATATAGTTCAGACACGATCGCTTTGCCCGCATCGATTTCCAAGCAAACATCTCGCGCACTCTCTGGCACCCCATTGTTTCGGACATCCGGTAGCTCCCGGATTTTAAAGTACGCACACCCAATACGCCTCTATTGTTTTAGCATAATTAGAACGTTGCTCTCACAGGCGCTCGTAGTACGTTAGCCTCAGCGTGCGTCCTACTCCAGTCCTATCTTCTCCCTCTTACCCGCCCGAGTCCTCCGACCATCCTTCTTCCATGCTCACGCGCGTACGCGGGGGCAGGTCACGGCGAGCGACTGGCAATAACTCAGCAACGGGGTATATAATTATCAAACTGCGTAATTGTTAATTATTGCGCCATTGTTGGTAGTGAGTAATTAATGTGGGCGCCAAACTCTCTCGGTACCGTGTCTCACGCGATCGTACGATTGATTGGGGGAAAGTACTTACGCGGAGATTCTGACGAACGAAGGGGGTATCGATTTGTCCACAGGAAACGGAAACGGAAACGGGAAATATCCGTGATAATAAGCATGATGAGGTAAGGTATGGGGCAGTAGAATTTTGCTGTGTAACGTTATAGACATGTTTTGAGGCAACCGGACTATACGAATACATACTAGGAAAAAACAAAAATGAGTTGTTTGAAAGTTCTAAAGCAGACCAGCAGCCCCTTAAGCGCCGCGAGATAAGAGCCGGCGCGGCGCACCGTCACGACATCGCGGTCCTTAATTTATCTGCGCCGATCGATCGACGAAATCTGCCGTCGGCCTCGGGGCATTTTCGCGCCGGCATGTTTTATTTATCGAAAGCATCGTGGTACGGCGGATCGGCGGCCTTCCTTTTTCTCCGTCCCTCCTTCGCCGCGCTGCCTTCGTCGGATGCGTTGCGCCACGCCGCGTCACGACGAAGATCGAGAAAGGTGGTGTGTAGTGGTATACGGTGCACGCGGCCTGTGATTTATGGGAGCAACACCTGACGGCGTTTTCTTCACTTTCGCATCAAGCGTCGTCGTTGCGAGCGCGAGCGCGAGCGCGAGCAAGCGCGCACGCTTCTTGCAAGCCAGTTCCGCCTTTTTTTTTTCTTGCCCACCTCGCATGCCATTAGTAATGCCTCGGTCATTACCAGCCCCCCAGTCGATTTCCCGCGGCTAATAAATCCCGATCAAATTTCCCTTTCTCTGGACGGACGTCGATCTTCCTTCGCCTGTGTGCCTCTCTATGCTCTTCTAATTCATCTAGCCTATTGTCAGCGAGGAAGAGGAATAACGGGCAATATTAAATATCAGCGTGAATGGTCGGCGAGCAAAGTTGAATTCTCGCGGTAGCTGCACGAACGCTTATTTAAATTTTCGAGGCAAACGGATCCACGAAAGGAAGGGGAGAGGTTACTTACGCGGTCGTTATCGAGTTAACGGCAGAGTCTCACTGAGACGAAAGACTTACGGCCGGCGTAGTAATAATTGCAGGAAGTGTACTTCTCATTTGTAACGAATCTCTCGCGAACAACGGCTCTAACTACCGACGAGCGACCACCCCGAGAACGAGTGGGAGGGAGAGAGAAGGACGATCGATGGGGTCGTTATTATCGAGGAGCCGCATTACCGCGGCGCTGAATTCGCTTTTTGCGTTTACGGAAGATCGTAAAACAGCGACCGGAAATGAAAAATCTCGCGCTAGAGTCGACACCGGCACTTAAAGCGTCGATCTACCGTGCGTTCGCGAATGCCATCCGCGAACGGCGGTCACGGACGGTGCTCGTCGTAATTAAGGCAGTACGTAAACTTCTTTCCTTTCGACCGCTCGTAAAGCGTAACTGGCCAGACGGCGTGCGTGCAGCGATCGTTAATGTCGTATTATGACGTTAAGAGTGTTTGCAGATTGACACGATATGCATCCGCACTCTGATTGATGCACTAGGAACGCCGATCAACGAGTCTGCCTCTATTTACGAGGACGTATGTCATGTCTAATCGCTGCTGTTCATCGATTACGTCGCTAGATAATCTTTTTACGTTCCGGCGATTGCGATTCAGCGCACTGCCTTCGTGCTCGTAGCTTATACTTATACGCTCTTAACAAGAGCAGCTCTTCAATTGACATCGGAAAAGTCGATACTTATCGCCGAAAATGGCGCCTGAACGCGCTTGTTAGGAGCATCGATGTACCGGCTTGAAAAGTAGAAAAGGCGGTCATCGATGCTTGGCAAATTATCGAATTAACACAACCCGGAAGAATCATCGGCTATTCAATCAAAAGCGGAGACAGGCAGCCGGTAGGCGGTAGACTGATACACACAGTATAGAGTGCGCAGGCAGAGAGGCAAGCAGGGATACAAGTATGTAGTCCCATATCCAAGCAAATTCATAAATGATCGTCGATCAGCGCGCAACTCGAGTTAATAACGCGGGACTGCGAACAGAGAGGGATTGCACGCTAGATGGATTGGAAGGGGATGAGAGAGAATCGGAGTATGGTGGTCAATCACCATAAAGTCGTGGCACCGTGTCGAAAGGGCCGTTTTATCGTCCGATCAAGCTGGGTCAATAGGTAAAGCCCGCGGTAGATTCAATGGTCCTGGAAATTGATTTTATTTGTCATTTCTGATACTACTGCGCGCGCGGATCAACGGTCGCACAATTACGCGCGTGTAGTCCGTGATCGAGCTCTCCCCGCGATTACAACGTTACACTCGACGCCGGCGTTTGGTCGAAATATCAATTTTCATAATAAATGCGTCCATAAATTTCCGCAATAAATAATGGAATAAGCGTACGCGGTGTTTAGCCGAAATTCACTGAGGCTCGAAATGATTTACATAGCGTCGGGCGGGCCGGCACAAATTTAAAGAGAGACGCGGTTCGAGCCCAATTGAAATCGATATCGGAGGAACGCGAAAAGGCGGCCGCGCGCTAGTTGGCGGTAGCGAGCGGTGGCAAAAGTGGCGCGAAACCGAAAATACGCCATCGGCCGTTTATGGTAGGCCGCGATTCGAAGCGTCAGACCGCAGTGTGAAGCCGATCGAGCATCCGGTAGGAAGAAAGGGGTGGCAAAGTCGAGCGGGATGAGAAGAGGGTGGCTGGCGTCGGGCGTCGGGCGTCGGGCGTCGGGTGTCGAGCGTCGCTCGTCGCGGCCTCGCGGTAATTAGCGGTGACTTGGTGATAATGAAGCCTCCATTATGGCCCGGGCCGTCGGTTAATTAGGTTGCCCGTTGATTTATCGCGATCGCGAGATATCTGGCCGCCTATTCGAGGCGCGTGCATGGCATCCTCGCCTCCGATGAACCCTGCCTCGGTGTCTCTCTGCTGCATGCCTATATGCATGCCTGTATAGATGCCTACGCGACATAGCCTCCGCTCACTTTTACACGCCTTCTTATGACTCTGCCAAACGTCCCGAATTAATAACCAACTCCTCGTTCAATTTGTATTTCATACTATGTAGCTGCTGCTTCCCGCATCGGGTCTGGGTCGTTATAAAGCTGGCAGCCTAACAACATTATAGATTTGCCAAAAAGCGGATAAGCCCCAACGGCCGATAGGGGAAGCAAATATCCTCGCGATACATTCATACATGACTGCCATTTATTTCCACTCCAAATTTTCCACGAATATGGCCTCCCTTTTCTCGGCAGGATTAGATAGTACCGTCGCTGGACGCATTTTTCAGCCCTCACGCTCTCTCTCGGCTCTTTATGAAAGTGCATTCTGCGTGCAGCGTACTACGACTCGCCGCTACGTCGAAATGCATCCGCAATGCTATATTCGGTGGACGATACAGTCCTGTAAGAACGACGGGCCGCGCCGAAGAGAAATTGTACAAGCGGTGGATACCGGAATGGATGCTGCCACCGCGTACCGCGTACCGCGTACCGCTCTGGGACGAAAAGTGCGCGTTATCGTCTGTGCTCGCTGGCGTTTCTAAACGCGAAGAGTCGTTGGATCCGTGCGCATGGACCACCGATAACGTCCAAAGTTATCGTCAAGCTCGAGCAGTATGGCATTAGATTATATTCCGGGGGGGAGTAAGTTTAACACGCATGCAAATCCTGCCGGGAGATTACGCTGAGCGCCCCCGCATCTTTTTGTCCTGAGCGTCCACCGTTGGCGCTTAAAGCGAAGCACGAGTATAGCCTCGCCACCGGTGTTATAGACCAAAAAGGCGGACCACGACGGGGGTAAGTGATGTAGGACGGCTTATGTGGAGCAAACGTTACCCTCCCACCACCTGCGGATTCCCAATCCAAAACAAAACTAGTATACACTCGTTACGCTTGTGAGCCGTAGATATATACGTAGCCGCACCGCGCACCGGTGGGAGCACCGATGGGAAAACGAACGAGTAGAGTTTGCGTTTCGTTTCTCGTCTCAAGGCCTGAAGCATCGATCGAGGATGTGCCTCGCGCGAGCGAGGGATCGGGCGCGAAACTTGACGTCAGAAGGGAATGTTCGTATTCGCTGCACGCGTTGTATGCGTCGGACACGATTACCGCAGAAGGTACGGCGTCGACCTAGTTTGTCGGCACGTTAACTTGCTTCTTGATGATGATATAGTTGCGAAGCCCTGTGCTCTTAAACCGCTGCGTCGAAATACAGAATGTAATACCGTGAGGCCCTCGAGTTCCGGAACTTGTTACATGAGCAGGGACACAGAGCGAAGTGTATGAAGATTACATTCACGGATCCGGCTGATGATGCCCGGAGAAGCTGCCAGCGAAACCCTAGACGTGGAACCCTGGGCGCGGCTTGAGCTTACAGAGCGAAGAACAACGTACAGAATCTGATCGTTATAACACTGCCGACATTTCCCCCTCCTCTTCCCGATCCTCCGACAAGTTCCGGAATCACGTAACGAGATAGTGCGACGCGAACGACTTCCAACGCGAGAAAGAGTGTCGGTAGCGCGCCATCGAAGCTGCAAATTCCTCCGGCTGGAATGACCGATGTAATATTCTGCCATGCAACGATCATCGTTACAATCGGCAAATCCGCGGAATCCTTTGCGATCCTCCGTAATGAAGCGAACGAAGGGGGAGAAACAGGGAAACGAGGGGTATCCATCCGTGAATATTGCATTTCGCATAATGGGAGAAACGAGAGAGCCCGCAATTGGCCGGGGTCGGCCGTGGCGAATTAACTTTTATATTCGTAACTCGGACCGGTTTCCCGAACAAAACTGTTCCCGATTAATGCACGGCATTAAATCGCAAGTCCGCCGTGCGGGGGCGACGGAGACCCCGCGTATATCGACCGCGTAAATATGTAAAGCGCGTTAAAAGCAAAAATGAATGGCGAAATTTCGCCCCGTGTAACCCGGATCATTAGACCGAGAGAGAGAGAGAGAGTGATTTTCGTTTCTGCGCTGCGGTGATGGCTGCACGAACGACGGCACTCAAGTGGCACAACTCGAACGTTAACAAACAATCGCATAAAGGCTCCAAGTTGACCAAACGTTCCCTGTTAAAGTGCACGGACAGTGCGATTGGGAGCTGCTCACTGTAGAATCGGACGCACGATCTCGCCGCGCCCTATGGAAGACTGTGTGTGGACCCTTCGCATACACCCACTTCACCCTTGCGCTGGAAATCGCGCGGAGAGATTCTGCCAAACGGCAGGAGGGCAGGACCAATAAATGCGCGAGGAAACGGACGACCGCGCCCGCTTCACTGCTCCTGCCATATTCCGCTAAACGATCGTCTTCGGGTGCTCCAATACAAACTGTCCTATACAAGCTGTTGTCCACCATATGCGCGTAACGTCAAATCGTTCGTGAAATTCATCGAACGTCGGACAGCCGTGCACACTTTCTGCCACGCTCGTGGAATAAAAACGCTCTGACGTAAAATTGCACTGTAATGAGAAAATTGACGACCGTCGGACGTGCATGCAGAGCGGTGTAAAATAACGGTGCCTGTAATGGAGCAAAATCAACATTGTTGAATATGCAACTTTGCCATATTCCGATATCGGTCACACGCACAGGACACGCAGACAGAGGCTCTCGATGCAAATCCTTTGGATACGCGTGACGCATGCTGGCTGCGGGCAACGTACCGCGCGGACAGCTAATTCGGATGGTGGAAAGTTGGACTTACCGGAGGAGAGCTTCGATCTCTGCAGCAGCCAGCTCTGTAAAGCGACGCGCTCGCGATGCCTGCAGAAGAATTCGGGCCTGATGCCGTGCCTCTTGAGAAACTCGTCGCACTTCCGAAAGGCAGCGAGGGTCTTCGCAGCCTCGACTACGTCGATCTCCTCGAGCTCGTTGGGACAGGAGCTGCGCCTGGAGGACGAGGAGCGTTCCTCGTAGGTCTCGTCAGGCAGGAGCATACCCATTCTTGCGGTGGAGCATGCAATTCCTTCCCTTTGCCCTCCTCCTCGCTCCAAGGAGAACGACAGCGCGACGTCGCCGGAATTCTCGGTACTCTCGCGACTTTCGGATATCGGCACGCGTCCAAAGCACATATTAATCCTGTGCAGACTCTCGGAGGCGCGATCCTGCTTCCGATTGCCGCTTATGCGACTTCGAGGCGATATCGAGTGATGCTCTTTCCAGCGCTACCAGCATTCAATTTCGATGGCTTGAGAATGGGCCGAGAAATGAATTTCTCTCGACGCGGTGAAGCCCGATGACGGTATAGACGGCAGGTGACGAGTCGCGATTGCCGAATCATTCCTTCTCGCGCCCCATTTGCTCGCAGTGCCCCTTTCTTCGCGAAATCGAGGGAGATAAGGGAGCGCATCGCTCGTCAGGTCCCTCAATGAGACGCGCTAATTGATTCTAGTCCCGCTTGTAAGCCGCACCCGCACCCGCACCCTCTCCCAACTCTCCTCTCCCCTTCTTCAAGAGAATTCCGGCGAATAGCCCGGATAGCGTTCGAACTTCAAAAGCCCCGCAGGAACTTGGAGTGTCGTCTGCCGCGGATACGTGGCTCGAATTCGAAAGTTGTCGCGAGCGCTCGCGATTCAACGACCGCGCTGCGACATCGATCTACAATGAGACAAAAGAGCGGCACGAGCAAAATTGCGACTAGCTTCTCCCTCGGAATCGTTCTTCCGGCTCGATTACGTGAGTGGAAGTTAAGCGTTTCGATCAACTCTCTTTTTTCATTCTTTGCCCGACCAAGTTGCCAGAACAACTCGATGATCGTGCTCCAGGGTCGACTCGACCCGCCCGACTTCTTCCCTCTTCGCCCAGTCGATGATCGAGCCTCCTCTGACTCTGACTCTGACTTGCCGAACGATCTTCCCTGCGCGCCTCGGCACACTTCCGCGCCATCATTTTTCAGCCCCGCGACAGCGTCCTCTCATCGTCTCCTGAAAATCATAAACGTCGCGTGTGAGTGCGCGAATCGACCAAGATTAACAAACTACGTCGCACATATATTTCCATTTTGCTCTCGCCAAGCGAACAAAGAGTGGAAACGAGTGTACGAGGACGAGTTTGCGCGGTGGTCGAGAAAAGGAGAAATAAAAAATTGGGCACGTGCGCGTTAATGCAGAGCCTATCGTATTTATGGATCAAGAGGTGAAATAGTGATACCCCGGGAGTTATAGGGGATTGTCATGGATTATAGGGGGATTGTAGAACCATTTAACGGCACGACCATTTCCATTTTAGAGTGCCAGCCAACAATGACACAATAACGGCACCACAAGCACCGCTGGCGCCGCCATCAGCCGCACGACCGCTGCTACCACTTCTACCACCTTTACCACCGCAATCGCTGGCCTGCATTTTCGCCGGTTCGAAGGGTGACGTCGTAATAGCGGCGATTTCTCAATCGGCCAATCAAATTCGTCACATCGTCCGTCGGCCGAAATTCTGTTAAAGGAACGTGCATCATGTACTGATAGAATGCTGCGGAATATTCCGCTCTACATACTCGGACGAATACTTGGTTCGCGATACTTCCATGAAGGCGACAGATACCGCGATGGATGAACGCCATCGTCGGCGGGACTGGAACATTAATTAACAATAACACGGTACGCGGATTTGCTTGCGAAAGAATCGTTACATGCCGCCGGTGTAGTGGCTGACGATCACTCGGCACGCGAGCCCGACCTTCTAATGAATTGCCTTTAATCGTTTCTATAGAAGGCCGGCCAAAAGTCTTATGTGTCGGACCACAGTGAAGTTGTAAAATGTCTGTGGAACATGCTTCTATGTGCGCCCTACGGTACCGGAAAATCGTTCTCGTTTAACCGGAAAGTGAAGGTCTGACACATAACACGTTGGGCCGGTCTCCTATGACGTCATGAAACTCAATGGGGACGACTCCCTACCTAACGATGCAGCAAGACGGAGCGTATGGATGTGTCAGATGGGAGTGTGCGAGTTGAACGGATTCGCCAACTTTTCTCTCTTCCAGTAAAACTGTTCGCCGCGACAATATCATCGATCAAGGAAATATCGCGTGACACGAGACGGTCGGGTAGCGAGGTTAGGAAAGTAAAGTGGGTGATGGCGTGGCAATGTCCGTACCCGAGGACTAAAAACTGTACATCCCTCCTATATGTCGAGGTTCAACGTATCCTCCACGCGAGTTCCGCGTGTCGGCAGGGAAATTCTTGAGCGACGATCTAACTGTTCCGCGACGCGACTCGATCGAGATCTGGACGATCGAATCGCGATTAAAGGACCCGACTCCGTCGCAAACATTGATTTCCTTATCGCGTCGCGGCGAAAAATCGATCGTCGAGCAATCGAGCGAATCCGCGCCGAGCAAATGTCGGTGCTGGAACAGGCCGAGCGTGAAAGTGTGAGGCGACGCGGGAAGGATAACGAGAATTATCCTCAGCCAGACTTTACGCGCTTCGGTTGCGTTACACAGCCGATCGTCTATCACGTTCGCTCGTTTTTTTCGCCCCCTGAGCGAAAATCCACCGGCTGCGAAGCGAGATCAGAGCGACAGCGCGAGAAGCTCACGGTTGCCTGATAAATTCGCGTCTGACGAGTTTAATGCGCGTTAGCGAGCAATAAATTTCGTCGCTCGCGAGAAGGGCCGACGCCCTACGGCCCCTCGTCTCCCACCCTCTCCCGTTTCCTCCGTGTCATCTCTGTTCATCGATTGTCAAGCCTCGCGCCTCCTTAAAGCAGACCCGCCGGATGAGTCGGCTCGGAAAAGCGATACGGAGTGCATCGATCTTTCCTTTATCGCGCGCCGTGGCGCCTCGGTTAATGTGGCGTGCTCCATAGCTCACGAATCACTTTTTAGTCACGTAACCGTCCGAGAGATTACGCAACTCGAATTTGCGCTGTGGCAGTTTCGCCGAGGCGATACGATCGGCCGATTAATCGTTCGGGGGCGCGACCAGGGAAATGATAAACCGGGACTGCTGGCAATTTTCGAAATCGTCTTACGGGAAAATAGGGGGATGGTCACCCTTCGATCCAAGCCCGTAAAAGTTGATCGCGTCGAGTGATCACACAGACGTAAGCGTAGCTCACCACTTTCTCTTCCTAATTCACGTTACACTTACTTACTGTCCTGCGCCCGTGGATGAACAAATAACTTGATAAGTACAGATCGGATAAAAATATCGCACGTCTTAAGGATTCTGCGAAAGGTTTATGCTAAACTGACGCAACACTCGGGGTTATAATAATTTTATTTGAGCGGGCCATGTAAGCTGTTCGGCGACCATCCCTCGCGTGCGCTTAAACCGCACACGCACGGTTATACGTCGCATCAGCCGGCGCGTAATATACACGCGCGCGTTCGTATTAACTTAGTACATATAAGCAACGCGGCGCGGCGTGGCGCGGCGAAGGCGTGTGTACGTACTTATGTATGAAACGCGTGAGACCTGCCAGTTGAACGACAGAAAGAAACGGAAGAAGAAAGAGACAGAGCGAAGAAGGGGCCGAGAGGGTGGAGGGAGCGTGAGACGCGGTGCATGAAGAGGGATAGAGAGATTTAACAGCATGTATTTAAGAGCGTTCGCATTACTCGGCTTTTAGCCGGCGTGCGCGTTTAAGAAGAAGAGGAAGAACGCATATGTTCTGCGTACGAGTGCGGGCGAGCCTGTGATTAGGGTCCCAGTTGGGCCCCCGGGGCCTTATAACCGCCCACTACGAGGGAGGAAAGAGAGAGGGCAAGAGAATGAGCGAGCCCAACCGCTTTCAGACTTCTTCTTCTTCTTCTTCTTCGCGTCGGCAGAGAGAGCGCGTGGGAACGTATCGGCTCGTCTATCATGACTGCCCTCGCACCGAACCCTCTTTCTTCCGACTCCGCCGACTCTTCCGACTCTTCCGACTCTACCTCTGGGGTATAACAGTCTACTAGCCACCCCCTCCCTATCCAGGGCTAGTACTCGGAATCACAGAGTGATTATAAAGTGCCGATCGGCCGATCAATTTGCTGCCTTCCCCCCGATCGAGCACGAAAATTCTGCTCGACACTGATTTCTGGCCATTGCAAGACACCGTCCGTAAAAACGAAATAATCTGAGTGAACGAATTTTTGCGACGCACAGTGCTCAGCCTCGTGGGCACGAACTGAGATTATAAATAATCTCGGTTGGGTGGATCGAGTTACGAAAGGTGGATGCTAGCGCGTTCGATCTTGTCCGGGCAAGTCGAATGTAATCCTGTAGTTGGACCGATATCGTGTAACCTCGGTGATTCCCTCGTGCGACAGGTTTATGCCTGATAGGATTAGACGCGTCACCGCGACGGACGCTTCTTTCACCTCATCCACTCGTCCCGCGTCGGCGTCAGAGAAATTCGCTAATTCTCATCGAGCGCGCACTTTTTCCCTTCAACAAATTCATGCATGCCTATTTCTCCGTCTTATCCGGATTAGGTCTGGGAATTCGACGGACTCGCGATCGCTATTAATTCCCCGTCGAAAAGGGACTCTAATGATTCTAATAAGAGCAACGGCAAAGTGAGGCTAGGTCACGATACGATACGACCTTGTACGTATAATCGAGTTAAAGAACAGCCTTAATACACCATCTGGTGCACGCCATCTGGTAATCCGCGGTTATATGGGTCGGGCGATCATATTTCTGTTTCAAGCTCGGGTAGCATTACGACTAACGATATTATCGATGCCACTGGCGGATGAGCATTTGCACGATAAATGTCCTCCTCCGCCTAAGCCCGCCCAAACGCGTTTAACCGTACTGTAGGTGAACACTCTAGATGCACTCGAATGTGCACGCCCGAACGGATTGACGATTGCCCGCGAAACTGCTGGCAAGCGGCGCATTTGAAAAAGCTCAACATTCTCCGTAAGCATTCGGGCCACGCGAGCACGAGCGCACCTGGACGGTCGTTAAAAATTTCGAGGATAACGACGAATGGCCCGCGGTCGCGAGACTTCATTCCGAACACCCGCAACATGAGAAGAAGCTAACAGCAGTGCAGACGGAGAAGAGGCCCCGGCAACGTATATAATCAAGATAAAAAGGGAAACGTGCGTGAGGCGTGCGCTAAAGTGCAGCCTGCGTCCTTTATCCACACCCCGACGCTCGATGATGACGTGCCGACGTTACCGGTGCGCTATTACTTACGAGGGAACCTATGCAAGCTTCTCCAGCCATTTTTCATGCTCCTCCGACTCCGAATACGTTGTTAAGCGCCAAAATCTGAGCTATCTAGTCTGCTGCATTTTACATTCATGCACTACTTATTTTTAACGTACGATTTGCCATTTTCTTAACCTCTCTTTAATTGGGAATTGCATTACCGAATTTCTCGGAGCAATTAACGTGTTTCGAGCCATTATGTTTGGAACATGTTTCCACGACAACCGTACAAGCGTACAATGAATGGAATATCGTCGGTACTACAGATGTCAACGTTCGAAGGGGTCTTTCACACCTTGAATATGAAAATAAAGAACAAAGTATGGACCTCCTAAATTTTGATGCTCGACAAGATATTTTGAGAGGACAATGAAATCGGATCCGGACACTTGCGTAAGGTGCCTTGTTACACAGAATACGCGCCGGGTGTCCATCCCCGATTGTCATAAAACCCGGCCGGACTATGCTGGGGTTTCGTGATAAACAAGAGGGTCAGAGCTTTTCAACTGAGAATCGACAGAACGTGCTCGCGCCCGTTACGGGCCCCATCGTGAGAACACTTTTTCTCCTTTCCCGAGAAGAGGTTCGCTATTTAAGCGTTACCTTCGTGCACCCGTAATTTACCGGACACGCACACGAGGCATCGTAGATCGTGTCTGGAGTTGCATCGTTTTCGAGCGAATGCAACGTACAATGCGAAAGAACGCTCGTCTCATTGTCAGCCGCTCTCGATCTCTGCCCTCGACCGGATCAATTGTCACCGTAGACACACCCGTTAGATGACGGAGTGTATACGTATCTCTGGCGAGAAACGTGTGGGGACAGGCGGCGTTCTGCCGGAACACGGATTCAGCGGGTGGCAAAAAAGCTTAATTAAAATTCCGGTCTCGCTAAGTCTCTCCTCCGCAGAAAGTGCACGATTGCGGCGGCGCGGCGGCGGCCCACTCCCCTTCATTCCTCTCTTTAACCAGTGACGTCTCGAGAAAACGCAGAAATAAATAAGCCGCGCACTCGGAATATTTCAAAGCTCGTGCTGCTCCCGACGTTCTCACGGCGAGCTTTATTCGGTGCAAACGTGCGACGACCCCTCGTTCGAGAGCTTTTTATTTTCCTACGTCGTTCACTGCCCTCCCTGCGCAGAGCCACGTTCCGCTTCCGAATTAACGACGTGCGATTTAACCGTGCGTAAACGCACTTCCACGGCAACTCGCTTCCCCTTCCGACTCGGACGATCTTCTTTAATCCCGACTGCCGGCCGGCCCGAGCGGGCCGCCCTTCGCAAGAGGGTGTATTAAAATTACGGAAAAACGTGAACCCCCGATGTAATAAGAAGACGGGAAGGAAGCGGGGCCGGAGGGATGAAGCCTCGAGTTGACGGTGAAAGGAGACTCCGAGAGCGTGGCCCGCCCGAAAGTTTCGCACAAAAGAGCCACGCGGCTCTGCTGATTCGGGAAGCGGCAACGGCAACGGCAACGGCCGTCAAAGAGGTTGCCGCGATCACGGCTGATTGTGGGACGTGCTTTCTCGAAAGACGATGGACGAGACAACTAGCTAACTGTCTTCTCCTACGCCCTGCCATTGTCCCACTGAAAACGCTTTTGTCCCTTTAAAGACGATCGCGCTCGCCGCAACAGGTGCTCTCGCGATCCATATTAAAAACAGAATATCGAGCATCGAGGATGAAGCTTCGTTCATTTTCAAGCGAACCGTTTCTTAAGGTCCGCCAGGAGCGACCAGGCGGCGGGCATGTTTGCATATACATCGAGAGCGACAAATAGTGTACGTGTACAATGTATGTACTCGCATTCGTAATACGGATGACAAACGAGGAAGGAGTCGCATTCCTTTAATGAACGTCGTTCGTTTAAACGAGAAGCAAAGGACCGAGTGTGTGCGCGCATCGCGACGTACCATATTTTTTCGCGGGAAGACAAAGAAAGCACTTAACTTCCGAGTGTCGAGGGATATGAATGGAGCCGGCAACGACGAAAAAGTTGTTCTCGTCAAACGACGAGGAAGGGGCAAAGAGAGCGCCTCTTTCTCTTGTGCGGAACATCGAATTTTCTGACGGATCAAAGAGTAAACTCCATCAACGGAGAGTGAGAGAGAGAAAGAGAGAGAGAGAAGGGCTTTTTCAACGAAGCCTTTTCGAATTTTTTTTTCGTCCTTGCCTGCGCGTATTAACGGCGCCAGACGATAAAGCTATCGTAATTCGCTGGTGGCACAACTTCCCGATAGATCTAGAGGAAGTTCGTTGCGTTGTAGCGAACGGCATTGTGCCATGGCCCGGGAATGATTTTAACGTCCGCCGCTTAAATATCCAATTAAAGAGGAAATTCAGCCGATCAATTAGCTTCGCGAAGGATTCCACTCCGAGGCGAGGGAAATCAGATGGGCCGCAATTGGAGGGTCACGATCGAAGGGGACCGTGGAGGGAGGAGGTAAGAGTATATTAAACTAAAGCTATGCTTACTCCGAATGTAAAGTGCCGATCGATGCATCGTCTTTCGACAACGAAGACGTATGAGAGATGTACGGGAAGCGCGCACGAGAAACGGGAATAATTATTATCGGACGGTCGGTAAATTTCGTAGCTTGGCTACCCCGTCGTGCCGTCTTGCCGTCTTGCCGGCGTCGCGTACGCCACGGCTTGGCGAATTTTTCGATATATCTCGATGGCGTGTTTTGTGCCTCTCGTAACCGTGACCTCGCCGACCTGGCTTCGCTCGGTACACGATGTACCATATAATTAGAGGGTCAGACCAGTGGTGGAGGTCCTCTTCCCTCTTTCCTCAACCCTTCCCCCTTCCTCGAGCCTCCTCCTCCTCCTCCTCCTCCTCCTCCGCCGTCACTGCCCGCCCGAACTCCTGGCTCCCACCGCGATACTGAAAACATCGCCAGTCAGCCTTGGCCTTCGCAAAAGCGTCTGGTAATATCCAGATAGAGGTTCGACGCTCCTATTAAGCCAGTTGCTCACTAGCGCACTGTGACGCTTAACGCAAACGAATTCTGACGATGTAGCCGCTTTGCAAACGTCGCAGAACTTGACTTCGCACTGTTCGTACGGCGAAAAGCGATGCATATAGAAATGGTTTACGCGGAGCAAACGTTAACCTCGCCACTTGCTCGATGTTCGTTCGCGACATCAATTCTATCCAATTGTCAACGAAAAATCTCAACTCGAACGATATACGAGTGTATATGATCGGTGTGATCGATTCGTCGGACGTCCCGCGGCGCGGCATTAGACTAATTAAATCTCGATGTTTCACGGTGTCAGGTAGGCATGCACGACCGATCACGATCTGTCAGCCGATAACTCGAAGCCTCGAGGGATTACGGGCCTCCTTTCCTTTTCGTTGTGCCTCGACCGTTTCAAGCTATTTCTCTCTCTCGCTCGGTCAGTGTCTAGTAGAGATGGGAATAATACCCTCGCAAGTACACACAAGATTGGTCACGGGACCAATGTAGCCGCAAGTGCATCAGTAATCCGACAAAAAGCTTTAAAAGTGTCAAATATTAGTACAAAATCAATCTATCTACTCTGTAATTATTACTTAATATGACACTGAACCATATTTACTTGTTTTCTCGCGTCAAATGAACTCTCCAAAGTTTAAATTCCAATTAAATCCCGCCGAACAATTGGATTAATTAGTATTGATAAAATATCTGAAAGTAGTAATTGAATTGGTCGAATCTCTAGGGTCTAGCCCTTCTTCGAATCGCACCGTGGTTGCGCCGCTCACAAAAGCTACCGCGGTAACGCGCTCTTAAAACAACGATGCCATGATAACGATACGTACGTCTTGCCTGCCTAATGTCTAACGCAAAGCAGGTACATACCGAGGCGAGCTCGTACTCGGGAACCGCGTATGTATATGTGCATCCTGGTTCGAACCGAGAGGAAGAGAAGGGAAGCAAGAGAGGGCCCTCACTCAAGGCACCCACTTACCAGGCCCATATTTACACGCGTGCTCGCCCCTACATACATCCACGGAAAGCTCTCTTTACCGGCTAATCTCTCATCTTAGATCGCCATCCGCTCGCGTCGAATGACCTAAACCGAGCTTAACCTGTTCGCTCTCTGCCCTCCATTATTGGCACTACGTAAGCTCCGGATAATTTTCGGTGACCAACGCTGTACAAACAGTCCTGCCTGCTTGTCCACGCTTTACGACCAATACGGTCGTTCGCACATAACTGACCAGTAAAAACGTAAAAAGTACGGCGGCGCGGTTGTAAAAATATATCGGACGAACGAGCGCGGAGCGCGTGTCCGTGTATGCGAAGGAGGGAGAGCAAGAGACGTCGGAACAGAGAGTGAAGAAGCAAAAGCTAAAGAGGAAAGGAGAGAGATAGACTCGGAAGATTATCGGTGTTGGGTAATTTGCGCTACCTCCTCACGCGAGTGGGTGCTCGTAAAATAAGTTAGAAAGATTTGCTACGTGACGCGCCGAAGTACACGCCAAACTTCCACGTAGGTTTATCGCGGATGAGAAGAGTTTCTGCAGACGATTAGGGTACAATTGATCGCCTCACGACCTTCCAACTTCTGCTGTTATTTTTTAACCACCCCAAACGACGTTACGTACGCAAAATGATAGAAAGAAGTCGGAAGAATTGGTCCGCGGTCCGTGTGCATGGACAGTCGCGTCCGTGAGCTGAAAGCTGCGCTCCCTGGAAATCCGCTTTAAAACAACCCCTGCAGCGAGTGCGGCCCGCTCGTGATGCATGTTGGCTCGTTCGACGCACGTGCAGGAGAGTGCGCGCACAAATGCGTATACTCTCGGCACATACATTTTTAACCACTAATCTCCAATCTTAGATCCTTAACTTCATTTGCATTTACGACACAACGATGTAACGCCGACAATTACGGAACACCGGAATTACCCGAGCGCGAGTAACGATTGTAGTAATTATCGCTTTGCTCTCCCACGGAGATCGACGGAAAAGAGGGAAGAGGAGCGAATGCGCGGGCCGCCGCGCCGGTCATTTGTCCATTTTCGGCAGGCTACGATTTGCATCTCGATCGTCGTGTCCTATCGATCCAAATCATCTGCCTCCCGTCTACCGAAGCCGTTTGTCTCGCGGCGTACGGCTTGCCAAATTTTCCGAGGACAACTTCCTCAGCCTCGTACTCGTATTCTTCGACGAGCGGGAGCAACCCAGACGCCTGCGTCTTATTACTCAGACGTTTGTAAATGATCTAGAACATAGTTCGAAGTGAAGCAGGTAATAGGGCATGCTTACAAGTATTTAGAATGTAACGGGTGTCCCGATCGAGCGATCCCGATCGGCGTGCAAAGATTGTCTATCCGGTGCCGTTCGATCCCGGCATTCCTTCGCGACTAGCAGGCGCAATCTGGCGCGGATCTCCGGATGGGCCGTTTCAGGGTTGCATCCACCGTTTCTGTCTCGCTGCCCGGCCGAGCGCGACCGAACGAAACAAGGTGGAGAGACAAACCTCCAAGAGATAGTGCTCCCGCGATCGCATCCCATTATGCCGCGTATTGTCGCGTACTCGTTGGCGTAGTCGGCAGCCTGCTAGCAACCGGCTCAAACAGGCAGGGCTGGAACTCCCGAGAGATTCGCGCTTACCGGACGCACCAACGGAACAAGAGTAATTTCCCTCTTGCGGAGACACGGACTGTTACGAAGCGGCGCCGGCGCTCGGCAATTTTTATCAGTCTCACCGTTTATATACGTACTCAGCGAGAAGCGAGATAGGAGCTGTTATTATCGTCGAGTGCGAGACTTCCGAGGAGATTGTTGTAAAGATAGGAGGTGTTAGAATCAATCATTAACGCTAGTATTTAGCAGTAGAATCATCAAGGGGTCGAAATAACAAGTTTGACACGTTCCACACTAGTGCAAATGTCATATAAGTCATTTTTACCTCTCGAGAACCGCAGTCTTAAAAAACTAGGAATCTCAAGCGGTACCGCGCTCGAAATTTGTCGAAACATACTCGATAGCGTTGCGCCTATTTCAGATCGAATTTCCGGTAATCAGCTGTTTTCGTCAATTTCCGTCGAAACGGATACGACGATCGAGTGGCGAAACTCCAAGTCCAACCGGTAAGGGTTGCTCAAGCAACGAAAAGAAGGGTTTATATGATGCGAGCCGCGCGGAGGGTGCACTAACGAGACTTACTCTAACGAGAGATACCGCTAGCGGGTGTCGCGAGCGGAGGATATCGAAAGAAAGGTGCCACTCGTAGCAGCAGAAATCGTCCGCGCGAATGGACGTTTATCACCCCCGATCATGACACCTGAATGGACCCCAGGAGAGACGCGGATACAAGCGAGTTTCGCAGCCGCCTTCGTTTCGAGCCGGGCGCCGCGTTTCACCTTTTCCGCCAGTTAGTTAAAAAGATGGTAAGAATTCAAGACCCGCGGATATTGCGAGAGGAAGACCGTGGAAGGAGGCCTTTTTGCGCCACTTGCCATCGACGAATTACACGATTCTATTAAAGATAGTAGTCCGTGAGAACGTTTCTGCCCCCTATCCGCGCCGCCCTCCTTCGTTTCTCTTTCTCCCTATACTTTTTCCTCTCCGCGAGCCATACGAGAGTTTCACGGCCGCGGTCTTATCTTCCTTAAAGTCTCGTTACTCCACCTTTCTGTGTCCTTCTCCTCTATAATGCCCAGGAGGTATATCTAGTTTCATACTACTTCGAAATATTTCGCTCGCTTTCGCATTTACCACGCTAATTACGCCGGCCGGAGAGGAACGGTTTGGCATGGAATAAACCGACTTGCGGATCCTCTGTAGGAGCATCGGAAATGGATTTCTATAGAAACTGTTTACCGTATCTCCGCACAATCTTCATGCGCACATCTCGTCCGCATTATTACGGAAATAATTATGGACTGTCCGCACTGCCGTATTTAGTGTACACCTATAAGGCACCGCGATTGATATCACTTACCTATTTTTATCGAATTCTCCGCTCTATTGATTCCACGATTTTATTTGACGGACACATTTTTTCAGTATTTAAAATTTTAATGTCACCGGTAAGTATAACGGAGCTAGACGGCATCTTGGGAACGTGAAATTTCGGGAGAGCGTCGAACTAAGATCCCTTGGGAAAGCGGTTCCGAGGAAAAGTAATCATAGAGTGAGCTAAAAAGTATGAGAACCGCACACGCACGAGCACGAAAGAAACGGGAGTAGAGATGGTCCAGTGTAAAAAACAACCACTTTTCGTAAATACTCATTGTCAGTATATATATATGTGTACACACGTCGAGGGGGTTCCTTGTGGTTTCCTATTTCCTCGGCCATCAGCATGGCGACCCGTTCCTTTCGCTCTAGCGACAAGCCAGCTCTACCCTCGGGCAAATAAAAACGGCGATACGAGTGCAATAATTAATTGGAGGTCGTACCTCCCGTCTCCCTCCCACTTTCTCGCTCTCCCCTGTCCCGCCCTTTTTTGATGCTCCGCACGTCGCTCGTCGAGAAGGTGCTCCATGCCGGGTAATTGAACGCGACTCTCGTCTTTGATTAATCGCTTAATCGTTAGAAAGAGAGAGAAAGGGGGAGTGAGACAGAGTGAAATGAACAGCAGGGAGAGTAGTGACGAGGGAAAAAGACGTTGTGGCTGGGCAAGGTAGGAAAGGCGTGGGGGGCTGTTTCAGAAGCAGAAATCGGGAGAAATTGACTTCGAAGGCAATTGGCCGGTGCAGACGGTACCGTACGTGTCTACCCAACCGACGAAGAATTGCGTTGCCAACCCCGTTTGGCCATTCTCTTCCGATCCAGATCTTGATACGCGCCACAAATCGCTGCACCGATAGCTGAACACGCGGCTCACTCCCCTCTCTCGCCGTTCATTCTCCTGCACACTTATTTCTTCGTTGCAAAGTAGGGCTGCTTCTGCCCTTGCCTCGTTTCTGATACCACCGATCAACCACAACTGCCAAGCCGGCGTAAGAAGAATCGGTGACGTTTGCGACTATTTGTTTGCTCACTCTTTCAAGCAGCCTAGCCGACCTCATATACACACCGGTCGCCGTCTGTCGTAAGGCGTATTTATTTTCGATAGGGGAAATCGTCCTTTTCGAAAATGAAAGGGAGGTGTAAAGAGACGCAGAATATTTATTACAGTCCCGCTGTGAAATTTGCCACATTTTTTACCAAAAACTGGTGGAAAAAAAGAAGAGAAATATATATTGTGAGGACTACTGTGTAAACTGTAAAGGAATGCAATTGTTCGTGTGCATCATCGTTAATTATAGTCTTATCGTGTTGCAGAATGAACTATACATATGCATATTCCAGCATCGCTCGACAGCGTGGCTGACAGGGCAGTCAATGTATTGAGCCACTTTGGCGTGCGGATTACCTTGAACTGGAAGCTACATAAGCGGTCACATACAGGCTAATTTCTACGTCTGAAATATTTGTATGACCAATTATATAATTTTCATGCATTCTGTACTCTTCCGAACAGCTACCGTTCTGCGCATCCAGCGTTAATAATTAAGGATTGACGTTGATAGACGGTAGATATACGATATTAAAATTTCATAGGGGTTTCAGCAGGAAACAGAAAGGAACTCGATATAAATGTTCCGGGCGCACCCGTACAAATGGATTAGTTTCGCTGTTTGCCATTTGGACGTGTCACGAGTGACACTGTTAGCAATGAAACACTCTAATAGAATTAATTATAAAGTTGCCGATAAAACCCATCCATCGATCAAGACGTTTTGCGACTATTCGGCGCTGTAGAGAGACGAAAACGCGTAACCCGATATGTAATACTGTTATTTGCGTTGTTTTGGAAATAGAATTCGCGTAAATATTAAATAACAGAAAAAATGCGCATAATAAAATTTCGATGTAAATTCTCGACGATATTGTACCGTCGAAAACCTATGCTCCAGCCACGACCCAAAATGAATAAATATAAATAAAAGGGGAAGGTTTTCTTTTGCCCCATTCAATGGAGAGTAATTTTCGTTAAGCGATGATCACTGTCTGTCAACTCTCAGGAGTTTTGGAAACATGACGATTCTTCAGAGACAAGCTTATTTTTTAATTCATAAAGTGACTGTAGGCACTTTCCACGTGAAACTACGTTCAAAGAGCTTTTAAACTCGTTGCATATAAATAATGGAATCCAAAATTTGTAATAATATCGGAGATATGATGAAGAATGTGTGAAACAATGATGAAAACTCTCATTGTTTCGATTTTTTTTCCGGCGGCCACGACTTCCAGAGTACAATGAAGTACTCACATTAGCATAGGCACAGTCAGCGATGTTTAGGTAACGTGAGCCACATATAATTATGTTCGTCGTCCATTCCTAGCTGACGTGCTTTTGTGGGATACATTAATTTGCGTTAATGTCCAAGCGAATGCACCAAAGCGCCTTTCACAGACATACATAATTAAGAAAACGCTTACACTTTCTGGAGGCTGTTATCACGAAAAGTGTTCAGTCACACTCTCTCGATTTTCCACCGTTTCTTCGTCCTCTGATCTTTACCTTCTCGAAAAGACCGGGTCACAAGTCACTCGACTTCGACACATCGCGCACGATCAAATGTATTTTACCAATCGTTCGCGGTAGCTGCACTCCGTCTCCTTTTGTCGCGGAACACACTGGAGATGGTGAGAAAACGTCAGCGCGCCGCTGCCGTTTGCCAACTGTCGGCGAATTTATTTGCCGTTCGCGGTCGGCCGTCGTTAATCCATCACCTTGTTTCGCACCTCAGAGGGAAAGCACGCGCGACGAATCGAAGATGACACACGCGACGAAAGAAGTTGTATTAATTTAAGAGCAACCGCGCGGTGTCTCGGGTTGAGCGGGCGTTGACGAATGTAACCCTCTCGAGGGAGCGAAGAAAAAGTATAACCGGTAGCGATGCACGATAGGTAGGGAGCGACACGCAGCCTTGCAATGGTGCATCATCTCCACGTGCTCAGTCGATCCGTTTCTTTCGGCTCTTGTCGAAGGCTTTCGGCACTCCAACAGTCACTTTCGACGAAGATTAGCCGCAAGGACGAAAGCTTCGGACGAAATAAGAGCCCTCACGGGTCCAATTAACAAAACGTTGATCCGCACTTGCCGCGTTAACGAGATGCGCCCAACTGGTTCTACGCGCACCACTGACAGCGACACACGTTGGCTTTCGAGAAGCTCGACACTTTCGGCATCGGCCGCGTTCTTGGATGTCGTCACAACAGCCCACGTGCACTGGTACGTCTTTTACCGGAAAGCGAAACTCCTGATCCTCGATCATTGATCCGAGTAGATGCTCGCTCCCCGTTCAGCTCGCTGGGACTACATTCTCAATGAAATGCTCTTCCATGCTCCGGTCACTGGTACCATTCCGCTCGAAGACTGATCCGATCGTGCGCCTCGATCGGTGGCGAGCATTAGTCAACTTAAAGACACCCAGGATGGAAAGTTCATCGCGCGGTGTAAGCGTTCTTTTCTCGTGAAACGAGTCGTTCCGGTCTCTTCGCAACTGTGGAGTATCAATGGTTACCATTACGGCTGAACCAACGATCGCTCGATTATCCAGACTGATATATTTCTCCGTTATCACCCAATTCCGGCGTCCGGTGCAGTTTCTTACTGGGACGTGCACTGTGTCCGTACGTTCATGTTCATTCATCTCACGAGTATTCCTCTATCCCACCAATATTTCTCCATCCCGCCAAAATTCTCAAGTCAGACTTGTCTATCTATCGACGAGTATCATGCCGATAAAAGGATGTACGGTAATTTGTTTACTCTTTCGTCGCTCACTTTCTCTTTCCCTTTATCCCCCCTCTCCCTCTCTCTCTCCCGATCTATGTTTCAGCCGGCGCGGCGCCGCGTGTATCTGAAGAAGCGGACGATACTGAACCACGGTGGCTACTCGTTCGCGTTATTACATCGAAGTGGAAGAATAGCAAACAGGAGTGGAGAAGCCGGTGGTGGTAACGGCGGCGGTGGGCGATAGTGGTGACGATGACAGTGACGGTGACGGTGGCGGTGGCGGCGGCGGTGGCGGTGGTGGTGGCGGTGGTGTTGACGATGGTGGCGAAGGAACAAGAGGAGGCGTACTTGGCGCGATCTAGCCGAGAGTGGTACCACCGGCCACTGAAGAAGAAGTGGCGTGTGTGGATCGTACGCGGCCGAGTGAAACGAAGACAGGAGACTTGAAATGGTAAAGGACAGCAGGGAGAGGCCGAAAGAGAAGTAGAAGGAGGTAGGAGCGGACGAGAGGAAGAGAGAGGGAAGCGGAGGAGAGCAGAATCCACGGCGTCCTTCTTCACGGGGAAAGGGAATGGATGGGAAGGGAAGGGAAGGGAAGGGAAGCGAAGGGAAGGGAAGCGAAGGGAAGGGAAGTCTTCGTCAAGTGGACTCGAACACCAAACCGCTGCGCCTCTAAATCCTGTTCCTTCCCCTTTGCTCTTCCTCTTGTCCGCCCCCTCCTTCGGCCCTTTATTTTTTATAACCCCGTAACGAGCATCTCTCTAGACCCGGGTACGAAGAAAAAGAGTTGATCCTCGGCGACGTAGCGCTTCCGTCATCGAATCCCCATTGACAGCGGACGATGACGTCGTGCAAGCGGGTCGTCTCGAGTAGCTTCGACAAAACAGCGGGGGGAACTTCGCTTCCATATAATCCTGCGAGAAAATACTAGAGGACCCTTCCGTCGTGCCTCGTCTCAGCTTATTCCATTACCGCACCCATCAACTTTCACAAAACTTTTGCATTTTTCATTTCGGAAGGCTGGATTGGTCCCGATCCTGTTAACCAGATGAATAAGTTTTCTTACAATTAGCTGTCTTGGGCACCTTAGGATTGCAAAGTGAGTCAAACATTGACCGAAACACCACGCCAATATAATTTTTATTATACATTTTGTATATTTACGTACTTCGGAGAATGGTCACTATCTTTGAATATATTTTATTACTTCATGCACCGTACGGATATCGGTACGCTAACAATATAAAATTTATATTCTTTCCTTCAACCTTGTTATAATTTCTGAATCTAAAATTATTTCACTACCCAAAATATGTTGTATGTACCTTGAAACAAATCGCGTCGATAGTGTCTTTAGAATTTGTCCTCAATAGTATGTCTTGAAGCAGCCGGAAAAGGGCGATTCACTCTTTTAATGTAAAAATGTCATTAATAGAGAGCGAGGCATCGCTCGATACTCGCGCACAAACGCCTAAATTACAGAAGGAATAAGATGCAGCTCGCTGAAAGCACGTATCTAAATGTATCTCTCAAGAAGCGAGGAGAAAAAAATTGCGTACTGCGAGTGCCCAGCGGGGAAAGTAATAAGGTAGATAACACGTATACTCGAGAGTCTCGGACGAATTGTAAGGCGAGTCTATCTCGCTCGACGCATTCAATGCGGTTGACAAAAGTTAAAAAACGCGCGGCGAGACAGAGGGAGAAGAGGCTGAATATAACGGCATAGCCGAAGGGAAGACGATACCCAGGGGAATTGTGAAGTGCATCTTCGTATAATTGCACGCTAGGTAAACAGTCGCGACAACCGCGATACGAAAGTGGTCAAAGGCGCGAAATTATGAATAAGAAATAGGTCATTCCGAGTTTTGAGCAGATTTTCGACTTACTTAGCCGCCGAGTGAGTGGCGTGATGTCGTTTAATTTGTACACGAATCGACAGACGGGTAACGTCGTCGACCGCGTGACACCTCGGTATTCCGACATGCCGCGGTAGATGTGCCAGTCTTGATGCAGGTGGCTAATCGAGAAAACGCGGACTCCCTTAGCGTCGCCGTAAGCAACGAGGGAAATGAGAGAAAGAGTCTCGGACTCCTTTCGTCGGACGGCGTGATTGTGCGGTTTAATGGGAAAGTAGCCTTTTAACTGTGACGCATGGACGGACGGATAATACACGTATCGCGCGCGACACGTTCAGGCGAATCGGCTCGCACTCGCCTCCCTTTCGCCCGCTCACACTGCCTGCCTCTGCTTCGACGTCTTGTAAGAGCAGGCAAGCTCTCGTAACCACGTCGCGGCACAGCCGATAGACGGGATATCGCGTGTCCACGGCCTTCGGCCGTCCTTTAAATCCTTTAAGATCTACCTCGGTTCGTCCGTCCGTCCGTCCGTCCGTCCGTCCATCTGTCCTCTGAAGCTTTTCACAGACCTCTGATGCATTGCTACCGTTTCCAGTGTGGCGCGCATCCCAACAGCCCCCTCGACGAGGGTCTTGTATTATGGTAAACGAGACATAGGAGGTAGGCTGCCAGTCAGGAATGCCCCTTCCTTCCACTTTCATCCTTACCCTCCTTCCCATCCGCTCCTACGGACGATATATCGTCCTCCTCTCCTTCTTCTACTCTACGCTCGCAGGGAGGCGGATCGTTGCATTCGTACCTTTCTGTCGCGCAGCGATGCATCGCGAGGTGAGGCGAAGATAGAGGCAGATAAAGAGAGGGACGAAGAGGGACGCCTCTAATGAAAGCCTTTTCTCCGACTGCCAATTAACCCCCACGCGACACGTTGGAAGAAAGAAGGCCGGTAGAAGGAACAAGTTCGACGATGACGTGTTACGCGCTCGTAACGTTAACGAGTTATATGCCTCTGTGACGTTCGACTGCCGACACGCTCTGCGTAGCTAAGAAGGTGGAATTAATTGCGAACGGTAATAATGGTATACACCTTCTCCCCCGCCCCGAACATACACGTACGAAATCTCTGAGTCCGTGCGTCCTTTTCTTATTATCCCGTTAACAGTGATTTCTCCAAAGTCGGAACCAGAGTTGACAAACGATCAAATTTACTGTATTCCTCTCCGATTCTGGGGTAAGTACCAGGAGACATTGCTATCTCCCTCACTCACAAAGCTAGACCCTTTGGAAAGGATGTTTCTATTATTGAAGTAGACCGACCAAGATATCCGCGTCATGTCACCCGACAGCTCATTGTCAACGTCATGTTATTCAATAGCTCATTCTCCTTCTAAGGAACCATCGGAATGATAAATTATTGGAAAACTAAGCAGCGCTTGCCTATCTAGCCTTTCTTCCGCAAATCGCTGGTCATGGACAGTCGGAAGGCATAATGACTGCGAACGCAGCCAGTGTCTAGATGGGAATTCGCGGAAAACGCGATCGGCGTAATGGCGGGCAAGCGGGGCTGTGTTAAGTGCGAAGACGTCTAGTAATGAATAATAAATAGGGTCAACGATCCACGACGATGCATTCTGATCCGCTCCCCTTCCCGCGGCGCAGCTCTAAATCGCACGACACCGTCCCGGTTATTAATTGTCGTCATTCGTCAAACGAAGAATTTTATGGATCGCGAGAGGGGCGCGATCTTGACGGTGTGAGCGCGATGCAATAAATCGTCGAGTGCGATTCCGTAGCGAGGTCGGCGCCGACATTGCGCACGAAACGCACCGCTGCCTTCGAAAGCTTCGATAATTCGACATTGTGTCGAGTGATAAAGCCGCGTGCGAACACGCCGAGTTCGAAGGCAAGAGGTGAAACTATATTTTTCGTAGAAATATTTTCGAAAGGGATGGTGCGCTTCAACGCGACACTTTCTCTTCTCGCGATTGCGAAGGCAGAATCAACAGAGCGATATATTCTACAATCCCGAAGTCGGTGCAAGAGCTGGCAGGACAGACTGGTCGGCATGAATCGATGGCGGTGGTCTGCGAATCCGAAAAACTGGTGGCGGGACTAATTAGCTGTAAAATATTGAATCGCTGTAAGTAAAATTCGTCTGACTCAAGAAAAGGTTTAATACCATATTGGGTAGTAATGACACCTTATGGTAGTCGAGGTGTCACGAAGAGTCGTTGGTCGATATCTGCGGGTTTGGCATACAGTAATTGCGTCTGGAGCTTTCAATCACGTGTCACGGTGAGCATTAAGATGAGATTGTAGGTCGCGTGCCGTGTTCCGTGCGCCGCGTGCCTCTTTGTAAGGAATAAAAACGATCGCGTTCTAAAGGCAGAAATTTGAGGCTGCTTCTGTGGCCACGGGCAGGCGCACGTTTCGAATGCAGTTACTATTCATCGCGGTGGTCGCTTTTACGTGCCTCGCACTTAAACTAACGAGGGCTAATTTAGAAATGCCCTTTTGCCGGTTGCGGAAATTGACGCGGGAAAAAACCCGTCCGCGAGCCGTGACCGTTTCATTGTTTCTCTTTCCCGTTTCAATGTCATCCTCCTCCCGTAACCGGCTCCCTTCCCCGAGAGCAAGAATTTTCTCGAGCCTATCTGAAGAGGACATCAAGAAAGCGACGATGCGCGGACAGGCCCACGCCCCTTATCTTCGGACACCCGTTATACCAATCTGATCGGCTTAAACGTTCCTCGAGGGGGAACTTTTACGGGACATGCATTCGCTACCCATTAGGGTAAGTATAACGCGTGTGGTCAGCGCGCTGCATAGGTACGAGGCTGATATTCGTGTTGGAAAAGGGAGCGAACGAGAGAGAGAGAGAGAGAGAGAGAGAGAGAGAGAGAAATCTATTCAATGTGTGTACTCAAGCATAATTGAATTATCATCGCGCGCTACGAGCGTTGCTACGCGGCCTGCATCGGGTCCCGGGCAATCTATACGCACCTATCTCTCAAAAGCAGGTTTTCCTCGCCGTCGACTTAACGTCCACCGTATCTGTCCGGACGAACTATCCTTTTCTTGCAGCCGAAATTCCGTTGCTCCGACGGTTTCTAATGCCCGCGATAGCACACGGTGCCTTCTAACGTATTATGTGAAAAATAAAAATACCGCACGATTAAGGCAGTATCGTTAAAGCCGGCTATAAAAAGCAGACGGGAGAGGAGGATCTTTTCACCGAAGGCAGCAACAGCTCGCTAAGATCCCTCTACGCTCGAAAGAATTTCTATCGTCCAGAGGTGCACCGTGGCTCGGTGGACGGTTCCCTCACAGATGTTTGAATTGAGATTACAGCATTCTTACGTTTTTCTCCCGAGCGCAGATTAAAATCTGAACGCGAGAGCAGACCGTCGCGTCGGGCCACGGCCATTTTTTTTTTCCTCTCTTACGGACGGCATAACGTCGTAACGTTGTAACGCTACACCGTCGTCCGTCGCTTTCATTCTATGTGTACACGAGTCTGGCCCTGGACCGCGTAAAGGCCACAAGAGAGAAGCTCCGGAGGGATTTCCGGTGTGAAACGTGGTTCAAACATCATGCAACAGGACGGTAGCGTACGTTTACAATCTCTCTGCCAAATTCTCGTTTGATCTTGAGAAATTTACCTTATCGGATCGTACACTTTTCCTGTTGAAAACGTTCACCCCTCGGCACGTTCTCCCTATAATCGGACTCATATCGGCCAATATCCCATTTCAAACGCCCCCAAACGCACTTTGCCTCTCCTTTCAAGGAAATTTTCCTACTCAGATATCTGGCTTCAAACGAACGTACATGTCCATTCGTAGTATCGTTTTGCAGACGATCGCGGACAAATTTCAGACACAACCTACTTCTCTCCCTCTTGCAGTAACGATCTAAGGTCCCTATCTTCTTCAATATCTCAGGCTTGTCAGTGGCCACAAAGTGGTCAGGATCCGAAGATTACACAATCTTCGGATTTGCAAACGAAACTGTTGAACCAAGCCGCTGAGAGTGCAAACAGTTAAAATACAAACCATATAATGTAACATCCGATACAAACTATTGCTGTTATAGCAAATTGATTACCGGAGTGGCCTCAGATCCGTGGACACACATGTCACATAGACACAATGTTTCGCAGATAGAGAGGGTGAATAAGTGTTTGCCCATGTGTAGTACTCATCGACAACGAGCACTACGTGTTATATGAATGTATTGTCATTTTTTAGCAGACGCGTAAACACCACCATCGAGAATTGTTATTCCCCTAAAGCAATTTGTGGTTTGTCTGGCCTGGGGCAACATACGTACATCGCTCTGTATCTGTCTCGGTATTTACATGAAATTACGCCTAACGGCAGATTGCTCAATTGTCAACCGATTTTGGACGACCACTCGATCGATCCACCTATCCCACCGATCCCACGTCATGGCCGTTGCGTCAACTTTTTTTCGAAATTGATCAAGCCCCGGTACTTGAAATGCAAATGGACGTGCGGCGGCCGTTTTCCGCGCATGCTCGCACCAGATATGATGAATCGTCGCATTGAAGTTTCATGCCGTTCGTATGATATATGTGTCAATTGCACTCGCAGCGAGTGACACTGAAGTTGAGTAGAACTCGTGCAAAAGCAATTGAAAATTCATAAACAACGATATGTGTACCTCTCGTTCAGCCGGGCTCCTGTGTCGTTTCATCCCATTTGCATGCCTCTTCCAGTACTCCAACTTCCAGCGTTACTTGACTATGTATTCCTCCGACGTTTTCAGTTCGCATTTTTTACTTTACGTTTTCAACGCACGCGCTTCAGCTTAATCATGATGGGAACGTCAATCAAAGTGCGTCATCTAGTATCCCAGTTTCGAATAGTACTGCTGGCGGCATCTACGTTACGCTCCTTGCACGGTTACTAAAGAAGAAAATGGCTCAAAATTAGCACATTCCCATAAGAGATGGCGCAGAACGTATCTGTTGATGCAGGTGAAAGAAATAAGAACCAACAGACCGGACGAGATTTTCGATAGGTGTTGGCGTTACCAAAGAGTATCTGATACTCTTTGGGCGATTCTATTTCAGATTCCACAATCTGACGGCGCCTCCAAATAAAAACGGAGAAACGCTCAAACTAATCATATGGTATTTATGTAGCAGTCGGTATTTTATTAAGGGGATGCACCGACGAAAGGTATTAGAGTGACGCGAGAAATTCAAATTTTTTTTTTATAATTAACGCTAAATTAGCCTTTTAGGGGCCGATTTTTCCACGCCTGGGTAAACTGCCAGGTAGCTACGTACAAGTAAAATTGTAACTAACGTTGCCCCATGTGGTACAGACGAGGTATAGTATAGACTGGTCATCTTATGGAACTCTTCGTCTCACGTAAAAAATGACCGGCTGTGCCCGAAACGAGGCTGGTTCAAGCGCACTCTGTGTCTGGTAATGATGAAAATGGAAACTATAACGTGCTGCATCAGAATTACCGACTAACTGTAGCGGTGAATTTAAAAATTGTTTCAACCTGTGAATGATTTAAAAATGAATGTACAACTGAGCTGTTGCGGAGAGCAGAACACGCGATTTGCAGCCTTTAGCTCGGTATGATCTTCGATTCGGATTTCAAAACCAATTCGTGGATAATACCGATTTCCCAGGTCACACCATCGGGGAGGTCGCTGCAAGTGGTGACCCACCCGCGTTGCAAAACGGGCCCAACCTCCAGCCATTAAACAAATGATTCCACAGTGGCATTTCCCAGATAAATGTTCTGTCGAAAAAATTTATCCGGGAAGCAATGCAAATCGGAATCGAAATTTACCTGCCGCGGAGAATGACAGACAAGAGAAGCCTGTCGGCCATTCTTTTACAAAATTGAAAGTTTTATATCGACTATCGACACCCATCATATTCATCGTCACAATATACCGCAGATTACAAAGAACCGTACTCTTCACTTTCATACAACGCTTACTTTCCGACATGACTTATATTAGTTTCTAGAATTACGGATATTTTCAGTTGTCAGTTGATGGTTTCGATGATTGAGATGAAACCTAGCTGCAAGAAAAACAAACACAAAGAGAAAAGGAAATGTATTGTATATGAAATATAGAAATCAAATATGAGTGCACTCATGACAGACGACAATTAATAGGCACATATAGTGTACATTGGTTTTATGCTGAAAGGACAAATTTCGTGGGTAATTAAGCTAAACATAAAAATCCTGGAACAGCAAAGTTCTATAGATCAATTCAAAAAAAGAACAAGTACACAAAATAATATCCTCTGCTATGGAAGTTCTATAACAGAAAGAAGAGTTTTAATAACCGTGTAATTGAGTATAACAAGACGTGCTGTAAGGAAAAAATAAAATAAAGTTACATGGAAGACCAGGTTGTGTGATGAAAATTTGATGCACCTGAAACAGTAAGCTAGCATTAATTATTACGAAAATACAAATTAAGAAATTATAACCAGAATGCAAGTTCTCTGTGATAGGAAGCGTAGAACAGAAAGCTGAACAATATTAATACGTTCCAAAAAAACAAGTCAAACTAGTTTCTCTGTGACAGGAACCTTAAAACAGAAACGGAAACAAAATTAAAACTTTCCAAGAAAACAAGAAAAATTCGTTTCTCTATTATCGGTGACCTGTAACAGAAAGCAGAACAAAATTAAAACGTTCCAAACAAGCAAGTAAAATTATCCACAATTTTAATAAACCTGGAACAGAAATTGTTATAATTATTCCTGCAAAAAAAGAAAATATTAGTAGGTTATTGAAGCGATGGCCCAGTAAACGTTCTATGTTCATTCTGTATCAATGCAACATAGACTGCCATTCCGCCCAACGCTTCAATGAAACAAACATTTCGGAATAATTTCAATAGCTGAAAGTAAGAATTAATACATTTAAATAATAATATTTGTCAATCAAAAAAAAGCAACCAGAAAAATTGTTGCTTTAAATAAAAAAAAAACGTCAATTTTCATATCCCACCCAAATTCGTAAATTTTCAGACAATGGATGCCAGCCATAATAATTCGACAAGAATCAGCTTATTATTCCGTATTTCATGAACATGAATATACGAAATAATGTAACAAATTAACGATTTATCAAGGCGGCGCAATGTCATTTCTCAAGCTTATATGTCAGCAACTCCTGAAAATACATAAGGGTGAAATAAATTGCCCACGATTAACTCGTCATTACAGAATATAAATGTATATTATAACTCATAGTAAACTAAATTTATAAAGAGCTTCGAGCGTATAAAAAAGAATTTTTTACATTTATAAAAAACAATGGCAAATATGTTATCTACGATCTGTAAATCCTCAGACAAATTCAAGAACAAATATGTTCTTTACTTTTATATAGTTTGCATTTGATAAGAATCACAAAACAAAAAGAGTTAATCGTGGCAGTATTTTTATATTTTTCATTTACAGATGTAACTGCTATAAGTTACATGTGCAACACCTAATAATGATCGAGCACAGTGACAAAGTGGTATACTAATCCAACGACGAAGGCCCTCTTCTCCGGGCTGCTTCGACTATGTCAAAATAGTCTCTTCATTTTTCGGACATGCACAAGCAAGCCCTCACTGATTGGGATTCAATAAACAGGCATTGAAAATTTCATATCAACGCGAGCACAGTTTCCAAGACAAGGATAGCCGAAATTGTACTTATACACCCACCAAATCAGTTCAAATATTCATATACTAACATATATGACATCATACATATTAATATACGATTTTTAGAAATTAGAAGTGTATATAAATACATAATCACTCGATTGTGATTACATACGTATATCAAATTCCAAATTCATATTTTCACCCAGTGCATGAAGCAGTGCTAATTTCGTATTTGCCTTGGAATATGATCGAATCAATATAAAATCCCAATACCTGCCTTTCGAAAACTATACCGATATCTCAATGTATGAATATGAATGAGAAATGTGCGAACAATAGCTAGCACGCAGGCATTTTTAATACAGAACTTAGATGTAGAAAATGGTAATATAAAAATTGGCACAAAAAGGAATAAATATAAATGCATTACTTATTGCGCGTGGTGATATAATGATAAAGTTACAAACTGCTTATAAACGTGCACATTTAACCGAACATCCCAATCAGTTCGAAATACGTAATTCGTATGTGTAATGAAGTGAACCTCAGTCGTACTGTGAGAAGTATTGTTTAGACGTTTAGCATGATACCAAATACTTTCGTACAAAACTCAACAGACCCAACTGTACGATAAGGTATCACTTCGTTCGTGCAATGATTACGTATTTCTGCTTAAAAATATATAATAACATTAAGTATAGCAAATGACAGTTGCAACCAAACTCTACGACGGGTATTAATAACACGACTTTTATAAGATAAGAATGTTGCTACGTGAGGTATCATTGGTAAGTTATAATTAATGATTATTAATATGAGGAGAAATAGATCACAAAGTTAAAAATAGAGCATTTTGATAAGTAATATAAATAGATAATATGATTATAAAATTATAGTTATTAAGTTATTATTAAGACAAGTAAGATCGCGATCAAAATATTGTGGTTGCAATAGTCAAATGAATCCCAGGTAAAGACATATCACTTGAACGCCTAACCATTATTCGCGAGAGAAAAGTGATAGCTTCCGCTGGCCCTTCCTACTTAAACATTATCATTCACACAGAAGTATGCTACCTGCCTTCCTAATTCCTATAATTAAAAATGCAAAGCAATCACACCAACACACTCACTCCCGGATTCTCACACATTCCGCCCGGGTGCAAAGGCCTATTTCTAGAGAGTACGTCCCGGGACATCTCCGACACCCGAACTCAGCGCACATCATCATTCAATTCACTACTTTACGTACCATTTCCTGAAATCGACTGCCAAAGGACAGTGACCATGCAAGTTAGACGCGATCGCGAGTCTGACTACTTCATTTTACTGTACAGCCAAATGCTGTACAGTTTGTGAAACGTATTGCGTGGTATTTAAATTAAACGTGATCATCTACTACTACAAAAATTGAGTAACAATCACGGTGATTTCGTATGAAATCAATCATGAAGAGAATTACTTGAATGTCATGAGAATGCAATATATATGTTTGCTTACCCAACATGCAATCCATAAACACTACCATTCATACAACACACAATGGATAGCATGTTGGTGGTCACTAAACACATCGACAGTCGCTAGTACAAATTAGTAGATTTCAATAACCATATCCGTGCTCACCAGTCTGATCCACCCATGCAACACCTGGGCGCATGAATGGGTTCAGACTTAAAATAATGAGCACGGCCAAGAAAGTGTGTACCAACCGTGTTGCTGAAAACATCCTGATCTAAGATTAGTAAATATATCATTTGTACTATACGTATGCGGGCTAATATATATATCATCTTATATGTCATTCAAAATCTTTCAAGAAAATGTAATTTAATTAGTGAATATATAAACTCTATATATGTAAATATACTAATGTTTCTCATTTCAAAAACAAAGACTGGGCATGCATGAAACTCTACTTTACTTGGACTTTGAACGATTATTAAACAATTTCTCAACTTGAACTTTAAAATATATTTGAATAATTTCTTAACAAAATTGACCTGAAAGAAAGGCATGATTAACCTCGAGCGACCTGTTTTCGGACAGACTGTTCTAAAGAAACTAATTTGTACTATAGTAGTGCATCTTTCCAAAAACAGGTAAGTACTACTCGTCGCGAAGCGTCTTCTTGCTCTTTTGAACAAAATCGAATTACAAAAATGAAATCGTTTCTGATTATAGAGAAATCTATAACCAGAAACAGTAGTGCGTAAAATAGAATATAGAAAGTATATAAAACTTTAATTATGACTTTGCAACTAATTATTGACTTGTTTTTTTACAATTAATCAACTTTGTTAAATTATTATCTCGATCGAGAACCTTGATATGAAAATGGAAGATGCTATGAGCAAGGGAGACCTATCCTACTCTCAATACATACATACGGGCCTAACAAAATACCACTCATAGGTAAACTCCTCGGAGTTTAACTATGGTCACTGTGCTCTTCATTACAATTTCTGAGGAATAATTACAACCAATCACCCGTGTCGCTTCGGACCATTCGCCCTACGACATGATTGAGTGACTGGAGGGACTTTAAAATTTCACTCACCAGTGCTGGCTTGTCTGCATACCACAGGAACACGCTGCAATAGTGGACCCTCGAGCCTCAGACTATTTATTTGGCTGCTTGGCTCACAATCAGGCATCTTTGTCATCTTCTTCTTGCTCAATCAAATGTCGAATGCTGTATACATCGTGCTCTGTAACATATTAATATTAGATCAATTCTATTGTGAACATGTAGAATAGTGAATCACGATAAATCACAGATTTCCATGTATCGAAATAAATAATTGCAATACTAATACTAAATTCTTATAATTATGTTAACGAACAAGACTAGAAACTGAAAAAAAAATACGAAAATCATAAAATCGATATTGAACGTACCTTGCAAAACGCAAGAGCATCGTATGCAATTGTGCAACTGTTGAGATTCAGAAATTTATTCTGCGATCACTGACTCTATATACTTCCGATAAATAATTTACGATATAATAAAAATATATATAAGTTAACAATATAGAAATCGAACAACACTGACTCTGATTCGCGACTAAAAAATGTGGAATCTTATATATTATCATACAATAATGACTCTACAGTATTTTCCAAAGGGATCAGGTTACAGCAAAGAGCCTATACAGCTTCAACAGGGAATAAACATTTCGTCATCAATGAGTGACTCTAAACCGCATTGCACGCGGTCACTAAATCCTACAATCACTGATTCTAGTTTCGAAAAATAATTTACTAATTAAAAATGTATTAATCGAACAACACTGACTCTACTTCACGACCAAAAAGTTCGGAATATTACTATCCAACAATATTGAATCTACTAGTTCGCGTGACTCTACTCATTACTTTGCAAAGGGATGAAGTTACCGCAAAGAGCCAATACGGCTAGAATGGACACACATATTTCGTAATCAAGTTCTGACTCTAAACCGCATTGCACGTGGTTACAAAATTCTGTAAGAAACGTTGTCATGTTTTAGCATCTTGCTGACATGTTCATGCGTGGATGGTCCTCGCGAACTAACTTCGAAATCTTATCGGCGAGTATTTATACCAATTCAGTATACCGTTACCAACCAATCACAGCGCTCCATTTTTCTTACTAGGCACAGTAGGAAAAATCGAGCGCTGTGATTGGTGGGTAACGGTATACCGAACCGGTATAAATACTCGCCGAAAACATTTTCGCCTTAGTTCGCGAGGACCACCCACGGAGCAGCATCTCGGAGAGACGCTACGATATAAGAAGTAAAACTATTGCACCTGAGCTCTCATCGAAATAATAAATATGTGCCAATTCGTTCTTTTAAGAATGGACAACGAAACTTTCCCTTAGACCAGCTATACAGGATCAAAAATAATAACATATTGCAAATTACACGAAAATAACCTGTAATTCGCATTGGTATTGCCAAATTAATGAAATCGTCCAAGTGTCAATTCATAATCAATATTCACAGTCACATGCCACTGTGAACACAGGCAGTCAAGATGAATTGTCAGTGTTGAGTATTAATGTCCACATCATTATAGTAGATTGCATTACAGTAATCCGTAAATCCAACGTTGTATTAGCAAATGAAGTATATCTCTTATCTTCAAAACAAAACTGATACATTCCAAACTTTTGATGTTATTCTTGCGGCGGTCATAACGCGACTCATCGAGACCTGCCATGACGTGCGTGAGTGCGCGCTCTCAATGCAATGCGTTCTGGCTCACTGTACGTAAAACGATATGTACCTGCAACTGTGTGAATGTCAGATTCGCCATGATACATAATAGAGGCATATAGCACAGTTTAGTTAGCAAATAATTAATGGCAAATATTTTATTTATTTAACATATTTAGAACTGAAACAGTCATCATTATTGACATTCGTTCACGAATTAACAATAGTCACGGCGGAGAGGTGCTGCAGTGCTGCGGTAAGAAAAATCAAGCGCTGTGATTGGTCGACTACGCTACGCCGTTTGGTATAAATACTCGCAGATGAGATTTTCACTCTTAGTTCGCGGGGACCATCCACGGAGCAGCATCTCGGAGAGGCGCTGCGATATAAGAAGTAAAACTATTGCACCTGAACTCTCATTGAAATAAATATGTGACAATTCGTTCTTTTAAGAATGGACAACGAAACCTTCCCTTCGACCAGCTATACTGGATAAAAAATAATATATATTGCAATTTGTGCGAAAATAGCCTGTAATTCGCAATGGTATTGCCGAATCAATAGAATCTTCGAACCGTCCATTTCATAATCAAATGTTCACTGTCGCATGTCACTGCCAATATAGGCAGTGAAAATATATACTTCTGCCATTGAGCATCAATATTCACATCACTAGTACATTGTGTAGTATGTCAGGGATGGGGGCAACACTCGGAAAAGACATGCGAGAAAGGTAGACCATATTTTTACGCCCGGATTTGGAATATATAGATAACTGTATTTAACCTCAATACCGACATAGCAGTAACTAACCTCTCATCGTCAAAACGCATGGGTGCATTCCCGGCCCGCTTATGACTAACCATTGCTAAGCATGACTAACTCGCAAAAGCACGTCTCGCTAGCCGGTAACACGGAAGACGGAAGGAAGTGGGAATATGGGAAGAAATGGGAATATGGGAAGGAAAGAGAGGGGGAACAACGCTGCGTATCCCGTCGCGTCCAGTTCCTCACCCCGGAACACGGATCACCTGCAGTGACAACTATAATTACGTACATTACAGTAATCCGTAAATCCAATTGTTGTATTAACAAATGAAGTAATCTTATCATCAAAACAAAACTGACACATTCGAAACTTTCGATGTTACTCATCATATTATTATCATCTCGCGGGGCATAACAAACGAACGCGCGCGACTGATCGTCCTGATCGTGACATGTCATGACGCGTGCGACTGCATGCTCTCTGACTTCTTAATACGTTACGCATATTGAGATAATCTCATTTTAACATTAATGACAAATATCTTACTTATTTAACCATATATTTGGAGCTGAAACAAAAATATTGATTGACATGTGTGTAGACGCTACTAGTAAGAAAAATCGAGCACTGTGATTGGTGGGTTACGGTATACCGAAGTGGTATAAATACTCGCCGGAAAGATTTTCGCTCTTAGTTCGCGAGGACCACCTTTCGGAGCAGCATGTCGGAGAGCCGCTGCGATATAAGAAGTAAAACTATTGCACCTGAGCTCTCATCGAAATAATAAATATGTGCCAATTCGTTCTTTTAAGAATGGACAACGAAACTTTCCCTTAGACCAGCTATACAGGATCAAAAATAATAACATATTGCAAATTACACGAAAATAACCTGTAATTCGCATTGGTATTGCCAAATTAATGAAATCGTCCAAGTGTCAATTCATAATCAATATTCACAGTCACATGCCACTGTGAACACAGGCAGTCAAGATGAATTGTCAGTGTTGAGTATTAATGTCCACATCATTATAGTAGATTGCATTACAGTAATCCGTAAATCCAACGTTGTATTAGCAAATGAAGTATATCTCTCATCTTCAAAACAAAACTGATACATTCCAAACTTTTGATGTTATTCTTGCGGCGGTCATAACGCGACTCATCGAGACCTGCCATGACGTGCGTGAGTGCGCGCTCTCAATGCAATGCGTTCTGGCTCACTGTACGTAAAACGATATGTACCTGCAACTGTGTGAATGTCAGATTCGCCATGATACATAATAGAGGCATATAGCACAGTTTAGTTAGCAAATAATTAATGGCAAATATTTTATTTATTTAACATATTTAGAACTGAAACAGTCATCATTATTGACATTCGTTCACGAATTAACAACAGTCACGGCGGTGAGGTGCTGCAGTGCTGCGGTAAGAAAAATCAAGCGCTGTGATTGGTCGACTACGCTACGCCGATTGGCATAAATACACGCCGATAAAATTTTTCAGACTTCAGTCCGCGAGGACCACTCGCGGAGCAGCATCTCGGAGGAGCGGTGCCGTATAAGAAGTAACCTGAACTCTCATCGAACTGAATAAGATACAATGCGTTCTTTTAAGAACGATCAACAAATCCTTCCCTTGGACGAGCTATGCAGGATCACACATAATATATTGCAATTTGTACGAAATTAACCTGTAATTCGCATTGGTATTGCCGAATTAATGGAATCGTCGAAATGTCAATTCATAACCAATATATTCACTGTCACATGTCACTGCGAATATAGGTAGTGAAAATAAACTGTCAGTGTTCGGTATTAATATCGACATGAGTAGCACATGGCATTACAGTAATCCATAAATCCAATGCTGTATTAACAAATGAAGTCATCTCATCTTCAAAACAAAACTGACACAATCGAAACTTTTGAGGTTATTGTTACGGCGGTCATAACGCGACTCATCGAGACCTGCCATGACGTGCGTGAGTGCATACTGAATGCAATGCGTTCTGGCTCACTATACGCAAAGCGATGATATGTACTTGCAACTGTGTGAATGTCAGATTCACCATGATACATAATAGAGGAATATAGCACAGTTTAGTTACCAAACAATTAATGACAAATATTTTATTAATTTAACATATTGAGAACTGAAACAGTCATCATTATTGACATTCGTTCATGATCGAATTAATAGTCACGGCGGAGAGGTGCTACGGTAAGAAAAATCAAGTGCTGTGATTGGTCGACTACGCTACGCCGTTTGGTATAAATAGTCGCAGATGAGATTTTCACTCTTAGTTCGCGAGGACCATCCATGGAGTAACATCTCGGTGAGGCGCTACGATATAAGATTCTAAGAAATAACTCTTTTGCACCTGAACTCTCATCGAAATGAATATGACAATTCCTTTCTTTTAAGAACGGACAACGAAACCTTCCCTTAGGCTAGCTATACAGGATCAAAAATAATAACATACTGCAATTTACGCGAAAATAACCTGTAATTCGTATTGGTATTGCCAAATTAATGAAATCGTCCAAGTGTCAATTCATAATCAATATTCACAATCACATGCCACTGCGAATACAGGCAGTCAAGATGAATTGTCAGTGTTGAGTATTAATGTCCACATCATTATAGTAGATTGCATTACAGTAATCCGTAAATCCAACGTTGTATTAGCAAATGAAGTATATCTCTCATCTTCAAAACAAAACTGATACATTCCAAACTTTTGATGTTATTCTTGCGGCGGTCATAACGCGACTCATCGAGACCTGCCATGACGTGGTGAGTGCGCGCTCTCAATGCAATGCGTTCTGGCTCACTGTACGTAAAACGATATGTACCTGCAACTGTGTGAATGTCAGATACGCCATGATACATAATAGAGGCATATAGCACAGTTTAGTTAGCAAATAATTAATGGCAAATATTTTATTTATTTAACATATTTAGAACTGAAACAGTCATCATTATTGACATTCGTTCACGAATTAACAATAGTCACGGCGGAGAGGTGCTGCAGTGCTGCGGTAAGAAAAATCAAGCGCTGTGATTGGTCGACTACGCTACGCCGATTGGCATAAATACACGCCGATAAAATTTTTCAGGCTTCAGTCCGCGAGGACCACTCGCGGAGCAGTATCTGGGAGGAGCGGTGCAGTATAAGAAGTAACCTGAACTCTCATCGAACTGAATAAGAGACAATGCGTTCTTTTAAGAACGATCAACAAATCCTTCCCTTGGACGAGCTATGCAGGATCACACATAATATATTGCAATTTGTACGAAATTAACCTGTAATTCGCATTGGTATTGCCGAATTAATGGAATCGTCGAAATGTCAATTCATAACCAATATATTCACTGTCACATGTCACTGCGAATATAGGTAGTGAAAATAAACTGTCAGTGTTCGGTATTAATATCGACATGAGTAGCACATGGCATTATAGTAATCCATAAATCCAATGCTGTATTAACAAATGAAGTAATCTCATCTTCAAAACAAAACTGACACATTCGAAACTTTTGAGGTTATTGTTACGGCGGTCATAACGCGACTCATCGAGACCTGCCATGGTGCCATGATGTGCGTGAGTGCATACTGAATGCAATGCGTTCTGGTTCACTATACGGCTGTACGTAATTATAGTTGTCACTGCAGGTGATCCGTGTTCCGGGGTGAGGAACTGGACGCGACGGGATACGCAGCGTTGCTCCCCCTCTCTTTCCTTCCCATATTCCCACTTCCTTCCGTCTTCCGTGTTACCGGCTAGCGAGACGTGCTTTTGCGAGTTAGTCATGGTTAGCAATGGTTAGTCATAAGCGGGCCGGGAATGCACCCATGCGTTTTGACGATGAGAGGTTAGTTACTGCTATGTCGGTATTGAGGTTAAATACAGTTATCTATATATTCCAAATTCGGGCGTAAAAATATGGTCTACCTTTCTCGCATGTCTTTTCCGAGTGTTGCCCCTATCCCTGACATACTACACAATGTACTAGTGATGTGAATATTGATGCTCAATAATGACAGAAGTATATATTTTCACTGCCTATATTGGCAGTGACATGCGACAGTGAACATTTGATTATGAAATGGACGGTTCGAAGATTCCATTAATTCGGCAATACCATTGCGAATTACAGGCTATTTTCGCAACAAAATGCAATATATGTTATTTTTTATCCAGTATAGCTGGTAGAAGGGAAGGTTTCGTTGACCATTCTTAAAAGAACGAATTGGCACATATTTATTATTTCGGTGAGAGCTCAGGTGCAATAGTTTTACTTCTTATATCGCAGCGTCTCTCCGAGATGCTGCTCCGTGGATGGTCCTCGCGAACTAAGAGTGAAAATCTCATCTGCGAGTATTTATACCAAACGGCGTAGCGTAGTCGACCAATCACAGCACTTGATTTTTCTTACCGTAGCACCTCTCCGCCGTGACTATTGTTTCGATCGTGAACGAATGTCAATAATGATGACTGTTTCAGTTCTCAATATTTAAAATATTTGTCATTAATTATTTGCTAACTAAACTGTGCTATATTCCTCTATTATGTATCATGGTGAATCTGACATTCACACAGTTGCAAGTACATATCATCGCTTTGCGTATACGTACATTACAGTAATCCGTAAATCCAATTGTTGTATTAACAAATGAAGTAATCTCATCTTCAAAACAAAACTGACACATTCGAAACTTTCGATGTTACTCATCATATTATTATCATCTCGCGGGGCATAAGAAGCGAACGCGTGCGACTGATCGTCCCGATCGTGACATGTCATGACGCGTGCGAGTGCGTGCTCTCTGACTTTTTAATACGTTACGCATATTGAGATAATCTCATTTTAATATTAATGACAAATATCTTACTTATTTAACCATATATTTGGAGCTGAAACAAAAATATTGATTGACATGTGTGTAGACGCTACTAGTAAGAAAAATCGAGCACTGTGATTGGTGGGTTACGGTATACCGAAGTGGTATAAATACTCGCCGGAAAGATTTTCGCTCTTAGTTCGCGAGGACCACCCTCGGAGCAGCATCTCGGAGAGGCGCTGCGATGTAAGAAGTAAAACTATTGCACCTGAGCTCTCATCGAAATAATAAATATGTGCCAATTCGTTCTTTTAAGAATGGACAACGAAACCTTCCCTTAGACCAGCCAGAAAGGATCAAAAATAATAACATACTGCAAATTACGCGAAAATAACCTGTAATTCGCATTGGTATTGCCGAATTAATGAAATAGTCCAAGTGTCAATTCATAGTCAATATTCACAATCACATGCCACTGCCAATAATAGGCAGTAAAAATGAACTCTCAGTGTTGAGTATTAATGTCCACATCATTATAGTAGATTGCATTACAGTAATCCGTAAATCCAACGTTGTATTAGCAAATGAAGTATATCTCTCATCTTCAAAACAAAACTGATACAATCCATTATATTGTTGCGGCGGTCTTAACGATAGACATCTGCATCGTGGATTAGGCCGGTGCTGCGGTAAGAAAAATCAAGTGCTGTGATTGGTCGACTACGCTACGCCGATTGGTATAAATACTCGGCGATGAGATTTTGACTCTTAGTTCGCGAGGACCATCCGCGGAGCAGCATGTCGAAGAGGCGCTACGATATAAGAAATAACTCTTTTGCACCTGAACTCTCATTGAAATAAATGTGTGACAATTCGTTCTTTTAAGAATGGACAACGAAACCTTCCCTTCGACCAGCTATACAGGATCAAAAACAATAACATACTGCAAATTACGCGAAAATAACCTGCAATTCGCATTGGTATTGCCGAATTAATGAAATAGTCCAAGTGTCAATTCATAGTCAATATTAACAATCACATGCCACTCCCAATAATAGGCAGTAAAAATGAACTCTCAGTGTTGAGTACTGAAATATCCACATCACTAGCACATGGCATTACAGTAATCCATAAATCCAATGCTGTATAACAAATGAAGTATATAATCTCATCTTCAAAACAAAACTGATACAATCCATTATATTGTTGCGGCGGTCTTATCGATAGACATCTGCATCGCGGATTAGGCCGGTGCTGCGGTAAGAAAAATCAAGCGCTGTGATGGGTCGACTACGCTACTCCGATTGGTATAAATAAACGCCGTTAAGATTTTGACTTCAGTTCGCGAGAACCACCCACGGACCAACATCTCAGAGAGGGGTTACGATATAAGAAGAACTAACTCTCCTGCAGCTGAACACCCATCGAAATGGTTATAATATGTAACAATTCATTCTTTTAAAAGCGTCGACGAATCAAATGGATACACCGTTGAATAGGGCGACTTGTGCTAAATTAATTGAAGACGTCGTTCGTTGAATTTAGTATAAATTCTCACCACGGGCAGCGGTGTGATATGATGCTGCACCCGGCCGGTAACGTTGGATGTGTGACGGAAATGGTAAGGGGGCTCCAGAGCCCCTCGGCCGTGTGACAAAAATATGCATTGTTTGTCCAGTCTATTCTATACCTCGGCTATGCTTATATATACGATATATACATGGACTGCGCGTTCAAGCCAAGAGATGAAAAAAGACAACATGGAAAGGACAGAAGATGCCGACTGTGCCCAAAATCAGGCAGATTCGAGCGCACTCTGTTTCTGCCAATGATGAAAATCGAAACTTATCATTACTTATGATTCGATACCTCGCCCGAGTCTCTATGTAGTTCCGAGGCTGTGACGTGAATGGCGGTACTGTCGATTGTTGACAAAAAAGATGGGTCTTTAACCTATTTACTACTCTTGCTAGTAGATCGTTATTTTGACAGATGCATATGAATGAGTAGTAATAAAACCCCATTGCCAATTGCAAACCTGTAAAGGTAAGTGTAACAAATACTCATAACTATTTTTATTCATATAATAATGGTTGTAAGCAAAAGATAAGGGATCTCGAACACTGGAACGTCTCATTCGGTGGTTATTTGTAAAAACGCGGATTTTTTTGAAGGTGGAAAACTTGATCTCTGAAGACATAACACAAATTTGATCCAAGATGCCTGAAACAACGGAAGAAGATATGGGCATGTCAGTGCGGTTGACGAATGATGATTTTCGCAAGCTGCTGATGACCCCACGGGCATCAGCACCATCCGTTACACCTGCTTCTGTACCTGGCACTGCACGTGATGCCAGCGCAAAAACTGCACAAACTCCGACTGTAGCTGGCGGAAGCAGAGCAGAATTACGAAGGAAGAAGAAAAGCTTCTATGCAAAGCTGAAAAAGCAAGAGGAGGATAAGATGGCAGAGTTAGCTGAGAAATACAGAGATAGGGCTCGCGAGCGTAGAGATGGTACCAATCAGGATTACCAGGCAGAAGATCCAATGAATAGCGCAAGTGCGTATCGTGCAGTTGCACCTGATCTAAAGTCAGGAATGGATGCAGCTGAACGAAGAAGACAAATGATTCAGCAGTCAAAATTCTTGGGTGGTGACATGGAACATACTCACTTGGTGAAGGGTTTAGATTACGCATTGCTACAGAAGGTAAGATTAAAGCAGCATTAAAATACTACTATAGCATAAGTAATAATTGGTAGAGAGTTCTCTGTTTAACAAGTAATATTCTTTAACAGGTTCGGAGTGAAATTGAAGCAAAGGAACATGAGCAAGAGCAAGAAATGGAGAAACTGGTAAAACCCAAGGAGAAAATTAAAGAGAAGAAGGAGGTGGAGAAGAAAGACGACGAGATGCTGTTCAAAACAAAGATCGGCCGCAACGTTTACAAGACCGTCATGATAATGAAGTCAAAGACAATCGAGCGCAATGAGCTTTTCACTCCAGGTCGTATGGCCTATGTAATAGAGCTTGACGACGAAAATACCGACGTAGATATTCCGACCACACTGATTCGCAGTAAAGCCGACGTACCCACAGTAGAGAATACTCCGACACTAACGACAAACGACATTGTGATAAACAAGCTGGCACAGATTCTTTCATATCTCCGACAAGGCAGTCGACACGGGAAGAAGGGTAAGAAGAACAAGGACGGACGATCAAGGCCTGACGACATGAACGACATGGATCTACCGCCTAGGCCACAGGATGAGAGTATATACGGTGATATCGGCGATTACGCGCCGGTCGTCGGGAAGAAAGACAATATTCAGCAGCATCGGGAAAAGAAAAAAGGCTCTTACTTTGACAAGCCGTTGGAAGGTAGCGCCGACACCGATGATAAAGCAAACGCACCACAGTTGCCGAGTGTTTTACCACAGACTGTCGACAGCAACGCACCCAAAAAGGGGGCACTGCTCAATAAACTTGCCGCAGAGCCGGAAGGTTACGCTGAATGTTATCCTGGACTGGACGAAATGCAGGATGCGATAGACGATTCTGACGACGAGGTCGATTATACAAAAATGGACTTGGGTAATAAGAAGGGACCTATCGGTAGATGGGATTTCGATACACCAGAAGAGTATAGCGAGTACATGAACAACAAGGAGGCCTTGCCCAAGGCAGCGTTCCAGTATGGCGTTAAAATGGCTGATGGTAGGAGAACGAGAAAATATAACAAGGAGAAAAATGAGAAGGCCGAGTTAGACCGCGAATGGCAAAAGATTCAAAATATCATGAACAAAAGAAAACCGAGTAATGCAATGGATGGTGGGTCGGAATTTAAAGTCCCAAGATATTAAATGTGTAAATAGATTCAAATGGCGCACCGTCACGTTGCGGGAAGCATTTTCAATTTCGGAAGAATAGCGTTTGAACGTTGTAAAGTTAGTGAAGATGGAATTGCGTGAATATTTGACCGTAGAATAAAAGAGAATGAACTAATGTGAGTAATAAATTAAGAATGATCAGTTCATGTTGAACAAATTTATTTCCGATTGTATGTAATGATTTACGTAAACATTAATGTTAGAAGAAACATTGTACATTAAGTCGTCAATCCCGTTTTTATTACCTTTTTATTTTGAATTATGAATACCTATTAACAGGTTTTGTTGTAGACAATACTTGGAACAGACAATCGTATGGAATCGTAAATAGAAAAAAAGTTAAATATAAATAATTATCATATAGCAAGATAAAAAATATCCCGAGAGCTATTGAAAAAATTAGAATAGAACTGAAAGTATATATTGAATCTGTTCATGTTCAAGCAGAATTTTGTATTTTTATGCAAATCGTTGTAAACGTTATCCTACAGACGTAAAAGTACCAATACCTGCGATTTGTAAAGGTGATGCTTAAGCGATACCTTGCAATGTAATCATTAGTTTACCGTCAATCGTGATCGATAACGGAAAACACCTTCCTAGAATCGATAAAAGGAAAAATGTCGCACGCCAGTAGAATGGCATTATTGCACTGGTTCACTGGTTGTAAGCAAGTTAAAAGTTCCAGGCGTTACATCAACCGATCGTAATCAATAGTTAACTAACCACTAATTTACGCGATACTCATTTGTTGGCTCATACGCAAGTGATACGGGCAAAAATAAGTCCAATCAGGCGGGCAAAGCGTGCTCTTTTCGCGCAATTTTTTTTGCACCAATAAATGTCGAATACACAAACCGAATTGGTCGAATCTGCAGGTTCACGACCTATAACCGACTCAAGCCGGTTTCGAATACATTCTGTAAACACGTTATCGTTGACCTACGACCGACCGATAGCAGGGGATCTCTCTCTGAAACTGGATTGCTCCAGTAAAGAGCATCGTAAGATTTCTCAGAGAGAGAGAGAGAGAGAGAGATTAAAAAGTCGCGAAGAAAGTTTCATATTTAATTGTCACTCTTAATCGTCTGTGAATGACGGCACGTGTATACTTCCTCACCTTAAGCCCCCACTGACCTTACGAGGATGTCATTTCTTCGTTGTGACGGCAGAGTTGCGACATTACGCTTAAAATTTTAACAAAAACGTGAAAGTTACATAAGTGAGGATGAATTGGCCGATAAATTGTCGTAAGAAGATGCTGTCCCCCTCTTGGGTACACCAAAAACTGTGCTGCAGAATAAAAAATAAGAAAGTGGTCACCCCCAAGGAAGTAACATTCATTTAATATTACATTGTCAAACACTAAGAGAGCACGTTTTTCAAGTAATTGAATAAAAACATGAATCAACAGGCTTGTTCAATAATAGACACGATCTGCATATTTGAAATCCTGCAATCACCAGAAATTGGCTTGCCTACCAATAACGGTGGCAAAAGAATAAGTACGAGGAAAGCGGAACACGAGAGGGAGGATAAAAGCGCAGGAAAAGAAGAAGGGAGAAAATGGTGGTGTACGGCGGCGTAGAAAATCGAGGCGAATCTCGGAGAGTTCTTGACCCTCGACGAGCGATATCGGTCGGCTTATATAAACCGTGCCTCGTTTTACCCCGGTTCAGTTGACGTTGCAAGTGCCTCTGATCGGTGGCAGGTCGATGCCCACGTGAGTGCAACCTAAACTCGTTTTACGGTGAATGCACCTTCTCGGGCATAGTTTGGAATTGCGATCCTAGACGCAGTTGAGAACGGTCGATCGTGGCTACTCGATGCTGGCTATAAGAAGTCTCATACTTCCGTGGCGCACATTCGTCAGTAATGTAAGAATCTTTTCTGTTTAAACCACTGCTGTTGTCGACCATAGTAGAGCATTGAATGTACGAACGATTATTGATCCGATTGAGCGGAGAGCCCGTACGTTGTTCGTGGAACGTATCATATTTGCTGCTCAGTGCTCGAAGATGTGACGATATGCAACGGTGAACGCTACTGTCGCCGGAAAAGAACGTTGTCTTCATTGTAAATCACTTTGTATTCCTGCCATTACCTTGCGTACATGATATTCATTCGTAGATAAACACGTTTTGGTATATACACTCGCGACACAACAGAAAATGTACAGGAAACGATCACTCTGGTTATTTACATGTTGTACTACGTTCAATTCATACACCTTCTTGTGTATAGTCGAGGAAATTTACATATAATTCATGTTAAAATATCAATTTTCAGCGACACTTTAATGTAAGAAATTGTCATATATTATGAATAACTTCAGTGATGCTACTACTGTGTACATGCAACTGCACAACAAGCACACTTTCTTCGTAATGATATTTCTACCTCTGAAACGGTACCTACGGTTCTCCTACCGCATTCTCGCAGCCGAAAGACTTTTCGTAATAGAATACAATAGTGTGTCGCAAGGACGAACGTCCGTAAGTACAGTAGGCTTTCAATGGCAAAGTCGACGATGGTTGTAAATTAGGAGACTTGTTTCCAGGCAGCTCAATCATTGTATCCTTCAAACGCGACGACCTAAGCATACTGATATAAGATCTGACAGTTGGCATTATTATCTGTCACAAATAAAGTATAAAAATCCTTAAGATTTCACATGTAATCGCAAGTTACTTTTAAGAATTCTTACAGAGTTTACATAACAGGTAATGTGACGGTGTAGCGGGGCTGTAACTTTCTTCTGCAAACGTTAACAAACCCGATCAGCGATAACGTCCGCGAAACAGTAGTTGTATCGTAATATATACCGACTAATGAATTAATGTGCAGGTGATGGTGAAATAAATCCTGGGTTAGGGAATGACTCTGATTCTTGCTGGAAGTATAAATATAAAATGTCGAAGACATGTTCTCATGCGACAATTCTCTTTCGGGGAATATAACTTTCAAACTTAGTGATATCAATTTTCGGTCCACTTTTGTCATACATGAAAACCAAAATCAAACAAAGTTATTCCACGTTCTTGTAACGTCTTCATATATAATGCAAGAAATTATTGTTCTTAGAACAACGTAGAATTATACATGCAAAATGTGTATTGTACATTTCCTATTTATCCTAGAGAGAATCTGTCAAGATGGGATATTATTATTATTATTACAGACGCAGTGTACATAGTTTGGCATAATGTCATTATGTAGGGCACGCGTTAAATGGTTCGAAATTACACGACGCACGCGCACGCTTGAATTACGCGCACAATGTAACACGGATAATTCTCTTTGCAGCTCGCATAAAAGCTTTTTGCTTTGCACCAATCTTTACGTTCCACGACGTTCTATTATCTACACAGGTACGTTTTATGAATAGGTGTTGATTAAATGCATGCTACAGAGCACAACAGCAATATCCGTGCTATTATATTAATATTAACTGTAAATGCAGGCTTTGAACAGCGACGAGTTACAATCTACCTTGCTTCTGGTAAATAGTTGAGTGTAAACGGTAATAATAACCACGGCATACGGTTCAATTCCACATATACCTTTCCTTCTCTTACGACTTACGTCGTACAAATTGTTCATTCTCTGAATTGCTATAAAGTTGCAAACTCCGCAAGAGGTCAAACAAAATTTCTTTTTACGAATGCATATTTTTCATTTCGAACATTTAACATTGAAGAAACATAATTCTAATTTGTAACAAGGGTTCATAGACGAATCGGGAAGTATCCAAGTCCTGTTTTACGCAACGGAAAATTCTTGAGGAACAGCTCACGTACTAATTGGGTAGTAATTTTGCTCAGGCGGCGATGGCGCAGCTCAAGGTAGCGATTATTGGCCAGAGTCCGTTTGCGGCTGACGTTTACAAATTGTTACGGCAGAATGGGCACCAAATTACGGGAGTTTTCACAATTCCTGACAAAGGAAATCGGGAGGACCCCTTGGGTACGTTTGTTATACTCGTACAATATAATAGATATTCTGAGTAAAGTCTTACGGAAGTAGTGAGAACAAATTGTAAAAAGTTTCTCATTCGCGTTTCGTTATGAGCAGCAACCACGGCGAAGGCTGACAACACACCAGTTTTTAAAATCAAGGCCTGGAGAAGCAAGGGTGTGCCCTTGCCCGAGATAATGGAACTGTATAAGGGCATCGAGGTCGACCTGAATGTTCTTCCGTTCTGCAGTCAATTCATTCCTATGGAGGTCATTAATCATCCCCGTCACAGGAGCATAGTCTACCATCCGTCCATATTGCCAAGGCACCGAGGTGCTAGTGCCATAAGTTGGTAAGTATTGTCGTCTGGTCGAGACAGATGAAAAGAAACTCTCCTCTGTTTTTCGGACGGCAGATTTTTTTGATGAATTTTGTTCTGTACGGTAAGGAGGGCCAACGGACAGAAACGTTTTAATTGACTATCGCGAGCAGGAAAATGATGCAGACGGTTTTCTTCTTAAACATCTGTCTTTGCGTTAACAGTCACATTTCATGCCTGTATATTATGGTAGGGGAACTGCGATAAAGGCGATAGCGAACCGCGAAAACCGGTTTGATTCGGTTTCTGATCGCGCTCCAAATTGCACTCTATGAATACGTTACTCTGTTCTGTGCCCCGTCACTTTCTCACCGAATGTAAGATACGATAGTGGAGATATGAAAGTGCATCACGAACACGACACTGCAGAATGATCGCGTGCAACGACCTTTTTAACGACACGTACGGCGTACAATGTATAACACGAGGGCATACGATCATGTACGTGTACATGTACAGTACAGGGTGTTTCACGAGATGCTCGACACATCTACATATTAATATGGTACCGCATATGTGTTGGTGATGATGAAAGCAATCTAATAATAAGCCATCAATCTAAAAAAACAAATGAGAGATTCAATTTTGCTAGAAAATCCAATTTCTGTGAACATATCGCATTTAAAGTGACTGTTCGTTTGAAATTTTTACCGACATCAACGTCTCTAATTCTAGATGATAATTATGGATTTTAATTGAAGGACATTGATCGAAGGAGACGAAACGGCGGGCTTCTCCGTCTTCTGGGCGGACGATGGTCTAGATACAGGACCAGTACTTCTTCAGAAATCGTGCAAAGTCGATCCCAACGATACCCTGGACACGCTGTACAACAATTTCCTGTACCCCGAGGGCGTGAAGGCGATGGGCGAGGCGGTCGATCTGATAGCAAAAGGCAGCGCTCCGGTTGTCCCGCAAACGGAAGTGGGCGCCACATATGATCCGCTCCTCAACAAGAAAGAACTGCAGAAGATCGATTGGATGAAATCCGCCGGGAAGGTTCATAATTTCATACGTGGCCTTGACAGTACGCCGGGCGCATGGACGCTCGTTAATGGCGAAGAAACGAGATTTTATGGATCGACGGTGTGGAAAGATGCTGTGCCGAAGAGTGAAGAGGGAGAAACGGTCGATGTCGAGGGCAGAACTGGGATCGTTCATGAAGCCGGTCTCCTCATCGAAACCATCGACGGTGCTTTCGTTAACGTCGAGACTATGAAGATTGGCAATAAAACTATCCTCGCTAGCAAGTACGGAAAAGAAGATGAAGGTTGCGTTGTTGACTTTACGCAGGAGGAGCTACAGCATGTCGATGTGCTGAAACAAATGTGGCAGGGAATTCTTAATGTGGAAGGAATCGAGGATGATACTGACTTCTTCGCTTGCGGTGAGAACTTTTGTCGCTGTTGCATCTTTCGGTGACCGACTTGAGGGCTTATATTTTATTACGATAGAATGGAACGTTAAATATCGAAACATCGCTTCTAACGGCACATCATCGAATTTAAATTTTCATATATATTACACCACACTTTACACCGAATTAAATAAGTACTTTCCAATATTTCAAATTACACGTTGCGTCTTTGTTCCAACTTCCCATGATGCATTTTTGACGAAACGATAATCTGATGTTCAGGCGCAGGGAGCATGGACGTAGTGAGACTGGTAGAAGAAGTAAAGGAAAAGTTGGGAGTGTCCCTGCAGAACATCGACGTGTTCATGGCGCCGACTTTCGTGCAATTCGCATCGGTCGCAATTTTGGCAGTGCGTGGCGGCGGATCGGCTGGTCCGAAGGAAGTGAAATACGACGCGGTGGAGGTTCGAGCGAACAACATGAATCTAAACTTCCCACGGCAGCTCTTCATCAATGGCGAGTTTGTGAACGGGCACGGGAAACCGATCGACACGATTAATCCCCATGACGAAAGCGTCATATGTTCCGTGGAGTGCGCTTCTATAGAGGATGTTGACAGAGCAGTTAAGGCGGCGAAAAAAGCCTTCGAGGACGGCGAGTGGAGCAAGATCAGCGCTAGAGAACGCGGCGCGCTCTTATACAAGTAAATGTTTTTTTTTGATCCAGTAGTTTACGACGTTCACACACTTATCCATCATTTTAATGACTCTCGTATTATCATTTCGATGAATTTTGAAAGCGAACATTATGTGCGTATTCATTGTTGATGCATATGTGTGACCCACTAGATTGGCGGATCTGATGGAACAGCATAAGGAAGAGTTGGCGACCATCGAAAGTTTGGACTCCGGAGCCGTCTACACTCTCGCTCTGAAGACCCACGTGGGCATGTCAATCGAAACCTGGCGTTACTTTGCCGGGTGGTGCGACAAAATTCACGGCGAAACCATACCGATCACTCACGCTCGACCCAATCGCAATCTAACGTTCACACGGAAAGAACCCGTCGGCGTGTGCGGCCTCGTAACGCCATGGAACTATCCTCTCATGATGCTGTCCTGGAAGATGGCCGCTTGTTTGGCTGCTGGCAACACGGTCGTGATGAAGCCGGCTCAGGCTTCGCCGCTGACAGCTTTGAAATTCGCCGAGCTCACGGCGAAAGCTGGCATTCCGCCTGGCGTCGTCAACATCGTTCCCGGGAACGGTTCCACAACCGGAAATGCCGTGGTCGAGCATCCGTTGGTGCGGAAACTCGGATTTACCGGCTCCACGGAGATCGGACAGACGATCATGAAGTCGTGTGCGGTCAGTAATTTGAAGAAAATTTCGCTTGAACTGGGCGGCAAGAGTCCGCTGGTCATTTTCGAGGACGCCGATATGCAGCAGGCTGTCAGATTGGGAATGAGCGGCGTCTTCTTCAATAAGGGCGAAAATTGCATTGCCGCCGGTACGTAGCTAATATTGCATTGTACCTGAAGCTTAATGAAACTCGAAACAATGCATTTCGGATGCGTGTTGCGGCCTGACCATTTTTCAACCTGTGTAACGTTCATGTTTAAGGAGTTAATTTTTATAAATTTCAAATTACCTCTCTTAAACACTCATTTTCATTGTCTCGGTAGGTCGCCTGTTCGTCGAAGAGTCGATACACGACGAATTCGTGAGACGGGTGATAGAGGAAACGAAGAAGATCTCAATCGGCAACCCACTCGACAGGCGCACGGCTCATGGCCCCCAAAATCACAAAGCTCACTTGGACAAACTGATCGAATTCGTGCAGCATGGCGTCGATGAGGGCGCAAAATTGGTCTACGGTGGCAAACGTCTCGAACAACCTGGTTGGTACTTCGAGCCGACGATATTCACGAACGTCAGGGACGACATGTTCATCGCGAAAGAAGAATCCTTCGGACCAGTGATGGTGATATCGACGTTCAGCTCGAAGAACATCGATGCCATGATAGCCCGTGCGAATAATACCGAATTCGGCCTGGCTTCCGGAGTGTTGACGAAGAACATCGACCGTGCGCTCAGGTTCGCCGAGAGAATTGACGCCGGGACGGTGTTCGTTAACACGTACAATAAAACCGACGTGGCTGCGCCCTTCGGAGGATTCAAAATGTCCGGCTTTGGCAAGGATCTCGGACAGGCGGCTCTTCATGAATACCTCAAAACAAAAACCGTTACCATCGAGTATTAGTCGGTCGACCTCCGGCCGTGGAAATGACTCTTTTCGTATCTCATTACACTGTCCGCCCGTTCGCCCTCGTCCTGACATTTATTAGTTACGTAATAATTAACAATTATGTATTCGTGTTGTCCTTTTAATTTATGTACGTCCAATACATTTCTATGTACTTTTGTAGTTGATGTTACGTTTTCTTTTACACAAACCTGTAGCTGATAAGCGACGATGCGAATATAACGTTCCCCTTAGTTACTCTATATCTTGTCTCAGAATTGTATCAGTGTTGTTATATTGCACTTATACGTAAAACATAGACTAACGAAAAATTATGAGTTAAAAAAATACATTTATGCAGAAAACGAAGGGGAAAATGGAAGGAAACACGGAAGGGAAAGAGAAGGCGAAGGAAGATTAAGTTACAAAACGTGTGGCCATCCAAGAGAAGGGGCAGACACTTGTCTTCAAGGAAAAAACCTTCGTCTTAACATCTGGAATTTTGAAAGCAACAGCGCGCCTAGGGACATTGTAAAAACTGTTTATGCACCCCACATGCGTGGAAACGAGATTTCTCTCAGTGCTCTAACTTGGCGTCATCTCAGTAAGTATACGACAGCGTAGATTTAGTTTATCTAGTTTATCTGTAAATAAACTGTAAACAGTCAGATATATTATTACAGTCGAATTTGATTCATTGGTAGAGAGTTTGTTATTCGACAAAAAAGCATCGGAAAATCCTATCTGTTACTGTTGCACGTGCGTTCATTTATTAAATTAAGTTCCCCAATTATTATATTACATGAATATTTTTCATTCTACCGATTGTTTACCGTGTGCTCGGGTACGTCGGTTACTCGAGAATCAACAATCCTGCTGTAATACGCTAAACCGGATATTAGACGATAAAAATAAAAGAAATAAAAGAGAAAAAAAACGCATACAAGTAGTAAATAAAAGCGAGTCATCTTGCTCCGGTGAGACTGGGCATGTCGGCATGTGCCTGTTGCAATGTGTGCAACACGTGTCGCATATATTGTACATACCTGAAACGCCATGAAAGAAGTGGCATGCAACGGCTTCTGGCATCGTGTAGAGGTAGCATAGATGCAGCCGTACGGCAGCCAAGGAACAGCTGTTCTCCCATAAACACTCTTCCCCCACGATGTCGCCCTTTCCTTATTTCCTTTTCCTTCTCTACTCCCCTTCACCGTCACTCGGCCTCTCTCGCTTTATCTTTCCCTCGGTAGTTGCCTTACCCATACGCGCACGCTCTTCTCTTATCCTCCATCCTTTGCTAACTTTTCTTGCCCTTTTATTTCTTTATCCCTTTTCAGAACTGCACGCGGAACTACCCCCCAGTCTTCGTTTGCTCTAACCGCATCCCTCTCCATTTCTGCCGTTCTCGATCCTTGGTCGTTAATATTCCGCTAAACCCCTCCTACCGTTCTAATAACATCTTCTTTTCTATAATTTATAATATATTCCATTGTTACCCAATAATTCATTCATAGAGTTTATATGTAACATCGTGTTCGACTACATATTTTGATGTCTGTAAATTATATTGTAATCGTAGTCATATAAGAACAGGCAAAATTGCTTGTAAACCATTGAAAGCCTGAGAAACATTTGTCGAACCATTTAGCTGCTTTTGGCTGCAACACAAAAAGGCGTTCGGTTTTAAGTAGGAATACGGATGAGACTTAAGCAGCATTAAAATACAAAACGCCCGTTCGTGTAATCCTAACTGATTATGGCGGTAGTACGTGACGATGAATTCGGATAATATAGTTATGTAAGTAGCGGAGATGCGTGCTTTTTTCGTAGAAAAGACGCATGATTGGAACGTTAATTCGACGTCGTTTGAGCACATTCCTACGACCTACGAGTGAATATGCACATGGAAGGTTCGGTTTACGACCCCTTCCTCCCGGGCATTGTTCATCGTGAACGGGAAATGCAAATTTTGTCGATTTTGATCATGCCCCCATTGCCCCCTTCGGGACATTGCCCCTTGACCCTACCCTCAGCCTTTCGTTTCTCTTCGTTCTCAATGTAAACGTACAGCCGTAAAATTTCGTATAGTTTATGTGAACGATAAGATGGATCGCATGGTAAGGCGATTCCGTTTCTTATAAAAAGCGTTTTGATGATGTTGAGTTTCATAAGTCAGTTACAGTTTCATAAGAATGTCAACATAATGATAACGTAAGAAATCACGATGTTCCGATGACGCTGGAAACATTCTGTGCACAGGCTTATAACATTTCTGGTAAGTGTATATAAATATTACTATGAAAAGTAAACAAATTAAACTAAAATAGAAAATCTGTATTCCTCTTGAACGATGTTGTCAATGTAATACATATATACGTATACGTCTATAACTAATCGTATCATACGGTGTAAGACCCTGCATATTTTCATGTGTACACCTAACCAAAGAAAACGTATTATGAAAGCGAGGAAATGCGTACGCGCAGTAAACTATCTACGATACAATTTTTAACGATATACGTCTCTCCCATAAGAGAAACAACTGCGCTTATCCCGCCGCACTTCCATACATACGTATGTATGTAACGATCCGCGTAAATGTGAATTGGCCTTGATCCGGGTACGCTCCCCCTTGCTCCGGCAACTCCATGAAGAAGCGGACCACGTGTTCAGTCTCCTCTTTTTCTCGGGAAGCCCTCTCACACGGCCAAATGATGTTCAGTTGCCTACGGGACTCCGCGTGTGACGTGCGCTCGGTACGTACGATGTGCCAACGATAATTGAACTCTTCAACCGAAATCTCTCGACCATCGATGGAGAGATTATTTTTGCCTTCCGGGTGTAGGTCGCGTCCTTAAGTGAACTATCATCGACGTTTCGCTGTAACACTGCAGTTTGCTTCATTGGGGTCAAAAGACACGTCTTGAAATAGTTGGGAAATGTTTGCTGTTAATTGAGCTTTATTATGTAGGTTCTTGGAATATATTTTTCTGAGTCGTGTGCTCGCATTCCTTGTAGGCTTGACTGATGAAATTTTATCCGCGTAAGCAGGGTGCAGCATTCATATTCGTGGTCTACTGCAGCTGAGGCTAGGATTTTGTGGGAAAGGGCAGGGTGGGGGTATTTAGGTTTTATATGTATGGTGGACAAACGTTTCGGATTATTTTGGTTTTTATCTCCTATTCTGCTCGTATTGTCATATTTGTTGCATTTTACGTACCTATATTCGAAAATTCAAGACGATTCTGCGCCGGAAAAATAATTAAGCCTGCTAATTTTTCTTCCGCCACATTACATTTTGCTCTATTGCGTTACACGGGTATGTGCTTTTCACTTTTGTACCTTTCTTCTCTGCATACACCCGGGACCGGGCGCGATGCTTTGTTCCTCAGATAACTTACGTGCATAAAGAGTTTCATGAATTCTGCAAGCCTAAACATAAGATATTCAAAACTGTATTTTCCTCAATCGGTGGACTTGCCGTACGCTATCTCAACCGCATAAAACGAAAACCACGTGGACCAGATAATCCGCATAATATGTGGGAGCCTGTGTCTAGTATACAATGGCGCAACGTACACTGGAAAGCCAACAAAAATACTTATTTTATTGAAATCGTTCGTGAAAGCTTCGAAATAATTTGTCAACGTCTGTCACCGTCGCACAATTTGCAAAGTCCGAAACGTACTCGTGCGTATAATTCTGTTTATCGCGCCGTTGGATCTCGTGTGTATTACGACGCGTTTGTTCTGTTTCGGACGTGTGAACGCATGCGTCACGTGCATACATACATAAATACAGTGCGGCAACGATGCATATCAAACAATTGTCGACACGATGTTAGTTTTTCCGGCTGCACTCGCCGGTCTTCTGAATATCGTGATCGCCCGAAACGGACATCTTTTTGCGAACCACACGTGAGTCAAGTATGCACATGCCTGCCTAACGGGTGTCGCGACGTTAAACGGACCGTTTCGTACATTGTTATAACAGGAAACAGATATTATATCGGGCTGGTAATCTGTATTCCTGTTTCCGCCTGTATGCTCTCAAGGTATTTTCGCTTCGGACTAAATTGGTCCAATTAACGGTATCATATGTGACGGACAGAATGATTAATGTTCCTCGATGCTTTTTCGCTCGAGACTATCATTTTTGTCGCTGTCCTCGTCAGGAGGTATGTAATGTACATATATTTGCGAATGTTACGATAGATTACCGATCTAATTCTAATTTTTCCAAAGTTATCCATTGCGTTTACATTTTTACATTACTTCATCACTTCTTCATTGTACCTCAACGAACACCGATTTTTTTTTGTTCTAATTTGAATGTCGGCCGACAATCCAGGCGATATACGTCCATAATTGTCACGGTGGACATATATATTTTCAAACTTACTTATATGAGAATAATTTGTCTATTAAAAGAATAATAATGATTGGCCAGCGGGTTCGATTTGTCGTCTTAGACTGTTTCTATGTTTGTACATCTCATGACACAGTAAACTGGGACGCTGCGAGTTTTCGATACGCCCTCAACAGACTCGCTCAGAGATACATGGAGAGAGAGAGAGAGAGAGGGGGGGGGGGGGGGGGGGAGTATCTTAATAAGAGGCATCTAGTAAGATCGGGGATTAAGAATAGTTTATGTAACAATGTGAATCAAGTTGTAGTGTCGTCGTTCGTGACTGATCGTATAAGAGTAGTTTCTATATCTGGCAGTGAAATCCATGGGTTCCTTCCCAAACATCTTGAGCCTGCCAGATACGAAGTTGAGAACGATAATCGTCTTGCAATTATTTAATCTTGTATATAATTGACTAAGGCCCAAGTGGCACACAAAATCGTCTTTGAACGTAGACTTGACAATTTTGCTATTTTCTTGGATTTATTTATTTTGGCCCGTTGTTCCACCATATTATTTCTTGTAATACATTGTAATGAGTGCATCAGTTGACTTTGAACGAGCTTGCACAGTATACGTACTGGCATAAACTCGTGATTCACGTAAGAAAAATAAAATGAAACGTTCAGAGAATGACTCATTGTGCGCCTTTCGGCGACACTAACACCGTTCTGCTGTTTCCTTCCTTTGTTGCGTTGTCAATGGATTGTCCAACATTATAATTACGTAGCTTTATAGTTGTAAAGAACTTTTATCGGAACATGATATTATCAAGATAAATTATTCATAATAAATACAACAAAATTCGAAAATGTTACAGTCTCAAACTAGCATATTATCGGTAAAGTCGACTGTAAACTCGCCTTAAGTCGCTTAAGTAACAATAAGGTATTGAAACAGAATCGGGTTGTGCATTCCACACATCCGAATGGTATTCACGGTATGTAACAAATAGTCGAAAGAAATGTATCAGAATTTTTCGGTTACAAATAACGACTTTGTTTATCAGTCGACCTTAGGAAGTGGTTTTGCAGTTCCCGCTGAGATTTGGGAAAGGTTTACGGGTCTAGTTTTTCTTTTTTTTTTTTTTTTCATATCACTTGAGTCTGATATGCTCAGAATGGGCACGCGGCTGAAGCTGACCACATTTAATCACATTTTAACACAACGCGATAACGACCGGGTTACTGTTGACGATAAACGACACTACAAATTCTTTGTACTGATGCCGTCACTGTCGTCGCCTGTATTACGCACCAATCGTGAAAACTTGATGGAAATACTTAATTTATTAAAATACGGTGCTCGTAAATCTGGACACTTGCCTACGTAGGTTCCCTTGTCAGTCAGCAATTATTCAACATTTCGATACAATTTTTAGTGAAAATCCTGTGAGAATTACTGTTTTTCCTTGCGCTCGAATGTCTGACCATTCTCTATTCGAGACTTTTGTGCCCAAACAGACCGTACGTTAAAAGAGAACAGTGTAACGCATAGCAGATGCGCGTTACGTTGTGCGATTCGTTCTTACTCGTTCGGATTATATTCGACAGAAAGGTAGACCGGGAGAGGGGGTTGCTTTTCAGCGAAAGACGGGACGAAAAGGAAAGCAGTGAGGGGGAAAAACACTGGGCCAGGTCAAGGGATGCGAGGGTGAGACCGTGTGCACGCGCTCGCGCGCCACTAACGAACCAGAAACAACCTCTGCAACCATGTCAAGAGATACAAGACCTCTCTCTATCTGACTCTCTCTCGCTCTCTAGTCTAGTAGCCCTGAATGGTCTGCACGAGACATCGAAAACTGGTTTCGGTACGGATAAAATTGACCTCTTGTGTACATCGATTATACGCATACGTACAACCGCCGTGCATAAATCTTGGAAGACTCGAAATTTTCTATCAAGATGAACATACTTTACAGACTTTATTTTGTCGATTTTTACGATTGTGACGTTTGATTTTAATCCATATAGCATAAATCGTAATGATATCTCGGTTATGCCGAACCTCCACCCAATTGAAATAATAATACTAAAACGTGAAGCGTGCGTGGATGAAAAGAAAATCTGACATTTTCTTCAGTTTTCCAAATATTTACCAATATAGTTGAATGCTTCGCAAATCATATGTGAAACCAAAAATCAATAGATAAGCATTTGTTTCGATCTCAAATTCGATCGGTCAACCGAACACAGTCAAATACTCTGTTTCACGTGAATTTTTTCCTCGAAATTTCACGCGACGTCGCAAGTCACAGATGCTACTGCGACAGGCAGGGAATTCTTCATAATGTTTTCTTTCCCTATACACTTGTCGATATATATCTTTGAAGTTTAAACCTAGGAAGGTGGTTAGAGGCATATCTCGACCTCTGAAGCTATCCGCCCCTTCCTGTTTCCTCTACGCGAGTTTGCCGCGGCTAATCTCTAGGCCACAGCATCCTGTGGGTGGAGGGATCGTGTCGGGTATAAAGTTTCCCGTTTTAACTAAAAAATCTTCAAACCGAACTCGTCCACCGTGCGGCAAACATGCTGCACCGGGTCGCGTCGCGCGTCGTGCCGCACCGCGCCGCATACAAGTTTCTTCGCCGCCGGCTTTTCGATGTTTCCGCGTCTGCCTTTTCATCCGCTGAATAACAAACGAACTATGCAAGCCCTCGGTTGCTTCTCGCCGCATTGTGTAACTGTAACGCGTGTGACTTTTGACGATGTTGTACGTCGCGGAACTTCGATCTCTCTTAAAGCAACGATACGATGGTATACATCAGTTTACTCTGTAAGCGACGTAATGGAAAGGACTACTGGTGATTATACTGTATTCTGTATTGGGTCGTAAAATTGTGTCGGTTAAACTTCAGCCGGTCAAATTTAAGAACATTCTTGTTTCAACACGCACTATTTTTTGGAGCGTTAGCCTGGATAGGATATTATTTGTTGTACGATGTACGTATACAAATTGTTAAGGTGCTTCTGTCGGAATTTATAATGTATGTAAACTCGATTTTCAATTGGTATCAGTCCGTTATATCTAAAATTCAGAGGGTAATAATGTATGTTCAAACCGATTACGCTGCGGCTCATCACCAGGCACTTTGCTGTTTTAATTGCGAGCTGCCTTCTGAAGGGCAACAGTGCATTTGGTAAAATTCATCGAATCATCCGCATGCTCCCAGGATTTACTTCTGCAATGGCTCTGAAAACTTGCTAACACGAATACTGCGAATACGTCTATTTACTTCGATATGTTCCCTGTTTCAATAGAGACCAATGCCTCGTAATAGGTGACTTCATAGAAGGTCATTTTTAGGGAAAAATTGGCAAGGACGATAGATGTATCTGTGGTGTTTAACAAAGTTGTCATTTAGACACAGTTAAAAATGATTCATCCACGCATATTGTATGGTCATGCCAATCTTCCGAAAGGTTCGTTTTTATTCTGAAATAAATGATGTATATTTCGTGCGAGTAAGCCTGCCAGTAGTATGTCGGTGTGTACATAGTCACAAAAATTTCTCAGAATATATCTAGGAATCGCAAATCACTATCGATTATTCTGTGCGCACAATAAAATATTTCTTCACGCAAACTCGTACTTTTTTCTTGTTTTTCACTATAACACTTTCGGCCCTAAATCCTGGAATTTCGAATGATACGTGCAGAGGAAGGTGAGTAAGCTGGATCCCGGCTCTTTGGTTTAGCTACCTATACGTATACGTACGAAATTAATTGCGAGCTTTACGAACACACTATGATTTTAACCTCCTACGACTATTCATTTTGAATTGTAATTAAAATTATACTTGTATTTGAACTAATTTAATGCCACTGGGGCTACTATGGCATGTATACAAGCCGTCGTTAGGTTTCAAGGTAAGTTTTCATCAAGCACTTCTTCACGAGCATTTTTGGTTTTGCCAAAATATTTATTCAGATTGTCTTTTTCGTAAACTTAGTCATTGAAAGAAGGAGTTACTGTATCGAATGGAGTAGCGTTCGACAAACGTTTTCACACATTTGCACGAACAAATTTATAATTCACTAATACACTTATTAATCATGTCATTTTTACGCTTTAGTACTACTCCAGTCGATAGTATATGCTTCTTCGATCGTGCGTAGAGGTAAGATAGGTGCAAAGCCGATCTATCTTACTTTTGAATTTCCATTTTCTTGCGCCAAATCTTACTATAAGCAATGAAGGATAATTCTCTATAAGATCGGGAAATAGAAGCTGCATAAAATCGTCGATTCCCGCTCTTACATCGAGTGACTTGCCTTATTATGAATTGCCGTGCTATATCTGTGAATGTAACAAAAACGCCTTTCCGACGTGTTGATTAACCAGTTGTTTCTTTCGACGCTAATTTCCTCTCAATTCGAACGCCAATCGATTCGCGTAAAGTTACGAGTTTCAATTGTCGTAGTATAACTTATATCACCGTTTTTAAGAGGAATGTGGAACCTTACTTGTGCAAATTTTGTTTTCATTTCCATTGTATCGACTTCGGTAGTTGACGTCGTCGAATTACGTGTCGCACACTAATTGACACGTTGTGCAAATTCAATGCCTTTTACCGTATTTCGCTTATCAGTGCCGTCATTTCGAAATAGTGGCGTGTACCTTTATTACAACTCATCAGCTATAATACGGCTAAAAACTGTCGGATAAACTACGGAAACGATTGAACGAATTGGGGAGAGGAAAAGGTTTCTTAGCAAGTCGTTCGATAATATATATTCAGAATAAGGCAGACTTATTTCATTAAAATACGGATACACTTTTTAATATGTATCATAAGTGTGACTCTGATAGTTGCATTATTTGCTTAAAATTTGTCTCCTATAAAAAGTCAGTCTCATTGTCTATATAAAGTGTCGCGATAATGGCGTTTCCACATAGTTATGTACATAATAATAACGGCGACGCGGATAACGATGGTAATTATTGCGAAAACGTTAATGTCTCTGTACACGCTCTTTTCAATCCCTTCTATCTTTGGATCCCTTATGTAAAGTCCTCAGGTACCTGACAATCGAATCCGCGTCATCGATCATTCGTTCAAGCAATGAAACAAATCGTTCAGCTACAAAAATCCGCGCAGCACTGTCACCTAAACTATGTAAATTCGCTCGCCGTCAGAGAAACGACAAGAGCAAGAAGTTATAAATAATAAACGACAAAAATAGGAAACGTTTCAGGAGAACATCATCATCATCATCATCATCATCATCATCATCATCATCATCATTATCATCATAATCATAAATTAAGAGCGATTGAACAAGTCCCGTCGTAGTGCGAAGAGAGGATGTATGATACACATTAACAAAAGTGATTTTTAACTAAAGTCCGTGTAAAGTAAAAGAAAAAAAGATAACTCTAAGACTTGAAACTCTCACATGGTTGCACTTCACAATTCCTATTATTAAGTAATTACATACTCTTACAATTAAGTTAACTGTACGAATGTCTTTTGTACCAAGTCCGTCGTTCTATTAATCCAAGATCACATTGGGACCGTGCACCGGAGGACCCATATAATACGCACGAAAAAATAACGTAGATCGAATTTCTTTCTTTCGCGATCCAGGGTACAAAACTGTGATTCGCAGCGACCATCCAACATAGTGCTCACCACCGCTATCCGTCGCTGTGAACGGAAACACACGTTATAGGAAACACAGTCCCACTCTCTTACGCTGACTCCGATAAAACTCTTTCTTAAAGTTAAACATCCGATAAAGTTTAAAGTTAGAACCATTTAAAGAGGAAATGTACAACAACACGTAAAACTCTTAGCTCCTGCTCAACGAAAACCCCGACGTTTTGTTTAGAATGCAAAAAACGGACGGGGTACAACGGGGAGATAACAACTACGTTTATTATTACACAGAAGCTGAACTCTGACAATGTTGCAACGAACTATCTAGTCTCCCTAATCAAACGAGCGCGCTCGAGCGATCCCGAAGGTGCGGTCTGCGCTTATTCTTCACGACGATTGTACCCCCCGGCGAAGTTTAGTAATAATGCAAGTTGTGAAGGAAAACACGAATCTCGTCTCAGCACTGTATTCTGTAGAATGTAATAAATGGTTTAGTTTTCTGATTCGTATGACATCGCTCGCGGGAAGAAGATTATCAACTATGCCGTAATTGTATTTCCTGCCGTTGCAGGTATTAAATTTAATGTGCGGGTATTCAAATTTTGTTGCCATCGCGTTTCTGCCAGGTATGTGAGCAGGCATGGGATTGTGGTATGTTTTAGCCAGGTGTTCCTTCATTTATCCCGATTAAGTTTGACATTAAACTGAAATACATGATCGCGCATGAAAACTCATACCTATTGTACATTGCGTTGTACAAAGATAACTAATCTTTTTTACAAAGAATGTTTTTTCACATTATCGAAAAACATTATGGTTTTTCATTCGATTATCAATTGCTAATGAAATAACATTTTTTTTCGAAATTATAATGATTGCGTGTGAGACGAGTGATATGATGGTGTGGAAACTAGCGTTCGTGAATTTCATACAATTACGCAAAAATTTCTTTTGTCGATAAGCGGCGTCAAAGCGCAATTCCAAGCGCGACAAAGACGGTACATTTGCTTAACAATCACTGAAGTGCACAACGAGTTTTTCGGTGAAGCATCAGCAGTTTCATAAAAGCGGGGTTAAAGATTTAAAACAAATAAATAAATTTATAACTAATACAACACTTTCTTCTTAGCCTACGCGTGTGTATGTGTATGATATTTTGTGAAATTTCCTTCCATCACAGCAGGCCCTAGGCTAATCTTACTAGTTTACTCGGCTTTAGTAAAGCCTGCAGCGACACGAAATAGAAAATCTTGAAAAAATACTATTAGCGATTTAGACTATACTCGTTAGATGTCTTATTAAAATAAAAATCTAAGACATTTTGATTGCCCGGGACGACGTGTCACTAACTTGTATCGTTGAGAAGCAAATATATATATATATATACATATATATATATACATATATATATATGCACACACGCACACATACACACATACACACACACACAGAGGTGAACATTGCTTATTACCATATCTGAATACACAGACGGGTTCTGTATCGTTCTTCAACTTGTTAACGCTTTTCAATCACTGAAATCAACTTAATAATTCTAACCTTATTTGTAAGTTTTTACTGTTTTTACAAATTCCGTACAGTAATGAATCTTTTCTTCGATCAGCGTTAATATTAATCCGACTTGCACTTTTGGCATCCTCTGTTCACAGTGATATGCGATTTCGTTATCCATAATCACGCAAAGTAACGATAGATTATGTTGTCTGGATACGCGTGTTGATATTAAATTGCAAAGTTTATACAGCATGTATCTCTTTTACAATAATAAATAGAGAACTTTATTTATCCTAATGTCACGTCAACCATCATTATTGCCATAAACACGCGTACTTGAAACCTTGGAACATTTAAATCGCGCTCTCAGATGTAAAAAGTGCACAACCTACATACTTATCTATTCGGTACAATCACTGTCATCCTTTCAATCATCATGGTCCTTCTAGGTTAATTTTCAACTTTCACACATGAACACCATACTTTTCGTATACGTTTTGTTACGACACGTACATATTTACGACTTTCCTCCGTATCACGAGAGTGCGTGATTTTCTAGCCTAATCGCATACAATCTTAAGCTCCTGTCAGAGTAAGGAATGTGGACCAATTTACGACCGTGGATCGGACCAAATTCCAAAGCGAACGGGCGCCGATGGTCGCCACTGTTGACATTCAACTCATATATTCCCTACGCAAAGCGAATCATTCAAATTCATTTAGCATTCGAGGCGAATACCTGCTAAGTGCACCGCACTTTGCAAGAGTATCTCAAAATCATAACAAATACCGGGGCGCATCATACGTAACCGTACGATATTCATCTTAAGCACTATTAATTTCAGGTAGGAACGACCATGCTTTCCTATTATACGAGGTCGACGATGACTTCTTCGCGCGGCAGTGTCGCGAGTTTTCTTTGTAAAAGAAACGCCCTACCCTTTACGCATTTAAATCGCATCACTCACTAGTTACCGTACGCAGTACCGCTATAAGGCGAATTTGGAGGGAGTCATAGAGAAGAGAAAAACGATGATCGTTCGGTAGCGAAGCACGGGGCGTCGCGTCGCGTCGTGCGAATGAAAAATACTTCCCATTTGGCGCGGTCACGAAGCGTGAACCGCGATCGTCATTGTCATCGGTATCGGCATCGGCATCGGCATCGGCATCGGCATCGGCATCGGCATCGCGACAGGATCAATCGAATTGTCGAGCGTTGAGTGTTTCACGTTATGCCTCTCCCTTGCTGATAACGCGTATCGTTGCAATTTCGCGATCGCTCGAGGATGATGACACGAACGCATGGGCCAGTTACGACGACCACGAACAAAGATCCTTGCGACGATTGCGTCCCGAGTAAAACGAAGAAGAACCGAGGGATGCAACCGATGACAGCAGTTCCACGACCGCGGTGGCAACGGCATCAATTGGCGGTCACCAGAAGTGCGACTGAACGTAGCCACCGCCCATGCCGATGGGATTGAAACGATGTGGATGAATCTTTTCCATCCTCATTGCACCAGGTCCTCCGCCGCCGCCGCCGCCTCCTCCGCCGCCACCCCCTCCACCGCCGCCGCCGCCACCACCGCCACCGCCACCGCCGCCTCCGAGGAATCCGCCGTGATGTCCGCCTCGAGGTCCAAAGCCTCCGGTTCTGCCGATCATGCCGGGACCACCGGTTCCACCGATACCCATGCCACCCATACCAGGTGGACCACCGCCTAGGCCGCCACGACCTCTGCCACCGCTACCTAGTCCGGCGCCTCCGCCACCACCGCCGCCTCCTGAAAAATCATCCAATTCTTTCAATCGCATATATTTTCTACGCAACTCTCTTTCTTCTCAATGCTACACAGTCAAGATACGGCTTGCCGCCTACCGATGCTTTCCAGCACGAATTCATTTTTCATAACAATTCTATTGCTTTGCTGTCTCTTTCTTTCTTTTTTCTACTTGCAACTCGAGAACGAAACATTCGACGTTTTCTTATTATGTTAATTTAAGATAGAGAAATTTGGATAAACGAAATTATAGTAATACACCGAAAGCTTGTGTATTTTAGTCAGAAAGCAGGAAGCGTTAGAAGAGGATTAATGTGAATTTGGAGAGTCGCGAATGAATGAATGAATTAATGAATGACGCATGTGGCTGGATAGAAGTGCGCCCAAGTCGGGGGAGGAGTCGATGATACGATGGTCAACAATCGCGAATAAATGAAAAGCCTTTCATTTTGTTTCTACTGTTTTAATCAAATTCAACGAGCAACCATAGAATCAGGTAAAATTCATAATTGCAACAACAGGAATAAAAAAGTTGTAAGACAATTGTAGGAACCGTTCGAACAACGAAATTCTGTTTCTCGTCGTATCGACTGTTCGTCGTGAGTCTTTCTGTCCTGATGATTTTTTCACGCTTTCCGGGAAGACAAAGTTCGTTACGTTATTAGTGCATTACGAAAAGAAGCTCATTGGGTTCATTAACTGAACACATTCCGTGTCCTCATATCTCGTTATTCGCGTTTCGTACATTTTGTCGCGCGTCATAATGCTTATAATGAACAAACTTTACAAGAAAATAAACCTTTAAAATTGATTGATTATAGTAAAAAATTAATCAATAAAAACACATTATATACGGAAATTATATCCAGAGTACACTTTGCACTAGTCCTCGTCGTTAATTGAGTTCGATCAATTATTGTACATTTGTTTCAACAACATACGGTACAATGTATATGTATATTTGAACGCGGTAATTCAACGGACAACTGAATTCAATCAACTACAATACATTGTTTTTGAAGGATATTGCGAATTAGACATATACATTGGTATTTTCACGATATACTAAGATATATGTCTAATTCAGAGAACAAAATTTTGCTAAACAGCCCGTTCATTTGATAACCAACAAAAACACCCTGTACCTATGTATTTACGAATTAACGTACTGAAAATAAGCTTGGGAGCGTAATAATGGAAAATGAAATTTTGATGAGTGCGATAGGACCGGCCAAAAGCGTCTTGTGTGGGACAATAGTCAAGTTGTAAAATTCCTTTACAACATGCTTTTATACATCCTAGAGAATTGAAGAGTCATAAGCATTTCAGCGAAAAATTAAGGACAAATATTTGAAACAACTGTGAGGGCCTGAATGGGAATTTCGGCTAAAGTTGAGTATATTTGAAACATTGCAGGGTTAAAAAAGCTTAAAACTACTTTTGAACGTGTGCATTTGGGTGATGGGTTACATTACCTTGAAGACGTACCCACATACATATGTCTATCCTTTCTTCCTCCGTTCTGCTTCGTGCTTCCTTTACAAGGAACTTTTCACAGTTTAGACAAACTTTTGTCATTCTTTTGCTATTTTAACATTATGTAATCGTGATAACATTGTGATTCTTGAATAAAAAGGTTTATATTTTTCGGAATGTTTAACGCTGTTTAATAAGAGTTCCATAGGGTAAAAATAGCAAAACAACGGCAAATAATTATGTACGTAGATTGTGGAAAGGTCCTTGGAAAGAGAGCGCGCAGCACTCTTTCGACGGAAGAAAAGTGAGTCATACGTCGGGCACGCTTTCAAACTAATGTAACTGATTACAACTACCTTGACATGTTGTGTTTAACAATGGATTTATATGTTTATTAGAAAGACGCCAACTATCATGTTTAGATGCAATTCCATGCATTTTGGTGTACAAACTAATATCTCAAGAGTATCGGTTCTGTCAAAGCATACATTCCAATATTTAAAACCGCTTAAAAAAATTTTCCTTAATTTCCCAGAGAAATGATTATCATTTGTCCATTCCCTAGTATGCATAGAAGCATGTTGCAAAGGAATTCTACAGCTTCACCGTGGTCCGACACATAACACTTTCGGCCGGTGTCCTTTGACTCAGACCGACATGTTTGGGTTGAAAGAAGGATGAAGTAACGATAAGAGTCGAGATGCCTGTATCCGTAGCCAAAGTTCACGCGGTGTACATAAACTGTAATGCCAATGATGTATGTATTTACAATTGGTGTTTATGCGGTGCTTCATTCAGCTTCATTCAATATAAGCGTTACACAGTACTTTATAGCGAATAAACGACGGAGCGCTAGGCGTACTCGGAACGTTTCGCAATGCGAAACATGCCGAAAAAAAATCATCAGCACAAAATACCAGATGCGGCGCGATCGGAAGCTCCCTTACAAATATCGCACGTCTTTCGTCCTGATATCTTCAACGTATTTAAATATAAATACTCGTACAACGAGTCGACGCAAAAGTTGCAATAGTTACTATTCTTTACGCAAGGAGAGGCATGTTTCGTTTTCTTCATCTAATAATACGTGTATATCATGTGTGCGTGTATTCTGTATGTATGTATGTATTAATTGTTAACACGTATTCGCATATGTTGCACTCTCGTTAAGCATTAACGCCGATATAATCGCTATCGTTATACGCAACCGAGACTAATGAGAGTTCGTTACTCGAGAGAGATCGATTCGCAGAGATCGTGTATTCTTGTTTATTTCTTTCTTTAAATCGATTTTACTTACACGAAGTAGAGGACAAACATGACGATAATGGAATAGTTTGCGATGTTCCAGGTAATTCTAGACGAGACCTGGTATATATCTATCAACTATATATACATGTGTGTATGTCAAATGTGTCTACGTCTCTGTATTTACGCCCTTGCTTGCGTATATTTACTAGTGAGCTTTCTCTTCCTTCGAAACGTACCGTTCATGTGCGGTGCACGTATTCGTTCATTGTGCAAACAAATAGGAATGGCAATCATAATAGACCAGTGTTTTTCAAACTGCGGTAGCAAGAAAGTTTTTCGTCCTTTATCGAAGATGTTTCGATGTTACCAGAAACATACATAAGTTGTAATATATTTAATTCCGATTTGACAAGAATGACTCCTCACAAGGTAATCTAAAGCTTTATCTATCATACATGAATGTGAATTACAGTGCCGTTGCGATTAAAATCTGAGGTCTGGATTGAAAAAATATCAATGACCGGCATACGCGAGCGCAAAAAACAATATAATTTCGAGAAAAATATCCATTGTCAGAATGTTTGCCATTGCCGAAGCATTGCAAACAACATATATATGTATATGTTTCTTCGGACCCTTCTTTATATCATCGTAGAAAACGAAGATAGTTAAGTGCTCATATTAGGCGACTCGCTTGTGTTACATGATAAAGTGGGTCACGACGTAAAATATGTTTTCGCCACTTCGACTTCCAGCGTACGGAAAGTTTGAAAAACACTCTCGTATGGAGAAATTTCAATTTCGGCGGACAAAGAAATCGTCACCGTGAGTTTCATCACTATCACGTCCCTCATGCTCATTAATGTTTCCTTATCCTTATCACAGCCATCGTTAGCACTACTGGACATCGGGATTAATCGTTCCGCGCGCACATTCTTCGAGCCGTTAAATCCTTACAGTTTACTACTTATGTGTTAAAATTAGTATTGCGCAGAACTGGATTTTCCAAACTTATTTACAATGCGCCTCTCGCGATGTTCGGGAGGAAAACTCGTGCCATCGTGTGAATTGCTGCGACCGGAGCAAGAGCTTTTACGCAAAGTCGACAAATTATGATTTTATTGAGCTATTTACGGGACAAATATGAGCCGGCGATTGTGACAGTGGTCTAATTATAAGTAAAAACAAAAACTGAAATAAATTGTAACGTTCACTTTTTGCACAATGTAATTAGATGCAACCCGACGTAAGTGAAAAATTAAGGCAAATAATTAGACCACTTTTATGCTTACCGGCACATACACATATCTCTTTGCACGCATTTTTGCCGAACTATAGGTGTTCTTATTGTTAGTGTCAAAACGTAAAAAACATGTCATATACAAACGTACCTGCCGTTGAAACATGTTTTGCAACATACATTGTCGTTACAAATTTATTCTGTAGATGGAATTGCGCACCTTGTATAATCGTTGTGCTGTAGTTTCCGGTTAACTACATTCGTATTGCTCATAAGAAATATGGACCAATTATAAATATAATAAAAGTATAGTAAATTGTATGTTGTGCGTCGTAATGTAACTGGTTGATATTATCGATATCAGTGCGTATGAATACATGTGAAAATCAGTTTTTATCGACAACAATCTGTTTCAGAAGCTCAGCTGACAAATTTGTTCACACGTAACTTAAATGTATAGTGCTGCTATAGTGTGGAAATAAAAGATGACGAAACCGATGAATCGGAAGAACGTATGACGGATAAAGCATAATTGAAATCGGTATGCAGCAGCCGGATACGCTAAAATCACAGTACATCATGGGGAGGTAAGCTTTTCAATACTTTTAACAGTTATTTCGTCGTGGCAATGAAATATGCGAGGCTTGAGTTTCCTCATGAAATTCGCAAGACATGAAAACGTTCGAGGGAATGATTGGAAGCACAGAGATAAAACAGCTTAGGTTTAAAGACGCAGACGAAAACGACATGCGAATTAACGTATAAACAGAAATCTGAGTTCATTGCATATTTAAGAAATACTCGTGTAATCGATCGAGTGTTACTTGATCTAGTCACAATGCGGTATATCATTTTTTTTGCAAATAACTTGTAAAGCAATTGACTAACAGAAAAGGCAAAGAGCAGCCCAACTAGACATATATTTATAACAATATTTCTTTGCTTGTCAAAAGGCATTTATATCGCAGAAAGCAATGCAACTTAATTGAATTATTTAACGCAAATGATCACTGTGCTTCTGAACCTTGTAATCGGTTTTACGCGGAGTACGTTTGATTTACCAGTAAACCCTTAATAAGCTTGAAGAGAGTGGCGCGCAAATCGTCTATCACGGCTGTTCTATTTTACATTATTTCAGTCGAGAAATCTTCTCTATGCCGATAGTTAATATTAAGTAAATCGATTGTGTATAAGTACAATTATTTCGCATTTAACCGATGCTTTGCAGTTTGTCGCACGTTTCTATTGCGCATATGCAAACAGTTGTCGATTTTAAGCAGTGAGCGCGTAAATGTACCTAGGATGTAACAATTTGTAAATTAAGAAAAATATTCTACGCGTAATATAAAGAAAATAGCATAGATACGTTTAAAATAACAACAATACACTATTTGTGCCAACTCAATGATAATAAGTTGACTTTGCGCGACGCTCGTCTTTAACTGAGACGTCGATGATATTCAGGCGTTATTTTATCGTTCAATCTCTTGGGATGTCGCATGCACGACATCGATCAGATTGTTGAATTATGAGAATGATTAAATGTATGTAACAATAACATAGCAGAAATTACTGTTTCTTTTTAACGGAAGTTTGATATGCTCAAACGAAGCCGTTTCAAATATCGTCGACGCACTCAGCATATTAAGTTGTTAAAAAATTCATTGCAATCAGCTTTGGTATTGATATTTACGATCACGCTTAAATGTATTGTTATGAGCAAGGTGGATATCGCGTCTCACGTCACACCGCAACTGTGTACCGACGCATCTACCGAACTAATTATATCTACGGCCACGAATGTTACGTTGATCAAAGTTTCGAAGATTTTTCAGTAAGAATGTGGTCGACTAGTGACATCTACTTCTTAGAAACATGTATATTCAAAATTAAGAGACAGATGAAAGAACGACTACGATTGTCCAAACGGAAGAATTTCCTTCTTCCTACCGAGATCCACCTCTCTCAAATTGAAATACTTTGATAAATGTACATTGATTAAGTTTAACATTCCTTTCTCAAGTTTCAATTGGGGATAAATAGCACATTGTCTCTCTAGGGTATGAGGAAGAAATAGGTGAAGTCGATCACTGAACGTGAAGGTACGTATATATAAGATAACACACAACCCTTCCGATTTCTTAAATCTCAACAGGGCACGAATTTCTAGTTATCAATAACAAGATTACTGACACGTCACACAATCTAATCAAATGTTTCGGCTTACATAACGTTTATTTATATAAACAAAAACTGTCTTCTGATGTAACATATCACGATTCTAACCAACTGGAAGTATCGACATGATTTTGTGCGCGTTCATGCATAATTCGCAGCTATTGGTACTTTAAGCAACCCCGGAGTTCCCGACTATTCATACATGACGTTTAAAGCTAAAATCGAACTTTAGATCGGGCAAACGTGAAAACTAATTCCCAATTGCATTTATTTCGTAGATGTGTAGACAAGTAGTTAATTATGTGTATGCCTTGTAACCGACGTAACTATTAATCCTTCGTTCATTGATCGAGTTACCTGTTATCATATTATATATGTATGATGTTCGAAATAGGCAACAATCTCTTAATTCCTAATGTCAATTCGTTGTAGCACTCGATACTATTTTCCCATGGAAGTATATAATACTGAGCGAAGGGAAACGGAAAATGTTCCGTCATTTAACATCCTGAACGACACGATAAACCGACAGCTCGCTTTTGATAATTCATTTTGCCACCGAGTGCATCCGAAGATAACTTCTGAACGTCTCTAAAGATATCGTAGTATACATTTTAATATAATTCGTTTAGCTACAGTACGATTCAGGAATCGTAATTCGGCCAGTCGAAAGAGGCAACCCAGTTCGGCTTCTTCCTTGTGGCACGTTACATGAGAAATATCTGTTTCTTATACAATATACAGATGCACGCGCAAACGCCACTCGCGCAGAATATGAATAGTTATTTGACATCTACTTACTGCTATCAGTTACATTACACGGTAGGAGATCGTGACGTTTGTTGGTGCGTAAAGTTAAAATCGTGCAGATGTCTTTCGAATAGTAGATAAAATTTCTCGTCTTGACACAATATAATGAATGTGACGCAACGTGTCACTCCATTGCCAAATTTCACTTTCTAACGATATCGGAAATTTAGATAGTGCAGAAGTCGTTACTTCTTTCTCATTTTGGGCAACCAAGTATACGTTAATTTCGATTCCGATTCGACGAAATTTTCAATCCAAAACTCGATATTAAACAAGTTTTGCGAAATTCACTACCGATGCTAACAAATTTGAACATTTCGACGGCAAGAAGATTAGAAGCTATTGTGAAAAGTTTGACCGATGCATCTCTATTCTGGCTTACACGCGAACTAAGCGGTACGCATTGCAAAGTGACCTTTTCAATTTAGGTCTCATGAAATTTGTGATCTCGTAACTTTGGCATTGGGGCAATGATCCTCGATTACACTCGAAAGACGCGAGAAGAATGAGCCAAAATTGCTCGAAACTTAATACTAAGCTATTTGGGTCCGTTCGACATTGAAGAACATCGTGAGATCGGAACTCCTAGATTGTGCCGGAATAACACACGAACTCTGCGCGAATAATCGGCAGGAATCCAGTCTGGCAATTGTACGAAAATTGTCTCGAACAAAATTCGCATTCGAAACTGGCACACGCGGGCCTATTCTTAACAACAAACGTATACACATTGCTTGGTAATGACTTTTGTGATGACTTCTGCACAGTTTCCAGATGTGGATACCTTCGATTATTAAATCGTTATTTCATAAATTTCTGAAACTTTTCGCCTCCTACATTTGTCGATAGTATCACTTTACTTAGCGCGTAGAATCGGATCGTGTTTATCAAATTGAGCCTAATCACATTATTGGTGGGTCTGATGCGTTCGACTCGACGTTCGTTCACATTGCATTTGAACAATATGCATATTTCCCTACGCATCTTCCTTCCTCCATCGTTTCATCCTTTTTCGGTAAAGTGCAAATTCTGTATCATTATTGTTATCGCTACTAATACTTTAAAGAGAGAATATAGGGAAAACGATGGACAAGCACTTCTTAATAAACGTTACATTGGTTCATTTGTTTCCGTTCCTTGAGCAATGTACGCGTTAGCTAATTTACATGCGTATATTTCTATATACTGGCACAATTATACAAACCATTTCGTAAATGATTATTTCCCTTTGCCACAAAATGGACTTTCATTCGACAAATAAGATCAAAATCGTATTAACATTCTCGCATGATAACTTATCGCGCAATACAATTATTCGAATGCAAAGATACAATATTGATTGATTGAGCAACCGATACCGAAGTTTATGAAAATCATTCTCCCTGCTTCGACTAACTGGACTTTACAGGAAAGATTAGAATTAGATGAAAGCCATTTTGATGTTTCAAACTGTTTCTCCGTTGAAAATCGAATCAACGCATGCTTGATTTCCCTCTCCGTTATCGTGAATTCAAAGATTAACTATTATTCTTTCCTTAGGAACAAAAATTTCTATACTTCAGCAGTAGGCTAACGCTATGTTGCGAAGCATTTCTGTTGCTCCAATAAAACCGGTACCATTAAAAATTTTCGATTTTTCGAAACTTCAATTTTGTCAAACTGACGGCGTATCAACGATCAAACAAATCGATTTGCGATGTTTCGTGAAGACTGTGAAAAACTATTTGATACCTCAAACTTGATCAAAAAACTTAAGATTGTCGTTAACATCGAACTAACATTATTATGACGATAACGAGTGAAGACTGCGTGTTACTCGTGAACTGTCATGATCAGACGCGTTTACAAAGACGTTCACAGTGTGCAATTCCTCTATAAACGCAACATGCGATAACAATCTTCTTTAATAGAGGTAGTGAGTATAACGTTGATATTTATTCCTGGTTGGATACAGACGCTCTCCTTCAGAGTTTGGTAAGCATAGAAACGAAAATGACATGTTAAATATGTTTGTTATACACGCTCTGAACACTGTTTCAAATCTTATTATTTATTAAAATTGCACGGCCATGCATTCGAATTACTTAGCGAAGCGTGCCCGAGACAGCTAAATTATCACATATCGAAAAATACGTAAAAACTCGAACACTGCAAGCGATTTGCAAACATGCGCCAGTGATTATGAAAGTGGCTTTAGTCAACAAAACTGAAGAAATTTAATTTTTCACTTAATCTGTAATGTAAATCGATGCAACACGAAATAAGTGAAAAATAGACTTTTCTTGTATTTTTTGGCTTCGATCACTTTAATAATTACCGCCACATAGTATAATAACAAACTACGAGAGTAGAACCGGAATATATCCGTCATCGCGTGGCTATCTCAAGTCACCAAACAGTAACAAAAGATACACTTCACGAACAATCGCAATGCAACATATACAATGAAAGTATCTCATTTCCGTTTTTAAACTTAACGTGACTACGGACGATACAATTAATCAATTGCATTGCCGCGTGCAGAGATTTCAAATTTGTCCAGTGCGCATCGTATGCTCTCGGTAACGTTCAAGTGATAAATGCGTCAAAGTTCGTTTTGGAGGGAAAGTGGTGTGAAAAAGTAGGAATCAACACGACACGCACCGTATTCGTGAAAAGAAATATATATATTTCGAGATTTCTTTTTTTCAGTAACACAACAAAATGTAGTACAAAAACTTATAGTACAGGATGCCTTAAGAAAATGTACAAAATAGCGTTAAGGACAGAGTACAGTGATATCAGCAAAAATAAAGCTACTGGCGGTTGGACGCGACATAGTCTCTCAACAATCAGGCAAAAATCAGTGATGACAAAGCTGAGAAATTAGTAATAATTCTGTTGCGTCACCCAACATCAAAAAAACAAACATCTAATTAGTATTGCACGAGGTGAGACATGATGCAGGCATAACTCTCACAAGCTATCACTAGAACTTTCATCGAAGTATGACGCTTCACCGAATCGCACAAACCGTTTTGTTCACACGATACTATCGCTGTTACTTCACATATTGCCTATGTTTGATAATTCTCAGTCGCTCCGTTCATTCATATTCGAAAGAAAAAGTCTTCGTTCGGATATCATGCGCGGTAATTCCGAAAATGAAAATGAGCAGAACTGCAAAACGAAGCAAAACTATGTGTTTGCACTTCAATCAATAGCAATTTTGTAAGTCTCACAAAGTCGCTATGTAACGCCTTACAGGATTCGAATGTGAAAAGCTTTCTTTTTAGTACACGTATATAAGAAAACACACGTGCACGCAATATAACACACACGCGGCGCACACATACACGAATATGTCGGTATGTATGTAAACATATGAAAGAACTAGTGCGATAAGTTGTTGCAGTCTGTGATCTAGATGCGACAATCTTATCTGGCGAAACATTCAAGAATTAGGCATTCCATATTGAAGGATGCGCAATAGAACACAGCACGATTGTACTTATGCACAAAATATTTATGTACAAAAATTCTTTGTTTAAATTCTATGACTAAGGAGAAACGCTATGAGCAACGAACATGTGTTAACAAAAAATTGCAGGAAACGCGTAGTTGGCCGTACGTACACGCGAGTATACGTATGCTCATACGCGGTAGTAACGCTAGAGTACCGTATCAACATAAAGAGAGTTAGAGTTCTTTAAGAGAGCCTCTAGAAACGGTTATTTTTAGAATTTTCAATGAAAGATAAGTCTTTCAGGCAACGATTTTCTTTGAGCGACACTTCTGCTACATGGCCGCAATACGTACTCTAGCATTATAACATAAATAACAAAGTTATTTACTTAAAAGAAGGTTCCATCTTCTTATTAGAAGCGTATCCTTTTTGACGCATGTAAAATATTAAACCCATTCCTAGCTATAGACGAAATTGAACGGCGATAACGATTTATTCAGAGGATACGGATGCAAGAATATGGAACAATCAGCCTTCTAAATAGTTTCCAAACGTATCGAGACCGAATGCAAGGCTCACCTGACAGTAGCACAATCTTATCAATGCCCATTTCCATATAATATACATGGATAACGTCAAGAGCAATATTTTAAGAAGCGTCACAAGAAATGGTATTTCTACTGTCAGGTACCGAAGCAACAACCTTGACAATTATTCAAGATAAGTGTTTCAATTACTCACCACGACTCTGGTTGTACCCAGCTTGCCAGCCAGCATAATACGCTGCTTTTTGTTTCCCGTGCTCCTCCGCAATTTTAACGCTCAACGGTTCCGATCCGCCTTCCGGTATGGCGCCATGAAGTCTTGCAATTGCTTCCTGCGCCTCTTCCCGCTTGTCAAATCTTCAAACCAAATACACAATCTCAGAAATTACATGAAACGCAGAGTTTCCTACGACGAGACCCCGAATCTTGCTGTTTAAAAATGTTAAAAGAAATATTATGTTATGGATCGAGTCTAGAAAACATGTGAATCAACTTTTGTAACATCGTTTCAAACCATTGACAAAACTACCGCTCTATATCCGACAACAAACGTGTCCGCACACCTGGGTATCTATAACGTGTCTGTGTATCAGTGGCTAAGTAGGTCAATAGTCATAAAAAGCTGTAAATCGAATTTACGTGGGTCAGGCCAAGAAACGTGCAGAAATACTTTGGCAACGGCGACGTTTCACACAATAAGTACGCATGTGATATCTAGAAATCTGCGTTGCATAATGACGCAGTTAATTTTACCCGAAACAGCTGTCCCACAGCATTGAATTTCATCCAATTTTCAATAACTAGATATTTCTCCATCTGCTAACAGCTTTATGAGTGTCAGGGCACATTTCAAACCTTTCTTATTAGAAATTTATATAATGTAAGATCAAAAAAAAGTAGTCAGTCCACTTACCGTACAAAGGCTACACCTCTCGGTAACCCAGTTAATTTGTCTTTTAATATATTCTTTTGTACAATGTTTCCATATTTACTAAATATTTCATCAATTTGACTTTCCGTTATATTCCTAAAAGAAGATTGTACTATCATTGCAGATGGCTACTACATAGTGACACATCGTTTAATCATACAATAACTCAGGTTCATCATTTTTATCAAGCAGAACTATTAACCAAAACATTATGGACTACACAAACCTTGGTAAATTTGTGACATACAGATTGGTTTCCTTAATTTCCTCTCCAGACGGTCGTGCAAAGGATACTTTTAATCGCTTGTTTTGCACTTGTAACCCATTCAAGGTATTTATAGCTCTAGCAGCATCCTCTGCCTTTGCATAGTTCACAAAACCAAAACCATAACTGTATCCGGTCTGGAAGTAGTACAATTATTTGCTTACATTGACTACAAGCAAAGTGCCTGACAAGTTACACCCAGCCAATCTTAGTACATCTTCAACATACTTTATAGTCCTTCATAACCCGACACGACTCCACTGGTCCAATTGTTACGAACAGCGTGAAGAGATCTTTCTCCGTCATGCATTGCGGTAGATAATTAATGATTAAGTTCGTCCGTGGTTTTTCTTTGCATTGCTGTTGCTGCTGTTGCTGTTGCTGTGGTTGTTGCTGCTGCTGTTGCTGCTGCTGCTCATGTTGATCTGTCATTTTGTTGGAACTTGTAAAATCCTCTCCCGTTCCTTGGTTGGAGGCTTGATTTTGAGGCTGCTGTTGCTGGGCAACTACTGTCTCCAAAACCTGTGGTTGTAGCTGTTGTGGACTCCAACTGGTTTAGCCCAGCAAAACCATCGACGGGGTCGGCAAATACAAAAAATATAAACAAATCCATTACTACGTCTTCCCCGTGCAACGTTGCGATCGTTGACAGCCTGCGCTTTTGAATGTTTCACTTTCTTAAGCAATTAAAAATAAATAGAAAATAAATGTGCACAATTTATGATGCCAGACCTGTGTATAAGAAACAAACAAACAAAGGCAAGTAAGGACAAAACTGAAATAGCAAATAGACATAAGTGAAAAAAAAGTCAGATTCAAAGAAATTACACCTAAAATTGTTTGTTCTCCTCAACCTGACCACTCTCTTGCAGCAAGGACCATAATTATGTGAGTAGGAAATGAAATTGCCAAAATCTCTTGGAAATAACTTGGCAACCGTAACATTTACCAGATGTCTATTACATATACCGTGTACGTTTATGGACAATCATCAACATCGACAAAGTGGGATAACGTAACGCGCCGACTGTTATACTCTGCAGAATTAACATAAAAATAGCGTGAAAAAAAAATGACTGTTCCATAACCTGTTTTCAAGTAATTTATCAGTGGACGCGACGATATTCGGTATAAATATATTTTATCAATACAAATAGTATGCTTTCTTTTTATCAAGCCTATCAATGACTTCGTCAATAGCTTCCTAAATGCAAATGCATGCCGTTATCACTGTACCCGCCTACACAACAATTCATATGCATACTCGAAAGACGATATTGACATCCGCAATCGTCATACTTTACCCAGAGCCACGCTACTCTGCATGCCTAAACTGGAGTCGCATTGAGAAGTATCGAACGTAATACGAGCGTTCACGAGTCATTGTTTACATCCTTTACGATATTCGAACGCGTCTCTCTCGGCGATCCTTAAAAACATCCTACTAGTGCTACTACTACTACTACTACTACTACTACCACTACTATCCCCGTTCCCGTAGGACTTGCGTCTCGCAATGAAAATATAGCGATAATTCACCGTTATTAATTGTCCCGGCGTATCGGGTGACACGTTAAAAAATCAAACTTGAAGGAAATTGTGACGGGCGGGCAGAAAATCGTGACCTTTTGGCCTTATTTTGAAGCGGCCCGGGGAAAAGCAAACGGCCCAGAGCGCGGATTCGTGAATCGACCAAGCTGTCAGAATATGTGGGGGAAAGCAGGGGTCGGCAGAGGGAAAAGTGTGCGATCGAGCGATTGATGAAAGAGCGAGAGCGAGAACGTGGGCGGTGGGTGGGTAGGAGAAGAGGAAGAGGAGGAGGAGAACACAGACGTACAGACAGAAAGAAGTGTATGTATCAAAATAAGAGAAGTTGAAGGAAGTTACAATAGAGGGGAAAGAAAAAAGAACGCGCGCAAGAGAGAGAGAAAGAGAGAGAGAGAGAGAGAGAGAGAGAGAACGGGGAAAAACTATACGTACCACTATATTGAGAAGGGGGTAGGGGGTGGGTGGGGGTGGGGTGGGGGAGGGGGAGAAATAGTCGGAAAAGTGCAAACTGTACGAGGGAGAAGAAGAGAGTACTGTTTACACGCACTCGCGTCACACGCGCAATACGACGAAAAAGCGTAGGCGAGAAATTATGTAAGTACGCCGTTTCACACCATCGTAGGCCGCGCGCACGTTATCGCCGCCTCGGCTCGTTTCGGTGAAACGAGTTTGCGACGCGGGAGCAGAGAGTCGGAGCGAGATGGAAAATGTACGGCGAGAGAAGCACGGCCATAGACACGCACGGGGAAGGGGATCATTCGGCAAACAGTCCGATTGACACGCCGTACGCGAACGCACTGAGCCCCAGCCCTGACCTGCCTTGCACGGCACCACACGGCACCCTCTCGCGGCACGCTGCCCCACTATATACGCGCCCATGGCCCATCGCAAGTGTACGTACGATATATACAGGGTGATTCGCTGCTAGATTCAACGTTTCACCCGACCACGGGCACCTTTCAAAGGTGTTCGATCACAATGAACTTGTCAAGTTCTTTCCGGACAGCCTTTTTATGCGTCATGGGGAAGGGAAGAACGATAACGGTTTTATCGAAAAGTGAAGGGTAGAATTAAATGAACAATGGCAAATGCTGGCTGGAATGGGTGCTTCGGGTCAACATCGGAAACTTCTGAAATCGCGTGTCTCTGTTCTCTGTCCTTATGACAAATAAAAACATCGTGCATGGAGTATTGTAAAATATTGCCAAAATTTGAATTTTGCCAAATTCATCGTTCTTGGGATCTCACTTTGTTCATTCTCTTTCCAAGTATTCAGTTTTTCAGGTATAACATGTACATTTGACTTCATAATATTACAATGAATATCCCTAAAAAGAAGCATTTACGTTCATTCGTAGTCTTGTTAAATGCGGAATCAACATAATTGTCGATGAGAAAAGAAATTAAAAATTTGGAATAAACGTTTCCGTGTGACGTTCTTTCGACGAAAATAACTTTAACCCAAATACAAAAATGCAACCACATACAAAAGCAGCTGTACGCACATTTCTCTGCTGGGAAATAACCCTATACGTACAATTAGATAATTAGGGAATAAAAAAATGTTAATATTGAGCCCCTTCCCGGTTGTGCCACCAATAACGGAACACCCTGTAGACCGACGAGAGGGCGTACAGTACAGAATATAGACGGTGCTGCACGGGATGGTCTGTCCCGCCGAAATTTCTGGCGCATGTTTACACAATTTCCGAGGACTTTGCCAATTTGCTCTGCATTATTGCCTATACCGCGCGAGCTTAGATTTCTAAATAGGTTGGACGGCGGGTGCCGCGTAACCTGTTAGCATACATTTTCCCAGTCGCTGGCCCAGAATTTATTTTTTCCTCTCTCCCCTCCAGCGTAAAGCCTTGAGGACGGGCTGGAGCGAGAAGGGTTGCTCGCTTTCGTCGCGAAAACGAAGTGGCTTACATTAAAAGCGCCATTACCAGCCGTTTTTATGCTGTCACGGGCTTAAATGGCCGTCAGAAAAAACATTGGATTATTACCGTCGCGATAAGCGGAGTTCAGAAAGTACATATATGTATGCTGATATCTGATGGTGCAAAACACTGCTTTTCTTTCCGTTTGGTCTAGTGACTTTGTCTTGCAGACTTTATTTGTCGTGCTTGAACGGAACTCTATTGAATGTGCCCGCGGCGAGTTGTATTTTGGCGTTTTATAATATAAATGAGATAAGAGCATGTTTGTTATTAGATTTACTTTGCCTTGCAGGCAGCAATATTCTGGAGCTCGTTGCACTCCAATGTGTACATGCAATGTATGTCTCGAGACTGCTTTGCAATGTGCATCGAGATTGCTGGGTGCTGCGTTTGAAGTATATGCACTTACAGTCTATTTAACGACATTAAGTCTTCTACGTTCGAAACGATGCTTTTAGGACGGCTAAAAATTGTCAACGCTTGACTCAACGCTTGACTTAACAAAAGGTTTCTAAATTTTTGACAGTTTGCATCGATCAAACGAATGAATTTTGCAAATCCTGTAGCGTCTTGAGACGTGTAAGAGAGCTTATAGTTTACAGTTATTAAGAAAGTAGATAAACGATATATTGTAAAAAATTGAATTTCGTAACCTATTCAATATGCCTACGCGATTTCCGTCCCGCACAGACACGCACAGACGAATGTTGCCTTTAGCCGGTCTTGATTGCGGTCCAAATGTTAGAAACATACCTCTCTGTTGAATCCCAGGAAGGGGATGCGTACATCGCAACACTCCCAAGGCTTTATCCAATTTCGTCGGGTGTCGGGTGTAAATGCGATCTTTCAAAGCGCGACTTTTCTCCCAGTAAAATACGGAAAATGACAGAAACCAGAAGTTTGGCACGTCGTGCTATAGCCGTGTGATAGTCATTCGTCGCATCGTATTTGTTTTGCGCTTCCACCGGAACATTTTGATAGACAATGTCAAGCGATTACAAACGAGCAAATATTTTTCTATCCCATTAACGCAACGTTAAATTCATTTCTCGAATGGGGGCCCACCCGGTTTTACACTGCACAAATGCAATGCGTTGAGAAATGCTGCATTATTATTTTCAGGTGTGCCGCAGCCATGAATAATGTTTTTCACCCGTGTATACGATTGGATACATTCCGATACATCAAGTTTCACGCTGACGATGTATCGATTAGTAGCGATCAAAATTTAAAGAACCTCGACCATGCCTTTCGTTATGCATGATATTTGAAAATAAGCATGCCAAGGGCAAAGTTTACATTTCTATAGCTATAAATGATATTAACGTTACGCATTGCTCAGGTACGTATATTTAATCAATACTACTAAAATACGTTTTCACTTTTTGTCAAGACGACGATGCACCGACTTGGCGAAAAGGACCGATTACCTTCAAGAGTTCTTCGAAGAGACTGCACTGGCCTCCAGCACGCGCTATCGCGATAGATACTTCGCGATGAACCGTACAGAGTACGGGGTACGGGGAGAACACCGAATTTGCTTTTGCAACTGAACCGTATACATCATTATGTCAGCGTGTGATTGATCACGCGAAAGCGATATAAGTTTCAACGTTTGCAAAGAGACAGTCATGGGGTAACGGAAAGAAAATCGACGAAAGAAAAATAACGGAATATCATTATCACGAAGGGACAAATGTCTGCTCTGCAACTTCTAACCTCCAATTCATATCACAAAAATGAACAAAAGTAACGCTTCATCAGCTATTGAAATCGCTTCGCATCAGTCGAAAAAGCCCTAATTATTGTTATTCTCGAAAAGTGGAAACTTGTCGGCCTTTAATTTAACATATTTCACACAGTACAAAGTTTTGGACGTGTATATGTACCTTTCCATTTCGAGACGCCGCGATGCATAACCGCGGTGTTTATAGCAGCGAAAGTGCAGCCTTTATTACAGCGGACAATTTTTTACCTCCGGCATATCACTGTCACACGAGACTTTGCGAGATGTTTTTCAGGCACAACGTTTCATTTTGGCGAGTACCTTTTACGTGCTTTTACGCGGCCATAAATGCGCGACTGCGCCAAGTGATAATGCACGTGCGCGTACACTTTTGGATGCAGCTAGGATACTGTATTTACACGAAGCTCGCATAGCTTACCTCGAATGTAGGGTTGACTGCTGAGCTATACGCCAGTGATTATGAAAATGGTCTAATTGCAACTGTAAAACTTGACAAAAATCTAACACAAATTTTGTGAAAAATTACATTTATTAGAGTTTTATACTTATACCACTTTTATAATCTGTGGCAGATATAACTGGGTCACGGAACAATGCAAGTATTTGTTTACACTTGTTAGTAAAGTTCTGGGTACATGAAAATGTACGCATCATGTGTGCAATGTTTTGCATGATACTTCTGAAAATGTATTTCCTGAAATAAATGTCAAATGTGCTTTGTCTTTTGCATATTTTTCTGCATTGAAATGTTGTTGGGGAAAGACAAAGTATCCATATTGCATTTGCAGTCATTGGAATGGAATTTCATAAAAGGGGCATACCCGCTGGTATTTTTTTTATATCGAAGATGTAATTGCGATAAATACACATATAAAAATGTAGAAATACATTCTGTAAGTTATGAAGGGCTTACTTACAAACAAAGTGTTAGAACTTGCAAAAGATATGAAGTATGCAACTGCATGAGCTACGCAGTACAACAATTGTAATAGGTTTTTAGCTATTCAATGAAAGTTAAATAAATTAGAAATGCGTATGATATCTCAAGGCATGCAACCATGCATGGATCGTTAAACAAAATTTGAGATCTTTATGATGATGGCATTTGTAGCAAAAGCACCTTATCTCAGAACAGAAAAACCTTTAGCCCTGGCAAAACGAAATGGCCTACACTGTATTTGGCAAGAACTAATCTCTGTGGAATTATGCATTGGAGTCTCATCATTTTCCTTGTCCCACGCACGGCGTGGGGATTCTATACCAAACGGACTGTATAGTTTTGTTGGTGTTCGACCCAACAATTGTCGAGATCTAGTCTGAGGAGTTTGCATCTTGCATCCATTCTTATTTCCAGGCGATTGTTGCTCCTCCAATCTCTGACGTCTCCGCGTAGAGCTTCTAAATTTCTACATAGGAAAGAGGAGTATGAAGTAAACATTATTATTGACACTAGCTGTGCAATGTCAAAAGTTGTCTGTCAAGACTATTATAACGCAAGCTTGTCAAAGCATGATTTACTTCAAATTTGGCAATAATGATGAAAAAACAACTGCAATATGCATGAATCTTCAAGAAAACATTACTTACACTGGAAAAGGTATCTTACCCTATTATCGCACAGAAGATTGCAAGTATTCTGTAATGCTTTACCTGAGATATTGTGCCAAAGGTAGTGCGTACGGACGATATTGTTCTGGACAACCGTTCAGCGCTGTTTCGCAGAACGCGTCGAGAATCCGCCGATACATTGCCGAGACTCAAATTGTTCCAGCCCTTTTCGACAGACTCCTTCTCCTTCGACATTTTCTCTTTAGCCAACTCGTTCGTTTTTTCTCTGTCAAAGCGATCTTGCAGGCGTTGCCTGAAGTTTTTCGAGCTACGCACGACCTCGGGCGAATTTTTCACACTCAAAACTTCCCGGTGAAACGTAAACGAGACGCTACGTGAATCCGGACGCATTGTTCCGCGGTTCCTTACACGTACGAGCAAATCACGCTATCCCTTGCTAATTGTGCGTATTCTTATAATAATTTCTACGTTCGACGCTGAACGAACGTACCGGTGTTTCTCTAGAATCTTTTGCGACGTAACTGTCAGGAGATGCACTTCATCCCTCTTGATCGGCACTCCAAAACGTTGAGAGTGTCGAGCTGCCAACCGTTACTGGGAAACACGAATGGCCGCGGCATGCCGGCTAACTACTGTGACTTCAAGTTTTTATCCTGCCTTCAAAATCTATTCGTACCACGTTCACTAAGCGGACCTGTTAAATAATTCAAAATTAGCAAATTCTTCTACGCTTATTTATCTATGCCGTTGTATAATACTTGTGTGTTTTAAGTCACCCTCTTGCGAATCGACGCTGATCAGTATTGATTTTTCTATATGCAATTTGTGCAAGTGCCTCGTATTGGATTCGGATTAGCCAGTCATTTCAAAATTGGGTAACATAATTGGTATTTTCTTTACGTATCCTTCTTTACTTGTGTCAACTTTGAACATATTGTCATAGGATCATTTTTTAGTTTTATTTGAATTTTCTTGTTTCATGTTCGTCCCGCCTGAAATTGAGATTATGCTGTATATTGTTAGATGCGCGAGAGCGTGATCAATCATATTTTGTGTAAAATATTTCTATTTTTAGTGATGACGCATAAAACTGAGAAAAAAAAATACTCATACAATAATTACATATTTGTTATGAAAACGTTTGTTTTTCATAGTACTATTCATTCTTTCCAGGTTCAGCTTACACTCTCTAGATGGCGGCAGTAATCTGTGAACGCATCTCTTTTGATAATTTATGCTTATAACAAAGTGTCGTTCGCGTAAAATGTTCATGAGATCTAACTGTGCAGAAAAATGAATTACCGGAGTCCGCGTTCGCGTGTAACTTGCGTGGACACTTGCCTTTGACAGTCAATTTCAAGAAATTTGTACGTTTAAGTTAGGAATGTATGATGAAGCGTGTGTTGAGTTCGGGTGTTTGAGCCATCTCGGGAGATACTCTCTAGGAATAGACTTAGCAACCCGTTGCACTCTGGCAGAATCTGTGAGAATCCGGAAGTGAGTATGTTGGTGTGGTTGTATGATAAAATAATATTTTCGCCTTTGGTAACCCGGCTGATAACGTCAGATATGCCACGAAACTGGTAATGGGCATCCAGCGCCCCAAGACGATAGAATCACAGACGAAAACACTAAATTACCGACATAATTCAAACATGACACTGCCAATGTACTGACGAGCAATAATATTATAATAGGAGAATTTTACGACATACAACATTCTATATTTACATATCGTATATATTTTTTCTCGTTTCACTGTGGGACGTCAAACAAAAATATAATAGAGTTCGTTTCTACATCCTCAGCAACGGTATTTCTTAATAGAAAATAATCGTAAGCATTTTGAAGGGTTAGATATATTGACATTTACTACATTCTTCTTAACTACTATTTACGTCACCGTTGTCAGTCCATGATGCATACCATAAAGGTTATAAACGAAATTAATAATTCTATATTGTGCGACATGATCGTTTTCCCGTTTAAATTTGAACATAATTTGTAAACATGGCATAACATGACGCTGACTGTTCCTGAATTACGCGAGCAGTTTCAAATCATATGTAAGTTCCCTGCGTGGTGCAAATGCAACACCCTGTCCGATATTTTACTGACTCGCATAATTCATTTTTTAATTGCTGCATCTTTATCAACATGCCGTAATATGAACGCATAAGGGGTTATGTTTGATATTAACCAATATCGGTTAATTGTGAAATCAAATTAGATCATTGTCTCTCTCTCTCTTTCTCTCTGTTTATATGAAGAGCATACAGAGTTCTAGTAGGAAAGTTTCCGCGCGCGCTAAAAAAAGCTACTTTTTTGCGTGACCAAAAAGAAAAAATAGATTGAATTATAAGGATCCTTATTAAATTGCATAATGTCGTATGACTACAGATTTCTTACAAAACCGCGATGTAATGACTAACGCTATTCGCGCAGGCTCGGCGGATACCCAGTCGACGAGGAAGATTACACGTTTCGGCCTCGAATCACAAATTAAGGCGGAGCTGAAGCCACGGCCTCGATGAAACTTTAATTTTGCGCACGATATTTCGTTACCCGCCACGCCGTTATAAATCATGATTCTTTCGAAAATTGGGCATCAGTTTTGCTTTCGATCTTTCACCTCAGGTATGCTAGTGCTTACTGCTCTTTGAATCCAGGGTACATGGTGGAAGAATGTATACACTTATGTACTTAGGGTTACGTAAGTGGTCCAACAATAAGTTCAAAACATCCAAAAATTAAATTTTTCGTTTATTTTGTGTTGCATCGGTTTACATGGCAATACGATTGGAAGATTAAATTTATTTTCAGATTATTGACAGACCACTTCCATAATCATCGGCACGTGTATAATTGTGAATAGCTGTTGTTATTGAAATAGTTTTAACGAATTATTAGATGAACGCGCAAGGTATCATTGAAACAGACAGATTCTCATTCATCGCCTTAAACGTCCATATCGGAAAGTGCATAAATCTGCCTTCGCTGTGCAACAGCGAGCAGCAACAGAGTCAAGGCTACAATGCAAATTACGAATTGACATAGTTTCTGTCCATCTACGTAACGTTCATAGCGATTTCTATTGTGATTTATCAAAGCCAGCTTCTCGCTTCGAATCGCGTTCAAACATTCCATACAAAATACTTTTGAATTCCATACTTCCAGTATTCTGTCGGCTTGACAGCATAAGCTCGAACAATGCGAGAGAGCACTATTCTCGGGTTACGCGAACCAACAGAAAAATTGTGAGTTACGCGAAAAATTCAATATTTGCACGGCGCGTATCAAGTTTCGCTCGAACGGTGCTCGAATTCGCTTTGTTACTCTCCGCGATGTACCACTTCTTCGACGACGAACGTACCTTGCAGCGTGGAAATGGACGGTCGTGCAATGGAACCGGATTATTGCTTAAGTGAGCAAACCGATGGACGAGTAACGAAAGCAATTTGACCTCTTGTCTCATCTCGCAGAAGGCCTTCGCTTTTCGTGATAGCTCGCAAGTATGGCCGCGCACCGTAGATGTATCAATCTATTAAATCGATAAGAGTTCACTCGGCTGCCGAGCGCGTAGTTACTACTCAGACCCACCTAGCGTAATTATCCTCGATTATGCTGCGTGTGTTCAACGACGGGAACGTGCGTCCAGCGGATATCCTTCAAGTCATGGGTATCGATGGTAAACATTCCGCGACTGTGAGTCTTCGACTGTACCGATGCGACGCCGTTTTTGCCGGATGTCGCTTGCACAAATAAGCCGAACAATGCGATGCCCCGAAATCTTGCAGCTGCGAATGATTTTTTCCTCACTTCTCTTTATTCCTTTACACCACACGCCATTGCTTTTTTAATAATATTGCAAGCTTTTTTCGCAAACAATGATTAGGGGGAGACGGAAAAGTACATCAGGATTTTGAAAAAGAGACAGTCTCTCGTTACATGAAAGCGCGAGTGAATGCGCAAAGGTCATTAAGGCCGGCTCACAATTCACGTCACGACTTGTCCTCGATCGGTATGCAAGCGCCGAGAGTCTCGTATTCGCCAGCTTGACATTGAGGAGCGTGCCGTGTCGAAAGCGAATCTCATAGGTCGTGGAACGACGCAACCGAATCGATTGTCTAATGATTGGCGCAATAGTGCCGCGTGATACGTTATCTATACTTGATCCAATCGCCGGAGTCACGGAATCAAGCATACTAGGGGCAGTTATGATATCAAATGACCAATATTCCCTGTACGCTTGCTTGGGAACCATGACAGCAGTACTTGCAAGCTCACTTGAAACTTGACAATCTATCTGCCTACGGTATATCACGTACACACACATGTGTGTAAAATCATGAATTCGAATTCACAAGATTTTAAGGAAGCAAATTTTACGACAAGATTTGTGGTGTTTTAGAAATGTTAGAATTGCAGTCTCGTTAAATTATTGCATTTGTAAAATAAATGAAACGCGAAAGAAAGAATAACGGTCTCCTGATTGAGGAATAGGCAAAGGTCGGGAACTTTTTCTTTGGTGAAAGGGGTCAGCGGACGTTTACGTTCGGAGAATTCTGTCTGCGGCGAACTGCACAAAAAAATGTTTCAGCCGAGAAAGGGAATGGAAGAAAGTTTACTCTTAGAAACAAATACTATTGTATTTGCAGACTTTTGCTAAAATCAATACAACATTTTTGCGAAAGGTGAAAACAAAAATTATATATACATATATGCCTTCAGCTACGCAATACAGGGAAGAATGTATAGGTACTATAAAGAGATAATGACTGCAGATTTACCATCCGTTGCGTTTTGAACATTTGAATACCGGATTAAAGTCCGTGTATTGCAAGACTGAACGCTCGAACGAAAGAATAGCGTACGTTCCTATATGAGTATCTACGCGCTAATAAAAATGTATCAGTACTGCACTATAGGCAGTATTTGATTCCCATCCTCGTGTTACACCGGATAGGTTCAATCATGGCCTATACTGCGCACATTATAATAACCGTTATGCGAATCGATGTACCAGATCAGCTTTTCAATAACAAGGCGTTAATAAAAATGTAGATGTTCAGCTAGAATGTAATAGCCTATTCGATCAAACGGAGAAGTGTACTTCGTTCGCGATGTCGTAAGAATGTATAGTGAGTTTAATGAGTATTGGTACACTCATCTTAATTTTCTATAAACGTATAATCCTGTTGTAAATGTTTTTTAGAAAGTAACGTACAGTTATAACAATTAAAGACCTTACGATAGTACTGAGGTAACTTATTATTAGATTGTATACAAACGGAGAATTTCAACGATAAAAATTAAATGATTGTAACAATACATTTATAAATTACAGATTGTGTTTCAAATGAGGGTCTGATCGTTATTCCAGTAAAAATAACAATTGTCATAAGGGCAGAAAAATGTTATAATAGAATTGAAGAATTGTAGATTCGTGGTAAACTGTAAGGAATCAAGGAGTGTACAACTGCTCTTTACACTCAATGTATATTCATTAGGAACAACTTTAATTCTGGCTTTAGTCCCTTTCCCACCTGCGTGGAATTCGTTTCGTTCAGAGTGGCGCAGAATAATGTCGCCGGGATTGACAATAGCTGGCTTTGCGCCCAATCGAACCGCTCCCGTTCTCTCCGCTGCTTCCGGGTTGAAATTCTTATAGAATCCACAGGCTGCGGACCACAGCGTCTGCGGCTTCGAGATTTTGGGTCGGAATGCCGCTGCGTAATTCTCATTCACACAGTAGAAGTCTGCCTCTTGCCGTGCGTCGCATGGCGAAATATCGTGAACGTTAAATTCATGGACTGATTTTGCACAATTTGTTTTTGAATTTTCTAGTTGAACGTCGCGCTTGGTAAATATACAGGGTGAGCTTCTCGGTGTCGTCTCTTTCAACATTTCCCATCTGTTAGCACGATGTGAGTAAGAGTGCACATGCGACACATATGCATACACGCTCACATCCGACTAATAGCATTTCGCGCAAAGTGCAAATTTGCTGCAACAGTCTCGTCTGTGTAAACATTGGGAAGCGAGTGTAAACTTATAATAACGGACGGCGCGTTTCATTATTATACGAATCATACACGCATTACATATGCATGTATCCATTTGTTATATGGCTTTGTTTTATTCATTTGACGCAGTCGTACAACGTACGTCATCAATATAAATTAGTAATAGCGAAAGACAGGCTGCGCACACTCTGGGAATGTATTTGTTTGGTACCATTACGTCACGCGCATGGGTATACGAATGTATATATGTGTATAAGTTAGAGGAGAAGCTCTCTTGGTTGAAAATTAACTGGTATCGAATTACATTAAATGTACTCTTAAACGTTTTAACGTGTGTATGCAGCGAATATTAAGAAGGTCGGAGTAGGACTTGCTCGTTTTCATTGGTGCACACACTTTGAATAATTTAGGAAATGCTAGGCAGATCACTGGAGAAAAACGTGCGTTATTAGCGAAACAAATAATTAATTTAGAAATTCGCCACTGATAATAATTGACATGTATCTAAAATACATCGTAACGCATTGCGTAAGACAAAACGTTCTCAGTGTTAGAATGACGATATATACGATGTTTAATGAATTGGCGACACAAAAGACGGTGTGAAATGTGAAAGAAACTTACCGCCTCACTCGATTACCTAACAATGACCGTACCTCGCTACCGGCATCCAGCACTTAGAATCGCAGAGTGATCGTTCAACGTCCCTAAGCGCGGCGCTTTCCGTGACCGGGTAAGAACTGGTCGACCTGACATCGACTAATTCCGGAGCGATGCATCTTGATGTCTTTTCAATTGTCTCGTCTGCGGCGCAAACGAGAGACTTGATAATCGGGTGCGTTGATGCGTGCGAACGCGCGCGCGTGTCCTTGACAGGGCATTGCCCCGTGATCAGCGTGCAGAGAGAAAAGAAGAGAGAGAGAGAGAGAGAGAGGGTTATATATAGTCGCGACCGGTGTTATATATCCTCCAGGAGGCGCGAAGATTCTCGCGCACTATGTACCGACGAGGAGAGCTTAAATAAGCTGGGTGCGCGAAAGCGATAGCGCGGGTGCTGACGGATGGCAAGAGGAAGTCGGAGGTCGTCGCGATGCATGCCACTGTCGCTTTCTCTCCGGGGACCTTTTCTCTCTATGGCGAACACGCGTGAAAGTGACTCGTCTGGCCCTACAAGATACTGCCGGCATATCCTCTATGCCGAAGTGGTATGCCGATGGTCTCTTGCCAAACGCTGCTCCGTGCACTCCGTCATGTCGCCAGTAGGCTCCCGAGGCTTCAGTGAAAAAGTTTTCGAACCGTCAAAGGACTGTGTCGGAAGTCTTTCACACTTGTGGCAGCGTGAATACGAAATAGCCTATCGTCGCGGTGAGTTATCTGCGCGCGATGCTAACTATCGCGCCTCTCCATTGGCACTTCAGCGATAGAGATTAGCCCCGTGGAACTATCTATTATCGATTCTCACTCTATGAGACAGCCTCGTGTACGGTACGTAACAAACTGGGGAGGAAAACTTTGCGTGGAATCACGTGGCCGTAATAGAATTTCCTAATTTGCCAGCATTCATCTGGATGCAGTGCGGTTAATTCGACTCCAGTGCCACGGCAGAAGGCCATAGTTGCTCTGGAGTTACTCGTACATGCGCGGCTCACAGTGTTATTTCCTGCAATTTCAATGCCCTTCTACGTGAATACACTGTGCCAAGCGTATTGCGCAAGGTGGACAGTTTTATCGGCCTACGAAAGTTTGATCGTACGGAGAAGGTCTTTAATTATGCGCCATTAACAAGGACGCCTGGACACGTGTTTGTTGGGTGCGTTGATACCCACATTTACGGAAGAACTTTGAAGTTTTAGGTGCGGTTTGTATTTTTCTACGTTTCTTTGGAATCTTCCTAATTTTTCAATATCACACTTTGATTAAAAGAATTGAATTTTTCACCCCATCTTAGCCATAATTTTGTACGTTTTTCTCGATCTATTTTTGGCCACATCTCCGACGCCATTGCAAATTGTGCACTTCTCCTTGCAGATATCTGAATCCCTGTGGACCACCTTTCACGTACGAGGTCTATCGAATGATATAGGTGCGGTGCAAGGAAGTTTTGAAATTGATTATATATTTCTGGACCATATTATAGTGCATCATTTTCCACTCCACTAAATCACTCTAGACGTTAGATTTTGAACCCTTAACCACGCTCCCGTGAAAATACACGTTAGCGCCTTTTAAATTCTGACGCGCTTTCTAAGAAGCCGCAAGACGCATCGCCGGATGTGCTGCGTGTGCGCGCAGAAAAACTAAACGCTGGCCTAGACATCGTTCCCGCTTTTTCCGTGCGCTCGTGATTACGTTGTCGTAACTTGACCGCTTTTACGGCGCGTTCGGCGCACAGAATGCCAAGCGTCGCAGCTCCCATTTTTGTGCTCAGCCCGCGACGGTTGGCTCTAGCCGTGTGCGTGACCGCACATCGGCGAGCGACTAATGGAATCGTCGGGACAATGCGTGAACAATTTAGCCAGGTTAAATTGAAGAACCCGGTAGCCGCGAGAATTTGACCCGTTGACCGTAGATTGCGGCAAAACCACGCGTCAGGAGTAGAAATGCCTTGTAGAGATGTAGAGCCGACGCGACGGCGGCGCCGCGTCTTTAATCGCACTTTCCGCGGAAATAACTTTCTGAGGAGCGCCTGCTTGTATACCGCAGACGCAGACTACCGACCAGTGTTCGCGCGCTGCTCGTCTTGCTGGTAATAAATTCTCATTACGTCTTCGACACTCGCTCACAAACTTCTTACTGCTTCATGTGAAATTTATTGGTCGATAACGTTTTCGACTTGTCATTCGCCCCAGAAATTGATTTAGTTATTTAATGAGTTATACGAATTTTGAAGAAACAACGTGATAATGCAGGCCAAGGATTGCATTGCATTGTTGAGCGTAAACAGATATGCAGAAAACACATCGTCATTTCATGTTACATCCGCAAGAAAGTAATAAAAACCCGTCCCTGCGTTTACGATCCTTATTCATGGACAGTCTGTAGTATATCCTTTCCTTGCTCGGTACAGTTTCCTTCTTTGCACTTATGTAATGTCGACTAGGGATCACTCCAACGTGCGAGTTCTAGCCGTAAAAATGAGCACGTACGATGTTGAAGTTGAATGTCACCCAAGCCGGCATCCAGTCACTTTTGTGCATTCAATGATTCAGTGACATTCTCTCAATTGACACCACTTTTGCGGCTATCCCTGCGTTTTAAAGGACACTTCAAAACAATTACAGTGTCATATATGTGCATATTCGTCATTTGTATGACCTGCTACTTCTCTCATTGTCCGTTTAGGACCGTTTAACGATCGTTGGCCTTGAGAATTATCGGAAAACATTTTAGAGTCTACATGATTCGCTGTTGCTTTAAACTGTAAAAATTCTAGTTAGGATATCACCACTGCAATTTATGGAAACAATCGCAAAAGTACATATCACAAATACTAGCTGAAATACATAAACTGTTCACCATGTATCACTAAATATCCTACCTACGATCAGCACAACTCTGTTGCCAACGATCGAAGCAATTACGCGTACTGATCGTACAGAAACGATTAGGTGTTACGTATCCCCAACAATCACCGAGATTTATCTTTAATTTATGAACTGTCTCAAACGCGCATACGCCATATCGATGCTTAGAATAAGAAAGTCAATTACAAGGAACCGCGCGACACTGCCTGGTGTCGCATAAGCGGCGGCCACAGCGTCAAATTGGACGAATGTACAATTTCGTGGAGCGATCACGTTGCGTACAGTAACGAGGCATTGACTTTCGAGTTTCTCCGCGGGCGGGGCGTCGAGATCCAGGCCGATTGATTCTAGATCGATTGTCAAAGCTTTCGTGGCAGCATCGCGCCAACGCAACGGCGTAAACGGTAGACAACAACTACACGACGACGACGACGACAACGACGACGAGGGGAAAGTGCAGCAGCCCAAGTGAAAGAGAAAGGCACAGGCGGGAAAGGATATGTACCACGATAGAAGTAGACGTTTCTTCTTCATGCATCGGCATGGTGTGACCTTTCGAAGGTAGTTACGAAAGATTTCATATCTGCCGCCGACTACAAAACCGGCGTACGAATTTTGCCAAGTAGACGCTTCTCGCTCGAACGGATCGATCTGCGAAAGGGATGGAAGATGGAAGGTGAGCGCGAGGAGCTCGAGTAAGCAGATGCGGAGGCTGAAGCAGGGAGAAGTCTTACTGGTGGGACCGATTAAACTGCGAACGACGACGCGATGCTGAAGGCTCTCTTCCGCGACATCCGTACGATTACATTCTCGCATATTTTTTATTCGTCGTGCTGTCAGATGTTAAATGCCAACGTGTTCTGTGATTAATCGGATAATTAGCTATCACATCTATTATTAACATTTCTAGCCGGTTTGTCCCGTTGAAGAAAAGCGCGTTGAAGCATCCTCGTGTGACGACAATAATTGTACACTCCATAAGGGAGTAAAAGTGTCCACCGCGCCGCCGACAGATTCGACATTCGACAATTCGTCTCTGTCCTTCGTTTCAGAATCGGCACAGGAAGGCTGGCGTAACAGAAAGAGTCGTCGCATCGTTCGTTAAGAGTCGCTGAAATTCTTTCTGGCGAAATCAATTTAATGGCAGCGTAACTCGCGTCGGCTCAATGACAATGTAGCTGCTAGTAGTTAACGGTTGTCAAAGGCGGCTCATTTTTTACTTGCTTGAATGCACGATATTATGGATCTTCACTCGCTGTCATCGTAATCGCATTTGAATGTGCGCCAAGAGATTGTCGATGGAACGATGGTCTCACGCAATCTTCCGTGATTGCAAAGGTAGACGCTATAATTGCGTAGAAGGTTGGATATATTGAAATTCAAATGGCGAAGCTGCAAACTTCAGTTTCTTTATTCAGTCGACGTCTGGCCGTCAGCACTTTTATATCTATTTGTGCTTCCTCCTGTTTAGGATATTATGCTCGGAAATGATTGTATTTGAACTTTTATTAATTTCGATAAATATGTTAATATAAACGTTTACATATTAGAAACATAAAATGTCGTCGTTCCCTACATAACTACCAGTTCGACAAACACTCGAACATAAAATTTGATCTATTGGAATAAGAAAATACAGGGTGATTTTATATGAACCATGACCACAAAGTATGGTCCTACAAAGTGTGTAAAATTGACTGATTATTCATGCTGTTTTTTTTTTTTTAAATCGAAAGCATCCCTATTAGAAACACATAGTTTACACTTTCGCATTCTCGTATATGCATTTAACAACTTTCAAGCAGTCTCTATTTCTAAATTTGTGTGGTCACATTCACTGATGCTAACCTACCTATTTATCGATCACGATCTTTCTCCCATCTGAGCATTCGTATGGACTTTATTGCTGCGTCGCCTGTACGTCCGCGTGGCTCAATTTGTTACAGATCTACCGATTTCTCGAACGACAAGTCAGGCAACTTTCCACGAGATTCTTTACCGTCGCGCCCGCCGCGCCGCTCCGAAAAGCGGTTCTCGGACGTAGAGCGACCTTGGCTCGCTTTGTGAATGCTGAGCCTCAAACACGGCCACGTTTCGTGCTCCCGCACAAGTTGGGCGGTATGGTATCGCCTACCAACGCCCATTAACACTTTACATTGGTCTCTCACCCTACGCGCTGATAGTACCTCCATTTATGCGCTACATTTTGTAAGCGGTCTATGACAATTATTGATAGTCCATCTAATACATGTATAATAGAGAAGACCCTTCCGGTCCACGTGCACGGGACTAAATCGCTGGACTCATGTAAAAACTAGCAGGATCCATGCAAGGTGCAACATAATCTCAATCTTTTAAATTCTTTTATATTTTAAAATAAAACTACGTGGAACGTTTAATTCCCGGTTATCGATGGACCAGTGCATATATCCGGTTGTGTGACTTTGAATTGTAAGCCTCGATCATCCGAATATAATCTACGTCTTGCTGTTAAGTGACGTCACTTTTCTAGACATCGCCATAACTATACTGGTTCAAAAATGGTATGTAATTTCCTCTATCTATCCCGTGCGCAACGACACGTACTTGTGCGTTAACAATGTGCATGAGATTTGAAGCAAACGACCAAAGTGACCGAACGATAATGGGAAATGCTCAATGAGCGTGAACAGAACCGTTGCGTACGCGCATCGATAGGGAGCATTATTACTGTTCAAGCTAAATGAGTGCACTGGCTTGAGACTCGTTTCTGCTTGCATTAAACGTGAGCTAACTTCGTTGGCGATTGCCGCTGTTACACTTTGTCGTCGTACAGAGGACAAGGCAATCTAGCAAATAAGCTCGTGTGAAAATACTTTCTGCTCTCATTCGATGCGCCTGCTTGGCACACACCCAAGATATTTTCATGACATCGATTTTTCTTGTATGTGTCATTTTACCTGTATCTAGTACAGCACCATATAAAGAAAATTTTTGAGCAACAACTAATTTTTAACTAATTTTTAACTAAAACGTACTTTTCTACCGGTAATTTTAATTGACCGCTATGACGCCAAGCGATGACACCTGGACGTCCTTAGTGAATATTTGGCTGGCAAGGGTTTCAGGCATGCTTATACGATGCAGACATGAATGTGTGTGCGTTAAAACGAGCACAGATGGGTGCCGATAAGAGGAAGAACCGCGATTGTACGGTTATATGCGTGCACGGTGCAAAACGCTGGTAAGGATCTCTGATCCACAAACGCTCATGAGGGTCTAACGATCTTAAACGGTTCTCCGGTGAGTCAGATGCGCGCAAGTGGGGTATGCGCGATTTATGCCTTGCAAACTGCGCACGTTGCGCAAATTCGCCGTTTGTTTCGCATTCGAGATCCTTGCCATGCACTCATTTTACAATCCGGGATTCACGAACTGCTGTTTGCCCGAGATACAGTTCAGCGGGCTGAGCGTGCGGCAGAGCGGCGCGAGCGTTCGATTGGACCCTAATTCACTTTCGCTTCTTTCCACGTTACGCGCTCGTCCCGCCTCGGAAGATAGGCACAAAAATCATTTCTTGCTCAACCGTACACGAGCCGCCGGCTGACATTTCAGAATTAATTAAACTTTTGCCGGTAAATGGCCATGACGGTAATGCGGCATCATATTTCAAAAAATGTTCGCCGAGCCGTGATCGTTCTTTGTTTGCCTCTACGTGCGTACCGGCGAGAACTATGAACGCTATGGCTTAATACGCGTGAACCCGACTCTAAAAATAACGCCACCGAAATATTTGCTCAAATTATCATACGTGTCGACGACACCATTTTTTCGCCTCTATGCGACAGTGATGTGCTCATCTCGATAAGTTACGAAATCAGCTGTGGCTTACGATAAAGATGCAAATTAATTTTTATTACGAATTTTCGGACAGCCACCCGTCGTTTACGAATACAATTAACATCCTATGCCGTACGGAGTTGTCTTGATGCTCCAAACTAATTATATATTTTTTTGCCTAATTATTTGCAACACCCTATTTATGTATCGTTTTGTCGTAATCTTTATTTCTGTATTGATTCGTGCCGTGCGTCATCGAGTGACTGGGCACGTGGTTAGTACACCAAAAATAGACAGCAGCGCGATATTAATGATTCGACTTCACGCACGTTTCCTTTTCGTTCATGTGTGATTAACCAAATCGAAATGATGCAGTCATGCAAAGAATGTGCCTGGGGCGCTTATCTGTGCTGGAGGCATACTGCGAGATTAAATGAGTATTTTGGCTGACATTAATCAGTCCGTTCCCAGTTCCGACTGTGTTTAGACACACTACAAACTTTTGAAATTTCAAAATACATACACATTAGATCGCCTGCGTACGTTTTGGACACACTTTATACGCATATCTCTGCCGCACATTGCGCAATATTTTATCTGAGGGTGTACACATGTACTTTCCGGCTGGAAAATTAAACACTCCTGCTAAACGCTCTCGACCACCACTGCAAAGATCTTTCGCATCTAAGAATTACTCACTAACACCTACAAGTTCATTACGTCAAGTATTTCTGCAAAACCAACCGACGTTAGAATCTCGATAAAATCAACTTAGCTCAGAAACGTCAGACGAATGATTATTCGACGTACATACATAATCGACAGAGCACGTCGCGCGATTTTCCTGACAGTACGCGTGTGTCTTTCATTTTCCTTAACAACATCCGAGGAATCTTCTGTGACGCATACATAATTTCCATGGATGCCGCGTGATACGTGCAAAGATAAATGTATGTCAATGACAGCCGTAAAAACGTAGCCTTAGTCGGTAAACCATTACGACAATAATGGCGTTCAGCCAGCCGGCCGGATAAGATCGCTGATTTGTTCTTTGTACATTTCCCCAGATTACTTCCTCATCTGTATAACATTCGGTCCGAGCGGCATGAGTGTCCGGCTGATTGTCTATTTTTAGAAGAGTATTCGGCTTGTGTAAATTTGCCTAAATGTCGAGTTCACTGCACGTCGTGTTTACAATGGTTAGTCTTAATGAATGTTTCAAACATGCAATCTAATCGTGTCGCATTATATCCGATCTCGTAACGTAATAATGTGATTGCGTTTTTATCGTGTATCGAACTGCGAATGTATTCATATACTGACATGTTTAGGTCAACGGAAGTAGGCCATTTTGGACGGTCGCCGTTTTTCTCATATACAATAGGCAGTGAATACATTTCCGAGTAAATGTAAAAAGTTATTCAGTTCATGCCTGTTACCGTAACATATCAATTAATAAGCGTCACGCTGTACAGAATGAGATGTATCCTCCAAGCGAACTTTCGAAGGACGCTTCGCAAAATTCAACATCTTGTTTCGAAAATTAGGCCAATCGTGCGGATTGTGATCCATTCGTGCGGATAAGTGCCGCAGCAATTGGCACATAATTGACTCCGTTCAAATTTAAGCGTTTGATGGTAATGACTGGGTGAGGGATTAGCGATAATAACAAGCGATTACGCTGATAGTGGATATTGTGGAGTCGAACTGTCGATTGTCTTGCTCGAAGAAATCTCGTGCTAACGATCGTACGCGATTGTTTCTGCGAATAGTGGGCAATGTCCCAATGTAAAATTTGGTAATATTTAACCACGTGTAAGATATTTTAGTTTCGGCTCAAGAGGGCAACATAATAAAAAACAACGTGTAACACTATTACCTACTAGTAGCCAGTATTCTTGACTTATTCTTAACTAAATTAAAAATAATTTATTTATCCAATATTTGTAGAAAAGAGAAAAATCATCTTACACAATTGTCTTATAATACCATATTTGGTTCCGAAGGACGGACGTATGTATCTGCTGGTAAATAAGATGAAAAGATATGACAATCCGTATCAGTGTTGTGAATCTAATATTTTCTACGATCCCCTTAATTCAGTTTGCCTTTACGCCGTTTGCTCGAGGTGGGGATACGTTTTTGTAAAACAAATTGCGAAAACATCGAGCAGCCGTAAACTTTTGCAGGCCCCTGTAGCGTTCACTTATATTCGTATTTCGTAGGTCTTCTGCGTGGCGCGTCGGCGGGATTTTAGCTTCGTCCGCTATTGTCCTCTTAATTAAACTTCCGTATCTGCGCGATTGCGTACGCCCACGTAACCATTTGTAGTCGAAGTTTCTCTGATCCGGGTAATTTCAATACCGTGACGTAAGTCGGATTGCGAAGCAACTCGTGGAAAGCAGATGCTAATTATTAATATGTATGTCTGTTCATAAGGCGCGTGATACTTCTCAGTGTCAATACTTTCTTGACCTTCCTGATACAGACCGTCGAAAGATCGACTCCACTCTTACGGCTTAATTCTCCGGGCATAATCGACTCGACACGTGCCGCGTTTCGTTTCTGATTAAAAGGATGAATTTATTTGTGAGGGTCAGTGTGATGATTGACACCGCACGATTTCCAGTTTTTATACAATACCCGTAAATAAGAATAGGGGTACAGGAAATAAAACGGCAGATATAAAGAAAAACTAAGTTTTTCAACTCATTATTTGCGAGCGGTTATAATGGTGGCTTGAATCTCTGTTTCGAAGATAGACTCACGCTCACCCACTCGCTCGGCGAAAGGATCCAGGTTACAAATCGCCATTCGAATCGACACTTGCAAAGTACTCACATCCACATCATTTGCGTGTACAAAAAACGCCAATAATTACGTTTACAAATGTATTGCACTGCGTGTGTCAATTTAATCGATCGCGCACAAACTCCCACACTTCATCGTTATCAAAGGTCGGGTAAATAGCCTGTTGGATTATAACAGGTATGTGCCACGAACCGTAACGCCATATCTTGTCCTTATCACGGGGTCACTCAGTGCCCTGATGACTGTGCATACACGTAGGAAAGTGAACGAACCGACATTATCATGGCTTGAATCTCCGCTCGAAAATTACGCTCGCCCGTTCGCTAGTCGAAAGGATCCAGGTCATAGATCGCCGCCGTTCGAATCGTCACTTTAAAAGTACGCTTGTCCATTTGACCGTGCAAAAAGCATCAGCAATGGCGTTCGTTCATATACAGATCGCAGTCGCACATTGGCTTGGACTTTAATCACGTGCAGTGTTCAATAGGTAGAGCTTTCAGTTTAGCAGGGGACGGATTGAAGTCGTAATCTTACTTTTTGCTCTTATCGCTCAACCTGTCCCGAGTTAGCCCAAGTTTCTCTTTTACAACATACGCAATTTTGTAAGAAAAGTATTTTGATCTGTCTCATAGTTCCTATTTCTCGAACGTTAACCTCCGGGTACGTAACACTCGTAATATAAAACAGCGGTGCACCGTTCTTCGCGCCCGTTCGTGTCGACAATCGTAATTTTCATGACGAAACTTGCCGTTTGACGGGAATCAGCCGGGGCTCTCCTAGCCGTCGTCGTCAGGCGATAAATGCGATTCGCTTGTGAGAGTGCTCGAACGAGCGGGAATAGCCGACTCGTTTGCATCCTGCCGACGATTGGCCGTCGAGAGTTCTCCGCGTTAGATAACGACGATCCCTCTGCGCAGATTCTTCCTCGGGACGATTTGCGCGCTCTTTCTCTCTCTCTCTCTCTCTCTCTCGCCTCCGCGTGTCCACCTCGTTGTGAATCATCGACATGGACGATCGATTTCTCGACTAATTCTTCCGCGATCGCTCGCCTCCACACGGAAAGATAATCCTTGCCGGGAGAAGAGAAGTTCCTATATGCTTCTCGCGTCGTACAGTCGACATACCGTGACTGCTCGAACAGTGTAGCGGCGCCATATTTCGTTCAGTGACATTCAAGCCGATTTCTCTCTTCTTCCGTAATCGATCGATCTGCCGGATGTGAGATATTACGGGTTGGAAAACGTGCGCGAGAGAATAGTGTCACTTTTAGCCTGTGTTCACATAGTACTTGCCTTCTTTGGTAGATATTTTCGTATTCGATGGCGTAGTCATTCCTTTTTACGCGAAATTAATGAATAGAAATTAGAAGAATATTGTATATCCATATAGATACAAAAATTTCTCACTAAAATCTTCGGACCAAGAAAAAATAGCAATTAATCTTCCATTTCAAGTTATCTTTGTTCTGTTAATGAATCGCACGTTCTTCACGTTCTCATGCAATTTTCTAATATAGGTAAGAGTGACAATTTATTATTGAAGTTTGGTCACCAAACTGCAAAACACCCCGAGCACCCATTATTTACGTAACTCTTCAACAGAAATGATTGAGAAATAAAAGAAAAAGTGAACATGTTTTGTGACATACTGACTATCTCATAGACTATCTTCGCTAATTTGATCCTACGGCACGATCGGCAGTCGGGGGTTTTACGCTTGTTGGCCAGAAATCGTGGATGCGCGCGGGCGAGAGAATACCTGTCGCGAGAATCGACATTTCCCCGCGATCCTCAACCGCGATCGACAGCCAACAATTTTCTATTGCGTCGGTTACAGTGTCGCAAAGGTTCCCATTGCGGGGTCGGCAATCCCATTGCATTACGATGCAGATCGCTTGCGATGGAGCACGCGTAACGACGACTGACAATAAGTCGACGTTAGCGGGTAAGAAAGCATGTTAATATTAATGAAATCGAGCGTTTGTCTGGTTTCGCCGTATTCAATGACGATAAAAAAGAATTATCTGATAGAACATTTATTGGCTACCGCCGAATGAAATTTTGTTCGAATAATAGCTGGATGCAATATGAGAATAAGATTTTGCCCAACACTGGCCAAGAACCAGGAGAACCGAGACTTTTGTCGCGGACCTCATCGCTGTTGATTTATAGAAACTCGTAAAACGTACGCGTCAAGGTTTCGATGTTATTCGTTGGAGAGGAGAGAAGAGGGGAGGGCGGAGACACGGTAATAACCGGAATGCATCTTTAACTACCGTTAGGAAATTAGTCACTATGATTGTGCGGGGTTGCAGGCTCTTACATCCGTATGCAACTATGTATATTCTGTCTCGAGTGACCGGTTTCACGGAGGATAGAAGACTGTAGAGTGCTGTATTTAAATGGCGTCCGTTCGTATATGATAATTGTCTTACGTTATATAAGACTTTATAATGTACAGATTGTCACAGATTACAGCGAAAATGAAACCAAAAACTACAACAATTCTATCATGAATGTGATGAATTATCACATATTTATAATATTAAAGGGTAAGTAATAATACTTCTGTTCACAATGTCAAATTTGATAAAGACGTTGGACCGTTGATAACAGTTTAAGAAGAAGGTACCGATAAGAATACAAGGGAATAGCGTATTACATCACACATAATTTGACTAAACAGTATCAGTATCTGAACTGAATGCCGTAAGGTACGTTAGATATTTTTTTTCCATACAAAATCTCGGGGCAAGCCAGCAAACTGTGCACCTGAATTTGAAGCGGCGAACTTAAGTTGCTGGGTGCAACAGACGAGCACCCGCTGTCACGTGTTTGTACGATTTATATTGCACTCCCCATGCTTCAGCTTCTCCGTATCTTATCTGCCTCTTATGACCTCGTTTGACCTAAATTTCGTGAGGCCGCTCTCTCACTTCACCGCTCAGATATACCCTCAAGTTAACGTTCTTACATAACCGAATGTTCCTTAATAGCCTTTAACCACTAACTATTTTGAATCGGGAGATCGGCGAAACACACACAATTGCATTGTTTTTCGCGATGTTACTTACGCTTACGAGGATTATAACATAATTCGAAAGCGATCGTCAAGTTTTTATATACACATATATTCACAGGTATAGGTATATAATTCTTACATGTGATTTTAGTAAAGGAGTACTTAAAAAGGTTATCAATTTCAAACCACCATTTGCAGTTTTAATTTATTATCGACGCCAATCAATTGGCCGATTTGTTAGGTCTACTTTCAAATAACCGTGTACGCGAATATTTAAGTTAATATTCAATTGCGGGTAAATACGCTCTGATTGCTATCGTCAGGTGATTTTAATTTCCGGCAAAACGTCGAAATGATTGCGTGAATCGGATGATATTTCGTGAAACACATCAACGGGTCTACGTTATATGATCAGCTCTATAGAGGGCCTTGTCTTCTAGGTAGTTAGCCGAGAAAGTTGCTTCGATCGTGATCTCTCCTCGGTTGCACATGCCGGAGATCCTCTTTTTCTCGTGTCATCCCGTAACTCTTTCCATATGTTCTCAGTGACTGCACATGTTACGAGCCTCTTCCTCTCATTCTATAGAATTGTTCCTGAAACCTCGTGAATTGATAGTTTCGCCGGGAGTCAGTATTTGCGGCCGAGTTATTCTTCATACGTTATACACAACCGACCATAAGTAGTCGGACATCTTCATAATTTCGAAGAATAGAATGCTGGAGTCGGCTAATAAAATATTTATTCACTTTCCAGCGGCCGCACTGTATATTTTTTCATAAGTAGAACGGTGCCGTATGCTTTACTTGGAACAGTATGCGATTTGTGTAACATTTTTCCTTTCTTTGAGTGGAAATAGTTTTTTTAGAAATAGAATAAACTGCGACGAAATCAAATAAAATGGGTATATATGTATAATTATAATAATAGTAGTTTGTATAATTCAACGAAAAAGTCATCTGTGCAGACAACGGCGTGAAAGGTGTCTCTGAAATCTTTTAAAAACCGACTAAACCCTTATCGCTCGAATAATTATCAGCCGTAGTGTACATCTACTAATTTAATAATAGTTTCTTATCAGACGTACTTATGTGCAAATTTCAGTGGTGTGACGAACTTGGTCGAGGTGTCAGTAACGGTGGTAATTATTAATTGGAAAGAATTTAAGATACGGACACGTGTTATAACGATATCCATTTCAAATCATGACTTCGGTGTGATATACTGATACACAAGGTTTTGCAACTGTTACTTTTTGCGTGGCTCGTCTACTGTAAACTTGGTTTATCGCTAACAGATGTTTAACACCGGCGGTATTGGGAACTGTTTGGTTCGAATAAGCGATGCGTGGCAATGCCAAAAACATACGTCGTTACGTGCACGTAAAAGAATCTTAATAAAATCATAAAAATAAATTATGATGTTCACTGCAAGTTATTTTTCAATTTGTTAGACTTTGCGTGCAACAATTGTGCAAAGCTTTGCTTCGCGTATCGTATGGAATCAAATTTGTAACATATCAACTCTTGATATTAAATGGCGAAAAAACGTTGAAATGTTGAATGCAAGGAAATGTAAAGTGTGGTACCATTCAAACACGAATACCTTTATGTTTTTTTAATTCGTCCGCTAGCTTGTATTTTCGTCGCGGTGTAATCATTCCTGGATCAAATATTTACTGCAACGTCCGACGCGTCGGATGAAGTCGTTCTCGAAACGAAATAACGTAGTTCTTCGTAGAAAGTCACGGAATTACACACTTCGGACGTGAAAGCTCCATTTGTCGCTTGCTTTTTCGCTTGCTGACAGCCGTCTCCTTTGTTCCGGTATGTGTTTCATCGATATCGATGAGTTTCTCGTAATTTCTCATAGCCGCGACAATAAGAGTAAATCGATACACGAACATATCTACCAATTGGTAAAAACGATTAGTTATTGGGTACTTTACCCTAATGCCTCCTTGAGTTTTATGGACTCCTCGTTTTGCTCATCACTCTGCCAGTCTGCCTTCAAAGACACACAAAGTCGTTAGAAGTTTCACCACCTAAAAACATCGAATGACTCGGAAAATTTTTCCTGCCTCCGGGGGTTTAACAGTTTGAACGAATTTGTCGATTCACGTGACATGCGCAACCAATTCTCGAAAATATTGCAACGCGGTCAATCGTTTTCCAATTGTGTCAGGTCAAGTGTTTAGATGTTTGAAAGAAATCATGTAAAAGGCATGTTTGAAAGAAATCAGCGATGGCTCGCATGTAGACGAGGCTAATTCAGTTTAGGTATTTGCTAACTGACAACTTCTTCAGACCATGAACCATTACTCTCCCACTCATTTAAATCTCAACATGTTTGACTGATCTTATAAGAATGTTGAACAAAATAAAAGTGCGGTACGTACCTACTCTTTGATTTTTTTTTCAGCATTGCTGTGAAGTCACCAATTTATCGGCTCAACCACATATTATTACGCTTTCTCGACGTTACATTTCTCTACTGCTATACGGTGACGCTTCAAAAACCGTTTTCTGTCTTTCCCATTTATTTGGCGCGACTGATTTGCAGTCAGATCGTATATTAAAGAGAAATTTGATGGATACGCGTGATTGACCGATTGTATTAATTCGACCATTTTTGTCATAGGTTGAATAAACCTGAAAGAGGTTCCGTGCCAGACAGTAATGCGGAAAATACGATCGCCTAAACAACAGCAACCGTTATAGCAAAATATGAAACAAGTCATTTTAACCCCTCAGTAATTTCCGCGTTAATCCTGCGAAACTGTTTACTCCGAGATCCCTCACGAAACAACATTTGTTTGAACAAAAGAACATGGATACATAACAAAGCCTTAGAAAAAATGATGTATCGAGTAAAATTGGCTGACAGAGTACACATGCTGCATTCGGGCGCAACACGGCCACTTTCCTCGTCCGTTCGACGCGTTCCCCAATGTCGGTGGTCGGTGGGTCCTCGAGGATAGTATCGTCTCCTCGTCCCTAGCCTCCCTGACGACCGGACCGAGCTCCGACAAGCGCGGTGACCACATACATAGGCCGACCCGACCAATCGCTCTCCTCTCTCGGCACGCGCATTCCCCTCTCCTCCGCACCATGGGCGCCTTATTCACGAAGAGACTTCGTCCGGCGTCTAGCGTCAGTTTGTGGCGAGACACTGCCCGTGTTGGCCGCAAAATTCTTCGTGTGTCTCGCTCGATCCTGACATTCACCACCGTCTCGAATCTTTCTCTCTCTCTCCCTCTCTCTCTCTCTCTTTTTCTCCCTCTGTCTCTCTCTCTCCCCCCTCCCCCTCACCCCTGGGCACGGCAACATTTTTGGGGCCCCGATCGTATCGATTCAGATCTCGCTTTGCAACGCGAGCGGGAGCGCGGGCGCATTCAATTACTCGCGTCTATAGCGAGTAGACGGAAGCAACAAGTCTGTCCCACTAGCAGCGATCCGCCACCCCTGAGAGGCGACAATCGCAGCGCGTCGGGATCATCGGTAGACGCTTTCTTCTCACACGGAAGAAGCGCCATTGAGAGGGCTACGTAATAACGCGCGTAACACCGTGAGAGACAGGGCAGACTTTCGGGTCGACGATGGTGCGGGCCGCGTCAGCGATTCCGACGCGAAGGACGATGAAGGTGCGATATTGACGACAGGACAGACCTAACCGAACAGAAACTCGTTCCTAGCGGAACGGCCAACGGGTGGGAGTGGAAGAAAAAAGAAGTGAGTCAATGCGGATGCGGGAGAGTGTCCGGTAGTAAGATACGAATCCAAGATGCAGATCCAACGTCCGTTGGCCGTCGATATCTCGCCACCGCGATCCTCGTGATCGTCCTTTCTTCGCGCGTCCTGTGGCCGGCGCTCGGACGTGACTGCGTGACACACAACGAGAAAGGAGGAAGGGAAATTGATCGGTGTGTGCCGACGGCTTTCGGCTGACGACGTCGAATTGCCGCGTGGAAAGGAGCACGAAAGTGGAGCTACTGCTGGTGTGGAAGGGAAGCAGCAGGAGAGCGAGCGAGGAGCATAAAGGATCCTGCTCCCTCCCGGCCGCGCTCGACGTGCATGCTTCGCGAAGGAAGAATTCGAAGCGCTCGCCGCTGCCGCCGCCGCCGTCGTCGCGGCAGCATCTGGCACGGATAATCGGAGAAGAAAGTTCTTCGCGTCTTCATGTCTCCCGCATCCGGCTCGAGGGGCACACGTCAGTCGTGCCCGCCGTCTCTCGATCATTCTATACAAGTCGTGCCCGGTCAACAGTGAAGTTTCCTTCGATCTTCATCAAACTGAACAAGTTTGCCGCGCGGCCCGCTCTCGGTGTGTCCAGTGTTTGTCGTTCGTGAAGGGGTTTATTATAGGATCAAAGGGTTGCACGCTGAACGGACGCTGAGAGAGTGTCTGCATAATGTCGAGACACGTGTTGACGTGATTTCATACTCTTCCGCTCGCCTCTTCCCATGCAGACGACCATCAGGCCCGAGATCTAGTCTCGAAATCGGGATTGAGACACACGTTTATTATGCTATAACAGAATTCGGCGGATTGAATGGCACGCTGCAGCCGAAGCTATTCCGACGGTTGCCGGGCAACGAAGAGACGCTGCTCAGCTTTACTCGTGAGTATTGTTCAATTCTTGTGGAACGTAACAATGCGAGATAGGTCGTTTCTGTGAAATTTGACAATTCATACATCTGACCCTCCAATTGCACCGTATATACATGTATGTACGTTGAAAGCATAAATTCGGCAATTGATACGTATTCTACAGCCTGATAAATGAACTTTTAAAAATAGGTACTTGTATTCGCGATATCGAAAGTCCTTGTTTGACCAAGAGTTGTGTTCTATAATGTATGCCACGGAGTGTAGAATAATATAAACTTCAACTTAATATGTAAAAATTCAGGGTAAACGGCAATGAATGAGACTAAGTAGGATTGGTGTCAGCGCAGAAAAATAATAAGAGCAGCTGTTCATACAAACTATATTTACCTCATTGAACCCCCTTTTCCAAGTACACACGTACACACACGTTCGAGCGATTTTCGAACAAATGAATACACGCGCAGCTCTTATTGTCCGGCACCCTTTGGTCTGTCGACTAGTATACAGTGAATTTTTAGTTGTGACGTTATCTCAAAGCTATTGTTTATAACATAACATATCGAACAGGATGTACTTAACGAACCCATGGAACGCCCGTAATCGTTGATCAAATAAGAAATTTTATGATAACACGGTTATACAATCGTATTCCGGTGTACGGTAGTTATTTCGAGCGCATGCTGTTATGGCAAACATCGATCGTAATACATCAATGAATAATAAAAATATTATATAATTATATGGACTTTTTATTCTTACTGTTGTGTTCCGAATTCCTCTGTAAAGTGGCTCTTATGTCGCATCATATGAGAATAATGTCCACATTACAGATTTTCTTTTCTGAATAATTACCTTGTATTTCATTATTTCACAATTTTTCCAAGACTACTGTAGCATTTTGCTTGTCGTTTCTTCGAAAACGAAGACTTATTCAGTAGCAACTCATTCGACATCTTCGCTTTCTTGTAGCACCGTCTGATTAAATATCAACATGCTTTTACGAATACTCCTGTATAGGAGGGTGCGTATTGACGGCTTCGGTTTCCTAAAATTACGTTTGAAAAGTCGTTCATAAAATTGTACACGCCTTTCATTAGAAGGATGTGAAAGTTGTGTTAATGAGAATAAAACAGTTGGTCGGTAATTTCGTTTCCATCGACGTGTCATTTTGTTCATGTACACATACGCTGCGCAATAGAAACACGCCCCGCGTCGACCGTTTTATAAAATGACAGAAAGAAGCGCGAAAACACAGACACGTTACACAGAATGATGAAACTGTTGGATGGTGCTGAAAAAGAAAGTAAAAATGGCTTGAAGAGTCAGTCAGTTATGAGTTATCCTGCGTTCACTTCCTGCTTGTTGAATCATAAAATATTCCACACTATTAACATACTGACAGGTTACAAAAGAAGAATCGATACGCTCATCAACGAAGCATTTCTGCATATTCCATGCTTCAATATTTAGAACGTGAAACGTGAGTCAAAGGACAAGGCGCACGAGGAACGACGTGAGGTAACTCATAGGGTGCAGATAGACATCTGGCGAGAATTATAATATAATGCACGCGCGGGTACGTAAGCGCAACGGCACCGAACAATCGTTGAGACACGCGTGTTTTGTAATTGCCCTCCGCGCATCAAGGCAACCGGCGCGGTGACGGATATCATTATTAACATAAGTGTCGCGAGCTTTCATTAGTCAACGAGGACTGTGGTCTATGCACGCATATACGTCGATATGTACATACGTAGACGTAACGAGGCATAATGTTTGCCTCCTACGAAAAATGGCTCTTCCTCGTTGGAACGACATCAGCGATGATATGCGTTTCGAGATTCACAGTGTGCACATACCGCCGCCGGATGACGAATTGCAACATCAAGGTACACGTGTTTCTTCTTGTGTATGTGCTCGTCGCACGGTGGGCGCGAAAAGCGAGAGAAAGAGTCGTCGTATAGGGAAGAGCTGGTCAGGTCGGTGGAACAGCAGATACGTGTCGTGATACACGTCATGATACAGACGCGTACTTTTGATCGTAACGGTTATACGACCCAACTATCGCCTCGCTTCTCTGACAAAGAGAGTCAATCGGACATGTTCTACGGCAATGGCCAACGAATCGGCGACATCGCTATCGACTGGCCGATCTCAAACTTCTTTCCGGCCAATCGCAGTCAAGTCACCGGAATTCGATAAAAAATGTTCAAACAGAACCGAAATTCTTTACACACAGTTTTACGAAATGCGTCTTGCACCGCTTATTCTAACTTCAGTTCTAATTATTATGCCTAACGCCTGTAACGCGAATAGGCAGTGTCGAACATATGTACGTTCTACATTTCTATCACTGGAAATAAGATCAGTATTGATATAAAGGACAGAGCGCGCGCGCTTATTCGTCAATGAGACAACGACGACATGCGTGCAGCCGACAATTTAAAGTGCCATTTGCTTCCTGTGGAAGGGAACAACGGCCTCGTTTCGACATTCAGCGTAGTGCCGTTAAGTATTCACGTGTAACCGGCCTAATTGCGAGATATACGTATTACTACAGGCTGATTCTGATGGGACAACCGATTCGATTTCCTCGTAACCCGTAGAGCGCCAAACACGTTTCAAAAAGTATGTGATGAAGTCATTGCTATTCGTGTATTTAAAATGTTATACTAACACCGAGAGAATACAAAATCGCTGATTCACAGAGAGGATTATAAGATGGCGCTCAGTAGTAACAATAAAACGAAGTCTCGCCACCCTGTCTTCATTATTTACAATTTTTAGTAAAAGCATCGTTCAGTCAAAAAGAAAATTAAATCGATCACTGTTTGAGAATCACCCTGTACACGTTGACAATTTTCTTCTTTCTTTCTCTTCTCCTTCTCTCTCACCCTGTCTCTGGTTCATTCAAACGTTCCATACCCACGTCATGTACATGTATGGGTACTGTACAGTCCACCGATCAATTCGTTAGTCCTTGATACCTACACGTTCAAATAGGTTTGTTCCCGAATGACAAACTTATTAAAAAACTTCTTGAAATACGCATGCAAATAATAGTCTAGCATCAGTAATGTACCATTGACCGGCCCATACAAGAATCAACAAATTCTTAAAGACCATTGCATTGAAAATAAGTAGAGTATGAACGAAAAACACAAAACAAGTTGAAAAAATGTAATTTTGTTTAAAACCTACTGTTTCGAAAACTGAGGGTGATTGAGACAAACGGGCTTCGGATTCGTGTTTAGACCATCAAAATCCATAAGAGTCAATTATAAATTTTGAAACACAAAATACGTGTTGCACGCCTATAAGCGGTACTGTACATAAATATGTACAGGCGTGTGTGCACCTGTGCACTTAGGCACTTGGCTGGATGCTGGCAAGGCGTTTAACATCGTTCGCTCGTACGGCACGTCGGATTCTTCGAAACTTGTCTCGGGCTGCGGAAGGATCGCACGTGGAGAAAGGCTTTCCACCTAAGCGTGCGCAGGCCACGTTCTGAATGCTGTCAGTCTCATTACGAACTTCTGCGGTATCTCTGTCTCTGCGGACATGTAATTGTGTAACACTGGCTGACCGTGATATTGAATTTCTGTCGCGTGGGCTTTGATACGACGAATAGTCGTAATGTGCAGTTGTTTGTTGCACGCTAAAATAGGGTGTTATGCGATGCTTAATCTGTACCGAACAATATAAGAATAATCCGATAAAATAAATTTTCGGTTAACGGTCTGTAAATGTGTGAATATAAGAAAAATTTCTTTGATGTTAGCGAGATTCATTCCTGCATCTTTCTAAAGTGAAAAATCGATGAATCTTGATGTTGCCTTCCGGAGAAAGCAAATAACGATGGTGAAAGAACTCGTGCAATTTCTTGCAAACTGTTGGAAATTACTGTCGATAAATCATCTGTGTGAATCTTATGATTTCTCTTCAGTGATTCGCGATTCACTTCGGGGGTAATAATTTGAAATTACAACTAATTTTTTTTACATAGATTTCTATAATTCATAAACGAAATGTTTCACTCACCTCGCCATTTCCTTTTATGTAATATGATTCCACGATATTTGCATTGAAACAGATGATGCCTATTAACAATTTTTTAGATAAACAAACTTTAAGCAATTAAACGCCGCCGTTATTTCCGCAGTTGCATTCGTGCATATGGGATGATGAATATGCACATAGTTGGAAGATACAATATTACGAATGTATATATGCATATGTGTACTATACCGTCTTGCGAATCAGATACACATTTATTCGCCACAGAAGTATTTGGACCGCGCAACACTTTCGTTGAAAAGAGAGTTAGCGCACACTCTTTATGCCAGACAGTCTTCTCGCGCTATAAATAATCGCTGCAGCATGATACGAATATCCCAATGTGAGTTTTCTCGCGCTTCCCGCGCGATAAGTCGGTGTTATACGCGCGCATTAATACTAATCGCTTGAAAGGAAATTCACAGCTGAAAATGAATGTGCTGCTTTTTTCTCCCAGCAATTACGAATTTTTAACGAATTTACTTGGGCTCCTTTCACACCATGATACAACGTAATTACGTACCCTCTAAAAATGGGTGTTATGGAACTTTAAAGATAAACGAAAATGTGGAATAACACCTCTTTCATGTCACATAATCATTTGCGTGCGAATAGGTATACGGGTTAAAAGGAGTACGGGAATTAGTATACCTGTCATACGGAATTTGAAAAGTTTTAAGGATATCAAGTTGTTTTGTGACGTTTTTTTTCGGGTGACAGTGCATGCAAAAGGAAAATTGCAGTGCCAAGAGTTCCGCTTCACACTGATTGTTCAGAGATGGATTATACGTTGATTATGTCTGACGTCAACGTTTTCATCATATATGGCTAGCGAACGTTCGTTGACACATACGATGCAAAAATGTATCTCACTATTTTTCGTCAGCTATTCGTTACCCAAGAATTGTGTCTCTATTTTAAGCATTTGGTTTTTCGGTAAAATGTCACATCACCGACCAATCCGATCAAATATCCGTCCAGTTTCGACAAAAACAACAACATTGTTCAAGGAATAAGGAAATTATCCGTACTTAATATGATAAATTCAACACGTAGACTGGATTCTCTTCATACGAGACTTTGTTGTAAAAGAAATCTAAACAAGAATTCAGATCTACATGTAGATTTCAATCAAAGTCAGGCAAAATTACAGAAAATAAGATCACTTAAAAATAAACACTATTATAACAAAATGTCAGAAAAATTTAATGTCAAAGTCAAAGTTATCTTATTTCTTGGATAGCGTTAGGGTTTATGTCAAAAGTACCATTGATGCTGACAATAAAATGACAGTGTATACAAATTCCCGAATACGTTGCTTGAAGTACCTTATGCCGCTTTTGACATAAGCTGATCAGTTTTTAACTCACATACAATAATTTACTCCTCGTTTCAGATATCGATTTTAGCCATTCTGCCATTAATAATAAAAGCAAGCAGTGTTCACATGCGTACATGTACCCACGTGTAAATGTACTCTGCGCAAGAGTACCGCAAACTCTGTTACATAAACAAGTCGGTTGCACGTGGTGTAACGCTCTCAACACTGAACGCTTTAAACTGCTCGTTCCACCGGAGGCTCATTGAAATGACCGGTATACCTGAATTCATTCAGGTTTTCACTCGTTCGTGAAACTCTCCGCGATAAGTGCGATCCATTTTTCCGCTCGAACCGGCAAAACGATAACATCCTGCTTATACATCTCGGCGCATGGATACAGAGTGATCCATAGTTCACAATACAACCGGAGACCGGGTGGATTCTTCGTGGGAAGATAAGGGTTTCTCATGCTCGTCAATAAACAACAACAATAATAATAATAATAAAACGAAAAACTTTCACAGTTGCGTAACTGGTTCGAAAATTGACAAAGCTCATACGAAATCCTTTTCCTTAAAATGGACCGCACCAAACAAATTGTCAAATTTTCCTTACACTCATTACGCAATACCTTGCGCTATATACGTACCTTAATTTACATTGCACGAATAACAGTGATCACAGGTGCATCTCCGCTATAAGCTGCATTTTATGCGCATACCGCGCGACCGCGAGTGTGTGCGTGCAAGTTTGACCGCGCCAGATCGTGCAATTAGGCTATTTACGCGCGAACACTTAACGGCACCGCGCCCGCGGTTTCAAGAGGCCGAGGCACACAGGACAGCACCGTTGCTCGGATCTGCAGGAAGCGGCGCCGACGAAACCGCTGGCATACTTGAATTCTTTTGACACTGAAAGTTTCAGGGTTGACGCGCCGCGCCGCACGGAATGGAATTTGCCGCCGCAATACGCGCGTACCGGAATCTGCTTCGCCAACATTCTCTCCCGGGATTCAATTATGAACGTGTAATTTCATCAATTCACTTCCAACTGTACCTGGAACTCATCAGGAATTTATTTTCTTCTATTTCTTTTCATCTCGCTCTCCTTTACTCTATAGTGATTTCAATATTTTTGAAAGAGCGAATAGGAGCGTGTAATATTGATCCTTTTGATCTTGGCATTAATCATCGAAAGTTAATCACTCTCGAAAACTCTCGTCTCGGAATATTGCCTAATAATACTTTAATTTAATTTACGAAGTCCATGATATTACGTTATTAAGAGAACGCAGTCGACGGGGCACCTGGTGCTTTGTAAACCTTTGTCGTTCGAGGTATGCTTGATAGAAATGATACGTAAATTCCATTCGAATTGTCTCCTTCAATGGTACGGTTGCCGCCTCGCAACGCCTACATTTAATTCCGCGCATAGCTATCTCCGAGGTGTCGAGCGTCTAACAGTTTGCACTCTCCGATTCAGGCTGCGAGACACGCTTACAATTAGTACGGATAAAGGCTTCCTCTTCACTTGCATATCATTTTGATATTCTCGATTAATGTATCCTTTATTCAAAATAACACGTTAATTCTCATTACGGTATAGTATGAGATTCACGTTCACTATTAATAGGAGTAAAAATTTTCTATTTACTCGCATGTCCTTTTGTACACCACCATTAGGGTATTCTTTATTCGAAATGAAACGTTAATTTTCACTTACGGTTTAGTATGGAAGTCACGTTTTCAATTAATGAGGGTAAGCTCACCCTTTATTTGCATATCATTTGGAAATCAATGTACGTGCCGTGCCAACAAATATTTCTATTTACTCGTTTTCGCTTCTGAATCTTCGAATGGTAGGTTGAAAATAATGTGTAAAAATGATTTGACGACACTGCATGTCCCTATGGATTATGGTCACGTAGTAAAATTGAATCGATTGTAAAGTTGAATGCTAAGCGAAGATTGCGTGACTTCTGATAATATGCACGATTATGAATCCACTCTGTACATCGTTCGCGATTATCTTCTGATTCACTGTCTACTTCCGACGATGCATCATAAGCGCTGCACGAGCTTTTTTAATTTCCTTGCGGCTTACGTTATCAGCGAAGTACTCCGAGCCAGCGTTGCCGCAGTTAACATCATAATTGACTACAATTTCTTATTCAAGCCGTCTCCGTATGTAGCACCGAAGTAAGCTTTACCTTGAATGACTGCTTTTTACATAATTAGCTGTGGAAGAAAAATTCTATGTTTTGCCAGCTTACACGACTTAGTATCGGGTATCGTTATACTTACAAAGTCGCGTAATGGCATAGACATTACGGCTACTTGTAACGCTGTGGCGCCGCTGTAATATTAATTAACCAAAGTAACTTCTGAGTTTTCACCTATCATTTATCGAACTCAGATTGAATATTAGATGCTTGTGAAAAGTGTGGGTAGTTTTGTACAATCCTACAGAATGATCTGATGGAAAAATATAGTTTGACACCTGTCGCTCGTATTATGTCGGCAACCGGCAACGGCAGACGATGTTGCGTGGCACCATCAACAGCCAGCCAGCCGCTCGTAGTCTCGCTCTCGAATCACAAGGAAGATCGACGGAGCCGCGAAAGATCTGTGAGCGGTGAAATCGTCGACTCGACACGTTTCCCCTCTCCTCCTTCCTCTTCTCTGCGCTAGAGCTGCTGTGCCCCCCACTCCTCACCACGCCACAATTAGGGTTAATTAGCACGCGTAAGCGAGAAATAGCAATTGGAGCAAGTAAGTATAGCAACACGGCATCGCCTCGCTCTCTCCACTCGAACTTTCCACGAAATTCTCTTCTCGCGCGCCACCGCTTATTATTGTATTTTTCTCTCTCATCCTCCTCGCTCTCTCCTTCTCTACGGGAATCATCGTCTGATTAACCCATTTATTTTTTCTTGCGATAATTCGATTGTTGGATTATCCAGAAAGATGATCTCAACAGGTTTCCATACATGCAAAAATGTCGAGAATGCAAAAATTCCCGCTCGCTAGGCGGTTAGGACATATGGATTGCGAGTTCTGGAGGAAGATATGACGTGCTGGTGGGCGTGGGCGTGCACATAAGACTTTTAGCCGATCTCCTCCCTCTCCCGAGTCTCCTTTTGTCGGACCGAGCTTTCGTCGGATAGCTGAAGAACGGAGCTGCCGCTTCATTAAGCGTCGTCGATCGCGTTCGGCTAATTATCCGCGACTTGGTTCGCTCGCGGAAGTATTCCGCGAAGAAGAGGGAATTAAAAGTTTGACGTGCCGCTTATCCGCGCTCGGGCATAATGGATGTTTTCGATATGAGAGCGCGAGGAAATATGAATCTCTCGCTCGCCGTTCCGGCGTCCGTGAAACTACTACTGCCGAGTGCCGGGTGAAGTTGATCAGAGCAAAGTTACGGGCTATTTATGCCCTTCGGAATTACGAGCCAGTTCCTCGACTTTTATGAACCTCCGCTTAGAGGAACTTTGCCACCCCCGTCGTAAAGCGCGCATTAATTCACCCTAACGTTTAAAGATGACTCCACTGCATCTTCCTTCCATAAATATTCGCACGCTTCGCGTATATACATACTTGGCTGTATATAATTGTCCCCACCCTCCCGCGGCTTGTAAACAAGTACGATTGTCTCCGCGGGTTGTTTGGCGCACTTTTGTAATATCATAGCTCGTCCGCCGCTTCTGTCTGTCATCCGAGAGCCCGCGACGGTAGTACTTCAATTTACGTGCGACGCGTAATTTCAGAAGGGAAGCGATCATTTCGCTAGTCTCTAACGTGTCTTCCGGTATTAGCTTCGTGACTCTTCATCGACGGATTGTTATTTACCGTCTGCCCGGCGATAAGGTCATTTTTATATTTTATAATATCGTGGAAACCTTCGTCCACAAACCGATTTCCGTGCTGTCGACACACGTCACAGAGACTGGTTAATTCCTGTAATCCGTTACGCTGTAAGATGTAGCAAGAAGGTTGACAGAGAAAAATATGTCTTTTTTTCATTTCGCTTCTGACACTTTTGTTGCGCGTGTACGTACTCTAACGGGTTCGTAAAAAATAATAATATAATCAAACCGAGTAGCAGCGTCCATATGCATAAATAATTGCTTCAAATAAACATCATGACTTTTACACACGCACGTGTGTCACGGCATTAGAATTGTTACAAGTAACGCGTTAATGTTATATATGTATGTATGGATGTAGGTGAATAATCAAACTCACTGTCTGAACAGTACGATCAGAACATGACTGCCATTCAGGTTCTCACTTCAACACTAACTCGCTGCGCGAAAAAGGAACTGGCACGTACCGAGCTCTTTTTTCGTATCGCACAATCGGGAACGCACTTAATGTCGATGAAAGAAACAAAAAATTGCACAAGTAACAGAATATCGGGGTACCGTTAGACGAGGAAAAACAATAATTCCTGAATCAATGGCAAATCGGCTGAAATAAAACTGCGATGTTTCGCACGTTCCCGTATGAGAGGTTGCTTGTAATGTACGGAATTACTTAGCGGTTCCCGACATAACGGAAATTGTCGGAAGACTGGCGTAATGGATGTCTGTGAGATAGCGTTTCTAAGAAAATCGTACTGATCAATCAGGCAAACGTATGCCTAACACATAACTGTACAGGGTGGCTTTGAAAAAGATGGTTTGCTTTTTTTTCGGGGGAACAGATTCGACGAATGCAATGCAATAGAAGAAGTTCTGCTAACACTATCTTGCAGAATATTAAATTGGTTAGATTATTCTATGTTTCTGACGACAAATATTTGACTGGAGTTATCATGAATTTTTACAGTTACATTTTACACTTACAGTTACCATTAACGTTAAATAAAAATTGTTTTTGAAGAATATTTAACGATCCATTAGAATTGCACTATATCATTGGCTACTTTATCACTGTATATTATGTTAATATTTGAATCGCAGGGGACAGTTTACTGACCACTAATGTATGCAAACATATTATCCATTGCACCCCAAACATGAAAGCCTACCGATACAGTCATAAGCCTAGACAGTGAGTCATATCTGTGCCGTTCGAGAATTCATTAGCGTTTGAAACATTACCAATGTTACACACTCTTACGCTTGGCAATTTCATTAATTACATCTATCTCATATTGGCCGTTCTTTAATTGCATTTATATTATATTGGTAGTTTCCTTAATTACCTTTCGGATCTCATCTTGATAGAACGTACTTTTTCTGGTAAGTAGCGCCCTCAGAATCTTCTGCTTTTCAGGTGCCCGAACACAAGAAACGACATTTTAATCAATGATGAACACTAAAAATTATTTATTGACCCTTTATCAGTTATTTCATATATGTAACGATCAGATTACAATTAAACATGTAGTTAATAATGTGTTATGATGGAAATGAAGCGGCAATAGTTATATTTTTCAGGGTATTTTTTCCTGGCATCGATCTCTTACAAGCCATTCCCAACCACGCTATGTATCACCACGTTACGCGGATTAATGAGTTTCGTCGTAAATTTTTGTTTTTGAAACCGAAAACTTAGCGATTCGTACGTCGCGAACTGAATAAATTTATGGTTGCAAATTTGAAGATCGCTTAGCGGGACTGGAGAGCGGCAATCACGTATGTTGATAATACCGTAATAAACCGCATGATCATGGAAAAAATCGACGATCGTCGAAATCAGCAACCTTGTACTTTCGAATCGGGTGCAGTAACTTGTGCTCAGGCAGAAACTCGTGACCTTCTGGAATGAGTTTATGTATATTTATCGAGCGAAAATACGCCTTAGCAGACGGATTTGAAGGATCAAAGAAATGTGAAGGATTTACGGTCTCGCATATCCGTATATTAGTTTATTGCACTCGTACGTCAAGTTACCACGAACATATACTATTTTCAAGAAGATTTCTGTTATAAGTACTATTTTCATATAATTACTTTGAAGCTGTTGGTATACTCGTTTCTCACATCCGTTGCACAAGATATCTCTCTATTGTTACGGAAAATCACGGTAATGAAGTATCAGATATCAGGACACATTGCGACGTATGTACATACATATGTACATATGAATCTGATTTTTATCTGAAAGATGTCTTTCGTCTTCGTGTGCGGTGTCGACAAGAATAGGAAGGATCTCACGGGATATTTCCGGAACTGCCCGATGTGTTCGTGTACTGACGTTCTTCTGATAAAGCCATATATACGGGCCCATATATTCAGTCCAGTTTTACAGGATATGCGAGTAGAGACAGTGCGATGAACATTTTCTAAACTTCATTCGTTTTTCTGTCTTGTCGTAAAAATTCAATCATTCTCATCACCTATTCTTGGAATGGTTGTTGGTTGGTATGGTTAGAATCCAGTAAAGATACACTCTCGTAGCTCTGAGATGTAACACAATTATCTTTGCTCCCGAATTGTCTATAATTAACATCTACCTACATATTCAGTTTCAACGTGTCCTACTGTCTGAAATAAAGCAAATAATGCGGCTTACAAGCGTACACCACGCTTACCGGACTGTTCTAGAACGGATATTTGCCTCCGCGCACTAAGGTCTATGCTACAAAACGTTCCAGTGGGAAGTAAATAATGCTGCTTGAAAGCATAAAATAATTACATCCGTCCAAATTTCTGCGCACACTGTTCTATGCATTGCGAAATGTTTCTGCAAAGAGCAAATAATGCAGCTTAATTGTAAGTGTACGAAGTAGCTGCTCATATCCGGAGGTTACTGAATTGTTAGCTGCCTGCACATTGAATTGCACCTACGTAACCAAATATAGGTACATAGCTGCAGAAAGCCAGTAATGCAGTTCGAGTGCATGAAATGGCTACGTTCTCTCAACAGCGAGATAAGTAAAATTCTGTGGAACAGTAGCATAAAATTGCGATGTCGTGGACATTTTACAATTTTCGTAAGAATCGCCTCTAAATTGCAATTGCGCGACACTAACAATAAAAGTTGTCCGACAAAGAACTTCTCATCGTTAGTGACAGCAGGGGAAGTAATTTTCTTAATTGTTCGTAAAACACCAGGTACCTTTAGAACACTTTCTTATTATTAGTGCAAAAATATCATGGCCTTTCTTTGAACAGACGCATTTAAGTTACAGCGTCGCCGCCACCGCCGCGTTTCTCTTGATAAGAAAAACACTAACATATGCCTGGTTAGAATAAATAGCGACACATAGGTTCTCGAGCATCCAATGTATAGTATGATACCAGCGTATTTCCTGATAACACTGCTTTTGCCGGAGTTGTCGGTGAAAAGATACGTGGAGACCCGATTTAAGTTTCTCATTTGCGATTTTCACGATTAGAGAAAGCCATTTTAACGTGAGGCCTTTTATTGGCGGTGTTAACCCTGGAACAAGAAGAACTAGAATATTACGTGACGTCTAAGAAATTATCGAGATTGAAGATATTCTGTATTCCGCAAAGAGTTCAATTACTGAGCTGTTATATGTGCCGCTGATTATGAAACTGATCTAAGTCAGCAATCTAAAAAACGGAATTTTTCATTTTTTGTTTTTGGTGTCTGATTTACAGGACATTCACCTGCACACAATATGTTCCGTGCGGCAGGAATCGTTTACTGATCTTTTCCGTATGACGTTAACGTACAGCTACAGAGAATAAAAACGTTTATGTACATGTCGTGTGTGACTCAACTGAATCTAGTGCCCGTAACATTCTCGAAGCACGTGTTACGGGCGGATACAATCGTGTCACAATGTGGTCGCCGTACAATTGGCAAGGTTTCGCACTTTCACTTAGATTTGTCAAACTCTATGGAACAAAGTACAATTTGCTGGTTAAATATGTGCGCATTCTCGAATGGCCGATTAGAACAGGCCTTCCGAGGGAATGATTGATGAGACACACGCACTATATTGCAAACGTTACCATAGCCAAAGGAAACTACAAATGCCGCGGGTTCGTATTTCGCATCTAATGTCATTGTCGAATAGGTGCTAGAATGCAGTTGGAAGGTGGTGAAAGAAGATTGTTTTGCGTTATCAATCTTTGAACTTTTACGAAGTTTCCGTAGTCGTCGAGGTGCACTCAGTCGTTGAGGCGTTAAAATAGGAATTGAATAATGCACACGTTGTCTGCTCACGATTCCCCTGGAGCGAAACGCATAACTATCGAAATACTATTGCCGTGCATCAGTCCATCGAAGCGGCGCGCAGGGCGAAGGTTGATCGCGAATCGCGAGGTGTCGCGGTGTGGCGTGGCCGGCCAATGCTGAGTCGGGCGGGCGAACTGTGCAAAAGGTGAAAAACGTTTGGTCCATCAACATAACCGGTTCCGCGTGCACGAGTATATCTCCGACCCCGACGCGCCCTCTCGTCTCTCTTTCTCCCCGGTTTGTCTTGTCGATCCCCGGGCAACGGGGTTTCGTCGTCGACAGGGTCGCTCGCTTTCCTCATGATAATCGACCGACTACTACTACCGGTCGTGGGTATAGTATCCTTGTACAGTTAAGGACATTAACTCTCGTTTCTTGTTCTCTCAGGCGCGCCCAGGGGGGAACGAGAGCGTTCCCTGCCTCCTTTGACCAATAACGATTATCGTTATTGAGGAAACCACGGCGACACTCGCCGTTCACTTCGTGCTCTTCTCTCACGATAAGGGAGTGGCGAGAGAGGGAGAGAGCCGGAGAACGGGTTGTGAGCAGTAGCGATGGGACCAAGTTCAATATTATGTACTCATGGCGTATCGATCGACCGATGAAATTCAAGCGATACGCCAAGACTCATTCGACTGGAACCTTCGTGTATATTCGCACGTCATTATTTCTCCCTTAGAGCGCATTTCTCAATATCTCCGAATCTGATCTTGAAAATATTGCTCACTGGTGCGACAGAAACAATATGTCTCTCTCAATACGGATAAATGCCAGATTTTCAGCTTCTCTAAGTACTGTTTGATTTGCAACTAAGTTTCACTTCTCACTATCACAATATTGCCAAAGCAGCTTCTCGTCATCTGGGCTTCATAAAACGGTTCTCCAGAGACCACAGATTCGCGCACTCTCAAAACACTTTTCACCGCTATAGTTATTATATTGGCACTCCTATGCACCGTTTCTGCCACGATTACTCGTTTCGTTTAAGCGCTCCTCTAAGTTAATTACAAATATTATCATAGATCATCATAAGATCATGTGGATCGACTGAGTTAGGTCTGGGTTAGACGGATAAAAGAACGAGCCGCGACGATTTCGCGCGTCCGGCTGTGGACGAATGACAAAACTGGTACCCCGATTACTTCGTCTCGCTGTTCACGCTCTAGTAACATTTCGCTAATCGACTCGCCTCGTTACTGCGTATCGTCGTCGTCAGTCAGTCAGATGCGCCGCAAATCGCGCAAATTTCAGTTCGTCTCGATGCTTTTATGAGCCCCCGGGGTAACTTAGATTATGCACCGGCGCGATGTAATAATTGGCATTAGCGTGCGCGCGCGTGTGTATGTGACTCTTTCGTTTTGCGATGCTCTTATAATTAGACATGGCGATAAGGATACGCTTTAGGCCGTGGGAATCTCACCGCGATGTGTTTACGAATAGTCTGCGAGTCATAAAGTAAGATCGGTATCGGCACACATGAGTCATGTTTTTTGGTGCGTCTCGTACGATAAGAATTAGCTTAAGGCAAGGCTTAAAAGGTGCAATATTTCGTGCAACGCAAATTTACACAGCGGCGGCGTTGACAAAGCACTGCCTTCAATATAGATCAGTCTTCTTTTCTCAAGAACGCATGCCTTAGATCAGTGATCAGCAGCACGATGTCTATCGCGATCAATTCGTACAGTGCTTGGTTGTTGAGTATTACAATAATCATGTTACGGTGATTCGTCAAGTTTTGGTCAAATCTGTTTTCATCAGCATGCACTTTCACCGACCGAAATATTCTTTTTAACAATTTCAATTGGGTTGTGCAGCGTTCGGTTAAGACAAGGTTTGACTGCAATCAGTTTGACAATTTTCCGATCACAACTTCATACCTTGCACGTGAAGTAGGTTATCTTCGTTTTCTGTTAGCTCTTCAATTTGAGTAGCTGAAAATTTGTGTCACAAAGCACGTTTCAGTGGGCAGAACAAACAGTTACATCTAGAACAGCATTTAGAAAGCTTGGCACCTAAGACCGTCAAATACTGTTGTTAGTATGTAACAGACGCAAAACTTACATTGTAAAACGTAAGTCGTGAGTGTAGATTGGAAACGTAGACAGATTTGCAATGTAGACATTCTGAGCGTACTGGCATGCGATGCATGTGTCCTGGGTGGTATTCACACATAGGTAGTAATAATGGAATCAACTCAGTGTGCCTATAATTAAGTAGATTGCAGGTGCCGTCGCTATAGTACATATAAGGCGTTTCGTAAAACTCGACCACCTGAAACATCTCCGCTGCTATTGAGGATGCGCAACCAGCGCAATCATGTCTAAAGACAAATCAAATGCACGAATACACATTATTCCTGACAAAACCGGTTTGTAAAGGTTCTTATTTGTAATTTGGTAAAATGCCCATGAATTTCGACTTTTTTCTGTTGAAGATCCTTCAAATGTCAACAGTTCCACATAAAACGAAAGCTGTGTTATTTCGTTAAAAAAATATGTAAATAACTTTTATATGTCGACAAAAAATTAATTTTGACATTTTGCTAATCATAACCACTGGATAATCGGACCTTGGAAACAAATTATTTCGTCCTTAGAAATGTGTCCGCATCGTTGGGAAGTAACGGAGATATTTCAAATGCCGAAGTTGAGCAAACCACCCCGTATGTGCCATGCACACTCGTGCATTATGCATTGCACACTTCTACCGTCCCATTATATGGAAGGAATTTTGAAGGAGAAGGCTATTGCGGCGCACATTATAAACATGATGCAGACGGTTGATTGGCCTAGAACCTGATGCTATTTGAATCTAATATTGCATCGATCTTGAAAGCGCCGCAGCTTAAATTAGCATCATAATTTATCAGCATTTGAAATGATCTATACCGTTGTTATTGCGGCATGTAACATGGTAATATGGAATCTTACGATGTCACATGCGTCCTGCGATAGCAAGAAGATACGAAGTGTGAAATTACGTACTGCTCACGATATTACATTTGAAAGCATAACTTACATGCATTGCATAAACAAGACAACGCAACACATATCTTGCCACTTTATCACGATTGCTTCCGGCTATTGGTATCTTCCTATAAATATCGACACGAATCAAGATGGAGGCAGAACGGATAATGGATGATGTTTTAATTGATTCTTAACGATTTATGGTCATCGCTGATACGTTATGCTACCGATATGTCTATATTGCGATCAATGAAACACGTTACAAGCTCGTAAAATAATCTTTTCCACGATGCAAAACGACGGTTCGACTGGCCGTATTTTCAAATTATTCTTCTACTGATGTACCGATAATGAGCTAAGAAATCTTCCCGTTGAATCGAATTATCAAACGTCAACTTATCACCAATATTACTTCCGGGTTGTACGCTTGATTCTCACTGCGTCAGGTTAGCGTTAGTTTTGAATAGTCTCTGATATTTTATTGTGCAGAACGGAGCGACCAGTAACGACCTTGACAGATCCTATTAGAGTCTCATGAAACTTTCGACACATTCCACTCGCGATCGGCTTGATATATTCCGATTCGTGCCATAAAACATAATCAATGTTAATGGGACATACATATGTCCTTTCTTATTAAGTGGCCTTTGTATAATCAGACGCATTTATAAATCAACACGGTCCGATAAGATACTTTGCGCTCGTATATTCCTATGTATGATCCTGGTACATGACTCATCATCCGTTACCGCGTTGATTCGACTTAATGACGTTTAGAAACGTTGGGTCGGCCGCCCGACTGATAAAATAATCTTATATATCTGCCAAACTTGGAAGGTGTAGCAGTAGCGTCGTTCTACGCCACAAGGCAGTCGCAGGAGGATAAGTTTAATCTGTAAGGGTTGAGAAGTTTCAACTATTATTAAAGTGTAAGAAACTGCACTCGGCCATTCGAACCAAAACCTATGCACTAAGGCACAGAGATAATTTATGACGTGGGGAAGGTTTCAAGTGTCGGGCGGCAGAGACCTAGCTGGGATACTAACCCTTGTGTGCTGAATGCGTTCCAACGCAACGTATTTCTTTTAACAGGCGAGTTACTGATCGGACGTATTTTAAGCATTATAGTTTTACTTGGAAATATTTTCTTGGAAAATGGTCAAATACAAGAAAAGATATTGCGATGCAAGAACGCATAGACACTGATTTCTCCTTTTATGAATAATGCAAGCGGAACATGATTGTCGAAGAAGCACTTGTTGTAGAATTCTGACATTTATAATAGTACCTTATTGCTACGGCTCATCAATTGAGGTCAACAACTACTGATATTATACGTTGCGGTTTTTCCCCTGCGATTGGATCCGATAGAAGAATCATTTAGTAACATTTATGCTCTACGTATTGACCAATACGTGACAGTAAATGTATGTTATGTAAACGGAACAGAGTCAAAGAAAAGAAAAAAAGTGGGGCAGTCGTTCAAGAACTCGTCGGTCACTCGATTGATCATGGTCAAGCGTAGCAGTCGGAATTCCTAACAAGAATAACAGTTGCTACTTTATTATACGCGTCCATTTACATACAGTGAGGAATTGCTCATAGAGCACGATACTACAAGTAATGCTGCCAAAGTTCGGTCACAGATACACGTAGTATGTACTAGACTAGTATTGTGTTAGCAGATAATACAGATGGGGATTGCACAAACCATGAAATGACAATATTCGACACATTATACAACGTTGAGAAATGTAGAGCCCCATATTACATAGACTTTGAAAGCATGCGTGACAAATCGAATGAAGACAGCGGTAAATAATAATAGAAGCTATTTAACAGTTTGCAAATCACACTACCATCATGAATTCTCTTACGAAACGTTCTAGTTCTACCTATCCCTTCCGTATGCATTTGACACCAGTGGCCGTCGTGGCCGAAAGCATACTCCGCAACTGACGTGAAAATCGTTGATTTCAGATGTAAAAGGCAGAAGACGCTGCCTGGTCCATTGTCCGCTTTAGAAGCCGAAGCGGAAGGAAGCCTTAGCAGCGAGGGTTGAGAGAGAGAGAGGGTGACAGGGGGAGGGGGAGAGGGAGGGACAGTAGGATCCGAACGATCTATTGTTAGCAGAGATTAGCGCGCTTCGCGCTCTCCCAGAAGAGAAGATGCTGCAGAGCTGCTCGGGCGGGACGTCGAGATGCGCCCGACGCGCGTTCGTCTTCGTGTTCGTGTGGGGTCTGGTGATGATAGCGGTGGTGCAGTTTCGTCATGCCGAGAACAGCGTGATGCGGGAGACGCCGACGGCGGGCGGCGAGGAGGAGGCCGAGGCCGAGACGTCGAGCGACGACGCATGGTCGTACAGTGAGCGAGGAGGAGCGGGCAGCTCGAACGCCGGCCTCGGACTCTCGCGCTACCTGCTTCAGCGGGCCAGCAATCTCGACTCGAGCTTCTCCAACTCCGGCGGCGCGTCTTCCGGCCTCCTCACGACCTTAACGACCCTCCGCAATGGCATTTCCGCGGCGACGAGGAATCCTCTCGACCTTGAGCCGCGACTGGACAAGAGGCCGGCGCGGACGGAGGACGAGCTGATACGGGAGATCGAGGAGCTACTCCCGAGCCTGCCGCTCTCCTATTGGAACAAGAACAGCAAGTTCGCGGCGTCCGGGAAGGCGGTGAAGACGAGCGACGGCTGCACCGCTCTCCGCTATCCCTCGATTTTCGATCTCGAATTCAATAACGTCTATTGGCAGACGATGAGGACGAGCAACGGTACGTTTCAGCTTTTCGGCGCGTTCTACGATCGGCGGAAACTCTCCAAGATAGGTCCAGCGATCAGGATCGTCGGTATGATCGATCGGATCGAGCCGACCTTAAAAACTTATTGCCAGTTGTGGTACGACGGCGAGCGGGAGCCGAAGGTCGTCGACACTCTCGAGTACAAGTATATCTGGTACCCGAAGTGGGGCAACTACAAGCAGGGCATTTATCAGCCGTACGTGATAGCTTGCAAAGTGCCCCAGTCGCACTGGGCCAAGGGCCCGCCCGCTTCCGTTTCCATGGTCGAGAGGCCCTGCGACACGGCGACCAACAATCTCAGGGTCATATACAATAAGCCCGAACGGAAAAAGGACTTTGCCGTGTGCGTGAAGGGCCTCGATTTCCTTCACGAGGATCTCTCCGTCAGACTCGTCGAGTGGATCGAGCTGATCACGCTCCTCGGCGCGGACAAGATCTTCTTCTACAAGCTTCAGGTGCATCCAAACGTGACGAAGGTCCTCGATCATTATCAGAGGCTCGACAAGGTTCACGTGACTCACCTCACGCTGCCCGGGGGCCAGCCGAACGTACCCGCCTTCCAGCACATGTACCTCACCAAGAAGACCAATCACAAGAGGCAGAACGAGCTGATACCCTACAACGACTGTCTCTACAAGCACATGTACGAGTACGAGTACATCGCCTTGCTCGACGTCGACGAGGTCATTATGCCCGTGAAGGATGCCACTTGGCAGGATCTAATGAAGAGGGTACTGCCAAAGGCGTTCAAAATACGGAACGAAACCCGTGCCTCTTACAATGTGCGCAACGTGTACTTCCTTGATGACCTGCTGCAGTCTCATGGCCACTTCAAGGACATACCCAAGTGAGTCGGATATCTCCTGGCTTTCACGGCCTGTAATCGACCGAGTCGTTGCCCGAGCTGTGCTTCTTGTCTTTTATGTTTCCTTTTCTCTCTCTCTCTCTCTCTATCTCTATCTCTCTCTCCCTCCGTCTTCCACTCGCACGCTCGCGCTCGCTCTATGCTTGCTCTCATACACACTCTCTCCTACTGTAATAACACTCGACCTTATCGCGATCGATCTATCAGCTAGGATAAACGTAATCAAATATACGTTCGAGAGCCGGTGTTAGATTCGATATTGGTTCGCAAGGTTTTTATCGCCTGTGTCGGCGATTTTTTGTTCTCGTCCGTGCGGCTTTGAAAATCACTCAATGATCTTGTAACTTGATATTGGAGTACTTGGTTGACATTCGTCTACGAGCAACTAGATTTGCCCGCTACCCGTTATAGATCTACTTTCTAAATGTTCTACAGACTCGCGTCTCCTTCTGTACGTTGTTTTTAACAGATTTCTCCAAACACCGTCTTGCATATGCCTTTTTTTGTCATTTTTACTCCGTCAAGCACGCACTACTCTTTCCCGCGGAAAGAAGAATTATTCCGTTCCACCGAGTCTAACGAATAAAGGTTAAGATACCCGTAGTATTGTTAGGCGGCCCGCAAGGTGGACAGAACAGATTAACGTGGCCCGTGGAAGTAAGAAAAGTCGCGGGCCAGTATCGACGTGCCGGCAGACTGGCTCGGCCTAAAATAGAAACGGCAACTTACGGCGCTCCTTTTGCGTAGGTACATGCACATGCTGCAGCACGTCTACCGTTCGAAGAACTTCACAAAGCCAAACCAGTACATCAAGTGCTTCCACAATCCTGAGCGGGTCGTCACACTGCACAACCACTTCCCTCTGGCCTGTCTGGGTGCTGGATGTACCAGTTACCCGATTGAGACGGAAGACGCTCAGCTTCAGCATTACAGAGCGGACTGCGTGAAGTCACTGAAGAAGACCTGTATCGAATATCGCGAGAACAGCGTGATGGACACGACGCTTTGGCGATACAAGGATCAGCTCGTGCAGCGGGTCACGGACACCCTCGAGACTTTGGGATTCTTCGGACCCAGCTAGCAGCGTCAACGTGAGAACGTTCTCTCGATAACGAACGTCGTCATTCTGTCGTCGAGGCTCTCGATGCTTTCACTTTTCGTAACAATCGTTTATCTATTCATATGTTCTCTCAGGTGCTCGGCAGTAGGAAGAAGTGTCTGCTGCTCGATCACCAAGCGGAAGGAAGGGCGTTAAGTCCGACGACGGAAACATCTTGCTCCTCACATTTCCAGGCAAAGGTCGGAAACAACCGGTTCGATGACTTGTAATTGATTAGCCAGACGGTCGCGACCGTACGCCGCGAGCCGGTTCGATTGAATGGTCAACGTTTCCGACTATTGTCCGCGCCATTTGCTGGAAGTACTATAGTTTCCTCTGTGTTCACGTTCGCTGACTCCCTACGTCTTGCTTTGCTCTATCTGTGCACGTTGTGAAGTCTCTGTGCATTCTATGCCATGTACAAGAATCTTGAGAAAATGTTTTCTTTTCGAAATGTCCCTATACGAAAAGAAATGTGACCTATCAATTCGATGAATTCTTTCATACGGAACCACCGTGTTGTATTTATCTTTTCATCATACCGCCACTTACAAGTCACCCAGTAGGATAATATACTCGCCTGACAACTGCTAATTGTGTACAGCAATGAAAAACAATGTTCCAAGTACCATCATTAAAGGTATATACCGTGAACTTAGTGCACATACACGGTGCAACCAAGTTGTATTCACAACGTGCACACGGTCCGTAAGACGTATTCCGCGGGAGATCTATAAAGATAGGGAAAATATGAAATCGTAACCGTGATAGTCCGCGAAGCGACAAATTTCGTCGCACCGTGGACGGTGCTTATCATCGCACGAATCAACGAGAAAGCAATTTTGCTCAAGATAGGATATCGTCTCTAACTTAGCGCGCTAATTGTTGGTCTTCCCCATCGGACGGATAGCCCAATAATACGTACTGTCACTTTTGTCGCGGGCGTTTTTACGTGTCTAATGGTTGTCACCCAATTAACGGCTTCTCTTTGCTGGATTGCTTCCTTTATCCTTCACAAGTCGACTTACCACAATTGATAACACAGCGCACTGACGTAAAGAGCTATCCGTCTGAACGAGCACAATGGCGACAGCGTCAATGCTTATTAAACTACCGCGCGGACTTTTGTTCAGGCAACCATAATAGAGGTTTACAAGTTACGCCGTTTAAAACCACTCGCTTCGTTTTAATTAAAGCAACGATCATTGCGGAGTCATTGACAGTTCGGTGTTCGGTTGAAGCTTAAAACCGCTGAATATCCTGTTCTGCGCCTTTGCCTTTTCCTCTTCGTCGATACTCCTTGAAGCTGGCTCAACTTTCTGCGGCAAAAAAAAATCATAGTCATTGACGGTTTCGTGAATTTTCTACGATCTATCGCCGCACTCTATTCGCTTTCATGAAACACCCTGAATCCTATTATGGTAGGGACACACTATTGTCACGTGACGTGACTAACTTCAATCATCCTCGTGATCATTGTTTGACATGCTTCGAACAAAACGAGGCATTGTTCTTCTTCCTCTTATGCTCTTATTGTAATGCGTCCGGTGTGTCGAACGGTCACATATTTCGCATTTTGTATTGTCCAAACGATTTAGTGCCGCTTATCGCCGTTACGTATGATCGTAGATAAAACGGTGAAATGTGCATTGGTGGTCTGACGAGATTACATTATTTCCAAACGGTTGCTTGTAAAGCTTCTAAATCGTTATCACAGTATGTTAAGACTCTAACTGAACGAACACCGGCTAAAGTAAATAGAATGGAGGTTAACGGATAGAGAACGAGAGATGAGAGACGTGTTTGTAAAGCGGACACGACGTGAAAGGAAACAGACGACTCCAATATGAGAAGTATTGTTCTACCGTTAAATTCTATAAGCGTTATATGCTATATACTGTTTTCGAATTATACACGCTGTACCACACACTTGTTTGTGAAAACCTAGTGGTATACTATTTGTAAGTGCCAATCATCGTGCTCTTTTATTTGTTACCGAGTTATCGTTTCCTGTTAAATATTTTTTGCAACAGAGTGTCTTCGTTTTATTAGGTCGTCAAGAAATCGATGTCGTTTTCAAGCTATTTATTTAAGTTATTATTTTCTACCAAGCATTGTACAACACATCTGATCAATTATGCAATGTCCCGCCATTCGTGATACGAACCAAAGACTCGAAAGTGAAGATTACATTTTTTGCGCAGAGCATTAGCATTTTTTAAAAGAACTCGTATATCCTAATAACTAATGTGTTGGAGATGATACAAAAAAACATGTTTAAGCCTCTTTGATATCATGTTGACCTTTAGGTAACCATTAAGAGCAGCTACTCTTATAATATCATAATTTTACCTAAGAACTCAATGTGCATGGTTACCTCATTCTAGTAGACTTCTATTCAAAATCTCAATAACATCGATACATTAGTATTTGTTAGCGCACCATGCCTGTGTCTTTTCTTAGATAGGTTTTTTTTTGTGACATCAAAAGCAGCAGTGATATTTTAAGCTTCAATGATAAGTGATCTTGTTCTGCATATATATCGTACAGTTTTCGATGTTAGTCATCAACTCCATTCGAGAAAAATACGTGAGCGTAGCGTAACGAATTGTGTGAAAGAAATTGATATAGATTAATCAACTGAAAAGCGACATTAACCTCTTGACAACCCAATGTAATCAAAAGAGTACACCTATGGAGCAATCGGCATTTATTGTGACACCGTCTATTGTCAGTTCCCTGTCTCTTTGTTCCTATTCCAGTCTGTGCAAGTTCTCGACATGAGCGAGTTCAACGACACGTTGCATTTTCCTTTATGGTGAACCTCGATCGCTTTCTGCAACGATACCATACGTGTTTACGGTGTCGTTTCGAACCACGATAACGAATGCAGACTTTCGTTCGCAAGAGGGCGATTCACGTTACACCATGAGAATAATCTATATATATATATAAACAATACGAATGTATGTATATTAATATGAAGGGGCTCGCTATTATATAAGCCCGGGTTAGGTTGATTAGTTTTTACATCATGCCCTGTTTATGCACGAACCATGAATGCGCGCGGAACGGTTTCCGAAAAACATGCGCAGGTAGTTAAAACGTCGTTATCTTTTCGTTCAACACTGAACGTTGAAATGTATCTGGCAGTCTACCGATTGCGATCGATGGAGCTATCGCGAGACTTTTCTTGGCCGAACGAAAAAGATCTGACCGAAAGTTCTCGAACAATAAATCGATTATTCAGAATTTAAGCCCGCGAAACATAGTTTTGAACAGATTTTGACGAGATAACTTGAAAATTAGAATTACACTATCATGCTGATTAATACTTAGATTGTATTATCAGCATATCGTACCAATCGATTGCAATAAACGGTTTGTCAAGCGCTGACGACAATTCAGAGCATCGCGTCGCGTTGAACGGTTCTTGCATAAACGAAAGCATTCCGTTCGGCCTCATACGACGCCACAGAAGAAAGCGTACAGTGTCGTTCGTTCGAATTTTGTTGAGATATCGTTGACGTGGTTCTTCCCTTTCTCGTTTTCTCGTCTAAAAGCGAATGTGATGGAATCGCGCGTATAGTGCCTAAAACCGTGTGCGATGCGCGTGTTCTCTATCGTTAATAGGGCACGCGTGTACGTCGTGCGCGAATGACGACGTTTCTTTTCTGTGTACATATATACTCGCTCGGAAAAGATTGTTTAAACGATAATAAATAATCATTAGACAGAAAGCCCCCTCTCATTCTGATACCCCCAAGTGCGTGACGACATTATTTTTTCTTGTCAAAGAGACCTGATAAATCGGATGTGTTCATGATACTTTCTTTATCGTAGTTTCGCGCATGTCGACGCGAACCAAGAGAACGAATCCGGTCTTATCGTGCCAATGCTCATTTGGACGGCTGTTGCTCCATTTATCAGTCCTGTGCTCAGAAATTGTCAGGCTTTATCGTATACGAGCCTGGCGGTGTCAGGTCCAGCGATTGTTCGCAGTGCTTCTCAATTTTATTAAAGAACACTGTATTTACGGAATAGACTATTTTCTCCGTTTAAACTCCCACGTATTACATAATTCAGTATGATGTATTCATTTCGTAGCGTTGCGAAGTGCTGACGTAGGTATAGTACGGCTCTAGAGTAACCTTTAGGTCTTCTACCAGCACATCTCGAAATATTGGTTCTGTTGGACTATTTGAGAATCGGATATATGCTGTGGATCACTGAAGAATTATTATAGAATGATGTTACAATTGGAATTTTCGATATTCGGTTTCTATTGCTGGAATGAAAATAAAAATTATGCGATCGGTGGTGGAAATAAAGGTGCAACTTATTTTCTTATTGGCGCAAACTGTACAAAAGGAGGAGGGCCGACTCGACCGACAGATTTATGACATGCAATATATTCATTCAGCGCTGAAAGAATTTCGGTAATTTATTGTGCGCTGTGCGGAAGGCTTAATGTAGGTAAGCAACTGTATCATTAGCTGATAGGGGGTGGTGATATGAATTTCGGCGATACTATTGCGTCTGTCGGAGATAGAAAATGACTAGGCTAGTTTGAACGGAATATTGATAGTTATGTTCTCGCGGTATACAATGCGGCATCTTGAACCATACAATTTTGTCACATGATGTTTTTAACTTTAGAGTTGTTAAAATAATGATAAAAGAGAATTTCTGGTAATGCCCTCTATGAATTGTCGATAGCAACAGTTTTGCTTTTACATCGACTACAGATACTATAAGACAACGCATGCAATGGTTATCGACGGGATACGGATTTTGGGGTCCTGAGGACCCCAAGGTGAGGTTAGGTCTGAATCTGCACAAAACAGCGTTATCGACAATTGTAGCTGTTTTACCAGGCCACTGTTTACCGCATGCACCGACGAGATATTCTTAATGACTGCCAGCCTTTACGGGAGATGGTGTCTCCAGCAAAATTCGCTGTTCTCGGGCGCCCTATAGACCTACGCTACGGGTCACCGTGGCTTTGAATGCCGTCGCCTCAATGCGCAAATATGAATACATGCTACGACACGATTGATTGACTTGTCAGAGGAACTATAAAATTTCGCTCACCTGCATTATTCAGTGATTCGCAACGCCGATGGATCTGTGTGTAAACGTTCAAAGTCTGACTTGGTCTGACTTGTTCTGTTTCATAATAAGCGCGTATTCGGCTGCCAAAATGGCGATGTACATACTCCAACTCCAAACTGTCGATTCGCGTCTGTGATTTTATATTATTTACCAGCTAACGTGCCGGTAAGTTAAGTTTTTTCAAAATTCCGCAAACGGTATTACACGGTTATGAATCGGTTCCAATCAGTTCCAATCGGTTCTTCTTTGAGCATAATGTAATGATCTATTATTATGTAATTTCAACCATTGAAAGAAAGAAACCGGTATAAATGTCACGCATAAAACCATCCCCGAATTATAACAATGATTTGCCTAGGATTTCAGTTAAATTCAAGTTGTGTAAATTAGATATTATGATTTTCCGAGTAAATGCAAATTGACTTGCATAAGAAAAATTAATGTAAAACGTCACCGAAATTTCATGTGCGAACAGAATCGTGTATAGCTCATGTTCAATATACTATTATTTATCTGATACCATTCAATCGTGTACATAACCCTTGTTGAGATGGGAGTAGACCAAGTTCCAATCTAACCAGAGGAAAATTGATCAACAACATTGAAAGAAATGACTACGTTAGAACCACCAGAAAATGATATTTCATGGGAACCACTCCGCCTGACTTACCACAAGCCATCTTTTAACAGTCAAGAAGTAGCCCTAGCAGCGCGTCAAGATGTATGGCACAAATTCATTGTATTCAACAGTGGACTACTGGAAAAGTCGGAACTTCTCAAGGCAATTATCACTGCTTGTGAACCTGAAAATTTACTGCCTGTAATGTACAAGGTAGAGACAGAACAAAAAAGGACATTTCTAGCAAGGTGCAATGCCAGTGCAATAGAGATTCTTGTAAAACAGAACTTATGCGTACAATTTGCAGGGCGTGAAATACAGCTTGACATTGTACTAGGCTTTTTGCCTACAAAAGACTTACCTCTGAGTCCGAATAGGGTGGTGGCACAAGCTTTGTATTATAGATATGAGCCAGTGAAGCGAATTCTGAATCTGGAAGACTTTGAAAATGAGAAGAGATTATGCTCAATATTCTGTCCTATTTCCGTGCCTAAAATCTTTCACTTTGTATTACGGTGTACTAAAATTGGAATTCTAGGCAAGAATAGAGATTCAAGGCTACCTGTTCGCGAATTGAATCTCAGGCATAATAGAATCACTGCAATCATCCTATTTGAAAAATTCTTTTACTACAATCTTACAAAGTTGGATTTAAGGTATAATCTTATTATTGATGTGGAATACTTAAGATACTTCTCAGAACACAAAATCACTGAGCTCTGGTTAGATGGAAACCCATTGTGCACAAAATATGAAACGCCACAAGATTACATACAAGCCGTGAAGAATATATTTCCACACCTACAAAAGTTAGATGGAGTTGTCATTGGTATGGAAATAAAGTCTGTCCCGAATATACAGAATAATTATCTTGGGAGTGGCTCGAAGTTAGCTCTCATTAAGCAGTTTATCAAACACTTCTTCACACTGTATGATCAAGATGACAGGATAGTCATGAATGGTCTTTATCACAGAGATGCCCTCTATTCTATGACTTTGGGAAACATCACAAATTATATTCATAAACAGATGACAAAACAGTTTGCAACAAATAGAAACTTACTTAAATTTGTGGATTATGCAAAGTGTCATGAATTTTTGCTGCAAGGACCGGAAAAAATAATTACTACCCTTCGTTGTCAGCCACCTACTGTCCACAGTTTCAATACATTTCATATCGATTTACTGCGTGAGGGAGAGAATTATTTAGCAATCTCTGTGCAAGGATTATTTTCGTACAGAGATACTTTCTCTCCTGCATTACTCTTCAACAGGACTTTCATTATAGTGAAGAAGGAAGATGACGAGTATTGCATTGTAAATGATCAGTACTACATTGATGGTTCACCGGGTAATTGTAACACAGCAGGAGGTATTGAAGTGAAAGTAGAAACAAAACCAGTTCCAAAGCTTCTCCCAACTGTACTCAGTGCTTCGGAAAGAGATCAGTTAGTCACATTTCTGCATGAATTGACTACAATGAAGCACTCATATTGTCAAAAGTACTTAGATGATCTTGGTTGGGATATAAGGAGTGCAATCACCACATTTATGCAAATGTATACAGTCAATGATATCCCACCAGAAGCTTTTCATTAATATATTATCATTCACTCATTATAAATAACATTATGTTGATATACATATATATATATATATTATTTCTATGGTCAAGTATGAGCTTAAAGGATAAGTGAATGTGTCTATCCAACGATTCAAGTATTTTATACAAGATAATATTTTGTATATTAGCTTAAAATATTTTTTTATTGAATGGAATAACGTAACAATATTTTATGAAATAAGTAATCAGTAGATATATACAGACCAATGCAACAGAAATAAAAAATATATGAGTATATGCTGATCGCATTTTTTACTTAACAACTATAATAATACGTTACATCGCCCAGAAGAAATTGATTATTAAAACATCGAAAGCTATATAAAAATTGATTTATTTTGTACAAAATTAAAAATTACAATCCTATTAAAAATTAACAACCTCGTTGCGTATTCAACAAAGCAATAGTTTTGTTTATATAGGGGACGGTGTTCACGTTTGAATTTACCCCTAATTCAAAAACTTTCTGCATCAGGGGTAGCGCATGTTCTGAAAGAAAAACGTATATTACAATTAATTGATGCTTTGTTTCCACGAGATCTCGCGATAAATTATTCGACCAGTAAAGTGGAGAATTACCTTGCATGCAGAGAACAATTTCGGGTAATTTATCTAACGCTGACATTAGAACGTCGGCTCTAGGACTATCCAAACACCTCTGAAACGCTGACAATATGTGGGAATTCGATGCCGGACGATGTTTCAAGGCTCGCGCGAGCAAGTTGTGTGCGAGACTTCTTATGTTACTTTGAGGGGACACTAGCAATTCCGCTATACTGTCTGTTATTGTCTCCAGAACGGCTGGCTTTCGAGACGATAAATGCTCAATTTCTTGCAATGCTCCAAAGACGTCTGCAAAAAGCACAGCAGAAGTTATGTCACGCAGGCAAATACTATAGACTTCCTTATGTCATTCTTCCATGTAATGTTTCGAAACTCTACCTTCACCTTGTAGCTTGCTGAGTGTGTTTAACAGTGACGGCCAATGTTGTGGAATTACGGGCTCGTGGGGTGGCGGTGTTGGTGCAATAGTAACTAAAACTTCTTCCATATCTTCGCCTTCCCTCGGTATTGGAATACCAGATATAAGGGTCCTTAAGTTTGACAAGCCCGGATAGTGCATCTGTAATTCACTACGCATGTACATAAGTATTTCTGTGTTCAAAACCTTATAGAGAATTATACAAAAATAATCAGCGATAAAGAAGAATACTCACTGAAGAATGTGAGCGTGTCTTTGTAAGTACTTCAATGCACGCTGTGGATCATACGAAATGTAACATTGCAGCAAAGTCACAAATCTGTTTAAGAGTGGTATCAAATCCTTTACAGGACCATAATTCTGAAATCAAAACGATCGTATTCAATACTACTTGATAAACTGTGCATTACCAATATATACCAGCGACGCTTCTTGTTCGCTATAGTAACGCATTGTTAGTGTCAGTGACGGTCGTACCTGAAAACATTGAAAATAATTTTCCAGGGTGTCTTCCAATGCCGCTTGATGTTCTTCATCGAATAAATGCGGTTGCAGTAGTTCCAGTAAACCCATAATTTGTACAAATAAGTTTAGATGATGACCCGCCCGAAATTGACCGAAATCCAAGTACGATCTACCCATTAGCGACGATGCTAACATTGGAAGTTGTCGTAAGACTAAGATAGGATGCACTGCGGCCATTTTCCTTGCACACAGTTCAAATTCTTGGGATTTCGAAACACAAGACTTTTGTCTCGGTGTGGCTGCCAAAGCTGTTAATAAAGAATGGCTCATGCAATCCAACACGGAACCAGTCCATTCAGTAATCTTTGCACCTCCAACGAATTTTTTTTTTTGAAACGTATCCAAGTAGCATATAACTTTCGGTATCTTCATGTACATGTGTAAGAGAAACTGATGCGCCATATCGGAGTCCACGCTACAAAATACAGTACATCAATATAGTTTTTATGGTTACAAGTCAGGATTGGACTTATTCACTGGACACTTCGTGTGGAACTAAAAAATATTTCAAGTTATATACGTACTCTGTCACCATGTCCATCATACGGGTTGCTAGGTATTTAACAACGCTTGCGATCAAATTATCGTCTGTAGAAACGCAATGTAACAACAAATCCAATCGAAGTTCCATACGCGCAAGTGCAGCATTTCTACTTTGTGTATTGCATATAATGATTGCCTCCGAAATCAGATATGCAACGAGATTGAGTAATTGTTGTTTTTTCAGAAGTAAAATGTTTTCAGGAACGTAGTGCTTAGGAGTAAATTTGTCGCGGCCTTGCCAAAGTTTTGGATTGCATGTAAGTGCCCAAAGAAAATCCAAAACAGCAGTTGGATCATACCTGTACAATAATGAATATATTATAGATGCCTATGGAACTAACAAGCTGAACTGTGCATTTTTCCTTACCCATCGTCACATTTGTCCAGCAAATGTCCCACACATTTGTACAGCGTCGTCCAACTTGCTCTGTGCGTCAGTAGTGTTAATAGGTATGGTCTACACGAGTGTGAGGTCACTACATTATGGTCAACTTGCACGTGTATCTTTGTTTTGCCGAAAAGAAGTTTCATTTGCAACGTCGGACATATGCCAATTAATTCGGGTTCTACGGAAGCTAACCAGTCTATCAACAGGCCTGTTCGGGGCTTCAGAACACCTTCGTTACTATCGTTAACTAATAATCTCGCCATAGCCTCAACCAGTGCATCGTTCCTTTGCCGTTTCATACATATATCCAGTAATTTGCGTCCTACGCCTTCCAGATTCATGGGATCCGTGCTTTCCAAAATTGCTCCCGGTGTTCGGTTTTGCATCAACATCGCTAACTCAATACGTTGCGGTGTTTTCGTTAACTGAACGTTAGCGAAATCTCGTAAAATAGAAAGAATAGGTGCTTTTACGTCACCGATCAACGAAATTAGGTTCAAACACATATTGCGCGCGAGTTCGACAACCTGTTTCGACGTCGACGGTTTCTTTAATGGTAAAAGTATGACGCGCATCAGCGTGCAGGAGTGCTGAGGCATATGTACAAGGGAAGCCAGAAACTGTTTGACCTGCATTGAACTTAGCACGCTGCATATATGCTGGATAGCAAGAACGACTGCACCACTCTCTTTGGCAGACTTTTGCAGATCCTTGGCAAGCGTCTTATGCAGTCGTCGATAAGCGTCGACCTTTTGGTTCATCGGAATATTTTCGATAAATAGTCTGTTAATAAGATGCGGAACATCTGTCTTAACGGAACATTGAATAACAGACTGTTTTTGGACCATAGCACTGGGTGGAAGAGACTCTTGTAGCTCCCCGATGCTCACAATACTTTCATCCGGCAGTTGTGGCTCCAGAAGCTGCAGCACTTGAACAAATACCAAGCCACCAGTGGCACCTCTTCTATGTTGAACTTCGACCAACTGAGCCATGTACGTTTTGTCAAGAACTGCCTCGCCAACGGAACTTGGGTCAATTTGTACCCCCGCATCGAGCGTATGAAGTAGTTTACTCATCGAGGTCACCGGTATACCGAAACTCTGAATGAAAAGCACCAATTGTTGCGGTTCTAAGTCTTTCAAGGCTGCGTCAACCAAGCGGGGCACACTGCTTCTGATCATTCGCAACTTTAACCAATCCGGTATAAGCAGTGCCTCCTCACTGGTATCCACCAGGAATGCTTTTGGAGGTTCCGCGTTCAGTGGGAACCACGTCTCTAACAAGTTGTTGAACAATTCGTCGTCATCAGACGAATCGTATGTCAAAAGTATTATCATGGCGTGTACGACTAAAATGTGCATCGTACACTCTTCTCCGGTACTCCATTGTACTAGAATTTGATCTTGACTCTCAGACCATGTATATCCTTCGCCCCTCGGTGCTCGAGCTTTCTCCAAATAATTGCAAAATATCGCCATAAATGCGTGCAAAGTCTGTTTAGCCTGCTGATTGTCACTTTCTGGCTGTGGAAGGATCGCTGCGATAATTGTACTGCGCTCCACGACTAGTTGTGAAATTTCGTTGGCCAGGTCGGTCAAGTCAGGCAGGTCGTCTTCGATAGTATGTGCAGCCAGATATGATATGTAAGCGTGCACAAGATCTGGACTGTTCTCGACTTGACAAGCACCGCGAAGTGCTGTAGAGACCAAAGAACGTACCGATAGAAAATGGGGTATTGATGGAAGTTTACGAAGAAGCCAAATTTCCCTAAGACAATAATCTTTGCATAATAAATGAATCTCATTAATTTAACGACAATATATGAAAGACTAGAATAGTCGCTTACTTGTCAGTTTCACAATCGACTTCCATACTCTCGTCCTCAAGGGGAATAGATCCAAGAACCATTTTTAAACCCGTAATGGCTTGAAGTCTACTGTTGCTCTGCTGGCTGCTCAACCTTCGTAAGAAATACTCCAAAACTTCATAAGCATGTTGCTGATCCTGATTCGGATCAGTCAGTAACGTTTGAAGGTGAGCTAACAATTGTTGTTGCCTGGGCTGTTTTTCGCCAGTTTGAGTACTAGTTGACAATAGAAATTCACAAAGACATTGTACAGGTAATTGGCTCAAGGATCCCTCGCTGTTTTGCACCAAATCTGCTAGCCACGGCATGCTTTGAGAGGAACTCTGTTGTTGCCGTTGAATAATGTCTAATAAAAAGTCTGGTTTTCGCGATCGGCAAAGTAGATGACCGAGTCTGTGAGATACGTTTAGAGACTGAATTTGCTCCAGCACAGCCTGTGGTGGCTTTCTAGCAATACCAGTCGGATCCATCGTAATTAGTTGTGACAGTAACAAACTATTCTGTTCAGATATTTGAATTCGTGTCGAAGCTGCCGCTAGATGTGACTCGTATTCGAGTATCTCTTGCTTCTCAACAGCTTCAACTTGCATTTCCTTCGAGCGTTCTTGCTCTATGATTTCTGGTAAAGCCATCGAAGGGGGCGGATACGAGAAATGACTATGGGAATTAATAGTATGAACATATAATCGATTATCGTAAGAACACTGCTCCAAATAAGACGCATGCAGAGAATGTTATACTTACTTCGTAATACACATCTCCATAAGGGTTCGTAAAATAGGGTACCGTTTCCAAGCCAAAGCACCAATCGTTGATGGATTGTGCGCAGCTAAAACCAGTAACATTATCCATCCTTTCCAGTAGAGATTTGATATTGCCAAGGTGGGTGGTACATACCTGCAAGAGATTTGGCGTTAAAGCAATAGAAATGTACAACTTACCAAAATTAACAAACAACATGCATGTGTATACGTACCCAGCGGGTATATTTATTGTTCCTGGCGGTTGGTAGATACAGAGATTAAATATTAGTTCTATAATATCCATTTTGTCAGCCTGCAATGTGGGAAAACTTTCTGTCGAATTACCGGCGGCTCGTCGTATCAATTGGTCTGCTAAATCCAACGTTTCAGGATGAGTAATTCCGTTATCCTAGAATCAGAATGAATTAAAAGCACATGATAAAATCTTTAATAAGACTACTGCGATGTCTGACACATACCTTCGAGAAACCGATGAGCAGCAATCTTAGCAGAGTAGTTTGGAGCAATGGTACATCAGAGACAAGGCGCAAATAGAACACCCTATCTGATTCGGGCGGCCAATTATCCAATTTATAATAGTGCTCCGGCAACTCTAGTAACAAAATTTTGTGTAGGGCGTGCAGGAGTTCGTATCTGCTAATAACATACATTTGTTGCGCCGAATTTTGTAGCCAAGACACCGTCTCGTATTGTATCGTTGCCACGAGGTTTTGAAATTGGTGCAACAAGGCTACATCCTTTTTATCGCCACGTTGTGCTAATGCCGCGGTTTCTTTCACTTGCGGGCTAATGGCCAGAAGCATACATAGGCATAAGAGATCTGCTATGGACATGAATACTCGTTCCTTGAACTCAAAAGTGAGCAACTGCTGCGCTATGTCCTGTCTCTCACCCATCAAAGTGCGTGCTAACGTTATCAAATTAATATCGTGCCGACAAACACGTACTATCTCCCGAAGCAATGCACGCAACGGTCTCAAATAGTCCTCGCGATTCATTAGCAAATCCTGAAATATCTCCGCAAGTAGCTTCGCCGACTGTTCCGGTAACGTTTGAAACATAACAGCGAGCATCGGCATGTTGTTCGGATTTCGAGCATTCGACAATTCATTATAAATCGTATGCTTCAGAATCGTAGATAAGTTTTCAGGATGCAACCCTATTAACTCTTTCACACCGTTAAGATATAGATTGATCACAGCTTTCGTCTTTAAACGCATTTTGACGAGTTGGCTTATAACTTCAACATCTCTCTGCGTGTGCGAGGTACAGTTATAACAAATGTAACTAAGCAGCTCCTGTGCTGGTCTCATCAGTTTAGGATTATGCAGCCACATTTCTAATCGCTGCACGGCTATATTTCGAATTTCTACAAAACCGCAGGCTGAAGATAGCAGTTTTAGAAAGTTTCTAGTAATTGATTCTGGTTGCCGTCTGTTTAACTGTTCTTTCACAGCCTCTATCACAATAAATTCAATATTCTCCGAGCAGTGGGCATACCGTGGGCCCACGGAAAATTCGATTTTTTCCTTATCTCCGGAAAACTGTATTGTCGAGGTCCCCGAATCTTCGTCATCTATTGTAGATGGACTGTGACAGTCTCTAGGTGTTAAGACTGACAACTCAGGCTGCAGAACACTTTTAGGTGGTTGCCTTGTATTGAATCCTGTCAATATATTGTCTACAAATCCCTTACATTCTTCATGATCTACCCATACCCTTTCACCAAGAGCATCCTCAATGTAAAGCTGTTGTAGAAAAACATCTCTGTTAATATAAAACAGACGTAAAATGTATTAAAGGTTGTTGTTAAAACCAAATATCCGTATCACCTTTACAAATATCTCTGGCCAATTCCTTTTATCATGAAATCCTTTCATCAGCAAATTGGCTGCCAATACAGGAACCAGTGGGTTCCCCTTACTCTTGTAATGATGGGCTTGATCACGCTTCAATAGTGACGACAATGCATGGAGTATGCAATCGTTTGAAAAAATAGATGGACGAATTTTTGCCAAATACAATAAACCCATGTAAATAAGTGTGTCCGGTTTCCACCTTTGATTCTTGAGAGTTTTAACAGCACCACAGATAATGCCGATAACCTTATCCCCTTCGTCATTATCATTTGCCTCTAGAACCATTGGGACAAAATCTGCTGGATCACTATCTATAGCCACCACTTCCCATGCTTCTGCACTAGAGAATGGTGGTCGCTGGTGTGGGACATGTGTTGCAAGTTTTGCTTTCTTCTGAGGAATCAATGACTGAAGAGATCCTGTAGGTGCCTCCTTTTTCCTGTCAGGTCCTGTAAAAGCAATGAAATTAGAGGAAGTATTCAGTGCAGAAAAAATCTTTGAAGCAACTTCATGTGTTAATCACATATAGATACAGTAATCCTATAATGCTTATCCAGTTAACTGCATCAAGTGATTACCAGAGTTAGCTGTACTGCTGGTTGGTTTTGCATGAATTACACCTGGTCTCTTGACATCAGAGTTCTCACCCCGTGAACTTTTGGAGCCGAGAGCAAATAAATCAGCGGGATGCTGAGCAATTTTACCTTTGGCTCCTCTACCAGTACCTGCCTTCCCACGATCCATTCTAGTTCCCCACTCAGCCTACATATATGAATACACGAGAAAATTACAATGCGTAAACAACAACATAGTAAAATGATTAAAACGTTAGTAAAATTTTGAGCAGTGAACAGTGAGCAACATTTCAAGTGAGTTCAATGTTCGTCAAGCTCACAGTCTTGCAATAAACAATGACTTCAACAACGACAACGTCGTCTCCATTCGTTTATAGAATGTACATAGCAAATTATAATCTAAGTACATACAAATAGAGGGTGTTAAGAATGTAATCCTAACCTATTCAATATTTTCAAGAATCATCCCTAAAAATTCTCCTTTATTTCTAGGAACAAAAAATTAACTCTGAATACGGCGCATTAAAGTCTCATAAAACGATAATTACAATTTGATGCACAAAATTCAATTAATGTATACCGGTACTTCATCACATTAATGCGTGTAGGGAGATGCGAATATTATCGACTGACAACAGTACCGAAAATGTTTGTCGGTAATTTCTATCTCGATACGACCGTACGACGAAAACGGAATCAATGTTAACAAGTAGTGCCAACGTGCCGAGAGAAAGGGTCTCCGTGCGACATTCGGAATACGCTGACACTGCCGTACGTTACGGTTATTGATCAGCACTTTTTTCACAGAATAGTTCTCCCGTATTTGACTTAACGACGCAGTACACTGATAAAAGCAACTAATTGCCAAGCATTTCTGTCATCATAGCTGAAGAAGAGTGTCAACGAAGTGTCTTGAACGCAGTGCGAACGTTGGCAGAACTGCCGTCCCTAATTTCCTGCATTGCGGGTTCCATACCGTTCAGGGGCCAGAGTTCGTGAAGTTCTGTCAAAAGAATGTCAGCAATGGTAAGCCGAGGACGGAAATTGAAAGTGTTGTATCTTAATTTGATGATCAATCTTCACATAAAACGCATAATGTCGCCGCGCCGATTATGAAATTACGGTAGAGAAGTTCAGTACTGTCAATTTTCCTCATAAAATACTATCAATATTCGTCCGGTCGAACCTCATCTAACGTGATTGCAAGAATACGTTACATTTAATTGTCATCATTCCTATTTATAATTCTTCCAGCGTATGAAAGCAGTAAGGTGTCCTACAGATGAGCTCAGTCTCAGCAACTGTGCTATCATCAACCCTGATGACTTTCCGGATGATGTCAGGTAATAATAGTAGGCCAACTCTTGACAAGTAAATGAGTCACCTTTGCGTTCATCAATGTGAAACTTGATACAATAATATCAATTGGCTGTTAATCTGTTAATAAATTATGTGTCAGCCTTATTTGACAGTATATAGGATACAGTATATGTTGTATAGAATACTATATATTTTTAATCCCTTTGATTAGATCAATCTTTTTGTCTATGACAGTGATATATTGAAAACTTTAATATCTGTTACATCGTCATGAGACTTATTGATATATATAATATATGAGACCTACTTTGCCTTTTAGACACATTGAAGTCACCACTGGTCCCAATCAACATTTTGTATTCACAATAAGAAAGCATCATGAAGTGCCCAGAGGAACAGTTGGCTTTAGTCTTGTCCAACGTAAATGGGCAACACTTTCTCTTAACCAAGAAATTGAAGTTCGACCCTATCACTTTGATCCAACATCTAGCTCAGAATTTCTATGCACCATTGTTTTGGAAGCAGATTTCTTGCAAAAGAAATCGTAAGTATCACTGATGATTCCAAAATCTTACTTTACGTACTTTTCTGCTTCATTGTAACATTTCAGTACCACTTTGGAGCCATATAACACGGATGAGATGGCCAAGGAATTTCTGCAGCAGTTCCCAGGTCAAGCATTCACTGTGGGTCAGCAACTGGCATATCAATTCAGGGACAAAAAATTGCTTGGACTGGTCGTCAAGAGCATGGAAGCTGCCAATATCACAGCTATAAGTCAAGGCCAAAATTCAGCACCCAAAAAGACGCATATGGGACGCTGTTTGGGCGACACCGTGATACAGTTCGAGAAGGCAGATAACTCCAGCCTTAATCTTACTGGCAAGGCCAAAGGAAAAGTCGTTCGACAATCGATCATCAATCCGGATTGGGACTTTCAGAAGATGGGCATTGGTGGCCTGGACAACGAGTTTAGCGCTATATTTAGGAGAGCATTTGCCTCGCGCGTCTTTCCAACAGAGATTGTCACTCAATTGGGCTGCAAGCACGTCAAAGGCATTTTGCTATATGGTCCGCCGGGAACTGGTAAAACTCTGATGGCCAGACAAATTGGCACTATGCTGAATGCTAAGGAGCCAAAAATCGTCAACGGGCCACAGATCTTGGACAAGTATGTCGGTGAAAGTGAAGCTAATGTTAGAAGATTGTTTGCTGATGCTGAGGATGAAGAGAAGAGGGTTTGAACACACTTTTTCATAATATCTATGCAATAATGATATATATTTGTAAGAATAATATACGATAGGTTTTATTGTATCTTTTCAGCTTGGTCCGAACAGTGGATTACATATCATTATATTCGATGAGATCGATGCAATTTGCAAGTCCAGAGGCAGCGTTGCCGGTAATACTGGAGTACATGACACTGTGGTCAATCAGCTGCTTGCCAAAATTGACGGCGTGGAACAGTTAAATAATATTCTTGTGATCGGTATGACTAACAGGCGAGATATGATTGACGAAGCCTTGCTTCGTCCCGGTAGGTTGGAGGTAAGTGCATGACCCTCAAAACATAAAATGTTCATTATAAGACCTTCCCTGTGACTTATACTAGCCTCCCACCAACTTAATTCAAAGGTACAAATGGAGATAAGTCTACCAGACGAAAAGGGAAGGCTTCAGATTCTTAATATTCATACATCCAGAATGAGAGACTATAAGAAAATCGCGCCTGACGTTGATTTGAACGAACTCGCCTCACAAACGAAAAACTTCAGTGGTGCTGAACTAGAAGGTTTGGTGAGAGCCGCACAGAGTACGGCTATGAATCGGTTAATTAAAGCTTCGAGCAAAGTCGAAGTAGATCCAGCTGCTATGGAGAAACTTATGGTCTCCCGAACAGATTTTGTGCATGCGTTGGAACATGATGTCAAACCTGTAAGTAGTCCTGGAGTGCACAATATGTATAGTAACAACATCTAGATGTATTAATACTCATCAACTTTTACAGGCATTTGGCACAAGCGGCGAGGCTCTTGAGCATTTACTGACTCGCGGAATCATTAACTGGGGTAGGCCAGTCACTGAAATTTTATCCGACGGCAGCCTTTATATTCAAGAAGCTCGTGCCGCCGAAGGTTCTGGTCTGGTGTCGGTTCTCTTGGAAGGACCACCTAACAGCGGAAAGACGGCACTTGCGGCACAGATTGCTAAAAATTCCGACTTTCCCTTTGTCAAAGTTTGCACGCCCGAAGACATGGTTGGCTTTACCGAATCTGCAAAATGCTTGTCAATACGCAAGGTAACATGAACTATGCCGAATTTTTGTTTTCCGGCTGTTTGAATTGCTTTTTAATCAAGGTGCTTTTAATGCAAATCTGAATTTGTCGTTTCAGATATTCGACGATGCGTATCGTTCGCAGCTTAGTTGTATTTTAGTAGACAACATTGAACGTTTGTTAGATTACGGACCGATCGGTCCACGTTATTCTAATTTGACACTGCAGGCTCTACTCGTTTTGCTGAAGAAACAACCTCCAAAGGGTCGCAAATTGTTGATTCTATGCACATCAAGTCGCAGGTGAATGATTTAATGTAATTCGTACCAGTATTGACTGGTGTAAAAGGGTTGATAACTCTTCTGTACCATTGTTATTCCTTGGTCAAACTTCTTCCTTCGTTTACAGACAAGTGTTGGATGACATGGAGCTAGTTTCAGCATTCAGTACTATCCTACACGTGCCCAACTTGTCAACCACCGATCATCTTCTAAATGTGCTTGAGGAGGCTGATCTTTTCAAAAAGGAAGAACTTGCCTCATTACACAAAAAGCTTCATGGAAGACGGTAATAAGAATATTACTTCAATGCACATGCAAACCAATTTCACTTTTCGTATTAATGTATCAACATATCGGTAATATATCTTCCCTTTTTAGTGTCTTTATTGGTATAAAAAAATTGCTTGGCTTGATTGATATGGCCCGCCAAGTGGAACCGAATTACAGAATACCCAAGTTCCTTTCCAAAATGGAAGAGGAAGGCGCATTGGAGTAATGAGGACTCAATTATCATATATCACTATTTATGTAGAAAACTTCTAGATGTCAGTGTTTTGACTAGAAATGCAAATTATGTATAATGACACACCACAATAAGACAGCAAAAAACCATTACGATGGTAAGTAGGTAAGTAGATGGCAATGAATCCTAACTGAAGATGCATATATCAGTGATACCGTGTCAATTTAAAGTCTTATGTTTAAACTATAAAGTATTTTTGTAATATTTATCCTTTACATTCTTTTATTGAATTGTTATTAATGAAGAGGCATTTATTTCATGAAATTCCATCATATCTGAAGAATTTGTTTTCAGGCGTTTTCTGCTACTATGATGTAGAAGCATTTTGCAAATTTTGCAAAAAAAAAGCAATAAGTAACAAACAAACGTCAATAGCGAAGTTAAAAAAGATAGCAAAAGCCTACAATTTTGTATAAAGTTTACATTTTTAATTAATATTAATTTCTAGAAAACATAGTTTTTGTAGATTATTTCCTTTGCGCAGTATATTTAATATTCAGTTTTATATGTAAAAAAAAATGCTTGACTTAGCTTGAGTATGACATAATTTGGTATCATTTATGCGACTTATTTCATAATTAAAAAAAGATACCACGATTGTACAGCCATATGCGAGAATATTTAAAATTAAATTCTATTAGGCAAGGTGAACGGTACGAAGATAAAGATAACTGCGTATTATATTATCTGAAATGCATTTTTGCTTTAGGATACATTATGAAATATTGTGCAAACATATTGTGTAAACACAGTAGCTGCGTTTATTATAGAAGTATTGTGCAGATGATACCTCATACGTAGAGAAATTACTCTGTGAAATATGAAAATATATGTATTTCTTCACCTGTACAGCCTGTAAAAGTAATTCCTTTACCAAAGTATATAAAATGCTTCCTGGTTCTTAACCATAATGCCTGACTAGTAAATGCAATAAAGTGCATCTGTGTTAGCATAGATGAGAACAATAAAACATATATAAGATGATGGTACAAAATCGTGTTTCCAAAAAAAAAAGTATATTTTATTAATATTGTGTAAGTAGTTGAAAATTTTAGTATAAACAAACGTTAAAATGGTTATTGTTCCATATTATGAATCATTTATCTTCCAGAGTTTCCTTTGTTGTAAATGCTGTTCAGTGTACAATATGTAATCTTGTACTTAATTATGTTGTGTGTCATCTTGATAGATCTGTCAATGCTTGTACGTAAACTTGTAGGTAGAACTGTCCAAATCCATTCCACATGCTATTCTTATAGATAGACTTTTTGTTATTATTGCGTCACATTAAGGCAATGAAGTATCCAATGTATCATACAGCATATATATCTTTATTTAATGTAACATTTGATATGTTAAATGATAGCAGTTCTACACTTTGTTCGTATAAATATATTCCAGTTAGATATATTACCAATAAGTGTAAAACACTGTATTTACTCAGTCGACACATGTCAATGGCCAAGAATGTACTGTACATGCGTGAAATGTGTTACAATATCGTTGATATTTACAAAATTTATTTAATTTCCTTGTTATACATTGAATCAGGATTAACTTCGTCATACAATCCACTCAATGCTTTATATTCCACGCGATACATATTGTATATGACCATGCTGCACACGATTTGTCAATGTTATCTATGATGTATTGATGTGAAAGAAAAATAAACATATAATCTATTAAATGAACAGCTTCTTTATTATGTGATAATTATTTCATACGAAATTATCTTTTATATATCGGTATAAGTACACTATATATAAAATGTATTATACATCATTTGTACAATTGATAGAATGTGTAAAACTTAATATAGTCAAAATTCGTCAGACATGACTCTTCTCTGACAGGGTACATGTGTATGTTAACCATCCGTTAATGCTACTAATTTCTCCTTAAAAGAATAATTTAATAATAAATCTAATGCAGTAAGTTAAGAAAGGCTGAAATATATTTAATTCTTGATGGCACCGTTTACATTTCCTTATAAATAGCAAATTAGAATATTACGTCTTATACATCATATTTAATCTTAACTCGTTAACTGCTTCAATCTACACAGTATGAATTTTGCTATAAACATTTTCGGTATTTCTCCGAGTACTTATTACTATCGCACATTATAAGTAAAGAAATTTGCGGTAGTTATTCAATACAGAACACCGTTAAAGAAAGCGCGTTAGAAAAGCCTTAAGCAGTTAAACCGTCAATGATACTTACTAGAAATATTTTCAATTCTTTCGTTTAATGATTAAATATGAAACTGTACATTTTTAGCACATACACAAAGACACATGTCCCTCTTCAGGAAGCACCAAATTCAAATTCCAAAACTTGGCTATATTAGCTGCAGCATTTCAGCGTCATTCGTACTAAGGTCCAACGTCCAAAATGTTTTGTATGTATAATGTAAATATACGCAATATTTTCTTTTATCAAATAATTATTCAACTCACATTCATGGTATAAAGTAAAGATTTTTACGAATCTTTAATGACGCGTTACCGTAAAAATTTGGATGAGACACCATTGAGAATTATTTTCCAGGGCGAAACATTATTGCATAAATCAATTTAACATTAAATGGCATTTGTTTCCTAATACTCGTAAAAATTGATAAAATAAGTTGTCTATGTAGGCCTCAAAATATTGTTACGATAATGACTGTTCAATCAACTAACTTTGGCTTCAGACAAATTATTGACTAAATATTCAGTTACTTTGTACTGACTACAGAAGTTGCATAAACGTAGATGTTCAAATTTATATATTTCGCTTTGCTCTTGCTATACGTGTAAGATTATGCAAACAATAAGAACAAATAATCATCGGTTTGTACTGATTATTGTATAACATGTACTACTTTGTCGCATATAATGAATATATCGATTAATAACATTTCAGGGTAATATATATATTCAAAGCGGTTTGTCTATAATAATGAGCAATAATAAACGTTCGATAATATAACAATAACGTAATTTATATTTTTTTTGTATTGTTCCAGTAAGCAGTTATCGCATTGCTCGTCGTCTCATTGGTACATTCCTATAGACACTAATATTATGTGATGAAGGATGTGTAAAGCACAAATCATAAAATAACGAAATTGAAAGATCACAAATATATAAATCTTCAATAAGATCATACAATTGCATTGGAAACATGACGAAAAAAAGCGAGTCAAATAAGTGCATATTTATACATACATCATACATACATACATACCCCACACACACGTCCTCGCATGTACACTCCACAGGTATAATAGTAATTAGACGATGACTAAGGAGTTTTTACTGTACACAATGTTATAAAAATATTCACTGTCCGTGCATTGCTCTTACCAAATAACACATTGGTAATCCGAACAAAATCTTGACAGATGAAAAATTAACGGATAAAATAATTAACAATGTTTCGGATCATAATATATATATCGTATATATCATATCGATATATATATATATATACAGACACAGTAAAATATGTACGATATATATATATATATATATACATACATACACATACAGTTGCTGCTGGATAATATGACTTTACTTGTTGAACATTTTACATCTATTTCATGTAACCGGTATTGTGATCAAAGTTTTTACAATCGACGCAAGTCCGCGTGTTTTTTCACAATGATATACAGCTATAAACACTTAGTATTTAACAATTTACGCAAATGTATAGATGTTCTGTATCTATAATATATACATTGAGAATAGTTTAACGCTTTTTTCATATGCTTTGACCACTTGGCAGTACTTAGGCACCTTAACTATTTTTACACTTCTTATGGAAAGAATAATTTATGCTTATACATTCAACAATAATGCGTTAAAAGCTTTAAGGTAAACTTTTGCAAAGATTTGTAATAGCACACCATCTACATATATAACGTAATAAAACTAAATAGTCCGTGCGTGTTTTTCGGATTTAACAAGAATGTTTAATGCTGCCAAAGTATAAACGGTAGGATTAAAATAATTGGAACAGCATAAATTATTCCTCATTGTCCGTGGCCAAGATTAGAAATCTAATGATGTGTTACCATCAGTTAATGTCATAATAATGAAGTTACAGAAAAAAATATGATGAATAGCATGATATTAAACTCACCCATACACAAGACAATGTTCATGATCTCAAAACATGAAATTTGGAATACTCAGTAGCAAATCTTGGTGTAGATGTGGGTCAACAATAATATATATATATATATATGTGTAAACGCTTACATATATACACACATGTTTGAAAAGTCAAGTACACGGTATTAATACTTACATAAGTATGTATGCAAACGATCTTAATGTGCACCTCAATTTCAAAAGGTCCACATATTCCTTTGCACACTCGAGAAGAAAAAATACTAGCATGCCGGTCGTGCCACATATAATGCCGCATTATTCCTCACAGAAGATCTTTATTTGCAAATACTACGTAGTAAATGTACTCCCCGATTTCGCAAACGCCCAGGACGATACGTAGCATTAATTTTGGTATACGCATACGATGCGAGCATGTATGTTCGTGACACAGGTAAGCATTTATGAGTGGCAAGCAATGTATGTGCTAATATTCTGCCATTGTGGCAGTCATATTCACCTAATGTTTATACTACGACATAAAACATAGTTGCAAATAATTTATTAAGATAAACAATCGATGTGTCGTGTCTTATTATTAAAGAAAGATGATTCATAATATCGTGACTGTTGAATTAGTTTACGCGAATATTAATTTATGTTAATAAAAAACACGGGAGCTTCATGTTCGTTAAAATTCATGCATCTCTTTTTCTTTACAATATGACAAAACGCAAACGTGTGCAATCAACAAAGTTAATTCAACTTTTATTTTTTTTTCTAAGTTTTCTATATTATTCCATCTAAACTTAACAGAACGCTGGAGTGAGCGTATACTAAGCTATGGAAAGTTTAGAAAGAGAATACCAAAGCAACATATAGCCCCACTCAATTACAGTGAACGCATTTAAAAAGTGTTGAAGAGCAAAGAGCGAACTTTAAGAACGACTCGAAGAAGCAGATAAATCTTTATAATCGCGCTATGGCACGTGAACTAAGGTATCACTCCGTTTAGGCATCAGATACATCGTTCAATTTAAAGTAACCAAGTGTTTTCAATTATACACTATGACTATTTAACATTAATATCACAAGTGTTTACAGTTTAATATCTCTGAATTGCATCAAAAGTTTTATGCTTAACTTGGGCTGTCACTAGATACCATGTTTTGCAGTACTCAGCACTCATCAAGTTCTCAGTCATCTCCACCACAGGGAAACTTTGCGTCTGACATGGTCAGCAAAATACGTAATTAAAAAATATGTTTGACGACGTGTCAAATCACGATGGCTTACAGGATGGAAATTTCTTAACGCTAATGCACGAGATAGGTCGACGCCATCTTCGCTTATTATGATGTGTGTTTACTTTGCTGTGGTGGCTGTTACACGTGGCCTTTTGATCTTCACTGGTCCTATCCAATTCTTGAAGTCTTCTCTCCTCTACATAGAGATATTGAGACTCGTTAAATAATCGTTAATCGGACATACGCTTCACTCAATCTCAACAACTTAAATATGCAATAGGAGTGTGTACACTAAGTGACATTTTTTGTTGCGTGGTACAAAAATATGAAGCAAAGTGAAGAAGAAAAATTTGTAACACAGACTTTAGTTAGGCATTGTGCGATAAAAATCAAGTAGCATCTACTCCAAATAGCAGTGTGGGGTACATTTCTCCTTTAATTATGTACTCTGCAAAGAATGTTAGAAGTCACAAAAAATGTCTAGGGACGCAACAGGGTATACACTATACAGAGAGTACCCGTTTTTGTCTGCCCAGAACATCGTAGGTAGATATAAACATGTCATTGTTATAGAATGGTGCATGTCTTTGATAAGAATACAAGTAGACTGTTTGAAAAAGATTGTTCAGAATTCCGTTTAGTATCTGAAAAGCAAAAGCTGCATTTTATTTAGTAATATTTTTTTCTGTTTTTCATTAAGTAGTTTTCAACTTTTTGTGGTTTACAATATACATTCATCGACAATGTTTTCTAATTGCTTTTAGGCCCCACAGATCGTTCGTTCGAAACTTTGTAAGAGTGCAATATAAAAAACTGCATAGTTCTTTTTGTTGCATACATATTGCTACAATGAATAAAGCTGTCTAACATACACCGATAAACAAACATTTACACAAACATGCAGTATATGTATACATGTATATACATATGTATATATATTTGAGTGTGTTTGTTAAAGAGATTTAATAACATTACCGAAAACTAATAATTTTGTATAAACACGATAATTAGTATGCAAACATATAAGGATAGATTATAGATTCAATAATACCCGTTCAGTATAATGTCGAATTTTTTTTTGCAGGGATTATTTAGATCTACGGATAATCGCAGCAGTGAAGAAGGCTGGACACATACCATTGAGCTGATGTTCTGTATAATATGTAGGATTGTCATCAACTCCGTAATGATACTCCATCAGGTACGGTAGTACGGTCATACTATGCATTCCATCTCCCCTAAGTGATGGTATAGGTACTTCTTCCTGTGTTCTATAATGCCTACTTATGGTCCAAGGATGTCTCTTGGCCTGCTGTAATGTAAACCTTGCATCGGCAGACTTTTGCAACATTCCTTCTATAAGGGATTTTAATGGTTCTTCAACTTCCTCTGGTATTGTATATTCACCTCTACCAATGTTCTCGTACAGTTTATATATATTGTCACCCTCAAAAGGATATTGACCGGTTGTTATGTTATACCTGAAATTACATGGAATATACACAAGTGTTGTATATTGTCATGCAGTGTAAATTCAGGCTAAAGACTCACAGTGTAACACCGCTGCTCCATATATCAACTTTAAAACCTGAAAAGCTTTCACAGCCATTTGCAATTTCTGGGGGTTGAAAAGCCGGAGAACCTTGTCCCATTGTACACGTGTCATCTTTGGAAAACATATCTAATGCCTGGCATTGTACAAAGGTGGTATAGTTTATAATCGTAATTACTATTTATGCTACTCTGGATATAAAGCTCATGCATGAGCAAATGCAACTTTTAACGTATAAATACATTCAGCCTTATGTTTCTGTATAAATCCTAAACTATACTTGGTATGTAATATAAAAAGCAACAAATAATTTCACATAAATCCTTACCTCTGCAACACCAAAATCGCTAATTTTTAAGGTACCATCTAGCGTTAGTAACAAATTTCCTGGCTTAATATCTTTGTGTACTATTCCTTTACTATAAAGATACTCTAAGCCATCCAACAATTGACAAAAATAACTGTGTGCCTGCCAAAGTGGAAACTTCTTGAGTGGTGCACTTTCCAACATATCCTGTAAAGAATCTAATAAATAAAAATCTAATTGTTGTTTATTCCATGCAAGCCATGTCTACAAATAACATTTACACAAGGTAGACCTAACATCCTTTGTTTTCAATGCATCCAGCTTATTTGATCACTGATGTTAACATTCATGCGAACGGTGTAGCTTGTTTTACCAAAAATAATATAAGAATTTTGTTCTACAGATGACATTATTGTACTTAGTGTATTACTAAAACAATAACACTATGTATGACCTACCTGCATACGTATTTATTCTAACAATTTTCCTCATATTTTTTATGCAAGCTTAAATATGATTTTCATTGCAATTATATATTTATTTTTAAACAATGTCATTAATACTTCTATAATAGTACATAAAATATAATAATACTGTATGAATATAAATAATATAACATATTGATGTAATTATTTTACAATATATATATATATTGAAATGAATAATTGAAATAAATAAATTAAATTAAGGCTGTCTGATAATTATAAAATACATTTTTTTTTTTCGATAGTATAAAAGGTATTCTACTTCTACATTGAAATTATTACAGATAATATAGGTGCAGCAATTGAACTATTTAATTGTAATCATATACATAAGTGATGTACTTTTACATGTTAGTTGTTAGTAGAAGGAAAGAAACTAAAAAGTTAGTTGTATAAAACTATATACAGAGTGCTAATTTTAGTCTTGCATATTAGCATGTTTATCACTACTGCTGGCTTGTTGTGAATAATTGATCAATTTACCTGTAGTCCGCATACACAAAATTCCATAACTAGGTACATCTTTTCCTTTTCATCATTATACAAAACATCTACAAGATTAATGACATTCTTATGTTTTAAAATCCTCAACAGCTTTATTTCCCTGTCAATAAATACCATATAAAATAGTGTATGATCTCTGGTCCAGCAAGTTTTATGACAATAAGTGTATACTGCATTAGGAATGACTTATGTAACATGCACATTTTACACAAAGTACATAGAATAGATAGCAAGTATGCATTAATGCAACAAGTTTTAAGACTTTTATGTAAATAAATGATGGCAATACTATTGTAGCATACAAAATCTGTTTGTTAGAATAATAGATGTAATCAATGTTTATTGCATTTTAGTGACATTATATGTACGAATCTTTCATGCTACTATTTAAGCTCCTTTACAAGCTATACATTATGATTTGAGTTTACAATATTCTGACTATAACACAAAATATGCATATGATGTAAGATTTAATAAATATATTATGACAATTAAGACCTCTGTTCCAATAAGATGTGCTGATTGCAGACATAAGGAAACCTGACAAATTGATATATTCTGTGAATGATAGCAGTCATATTAGTATGAATGTATTATAATATATTGTAACTTAATATCATTTGATACAGCACTAATTGTTTCAAAAGATAATAAGCTAGGGTTTTACACAAATTCCTTTGAATTATAATCAATGGTAATTAATTTCTGAACCTTTTACCCAGACCATCCAACGTATTGGCTGTCTTAAATGTTTGTAAATGAACATGAAAGATTCATAAATGTAGTTCCCTGTGGTACTCAGTGAATACATAACAACGATTCATACAGCATATCACAGAAATGTGTATATAATTGTTGCATACCGTTGAACATTTAATTCTCCATTTGGGATTCTGCGGAGCTTTTTCTTTTTCAAGATCTTAACTGCTCTCCGGCAAAGAGTCTCAGAGTCCAATACCTCTTTTACCTTACCATAGCTACCCTCTCCTAGCACATCTCCCATAACGTATTTACCAATAAATTTACACTTCTTTTTCTTCTCTTCATATATAATTTGATCTGAGTCCACCCTATGGAAGAACATGTTAATCTCATCCAAGTCATAGTTCGGATCATCGTTGATCCACGTGACCGGCTCGATATCTCTAAATATTTCATTATCTATTTCTTCCTCGTCTGGGTCACATATCGTGATCCTATTGTCCATTTTTCACAACGTTAATTAGACTAAATTACAGAAAAACCGCACAATTTTAACCTAAAACATAACCGGCACCACCATTGTTGTGAATTACAGCTGTACGCAGCCACGGTTGTTGATAACAAAGGGCTCGTTCATCATACCGATTCTATAAACACATTTTGGAGGGACTAGCGGCAAAAGTTGAAAGCACGGGACACGGGGAACAGCCCATGAGAATGTTCGTATGTGATTGACGAGGGAAATTTCTGTAAAGGCGTGTGGTGTGTCGTACCTCGTACCCATAGACCTTATAATAAATACGGCTTCAGTCAGAGTTCAGATCAGAGTCATCAGAGATCAGACCACATGTGACGTCACATAGATGATTTTATCTTTTCCTTACTCTGTTTCGTAGATTTCTATGGTTTCCTAGAGATTCCTATACGAAAGCGAGTCTATGAGTATATATGGTATAAGTTTGCGTATGCTTCTGCGAGGAGCATGCACACTACTCCCATATATTACGCTGCAAAAAGGAGAAACAGGAGAGAAACAACCATTTTTGTCCTTTCCGTGTGTCTTCATCTCTTGACTCGAACCATAGACCTTATACACATGGACTGCGCGTTTCCAGCGAGAAGTGTCTCCGTCAGTCGAGGACAGACGTATACCTCCATCCTTTGTTTTCCTTTATGTATTTATGTTGGGTGGTAATGCGCATGCCTCGCGCAGAATAAAGTATATAAGGCGAAACAACCAATCAGCAAGCTCTGCTAGGGACTGAAATCTAGTTTAAAATGACGGTATAACCTATTTCAATATTTATGGAACATAATATTTATATTAATACACACATGCATATGAATATGCAAGTACATTTTTTGATTAGGGAAACATACATAATTGTTTTAGTTTTGAAGGTAATCTACGGTGTTTGGTTGTTCTGAGGCGATATAAATAAATTAATTGTATATTATTCTTTAATTCATATTTGTTCATTTTTAAATTTAAGTACCTGTTTAAACACCTGTTTTTTTTTAATAAAAATACTAATATTAATGGGGAAGTGAAATAATTTTCATTGGGATGTTTTGAAGGGATCTAACACTTATTCCTAGAAATATGAAAAAAAATAATACACTGTTATTATTTCAAAGCATTTTTATTGGTTTTGAAATAAAACAAGTTTATTATATTTGTGACGGATATAAATGTTCCTTGTGGACATTTTTTGTGCTTCGTGATGGCACCGGATTTTACAATAAATATTTATTATTAATTTAATAATCTGTATAATATGGTTATCCAAAAAATCCTGAGTGGATACATGATTTAAAATTTCTTCATTTTGTATTAAATTAGTCGCAAATGCCATTATTTTGTTGGCGACAAAAAGCGGAAATGTTTGTTTAAATATAAGCTGTGGATATTGGCGAAACATCCCCTCTACGGCTAAACATATTTTGATTAACTTAATTGACGGATATAATAATCCCCCTCTCGTCTTAATTCTAATTAAAGAATAAGATTCCCGATTTTCTTGTAAATCTAGTTCTGTAGCATACAGCGAGGACATACATATCGCACATGTATTTTGTGCTGTCAGTTTTCGCAGTACGAACCCCGCAATGTACGCCACAACATTTTCAACAAAAGTGGTCGAATTCCAATTTTCTTCAAATTCATAGTGATCATCACTGTCGTCACAATTTGGCCCCTCGGAGACTGTATCCGTTATGTGTGAGTTGGTAGACGCAACATGCAGAATGGGTATATCTGCAATAATAACGTTGGCGTTCTCCGATGCCGAAATTTCATGATGTACTAGTAAGCGTTTATATGCCGTTTGGAACTGAAATGCGTTCGGATTATTATTGAATCCACCGCTACTGCGTATGGCGCTAAAAAAACTTTCCAAATGGTCTTGGCTAATTTTAAACGTCAATAAATATTTTTGGCCGGATTCCTTCGTTTTTTTGTACAAATTTAAAATATTCTGGAGGTTTATTAGGAATCCTATGAAACCTGTTTTGCGGTTCGAAGTAATAACATTAATGTTATTAAAAAATTTAACATTTTGTACATATTTTTGAAAATGGTTGTCAAAATTTTCAAGATTTTTAAAATTACTATCGCTAACGGGCATGTTGTATGGTGTTTTTGAAAATTTATTTTTACTATTTAAAATATCGAACGCGTCATTGAAAATTTTGCAAAACTGTGCCGTGGGGGTCACGTTAGAAAAACGCACGTTGTCAATTTGTTGGACGTATGTAAGAGCTGCACTGACACTATTACTGAGTGCCTGTGCTGCTAACTTAACGTTCATTTTATTATTTAAGAAATCGAAATGACGGTTACCTAATTTTGTAGCCGCCTTTAATCCTTCCGATTTCTCATATTCGTGTAAATGTTTTATATGCTCCCAGCTGATAATGTTTGTATCTTTCACAAGGGGTCCCCTTTCCGCCAACAAGTTTCTTACCAGTTTTAACATGTGGGAAGGGTCCCAAAAAATAAATATTTTCGATTTCGTAACGGGATGGTATACCCATGGTTCCATTTTTTCTAATTCAAAATGTGCCCCTAAAACCCGGCTCATGCTTATGTTAGCACTAGCACCATCAAAAGTTAAAGATGTAACTTCTGCTCCGGCATCGTGCAATAACTCGAAACAAATGTTTAATAAATTAGCCCGCTCAGAGCCACTGAGGGATTGAATGAGGAAATACCCCAATGGCACTTTCCACCGGGAATTTACCCCAACGGCCATAAATACGAGTGCATTACGCGCTTTTTGTATATTATCGCCGTCCATGTTCATGCCGGATCCTATGTCCACCCCTCCATAAAGTTTATTATTTTTATATATTAATTCCTCCCGAATGGACATTTCGTCCAATATAACATTGCAAAGGAGTGGTTCTTTTTGGACTTTAACCCTAGATGATATGGCATTAAATGCCTCTTTGGTAAACCCCGGATTTCCGTCGACAACGGTGTACCATCGGCGGATCGTTGCCGGATGGGGTAACAAATTATTATAGCTTTTCCGGACATACGCGTAGGCACGCGCCGAATAAAATTGCAATGTCATTGCAAACATTCTAACTTTGGCACTGTATCTTCTATTCCTTTTTCTCAAGCTGCTATCAATAACTTCTCTAACTGTATCTGGAACTGCATCCTGTATAAAGTGTAGAAAAATGCAAATGAAAATCAAGGAAACCTATAAATAATGTATAATTAACAGTCTCAGCGACGATTCTTTTCTGCAAGAGCAAATACAAAAAAAAGTGTAGAAATTATCGACTGCAACGATAATTACTAATCAGATTTCAACAAATGCAAATATCTTAAGATGTTAAGTTTAACCCTCGGACAACCGACGAGCAGAAGCGCGACGCATCGGGCCACGCTGGGTCGATTTGTACTCTACGCGTAATTCACTTCTAGATACGGGAAATGTGGTTGAGGAAGATGAGTTGGATCGAAAGTTGAATCAGTAAGATATACTTTATTAAATAATATAAAAAATTAAAAAATTCTGTCCTTAGACTAACTTATACGTATCTTTAAACTACCCTTATATACCTATAGCACACGCGTTAATAAAGCGTGTATATGTACCATTATACTATCTGCTGTATCACGTTCAATTAAATTCTTGTTCTTCAAGTCTGTGAGCAAATCTTTTAAACAGTGCAAGCGTTTGGACATTCTTGCATTTTTCTTTTGCATATTCTTAAACTTTTTCTGTAAAATGGAATATTTTTCCAGCACTGCTCCAAGTGTGCGCTTTGCTTTTCGAGGTGTTGACACGTGATGTGTTGTTATGTCCCCTATGTAACGTGGTTCGGAATAAAATGTGCATTTGGTGTCAAGCGCCAATGCTATAAATAAAAAGAATGTAAGGTTAACTTTGTTTAACATATATCGTATAATAATCTTCTATAGACACAGTTACGCACAAAATGTATTAACTTCGTCTTCATGGCTTCTCTCATTTGCAGATGCAGATGTGCTGGGTTCCAAGATATTTGTTACGTCCCCTATGTAACGAGGTTCGGAATAAAATGTGCGTTTAGTGTCAAGCGCCAATGCCATAAATAGAAAGAATGTAAGGTTAACATTGTTTAACATATATCGTATAATATAATTATAAAATAATAATATTCTATAGACACAGTTACGTACAAAATGTATTGACTTCGTCTCCATGGCTTCTCTCATTTGCAGATGCAGATGTGCTAGGTTCCAAGATATTTGGATTTATGTTTTCCGCAGCACATTCCCGTCTTATCCTGCAAAAACATAAGAAATGTATTTTATAAGTGAAGGTGTGAAAGCCTTATATGTAAAAATGTTTAATACCTTTTCTTCTCAATACATTTTACCGATGGTATTATATTTTTCTTCAAAATTCGCGTCCCATTCTTGGAGAGTTTCCAATCACTGTCCACAAAATGTCTTGAGCACAATGTATGGGTGCGAAGAATATTCTCAATATTCATGCCACAAAAATTTGCCCACTGTTGCTTCGAATGTTCCTCTTTTGGAAACCTTTCAAACAAACATACAGTTTAGAATTGCAAACGCGTGTAAAACGAAATAAGGCTGAGGCCACACAAGCGTTAATCGTTTGACTGCTACTGACGCATATGAGGGTGTGGGAAGTCTACCGGCGCAGACTATGGGCCCGTAATGCACCGATGATAAATTGTAAATAAACCCACAATTTAAATGTATTTCTTTAACGAAAATTATAACGCACATTGTACGCACGTACTCTTTAGTGCTTGTGTGGTCCCGGTCTAAACGTTTGTATCTTCGTTATGTTTTGGAGTTATAATTTTCTTGAACTTACGAGAAACAAGAGGCTTCTTTATTCTTAATACTCCCACACAACACACATCGCCAACCCATTTTAATTATGCTGTATATGCAACAACGAATTCTACAGAATACACCAAATATGCTCAAAGACTCAAATAACAATACTTAACGACGCTCAAAATTGAAATGATTAAGGTTACAGGCCTCTTGCTTTTACGCATGCGCGTGGCCCGCGGAGCTTGCCGATTGGTTGTTTCGCCTTATGTACTTCATTCTGCGCGAGGCATGCGCATTACCACCCAACATAAATACATAAAAGAAAACAGAGGATGGAGATATACGTCTGTCCTCGACTGACGGAGACACTATCCGTGCATTGCCAGCATAGGGAATGCGCAGTCCATGTATATAAGGTCTATGACTCGAACGCGAAGTCCAAAGAGTATCTGATACTCTGGCGCAGTCCATGTATATATGATCTATGGGACAACGTTAGTTACAATTTTATCTGTTAGGTAGCTATTTGACAGTTTACCCAGCCGTGGAAAAATCGACCCCTATTTAGCTAAAAAGCTAATTTAGTGTTAATTTTCAAAGAAAAATTTGAATTTTCCGCGTCGCCTTAATATCTTCGGTACGGTGGCGTCTCCAAACAAAACGAAGAAACGCTCAAACTGATCATTGGACAGCAGTTGGTATTTTTTTAAGGGGATTATCAACATTATCGACTGCTGTTCAATGATTGGTTTGAGCGTTTCTCCGTTTTTTTTTGGAGACGCCACCGTACCAAAGATATTAAGGCGACGCGGAAAATTCAAAAACTTCTTAAAATAAAATACTACACGTAAACGCACAGTGGATATAATTGTATGTTTAATTATTTTTAACCAAACGCACTATGCCATTATCTATTATAATGGTTAATCTACTTGTTAGCTTATAAAGTATTCTGTCGATCTATTTTACGTATACGATATGCCGTCGTATATTGATCAATTATAAAGTTCTTATCTTTAAATATCGATCGAGGGTTTTCAAAAAGCTGAAAGACTGAAAGCGGAACATAAGAAGCAATAATATATACCGATATATGTTTTATTATGCAATTCTCACTTATCTTTATTTACTTGAGAATTTCTTCTTTTTCATATGCTTTAACCGATATAAATAATAAAATATACATACAGATTCACTGTCTGTCACTGATATGACTTCATTTTTAGATCGACTTATACAAATAATTTCTCGAATTTAACAATTTTGTTATGTAATTACATAATGATACAATGCAACTTACGGATATAAAACGGATAATGACGATAAATGCATCGGTTCATTCTTCGAATGTTTCTCGTAATAAATTGGCAAGTGAATATGGACCCATACCACCTAAACAATTTTGAACCGTCAATCTGTCATCAAATTTGAGTCAGGTGATTTATTAAATACAGCTTTCAGGTACTGTCAAGTTACGTTAAAGGAAATTCGTTTAATATATCTTACAGTTTTTTTTTTATATTTTAAATCCATATGTAACACTTTATCTCGCAGGATGGATTTTAACAAACTCACAAACAAGATTATGGTGCCCCGTTATCCAGGACTACAATATTCTTGTTCGGTCAACATAAAAGTATCGACAAACCAGACAAATATGGGTGGACTTAAAAAAAGAATATAAAGCAAAGAGACGTAGGAAAAACCAGTGTTGATTCCCTATACACACGTTCAGATCCAAATATAGATGATTACAGGAAAGAGTAATGTTTGTACATTGGAGCAGTATGTCCTTACATTCATATTAATCTTAAATACCGGCTTTATATTATAAAATCTTATTTGATATTTCATGATCGGAAATTTCAATTTCAGACCCACATGTTTGTATGATTGCATGTATGTGTGTGTGTGTTTGTAGTAATTGAATATTTTATAAACCATTACGTACGTAACGCACATCTGTCTTGACGCGCGGATATACCAAGATATATCGGCAATCAAGAACTTTAAAAAAGAACTTTAAAAAAGTTACTTTAAAATTTCTGATTACAGATAAAGATAAATGTACAAATTAGACACTTGTGCTAAGAAGTAAGGTTACTTTAACAACCGTATATGCATCCCCCTTCCTATAGTTCAAATTAATAAATTATACTGTATATGTCTCATGATAGCAACCCTATGTCAGTGATGATGACCAGTTGTGATTAGAGCAGGTAAAAATGAGCCAACTACTAAAGCTAACAGTTCCTTAAATTTCAGTCCAGAAGATACTGTACCACTTTCTGTAGTTGGTAGATGAGAATAGTTGTTCCCTCTTGACATTAACTCTGGTAAAACATGTACAGTAGCTACGTATAGGAATGTCCCAGCACTAAATAACATTGCCAAACCTGTTGCATTCACATTGCTCAATGTTTCCTTGCCCTCCTAAAAGTTATAGATGTCATTTATACAGTTAGATATAGGCAATGTATTATATTTTGAATGAATCAAATCATACACCTCACCTTTCCAATGCCAAAATATGTGAGAAGAGCAAGACAGGGTGCAGCGAATGAAAATACTATCAAATGTCTCCCTATTCTCTTCTTATCTACACCTTCATGGAGTAAAAATGACACTAGTCCAAAAGCAGCAGGTGCCTGCAATTAACTTAATTTTGTAGTATTGCTATGACAGATGCGAAGCAAAATGATTGCCGGGGGTTACTTCTTACTTTATGTAACATTATTGCTAAAAACACGATCAGTTCAACATCTGCCTGTGATGTTGTTGCAGCAGCTCCTAACGCAACACCATCAGCTGCTGCATGCACTACTAACCCCAGAGTGGCAGTAAAACTCTTCTCTTTACCTCCGCTTCTCGCTGAACATTGATCCACGAACAGCATAAACACAAAGCCAAGCACCAGACTAATACCTATCAACGAGTGAAGATCACCTGCAAGAAAAATATACTGCATAAGTGATTTTCTCTTCACATGTACATTTGTAGACTATAGTATTTATACCTTGCATTCCATTAGTCCCACCATTAAACAAAGCTCTTATTCCTTCTGGTATGATAACAGCGAGCGCAGTGCCAACCAGAAGTCCAGCACCGAGAATTGAGACCAGCTGTAACTTGTCCTGAAAAAACGAATAATTGGTCTTGAAGTTGATCACACACAGACTACTCTGCAGATACTATGATCAGATGTTTGCACATGATATAATGCATTGGGTGGAAGATGTACAATCCATCACTGCGAAATCACCTCACCTCGGATAAATTCATTACCAGCGGAAGCGATCCAGCTAAGTAAGAGCCGATCAGCATGACAAGCGAGAGCATCCATAAAACAGAGCTCTCTTCCATTTTTTTAAATTTTGTTGTACAAAATGAGAATTACTGGAAGTACGAAATATACCCTTCACATCGCCGATACCATTTATGCGCGCACTGCTTTCACACCGCTTCCATATCGAACATTTTGGCTACCGCATGCTGACAGTCAGGCTCACTGCTCTCTGCTCCTCTCAAATCTGTTTTCGTCTACGTAGCAATTTTCGCGGTGAATGTAGTATAGTAGCGACACGAAGTATCTGAAAGTATCAGAAAGTATCCCACTATTGTAACCTTAGAATATGCGATAACGTGAACATCCGCGCGCATACGACATTGGACCAGATTGGACATACTATAACCACAGACGAGGTATAGAACCTCGTCTGTGCTATAACGTCGACGGTCGGACCAGGTTGGACCGGTCGGACGTCGGACGTCGGTACGTCGGACGACTTTAATGTATCAGATATCAGAGCATAGCGCATAGCACGTTAGCAGTGGTTAGCACATTAGCAGTATGATCATGATCTGAAAGTGGTGTAGCGATATGTAAAAAATCTGAAAAAATAAAAAAAATGTTTAAGTTATTTTTCGTCTAACCGAGTTATATTACAATGTAAATGGAAAATTTATTTTTTTGAAGTTTTTTATTGGAACCACTTTCCTAATTAGTGGCAGATTAATAAGAAAGCGTAAACTGAACAATAAAGCGACGGCCAATTTATGCAATTTAGATGATAAAAATAATAAGGGTTGGCAAATGTATTCTTAGCATGTCACTTATATACCTTGCTTAAAATATAAACGAGACACACAATAGATAAGTGCGTGTATATTGAACTTTTATTTAGTTTTTATTAAGTGCCAATACGAAACATGTATATTATTTAAAACATTTCGTCAGCAGGACATGCACTAGATGGGGCAACGTGATTGTCGATTACAGCTCCTCTATCGGGAATAACGCTGTACTAGTCAGTAAGTGATTGGCAACGAGTTAAGCGAGACAAGTGATTAAAAAATGGCATCCGCGACGACGTCGCACAATGAGGTTTCGCAGGAATTTTCTGTCAACAAACTTATTCGCGTTGGTTATTATGAATTGGAGAAAACTATTGGCAAGGGAAACTTTGCCGTTGTAAAAATGGCCACCCATGTTGTAACGAAATCCAAGGTGAGAACACTGTTTAAGACCTTTTCCGTTGCAAACGCGGAATCCATCATTTTGTCGTTATATCATTGAATTATGGTGTGGACATATCAATTCTCGTCAGATCCTGCCCTCCCAACGATGTTGCATGTAAGCGCATGTTGTCACTGAGATTCGGAATGTTATCGGGATGTAAAATCGTCTCCTAACATGATACTATCAACAGACTTCACTGCATTGACTAAAATATGTTTCTTGCGAAATTTTTATGTTTTCCGCAACTGTTGTTAACAGGACGCTCTTGCAGAAACAATAGCGGCACCGGAGCATGTAGAAGCGTCGTGCAACTTGTTAAATCATAGAGTGGTGTGCCTGAATCTTTTACAATACTTATTCAACATTTTTCTGAAGGATCTCTGAACATTTTTATTGTTTGCGTTTACAAGCTTCTGCACACAGTGTGTACAAGAATAATTTGTGTTTCTTGTATTAATGTAAAGAATACCTGTATTGTATTTTAAAAACAACCCTTGATAGTTAACAAATATTTCATATTTGCTGTAGTATTATGATGGGTTTTGAGACACTGATGTGATAGATAAATTTTGACACTTCCAAACGTCTAATGTAGTCAAGTAAAATTGTCTATATGATTGTCAGTTTATTGATATTCTCTGTAAAGACCATTTTAACACATTTCTAGAGATTTCAATTAAGTTGTGTTAAAAATTGTGTAGTTTTTATATAGTTATAAATTGTATAGTATTATATGTATATCTATATGTGTATGTGTTGTACATATCATATACTCTATTTTGGCAATGATAGAGTAAGCAAATAATTTGTAAGAGTTCATTTGAAGATATGCCTGACGTCTTCCTTGTCTTTTCTTTCTTGAAAATTTATAAATGATATAGATTTTTAAGAGAATATTATTTTAGTGTCTTATTTATAAGTAATTCTATGAATCCTGAGTTGTGTTAATAAATAACTCATTGTTGAGAATGAATACTGTGCATATTGTGCATCTTTCATTACTGCATTCTGTGATGTATTAAAAAACTAAATGGTGTGTGTTTTTTGAACAAACTTGATTAGTTATAGAATTCATTATCCAGCCAATACAATGATAATTTTGGAAAATTATGATGTGTTACAGGTGGCCATAAAGATAATAGATAAAACTAAACTTAATGAAGAAAACCTAGCCAAAATATTCCGTGAGGTGCACATAATGAAAAGATTACGGCATCCGCACATCATAAGATTATATCAAGTAATGGAGACAGAAAAGATGATTTACTTAGTCACAGAATACGCTCCTGGTGGCGAAATATTTGACCACCTTGTTAGAAATGGACGAATGCCAGAGCCGGAGGCAAGGAGAATTTTTCGCCAAATTGTCCTTGCTGTTCGTTATCTTCATCAACAAAGAGTGGTCCATCGAGATCTTAAGGTTCACAAATACACATTGTGCTCCATGCTCCTACAATATTTTGCTGCTTTTTAATAATCTTTACGCTTTCCTCCGAAGTGAATGTTTGTCTAAATTTTTTCCGATTTTTAGGCTGAAAATTTATTGCTCGATGCAGACAATAATATAAAACTTGCAGATTTTGGCTTTAGCAATGAATACACACCAGGTGTACCCCTTAGTACATGGTGTGGATCACCGCCATACGCTGCTCCTGAAATTTTTGAGGGCAAACATTACGATGGTCCTAGAGCAGATGTCTGGGTATGTAGAATTCCTCTTCTTAGGCAAATGCCTGATTTGTGTTTAACTGTTTCACTAAACATTAGTAATAGAAGAAGAGTGCTGCGTTTATGTAAATGATGAAGATTTGATACAGTGTAACAAAAAATGGTATTTCAGAGTCTTGGAGTTGTATTGTATGTGCTAGTTTGTGGAGCATTACCATTTGATGGTCCTACAATGCAACTGTTACGTTCTGTGGTAATCTCAGGGAAATTCAGAATACCCTTTTTCATGTCTGCAGGTATATGGGAGCATCTTTGTATACAATTACTCATTAATTTTATTTAGGACTTTAGTGCATATTTTTATTTGAATGCTCGCGATTGTTTTTATACTTTAGTCTCATAAGGTTAAGAAAAATGAATTTGTACCAATGATTGTATACTATCCTTTCTGTTATAGCAAAATTTGTTTTACTACGTATTGACTGGATATTGATTCTCTAAACTGTGCGTCCAAGTGACAACTACTAAAGTATGTATTATTCTTCTAGAATGTGAAAAGCTGATCAGGCACATGTTAGTGGTAGAACCGGAACGCCGCTTGAGTATTTCACAAATTTTAGCACATCCCTGGATGGGTGGAGACGGAGTAACGGAGCCTGAACCTGGAGGGTATATATAGTTCAAAAACTATCCCTTTGGTCACTGTTTTTTCAGTACTATATGCATACCCACATGTACAATCGGTCATAGAAATCTGCAGACATTAACGTAATCTGAATTCATCACTTGGTAACTCAGTTATTTAGTGGAAAAAATAATGACCTTGATCTCTTTTACATTGAGATCCCAAGTGATAAACTCAGACTACCTTAGTGTCCAAATATTTTCGTGACGGAGGGTATATTGCTAAATTGACTATCGTTTGAAATGTTAAGTATTCACCTGATTCATAAAACTTTACTGATTAACAAATCTTTGTTTATAGGTGCAGTCCTGAGCCAATTGTTGCTCCACAACTGAACCAATTAGTAATAGAAAATATGCTTAGATTACCTGGACTTAGTGCAGACACGTTGTTACAGGCCGTTCAAGGGAATGCTTTTGACCATGTATCCGCAATATACAATTTGCTCGTTGATCGATTAGAACCAACTATGCCAAGTTTACCTAGTATACAAAGTATACCCGGTGATTACATGCCAGATGGAGCACATCAATTAGAAAAGGTGAAAATTGGTATTGTTTATGTGTGTATGTATGTGTGTCTTTTGTGTACTGCATAAGAAGGTTACTATTTGCTACATAAACTCTGAATGATTTCGTTTGTTGCATTACGTTTTCCGATAGTTCGGTGAAACCGAAGCTGAATCGGAAGACAGAAGTGGCCTTCAGTTGTCACCTGGCACGCCTTATCACGCAACACGACGGCATACAGTAGGACCTGGTGATACGGCACACCAACCACCTACTTCGTATCCATACAATTATAACCATAATTTGGCTTATCCAACATTACGTCTCCTTCCCATTCTTCAATGCAATACCGATCCACAAGTGCTGCCACATACGAATCTACCGTTAAATCTCCCTCTCGTGCAACATCAGCCGCCGCAAAACTTCCAAATCAAGGATCAGCACTTATTAAAACCGCCAACAGTTATGGGTGCAAGTGAGTATCGCTGTAAAAAAAAAAGTGATCAATTTAACTGTACAGCCTTAACGAAGAATCTCACTAAACGTGTAGTTCGTACGTGATTATGGTACATATCGATGAATTATTTGCAGCGGGTGGATTCGGACGAAGAGCTTCAGATGGTGGAGCAAATCTTCATGTTTTTTATCAACAACACGGAAGCAATCCTGGTAACGGAGAGGACGGTGGCTGGAGTCAGCCTGGAAGTAGAGAACATCTACAGCCTGTAAGATACTAGCAAATCAATTTGCACAGTTTATCGTACCAATTGTTACGTTTAATTCCAACATGCTATCGATTGTTTACAGTTACAAAGTGGTAGTCCGGCACTGGTGCAGTGTGCCCAGTCGTTAAATGTTGGAGTTGGCGTCACTGCAGGCAGTACAGAGGGTAACGGTAGCAATAGCGGAAGTGCAAGTGGGGGCAGTGATAGGAGAAGACGAAGTGGTCTTACTGCTGTCATGCAACGGCCAGGTATGACGATTAGCATTTCATAGAATACGTCTGCACAAATGTACATTCTATCACCACATCTTTCCGTATCTTTATAGAAATGTGTCGCGCATATTTATGGCAGCTTATTTTGTTTCTTGTTGCTTATATAAACGATAATAATACGTAAAAGCAAATTATAATGGCATTCTGTTTAAATGTGTAATATTTCCTCGGCTCAGCGTGTATATGTAATTCAGTCTGGTTCTGAAGTAAAGTGAGAGCAAACAAACCGGTAACTTATATTTATTTTGTGTAAATATATTTTGAGAAATTATTGTTTGCTTTACATGTATCAATACACCTGCACATACTGGTGCACGCATGCAGTGATTATTACGACTTCTATGTCAGTTTTGATTGTGTCTGTATATTAAGCATGATGTGACATCTATCAATAGCAAAAGACACGGCCTTTAAGGAAACACCATATAAACCTCGCAAGAGTGTACTTATGAGTTAAGAAAGTACATTCATCAGAGTTCAGGACATTTCTGAACGTATATATAGTTTTCTATTGATCGACAATCTTGCTTATATTTACGGCTACCGTTGCAGCACTATTAGTATAAGACACAAAAACCTTCTATACCGTTGTCACGCATATTTCCATTTTTGTTTGGCTAAGTATAAAATTCGCTCTATACATTCTTATCGTCGCATTTGTCTTAAGTCTTATGTATAACGTATACATACAAAGGACCAATTTTTTTAACCCCTCATTAGTGTCCTGATTTACTGTTTTATTTGGTTTTCTCTTTGATTTTGCATGGTTTTTTTGTGTCCACTGCACTACCACGCCTCGTTGGTTGGTAACATGCATGTAGTTATAAATCCGGAACTGGTTATGGAGGTGGAAGCTAGGATGAATAGAGCTTACCTCCCGTCACGGCTGTTACCAACTCATCTTAGAGGACCGACACTCTCACACCATAGGAAAACTTCGCTGTATCATACTAGCGCTGGTAATTTTTGCACTTCTGTTTATTTGCGGATTTCTTTCGTCAACCCCCATGGTAAATTTAGAAATAAATGGATTTGCACATTTTTAAACATTGCTGTACTGTTAAAAACTTTGTTATCGTTCACTATTCAAATCCCTGTCAGATTATTTTCCGTTTTACCTCATAAAATTATAACAATATAATTGTTTCAGTTCAACTAATATCATCCTAATATTATGAGTTAATTAACTACTACTTGACAAACAATGTAATCATGTTATATGTACACGTCTCATAACAAAATCACAACACGTGTAAATGTCGTAAGACCTAGAACACTGTAGGAAATGTGTGTTTGTATACATCTATATAAAGTACTTTGTCCACTGTTATGGTTTTTTCTGACTCTAGATATGATTAGTTGTATAATGTTTCCTAATTTATTATTGTTTGCAGTAGCTGGTAGAGATTCCTACAAAGAACCCAGTAGCCACGTTGCTACTGAAAGATATTCGCCAGTTCGCCGAGCATCCGAAGGTTCAGGTCCACCTGGACCAGGTATTCAAGCGTTGCAGCAAGAATATCAGCAGTTGCAAAGGTTAGCATCTCCCTCCCATAGTCCTGCGAGTATTCCTGGATCGCCTGTACACGAACGAGGAGTAGCTGCCATTACACAAGGTATGCTTATCATTTGCATAGTTTCAATACATTTAAATATGTCATTGTTATTCTAACGTCACATGACCAATATTGTTCTCTTACTACCTGGTCGTGCTAATATTGTTTATAAGCTAATCACTTTTAGGGCAAATGATATAGATATATGACATGTGTTTGACATTATTAACAGGTTTAAGTGGATTATCCACAGCACCGGTACAGGGTAGTATAGTACACGGTACGCCAGCACAACCACCGGCGACCCCGCTAGACTTGAGTCCATTAAGACATCATAGATCACCGGCGACAACGCCTGTCAGTTATTCACCTAGTAATAGTCCAGCTTTGGATATGATTCAAGAAGAACATCCAGTTGAAATTCCCAGAGTAAGTACTTTTCTTATTTTCTTCATCAACGAATTTCAGTATAAATTAGCTTGATATTTAGAAACCACTGCGAAAGGTTGCACACAATGAAAACTTTGTAAAGCTTTCTTCTGTATCGTCGGGTTGCTATGTACATATAACGATTTCTGTAACACAACAAACATTTTTATAGGTACCACCACAAATTTCGGTGACAGATGTGTTAGGAGGACAAGTCACACTAATCAGTTGTTCGCCTTCTCCATCTCCATCGCCCGATTCATTAGAAGACTCGTTACCACATTATAGTCCTCTTCCAAGTTTTATTATTTCAGAGCCATGCGACCCATTAAGACCTAGTATCACTCGTGGCATCGGTAGGCCACTTAATACATCAATTCCTGCCGAAGTTGAAGTTACATTATCGGATGAGTCGAGCAGACTAAATTCGGAAGCTATATTGGGCCGTGTGAAACAGATTATAGATGCCAGAGCTCCGCCGAAGGGTTTTATCTTTTCTAGAGAGGAAGTTGAAGGTAGCGGACTTAGTTTAGAATACCCGGGCGGGGTTCAAATTGAGCTTAGAGTATGCGAGTCTGAGGAGAGAGAGGTGAAAGGAATTAAAATGCGAAGAATTAGTGGGGACCAATTGCAGTACAGTCAACTTTGTCAGCAACTGATCTCCTGTATTACCGTTTGACGACAACCAGCATATAATATAACATTTTTTTATACATTACATTACATTCCTGGTGCCACACACACCACTCATCACAGTATTGCACATGCATGCTGCATATATGGTACGTTAAGACTATCATATTTCATATTAATACATTCATATATATAATATTTAGTATTCTTCAATTTTTTTATGTGTTTTCTTTAACACAGTAAAAATATCCAATGTCGACTTGTGCATAATATCAGATTTGTAAGAAAAACGTTGGGAAAGAAATTCCTTTCATGAGATTTTAAACGATTTTATGCATACAGGCTCCTCAAAGATAGGAGTATGCCTTTTCTTTTTTTTTTGTTCTTTATATTAATAATCGCATTTGAGTATTAGCGAAATTTGTGAGATAAAGAACTAGTGTAAAAGTTTTATTGCAAGTATACATCACACCATTCCTTTTTGTAGAATGTATTAATTGATGTTATTAATGTGTAGGTAGCAAATTTATAGTTTTACCGTACGAACTCAAAAGAATATGAGGTACCACGTTAGCTTAAATAGTGAGAGGGCGAGATATTTGTACCAGACAAGATATTAAAATACTGCATGGTCTTCCAAAGTGAATACTTTTACACATTCGATAAGTGTCTCAACAATACTGCAATTGGATATTAATTTTAATTTGTTTTATACATTGAGTGTTGAAACTGAGGTAAAACTCAACGCAACGCAAATATTTTTATTACAATCTCTCATTTGACCAATGTGTGTAGCACATTGAATGTTATCTTCTTATATATGCACATTATTAGATGCAAAAGGTTTCACGTTAAGTTTATTCATTAGGACATTTTTAAACATATTGACATGCATTTATCATTTGTAGGCAGAATACGTTGTGCGCATACATTCTATAACGAATATCCTTTTGGCAAATGGCGTTACAAAACTAAAGTAAGGAATATAAGCAAGCAATGATGTCGAAATAAGATGTGCAATAACTTATTATTATGCCATATTAATGTTTAATGTATCTGTTCTGATCGTTTGGGAGTCTAATGATTACTTTCTTGTATCTGGTACAGATACTACTCCTTCAAATTATTATTTCTCGTTGATAGTAGTTTTTACGAAATTTTTAACGGTGCACATCCCATCATTCTTTATTCAAGAACTGTACAGACTGAGTTACGATTATGTATCTGTTTTTTTTTTCCTTTATTACTATTGTTATGACATATTGTATGGAGTTATGACTTAGACTGTTACGGCTTGCATGGAGTCTGGAAACTATATTCAAGCTAGTAACTTTATGGCTTCTGATAGTGTCACTTTTTAACTTAGAATGTGTGTGCTTTCCATCTTTTAATTCTATCGAGCATTTAATTTTAAAACTATTGTTTGAAGAAGGAAAGCATGAAATTTCATTCTCCTTGTTTAACCAAAGACTGGGGTACTTTCGATTTAATCGTAAGACGGTAGTACACATTTTATTGTTTATATTTGAAAAAAGAATATGTAGATTTGTATTATTACCATAACTATACAAAACGGTGAATATCGAACTTTGCATTTGACGTTGTCGTCAAATATTCCACGATCACATTTGCGTCTTACTGAGGGTAGAGTTTAACGAAATATTTAATTCTTTGTTGTTTTTTTTACATCGAGACCGAGTGAACGACTGTACGTTAATAGACATCAAGGAGTAGCGGGTATATAATATAAAGGTTTTAAGGTTCTAGGAGTATACTTCCGGCACGTTTTTGTACCAAAAATGTAAACAACACGATGTCGTATCCGTAGTGCAAACCGTAGGGCATAATGTGGCTGCACATTGTTATCGTATATCTACTTAATATCATTCTTAAAATTTCGAGAGTAGATTTATGACTATTTCGTAACCTGGTCTGTTCTTTGTATATCATAACTTGTTGAGTATAATCATTTATGACGTTAAACATTAATTTGTTGCACGTTTTGGTGATATCTGATGACCGTATTTTTGACGATCATTATTAACACGTTGCAACTTATACACTGCGAGCACTATTAAGAGCATTATAGTTAGCGATGCTAGATTTTCTTTGGCCCAAGTATTCCAATTGATTTTAACATTATTACTGATTGTAACGAGTTTTGTAAGTGCCGATAAGATCATTGCAATTATGTAAATAACGAACGAAAACGATGTAAATACAAGGTATTTAGCGACCACTTACTTATACGCTAACGGGCTGTTCTATTTGAGCTGGCTATTATAAACATTGATTACCGTTTATTTTGCGCAATGATTGTGAATACTATGATAAGTTTGTATGGGGTGACAACGGCGACCGTTGAGTGAGCATGTGTACACATCTTAAACGCTCTAAAATTTTACTAATTATTGGGCTTTATTGATGTGAATACGATCAGTTAGCCGATATAGAGTAGCCTTATTAATGATATGCCATATATTGTAAAGCCCAATTTCCATCATTTATACTTCGTAACCGTCGACGAATATTTGAGTAGAGGCAAGCAATATGAAACGATAGTGACCTCCGTGCATCTTTGCAATTGAAGAGAATCATTTTAGAGGAACGCAAATGACTTGTTTCGAACAATCGAAAATGTATTATTTCTTCGAAGACTTCTCATGCTTTGTCGGGAAACATTCATTCGTACATTTTAGACACTTTTATTTTGAGAGTAAGCACTGCGAAGAACATTTACTGATACTGTACACGATTTGCTCGTATCTCTGCTCTCCTTCAGGGTTCCATTTTTTATTTCCGTAGTCACTCGTTTTTTGATAAACGTTGAAAATGTACAAATAGTTACGCATTATTTCGGTCTTCCTTTTAAATTATATAATTCTAGTCCAGTATCAGATAATGTCCTTAATACTGTGCGTTACATGTTACTGTCAACATGTTTAACTGCGAAAAAGAGCATAACAAAATATCTACTAGCAACAGTTAATTAAGCTTACAAAATTTTGCATACATTGTAAATATACTCAGAAATAACCAAGTATAATCCTCAGCATCTATTACAATAAGTAGCAGACGTTTTCAGTGTTTTAAAGTGAGACGAAAGGAAGTAGCATCACGGGCACCGTTCATCTGGTTTGTGTAGCTCAGTTTTAGCACTTAAAACATTTGACGATAAAATGGATCAGTTTGAGTCAATTGGAGGGTGTAAATGGACTTATAATGGAAGATACGAAAATTGTGAAGCCTCCTGTATTAGTACCAATGCTTTGTGTTAACAGTTTCATTACATAGCATTTATTATTATTGTATAAAGTATGTCGAACGATAATTTGCAAAGTGTGCTTTTGCCTGCGAGACAGATCTAATACAGGTGGCATTTATAGATAGCGTTATACCCATAAGCGAAACAGAGTTTAGGTAATGTTCATATTATTTTGTATATCCATTGTTTATAACTTCTGTAACAACGTACTACGATGGGAAGAGGGCAAAATGCTATTGTTTACGCACAACAATGCATACCAAGGAAGTTGTAATTTGGTGTATTACAAACTATATTGTACATAACACACTATACATAATATTCATTTGGTTGTGTACATGCGTGTATCTGCATATATTTATTGCACACATTCGTACATACACACACACACTCCCACACACACACACACTTATGCATGTATGCTTATACAAGCATGTACGCAGAGAGGAACTATGTACATTATAAATATTTACTGTATGGATAGAGTACAGATAGTATTTTCTGCTGTCAATTCTTCAACTAAGACTGTGATTTTTAAATATACTAATGATTAGGTAGAACACATAATTAATACATATTGATTGAATATGATGAAATAAAATTAAAGGATCTATCCAAAATGTGTTTATGTGTTCCGAGATATAAGTTTTCTTCGTTCCGTCGAATTATCGAAAAACGAGTTTCATTACCGTCGTGCCGAAAACCATGTTACGATCAATAAGCAAAATCTAAAACTTGTTCATTCTCGAACGATATGCGTGAATGACGAGATCGTATTGTGCAACAAGCATTTGTATCGTTCAATGCATGCTATTTTTGTACTTGTAGTTCAACCTTCACCGAAAATCCAGTTTCATACGACACCACAAAATCGTACCCTTTGTACATACAACGCAAACCTGACATTTTTAAATTGGTGGAACGCACTGAAGTTGTTCGCCGGTATGTTCAGCGAGGTATCGGCCGGCAGAATAACGCCTAGCTTCACGTTATTTTGTAGAACATGAGGCTAACCTGGGCTCACCTGGGTTAACCTAATATAACATTACGTTCAGGTCAAACATTGTTAAATAAACATGGCATAAGGAGGCAAATCCTGGTTTATCGTTAAAAAGAGAATTTAAACATCTTGGCTCCTTTGCCTTCGTTATTCCGCTAGTCGGAACCGTTTTTATCTTTAAGACAAAACTGACAGAGGTATAGATTCTAATTTGAACGCATGAAGCGTTCAAACGCTGGCGGTGAAACGAAATACTGGGATAACAGAAATTATAATCCAACGAAATATTAAGTAAGATTTTCTCAGTTTTGTAAAAATAAATGTTCATCTGTGATTGTTCCTTATTAAATATTCCTGATTTCATTCCGAACAGTAACGATTAATAAAACTGATAGTGTCAGTGACGCCGATAAAGCTAAAGAGATGGAAGTTATTGAATTGGTGTCGGACGAAGAGGCGTCCGAGGATAACTTTAAGGAAAATAAGAGTCCAAAAATGTGTACCAGTAATTGCATCAACTTCAAATGCATTTCCGGTGTCGATATGAAACCAGCGCCTTCGTTCGCGTGTGCGTTTTACGGTGTTAACACAGAGAAGAAAAAGGAGAGAACTATATGTAGGAAGTGTTTTGATGCTGCTCTGGAACATCAGAAGGTATGTGATAATTATCGAATAGGTAAACTTGAGACATTAGATATCTCATAACTTTGTTATTTTTAGCAATTAGTATCTGCATTCGTAGATTGCAAGCCATTGTTGAAGTGTGAATTTCCCGATCACACCATGGAAGTGGAGATCTCAGATAGTGATGAGTCTGATGACGAAAAGAAAAAAGATGATGCGGAAGGTAAGATATCTGTATTGTACATTGGCGTCAAACCAATAAGCTAATGAGAAATTAGTTGTCTCTATGAAACAAGCGATATATTCTTTATTGCAGATAAATATCTGCCAGAGGAAATGCTGTTAGACATAGAGGAGAAGTTAGACAGCACGCTGCATTCGGTTTTAACAGAATATAATGTTGATTTTCAATTGAAAGAAGCGCAGAAGATTTTGCAAGCACAGTGGGATAATATAAATGGTACGGACTATTATTTATATATGCATTATGGTTTATCGTTACATTCCTTGGACAATATCATTTTGACAAACTGTTCCAATTGTCTAGAGGAAAATGAACTAGTGGATAAGGAGGTGAAGAATCTTATGCATACAATGGATACATTGCGCAATAGTTTATATGATGAATTTAGGCCACAAATTCAAATGCTTCAAGAACTTCAAATAGATGATGGACCTGGAACAAACATGATTTACCCGCTTGTAGCAACAAAAAAGGTTACGCAAGTACGCATTTCATCAAATGCATTATTACAGGATAATCAACCAGAAGTATTACCGATAGAACGTGTTAATAAACAAGTAATAGCTCTAGATTTGCCTCCCAGTGGGCAACTTGTAAAACCACAGCCTGATGTGGATACTATTGTATATGTTATGAAACATGCGCTTATGCCATGGGTTAAAGGGAAGGTAACTAATATTCAACAAATTGCAAAGAGTAAATATACATTAATATATCATATTAACACACGCAAATATTATCATACAGGTACAAACTATCGTTTCCAGAACACCATTGCATTGTCGTGTAAGATTAATCCAGAAAAAATATAATTCGGTAGTAAAATCTGTGTTCGGTAAACACTTGGCAGTGGCTGTCCGAAGTCAAGTATTAATTCCGGTTGGAACTCGAGTCGTGGCTATATTTCATGACGTTTCAACTAGTAATTTTTACAGTGGCGTCATCGCCGAACCACCAAAATCAACAAACAAATACAGGTATAGAAATCAGGTATTCTGCATGCTATTTGCACATAGTATATAATATATACTTCCCTCTATGCAGATATCTAGTATTCTTCGACGATGGGTATGCGCAATATGTAACGCATCAACACATCTTCTTGGTCACGGAGAGTTCTGCTCGTGTATGGGAAGATATACCTAACGAATCTCGAGACTTTGTAAAGAAATACATGGAATCGTATCCGGAGAGGCCGATGGTTAAGTTACAAACCGGGCAAATTGTGAAGACGGAATGGAATGGTAAATGGTGGATTGCAAGGGTGGTGCAAGTCGATGCAAGTTTGGTGCAAATGCATTTCGATGCTGACGGAAGGACAGAATGGATATACAGAGGATCGGCCAGACTGGGACCTCTTTATCTTGAATTTCTGAAGGCCAATGCTAGACAACAGGGACATCACGCATCTGTTAACACTCCCAGTCGGCACCGTATTCCCGCCATCGCCAATGTAAATGTAACGTAGCAATATTGTTTTATTCGCAGCGCTTTCTATGACCATTTTATAATTTAGCATATTATATGTACGTTAATCAGTTTATAATGGTTCCACAGAAAAGCAATTTGCCCTATGTCGAGTATACGTCTAACATAGAAACTGAAGAAGAATCCGCGGCAAACGCTCAGGCTGAAAAGAGTTTAGTCTCTCTGAGCGAAGTACACACGACCACTACTCCAACTGGTGGTACTCAAACCCAATCACGTGCTGTTGCCAGGAAAAGTACGAGTAAAAAGATTCAATCCGTAGTAGATACTGTTTCATATAGTCCTGCTACCGAAACTAAACCTTCACACAGCATCGTTGTAAGTCGTAATACATGAACAATTTATTCCCAAGAAAAGAAAGAAACATACGCTTGTACTGCAATACATTGCTTTATTTGATGTTACTTGCAGTATTATCAGACACAAAACAAAATTCAGACGAAGAAGTTTGTTCCTCACAAATGTGGTCCTCAATGCGTTCAAGGAATATCGTTTACTCCGGATGATTTGAGAGGATATTCGCCACTTTCTATACCGTTACTGTGCGGTTGGAACAGGCAACTTTGCAAGTATCCCAAAGGAAAGAAAATTACTCTGTATCAAGCACCGTGTGGAGTGAGGCTACGAAACATGGAGGAACTACATCACTATCTCCGAACAACAGGGAGTCCGATGTCCGTAGACCTCTTTGATTTCGATCATTGGGTGCACTGTTTAGCAGAGTTTGTGCTGGACAAGTGCTTTGTCAACATAAAGGTATCTATTGGTATTTCGCTATATATACAATCTCTTTCCACTTTCACTTTTTTGTTTTTAATCAATGTTACCTCATAGGATCTCAGTTATGGTGTCGAGAATGTACCGATACCGTGTGTGAATGAATTGGACCATGCTTTGCCTGATACTATAAGATATAGTACACAAAGGGAACCAACGGAAGGTGTTAATCTTAATTTAAACCCCAATTTCTTATGCAGTTGTGACTGTGAAGATGACTGTCAGGTATTCAGTTATCCTTTTCTGCGGGATGAGAATGACAGCTAGGCCATTGAATGGTGTATATGCATTTGTAGGATAAGGAGAAGTGTCAATGTTGGCAATTAACGATACAAGGTGCAACGTTAGGCGGACGGGTGCCGAATACAGCTGTTGGATACGTCTATAAACGACTGCCAGAACCCGTGACTACTGGTATATACGAATGCAATTCGGGATGCAAATGCGCTGTAAAAACCTGTCTCAATAGAGTTGTACAGCATCCACTGACGTTAAAGTTGCAAGTATTTAAGACGGCACCTAGAGGATGGGGAATACGTTGTCTGAACGACATACCTCTCGGATCGTTTATTTGCATATACGCCGGAAGATTGCTAACTGAACAAGTACGTATTTTTGAAATATATCCAGAACACACAATATGTATGAAAATGTTTCACGATCATCATCTAATTCACGGCGGAATAATTGTTCTTTCACGAAGGGTGCCAACGAAGGCGGAAAAAATTACGGTGATGAATATCTTGCGGAATTGGATTACGTTGAGGTGGTCGAGGGTATTAAAGAAGGGTACGAAAGTGACGTTCTCGAATCAGAAATGCTACTTGGAACTCCGGATGATAGTAGTAAGAAGCCTTCTATAGGGAGCGACGATGAAGACAGCACAAAAATGGACGGAAACGATTCGGACGAAGATTTTAATATTAGCCAATACGTGAACTTTGATATTGAATCAACAGAAACTTCCTCTATTAGGTATAGCAACAAATACAGTGAACTTTTCATCTTTATTAGACTCTGTATGCAAGGCCAATACCTATATATATTATTTGTATTCATCACTGCATTAGGAGACGACTTAGAAAGCGTAAAAGGGATGAGAGCTCCCGTCAAGATGGTTCGGAAGAAAACAGCGAAGACGGAAGCCTTACGAAGAACTCTGAGCAACTTTCCAAGTCTTCAAGTGAAAATCGTTCCATTGACCCGGACACGATAACTGTTAGCGACGAAGAAGAAAATCGTAGTGGCAGACGGGAACCAAGTAGATTCGACCCAACCGTGGAACCTACTCAGTTGGACAGACCGAAATTCAAGTCAGTGAGAGATTTCTTCGGCGAGGACGAAGCAGTATATATCATGGACGCGAAGACGACAGGGAACATTGGTCGTTATTTAAACGTAAGCCCAACGCGCATCACCCTTGATACATTTCCGTGCAACAATTTGTACTTAACGTTGACACAATTTCTTTTACAGCACTCATGTGACCCAAATGTTTTCGTACAGAACGTTTTTGTGGACACACACGATGTACGCTTCCCGTGGGTTGCGTTTTTCGCTTTGAACTACATACGAGCTGGACAAGAGTTAACGTGGAACTACAGTTATGACGTAGGAAGTATACCGGGAAAAGTGATCATTTGCAAATGTGGTGCGTCGAACTGCAGGGGTCGTTTATTGTAATATGGAAGATCACCTGGTCTGTTTTGTTTCATAGTCTCAACGTCATCTGCAATATATTGGGGGGATACAAATGATAAATGAAATTGAATGTAATACATATAGTTGCATACGTTTATAACAGTTTTGAGTACATATTTTTAAAGGAGACATACAGTTTAGGTAATCTGAACATTCTACGTTCAATTATATAGTACATGAAAAATAGAATTCTATTCTGTGATGACTGGTATGTACATGTACGGATGTCTGAATTATTGAGCTTTTTATAAAAATATTTTACGGAAATCTGCTGAGTCAACATTATCGTTAAAAGCATTTGTGATAGTACTCATAAAATTGATAAAGTAAAATGTATAACCTAATTTTATTATCTGAACAGTCTTAAGTAAATTCCTATTGATCATTGTTTACAATTGATTGCATTGTAAGTATCAGAACAACTTCTTATTCTACATCATTTATTTTCTTGTGTATAAATTATATTGGAATGTAATTGATGCGAGGCCATAAAATACAGTATCGAACCATGACTAATTGTAAGATGTGGCGGTATGTATGAGATTTAAATGCACATGTGATATGCTCTACTCATAATTGAATGAGAAAATTAATAAAAAATGTATGCAGATGGGATTAATGAAGTACAACATGAATAACAATGATGCAATGGCTTATTATTTTTGATTATTGTACAATCTTAATACCTCTTAAAACGCGTTATAATGGTAGCATTGCGAACATAGTTGTAACTCGTTGCGATTTACAATTGTGGGCCGAAATTTGAGTATTTAAGAGGTATCATTGAGTCTGACATTTTACGTTTGTTCCATTTATATCTCCGAAGCTTTATTAAACATAAAAGTGGGAGTAGTGCGTTTTTCGGAATAGCTTCATTAAAGATATATAAGAAAATTATCTTCATAAATTAATAACGGACATTTAAAAATTATATCGTTATCCAGAATGTATCAAAATATGTTCTGTTGTATCTGGCTAAATATTTAAGGTAAAATTAATTCTCATTACCTTCAACGAACAATACAATATACTACCGCAAATTTGAAACTTACATATACTTATGATTATTGCAAACAGTCATTGTAAGAATAAAAGTTCTTGATTATACATCTCTGACGTGCAATATATATTATTATAAAACTGCATTCCACGTATCTGTTTCATTAATTTAAAAATGCATAAATATGACAGCCTACTCGTATGCAGAAAATAAAAAATAAAGCAATGGTGATAGTCTATGAGGAACGTTAAAATACTAAAATAATAAAATTATCGGTTTGCAATTAGTTTGGCTTTGTGCTAGTGAAGTTTGAGAAGTTGTTTGATCTCATCTTTTTCGGCTGCATCCAGGTAACTGGTGCCGTCGGGTGTCAATCCCTCAGGTTTGGCACCTTTTTCTAGTAACAGCTTAACACAGTTTGTATGCCCTTCCCAAATTGCTGCCAAGAGAGTTGTTATTCCATGTTTATCCGTTGCCTGTAACATCGATATCTCAAATATATTCATTCATTTAAAAAGGTCTAACTTAATCTGCAAGGTAGTCTATCTTCAAATTTGTAGTATTAACTATGTTCTTACATTTGCATTAGCACCTTTATCCAACAAGTATCTGACTACTTCGCATTGACCATAGTCAGCAGCATAATGCAATGGTGTCCTTCCATCAATCATTTGATTCACATCAATGTTCTGTGGATGAAGCATATAATATAACTTGCATGTCAAATAGACTGAAAAAAAATACATACACTAAGAAAACATTATACAAGATACGCAGATATAGGCACGTTTGGGCGAATATTGGGTATTCTAAAGCATACACATTAATAACATACTAGAAAGTCGTAGCTAATATACCATAATGAAACAATTCGGTTTACCGAACGGTCGTTCAAGCAAAAACACCCCCCGAAAAAAAGATGACTCATGCGTTATTTGATCTTAAAAAGTATTTCGATAGCATTCGAAAGAGCCATCCAACCCATTTCCCAGAGATTGGACATGTCACACTTGCCTTGTTCTCAACGATATCCCGCACTTGCTCGAGGTCGCCGTTCTTTATTCCCCAAACGAGCTCGCTCATCTCTGCGGTGAGTCGGTACGATGGTCCTTCGGGAAAACTGACAATGCAAACGTCCACAACGGGTCCTCGTCGCCTTATCGCAGAGCTATGCGGGCGAACTTTCGTTTAGGAAATTTGGTTAAACGCCGAAACTCGGCTGGAGGCAGAAGGCTTACTCCAGCTTACTCGTACTGCCAACATGCGGTAGCGAAATGAAATACGAACGCGGCACCTGTGCGGAGGACCGAATAATCAACTGGGAACGCCGATATTTGATGCGGATACGTCTCTGAGTCGGTGTACGCTTGGCCTGCGCAAATGTACAGCTATTGCATCGGCCTTATATCAGACCACATTTTGCTCGCGTCTCGTTGTATGTATAACGGTCATTCAGAAAACGGCTCACAATTAGTTGTCTGCGACCAGTGCACGCAAAGCAGTGCAGGGCGGAAAGTTCGTAAGACTGATTCTTTGAAGCCAAAGCCAACTGCCGAGCATCGACGGTCGAACATCTTGCACGTACTATATATACACATTCATATGCGTTTATACTCTATATAAGCATGCGTTGAGTCTTTTTGATCGGCGTTACACGATAAGAGTTCTTATCGCAGCTCGATACTCAGAAGAATACATGTTTACGCCCGCAAGATCGCACTCTACAAAGTTGCCAATGACGGTTTTCCGTTATATGATTTTAAGTTCATTATTTCCGGCCCGGCGCGGCGTTCCGATTGACTTAACGTAGGCGCCTGGGTTGGAACGAGTAGACCGAGTCGGCTTCGACAGATGGTGCTAAGAGTACTTTCGAAGTCCTCGTTAACTGTTTTAGTCGCAGAGTATCCTTTAAAAACGTACGTCATGTTCGTTTTGGTTCTCCAAAATCAATTTTATATTCTCAGAATCTGAATAATTTCACGCACGCTTCAACGTTCTACCACGAATTACGTGTCACTTAATTGTGATCTATGCAAATTGTTGAAATTTGTTGAATTCTTTTTTTTTCTTGCTTTTGGTAAAATTCTTACTTGCGTTTGTATCATTTATTTTCAGGTATTATTACTTTGCCTTGTCATAACGTATTAATAAGTGCGTCACGTTGCATAATGTACAAATGTATATCATTCGATAGGTTTCACATAATACGCAATTACATACGTACGTGCCTTGGTACGAACGGCACTCCCATCCCATCCTGTGACTTGGCCTAGTTTCCTGTCGGAAATCATCACAATTATTTTGACTACATTGATTATTAAAGCAAGAAAAATCTTGCCAGAATTCACTCGATACCATTGACATATTCTAGATGCATAATATTAGATAAATGTGATATCATTGTAAAGCGTTAAAGGAACATTGTCTTACACATCGTATATCACATTCTAGGATTTATAGGACATGATTTTTATTCCATACTCCAGACATGCATTGTGTAATAGGTAACGCTGTTCAAATCATATCGTCAGATCTTCCTTCTTGACCGTATGCCATACTATCGAAATTTTCACGAAAGAACCATATTTCAAATTGCTAGCTATATACCCATACGGAGATAAGCAGTGAAAACCGGTTGCGAAGTGGAAACATTGTCTCTATGAGATGTCAATTCCGGTGAAATACTGTAGTTCGACGATAAATGATTGGTTGCTGCTAGTTTCTGCCTACAGGGTGACAGAGTTACACAGATCGTAGTCGTGCGAGGTCCGATTGGATAGTAACGTAACAACTATTGTTCTAAGAAAAGCATTCTACGAATTCGGCACGTACATGCACCCTCACCCTCTCACTCGGAGAATGCGTCGATACAGTAGAATACACCGATTAATGACACAAAAGTTCGTGACCCATCATACTTCTAAGTCTAGAGACTTCTATCATCCTAAGGGGCGATCAAAAATTGTCTGCACACTACTCATATTACTACTGCACAAAAATTGTTACGTTACTCTGTAGAACTTTCATTACCCTGGCCCCTAAGTATTCGCAAAAATATTATTATATTCTTCCTAACGGTACATATATCTATTCATTGTATTGAGAATCTGAGGCACTGAGGCAATAGATGTGCGCTCTTGGTTGGGCTTCTCCGAGTTTCAATTCATTCTCCAGACAGCCACTATCTGGCGCTTATAGGTCTCATTGTCAGTAACATAAGACATTCGTGTACGGACACGTCGTTCGCCTTATTGTCAGTAACAAACACACAAGGTCTGTCGATCCTGCGCCATGTGGTCTGCATTATTATAAGAAGGCTCAAGCATAACGCTGCACATTCAATATTCTTAAAAGACTATTGATTACTTTAGAATCCTCGCAAGAAAAATTGACCTATCGTCACATCCTAAAAAGGAAATAGCGTGTGTTGAATTAAATAAGAATTAATTTAATGACATAGTTACAATCACACATGTTTACAGTACATAACGCGAAATGGTCTGCTATCGTAAATTGCGAAACGAAACGGATCCTTACTGGTATGTATCTATATGGTTGGCGTCTATGTTACCGATTCGATGCGGGCAGGAAACAGAGCTCGAAAGGAATAAAGACATCTCGCTCTTCCTCGCGACTAGGAGAATGTGCGAAGTTGGATGCTCGCGGATTAGAGACAATCGTGTTCGTATTGAGACATAGCGGGGGGGATGCTGAGTGGAGCGTTGGAAGAACAAAGAAAGGACATGTGTCGTATTACAAGCTGTTGCGAGTTGCAGGTGGAGCAGAGGCGCGGGTCCGATTATATACAATGATTATTTCAATTTCGATCGTCGGCGAAAGCAAAATTTTACAAACTGGCGAACGATATTACAGCATGGCCCTTGCTCGAACGAAACTGTCGCGCATAAGAACTATAATTCAATACAATGTAGGAAATTAACTGGTACAGTGGGTTATTACGGGATAGGGCGAGGAATAATATTCATCGAAGTTGTACGATTCGTCGTAATGTTAAAAGTCTTAGGAAACTTAACGGAGGATTCCTGGTTATACGAGAGGGTGAGTCGGAAGATCCTGTTGCCGTGTCCATGTTTATCGACGATATTTATTGCTACTGAAACGTGTTAATATTCCAGGTTATAGAGAAGCAACGGCATTTGGCAAAAGTTTTCTTTTGCATCGAGAGCGTTCCCTCCTTTGTTTCCTAAATTGTCGACTACTTGATGTGAGGAACACCCGACTCATCCATCGTAGAAGATGCCGGGATTCACTTGATTTCTGACGCGGGAAGCCATACTGTAAAGTTACGTCGACAGCTTCGTCTGAGGAGCTTTAGGCTTTTGCGGCGGTTTCGGGCACCTTCTCCTCGATCACCTCGACTGGCGGAGGCAGTGTCGGGATGTCAGGGTATTCGAGCTTGGCACCCTCCTCGCACTCGAAGATCGGACAGCAGTCAGGGAAGCTCGCGGTCTTGTTGGTCTTGTCGGAAAGCTTGCACTTCGGATTGGCCTTTGGCAGAGGACCGCAGTCTTCGACTAATTCGAAAAGACGGTCGGAATTGTCGTCGGCTGGCACACAAGTCGAACGACCGCAGAACGGCGAGAGTTCCCATGTCTTGGTCGGCTCGATTGTTGCGCATCTTGTCGAGGCGAAGCACATGCCTGGGAAGTCTGTAACATAGGTCGAAGATGGGCTGTAAAACGAATTCTTAACAGATTTTTCCCTCAGAATTAGGTCTGAGGACTAATCTCTTTCTTGTGTACTTGGAATGCTCTTTCAGTTTAGTTATAGTGCGGTTACTGTTTCGTGGACATGTAACATATGTAACCTCTATGCTTATTAACCACGCGTGTTCCTAGATTCTGTGTACAACTATAACGGCAAGCATCATCGTTATCCTCATAACGGTGCAATTCGTCTAACACATACTTTTACGTGCGGAGAGCAGTAGTACAGCTTCCGTGACGGTGCGCGCTCCAAAGTTGTCACAAATAATGCAGTTACCGCTTGCTTGCATTGTAATTATTAGCCGACTCCCTATTTGTTAGGCCAACTAATGGCATTACTTATGAAATCAATGGGTATCAAGAGTATCGGCAAACGTGCCGTTGCGACATGCAAATTTATTACGAAGCGATCAAAGTAGGTATGTACGATGCAACGGTACTATTACTGAAAGCGCTCCCCGTTGATTACTGCGGCAGGTAAGCGCGTAACGCATCGTGCCGCGCGCAATCATTGACGTTCCGAAAGAACTAGCATATCGCCTGGAAATTGCCCAACGAAAATCGCGAGCGTTACGGCACACGTCTGTATACTCTCTCTCTCGGTCGTTCTTTACCGCGATAAGAGTACGAGATAGCGTCGTCCCGTCCTTTCTGCGGAGTCACGCGATCTTCACTATCTAAAGATATTGCGCACGTGTGACGCAAAAAAAGGGTTAGGCCCATTGGACTGAAGGCGATCTACCGGCATGGATTACGTTTCCTTTAATAACGCTTATTCGGTCTGCGATACGTCCGCAACGCAGTGTGTATGCGTAATCCGTATATTTACTTACTATCCAGTTGTCCAGCCTCGCGCGAAAGGTGTCGTTACTTTCTAATGCATGTGCATTGGATCCAGCCGGCTCTAATGGCCGGGTATCGAGTCGGTACCGGTAACTATCTCGGATGTGCCCGATGTACACACGCGTGCACAACTATTGTTCAAAAGTGAAACCCGCGGCTGGCCTCACGGTGATATATCATTCGCGAACAGGTCAAACGTACTCAATCATTTGGCCGGTTACAGTATGATTTTCAATTGATGAGCGCGATTACATTCCTCTCCCATTCACTCAATGTACCCATCTAATGTCGCTCGACTTTCTTTTCGCGCGTGTCAGCTATTGCCTTTCGAAAGTGTGCCTCGTTAACGAGCTGATCACTCTTCCGCTCCTCTCGCGCTTTTGAGAGTTGTGACATTTGGCCTGTGCTGGGCCAGATTTCTCTATCTTCCCCCTCGCCCAAGAGGTACAGCAAAGAAGTAGAAGAAGCAGGATGTGCATGTGCATGTACGCTTGCCGCGAATATAAGTGTACAATAAACCCTGACGCAATATTCGCAAGGAAAGAGAACGCAGGACGGCAGGAGACGATCGTAGGCAGTCGTTTGTCTTCCGACTGACACGAGGTTCGATGTTTGAGTTCCTCGATAATTCCTATTGTGATCTGGTAGCCTCCGCACTCCACGCACATCCGCCGCCGTTGCGGAGTTTCGTTCGCGCTAGAAACCTCAAGGAGAGACACTTTCACTGTCAGACACCGTTGTTACCCGCTTGTGTAACGAGTCTCGGACGTCGGACGACAAAGGCAACGAAAGACGCTGTTGTCGCTCCAGGCAACACGCCCTAAACGAGAGTCGCATGTCGCACAAACCGCATTCTGACTCTCTGACCACCCTCCCCCCGCCTGGACGTGATTTATTTAAATAATGACGTGGCCGTTACGGTTTTCTCAATGCCAGCACCGTTACGCCCGAAGGTCCCACGCGAGCCTGTTACGTCGACCATCCTCGGGTACCGTTTCGGGCAAAAGAAATAAAACAGCGCTCAGCTCTTTTTTAGTCCAAGTATGACTCCGCGCTCGGCGTCGGCCTACCTACGCAGCCGTTTTTTCGTTCCAGCGACATTGACATTGCGCTTGCTCGCTCTTTGCCGTGTCAACTTTTTCGTCACGTTGCGTGGAGACGCACCTTTAAAAGTGTCCCGATCGAACGTCTGTTTCAGCGATTGCATTAACAACGTTTTCGCGCTTTGCTGCTGCCTGCTCCGTGGACGGTGCGTAGAATATAAAGCGATGTAGTCGAGTGAAACGAGCGAGAATAAAATAAACTCCACGAAATCCGTGAAAATCTTTTCGAAAGCGATAACGATAAGTTTTACGATGCTTTCATGTCACAAAAAACATACTGCATTTTGCAATGCTGCAGTCCCACGCGAGGTATTAGATAATTTCTCTTAGTTACATTATTGCGCGGCTTACTCTGTATCCGGGGTTCGGGGGCAAACGTAAAATCGTAGATTGGCCGCTGTCACGATTACGGGGCCATTTCTATTGATGGACATAATTGAATAAGGCATTAGATGTTTTCTTTTGCATTGACAAGCCGCAAGAAACTTGAAAGGCGAAAGGAACGTGTATTCCGCTTATGTGGAGTGTTCATGTTGGATACGGTCTGGACAAGATTTCTCGATCGCCGCGCCGACAGTCTTTCACGTTTCGAGAAAAAATGAAGGCATTATCGCGTTCGATGTATCGCGCGAAAAATATTGCCGGACGTGCAAGAACTTGACATTTTTCGCCGACAACTCGATTGCCCTGGTGACACATAGCCGTTAAACATCGCGGATAAGAAACCACATCGTTCGTGGGTAAGAAAACGTTTAAGGAAGTCATGACGAATGGTTTATCGTAAACGTGTGCACACTGCACACTTTCACCGTCGGACAGACTTGGCGTGATCTTTTTCATACGCTCTTATAGTTCACGCGTGTCTCCCGCGGCTTTTCGCGGGGCGATATAGTAAACGCGAGACTCTTTGCCGCGGTGAAAAAGATTGCTAATCGTCGGTTATGGCAAAATGTCAATCATTACGCGCCAACCACTCTGTCCCATCTGATATGATCGATACAACACGCAGACACGCGTGCGTGAAATAATTAACACGCGTCGGTCCAATTATGGGACGGTCACGTAATTATCAGTGAACAGACGACAGGTGACAGAGGTATGCACACGACGACACGACGCGACGCACCGCAAACCCCCAGCACTCGATGCGCGTGATTCATCCTGCGGAGAAAAAAGTGGCACTCCGAAAGTCCCACGAGGTGCGAGGTTGTCTTTCGTTTGCTGGTTTTCCTTTAGAGTAATTTAGACGATACTGCCGCGCCCTGTGCCCCGTGGTTCCGGTACCCACTTTCATCGAACTGTTCGGCCCTAATTTCTGAACGCATCGAAGCGATGGGCCCACTTTCATCGAGTCAGTCTCGCCGCGAGCGCGAACGAGTATGTAAATGGAACATTTTCGTGGTCTCGCGCGACGCGTACTGAGGCGCAAACACGTCTGCCTTCGGCTTCATATGAACAACGAGGTCGTAGTGAGCAATCAGATTATTCATGGGAATCTAGTTCTACGATAAGAGGAGAATCGGCAAATGGGTCACGGCGATTAAACATTGATACGACCGAAGATCGTGCGAACCAGAATGACAAGGATACTCTCAACATGGCTTGCTAATTCATTGTTCGTTACGATTCCGATAGAAATACCGCTTATGGGGCGCTACGTGGTCACCTCGGTCTGTGGTTATATAAGACGGTGCGTGCCAGACGGCTGATTTTACATACGCAGTTACCAGAGATTTAATTTTCAACGCTGCGCCGCCGCCGCTCATCTCCTTTTCAGCTGACGAATAGGAGGATACTCAGTGACTGCTTTGCAAATTCGTTCATTCTATCGAAAGAATACGCCTGTTCACGTGGTAGAATTCATTTACATTACATTTTCAACGAAAATATACAGCAAATTATAGGCAAAAACCAGTCAATTCCCTCGTGAACGTCGTTTCTTTTGTCTTCAAGACCGATGAACGGAAAGTTTTGCTCGGACACCCAGGTGCACATTCGCGGTCTCATTCAATACGCGTCGAACCACGTTTGTATCCGCCATATAAAGAGAGACGTCGTGCTCACGGGTCAACATCGGGGAAACGAAATAAAAGCAACCTGCGGCATACGGACAAGAAGACCGAGAAGCGATCGTTACAACACTTAGACTTTCTCGCGATCCGCTGATCTTGGCTACCGTTTCCTATTTTTCTTGTTTTAGCCGTCGGCGTCGCATGGTCACTTGGAGCTCGAGCTTCGAGCCGGCGCGACGCTGCTCGCGGCGTTAATACGGGATCACTCCCTCGTGGGATCAGGAATTACGAGCTGCTTGACACGACGAAACGATCGTTTTTGCGTTCGATTCCGCACGTCGAGGGAAAAGAACGTGTCTCAGCTTCGTAAAAGGTTCTGCCGAGGTTGATGCCGTTAAATGACGAGGCGGTGGGCGTTACGGTTACAGAAATTAAATGACGCCGAAGCCCAAGGTCGCTGGCAAACCGACCTTCCTCTAAATTGCCTAGATACTTACGGAATCGGTGGGAATTCTAAGTAGATCGCTAACGATATGCGAGACGCATCGCGGTCGACCGTTCCAAGATCGGATCTATGACGTGGCTAGATCAAGCAAGTGTGATGCCTGTTAGGGGTAGACAGAGGCACGTCGCACCTCACGTTTGTCATTTTGCTAAGTTTACCGCACATCAATCGCCATCAGGTTGACCCATATTTTATGTCTAAAGAATCTTGCCCCTCATGTTCTAACATTCAGAACAAAACGACGTTGCATATACATGTATACTAGTGTGTTGTCTGCTGTAAACGTATCTGACGGCAGCTGCAAATACATAGTTATATAATTCAATGAAACGTAACCGAGAAACTGTGCTTGAGGAAAGTTGATTGATTTACCAAACGTACAATTTTTGACCTTTTTCTCGTGATCGCTTCAATTTCGGTCGTTCTGCCGAATACACGCATTATGGCATCGCATCAGGAATTCATCTCAACCGGCGGAATAAGATTCCGATCCTCGCACGAGGAACATAAAATGATACGCATCTTGCGACATAAATTACATCTGACAGGCACGACCAAGTACAGATCGTCGTAATACGTAAAGTCGTTCGGCCAGTCTCTACGAAAAGAATCTCAAGGTGTTTGGCAATCCTCTTTGACCGTTTATCAGGATGCTGAATCTTTAAAGCGTCGGCCAAAGTTTCACCTCGCGACGCGTGCCTCATAACTTCCTAAGAAAGTTGACTCTCTTCGGGGTCTAAAACGATGACGTTCGTTCCACTTCGCGGTTCACAGGCAACTCGGAACAGAGGGTTTCGAAAATTCGACAAAACGTTTTATATTGCGCTTGAATACTTGAACCTGTCGATTCTTGGGAAACGAGTTAACAGCTCGCTCGGCAAACAGTCGCAAGTAGAGCGTGTCAAACGAAGCTGAAAACGATTGTCAGACTGAGACGACTAATCCAATTCGCTATCTATTGGCGCGTAATTACCGTTGTTACCGGTTACATAGCAAACGGTTTCTCATTTTTGCACGTCAATGACGACGAGAAGAAGCGTGCTTGAGTGTAAGCGACCATTATAGACGGTCAATCAATTTTTCTCGTTTGCGCAAATCGAAATATGTTCGAAGCAGACTTTTATGTGTAAATGCACTTGTAGTCGGGCGCCTTTCACTAAGCCATCGACCAGAGTGTGCTTTTTTTTATTACGATGTTCCCGATCGCATTCGTACGCATGTACGTATCCTTTCACACGTTCACTACAAGAACCCCATCAAAAGTCACAATTTCGAGAAGTACGCTTACTTAGTTCGTTTTACATAAAATACTTCCACATGTTGCGGATATGTTAACGTGCTTGCTAACGAGTTTGACGAACACCAAGCTGACAAAAGATATTTTCTCGACAGTAATTCTTACAAAGTAACAAATCTTAAGCCAAATATTTAAGTAAAAATTTGTTCTCTCAAAAATGCTAAAATTTTGGCTTGGAAATTGACCCGAACGATAGTAGGACAAGGCGAGACTACTCAACCATCAAAAATTGCAAGAGTGAAATCTTTGCCAGTCGGTACATAAACTGATATCGTTCGATTATCAGGGTAACTGTACATAATGGCAAGATGACGAAAAAAGCTCATCACAATGGAAGGGATGAACTCACCGCGAAGCACATCGGCGGGGATAAGTCTCCTGAAGGTTTTTGGACGGTCTTCCTCCTTCTTCTCTTCGGCGGCGAAAACAACCGCAACCACAAAGAGAGCGAGCACGGCGAGTTTCATGATTTCGGTGTCTAAACGAGGACTGATGATCGTGGGATGATCAATTTGAGAGAGGGAGAGAGTGTGTGAGAGAGAGAGAGAGACGGGGTCTCCTGCGTTGGAGAAAAAAGGGTCTTCGAGTACACCGATTAAGACTGGTTGGGCCTGACTCTCGTAGCGGCATTTTATAGCTAACCGCCGGGCGGGGTCCCTGTTATCCCCACCAGCGATCATGGTCTCTCACCTCTTGAACCACCAGTCACCAAAGAATCGTTCGCGCTCGCGGGGGCCCACGTTTTCTTCGTCATCGCTTCGTACATGCTCGACATGAGTCCTGAATAAGAGCGTGCGGCAGAAGGATGCGCGTGTCCGCGCGCGTCTGGCGCGAACGAAAGGATCGTCGGTTGACAATGAGCTCGATTAAGAATTATTCGATAAGACGGATAAGTAATAATATATGTGCTCGCGTCGCTAGTGGCTTGATGCTTTTCTTCGAACATATGCGACACTTTTTTCATATGTAAGTTGTACGGTTACTAAGTGAAGAAATAACGGGGCGAATAGTTTGACCGTATACATGACACACATGACACTTGCGAGAAGAGATCGTGCGATATGTGCGGTTCTCTCAAATAGACTTTCAGTCCAGTTATTTTGAGGTGCTTTATATCGCACCCGATGCATTGTGAAAGGCAAATCGAAACACTATCACCATGCACATTATTATTACATGGCAATATCTGTTGTAATCATTGCAATTTACTCTGATTGCAAATAGGAGAGAACATTGCCCGCATTGGACATTGTTCGGTCTATTACAATTCCCTCCCATTGTACCAATTTCTTTTTATCAACGAGCATTATTATCCGTTACAAACGGTAGATACAGGTAGAGCAGAAAGAATTAGCAGAGGCGGGACTTTGTACACTCAATCGTCAATGGATATAAAATTGTGTGGAAACATAATGTAAATTTGTTGCTTAGCACGTATAATGACTATTAATTAACATGGGCTATGATGATCGCGGGACCCATAAGAACTTTGCTTGGCAATTGGTTTGCAGTTGTTAGTCGTGTAGTTTATAACTAACTTTCGCTCACTCATTAGATGATCTTATCCCGTATGTTAATTAACACTCTTCGTTTACGAGCAGCACACAGAAGCCGCGCTAATTGTAAGACGCGACGGACGATTTTATTTGGACGTGTTTGTTTCTTCAGAAATGTAATTTGCATGAGGAGAATTCGGAGAAAATATCTTATGTGAAGGTCGTATATGACAAGTATTTTCACGTATCGTACAGCTGTTCCACGAATCAATTGCAAGACATTTTATAATAAGTAGGAGGAGAAAGGACACACTTCCTTCGTGCACACTCGATGCACAGTGCGTTAACTCGCTGAAAGTTTCTGAATGCTTTTTAAGGAAGATGGAAAGTTTTGTTGTAAATTACTTTGATTGTTTCGGTACGTTCCAGCACACGGACCATAATTTGAAGAAATTTTCTTTCTAACAGCGATACGCTTTCCTTCAATTGGTCATCGTTATTCAGTCACTCGCAATCTAATTAGCCAATGATCAGTGTGCACATACAATCTGGTCCCACAATTTGCTGCCAATCTTCAACTGCTACTGCTGTCGCCGGTGGTTACAATGCAGATTGACTCCCTCGATGTGATCAACGGTGGAGACCCGCAACAATAGCCTTCACTCTTCACCTGCTATCTACTTCAAGGGCTATCCCCTAAGCCGACGAAGGCACACTTGCCAAAATTCTAATAAACTTATTAGGGTCCCGATGCGGCTGCGGTTGCACGGGACCCGTCACTAAACAGGGGTGTTAATTAATACAATAAAGAAAGAAATAGGAACAATACATAAATAAATAGCACAGATATGGTTCAGACTTCGAATAGTCTTCAAGCCCGTAGGTAGGCAACAGTAGAAGAGAGAGACAGAGACAGAAAGCGAAGCGTTGGAGATAGTATCAGCTGGGTTTGACAGCGGGAGAAAGAGACAGATAGAAAGAGTGGAGTGAGTAAGCGTCAGGTGATTGACCTGTGGCAAGTTGAGTGAGTAGCCACCAGAGGGGAGGAAGACTCACGACCCGCAACGTCGACTCTGTCAGATTTCGCTGGCAGCCTCAGCGGCTACCGTCGAGGGGGCGCAACGAGTCGGCCGCGTTTCTAGCTGTGTCGGCGTCGCGTCGGCGTCGGCGTCGGCGTCAGCGGCGAGTGAGATCGATGCCGAGGATAGTCGGCTCGAGACCACGAGCAACTGCGATTTTTTCACGACCTTTGTTCTCACGCTGATGAAACTGAACATCGTACTATATAGATTGTTCGAATAAAGGATCGATCTTGAACCAAAATCATGTTACAGAGTATAGCAATGTTTGGTAGAGTTGGAGTATGTAAAAATGCAGATTATGATATAATGGGAAATATGAAAGTTGAAAAAGAAACAATAGTGAATTTCTTTTTTACTAAAACTTTACTATTACAAGGTCTACCAGAGGCGTGATTTGCCAGGTAAACTACCAATGTCGCCAGATACCTTATCACCTTACGTGACCGAGCATACCGATAGTTCGATAAAAGAAATGGATATCTCGAAAGGTGGGAAGAAAGGAAAGAAGTCTGATTAGCTGCTACAACAATTTAATTTAATTCTTACAATTTTTGTCTCACGTTATCAACGGCTTCTTTTTTTGTTTGTAACTTCTTCTTTCCGAATTCTGCTAGTAACGGTGTTTCTATGCTAGAAATAATCTTTACTTAAATCCAGTATCTCTTTCCGTGGTTAAGAGTGACTGTGACGCGCGAGCGAAATGGGTGTTTTCTGCGACTTCACCATTTTCCCTTCTTGACGCTGCTGAGGCCGCTGCTACTACTGGACGCGGAAGAAGACGCGGACGCAGAAGCGGAGGAAGATGCACCTGACTGCCAAGATGATCCTGAGCTACCGCCTCCATGGCTGATAACGTAGCCTCCCTTGCCTCCCTTGCCTCCGTTGCCTCCGGCCTTGCCACTGACTTCGCCGATGGCGAGGATTTTGTTGAGAGCAGCACCGTTCTGATTGTTGCTGTAGGCAGCCGCTTCGACGGTGGCGGACGCCTCGGCGGTGACGGTCCTAGTCTCCTCGGCGGCAGACGCTGCGGCCTGAGCGATGCCCGCGCTCTTCTCGACGTCGGCGGATGCCTGTTCCTCGGCTCTGGCGACCTCCTTGGCGGCAGCGGCAAGGCCGGCGGCAGCTTCAGCCTCAGCGCGACAGACGGCTGCTTTGGCGGCGGCCTCAGCCGCTTCGGTCTCGGCAGCGACGGCGGCCTCGGCGGCTGCCTTGGCGGCGATCGCGGCCTTCTTCGCCTTGAGTGCCTTCACCTCAGCCTCGGCGGCGGCTGCGGCGTTAGAGGCAGATGCCTCGTTCGACTTCACTGACTGTTCGGCAGCGCGGGTGTGAGCCGCGGCCGCTGTCTGGGCGAGCTGGTTACTCTTCCCCGCGGCAATCTTCGAGGCGATGGCAGCTGCCTCAGCCTCGGCTGCGGAATGGACTTCGGCGGCCGACGCCTTGACGGCGGAGGCCGATTTGGCGGCCGCGTTAGCCTGGAGCTCGGCGGCGGTAGCGACGGCCGCGGCCGCTTCGCTGGCCGCTGCGCTGGCACTCGATGCGGCGTTCAAGGCGTTCGCCGCCTGGGAAAGTGCAGCGTTCTGCGTGTCGGCTGCTGCTTGGCCAATGTTCACCCTCCTGGCGAGTGCGTCCGCGGACGAGGCGGCGGTTGACGCTTTGCCGCTGCCGACAAGCGCGCCCTCGATGCCGACGTTGCTCTTGGCGACCGCGTCGGATTTGCCACCCTTTACCGACCATCCTCCTTTGCCACCCTTGCCACCGGCTCCTGCCCAGCTGCCGGCGGAAGATCCGGCGGATGCTGCAGCGGACGCGCCAGAGGACGCGCCAGAGGACGCGCCAGCGGATGCGCCAGCGGATGCGCCCGACCAGGACTTGCCTCCCTTGTGGCCCCAACCACCGGAATGACCGCCCGCGCTGGCCAGCGAGGCGGCAGCGGCGCTTGCCTCCGCTGATGCGTGGCTCGACGACGATGCCTCTGCCTCGGCTCCCGACAATGCCAACGAATCGGCAAAGCTACTCGCGGATGCCGCGGCCATCGCCTCCGCCGCGCTGTTCGACAGCGACAGCGACGCGCTGGCGAAACCGCTCCAAAGGAGCAGGGACGTCGCAAGTATCGTTGGAATCTTCATCTTCGAGGGAACTTCGCAGATTGATGCCCGGCTGATCACCGCACCGTCGTTTTATACCGGCCCGGACAATTGTCAAAACACAATGTTGTCTTGCGCCGCCCGCTCTGACGCGCTCTCGTGATTCTCAATTAAATATTGTTGCAGGGCAGAAGCGGACGCCTCCGTTCCGACGTGCCCCGGCGTTTACTTAGGTGCGCGCCTTATTGTTTAAGAGAAATCGAGAGGCGTTTTCGGTGCGCACGCCGCCTGAGCCCGGATCGCTTTGCCGTTGCTCTTCGGAACGATTCCGATGGTTACAATTCACAATGTCTATGTAGCGATTTTCATGTCGCCGACAACCATTTTACGTGTATTCTTCCTAGATCCTACGGCACTTCTACTCAATCAATTGCATCAACGATCTTTATTAGAACTCTATACTCTATTAAACGAGTCATTCTTGTACATATGTTGGGCGGTCGAGACGCGACGACTTATAAGTAGACTTTACCTCTGGAACACGTGTCCGACAGGAGGATTTGCAATAACGTATCAATTTAACGCCCCCTTTTATCGAGCGACGCTCGGTTTGTCCAGTACACATGTCTTAACTGTAAATTATGAGGATTTTTATGAGATATAGTCAGCAATTACAGATCAATGGCGTATACGTAAGTATGAATGGACGATGGAAGAATTTTATGATTTATTTGAAACAGAGAGTTCTGAGTTTTCACAATCTGTCCACTAAATCACAGCTTGTGGGGTTAATTAACACTGCATTATTTCTAAAATGTGCAAAAAATTTCGATGCAGGATTGTAGAAAAGCTTTCTTCTTCTTTACAAATGCTTCTTTAATGTGTACAATGGATAAGATAAGTGGACACCTAAAACAACTTACTGATTTTGTTTCAGTTGAAACATGGCTTTATATATGTGTGTGTGTGGCACAGATAATCGGCTAAAGAAGAGCAATTCTTAATGGAGGGATTCGTTGATATTTTATAAAGTACATTCTACTCTATGCATTGTTCTTAGTAATCCGACGTAAGATTTGCAAAAGATGGGTTTCTCTTCATTCATCTTCATATATAAAACCATAGTTTTTTAAGTTGATAATACATGTATATTCATCTTTACGACTGTGCGGAATTAAAATTAACAATGAAATACTCTATTTGCTCTTGAATAGCGTTTATTATGTGAGAGCCTTCACAATTACATTGTTACAGGAGTATGTAATGGCTATTGTTATACAAAATATGATCTACATGTGAATTTTCTATTTGCACGGTTGCGCCGGTTCCGTTCAATTAATATACATCGGTGCACATCGCGTAACTGTGTTCACTCGCGCGTCTTATTGTGCGTGGCTTCTTCCTGCAAATAAATTGTGAATTCTTACCACATGCGGATCAATATGCGATAATCTTTAGGATTGCCAGGACACATGCTGGAGGTATTTTTACTAAATTTGTCTTATTTAACAAGGGCATATACTGATGCGTATATATCGTGCGATTCCTAATTATTCTTACCTGGTTCTATTTTGAAACGTTCGCACCATAATAAGGACTGTAACTGAGATGTGTTACCCTCACAAAATATTCCCGCAAATTACTTTTTGTGCAATGTTATCTATTATTTTCATAATAAGTCGATGCTTTGCGTCTAATATGTACATTGGGTTTGATATCAATGCTATGCTCGTATATGCATGAATGCATAAGTTCAATTAGGTCAGGCCTGGGCAACTGGTGGCCCGCGGGCCATATTCCCCTTCGTCTTCCACTTCGGACCGACCCACAACTTATTCCATCTTATCCTCTGTCCGGTAAAGTATTCTCTTCGTATCTATTCGTATATATATTGATTTTTTAATTCAAATTCGTATTCTCGTATATATACGCCTGAATTAGATCATTCAGTTGGGTTATATGCATTTTATGTCTACATTTGAAACGGAGTGATCATTTGTCGGGTGAATGTTTGAACAGAACGATTATTAGTCTGCTGTGAACTCAGTTTGAATTCAGAATGAGATTCCTCTACTACTGTAATACCGAACAATAAACCTGTTGCAGCGTACACTTGCATATAATTAATAATTTCGTACGTGCCATAACATTGATGCAATTGATCAATCCGAAGAAGGTAAACTTTTTGTGGTGTAACACCTGGTAATGTTTGTCAAATAACGACATGTATTAATATTGATACAATTAAAGTGTAACCGTGGTATGAGCACACATGCCGACAGCCGGAGCCGAAGTAACACAATATACGCTCTTACAGGTGTACATATTGTTCAAGAGCAAACAGATGGCAGTCTCAAGACAATATTGACTCCCAAACATACATGTATGCAGCAGGTGAAATCTCAGTTGCACTGCACGCACGCCTGGCTAAAGAGAGTGGGGTGTAGGGATGCGTATATCGAGAAAAGAGTCGTTTAGCTGGTTAAAGTCTTCACGTTTATTATTACGCTGATTAGGACATTTCTCGAAATGTTCTTGTTATTTTTATTCGAACCTTGTAATCGACGCACTAACGTACAAGTTTAATATTCAAATAAGAGTGCGTAGATGTCGAGTGCAATGAAGCGCAATTAGCGGCTTTACAGTTTCAGTCCCGACCAACTTCCGGCGCCACTATTGGCAGATGAGCTCGCCGCGGCAGATGCCTGGGACGAGCTAGATCCCTTGCTCCAGCCTCCACTGTGGCCTCCACTGTGGCCTCCACCCCATCCTCCCTTGTTGACGCCAATCCATCCTCCGTGGTTACCTCCAGCCCATGCGTTACCGCCTCCTTTTGCCCAGCTGCTGCCGCCGGAACTGCCGTGCGACTTGCCACTCTCGACGTTAGTGCTGACAGCCCTGCCGAGAGCTGCGGCCTGAGCATTCTCCTGAGCGGAAGCTCCTGCGTCGGAACCGAGACCAACGACAACGCCGTCTCTGACGGCGTTGAGAGCGGATCCGTCAGCCGCGGCCGCGGCTTCTGCCATGGCAGCGATGGTGTCGGCCTTGGCACCGGCAGCGGCCTCGGCGTTGGCTGCATTCTCCTCGACCCTGAGGGCCGCAACCGAGGCGACGAAAGCGGCGTTCTGCGACTGAGCGGCGTCGGTGGCTGCGGACTCGGCAATCGCCTCGGCCTTCACGGCCGCCTCGACCGCCTCGGTGGCGACGTGCTGCAGCGAGGCGGCCTTCGCGGCGGCGTCGCAGGTTCGGGATGCGGCAGCGTTCGTGTCGGCGGCGTCAGCCTCCGCGCGAATCGTCGCGGCCAGGGTGCCGGCTGCCTCTCTGTTCGTCGTTTGGGCCAAGCCTGAAGCGTAAATCTGCGCCCCGTTGGCGGTGTTGGCTGACTGAAGGACGCGACGCACCGCGGCCAGGGTGGCTTCGGCAGCGGCCTCGGCCGCCGTCACCGCCGCCTCCTGTATCGTCATGGCGTGGACGGCGTCGCGTGCGCAACGCGCTGCCTGATCCTGGGCGTCGGCCGCGGCCCTGGCTGCGGACGCTGCCTCCGCGCTTGCTGAGGCTGCGGCCAAGGCTGCCTGCGCGCTAGCTTGGGCGCGGGAGATCGCGATGGCCTTGAGTGTGGCGGCGACATCGGCGGTCACACTGGCGTCACTGGCCGCGTTGGCCAGCGCGGAGGCGACAGCTTCGCCTCCCAGTCCCAGTACCACCGGCCCGTTGATGATGGCTGCGCTGCCGACGGCCTTTCCGCCGTGTCCGCCGTGTCCGCCATGTCCGCCGTGTCCGCCGTGTCCACTGCTCCATCCACCGCCGTTACCCCATCCTGAGCTCCATGCCTTTCCGCCAGCGGACGCTGAGGACGACGCCGACGACGACGCGGAAGCTGACGACGAAGCGCCGCTGATCGACCCACCCTTTATGAGGTTCGCGTCGGCGAGCCCCCAGACGAGGAGGGACGTAACGAAAATCGCTGGAATCTTCATCTTCGGCGGAATTCCGTAGATTGGTGCCGGATTACTGTGACCCGTGCGTTATATACTCCGCCTTGCAATTGTACAAACAGTATAGCTCCGTTGTCGCGCGTCACGCGTATGCACTCTGGAAAATATTGTTTCTCCAAATCCCTCAATCTTTTACAGATTATTCTTACATGCACGCCGCGGGGTGTGTGTGTTTCTCCTCGCGACAGTCCTTTGTTTAGCATTTTTATAGCTGGCCGCTAAATGTGATTTTCATAACGCACCCGACCCAGCAGATGTTTCAGTTACAAATAATAATATTGGGCTAGTAATTACAATCGTCAGTATTTGTAACTGCTAAGTTTCATCCCACATCTAACTTCTCCTTGAACGCCGGAGAAGACTGTATTTTATTGCATTTACTCTGCACGAACACAATTCATCATTTTTATATACGGCTATTTTTCTATACGAATATGATGTATTTTAAGAAAAGTTTTATTGGAGTTAATATTAATTATTTCCTCAGAATCGAACATGCAATATGTAAGATAAGAACCGTGGGGCTTCCAATTTAAGTATCTTTGGGACCATAGAAATAAGCACTCTACCACAATTAATAATAATTCATGAAAACAATACATAGAAATATTGCAGTAACCGTTATGGCCTCATCAATCGTAGTTTGAGGAACATACATTATACAGTAAGATTAAATTTACGGTTCTCTACTCAATGAAAGCAAAACTATAAATGTTACGTGGAAGGAAAGCGTTCCAACAATTTTCATTCAGACGGTGATTCAACCGTTACAGCCAACGACACACGTGCACGTACGCATCTACGATTATGCACATTCTGATCTGTTCATTAGCAGATACAATATCTGGTGCGTGAGCACGTAAAATCACATGCGGTACGTAACTGCCACGTAAGCCCCAAGGTCTAGTAATATTCCATTCTTATTCAACCTGAGATGACATGTTTCTTCTGCATTGCATGTTCTTAATCACACTGAATTCTTTCTCCATCTTCTTTCGACATAAAGATAAGTCGTTAAATTTAAGAGACTTGATTGAAAAAGATTATAGCACTCTTAACTTCCTAACAAATATATAATAAAGAATGAATAACGTTGGTATGTAATCAGTTTAATCTTTGCGATTCTATTATATTTTGAGTGATTATCTGAGCACAATGAATTATTGAGGACTTAAATAAACTTGGCATTCTGAAAGTAATATTTTTCGGAATGAGTGACATGAAACTATGGTTTGTGGGTCCTGAGGCAATCCTGGGGCAGCCAGCCGACGATCTAGGAAGGATGCGCCTTTGAAATAATGAGTCATCACAATATAGTGTTGGAATCATTTTTTTTTATTTTAACCATCAGGATCATGTACATACATATATCTTTAATACGATGATTGTCTATTAATGCTTAGTGCAGATTTTTTCTCGACTTGACTACTAGTACTTATTCTCAGAGGAAGCAAAACTACATTACCCTATACCACAAGAAGAATACCCCGATCCAATCAGTATTCTAATTAATTTCTCGTTGTACACGTCGCATTACAATTGTATTGCAGTACTGTTTGGTTTGGCAGCTTGAAGAACGCGAAATTCCGAGTCGTTATCGAGGCACTTAAGTTTTCGTATTGTTCAACGACATCTACACACACGTAAGAACAATTTGTAGACTATCTACACGCATCAAAGAATGGACACAATACACATGAAGGAAAATAGTGAGCGATAATGATTGGTAAGAGATTGGGTAAAGAGAAGAAGTAAAAGGTATTTTTAGAGCTGCTACAACAGTTTTATTTGTATTGTTACACTTGACGGATCAATTGGCTATTTTTTTGTAATGTTTTTCAATTCATGCTTGTCATCGGGCCCTACGAAAGATATTCTTTCACTCAGAACATTTGGTTTCTCCTTCTACATTGGTTAGTCGCTGTTAACACGTGCAGTGCTAGAGAGCGGCATAAGACTGGATTTACCAAGCGCCGCCGATACTACTAGATCCAGCACCTGCGGATGCGGAGGCGGATGCCGAAGAGGACGAGGACGCCTTGCCCTTACCCCAGCCCCCAGAGCTGACCCAACTGCCCTTTTTTCCGGATCCTCCGTGACTGATCTTCTTGGTGACGCTGCCTCCCTTCTCGCCGATTTTGCCGACGGACTCGGCCCACGCAGCCGCCTGTTGGGCAGCCTCGGCCTCCGACCAAGCGGCAGATTCGGCTGCCGCAGCCCTCTCCTGAGCAGCTCCCGCCGCCGCAGAGAGTTCCTTGCTGGCGCGCGACTGTATGCGAACGGAGCTGGCCGCTTGTGCCGCAGCGACAGCCTGTTCAGAGACAGCCTGTTGGACGAGCGTCTTGGCCTTGCCCTCAGCTGCGACCGCCTTGGCAGCGGCCTGGGCAGCCTCAGCGTTCGCTGCAGCCGCAGTCTGGGCGCAAGCTGCCGAGGCGGCTGCGAGCTCTCTAGCATTGCAAGCCTTATCCTCAGCCTCAGCGGCAGCAGCAGACTCGGCTTGAGAAGCCTTGTTCGCGATGACCGAGTCTGCGTTGGCCTTCACCTGCTCAGCCGACGCGGTGCGGCCAGCCTGGGAGGCTTCGATGGCTGCGACCCTGGCGGCTTCCATGATAGTGTTGGCGTAGGCCGCAGCTATGGTGAAGGCTTGGCCCGCATGCACAGCTTTGCCTAGCTTCGCGGAGGCATCCAACTGAGCGCTGATGGCGGCCTCCATCGCAGCGAAGGCCTTGGCGGCGGCTGCGTCAGCGATGGCTTGCGCATCCACGGTCTCTGAAGCCTGGGCGACGGCGGTAGCAAGGGCTCCCCGAGCCTCGCTGCCGAGACCGACGTTCACGTCGAGGACACGGTCAGGCTCGCTGTTGTCGGCGATGCTGACCAGGTTGAGACCGGCACCCTTCGCGAATCCATTGCCGCCGAGACTCACGCCGGACGCTTCATTCTTGGTCCATTCACCTTTACCATGGCCGCTATTTCCTCCGCCCTTGATTATGTGAATCCCGCCGCTATGTGCGCCGCTATGTGCGCTGCTATGTGCGCTGCTATGTGCGGCGCTATGTGCGCCGCTATGTCCGCCGCCATATCCACCGCTATGTCCGCCGCCATGTCCGCCGCCGTGTGCGGAGCTGATGGAACTGCTACTCGCCGACGCCTGGGCGGCGGCCGAGGCTGATGAGTGCGACGACGAGCCCTTCAGGACTCGGGCGTCGGCAAGTCCCCATACCAGGAAAGACGTCAGGAGTATCGCTGGAATCTTCATCTTCGACGGATCTTCGCAGATTGATGCTGAGCGGTGCGCTAGCTGCCGATTATATACTGAACCGAGGCAATTGTCAAAACAGTTCGCGAGGATCGCGCGATGGTCCCCTCGTCGATCGGGGTGGAACGCTTATTTAAATATTGTTTCAAGTTCGCACGATAGCCGACCGTCTTCGTCGTTTGACGTTTATTTAGCTGCCATTCATTGTGTGGAGGGAAATATTTGCTTATGCACGTGCTTGCACGAGCGCCAAGCGACGACGCTGTGTCCTGTGCCGCAAATTCGACAGTGAACCGCGTGCATCGTACCAAGCAATTGCCGCGCATTAAACGTCTGCCCAAATTCAATAGTGGAAATAGATTTAATTGCCTAATGTTCAATCACATTTTCGCGTTTACTGTAAAATATATTTGATGAAGCTTTGCATGGGATGTTATAACATACCACATACTTTATATTTTACATTCCTGGAGTTCCCGAGACACATTCGAGGAAATAGATCGATTATGTTCCGCAATGGCTACAATCGACGTGCGATAAATAGTGCCATCGGTTTAGGGTTATAGGTATATTCTTGAGAGTAAATGATGCTGACAATCATGCAAGCATTAACATATTAACATTTGAAAGTTGCCATGTATTACAAGATTTGTACATAAGGTATCTGTATTGGAAAATTATTGGTTTCGACTTTCAGTGTTATTAATTTCTCACAACTTCTATAGCGCTGCCTTTGTTAAATATGATTCCACGGAACATCAAAGTTGATTAGGTCAAAAGTCATTGTCTCTGCAACATTTTATATTTTCAGAAGTATTTTGTTGTAAATCATTAATACCGTGCCAAAATTATGGAAAATATTAAAAAAGTACGGACCTGCAGGTACAGATACATTTTGTGATTTACAATTTTACTATAATCAATTATATCCTTTTGCATGCTTTTGTGTTAACGGCCTAATAGGTCTCATATTACCTGCTAAATAAGCTTAGATTGAAAGAATATATTGCTGGACAAAATGACACGCTTATCCACACAAGACTTGCGTCAAAATTTCAATTTCTACCTTCAGTGCAGCTGACTGATGAATAAAAAACGTGTATAGGCATAATACAGAGTTTAGGTTATATTCACCTTAATAAATTCCAGGATTACAATATAAACGTGTTGTTACATTTTCTACATACCACCCAATACCTTATCATATTAATATTACTTCCGGATGTCCGCCACAACTGACAGAAATACACATTTGCATATACAGTCTCTGATTACGTTCATACGCACGTCGCGTTCATTTTGATAAGAAACATAATTTCAAATCAGATATTTTAATCCATATTATGTTACAATATTATAAAGTGTTTCCTCATCTACACTTGCGTGTTTTGTTAGTACACATCATTATGTAGATTGATATCACTTATTTTTTCAGTGATGGACACCGGAGTACTATATCGTTGTCATCGTAATGTGACCCTTTGTGACATTATACGAGTGTCAGATTTAGCAACCAGCCTGGATTTGGTATGGAACTGGACTATGGTTTATACATGAATGATAATTATTGAGAAATTCTGTACTTTTATTTTTACTTTTATTTCGTGTTTAAACAATTGTGTTGAGACTGAGACGTTTCAAGATTGAAAGAATGTTTTTGTATTGATGATAAGTGGATAATGACAATCTGAGTAAAACAGCATCTGAAAGTCTTTTATATAGTTGGCCGACCATCCTGAAATTTCCTTGCTACCGCCGACGAAGATAACTTAATGAGACTCTGAATTTGAATTTCTATTGAAAATGAAAGATTTGAATATGAGTATGTCTCGGTTAAGAAGTGTGTACTAATAAAGTTTCGTGACAGCGAAACTGATGAAGTATGAGAAGCGTTAGAAAAGTGGGAAATTAAGACAAGCGAAGAGAATAGGACTCGTACGACATACATGCTACACCAAAATTTATTTTCGTTATTACATTTTCTCGGCATATTTAGACGCTGCTTCATTTTTTATCTTTTAGTTTTGCTATTTATCGTATGGTAACCTACAACGAGCATCGCGTTTGAAATCAGTAACTGAACGGACTTGGGCAAAGATTCCAAAGTCTCCCTATGTCTGATGGGAAGTCGCTGCTAAGACGGATCAATATTTCTTTCCCCAACTGCCGCTTGAGCTGTGCGAGCTGCTGCTGGCAGATGCCGATGCTGAAGAGGATGAACTGGCCTGCGAGCCGAGCGATTTCCATCCTCCCTTCTTCGTGATGACGCTGCCACCCTTGTGACCGGAGGAGTGAGCGGAGGCGTGACCGGAAGAGTGACCGGAAGAGTGACCGGAGGAATGACCGCCGGAGTTGGCCCATGACACCCACTGGTTCCGCTCGCTGCCCTTCGCGGCAGACTTGGCGGTGGCGGAGGCCTCGTGGGCCGCGGCCAAGGCGTGAGAATTAGCTTCTGCCTCGGTGTGAGCCAAACCGACTTTAGCGTTGGCTTCGGCTGCCGCCTTGGCTCCAGCGATGGCTGCGACCTTAGCAGCGGTGGCCGCTGCAGATGCGGACCTGGCTTCGGCCTGAAGAGCGGCGGCCTTGGCAGCTGCTCTGGCAGCGACTCTCTCCGCTTCAGCGGCGGCGCAGGCAGCGGCGTCGGCCTCCGCAGCCGCAGCTTTCGAGTTGCGAGCCTTCTCCTCGGCTTCCGCGGATGCCTGAGCCATAGTCGAGGCCAGCTGATTGGCGTAGTTGGCCTGGGAAGAGGTCGTGGCGAGGGCAGCGGCCGCCTGTTTCGAGGCGAGAAGAGCCTGGCTAGCACTGGTCTCCGTACTGCTGGCTGAAACCTGGGCAGCGAGCGTCGAGGTGGCTTGAGCAGATGCGGCTTCGGCGGTGGCGACGGCCTCGGAAGCTGCACATCCCTGGGCCTCGGTCGCGGCCAAAACAGCGTTAGCCGCGTTCACTGCTGCAGCGCGGCTAGCCGCGTTCGCCTCCGCTGACTGGGCTGCCAGTCCCAGAGCCTCAGCCTGCTGCGAGAGGGCAACTTTTCCACCCCTCAGTGCCGCCCTCGCCGCAGTGGCTGCTGCAGCCGTCGCCGATGCGCCGCTCCTGGCTCCCGCAACCACGCTCACGATGCTGCTCGCCTTGGAGTGGCCCCAACCGCCTCCATGACCGCCTCCATGACCACCTCCATGACCACCTCCATGACCGCCTCCATGACCGCCACCGTAACCTCCCTTGCCGACTGCCCAACTTCCTGCCGATGATTTCGCTGACGCAGACGCGGATGCGCTCGATCCCGCTTTACCCAATACTTTTATGGGCCCGTTTGCCGCGGCAAATCCCCAAAGGAGGAGGGACGTTGCGAGTATCGCTGGGATCTTCATCTTCGACAAAAGTTCGCGGATTGATACCGGCTGCTCGAGGACCCCGTCGTTATATACCGCCGTGGACAGTTGTGAAAACAGATAGACAGGTAGGCCGATATCAGTCGCTCCTGCGAATCTGGCGTGCGAGAGCTTCAAAAATATTGTTTTAACAAATACGGTCCGGACTATTACGCTTCTCGCGTGTTTGCACAAGTATCGCTCGGTGGTGGGTACTTGTAATCGAACGCAGCGCGTGCACAGACGCAGGATTCATTCTCGAAGGGGTAATCGCAAGCTTTCGCTGTTGCTTTCATATCTTTCGACGAATCTTTGTTTAGGTGCTGACGTACTTGTCCGGTCCCTCATTAAATGTACGGGATTGGATCAGAATTCAGATTGATCAATAGGAAAATTAACTCCTCGATAATCTTGTACTTTATTAAATCTCAACATCCAGTATGTTTTACCGCTAATTTTTCCCTTTTTCTAAATTTTCTCGAAGGTATAATTTGCGTATAAGTGCGTGCACAATAGATGTTACTAACAATAAGACTCATAATTCATAAATGTCACGATCTCATTTACTCCCATGCCTAACCCAGTTTATCATTGTACCAACTTTACACTTATCGCAGGTACACAGATATGCGGCCGCTGCATGGGTGTGTAGACACTGAAGACGTGGTGAACTTTGTTATACGTATTGCAAAATGACCGGTACAGAACTTTAAGATTGCCTTAAAAATGCAAACATACTCTTTTGGCAAATAGAAAAATTAGATTATATTTCAGTTAATCGACAACAGTGCCTTCTTTTTGTCTTTGAATAAATCTACAGCTGTTAGGTTACCCCGTAATGTTATACATACTTTCCACTTTCGGTTACTGTTCGCAAAATGTATTTGGAAAATACGTAAATGGTTTAAATGCAGTACATATCCTGCAACATTAGTAATAATCTATTATACGGCATTACATAGTATGCAGATTGCTAATTAGAATTTAGAATTTTCTGTTCTGTAGCGACACTAGTAAAATAATTTGGCCGACTGATGGTGCATGTGAGCATATAATGAAAGCAATCGAATAAAATACCGTAGCCTGCTCCATGTACAATTGTATAATTGATTGTGTATTATATCTTCTATAATAAATACGTATAAAACGAAGGGAAATTAACAACAAGGTACACATTGTTCTTCTGTGCAATAAATAATTTTATTCTGTCGCATAGCACATACATTACATACTTAGACCTCAATAGCTCAATATTTAGTCGTCAATACCTATTACCATACCGTCATACAATCATAGAACTCTTCAAGTCAAACTGTCTCATTGCGAATTCCAGGCAGGCTACATTATACCTGCTACATCTGCATAAGCTTGTACAATCAATCCGTACACAAGTTAGAGAGTTATTGAATAGTTTATCTCCTGCAGTGATGAATGCTACTTAGAAGAAGGTATGCTTTTGTGAATTTCAGTTTACACGACACCGATACGTATTTAACAAGAATTTCTCGTGAGTAGGGCTTCCCGTTTACAGGCTAATATTAGAAAAATTGGCCTCAACTGAAACGTTACGTACAACAGAGTTGCGCTGAGGCAAATTAAAAAGGTGTGTGTAAATGTGAAATAAAAGCACACCCACTCGTTCATCTCGAAAGAAATCAAAGATGAATGATAACTGTTATCTCTCGCTGATGCGACAGGGAGCATTATGCTTCACTGATGTCATCGTGACTTACAATCTCAATCATCGTTTGAAAGTTCCCGTTAACGTTTGCGAGCATCGAGCGTCGTGTTCATTTCGAGTGAATCGCGCGGCAAAAATACGATTATTAGCACAATAACATAAGGCAGGAAAGTCCGAAAAAGCGGAAGTAATGAGAGGTTTTCTCAGCTGCTATGACAATGTATTTCACAAGTTTACATTTCCAGTTCAACACCGCACATCCCCTTGCAGGACACTTTTTTGGGCGCTTTTCTTTTTTATTTCTGCTAAGTAATTCTCGTTACAGTTTCTAAAATGTAATTACATAAGACATTGCGGGTAATTAAAAGTGTGTTTTCCCCGTGGCGTTTGCATCCTCTTTAGTGGCCACCTTTCTTCCCTCCTTTGCCGTTAGCCTTGCCCTTGACGTGGCCGCTGGCCCTGCCGTTGCCTTTGGCCCAGCTATGGTTGGGGTGGGTGGACTTGCCGCTTCTGAACAAATGTTGATAGGCGCCTTGAGTGCCAAGCCCGACGACGACGCCGTCCCTAACGGCGCTGAGGGCGGACCCATCGATCGCTGCCGCCGCTTCGGCGGTGGCCGCCACAGCGTCTACCTTCGCGGAAGAATCCGCCTCAGCCAGCGATGCATCGTGCCACATACGCCGAGCGGATATGGACAACGTGCTGGCGACGGATTGCGAGGCAGCGGCTTCATTAGCTGCCGCTGCGGTGTTTTCCTGCAAGCTCAACGCGTTGGCCACTGCCTCCGTTGCCACGGCCTGCAATTGCTCGGCGTTCGCCGCAGTGACGCAGGACTTGGCGGCGCGAGCCACCAGGATCTTCGATCTGGCTTCGGCGGCGGAGGTCGCTGCCACCGTGGCGGCGCTTGCCTTGACCACCCGTATCGACTGACTAAGGGCGGTCGTCTGTGCGTTGACTGCCGCCTTCGCGGCGACCGTCACCTGCTTGAGAGCAGCTCGAAGCGCGTGCGAGGAAGAGGTAACCGTGTCGGAGACCACCGCACTGTCGATGGCCGCCTCGGTAGCCGCGCAAGCCTTGTCCGCGGCTTCTTTTTGCGCGGAAGCCGCCTCCTTCAAGCAACGCGCAGCCTCAGCCGAAGCCTCGCTCGAGGCGGCTGCCGCTTGTGAAGAAATCTGAGCCAAGGACACGGCTTCCGCGAGGGAAGCAGCGGCTGCTTCGGCCTTAGCGTGAGCCTCCGTCTCGGCCTCGGTCAAAGCCTTTGCAGAAGCCGAGGCTCGTGCAGAGGCCTGCGAGTAGGCGTAGGCCGTCGCCTTCACCACGGCTTCCAGAGCCTCCTCGGACGATGCCTTTACGGTCACCCAGTAGCCGCCGCCGCCGCCGCCGCCGCCGCCGCCCTCGCCCGATTCTTTGCCATTGGATGCTCCGTGAGAGGAGGACGATCCCTTGGACGAGGATGACGACTGAGATGAGCTGCGTGACGAGGATTGAGCCGCCGCTGCGGCCTTGCCCGATGACGACTGAGCGCTGGTCGACTTGCCGGACCACGTCCCGGTTGACTCGCCGGACGATTGGCCGTGTGCAGCGGCCGATGACGCTGCCTGGCTGGACGACATGGCGGCCGCCGACGATGAGGATTGGGCCGATGCCTGCGATCTGCTGGAACTGCTCGACTCCGCGCGAGCCGCAGCTAACGCAGCAGCCTGGCTGTCGGCATGGTCGGCATGGCCACCACTTCCGGCTTCGCTGGACGCCTCAGCGCCCGCCAAGCTCAAACTGTACCCATCGCTGCCACTGCTGCTCCTGCTACTACTGCTGGCCTGTGCGGATGCAGCCGCCAAAGCTTTCGCCGTCGACCCACTGAGGACTACCGCTCCGGTAAGGGCCTGGCTGCTTACGAATGCGCAGAGGAAGAATGTTACCAGGAATATCTTCATCGTCGATAGAATTTCGCACATTGATGAGGGCTTTTCGCGAATCGTCAATTATATACCGCATCGAACAATTGTGAAAACATTGCTGTTGTCACGCGCGGGCTGACGCATTGCGTGCGCGCGCGCGCGGCCGCGCACTTTAAAATATTGTCACAACCAGCGCGTAACGAGTGCCAATGCCATTGCTGCCTAGTCGAGCCACGCCCGGTCGTCTGTATTTGTTGTTTTGACGAAAAATGTTTTCTTTTCCTTGCTGCAGAGGTGCAGAGCACCGATACTGACACAACCGAATTTCGCAGTGGGAGTACCCGCGGGAGAGTCTGGCCGGTTCGTCCTTCTCTCGTTGGTCCTTTCGCTCATCCGCAAATTTAGTCTATACCTACCTGTCCTGAGACAGGAAGATCTTCCTCCAATCTGCTCACGCCGAAACTCGTCACTGCGATTCGGTAAAGTCGAAAATCCGTTCGACAGCTGGCTCACGCCAAATCTAAATCGCCTAGATCCACAAAAAATACTGAATTCGCGAGAATATGACAGACGAGGAACGATCGCCTTGAACGTGAGAACAGTGAGAGAAAACTTTCCGTATTACCTTACGGTCCAGGCAAACTTTTGCCGTCATCGTTGACGAAATTTTTGAGACCCGCGCCAAAGAAATCCGCCTCGCCTGTCGATCAGAGACGTGGACGACTCTGATATACCGACAGAAGCAAGCTCTCCACGCGATTTAATTGTCGGAACTGCAAATGATTTGTGGAGTCGCGAGTTCTCATCCAGGCACATTCATATAGATACGTCATCGTGTTATGTTAAGCGCCGTTTGTCGAGCCCGATGTATAAACCAAACAAATCGACTGGGGTAAGATAACAAAAGGTGCGACGGTATTTTCGGAAAAACAGAAGGCTAAGTGAGGCGTTTCGCGAAGGCAAAGTGAGCCGAGCCGACCAATCTAACATTTCAAATGGCGACCACTTGAACGATCACTTTTTAAGATGGCGCAAAGGCGGGACTTAGGCAGAAGTCCAATGGATCGAGGACATAGGAATAGCGAAGAAGTACATATATTGGCGTTCCTATTCAGATAGTTTTCCTCCTCACAAACTACAACTACGAACATGCACATATATTATTTATTTGCAGACAGTATATCGGATGGCATATAAGGTGATCAATGAAAATATTTCATAATATAGTAAACAAAAATAATTCGTACCGGACGATAATACTATTCGAGGTAATTGTACTCCCTACACCCGACGCTGCCGGGTATATATAATGCCCCAAGTTGAGTCTGGCGAGGAAATCTTCCTTCGTCTCTTGTATTCCCCTTGCGCTTGACGTACGGATCAGAACTCATTAAACTGACGAAATAATAGAAACGGCACTTTTCCTAACTTTCGATACACTCTCGATAAACAGTCGCTAAAATTAATATTGCCGTTGTAACCGTTAAAAAAAAAAATCTACGTAATCGATGTTGGATCACGTGAGCAGTAAAAAGAAATAGAAAGACAACGTTGCGATTGACGTATCATCGGTCTGTGCGTTGCGATGTCACGTTCAGACGACTTCGGACGATGGAAAAGTTAAAGGCGACGTGGATCGAGGCGCTCAAGAAAATTTCCACGCGACATTCGCACTCGTCGTTGCCCCGAGTAAACAGAAAAGGCGTAACGAGATGCAAACTATTGCAAACGGATAATTATGCTCGTCTGGATAAATATTGGCTACGAAGCGGTGTACATGTTCTAAATTAATTATAGATTTCCCGACAAATCAGAAAGAAACCGAAAGAGCGGTAGTCTTTTCATTCGCGTTACTTATATATGTGCAGAATGTTTACACCGTAAACACTTTCAGCGCAGGAGTGGGAGTCTCTCATGACTGAAGTATTGTCGGCGACAGATCTTGTGCCGAGCCTCAAGGCCCCAGCAAACCAGAGCGCATAGGAAATAAAATGCGGTCTGCTTGGCCAATCAGAGGCGGCGCGTGCGCGATAAAAGAGCTGCCGATTCGTCGTTTTTCTCAGAAATTTTAACTTATCGTCTACGCGGCCTCGCGACGCACAACCACGAGGCGAACGGAATAGTTTGCGGACGAGTGACGACAATCGCTCGTAAAGTTCGGGCTTCGGGGTGGCACTATGGAAACCATGAATTTGTGCCGGATGTTCGCCGATGACGTAACCGATTACAAAAGCTCGTTGGAAGTCATTCGGGCCGACGCCGACGTTGCGAACTGGTTCCACTACAACGGCGCTCAACTCTTGAGGCACCACCGTACCGCTTCGCATGACGCATTCCCTTCCCAATAACCGATACATAGATTCTTATTTACTTACGAGTCACTTCTCGCTATATACGACTCGCCTATCTGCACGCCGTTATATAACACTAAAGCGATTAGTTTCGTCGTTTCATGACTTCCTAATAATGTAGCGGCTCGCAATTTTTTTGCTGATTGCAAGCAGCTCGCTTCGCTGCTATCCCCGCGTCGAAATTACTCCAACTCGAAAGTACACCGCGCGCTATGGTTAAGGGCGTAACGCTGCTACTTCATTCACAATTATCTGCCGACATTAGTTCCGCAAACAGATTCACTAATCGTCACGTCGTTTCGTGAACAATAATACTTTAATCTGCAGCTTGTAACGAGTTTCGGTAGAATAATGTTGAAAGTAGATTCCGGTGGATGTATTCGGACGGTGATCTCTCAGCGGAACATCCTAACGAAGCCTACGCCATTGGAAGCGACATATATTTATGCTATAACTAAGGCCACGTCAGTGAAAGGAAACTTCGGGCAGTTCATATTTTTTGTACATCGAAGAGAATGACCTGGAATTGTCTCATCCGGTCGTGAAGTTAGGTGGATTACTGTAGGATAGAATATAGTATAGAACTTTATCGAAAGTATCTCTGCAATCCGATTTTACGACATTAAGAAATAATGTTCGTTAAGGTCCAGTGTTATAAAAATCTTATGTCTTAGTTTCTTATTCTAGTCCAAATTTTAATACAATCATTAAAACGCGATGACAATACGTGGTAGTGATAATACGCTTAATAACGAGAGTTGATAAATGATATGCCGTGACCGGCATCATTTCCCGCCTGTCTGTGCGTGCATGCGAAAAACGAACGAAAGAAAGAATCGTCGTTTATTAATGAGACAATGGCAAGAAACGCGATGACACTGGCACGCTTAAAATGACAGTACTTTCCTTCGTCGTAGTCCGTAACCACACGTAATTGTCTATTGTCTCTGCGACAGGACGAATTCAACAGTCCTTTCCATGGCCGCTTGCGAAATTGCATAAATGTATCTTCTTAATCGCGGATGGGCATATTCGCGCGAGCCAAGCACGGAATATCGTCAACGGCAAGGAATTGCAACTGTACGGACGTGAATGAATAAAAAATAACGTCAATTGCGCCCGTACAAAGCGCACATCTTTCCTCTATATCGAACGACGACAAAGCAAGTCTCTGTATAACGAAACGAATTAGCGGAACAAAGTGTGACACTCGATTGAACGCAACGACACGCCCCCGATTGGAATAACGAGGGTAACAATATAGTCGTCCGATTCAGCGATACTTCGTGCCAGCCCTGATATACGGTGCAACGCAAAGCCCATTTTTATACAGCTATTCGTGGACGAACGTTCAAATCATTTTTCACCATTCGCCGAAATGGGCGTGTTTTCACGTTCCTGCGTATGTATGCATACATATCGCCCGACAGTCGGGCAATGTTCTTTTAAAATAACGTTCCAACGACAAAATCCACTCGGCGATGGTGCACATGCGCAAACTGGCCCGGCCAGTGCATCTTCGAATTCAGTATATTTTGTTTAATAACTCGATTACCATCAGGGAGCTTATTAATAAGAGAGGCAAATAGCAGATCTGACAGATGCCTTTCTCTTTCTTTCACATACGTATGTTTGCGCGTGAACTGACGTACGCGTGTAACACAACGAACGATCCCTTTTTTTTCTTTTCGCCCGACACAATGTAAAATGTTGATACACCTACTTGTCCAGGGTACAGGGTATCTCCGCGGAGATATGTGGCATACTTTCATTAGAGAAAGTTCAAGCAGAATTTAATTAAACGGCAGGAGGAGAGAAAAAGTGGCAGTGCGCGGCTGTGATATACTTAATATCCTTATAACGGTCTCTCCACTGTACGATATCAGTGAGCGTATATAACGCGATCTGACGCAAGTGAGAATTGCGGCGAGCCGACTTTGAGAGCGTTTGGTCGGATAAAGTTTCTGCCAGATATCTCAGCGTTCGCGTCGGTTTCGTTCTCGTGTCGCTCGCGACCGTTCCGTCTTGTCAAGACGCGTCCTACACCTTTGCACATCCGTATTACCCGGTCAGGCCAATTGTGAAAAGGTGAAAGCAGATCGGGGCGGAATAATACCGGAGAGTCGGAGAGCAGTCCTGTGTAACGAAAAGAAAAAGAACTCTCCGGTGCACACGTGCCCTCGTAACTGACGATGAATCTCTGACTGGGAAGTAAATTTGCACGGATCTCATATGCGTTGGTCTAATAAATTCAAAGATCAAACCGTTCAATGTAAACTAAATTGAATTAATTGACATCTACGAGAATAATCCAAAAACTTAGAGTACATTGAAACAGTTAGGAGAATACAGTTGGAGATGGTAGATCTAATTGTGAGTATATATCCACCTTTCTGACAACCCGCATCAATGCTCCACGTTCACGTAGAAAGTTATTTCGAAACGAGTGCTTCCAAGGCGGAGAACTTCATATTTCTCGGAACGTCGAAGGTGAAGTACATTATACATTCAGCGTCAAATACGTAACATTTCCAAAAACTCGAGCCTTAAAGTGGAAGATCAGCGTAAAGCGGCATTAACACTTTCTCCCCGCATTTTCATTGGTAATTTCTTAAGATGCCCGTTCTTATAGCACGCTCCTATATCCTAACTGCTTTCCACGCTAAAGCTCCGTGAAACTGACAGAGAACATAGAAGTTTCGCAAATCGACCATACCAAATCCGCGCTAAGCAAGAACAGAAATAAATTGCCTCCGCGCGAGAAGCAGCCTAATGCATCGACGACTTTCTATGCAAATCTGGAGGTGAAATCATTTGAGCCGCTTAAGATTCACAGTAAATGCGTCACCAGGCATAACGGACTTCTCGATATGGTAAATACATTCTGCGATAACAGACGGTTATCCAACACGGCCGATCACGTGAAAATCGACAAAGATAAGGAACGGTACGGAAACACAAGGGGCGACGGAATCTTCCGGCAATATTTATGTATCTTTCTCGTAACAGCTAAGTTTTTCCTCAGGCAGCTTGGCGCAGAAACCTTCATAAAAATCGCGCCGCCGACAATTCTCGCGCTGTCGGAGATAAAGTCATCGGCAAGTGGCTGACGTTCGAGATCGTGCTAATTGAATTTGCAATTATCACGCGACTCAGTGATCGCGACGGTAACCACCATTACGACCGAGCCGACTCCATAATCGCAAAACACTGACGATATCAATCACGGCGTCCGACAATGGACGCCTCAATCATCCGCGCGAATAAATCGATTCTGTAGAAACAGCTGCGTTCTCCGCATTTTTATTAACAAAACGTTCTCGAGTGCGTGCACAAAGGCGACGGGTGCGTGCTTTAATACGAAGGAACGACACACGAGCGTGAGAAAATAACGAACAATAATTATTATCGTGCAGGGTGTATTTTTTGGTCGGAGTTAGTCTAAGAAGAGATTGTTTTACCAGGCAGAAAGTGACGTACGTGATTACGTTGCAATACGATTATCGAGCGTACGACCGACAATATGAAAATGTGTATCGTGACAACATTTTTCGAGGAATCGTTTTCGCTGTCTGCAGTGTCGGCACTTCCAGCAAAGTTAACGGGGGCGCAATTGAAGCAACGTCTACCAGCTGGAGTGGCGTAGATGGCGCCACTTGCCGAGGTGTGTACAAACGACTGCATTTGCGAATTTTCAACGCGTAATTGGCTCGAATTTCGCCATTAAATAATCATGCGGGATTTACACTCGATGCACTTCCAAATGAAAAGAATCGTGTTTGCAGCATTTGACGCGAATCAAGGGGTATATATTTTGATTTACACTCTCCACTTCCGTAACCCACTATTTGAACTACACGCTATATCGAATTTATCGATGGGATCGATAGTAGTAAGACGTTGGAAGTAATTCTACTGCTTAGTAGTTTGCCTATTTTTAACGTACCAATTTGCTGCAGTAATAAAATATACAACACGGTACGTGACACGGAAATTGTGATAACTTCCGATGAGGGACGAGAGTACGAGCGTGGTGTGATTAAAAGCCATGCCCATCCTCTTCCCGTTTCATTTCTCTTCATTCGTTGGAACCTTTTCCTTATTACTCCGATGTGTATTGACCGACAATGGCGAATAATGAAATAAACGACAGTACCGAAGAAACATTAATTTGCGCTTAATCGTTGAAGAAAGTCCTTCCCCTCATTCATATTTCATAACTTGGTTACTGGGTCGCTCGGAGTGACACTGTCTGCGTAATGCAGCGTTGATTTCAATGTCAGTAATCTGCTCGTTCGTACATTCTAATGCATTCTTTTATTTGACATTTGCCAACTTTGAGAAATGTTTTGTTGCAAACTATGCCATGTCTATTTCGTTGTCATGTGTCGTCTAATGTTAAGAACTTTTTTGCCTCCACTCTCCATGTGGAACGATTCTTCTTCGAACTGAAGGTTAAAAAGTAATCACAAATTCTTCCAGCACTATAGTCACCGTTGAGTCAGTTTCCAATTAACCTGTACATACATTATGAAGTGTGAACGAAATGACGAGAAATCCGATTTCTGATACCGTGTTCTTCTGAGCTCAAATTGATTTGCACAGCAATGTAATATGAATCGCAAATCTATACCGGAAGATATTGCTTTCACGGCAGTGGCCATTATGTAATATTATATCGCTCCAACAAACGTATCGTTTCTTTCTACCTCCGCAAAAGCTGGCAATTAAAGAATAAGACTCTGTTACGACGCTAACTCTCTGTGCCCGTAATCAAGAGCTTAGAATCATGTAATCTACCCTTGGCACAATTTGAATTGTATTATTACTCTATTGTTCGCATCTGAGAAACTTCTCAATGAAAGTCGTCGTGACAGTGCAAATTAATGCTAAGATCAGCAAAGGCACTTTTTTCCCCTCCTTCTTATTTGTTGAACAAATTAACATGTCAAATTACTATGTGGAAGCATGTACGACATTAATTTTAATTAATTTATTTTATCTAATCTTACATTTTCTTTTATTGTAAAGGAAAGAGGATCATTTGCAATCGGAATGCGCGCGTATATGTAATTAAATACATGTTTACAGGTAACATAAGATTTATTCAATTTACTAAAGATATACACAATATTGTTACAGGCTAACTACAGTCAAGAAACGAAAATTAAACGAGCGTAAACTGAGAGGGCATATTTAGCCAACAAATCTGCTATTAATAAAATAAATCATACATCTTGTATTTCACTGATATAATATCTAAATTGCAAATTGTTCTACTAATCCCTTTTGTGAAACGGCACAAGTTATTTCGCTTTCCTATCACCACCTGGTATGCCTACTCATCTTCATTAATATTACATCTATTACAAATTATATACACATAGTGTCATACGTTATTTTTAATGATATTGTACATTTATAGATACATATTATACATGGATAAAGTGTAAAAGGTCATATTTTGTAAATTAACTGGTATTTATAGAAATGGAAGGGGGTAATTTCGGGGTAATCTTTCTCCTTTGAAACGGTATGAACATGTTTATCCAACGAAACGAAGTTTATTTCAACGAGCATGCATTTGCGTTTACCCCAATAACGTTGTTAATGCTTAGTTACGCCTAATGACGTATAATAAAAGTTAGTCGCAATCGCTAACAGAGACGATGTTACTTCCTGTCATTGTGCGTGAATTCCGCTTTAATTCGATAATGACACGGCAAGTAATATGTTATAATGATCGTGAGAATTCTCATATCAAGTTGATTAATCGGAATAAAAATGCTAATATCGATAAGTCTTTGTCACAGCACCCAATTTATTAAACGGTCGTTCGCATACCATTGAATACACGTTCACTTTCATAAAGTGTGGAAATATATATTCTCTCTTTTGTGACAAAATCATAGGCACCAACGTATTTTTTTACAATATAACAGATTCTTCATTCAAGGAACAAAGATGCAACTTTTGATAAATAATAACTGCTCAACTTGCTAAGCATATTGCACTTGTGAAACGCTATGATGAATCGGAAGAATCACTTGCTTTCTACTTTTCCAGTACATGCTTGAGTACAATTTGGGCTGAGTGCAGCTCGTCGAGAAAAGTTTTGGCAAAACCAGTGGTTTTTACAATTTTAAACGATTTTCAAGATACAATGAAATCATGTACCATTTTGTTTATACAAATACTCTGCAGTATTATAAGAGAGATGACAGCATCAACGCAAAAAGAGTAATATGAATAATCAATATACTCCAACATACTCTCGCCGCAAACTATAACCCATTGCAACATTTCGACATACATATCTGTCTTATGACTAGTATCTTTCTCTGACGTGCGGTTACTAGATAATGTTAGAAAACATTGTCGTCAAGTGGCTAATAAAGATGTATGCTATGCATAAAAATGACTAAAAAGGCACCCACTTATGTATTATTCCGGCATTGTAACAAACTCGTGTTATTCCTTCACGTTAAATTATAAAATGAATGACTATGCTCTATCACTACGGGAAAGTGCATTAATTTTCAAATAACGTGGTGCGATAGACATATCTCAAACAAACGTGTATCTACAAACTTCGGTTAGAGTGGAAAAAGGTTCCTTCAGTAGAATCGTTTGCCTAACTAATGATTATAACTAATGATCTTTGCATACACCTACATTTGATCTCAGACAATGCCCACTGTCACAAATGGATTAAAACAAAAATATCTTGACAGATGCGATGAAACCCCATGACATACGTCCCACGAGCTAAACTACGCACACGATATAAATAGCCAATAATGAAACATTTCAATGATAATGGCAGCCACTTAAAAAGTCTACTCTGTGTTAGAAAAAAGCTCTAAAACATCGTGAATAAATGCACAAATGTATATCAGCTAACTACGCGTATATGATTTCAAGCTCATTTCTTCTCGTGATAAATGAAAATATTTTCCTTCCTTTTTTTTCATTCTAATCACAGCATATCCATAAAAAATTGTAGTGTTCCGATATTTGTCCTTATACCATACACTCACAGCCTCCTTTTGTCACTTTGGAAGACATTTATTAGACATACTCTCTTTTGCAGTAATACATCCATCTCTCTCCGTATTATACAGTAACCGTTGATAAAAAGAATTACCTTCAAGGGATGACGATAATGAGATAATGTTATTCCACAAGTGCAAATCGTTCCTGCCAAACGTGTGTCCGGTGCTGATTGGATAAAATCGGATCAAGAATGCGCCCAATGCAATTTATACGACCTCTAAAACGTTCCCTGTCCCTAGCCATTTCTTCCCAAGGACCTCTTCGAGCTGCACGATATGCATAGTCCCATTGCACCATTGTGTGTACGATTGGCTTTAAATTGAATTTCACCTATAACATTTCAATTTAATGTGTAGAGATCTAATCTTCCCAGCCTGAACCTGATTAATTTTACCGCATCTTAAATGACTACGTAAACATGTACATATTTATAACTAGATTTCTTTCAATCAGATTCTGTGAATAAGTGTGAACAATAATAATTTTCTTATATCAGATGTAACTGTATGTAACAGCTCTTTTTCAACCAAACTAGCAATTTTTGCCAAGAAGTAATGACTGTAAGATGTACTACCTTTTGCATAGAACTTTCACATTCATCTGAGTTATTTTCGTCCTCATCGCTTGTTTCGCTATAATCAGCATCGCTGACACAACTTCGCTCTGAACCAGTTTCAAAGACTATGCAGTAACTATCCTCAGAATCGACCGAGCTCTCAGACATCAACCGTGGCCGGTATGCATCTTTCGTAGAATCGCAGTTCTTGTCATTATAATCGCGATAACAAGGACTGAAGTCCATTGTACATTCAGGTACATATCGGACTCTCGTAGGAAACTTAGATACTTCTTGCTCAACAATTTTCCGTGTCTTTGGTTTCCGCTTTCTCGGCTTCACATCGTTAAACGTAAACGGCATCGGACTAGTTGTCTTGTGACAAACAATAAATTCAGCAGCATTTCGAGCATCTAAATCGTTTTCGCGTAACCTAAAACTATTCAGTGGACTGTTGCTTTGTACTGTATGGTAAACTTCAAAATCTTGCCAAGTTTCAAAATCGTCATGTATGTCTTCGATCAGGTCGTGCTTAGTACGTTCCTTTCTGTGCCTGGTCTGACTAACACCAGAACGTCGAAGTTGAGATCTAGCACGGCCCCGTCCTCTGCCGTTGGCAACGATGCTCAACTTCTTCGATTGCTTCGGAGAATTCGATCGTTTCGCAAACGGCTCCATGTCAGTTTCCATTTTGTTTACCAATCGATCGGTTACGCCGTCAACAACTCTTCGCCACATGTTCGTAAACAAGCACGACAAGGCGTGTTCTGGAGGAGTTTCGTCGTGTGGTATTTTTGATTCAAACGCCGATGTTGAAGGAACAATATTTGTATGTGATTCCAAGTCTACCTGGTTATAAGCAACAATCTCGATTTCACTGTTTTCAGCGGTACCAGCTCTCCCTTCCTCGTTCCCGTTGTCTGTATTAGATATTTCCGTTTTACTCTCGCTTCCAATTACTACAGCCTTATTTGCGCTATTTAACATCTGGGAATCGTTCCCGATTATTTGAGATTTTGTACATTCGACGTCCAGTTGTATAAAATCGGCATAAATTGCCTTTCCAAGGGCCTTTTTGTTACAGTAGTCAGTTTCATCGGTTCCACCCGTTTCAGGATGTCGCTGACTAATATTTGTCGTCACTGATTCGTATGCGACTACTTCCAATGGATCGATAATGTGAAAGCTTTTTTCATCTAATATTGTGTCTTGCACTTTTTCAACTATATTTAGCGATTCTTTTCCTATATTATTATGTATGTAAGAGTTGTCTGACACTAATAAATCCTTTCTGTGTGTTAGGGTCTTGAAAAATTCATGTGAAATTATACTTTCGTTTTGTACAACGGTTACAGACAAGGGATTATTCATATTTGACATGATAGAAGCAGGCACTCTTGACAGCTGCTCCCCAATCATGTTTGTCAGAGTGTTAAACATGCTTTGGAGTATATTCTCTTTCTTCGGATGATTCATGGACGTCATTTTGTCTTCCTTTGTTAAAACGTCACTTACTGAATACATTCTTCCCATAGAAACTTTTGGTGCCTCCAAATGCTGCGTAGAGTACATATCTAGTATGCAAGGAGAGGACACTGGTAAGCAAGAAGCACTGAGTATCGAGGATAAATCCAAATTCAAGGATGCTGATTGAGTTGAAGCTGTTTCCATAGCCCACCTCAACAAATTGGTGTATCTCCGCCTCCTCTTCTAGTCCTTACAAATCCACCGTATTGTACTAGAAAGAAAAGCTTTGTTTTAGCTACAGTCTTGTTAAAGAAATGTTTCATAAAATATTTTCAAATGTATTTTCAGCTAAGAAAGCAGTTTTAATGCTCATTCAACGGATGCAGGGTCATTTTGAACCAGGTTTACCGGTTGCCGTATTGTTTGTTGAATAATAGGTAAGAATTAGCAACAGCTATAAGAAAAGTAATAAGAGAACGGGTCAAAACAAGACTACTCAGACAACTTAGATATTCCTTCTTAAAACCTGTCTAGAAAAGGATCTACTATGGTAAACATGATCCTGCATTTGTGATCCCCATCTCTCCCAAATCATCTGTCCTCAAAGAGTTAACATATGACTGCAAATGTGTGTAAGTAAACATGTAATAACTTGTTAAATGTAACAGGCATATTTGTATAATGACATATGTATTATAACTTTCAGTGACTGAATTTTTATTGTTCAATGCATTGACACATGTAGTTTTGAACAAATTTATTATATATATTACTGTTTGCTAAATGTATGTATATAAACATATTGTTAAAGACATTTTAATGTAACTTATGATATTCAATTGTGTCTTGGGTCAATGTACATACCAGAACAACAAAGGATCAACATTTATTTTATCTTAACACATTCTGAAATATAACCGTCAATGTGTTTCAATGTTTAAACGCTAATTTTTTAAATTGCCTCATAGATGCGTTCCACATTGAGTATATCAACTCTCTGGCACATATGAAACATTTTCCAATGCATTGACCAAGGCCATTGCATCAATGAAGAGTCACTTTCAAGAATCGTAACGAAATTTCTGACAGTTCAATAATTTATAAATATTAAAAAAAAAACAGTCGAAAATGCATGAAGCGAACTATACCAGCCGAATGCAGATATATTCATATATATATATATATATATAGTCACGCGTCAATTATTTCTCCGCGATTATGGTATCTGCAACGAAAAAACAATGGTATATGATCGACCTAAAAAATGACGCACAGCGAGAAAATAGACGTGAGCACGAGCAACCGTTGAAACGTCAGTTGATCGAAAGTCGATCATTGCGAAACGAAGAAGCAGGAGATTATGGTTGTCGCTGAAGCTTATACTTACAACAAGGACAGTCTGTCCAGGCGTGACAAACGTGATCGCAAAACAGGTCTTCGTCGCAGCAATATGACAATTGATTCGTTGCAATAACACACTTGTTGCGTTGAAACCAACAATCACCAATAAATTTCGTCGCTTCGGTCACGTTACTTTGCTTCGAAACTGCAATATTGTCGTAGGATTCCATTGTAATGAAACACGTTTTTGTTGCGCACATATTGACGATTACTTCTAAGCGGCCATTTTCATCTGCTAAATAGTCGTTCACTTCTGATTGCTTCTGATTCACGAGTGTTCACGAGCCAGCGGAGGCGCTACGGTCACCGACGCAATCTCGAAGCGTCGTTGCGCATGCCAAACGGCACGATACGAAAACACGGCGTTCGTGCTGAGGCGCACGGATGCGCACGGATGCACACGGAACTAACGGAAAAATATTTGTTCAAAGCGAACGAAGAGCAGAAATGCTCGCCGACATGCTAAACATTGTCTGTCTACAGTTTGCAGAGACACGATAAAATTAACTGCTACTCTTGTTAGATGAAAAATGATGCGGGCGTGTGCGCAATTCATTTAAATCGCATGCAAATTTTCCGGTCACGCATTGCGTCGGCAGCGCGCTGTGCGTTGAGTTCAAAACTCTTGTTTCACAACCGCATAGAGACTATACGTAATTAATTACTATACTACGTACACTACACAAAGTGCACTTGATGAAGGCTGATTCACGCTTCCTGCGAATACTGATGAAATATTCGACGGGACTGTCTCAATCAGATGAGATGCATTTCTTATTACGGATTATCTATGGAATGTGTATATATATATATATATATATATATGGATGTCATCTGTTCATTATGCTAATGTCTGTACAGACGACGTATCGGATAAACCCAATATCAATGCCCTAAATATATATTTTATTTACATATATATACATATAGTCGCTGACAGCTAATTGAATTAAATATTGCTTAATACTGGCAACAACGAGACTCTCGTCTTTACTCTTACGCATTGTATATTTTTTAATATATTTCTATAATAAATTCCTTTTATGACAAAAAAATCGAGCATGTTAAACAAAGGAAACTCTAGTTCAATGATCTGAAAATTTTCGATTTTTCCCGCCCTTTAATAACGCATTTAATACTGTAGCGCCACTCTTAACGGAGAAATGTTTAAACTATTCAATGGACAGCCGTCGGTATTTTTGGTAACTGCATTCATTCTGTTCAGTAGTTCATATTCACTACTGCTAGATGGGGCCACTGAAAAAAGGATTGTGTTGAGGTACACCGACGAGATATTCTTAAAGACTGCCAGCCTTACGTGGTACACCTCGAACTTTACCTACGCTACGGTCACCGTGGCTTTGAATGCCATCGCCCCAATGCGACAAATATGAATACACGCTACGACACGATTGATTGACTGGTTAGAGCGTTAGAGGAACTATAAAATTTCACTCACCAGTGATGACTTGTCTGCATACCACAGAAATATGCTGCATTAATGAATCTTTGATCGACACCCTTTGGATTTTGTTACTTGGCCTAGACATCTTCGGCATTTTCTTCATTTTCATTCCGACATACAGTATGTATGTATGTAAAATCTCATGTTTTAAGCAGTTACAGAATGGATAATGTCAATGTTCTATGTTTGTCTATTACCGACGGTATTAGCCCCAATTACCGACGCCAACCGACGCCGCCAAGAGACCTCAGCGCCCCCTGAGAGTCCCACCAGGCCCCTTTGCGGGCCGCTGTTTAACACAGGCGCTGGCAGTCTTTAAAAATATCTCGTCGGTGCTGCATCCCCTTAAAAAAATACCGACTACTGTAAATGATTGCCAATGATTACTTTGAGCGTTTCTCCGTTTTTTTTTGGAGGCGCCACAATATCACCTGCATACGGGCATACTACCATCTGCTACCATCCGGCATCCACCGTAGTCACTTTCCAATTAGGTTATGTATAGAAGAAAAGAGCATATGGCAAGTGGCCGGACGTGAGTTTGAACGACGTTAACGTGAGGGTGGTTGAAGTGAGTAATGTCACAAAATTGTGTCTGAAACATGTCATTGATACATTATAATTGAAATAACAGTGTATCGATATATATATTTACTTTTATTCGAAGCATGTCACTGATCACGAATATTTAATTATGATGCACATTTATATAGTCATGTTTGCATAGGTGGCAGAATGGTATTAGACATCATTTTACGAAAAGTTCACTAAGTGAACTTCACTTCTAAAATTTTGTAATAGATAATACATTGTACATTTTTTAACGTTCTACAGATTACCAAGATCGAAGTGCCATTGAGAGAGAGTAAAAATGTGTGGAATTTGGGCTCTCTTTGGATTGGAGTCTGAACCTTTAACCTGTATCTGTGAAAATTTTAATAAGATATGCCATCGGGGGCCTGAAGCATTTAAAATAGAATTTGACAACAGAATTAAAGTATGGCATAATGGAACAATGAACTTTGAATAAATAAAAGTGGAATGTATGTAACATTGATCTGTTTTTTTTTTCTTATAGAATGGGTACCTTGGATTTCATAGATTAGCTATTGTTGATGGCTTATGTGGTATGCAGCCTATGAGATTAATAAAATACCCTCAACTCTTCTTGCTGTGCAATGGTGAAATTTATAACTGTAAGAAGGTATGGAATTGACATCATTTATTTTTATGGATAACTGACATGTCATTTCTTTATTGTTACATTAATGTAAACTACAGGAAGCTGAACATTACGACTTCCAATATGCGACTAAATGCGATGTGGAGGTAATTGCACATCTGTATGCTAATGGTGGTGCTGATAATGTTGCAAAGTCATTAGATGGTGTCTTTGCTTTTTGTCTGCTAGACGTTGAGCACAGAAAAGTGCTTATTGCAAGAGATCCTTATGGTGTGAGACCACTCTTCAGACTGCGTTCTCAGGATGGGCAATTAGCCATTTGCTCAGAAAGCAAGGTTTAACATAAATACAAAAGCAGTTGTCGCAAAAAGTTTTATTTTAACATCAATATGACATTCATGTTACATTCAGGGTTTAACAGGAATATCAAAACATATAAAGGGCAAATGGATTTTGGAACCTTTTCCCCCTGGCTCATATGAAGAATATGAAATTCTTGCTGATGGCAAAGCAAAATTATTGAGAGCTATAAAGTACCACATACCTGGTGATAAACCTAAGTTTAATGTGTACACTCCTTGGGATGGTAAGTTGTTCATCAATATTAATTAATCAATGTACTAGAGCTGGTTTAATAATTAGATTATCTTTACCTGAACAACTATTCAGTTTTAATAATATTTTAGAATTAGATGTAAAAGATATACATGGGAACATCAGAAAGTTATTATTAGCAGCTGTTGAGAAACGATTAATGGCTGACAGGCGGATAGGCTGTTTATTGTCTGGTGGTCTGGATTCAAGTTTAGTTGCTGCTTTACTTGTAAAATTGGCAAAGGAACACAATTTGCCATACAAAATTCAGAGTTTTGCAATAGGGATGGGTGATAGTCCAGATATCATCGCCGCTAGGCAGGTATGTAAATAATTTTCATCGCTCTTTCATAGGTATAAAATCTATTGCAAATATTCCTATTAGGTTGCAGACTACGTAGGAACGGAACATCACGAAATCATATTCACGGAACAAGATGTCGCTGAAGTACTGGATAAAGTTATTTTTCACTTGGAAACGTTTGACATTACCACTGTCAGAGCATCTGTCGGGTACGAATGGTTCAGCCTCCCAAAAAGTTTCAAATGTTCTCATAGCGTTTTCCATAAGGAATTATTTTAACGAAAAAACTGATCAGTATCTCTAATTTACAGCATGTACCTGATTTCACGATATATCAAACAAAACACAGAAACAACCGTTATATTCAGTGGAGAGGGAGCGGATGAATTGGCGCAAGGATACATTTATTTTAGAGACGCGCCTAATGAGTTGGATGCACACGCCGAATCTCTGAGGTTATTAAAGGATATCTACTTATTCGATGGTTTGAGAGCAGATAGGACCACTAGCGCGCACAGTCTGGAACTTAGAGTGCCTTTCTTGGATTTACAATTCACTCACTACTACCTATCTTTAGATCCTTCTTTAAGACGGCCTCAGGGTAACGCTCAATTCTCCTTTGATGTTGATGTTTCCGTTAATCTAACGATCACGAATTTTCGTTTCTGCATCTTAATGTTAATTAATGAAACAATTAATATTTCTCAGACGGAGTCGAGAAACACTTGTTAAGAGCCGCGTTTGATGAAACTAAATTACTTCCGTCCAACATTCTCTGGAGACACAAAGAAGCGTTCAGCGATGGAGTAGCGTCGATAAAAAAATCTCTCTTCCAAATCATTCAAGAAATTGTGGAACATCGAATTCAGGATGAGGAACTAAAAAATGTTGCAGCTAAATATCCTCATTGTACGCCGAAAACAAAAGAAGCCCTTTATTATAGGTGAGTAATGTAATGATGTACAAGATTTGAGTGTTGAATGAATTTACTACCAACATTGGCATCCCCATAGAAATATATTTGAATCTCACTACGGCGGTCAAGCTGAAGAGTACGTGCCTTACTTTTGGATGCCTCGCTGGGTGAAAGGCATTACTGATCCGTCTGCACGTTTTATTGCACATTACGCGGCAGACGCTAAGGCTAAGACAAAGTCCGAATAAGACTAAACAAGATTGAAAATCTGCCAAAGAACATTTCCAGCGCCAAGAAAATGAGATGTCATTACTTATTTTCAATAAAGTTTAGATCATGCTGTGTCAACTTCCTTATTCATCTGTATGTTTTGGCCGTTTAACACGGTATTAACAAATATGTGAAACCTGCATACGAGACGTGTATTGCATGACCTCCTTTGTCCTTTCTACTTTGTAGGCAGTTCAATCTTAAAGTACGCACTTTGACATTTCACGGAACTGCCTGTAGTATTATCAGTTCTTAAACGTTGTTCGATATGTAAGAAATTGCACTGTCATCGTAACATTCACGACATACGGTCATTACACGGAAAAAATGAATAAAAAATAAAGGTTCAATTACCCCTGGTGGGACTCGAACCCACAATCCCCGGTTTAGGAGACCGATGCCTTATCCATTAGGCCACAGGGGCTGTTGTAGGTTTACTTTTACTTACAGCATTACAACGGGAAATTAAGTTTTAGGTTATTTATGACCGTCATTAATACAATGCGGGTAAACACATGCTTTGTTTAAGCATGAATGGCAACCATAACATGTTATTTAACATATAATGCCTAGAATCTAACATCATATTTGTTGTAAGAAAAATCGATGAAACAGCCGTACGCTCTACGAGGCCGTTCAACATGGCGATGCTGTAATTGTTGTCAGAGATGAGAGTGGATGAGAGCGGCTTTTTAGGATTCAGTGCTTTACCTCAATGTAATTATCTAACGGTGTATCTTAATTTCTAAATATTAAGTATCATGCTAATTTGTGTCGTCTATCGGACGTAATCAAGCTTATTCAACACGTTACTATTGTATGATAATGTGAGATGGTAATCAGAGATGATTGCAGAGGACCTTGAAAATTGTGAAATTCTAATCTTCTACTTTGTATAATAGATGATATCGACGAGGTACTTTTCATTCATATCAGGGATCGTGATAGCGTCGTTAACATGGGCTTTCAGCTTATACCTCTACACAAGGCTTTCGCAGACAGCGAATACTGTCAACCCAACAATGCTGGTATCTGATTATTCCAAACCAATGAAAGACTCAATCTATGATTATAAGGAGAACAATGAACGCTACATGATGCTGCATAGCAATTTTGTTGGCCCATATAAAAAGGAAACAGGAGTTGGTAAAGACAGTTACAATGTCAAAGGAAGGATTGATTATAAAAATAGTGATAAACTGTTACAGCACTTACAACCTGTGCCTATAAAGCCTGCTGTTACATTAGGGCAAGGTGCTATGTTATAATGGCTTAAACGTTCATGTTGCATGTTTTTCGATCACGTAAAATACAATAGATATATAATCTTGTTTTTAGGTTTAGATGAACTTGGTATGGTTAGAAACTATGAGGACCAACGGAAAAGAGATGAGGGATACAAGGATTTCTCCTTTAACGTATTGATATCTGATAATATTGGATATCGGAGACAACTGCCAGATACCAGACATAAACTGTGCCAATCGCAACAATACCCAACCAAGTTGCCAAACGCTAGCATTGTTATCTGTTTTTACAATGAACACTACATGACATTATTGCGGTCATTGCATTCTATTATTGACAGAACCCCGGCTAATTTATTGCAGGAAATTATCTTGGTGAATGACTACAGTGACAATCAAAATTTACATGAAAAAATACAAGTCTACTTGAACAGTAATTTTGACCGCAAAGTCAAGTTGTTTAAAACTGCAAAACGAGAAGGTCTAATAAGAGCAAGAATGTTCGGCGCAAAAAAAGCATCAGGAGAAGTTTTAATTTTCCTAGACAGCCATATAGAGGTGAATAAGATGTGGATAGAGCCACTGCTTTCGAGAATAGCAATGTCCAGAACAATTGTTCCAATGCCAGTCATCGATATCGTAAATGCAGACACTTTTCAATATACAGCCAGTCCTTTGGTCAGAGGGGGCTTTAATTGGGGTCTACATTTTAAATGGGACAATTTGCCTGTCGGTACTCTGGTTCATGACGAAGACTTCGTAAAACCCATCAAGTACAATATTGATTTTAATGGAATATAACACACCTGTTTTCGTACTATATTATTTTAACATAATTTTAAACTACACTAGATCACCCACCATGGCCGGAGGATTGTTCGCAATGAACAGAGAGTATTACTTCGAACTAGGAGAGTACGACGCCGGTATGGATGTGTGGGGGGGTGAAAATCTCGAAATATCGTTTAGAGTAAGCCAGAGATGAATCGTACGGCAGTATCATTTTGAACTTCATGATAATAAGCATTTTTTTTTGCCGCAGATATGGATGTGCGGTGGAAGTATTGAGCTCATTCCTTGTTCCCGAGTTGGGCACGTTTTTAGAAGGCGTCGACCTTACGGCGGAGATGATCAACACGACACGATGCTAAAGAATTCATTGCGCGTTGTACATGTTTGGCTAGACGAGTACAAGGATTACTTCCTGCGTAACGCTAAGAAAATCGATTATGGCGATGTCTCGGACAGAATCGCTTTGCGACAAAAGTTGCAGTGCCGAAACTTCAGTTGGTACCTGAGGGTAGTTTATCCAGAACTGATGTTGCCAGACGACAGCGAAACTCGATTGAAGGATAAATGGGCTAGATTGGATCAAAAACCAATGCAACCGTGGCACTCGCGAAAAAGAAATTATACGGATCAGTATCAGATCAGACTTGGCGATTCTGCTTTGTGCGTACAGAGTGAGAAAGATATTAAGACAAAGGGTTCGAGACTAATATTGGCAACTTGTTTGCGAGTCAAATCCCAGGTAAAAAGAATGTAGTATGCATGGAACGCAAAAACTGTAAATGGGAGTTTAAATTAAATTTTTCACAATCTTACAGATGTGGTATGAGACCGATAAAAACGAATTGGTTCTTGGTCAAATGCTTTGCCTCGAAGGAGCGGAAAAGGTTCCGAAACTGGGGAAATGTCACGAAATGGGCGGAAATCAAGAATGGCGTCATCGACACACGGTAATATTTTGCCGAATAATAATTATATTTCTTACTTGCTGACTAACAATTAAAATGCCTTTACAGAATGGCACTCCTATATACAATATGGCAGCTGGCACTTGTTTGGGTGTATTGCGAGGACTCCGACATGCTCAACTTGTAATGGATCTATGCACGAAAGTAGATAAATCTTTAATAACTTGGGATTTAGTTCGATCGAAGGTGCCCGCTAAGGAAGTCAGATGACGTACGAGAAGAGGTCGAGATAATAGAAGGAGGCAACATGAAAATCGGCTCAAGAACATGTGATTTATTGAATAAGTCTTCGGAAATATTCAGTTACAACGATAACACATCACTCTAATAATTCACAAGTTCTGGATAGTGTTTACTTCTTACGAAGACATGAATTATAACTCGAAGAGAGTTAATATATGCGCATATTTATACATATTTGTTAAGAGAAAAATTGGACGATTAGGACTTCCACGATCTTTTATTGTATATACCGTAGCAAGTTTGTTATGTTTTACAATTTCCTATAAAATGTGACTATGCTCTTGTAAACTTCCGCTCGAACTTTTAAAATGCATATTGCAAAAAGAAGTCGTTATGGGGACAAAAATTATTATTAAGATGAAGTGTCTAACGTATCATAATTGTGACGTTTAGATATCAATTGTACATATCCTTTTTTGATACTTCATTTTCTACGGTTTTTTCTATACATAAAATTATACTGTTATACTGTTACTTTTGCTGCTTAGAAAAAATATACTTGTTTATACCTTATCGCCGTTTTTTGGCTGCCCATTACCCGTCGAAAATTTAAACAAAAGCCTTGACATCGCAAGATGCGTAATACGTTGTGTGGGTCTGAAAGGAAATGAATGATTAAAGAGCAAGACGGTTTCAAATGTCCGCGTACATTCGCGCCAATCTCCGAATTTGTCGAGTTTATAGTTTCAAATAATTTCAAGCAATTCGCAGTCCAACCAAGTCCAACGTCCAACAGCAGTCGACACGTAATTTCTGCCGCCACGACGTCTGAAATCTGAAAACTGCGATTGAACGGTGTGCCAAAAAGCGATAACGTTGTCGAACACTGTCGACGTCGACGATGATATGTCAATTGCGATAATCGCGACACTTCCGGCACATGCAGCGTGACTCGTGAGCGTATACACAATCGCGAGCTATGAAATCCGACGAAGGCTGACCGACAGAAGTGTCACCGGTGTCACCCAGTGTCACCCTGCCTGCGATCCCTCGGATCGCATTGCGAGCGCGAGGTACAGTTGGGCTTCGCAGGCATCAGAGTGTAAACAGAACGTAAGCGATAGACTGATAAATCGTTTTACTATGTTTGCCCGTGCGGACGTTCGCGGGCCAATGCGTCTCGTTGCCATCAATTTCAAAGCGACTTTTCCGAATTTCCGCAGCGTCGTGAGGACGGCGAATCGGGGGAGAGAGTAGCGAACTGCCGCTGGCATAACCTAATGCACGTGTCAGCGGACGTGTCAGTCGCTCAGTGCACGCATCGCTCGGATTTCGTCGAAAAAATGTGATCCCTAGACGGCCGGGCGATCGTGACGTGCGTAATGTTGAGAAAGGCAGTATCCCGAACGTGAGGTGTGATGGAAAATCATTCCGTTCGGATCAATTACGCGCAAACACCCCGCGAAACGGAGGAAGTGTTGATGGTGCACGACGGTCAAACGAAACAGTATACCGAGCACACGAAGAAGCGCGAGGAGGTGATTGTTTTGACGAGCGACACGAAGGGCGGCTTGTTTAATCCCAGAGCGCTATTGTTCTTGACGCTGTGGTATGTCTTCAGCGGCTGCACCCTGTTTCTCAACAAATACATACTGTCCTATATGGAGGGCGACCCGACGATATTGGGTAAGGTAAAACAGTTGAAGCACTTTAGCCGAATGAATCTTGTCTTATATGATGATATCGTTGAAGGTGTTGATCAGCTGTTCGTTACGCAGCAAAGCTGCAGTGTTTGATGAAATTAAGTAATAGAGTGGTCGTCTTGTGTAACCATATTTGATAGATTGTTGCAATGTGTGAAAATGAATGTTTCGTTCTATTTTCTTAGGTGCCTGCCAAATGCTGATGACAGCAGTATGTGGTTTTATACAAATGTACTTCCCATGTGGTATGTACAAGGCAAGCTCACGGCTTATGAGGCCACCAGGCTTTTATAAGCACATGACATTGGTTGGGTGTACAAGGTTTACAACTGTAGTTCTAGGATTAGTGTCATTGAATTATGTAGCTGTGAGCTTTACAGAGACTATTAAAAGTAGCGCACCACTTTTTACCGTCCTTATTAGCAGATATTTATTAGGTAATTTCAATGATCATGTTCTACTTTATCTTGAATTTAATTTGTTTCTATACTAGTCTAACAATTGAAGCCTAAGCGTTGTCTGAGTTAAAGTAATATTAATTAATTGTTTCTTTTAGGAGAACATACCGGTTTGTATGTGAATTTATCTTTAATTCCTGTAATGGGTGGCCTAGCGTTGTGCTCTGTAAATGAAATTAGTTTTGACCTCAGGGGATTCATTGCTGCTATGGCCACAAATGTAACTGAATGTTTACAAAATGTTTACTCAAAAATGTTGATCAGTGGTGATAACTTCAAATACACGTGAGTTGTGTGATAAATCATTTTCGAATTGCTTCTAATAAGCAATTCAGTAATAAACCTTGCTGTATTTAAAACATTTTCTCATACATTCTTCTGATAGAATTCTTTTATTTGTAACATGTATTTCATAGAGATAACAACTATTATATTTAAATATGCAATCCTCATATATGGATGTTCTGTATTCTATTATATTATATTTGAAAAATTAGATACGATAAACAGAGGGGGCACATTATTTTGTTATGTTATCTGGAAAAATGATAATGCTAAAGTTGATTTAAAACATTCCGCGTCACGTTGCAAAAATTATGCGGTAGCATATCGGTTTTGACGCCGTACATTTTTTTCATAACAGTAATACAAATGCAACTGTATACAATTAACAAATGCGAAATACCTTAACGCGTTGTCCCATGTCTCACATATTTATTTTTTGTACAATTTTTCAGACCAGCGGAGTTGCAATTTTACACTAGCTTAGCGTCAATCGTGGTACAAATACCAGTGTCAATTTTATTGATAGATTTACCAACACTCGAGCATTCCCTAAGTTTCAACCTATTCGCAGCATTCCTTCTGAACGGCGTGTTCTTCCATTTTCAAAGTATCACTGCGTATGTACTTATGGACTATATCAGCCCTGTGACACACAGGTTTGTTTCGACTTATGACATGTAGATAATAGTATTTCGCAATGTGTTCTTCATTTAAGGTAACAAAAAAAAAAAAAAATGTTTTCAGTGTTGCGAATACGGCGAAGAGAGCCTTTTTAATATGGCTGTCCGTTCTGTTATTTAATAATCCGGTAACTGGTTTATCGGCCTTGGGAACCTCTTCAGTGATAGCCGGCGTGTTGCTATACAACCGGGCACAAGAATACGATAGGATGAAAAGTGCAAAACTGCGATATACTTCTAAAGTTAATTTACAGTAATATAATTCCGAAGTCAATAAAAAAAGTTTCTATAAGATATCAGCGATGAATATAATTATTGTGTCAAGTGTACATAATGTATCCTTCGTGTGAACGACGAAAGTGACGGTAAAATTATGATAAAATCCATTTTTGACAAAAGTACCAGCCTTCATTCGTTGTACGTCATTAGTCTTTCGTATTCTGGTATGCGAAACAGATTGTGACAGCTTCATCACTCGATTGTACAAGATTTTATATTTGTGTTTGTTATTGGACAACCCTTATTTCGTTTCATATCTAGTTTTGTTATGTCATTCATGTTCAACATATGCCTATGCTACCTTGTGAGAGATTTTATAGCATGTTTACATATTAGGTTAGATAGAAAAAACACTTTGCGTTTATCCATTTAATTGAACAAAATCGGAGGATTTGCGTTCGTGCTTATAATTGCTCAGAATATTTCGCAGCCGTATTTTATCTATAACGAGCGCAGCAATGATTAGGGATTTATGGTTAAATATGAGTCTCTGAATAAATTAACACCGTATCACCGGGGGTGCATTGAAAAAATAAAATGACCTATTTTTACCATACATGGTTTCCATCTACGAGGAACTCCTAAGTAAGGGAAACATATAAGTGTTCCGATGTGCAGTTCGAATTGACGGAATGTTATAAAAAACATACGTTATAAAAAATATACGATATTTTCATGTCATACTCTATGTCTTTACGCAGCGTGATGTAAAAATGAGGCTGACACATGTATCTAAGGCAAACAGGTATTATGTCGAATATTTTACCTACATGGGCACCTTTGCGAGGTGCTCAAAACATCTGATTCTAATATTTTTAAGGATGACCGCCGCAGCGAGTTATCATTATTGGCAGGCCTTCAGCGCCTGGTCGAGGTCAGCCAAAATGTCCCGCTCGGTTTCCAAGCCGACGGACAGACGGATCAGCTGGTCATTGATTCCTAATTGAGCTCTCACTTTTTCGGGAACTGATGCGTGCGTCATGACGGACCTAAATTACGTTAATCATGAATATTTTGTTCTCAAATATGCATATCATTTGTGAACAATTATTTTAAGTTTAATTGAAGACTGCATCCGAAAGTGTAAGTTTGATCAGTGTCAGGGTCAGTATCAATTGTGGCTTTGAAATCTCACAACGTTGCAATGTTTGCCAATCATCGGCAGCATTACACTTATACAAGAAATAATTGTTGCACAGAGATTGGCCGTGAATGTTTAAAAACCATCAATTGAAAGTAAATTGCACTCACGGTAACTCAGCCAGTGACTCATATCCACCGAGAGATTCCGCTAGGATAAATAATTTGAGCGACGACAAGAATTTTATCGAATCTCCTTTAAGATAAAATGACACCATTCCGCTGTGCCCGGTCGTTTGTTTGAGCGCTACTTCATGTTGAGGATGCGATGGCAGATCTGAGGAAATATAACATATGCAAATTGATGTTTTTCTCGTTATAAGATAAGGACTGTTAGAGATTTGCACGTACATGGATGGAAAACTTTTTCTACCAACGGATGTTTTTCTAGGAAGTTTGCAACTGCCAGGCCATTTTTCATGTGCTGCTGCATCCTTATTTCCAAGGTCTTTAAGCTTCTATTGACCATGCTACAGTCGAATGGCGAAGGAATAATACCCATTGCTAAGAATAAATTGTAAATCTTTGATCACGCTGCTTACTCGAATCATCTATCTTATCAAGATATATCATTTTTATACTGGCATACCATTTTGCAGGAATCTCAATCTCTCTGCAATATCATCTCTATTTGTAACTGCAGCTCCCATGATAACATCAGAGTGTCCATTCATATACTTTGTTAAAGAATATGCTACTACATCTACCCCAAGCTCCAGTGGTCTCTAATTTCGTGAATATCTTGATATTATATTCATCGTTTTTTACTTTCACAAGGTTTATGCAATTGTTATATGATATTACACACCTGGTAGTAACATGTCAAAAACGTATTGTCCACTATCAGAATAACCTCTGGATATTTAGATTTTAAATACGTAGCAACTGCTTTGATATCAACCACTTTCAACAATGGATTTGTTGGTGTCTCTAACCACACCATCTGTAAAAAAAATGACTTAGAACCTGGGATATGATAAGTAATATATAAAGTTAATTAAAAGAGACCAGATACATAATAATATATTGTGTTCTGACCTTTGTATTTGGCTGCATAGCAGTTACAACATTATTAATGTCAGTCATGTCAACAAAGGAAACTTTGATGTCACTGTTCACCATGCATTTTTGGAAATAACGATTAGTCCCACCATAAATATCATCTCCTGAAATAACATGATCCCCTGACTTCAATAACGATGTTATAACCACTGTAGCTCCCAGTCCAGAAGAAAATGTTAGCCCATGTTTGCCATTGTCTAAGGCAGCTAAACACGTTTCCAAAACATTTCTTGTGGGATTGCCACTTCTGCCATACTCAAAACCCTAAAATATTGAAATATAGTTACCGTTCTCCTAGGTTTTGTTCGTTATGATTATAATTATTCTGTAAAAGACCGCATATATTAATCATCTTCCCAAAAACTATTGTTTCACTAAACTAACAGTTAAATATAGTGCACTAGTAATGCACTACAAACATAAAATGACAAAGGGTTCTTTGAATAGCAACTGCTAGGACCATATTTGGAAAACAAGATAACGGAACTTTATCGGAGAAGACGTTTGCATACTTACTTTGTGTTGGCCAGGGGCATCTTGCTTGAAAGTGGTAGATAATACCAAGGGTGGAACAACGGACCAATGTGACCATTGGGATGAGTCTTGACCAGCGTGTATTGCTCTTGTGGAAAAACCACTGTCAATATTTGTTGACATGATTCTAGATAATAAATACATGAAAATTTAAACAATCCCTTAAACAAACTATGCAATAAAGATTTAAACAATCACGTGGCCTCTGTTCTAACAAACAATACATAATCACAAATCAATTGACTGATCATACACATCACCCTGAGATATTGCATCATCACAAATTATCACCAACTGACATTAACAAATCTTAAATTTCCATGTCAGACAAAAGCAGTTCAATCAAAACCGCGACCTGTCTATAGAACCTGATGTACGTAGCTCTTTTCTGTATTAATACAAAACTCATTGACAGGAAGCCTTGGCAATATGCTTCGTCCGCTCTGCGCCTAACGAGCACAGTTGTAAATCTTAAAATAAACGAGGTTTACGCATAAATATATTCAAGGCAACGCAAGATTCCGTAACGTCGTTAACGAACGGACAGATTATAAAAACAAATCTCGCGTACCTTTTTCTAATTCTGATCGTTAGAAGTCGGCCACGTGGTCGTCCGTTTCGGAATGTGCACGATCACTTACGTTTTTTGTATGATGAAATGTGCTCTCCCTGGCGTGACGAAAGAATGTCACCTGAAACGTGGCTAGCAACAAGAGTATTCAGCGCGATTGATGCAAACAAGTCACACAATTACAAACAACTTATCTCACTGACGGCCGATGTCAAACTAACGTTTCTTAACGCCAGCGACTTCTTTATATACGTTATGTCAGCCGACCCGACGTGTGCACGCGCTGCTATCCCATTCGTCAAGTCGTTAATTGACAAATTGATAAGAAGAAAAAAGATATTGCGGTTGGAAGGGGGTAGAGGTGGAGAGAACTGGCCGCGAACAACAGCCACCACGTGAATGCCCGTGAATGAGAATTCCTTTGACATAAACGCGAGGGATAGTTAACAAAATCAATACGCCACGCGCAATAATATAATCGACGATAATCGAGAGTGTCAAGGGTGTCGAGTGCAATCGCTCAAGATTTGTTCGCTTACTGTTTTTTTTTTTTAAATTCATTTAATAATATAAAACAGATATGGTTATCCATTCCGGCAAGACATATAGTTGTTAATATATTGCAACTTACGATATGACACGGTGTGTAAGAAGAGTGCTGTTGAGTGGTTATTAAGATGAAATTGAGTGCTTATGAGAGATGCATTTTGCGATTTGTATGCAATGTTTTACTATTGACCGCTTTCGAATAACGATAAAAATGTAAACGAGTCATTGTTACACAGTACGATCGAAAGCTTACTTTAATTTCATCAAATATGATATGCAAATATAATACTGTCATCGATTCGCTTGCATACTTATCACGTGCTTCTCCATTTGTGTAAAGCGCGTATCAACGCGATTCGGAAATCGAATAATTGAGAGACATGTATGTATATATGTTATAAGAAAGAGATAACTACAATCTTCGTGCAATGATTGCACTGCAATCATTTTCACCAGGCAAACACATATTTATCGGCCCAGTTTATTATAGACATCCGTTACATAATAAAGCGTCTAACATCGAGACAAATGATTACAAGCCATTTTGAACATAAAACGTAAGCCATTGTGACACAGAAAGAAATTGAATCATAACATTACCAAATTTGTAGAAACATTTCATTGAATTGATTCGTGTCAAATGAGGAAACGTATACATATACACTTGTGTAACGTAAAAATGTCGTATCTACGGTAACGTAAATTCGTACAGCGGACATTCGTGTTTTGCCCCGTTTAAAAGGACTGTCTTTGTCAAGATAAGGATACGTTTATCCTGACAAGTAAACTAGCAGACTAATCGAGCGGTCCATTAACGTGTTTACTTTATAAATGCCAACGTCATGTCATTATATTAATACATGATCGGAGATGTTAATTGTTTCGCGAAAACTCGAAAACGTAACAATCATTAGGTATGGCTTTGTTTACCGGATATGTCAGTGTCCAGCAGACGACGCAGGGATGTGCCATCGTAGCGTCTATTGGTCCATTCTTTTGGCTATGGTGCGCGCCAACCAATAGCACGTCTTCCCACCATAATTAAATCGATATTTACTCGATTATTCGTCGAGGTATCATCCTTCTTCGAGTATACTTTCCTTGTCCGGCAAATTATTTTGATACAAATTTTGGGAACGGTTATCGTCGCCCCGTCGCACGCAGATCAGTTTGAAATGAGCAGATGTCAAGAGACGGCTACGCTGCTAATGCTATTTCTCGCGGGGTTGGTTCACGGCGACGTCTTCTACAACTTTGTGAACCGGGAGGATCCGTGCATATCTTTGTGCGAGAAAACACCATTGTCTTTGACGAATGTACGTTACTCCAAGCCACTTTGTTCTTGCGGATTCGATGAATTATTTGAAGCTTTTTCTCTTTGTGTTCAAAGCCAAACCTATTTATTCAAGTTTTTTCATTTCAGAGCAAGTATGTTAAGTCATGCTGCCAGCGGGGATGTCGATTTTTCAATTTAGTGGATCTGCGTTATGGCCTCGAGCCAAACAACTTGAACGGTACCAGAGATGCGTGTGAAGCTTGTGAGTCTCATTTGAGTATAATTTGTACGCAACGATAGTAGTTCTCACATGATATCTTAAGGTACAACAAACATTGGTCCCATGTTATATAACACATTTTGTTTATTTACATTGACATATTATCATTATGAAGAACTGTAACGCAAATGGTCCATTGATATAATGCAATTAATTTCTATATAGTTAAAAATGTTTCTTATACCCAAAGAATCTTTACTTTGATGAATATTGTGTATATTAGCTACTTTACATCACTGATCACTGCTTGTATGTTACGACAGCATGCACAGAAGCTTACGCAGAAGCGCAGGAACGTTACGCCTGTGGTACAGGATGTGACTTTATGGCAAAACAACGAGTTTCTGACCTGTTATCACTCTTTTCTATTGCGCTCTATGTACAGGAAGGGATAGATTCCAATATCCTATTGATGTCACCTGATATACCAGACAATGACATTCTAACTGATCCTGGCCTGCGAAAAGAGCTCCTTCCGCGATGGTGGGATTCTGATGGTTTTAAACTTCCCCAAACATACATCAAAACTGTTCCAATGGACTCTGGGGTAAGCTTAATTCTTTACAATATCGTTATCCATCAGATTAATGGTTTCCTTATTATACAAATTTAGACTGTGGACTATGGTATACTGTCTGATTATTCCGGAGAATCCGACAAATCAGCGTCTATACCGGGATCTGATTGGCTACAGTGTGCTTCTAGACACACTGGAATACCACATTGGCTTCTTGCCTCTGCTATTGCGGCAGCGGCACTTTCCGTATTCTGGGTTTGCTTCTCTTTAGAAAAAGCTAACAATGCGTCTAAAGCACTGTTGCTAGTCCATCAATCAAACAAAATTACGCTAGACTACAGTACCTAAGTACATGGATGCAGTTGATGTAACAGATATTAATCTTAAAGCTTGAAAACGTTATCTGTCTTGTTACAGTGGACTTTTCGTAATACTTAAGAATAGTCAAACTCATCGGCGTTAGTCAAAATTTGCATAAAGTATATTGATAGAATTGACACTTGTTTGCGCGATAGTTATCGCAGGAGTTAAGTTACTTTTCATTTACGTTGTAAAATAACACGTGTTCGGTAAGTTTTTCGAAAGATACGCCTTTTCTTCTTCCTACAATACATTGTAAGAGAATATGTAAGATTGATGTGAATTAGATATCACACGCCGATATAACTGAAAAAGCAATTTTAAGATGTTAGTCTGCCCTTGCGAAGTTGTCGAGCAAAAGAAATAATCAAAGTGAGTGATTAAAGTTACCTGAATAAGAAGAAGTTATGATATATTTATCAATGATCAATACCGACTTATGCGTAAGCTTTTCTTATTTTATAGATGACTGATAGTGACTTGATATGCATAAACGCTTCTGACGTGTGTCAGTTAGTTCTTCTCGGTTAAAATTCAAAAGAAGAAATGTAGGTTGCGACGTTAAATGTTTCAGTTTTTCAGATAAAAGATGTAAAAAGATCATTAACAAGAAAAGTGAACCTATTTTGGAAAAAGAAGACTTGCTGCACCAATTCTAGATAAGACGAGAACCTAAAAGCTTCTGTGAGTGTTCACTATATTGTTCGCTAAAGTGGGCTAAGAAACAAAAAACGTGAAAATATATGTGTACACTTTTTGAGACTAAACGATTTTAGATGGTAAGGAAAACTTATGCTGCTATTTCACTTGTCTTTGCAGTTATATAACATATAAACCACATGCACGTCACAATACATGTCTACAGATACACAAACAGGTTTCTTAAATAAGTAAGATACGATTTAACTTAATCTTTGACAAACGTTCGAATGCTTTACCCTCCGTCGTTTCCCGAAAGCAGTTGGTAATATTAAGTATTTTTTAATACTAATACGGAAATTCACAAGGTATCGTCGATGCGCACGGAAAAAATTGATTTTCACTGCTAATTTTTCATCAGGGACTAAGTAATACTTAACGCGACATTAACTCAGGCTGAGTTTTAATATACCCAAGAGATTTTGATTACTGTACAACGAAAATGAAAACCTCAATGCAGACCAAGGCACATGAGAAAAGGAAATAAACGCTAAAGTTTCATACGACAAACGTATCAAAGCAATCACTTTACATTTTAGTGGTGATTGTAACTAGTGCGTGTTTAATTATATTGTACATTGATAGATTGATATCCTTTTATATGAATATTTTGGACACACACTTGAACTTACCCAACAATTCAATATGCATTAGAACACGAAGCAGTAAATATAAACGGTGAAGCATATAAAAACGAACGGAACTGCTAGTACAATATTTGACTATGCGTGTTTTCTAACACATACGTAATCGTAATTATTTTCGCTCGGATATTGAATCCTGAAAGTATTGTAAAGTAAATGTGTTACATTCGAATCGTTCATAAAAGCTATCCAATTGCATTTGTAAGAATATTCCATTTTTGCTACACGTGTATGCGATTTGATAATTTTTGCTTGATACACGAGTCTGTAATAATTTATTGCATGTACAGTATTGGAGTCATTCGAGTTTATGGAAGCGTAACATTATTCTGTACATTTGATCGTGAAGATCAAACTATTGCAGTAATGTATATACAGTCTTCGCTTTTAGTACAAACTATCCCTTATCAGTTTATCCGGTTTCCAAAGGGACTTATTGCATTAATTTGGAAACAAAGCGCAATGCAATATTTGACTCTGCCGGTACGGTGAAAATTTCTCTGCAAGGCATATTTTCAGAAACACCTTTGAATATTTTATATACTGACTTACCTTGGAAGTTGTACATCCTGTTTTTAATATATTATTTTTGTAGGATCGGTTTAAGAACTTCTTTAATTGACGAATTACTATGGTCCTGTGCAGTAAATTTCATGCTAATATATGAAAAGGGGGCAAAAGTAGTTTGAATTTGGTTAGTTGAAGAAATGCATTAAGAGTAAGCACGTTAAAAGGACGTGCATCGTACGTTTTACGATGTTTTCTAAAATATAAAATGAGCAAGTTCCTGTTTATGTGAGAATATTCTCGTAAATTCTTGAAATTGCTTCCACTATTATACACAATCGTACTGTAAGCATACGAACAAGGATATAATAATTGTTCCGTCAGGCAGTGTTAAAACAGGACATGTATTATATATACACGTGAACTTTACCGAAATTAAGATTTGATCTTAATGACAAAGGTATATTTGTGATGGCATAGTGTAAATATCAAAATATTTATTACCATAGGAAAGTACATTTAAAACCAAAGTATCATGTTCCTTAAGTAGGATATTGAAAGGACACCAGTACTATTAATAAATATTTGTGTTATATTATTATGTAATGTAAAAAAAATAAAGAGTATGTTATCATACAAAGATGTACAGGCAGCATTCATCTTTCTATGTGTACTTGCGTTATTTTATTTAAACACAATTGCGTTCAAAATCGTTTGCGTTAGCACAATAAATCCAACAATACGTAACAGTTTAGTTTACAAAAGTGAGCATCTTTCGAAAAAGACCGACGTTGCATGATAACAATGAAAAATGTCACTATCATAATCGATGACGAATGTGTTTTTAAATGATGATGATGAGACAAGGTATTACGTTTGAACAGCGGAGATTACTTTCTTGCAATTCAATCAGTTCCTTTGTCATTCGTCGATAAGCACTCAGACTTTAAATGATAATGCACCATTCTTCCATTCCAAGATATGTATAACAGTATGTACAATACCGAACGAAAGCAAAAGAACAGTGAAAGTGATGTTGAAGTGAAAGAATATCGGTACGTAGCACCTTAAAGAATAAACAGATGCGATTTGTACAATGCAGTGAATAGATAACTTGGTTTACTTATACCCTATAGTATTTTCAGATTTACAACCAGTAAAGCTTTGGATCGTCTCGTCGCACTTGAAGTTTTAGAACATGTCTATATATTTTCAATGCTGGACCCAAGAGCAAGTCTAATCCACTCAGGACGTCGGACCTTTTCATCAGTAAAAGGGAATGGCCGTCGATGTCCTAGAAGCACAGAAGCAGTGATAAGAGCATAGTATATTTCGGAGATGCGCACAGAGGCTGCTTTAAATTTTGTTTCTTCTCTATGTAGACACACCTGTTGTCTAAATACTTCAGCTTCCTTTGGAAACAGTCTTGCGAAGTATTGGTAAACTTGTTCGGATGTCCAATCCGAGGCATCCGGTATGTTGGGATCAATTCCATCTCTCGGACCGTCGTCCTCCATATGATCAGAAGAACCCCTGGCCGGAGACACTTGCGGACTTAAGACTGGAGGGAGAACAGGTGCATTTGTAGGCGTGTCTGGTCTATTAGTTACCAGACTGAGGCTCTGATTAACATGTGTTTTGTATTGCTTTTGAACGCAGTCGTTGCATTGCCACTTTGAATTTGATTTAGGGATTACTATGCGAGGCGAATGGCAATAGTAATGGTAGGCTTCGTCGCAATTAAAACACGTCACAAGAGGTCCCTGTTGAGCAAGAGAGTGAGAGATGAATGACGAGTAATAAAGATAAAGTCTGAAGGTCTGTATTTATAATATTGTCAGTCAAAGGACTTACAGCGTCGGATGTCTCGCAGCAAACTGTGCAGCTCTTACAACGTTCACATTGCCAATTGCTGCCAGCCTTCTGTATCATTTCCTCCGGACTATAAATACAGCTTGGGTGCGCTGGAAGAATCGAAACATAGATAATACAAGGTTCCACTGGAGAGGCGGAGAGCATTAGAGCGTTAGTTATAACTCGGGGTATAATTACCTCGTACAGTGCAATCCCTGCAAGCGACTAAATTCTCTTGCTTCTCCTTGGCGCAAAGGCTACACTGCCTGCAAGGGCCATCTTTAACTGTTGGTTTGGAAGAATCTTGAGAATCCTGAGACACAGATGTTTTATTGTGCGTGCCTGGTTGCCTTCCACGTTTCCGTTTGACAAGATTATTATCAGAAGGATCAAAGACTTTCTTTGCCCTCTAAAACATACATCCCCCCAGTTCATTTCTTTTCTTATCTTTTCTTTTGATTGTAAATACGATACTGGCAGCACATATTTTTTAGAGTACTCGATATTGAGAGAAGCAAGGTGTCCGGACGTACCTTTCTGCGTGCACTACGGAAGCTCGCTGCGTTAACGCTGGACGGTGTCGGGGAGGGATTCGTGGAGCTCCTTCCGGCGTCGTCGTCGTCGCGATCTTCGCTGAGCTGGCCGATCTCCTCCCTCTTCTCCCTCTGCGACGCCGACTCTTCCTTAATAGTTTCCCGCCGAAAATCCTCAAACTTGATCTCTATGTCCATAGGATCATCGGTGCGCACGAGTAGCCGCTGTTTCCGTTCAGCCTTGGAAGAGCGTTTGAGGTTATGTGACGGATTGCCGCCGTGGCCGCCGGCGCCGCAGCCGCCGCTATCCATACTCTTGGGTTCCTCCTTGATGTCGTCGACGGGCATCGTGGACTCCTGCGGCCGCGGTTCCTGCCCCTTTGTTCGCTCGAGCTCGACCTCGACCCGGAGCGGCGACGACTCGGCTGCATGCTCCTCGTTGCCGACGATCAGCTCGTAACATTCCTCCTTCTTCACGCTGGGATGCTGCTGTTCGGCCGTTGGCTTCGGGCTGGCTTGTCGCGACGACCTCGGCGTGTTCGACCTGGAGTCCGCCACCGCGAGGCTCTCGGACTCGTCGAAGTCGTAGAGAGCGCCGGTCGTCGAGGAGACGGTGTGCGACTCCTTCCGCCTCGCGCTCCCGTTCCCATTCCCATTCCCATTCCCATTCTCGACCGTGAAGGTCTCGCGATGCGTCGGTTCGGCGGCGGTTGTCATGTCAGACGTCGCCACTAGCGAGTAATTGCCGTTCGACAAGCGTGTCAGATTGCCGCTCGCCACCTCTTTGCCGAGGAAGTCTTCGACCATCCGCCTCGAAGTGGGATTGGAGACTCCGTCGAGCAGCTGCTCGACGAGCCTGTACGCCGGTACGCCCTGATCGAGATAGTCCGGCTCCTCGACTACGAGCTCAGCGACGGCACCGGCGACCATGCCGGAATTCAGTTTCTCCTTCACGAACCCCTCCGGCCGATTCTTGTAGAGCTGCAGCCGCGACCACTTCGAGGCGTTCCGGTAGCTCGTGTTGCCCTTGTAATCGACCTGGATCACCTTCTCCGTCTCGATCAGCCGGTGAAGATCGGAAATCGTGTCGCGCGCGTCCACCGAATATTTCCGGAGCAAATAGTTGCAGATGCGATCCGCGTCCGGGCGCGCCTTACGTCGACGCAGCTGATCTATCGCCTCCAAGATCTGTTCCTCGTGGAGGATCGGTGTCTCGAGACGGTGCTGCTGCATCGTTGTCCCTTCGTCCACGTTCTTACACGCCCGTCCTCGTCGCCTAGGTCGGCGCTAGGAATTGCGCGACGCGCCAGTCCCCAGACCCCTAGTGTATATGCCTTTCGATCCTTATTTATCGTGCCGTGTCGTATCGCGTCTTCAATGCGTTTTTACGTCGGCGACGACGGCGGCGACGGCGACGGCGACGACGACGACGACGACGACGACGACGACGATTTCGTCATTGACGTGTCCACGTAGAGTCCCATTTGAACCGTGCCGTCCAGCGGTCCACGGCGGCGGAACAACGTCACTTGCCGCGCGTGTGTATGTGTGCGGCGCGTGCACTAACACACCAGCGACGGAAATGAATTCAGAACCTTTCAGTTCTTATACTCTCGCGGCTTAACATGTCAATGCCTGATCGCTCGCATTATAGTTTATCCGCGCGTCAGAGACGCACGCGACACATCGAGGAAGCGCGTCTGGACTGCCTCTGATAATGCGCGTGATTTCAGGCTTCTCGGTATCGAACGCGATACCGTTTAGCGCGTACGGATTACGAGAGCGCGGCGGCGCGGCAGCGGCGGTGTCGTTACGATTTAACGCGCGTATTCGGCACCGACACGCACCGCGGCGGCAGCAATTCGTTTCCCGCTAACGTTAAACGTCGAGCGCAGTCTGCCCGCCAACCACGCTTATCATCGATTCCACCGATCGACAAAGTCAATAGCTACGCCAAATCTATGGCGCATCCGAACCGCGCGAAATGTCCGCTCGATGTTTTAACCTTCGTTACTATTGGGCAGGTAATTAGGCACGTCTATCCCGTCGATCCTGAATGCGTCCAATGTTGTAGTGTCGCTAGTTAACCGGGCGCGCACAATGTACATTAGCGTGGATCGTGGAGTAGTGTTTTTGAAACGCGAGAACTGCCAGCGGTATAGGCGCGCTTATCTATTGTCGGAGCGAGGCGGCGGCGGCGGCGGCGGCGGCGGCGGCGGCTGCGGCGGCGGCGGTGAGGTAGCGCATGAGAAAAGTAATCTCAGAAACGACAGGTCGCGGCTGCTGCTGCTGGATCGAAGATCACAGAGCGATGCGCCGCGTTTCACACCCTTCGCACGCACTTGGCGACGTCGAAATGTCGCGGCGGGCGCGTATCGCTCGCAGCGAACGTGTGCATTCCTCGCGCACGACTGCTGGCCTCGAAACCTTGCCCGCGTACCGATTCGAAGTTCGTGCGTGAAGCGTTCGAGGACGGGTGAATCGCGTTGATAGACCGGCAACTAAGATGACGACAACGACTGCTGATGCACTCGATCCGCCGCTGCTCCCCGTCGACGATGGTCTCGCTCGCGACCACGCGCCGGTCCGTGCACCCATAAATAATGCCCGGACGGGACGAAGCGCCGCGCGAGCAGGGAAGTATTTCGCGTTACGCACCGTGCCAAGTGACCGCTGTCGACGACGGTTGACGACGGTGCGCAACACACCGGTGACAATATCTCTCTCCGGCGCTCCGGCGCTCCGGCGCTCCGGCCGGAGCGGCCGCCTTTTGCTTTGCTCTCTTTTTCTCACACACACTCCTCTCTTAAGCGCGCTTCGCGACAGAGAGCACTTTGGCGCACATGCGACGCGAGGAACGATTTTGCCTTCCGCGGCTCACGGTCGGTCCTCGACGGTCGAATGGTCGCCGTGTGAATGGCGCGACGAGGAAACGAGAAGGAGAGCGAGTACAAGAGAGACGTACGCGCGACGGTGTGTGTGTGTGTGGGTGTCGATATACGTACCACGCGGGATATATCACCGGCGGTCGCGTCTGCTCGCGTCTGCACGCGTTGTCACCGCCGAGAAACTCGCTGTAACGTTACACAATTTGCCGTGGGTACGGCGCGCGCCAAACTGCTCGCGCGGTCGAATAAAAGTGCTGAGCGAGCGAGCGGGCAAGCGCGCGGGTGTCGATAAGCGCAGGCAGACGACGTGTCGCACACGCACGACACGATAGGGGAGGCGCGAGAGCGGCGCTCTTTTCTAGAAGTGGCCTGGCGCGCACCAGCAGCGCTAGTATTGGTAGCACAGCAGCCGCGGGATCGAATCCCGGTTAAAGACGTGACTGGTCGTGACGCATTGCGACCGGCATGTTTTTCGAAATCCTTACGAGCATACTTTTTCGCCCTGTCGCGCGCTTTGCGTTTTGCGTTTTGCGCTTCGCGGCTCGCGCCAGTGCTCCGCGCGCTCCTCGCTCTCAGTTCGCCGCAATCGCCGCCCGAATGATCCAACTTCCTGAAACAGCGACGCACTTCACCTCACTGCCACCACCGGTGCTCGGCAATTGCCAAAGAATCGTTTGCGCGCGCCCTGAATGCCTTGCGTCGCCGACGGCGCTTGCAATTTCGATAAAACAGGAGAGCGCCGCGCCGGGTGCGGCTTGCAAGTGCGCGAGTATGGACGAACCGCCGCTGCACGCCGCTGGAAGTGCGGAACACGCGGAGCGCAGTTTTTGCGGGGACGGGGCCGTGTGTGCAGGGTCGTCCCTCCTCGAGGAGATACCCCCCGGGATAGGATTAGATTCCGCTGGATTCTGCGCGCGAGAAAGCTGAATTCCGCTTCCCGGAGCGCGTGCGGCGTGCGGCGTGCGGCCTCCGACTAATCACGCCAGTACAGTACTACCGGGCTTCACTCGATCGTTTGCGCGCGCGAACCGAGTATGTACCTCGTCTCGCGGCTTCGATCAGTAGTTTCAGTGTGCCGGGAGAAGTGGCATCGGCGGCACGACGACAGCTCGCGGCACGTTTCAGTTCTTACTACTGACCGCGCTCCAATTACGCCACGGTCTCTTAACGCGTGCTGCGCGCGACGTGCATACATTTGCCCCTCTGCAAAGATGAGCAAACGCGAGAGCGTTCGACTGCGTCCGCGGCCAACACGTCTACGTCCCTTCGATCTTTCCGTCCCAATATCATTCAAACGCGCAGGCATGCGAGTGCGTCATACGCGCTCTTGATACGCTACTGAAACGATGATTCTCCCGACGACCGTGATGTATCGGTCATTTTCGTGGCGCTGCCGTTCTCATTCCCGGCCGAACAGCTCCCTTTACGAGCCTGTTTTCGCATACGCGGATCTGACGCAACAAATCTCGACAGTTTTCCGATGCGCATGCCGCCTTGCATTCTGCATTCTTATTTTTAATTGATAGCGGACTGAGCGGACCTACAGATGTCGGGGTGTCGGACGAGGCTAAGGCTCCACGGGTCGGGATATATTTCATTATGTTCATACGGTTATTACCGCGTCTTACGCTCGCTACCTATCGAAACGTCATTCTCAATCGGAGGCAGATTAATTTTAGGCACTTGTCTATTGTTACAGCGGTATTGCACGATCGCATCTCAGCCGTGAACGAAGCCGGCTTCAAGGCCAATTTTCGGATATACTTTTTTTGCGTGTACCTCTTACTCAGGTACGCAATGTAATATCAATATGCTCCGATGATGTCCTGCTAAACATGACAATGGGAGCACCGCTTCAACTTCGGAAACATTCTCAACCAACATTTTATTATAAAGCGTGAAAAATACAAAAATATAGGAATAAAAAGACATACTTTCTATTACGAGCCTTAAACGTGTTATTCGGTAGCACACGGTAGTAGAGCCTAAACCTGCACCTGGTGAACATGTTACTGATTTTTCGCTTTTACCGTAACATATACGTAAAGCAATGATTCCTCAAAAATGCTCCTTCTCAATGTAGTTGTTTCCGCCGCTATGTCGTCGGAGCTTGGAAACCTAAAAGCGCTTTACCATAATTTCAATTCAATTGTCAACATTTCATAGTTTGGATCTAGCTTATGGGACTGAAATTGCACGTACCAAGTTACAAGCTTTAATTTTGGGAGCAATTTTGTTACTCTCTTTGAGAGGGCTTGCTTGCCGCTTATCATCCGTTCTTCTAAGAGATATTGGTGAGCCCTTTTGCAAATCCTGCGTCGTTTTGTACCCGTACTCGGAACGTCTTTGCAAATGACCGTTCTCGTATATAGAACTTCTTTTCACCATACTCGGAGAAGTTAAGTACTTTGGGAGACCACTATCCGACTGGCGAGTTTTATGTGACGTTCGCTTTGGCGAAGATAATTTGATACTTCTATAATTAATATTCTCATAATAGCTTACATATTGCTTCGAAACATGTAAATCTGCAACATAGCTTTTAACTCACCGCTTTGGACTCTCCTTTATTCTGTTGTTACTGCCGCCGTTATTTTCCTGCGTAGTTACAGGTGAGATATCACATATAAAATTGGGTTTCTTCGAGCTTTGAGACAGTTGCGACTGTATCCTTTGCGTCCGAGAGTTTTCGATATCCGGCGTTGACGAGGCTACGGGTTTCGTTTTTGGAGATTTTTGTCCCATCGATTCACTACACAATGAGTCCGGCGTGCTAGTAACTATTGCGAATACGTGCAATGGACTTTTCTTCTTCGAACTAGGAGGAGTTATCGAGCCTTCCAAAGAATTAGTTTTCTTTCCGGCTGGGCCTAAACAGGGAGAATAAATGGGCCGTCGTCTTGTAATGCTTTACATTCAATGTCACGGAAGTTCCTCTTTCAAAACAATTCCCATTAATATCTCTTACGTTGATATGTACTTCTCCGTTGCATACTTCCTACAGGAAGTACTGCTTTCAGTGGACCCTTCTTATTTACGACGCTGGACTCCATTTTTTTCTTTAATTTAGTCTTTACTGTGTGAATCGTGGCAGATTTCTTATCTTTGCGATCGTTCGAACTTCCTATTGAATTTGCTATAACACGCGCAGGGTGCAAAATGAGTATCAGGTTCATATTACGAGTTTACGAATGCATTTGCGTGAATTGAGAATAAGCAGTGAGATACATACCTTGCTTCTCATTAGTTTCTCCGACGCGCTTTTTATCACATACAGAATTAATGAAACCTGGATCACTAGAAAAACGTTTCTTCACATTTTTCAACTGTGATGTATTCCTATTTGTTGTTAGCGGTGTGCCTGGGATGATTTTCGTTGGCGACAATTGACTTACAGACATTCTTCTGATGGGTGATTTCTTTGCAGATGCTTTTATCTGTAAACATAAGTTTACTCTTTTTTACTGCAAAATGAACGCCATCGGAATTATGGTCGATTTTATAAAACGCTTACTTTTGAAGTTAGTTCGGATATTGATTTCGACAATACCGATGCACGTTCGTTGCGTACAGATTTACTTTTATTTTTCATCGAACTTTCCATGTTTTTCACAAAACGTTGATCAGTTTGTTCATAATCTTCCACGTCACAATTGCTCGAAACCAGATTTAACACGGTTCCTAAATTCTTGATCAAACGTACAGTTGTTGGGTCCTGACACTGGCCGCTCAATAATTTACTTAAATTTGCAAGAAGGTCCAAAGCTACTTTTTCGCCACTATCACAACTTGTACTGTTAGAGAGAGATTCACACGGTGCATCGCCTGATTTCGTATAATTATCGTTATTCTCCATAGATTCGTGTACGTTGTCAGGATAATCTTCAACAGACACGTCTGTCCCGTAGAAGACATTGTCCGATTTGTCACTAGTTATTGTCATCAGTGACTTTTCATTTTTGTCAACCATTTCTTTGATATTCAAGTTATTCAGTGTAATATTATCGTACAGTCCTCCTTCTTGAACGGTCTCCACCGAATCGACATTTAAATTATTATCTTGAGTTTTGTTAATGGCTTTTTCCTCCACGTGTTTATTAGTTACAATACGACCGTCCGATTGTGCAGGGCTTTTAACCAAATTGTTTGGCAACTGAAGACAGGATACCAATAGTTCGGTATTATCTTTATACTTGACGCCCAAGACTTCTTCCAAGTTTTCCAACAACTGATCGGCTTCTGGATTATTTTCCGTCCTTACTATCTTCTTAAGGTCTAAGAGCAACACAGTTGCATCCAGTTTGTGCGATTTTGCCGTAGAGGTAATTAGTTCTGCTTCTAATATTTTCGCAGCGTTTTGTCCCAGCTTTGAATCATTTTGCGGTAAATTGCCACCGTTAATATTGTTTGTGCATTGAGGTGTGTTCTTAAGTCTTGCCTCATTTGAACTCATCTCAGGGGATGTAGGTAATAAAATTAAATCTTCCACGACTGGTTCATCATCAAACGCCGGTAATAATTTTGATTTCCACGAGGTATTGTTTGAAAGCAGTTCATCAGTACTAGCTGTTATTGGAAGAAAATGAAGTTAGGAATATAAACAAATTCAACGTCGGTTCAATTAATAAACGTTTAATTACTTACATCCTGATTCTGTGGTGTGTGCCAAGCCATCGAATATGTCCGCTAGGGATTTGGCTTCATCCAATATTAATGTGCCTGTTTTGTCTTTCTCCTGAAATGATTAAAGATATTCTTTAAAAATACTAATTACAAGTCAGGCAAGTAGAGTAACAATATTAATAAGTACTTACACAGAACACTGAGTCTGAAGACCAATCTGAAGCAAAACTCTTGTTATGTTCTTTACTGTGGTTTCTGTTTGTTGTAAGACTATCTGTATTTAGGAATTTGTCATATGTTTTCTCTTGGTGCTTCTTCGCCGTTATCACGTTACTACACTCGTTAACACTATTATTAATAAATGGTCCTTCAAGATTCTCTTCACATTGTTGATCTGAAGATACTAATTTTAATTTTTTTAACAGTTCGCTTATCTCAGATATATTTGATGCAGTATTTGGTGTACTCTGAGTTGTCATCGAGTTTGTGTGTTGCATCTGTGACTTATTTATGCAATCGAATATATCGCTACTTTTGGTTGAATCTGATGTTGCAGAATCGTAACTTTTTAAGAAAGCACGATTTATTGGTTGGTCTGATAGGCCAGACAAGGACAAGGCACTACCTAGTGAAACTGAATTTGCCTTTCTTATATCCGATATGTTAGATAGAATAGAGAACACAGATGTACAGCTGCTGTTACTTCCCAAGAAACCATCATTTAATAAGCTTAATCCTGTAGTGCTACCAGAAGACGGTATACCAAGTTTCAAAGTGTCTATTAAAGAATGTGATCTTGCATTATCTTTCACGACTTTCCTTGGTGACATATTGACTCCTTGAGAAAGCGATTGACAATGTACCAATGGCTTCAAAGTCACTGCTGGACGTAAACTTTTCTCAGCGTCAAGCGTACCTTTCTGAATACATATTGACACTCGTTGCTGTATAAGAGACTTAAGTTGCTGATCCTCATTGTTACAACTCACGTCCCACAGCGTGTCATTCATCGCAGACTGATTTAAAATTGATAAATCAGCCGGCTGAGGATCACAAAAGGAGATGTCACTGTTACACTTGGAAAAATCTTCAGTCTTGTTTAAGTTAAAAATACATTCTTCGTTGCTGTTATTAGCAGCCATGTGAAAATTATCTAATGTCCTGTTCAACTTCAATCTCTGCACACGTTTTCCACGTGGCGTATTGCAACTTCCAACAGGTTCAACTGAACATAATTTTGACGAGGCTATTTTCTTATCTTCTGATTTGAGTGCTTTCTCCAGAACCACTTCAAACGGGTCATCCTTCTTGCTTATATACTCTGTTGTCTCATGAAGCACTTTATCAAAGGGATTATTTTCTAAGCTCTCCCTTGCCTTTGCCTGTACAATGATTCGCTGTGTGTTACCGCATGTATTCGTGTCGTTCCTGCCCTCACTCGTAGGAATCGGGATTAACGGCGACGCTAATTTTGGTCCGAGCGTTCCTTTCGAATCGGGACTGTTTAAGTCTATTAAATCGCTCATCTTAGAAGTCTTAACCCTCGACCTCTTCCCACAATCGAGGCTGTTAAGTGGTTGAATAAGTTTACCCTAAATGAAAATATCTTGATCTGATGTTACGCCGCAGAATATTTCAAATTCCTGTGTTGACCGTGTTCGACACAGAGATAGGAAAAGAGAAAGAGGGACAGAGACAGAGAGCAATGTTTTTTTTCTCCGAAACCTCTCGCTCACCTTTCGAGGTTCTTTGCAGCGTAATATTCCTCTGAGTACTCATTTAGTATCATCACTCACTATCTTATGGAACATTGCTACGTCCGAAGGGTCTTGTTCTTTAACCAAAATTGTATAATTTCTATCTCGTTTAATAGCGTTTACGGTTATTGTGGGACGTTCAAAAGGTATTGACCGTAACGTTCTTCAACGGACATCCGACTGCGGCGTATATTGATGCACACCAATATACACCAATATACACTGCTACGCGACGATTGTCTCTTTACCATATGACTTTAGGTTGCGGAAAAGCTCGACGCTCATTGGCTGCCAATGTCGCGTTGGCTTCTCGGCGCCAATTCTATACAGGCAATCGTCGTTGCGCACTTTTGTAAACATCATAACATTATGCATAACTTACGACGTTATCATTTGGAACGTAATTTTTTCTCTATTCGTCGATACAGATTTTCAGTTGCCATACTCTTTTATGGCGTACTCTGCTAGGTTATTGTTAGGGTTCGTAAAAATTTGATTTTAAACCTCGACAGCGCGGGAGTCGATATTTTGGCGCGCACTCGGTGAACCATGTATCGACGCGCGTGTATCGATATGTTCACGTGGTTACGTACGGCATAAACATATACGAATGATAAACATGGCAAGTACCGAGACGTTGGAGTTTGCTGAGGAGGACTTCAATGAGAGTGTCGTTAGTACGGGCGGAGAGAATTCGCAGGATTCACAGGAAGATGCCGACAGTTCTCTTCCCATCGATGAAGAACAAAAAGAGAGGTTGCTCAAGTTGCCCATGGGCCGTATAAAGGCAATTGTCAAGTCAGACCCGGACGTCCATTCGATAAATCAAGAAGCCGTTTTTCTTATTGGCAGGTCCACTGTATGTACTCGTCGGTTATTTCTTCATTTTCTCAGGAAGAATCTTTGCATGTTTCCTTTTCCTTTATCCCGTGTTATTTTCATATAATTATGTTATATGGGCGACATAAATAAGGTCTGTTTCCCCAATGATAATAGCTGGGAACTGCTTATGTTTACATTGTACATTATTTTTATTAATACAATTTAGTGTACAGAGCGTGTTTGATTTATAGAATGAATATCAACAAAATTAGTTAATGATTGTGCGATTGTTAGAGGGACATAAAGCTAGTAGTCGAGAGATGTTGAGATTAATTGTTCTGTTTTTGTGGGATCACTACATAATGATGTGTGCTTTTAAATGATTACAGGAACTTTTTATTGACGCTCTTGCAAAGGAAGCTTATAACTATACTGCCCAGACAAAAAAGAAAACAGTCCAGAAACGAGATATACTAACTGCTATTGTCAATGTTGATGTTCTAACGTTTTTAGACGGCACGTTGGACTAACAAAATATATTGTAATCTCTGTAAGTAATACATTGTACAGAAAGGTGTTATGATAATAAATATTTTTACATTGTCATTAAATATTGTTAGTTAAACGAGTAACTTTAAAGCTAACATAGTATTGCAATGGATTAAGTGGAAATTAGTTGTTTCATACTGACAGTGCTTGGCAAGATTGGAAGAAAGAATACATGGAGGATTAGCAGCTAAATTCAACGAGATGAATGAAAAGTGTGCGTTCTACGTCCTCGAAGAAGACTATTTTATTTGGTAGCTCCAACATTGGGAAACACAATTGCTACAACACTATAATTTTTACAGATCAGAAATGCAGTCTGTTGAATCAAAACATACCTCTAGTTGATACATTCAAAAACTATAAAAACGTGTAGCTTATACATCTAATCTGTAGCTTTATTCGTGAAACTTGTCAGATACATTTTCATACAATGACCTTCTTCTATACAATGTTTTTCAGCAAGTTATAATGGCAAGAAAACATAGTTCTAAAAAACTGTCAATTAGCAAATTATATGTTAAGGTTATTAATACAACAATTATGCCGTATAACCTTGTTTATGTTAGATTAGTGTACGCAAGAATGACTTATTTTCAGAAAACTTTTCCTGTTAAATGGCTAAGATAACTAAACAAAGTAACAAACCCTATTGTATCTTATTAATGCATTTTAAAATTTTAAATGCATATATGCTTTTTGTATTTGAAGAAGCGTTTCTACTGTTTAGGTGTAATGCAATGCACAAAAAACATTGTACAGAAACATTTCACTGCACGCAAACAAGATAGTTTGCATGCGGTATTCCACCATTTCGTTATTACATTTTTTTTTACAACATGAAAAGCACTTATTTGCCGTTGAAAAAATGAAATTATAAATTATACGCTTCCGAAGTAATTTAGTCAATTTTTTTGCGTAAGAAGTACATTACAAACGCATCTACCTATTACGTAACATAACTTATGAGTAATGAAACAAAAAAGAAAAAAAAATCAGTCTTATCCACATCTGCCAATTCTCAGCTATCAAGCTACCAATTATAAATATTTAGAGATCATGAAGATACGGTAATTCCATAATGTTCTTCCATAACAAAAGTATCTTGCAACGTCTGAAGTTATTCTATTGATATATACATCAATCACATGCAAGATTATTAGTTCAATTATAGTTGTAATCAATATTAAACTAGCGAAATATCACGTTAGTACTGTTATAATAATTTCAGACAAATCTAATTGTATCAAAAGGAGTTAGACTGTTTTTGTGAAATCATCTCCTATTTCCGTACTAATACCCAGTTTTATACATGCTTACACGCCTATACATATCAGTTATCTAAAGAGCATTTTCGTTTTTCAAAATAGTACTGTGAGAGAATGGAAGTTTTAAAAGTAAAGATACTTATTGTTAGACGCATTTTCCTGTCGAAGAAGTTTATCATAGCTTTTGGTATTCGTAGAGGCATGACGAATGTGAAATTCCGAATATCTCGCTGTCAACGTAGAGTGGAAACTTCAAATATTACTTTCCACCAATTTTCTTGTTGTTTTTTCCTTCACAGAAACGATGTAATACTCGATTGCACATCTAGTTTCAAGCAAGTGGGAATTACTGGAGAACCTTTCATTTTTCACCTTTTATAATATGACTTCGAATTAATATTCATATAGGTACTTTTGATAAATGTTTGTAATATCTCACCTTTCTGTAAATACCCTTTGGATTAAAAATATTCATACTTTCGACATATTTTGTTTTTTCTTTATATTTAGTACATTCGATTGTATCTATGTGCGAAAATTAATTCCTTTGAGATTTAAATTTTAACGTCACTTTATGTTTACTTGGTTCTTTTTCTATCATCCCACGGTATGCACACTATTATTTTTTTTTTCGTTTATAATCTCTGATTGCGTATCAGTTAATTAGACAATAATACAATTTGAAAATCTGCATTTGCTAGTTAAAAACTATCTCCAAGACAGGAATATAAATTCAAAACTGTAGCACGTGTATTACTTAATAATTATACAAGATGGGTAGTAAGAGATCGGAAAACCTCTTCCGCGTACATTTTTACTTCTTGCGTTTACTCTTTCGCCGCCGACAGTCTCCTCTGAACGTATTTTGGTCTCCTGTAGCGTTATTAGGGCCGGATTTACTGTGGCTGTATAAGTTGTTCAAGAAGTCTTCGAAATCCGCTTCACTGTTGCACATAACAAAATATTAACCAGTGTTAGCAATTAATGTTCGCGTTAAATGAGCATACGTAAACTTGTTTAATTCTGAAATGTGCCGTTCTGAAAGGTATTTTTCCTACTTGCAAGAAATGCTTTACCGGCAAGCGTTAAAGCCTCAAAAGGTTGTACACAATATCATTAGTTTTACCTCGTATTTGGATCCATTTGTTGGCGTTTTTTACCGGTATTGGTTGTTTGTGATGGCGGTCGTTGACCCAATACAATTCTATATTGGACACTGTGTGTGTTTGCTCTAAGGTGTTTTAAGTTGTTTGACTGACAGGCTGCCCAATCGGTGACATCATATACAGCCCCTTCCATACAGGCGTAATAGTGCCACAAGAAACCCATTAAACGAGATTCCGCCCAAATATCTCCCTGCAAATATATTACAATATTTTGTCAATTTTGTCGTAAACGTATTACGTGATAACGTTTACTTTGTACAACGACGAAGTTACGGCACATACCTCCTTGGCACTATGACGGATTTTGCACTGAGCACAAAACCGTGCCGCATAACAGGGACGTTGAGTTGGAATACGCTTATGCCTCAAACCGCAATTTGTGCATCTTATTGTATTTGCTGCCTGCTCCATTTTTCTGTGGAGCTGAGACAGTAAGTCACTTAATTCACCCCAAGCAGCTTCAACTTGTCTCGTCTGATCAAAGGCTTGTCTTCTTTCCTAAAACGGTTTCATATTTTTGGCATTACTCACAAGCAAACCTTGGGCAATCGCCCGAATACGGTTCGATTATCTTTGAAGTATGTTGTTAGGCATAAAAATTCAAGAAACCTGTCTTTTTTTTTCTATCGTATTTAACAGTAAAATACTTCCACGAATATAGTGGAAAATGATAAACTCTGATAGAGACATGAACAAAAATTGTGAAAATGATACAAAATTCATATCCAACCTCTATCATTCAATTGAATGTAATTTCCGCAGAAACAAACCACCCGTAGAACTACAGAAAAAAAGCAGAATCCCGCAGAATCGTGAAAAAAATTGATCATATCTTAAAGACTACCACACCTTGATAAAGATGTATTCTACACCGATGTAAGGTGTGTACTTTAGGAATACTGCAGTATATCTTACCGGTTCTCCGATAATGTCAAAAGCATGTACGAGTATTTTAAATGCCTCTTCCGCTCCTGGTTGATTATTTTTATCTGGATGAACTAAGAAAGCTTGCCTCTTATAATACTTCTTAATATCGTCATCTGAACATGTTGGGGTGACTCCGAGTATACTATATGGATCTTTGCCTTTGCAAGCCAATAATCGCTTCATAGCTTCTTCGCCGGTACTTGGCAGAGCGATATTTGTTTCAAGACCACCATGGATCCAATTAGTATTTTCCTCCTTTTCCTCGCTCTTCGTGTCCATCTTACGCCAAAATGCAAATTTGCTGCTTCCGAACCAATTGTCTAATTGTTTTCCAAAAGCATTTAGAATGCGTATTTTTGAAAACATCGTCGCTACATGGATCCACGAATACTTTAAATATAATATTGTGTGATACCATGCACATTTCCCACTGAAATGTATATGTAGGTATAAGTATACATATATCAGAATTCTGTTGATCATTTGGAAAGCTAACTACACGAACATATAAATGCAACGTTCCTCGCTTATGTTACTTACAGTTGTATAACAAGATTGGCACTCATGCTGATTACATCAGATATTAAATGTAATAACCAATAAAAAATCTTCAATCCTACTTTACTCCACCGGGTTGCATATTTATTTAAGTTTTTACATAAATCTTTCACTGGAGATTCTCTGTTTTCCTTCCTACGACTCCTTTGGCCCTTCTTAATCTGTTGTGCTTTTTCGGCTTGGAAGCGCTTGCAACTTTTCTCTTTCGTCACTTTCCTCTCTTCCTTGCATAATTTATTGACAACCTGTTGATTTTTCTCTATTTTTTCAGGAGACACTGTCTGACTGGAACTATTAATCGTGTTTAAGTTATTATTGATCTGTATCGGACGTTTCGGAATATTTCCAGTGGCCTTGGAATTGCTATTCTGAACCTTCGTGTTGTTCAGCGTTTCAGCGCTTTTCTCGGCCTTCTTATTCGGCTTCAAAACTTTCTTCTTCTCAAACTGATCAGATCTGTCGAATGAATTTATTTCATGAGATTCCGATTGCGTGCCAAGATTATCCAACGAGACCCAGCGTCTGGGCAAGTTGGAGTTATTCTTTTCCAAAGTCTTCTTAGGAACTTGTATTTTAGGAGAACTGTGATCGTCGCTGCCCGAGGAATTTTGCCTCTTTAGTAACGGAGGTTTGGTCTTGTTCTTTGAATTCTTAGTAGAAATTTTCTTGCTGATTGATTCAACCCTTGGCTTTGTCGAAGACAGTGTTAACGGTGACGGTGGTGCAGGGGCAGATTTCGTTAATACGTCGGAGTAAGACGGTCTCATAGGTTTCACCTCAGCCACCGCTCGTGGCTTTCTATATGGACCGTCTGGAGTATTTCTAGGTAATTCTTCAGGTTCTCTTATTTCTTGCATGGGTTGTGGAACCGGTGTCACGTTTGGAGAACCGCCAAACGGACTGTACGTCCCGGATTGATTGGGTACCCAGTTACCAACAAGATTATCGATCAGCTGCTTTCCATTAAAGTTTTGCGCTGGCATGTCAGCCGGTGCACTGACTTGCTGGTCTCTAAATAAACCATACTCCCGACTCATCATACCCTGGTTCCCGTATGGTGTCAAATTTGAAAGCTGACATTGTTCAGCCATAATTTGGGAAGCATTGCCATAAATCACGTTAATGAAGTTACCACCTCCCACGTCGATGGTACCAATCAAATCATTGTTTTCATTGATGCCGAGATGATTTACTGTTTGCGGCGGAAAATAAATGGGATCTGTAGTAGCTGTGTCATAAGTCGACATGTCCTGCATATACAACGATGTGGCCATCGGATTCATAGTCTGTATGCCGGATGAATTAGGATGTGGAGTTTGGCTAGTGATATAATGCGTTGTGGGGGCAGAAGAATAGTCTGCCCAATTATGAGACGATGCCTGTTGCGGTGTAACGCCAAATTGGACATAATGGCCACTTGAACCTTCCAAATCTGCAGTCATTGCTTCGATAATTTTATCCAAGGACATGCGTTTAAAACCAGGTGGTGATTGTTGTTGTTCCGCCATAATGTTGAATTCTCTATGAAAAAGCAACAATTTTACCCTCAACGCCTTAAAAAACGCAAACATTCATGTAGTATATAATAGCTAAGAAAGCAGAGTCTAATTTCTCATACTTCACACAGAACTTATATAAGTTACATTAAAAACGTTGTGATACAACAATTCAATCAAATTAAATGTGAAGCAATAACAGGAGTTTACAATCGAAAACAAAGCGTCAGATGTTAAACAAGACTTGCAAGGTATTTCATAATCATAGTTTCCAGTAAAGTTTTGGAGTAGGAGAAAGTTCTTTGATTTCTAAACGAAGAACTTAAGCGGGCCGTGAGATCGGAAGAATGCGGAAGGTTTCATTTATTAAAGCAAACATCTGGCTCCCTCGCAATATTGTGATAATGTAACTCACTCTGGTAACCTATAACAAACGCTACACAATACACCAGCGGGTGTAGAGATGCAATACTCACATTCGTTAATAAGCATATTTCGCGATATACTTCATTACGTTGCCTTTGAATGTAACATTCGACTACAACATTGCATTCATACGAAGAACTGTATTTAAACGAAATACACGATTTTATACCATATACCATGCGGCTGGCGTAAAATCGGTCACCCTACTTGCCCGCACTTGCAAGTGAATCAGAGCGGATTCCCATACGGGTCGCATAAATACAAAGTACTCCTTTTTCGTTTTTCATGCGACGGAAATGTCTCTAGGCAAATTAAATTACTCCGTCGCTCATCTTATCCAAAGTTTCGCGACCATCTTCGTGCAATCGGAAATGTTTTCAAATGACATGCAATATTTCGCAAAAAGCATCTCCGCACTGAGACGAATTGTTTAATATGATAGGTGAGCGATAAAGGCGCCTGGCGCCCCTTTGACTGGCGGCGTCGTCTAGTGCCTTTTTATTTATTCTGCGAGCACCACGCTACGTCGATTTATTTCGTTCGCTGCTTTTCATCTTCGTTCCTCAACGATCTTTCGTCGCGATACCGACTCGGAGGAACTCTGTGACAGTGAAATGACAGTGCGTCCGCGTCCAAACCGTTAACGCCATGCCTTATATGTATATAAGTATACATATATCCGCGAAAACAATGCCGCACAGCGTGGGGTGGAATTGGGTGGAATCTAGTAAAATTGCAGGGCTCGCGAGTCGCGAGTCGCGACCAGTCGCGACCAATCGCGCGTTGAGCCTCAACCACTCAACCAGCTTCAACTCGTCGGCAGCGTTTGAAAGTTCCGTAGCGTCGGCAGCGTTGGTCGTAGTTGGTCGCAGTTGGTCGTAGCCAGTCGTAGCTAGTCGTAGCTAGGGCCATAGAGGTCATGTCTGGTCATGTCATGATTAAAGGCTCCGTACTATGACCGTATCACGTGACTTCGGTTTGTCGTTTGAAAATAATTCAAATAGTAAACAATCTTGTGAATTCGCGGTCGCGCGCGTAGTGAAACGCAATCATCGTGGGCATATACTTAAAAGGGCGATTACGATGGATCTATAAGCAAATTCATTTACTTATAGGCATCGAGAACCCTTTGGAGAGCGTTGCTTGCGTGGACGAAAGTCGTTATGTTACAAAATGTAAAAGTACAAACTTGACGTAATTTGCAGATCGTCCTAGCATTCTAAATGGGCATATCGTCGGGGAAATTCTTTACACTTCTATGCTTCGTTTGTTCGAATTACTTCTTTGTGAGAGTTTACACGTGTTTTATCAAACAACTGTGGGATATTGAATAATGCATTCCAGTTGACGTTATTTCATAATTTCGACAAATTTCTTATACTTTCAGTATATACACAAACGTTGAGTGCACTCTGACTATATTTTGCAAAGAAGTTATTGTTGCAAGTTTGAGAATTTGGGTTGGAGCGTACTTGACGGAATGATGTGGTCGACACCGAATAAAGGACAAATCAAGTGTACAAGCACGATGTTAAGCAGTCCCTCTGCGCATAGAACTCCGATGAAGCAGAACCAAATTAGGTGTAAGCAAAAGGGAAATAACTTTAATCTCTTGCCGTGTCATATTACCCCACCATCGGGTATAACAAAATTTATGGCAAGGAATCCTTTTGAGGCTGATCTCACTAACAGATTGCATCTCTCTATGATTAGTCCCACTGTGTTTAGTAAGGTAAATCTTTCTTTGTTTCAATTAGAAGATCATAATGAAACAGTTGTATTGGGAATCTTGATAAACTGTTCTTTGATGTATGTCATGTTACAAAAAAAATAAATAACCTATTTTTTTTAAATGTACAGGGATGCAGTCCTATGCAAGATTCCCCTGGCTTTGCATGGAGTGTAGATGAGATAGCATTAATCCAGCCAGCCAAAATCGAGGAATTTCCTATGCAACATATGCATGCAGCTGATCCTGAAATTGAAATAAAGGCCCAAGCTGCTATAAATCGATTCTTTGATGAGAATCAGGTAATTCCTAGTCCATGTGAGCTTGTAAAGGACAAAGTAAAACCAATAATTGGTACTCCTACTAGACCTTCAGAAGAGTTAAATTCGACCAAGGAGTCAACTAGAACAAAGAAGGACAGTACGTAGTATGATAACAGAGTTTGTTTGTCTAGAGAAGAATTATTTTGTTAAATTCTCTAATTTTGTTCAGGTTGGTCTCAGACTGTCTTATCATTTCCAGTAGATTTGCCACCGACTCTAGAAGAAATATTGAAACCATATTTTACGTTTACACAGGTAAGTGTTTACACATTACAGCAACAGTGTTAATTTTGGCACTTTATTGAATGTTAAGTACATAAAGGTTTGCAACGATATGTATAACTTATGGGCATTAACAAAACGTTCTCTAGAAGTATATTTAAAAAACAAATTATATTGGTATTTGTTTTATAATTCCTTATATTGTCTCTTTATCCTACAGGAACAAAATACCGAAAATGATGACGTCAATTCCAGTAATAATTCACTAAGAAGAAAATTGTTCTTTAATCATGACGACTGTGTCGACAATGACGAAGAAAGTTCCGTATCGTCATCACCTGTAAAATTAAACGGTGAATTGGTCATGCCTGCTAGTCCTCCTCAAAGTGGAATATTCCTTCATGGCACTCCATTGAAAGTAAGATTGGAGAAATTTATGCATTCTGTAAAACAATATAATTCATAAAACTAAGTAATATGTGCTATGCAATTTTACCTGATTGTAGTTTCATTATGAAGTTTAAATAACGTTGTTTGTTTCAGAGATGTTCAGGAGCGGTGCTATGCAATCACGGAACGCCAATAAGAAATGTGGAGAACTTGTCCCCCCTTAATGTCTCACCAATTTCCAGCACCCATGATATGTCGTATGAATCTTTTAGATCTCGTTCACGTTCCGTGATGCGCTTAGATTTTACCATGGACATGAGTGTAGAACGATGCATGTCAGTGAACAATGGATTGTCAGAGGATCACATGTCTCAAGGTCATTGCTATTTTAACATAATACTTAATGTATTCTAAAATATTATTGGAATCGTGTATTATCAAGGCATTGTTTCTGTTTGTATAGATGCCGTTGATAATGTAGCTTCGCCGAAGTCCCCGGACGAAGCTGACGAACAAGCCACTAACAATTGTAAATACCCGATAACAACCGTTTCCACGGAAATTGACATGGCTTCGAAAAACTCAACTTTGTCATTGACCAATGATAAAAATTGTATTATCGAAACTAAGTGTAAAAATCGTTGCGCTACCGATAAAGCAACGTTACTGACCGACTTGTGCAAAGTTTGTACAAGTGACAGTTATATATCCCAGAACTCTGGCACGCAGTTAGGTATGTCTATTCATCACAGTGCATTTAATTCAGTGCAGGACACCGGTTATCACACCTCCACGAATTACACGACAAACGTTCTGGAAAGTTCTAACAACCGTTCAAGCGGGCAGAGAATTTGCTGGAGTGACCATATTGCGATATCTGAAAATGAGATTCGTTTGTCTGATTGGCAGGAAAACATGAAGAATGTCTTCAGTTCAACTCCGTCGAGACGTAGCAAGGAGTCACACGAATAGTATTTTAAAAGCGGATGCCACCTTAAATGTTGTGACCATTTCGTTTACCATTATCATTCATTATCTTTGTTTTCATACTCTCGATTCCTTGCAACATACTATCCCTTCTATGAACCTGCGTTCTGTTTCTTCTGTTAAAGTTGTTAAAGTTTTCCTGTCATCCTGACGCGATGCTCAGTGCAGAACATGAATATACTTTATTCCTGCTGTGTGCCAAACATTCCGCAACTTAGCGAATATGTTAAGAAATTGAATGACCCTCGACGCTGCATCGCTTATAACAATTATTACATTCAACTACATCGTAATCATTGTTATATGTTCAAGACTGATTTGAATTAAATCAGACGCAGCACTCACTATTATTTCATAGAATTGTGACATGCACTGGGATGATATGTGCATTATTATTGTAGACGATTAAGAAGTTTACAAATTTAAATGCGTATGCAATAACGAGAAGTAAGCCCAACTTGTAGGTAATATACGAGTATGATGTATTCCGACAAGTTAAAGAAGTTGTGATCATGGGTAATGTACAACACTTGCGATAATTGTATATTATTGCCATTACTTATCATTATTATTGACTGATCACTGTCAAGTGAGAACTACTTGTAATTATATACGTAACACTTTATAAGATAAAGGTGATTAAAACAAGAACAGGTGTAATGTTGTATGATCCGCGCAAGTTCAAATTACGCAGAACGGAAGTTTCCTCTCACTTCCGCGGTGTGCGCGCAGTATGTTGCATCGGATATAATTTCGGAGAGAGCTGCATGTGACGTGATGTGACGTGTATGACGTCGATATTACCTTATCGTGCATCGCGTGTATTAAAATTTTACCTTAACAAAATGGTAACATTATATTTATCCATCGATACGGTTTTGTTAGCGCGTCTGTAAACATATTCGTGAAAACAAGTAAATACGATCGTTTAACCTGAGTTCGTATTCCGTTAAATTGGCTCTCTAGATTTCTGTCGTAACTCGTAACCACTGCGTGCAATTTGACAGCACTCTCGTGCGCTATAGCTTGTATATACTATTTGTTCTATATTATAAATACATACGGTTGTTTTTCTACACCATCCTGTCGTTCTTATTTTTAGATTCGTCTAATGATTTAGATTAAATAGGAATGACGAGTTTCTTAATCCTCGATATACAATTGCATCTATCTTATGCCATAAAGAATATATATGTACATTGTTATTATCTTTAAATGTGTCGTGTTTTCAAGTACATTGTAAGCCCTGTTTTATGTATTTTCCACATGTGACCACATAATTTACTTTCAGATCTCTTAATATTCTGAAAATGTCTGAATCGGTAGATAATCAAAACGAACAAATTGATATTGTCATACCAAGGCAAGGACTATTGTATCACGAGGAACCACTAGATTATATATTTTGTAAGCCAAAGTTGATTCCGCTAAAATCAGTAACTTTAGAAAAGCTGGAAAAAATGCAAAAGGATGCAGAGTTGAAGATAAAAGCCCAAGAAGCAGAACATGCAGATGACGAAGATAAATAAATGTATTGGATTCTGTGAGAATAGAATGTGTTGTATCTCTGGAACTGTGCTGTAAAGTTGAGGACAACGAAAATGGTTCCTGGACGGTTTCTGGCAACAATTATAATAGCATTTTACCTTGCTGCTACGTTGCTTTATCAGTATGGAAACGTATTCAGGCATCACATTATTGTTACAGTTTCAGTCTTAATCGCATGGTACTGTTCACTGTTGATAATAGCAATATTACCTGCTGATCTTTCATCGGTAAATATACATTAATTTCTTTTAGTCTCATACTTCATGTTATAGTTTATTCCTTTAGTTTTTATTCTACTGATCTTAATGTACTTTTTTTACAGACTGTATTTAGACAATGCGTAGAACAAAATATACATAATGGAACCAAGTTACTCTCTGACAATACTACAGCTGTGCCATTTCATATATGTAAAGAACCATGGCACAACGTACCAGAGAATGTCTTTCCAAGTTTATGGAGAATTGTGTATTGGACGTCACAGTGCTTAACGTGGCTAATACTCCCGCTTATGCAATCTTACATAAAGGCTGGTGATTTTACAGTGAGGGGAAAGTTGAAATCTTCTCTGATCGACAATGCCATATATTATGGAAGTTATTTATTTATATGCGGGATACTTTTAATATATATTGCATTAAAACCTGGTTTAGACCTTGATGGGTAAATATAAGATGCACTGACTATTAACACTTAATGAAATGAGTAATAATCTGATCAATGTGTGTTGAACAATAATTTTTACAGTCAAAAACTGAAAGCCATAGCATCGTCAGCTTCAAACACATGGGGTTTATTTTTATTAGTATTACTCCTTGGATACGCACTGGTGGAAGTGCCGCGAGGTCTATGGAACGCTAGTAAGCCCGGGTACACATTAAGTTATAGCTATTTTAAAGCAGCCAAGTTAAGTTTGGACAAATGTGAAGCAGAAGAAACGGTAGATGATATATTAGAGGTGAGTACAAGCATATTCTTTAAGGCTGTACGCCCAATTGTTAGGTTCGGTATTCGATACTCATGAGAAACTATTCAGTCCCTGCAAGCAGCTTCGCTAGCGATTGGACCAGGACATCCATTCCATTGTAACTTGGAGACAATTTTTCAAAAGATTCCTGTTGAACTGAAGGATAGAATGAATGCTAGCGACCGTAGACAATTACAAGACGACGTACCAAGCGATACACCATCCGAGAAGTCTTTAATCAGACTACATAGACAAGTTTGTTGCCATGTTTTGATCTATATTACGCATTTAGTACGATGTTAATATTTTTCGCCATTAAATAAAGTCTCGTTTCGATTCAGACTATAAAAGCGTTGCAAACGCTTCAGCGAATAGAGACTCAGTGGGGTATTTTAGTGGATAAAATATTCCATCTAGAAGATGTGGCTAAGAATCAAGAAAGCCATGAGAGAAGATTCAAGCCGGCATTTCCTACACATCGGTCATTCCTTATTCGCATTATTTATAATCCAATTATTGAGTGGTACTGGGAGTGTATCATCAAAAAGTATGTGTTGAAATCGATGGCCATTCTTGCTGGCTGTCTTTCAGCAGCTGTTGTTTGGTCGGAAGTAACATTTTTTAACAAATCACCTGTACTATCGTTGTTTGCTCAGTTTTTTGATCTCGCCAGACACAGTTACGACTATGATACAATCGAGGTAAGGATACAAATTAAGATTTGTGAATGACACTAATTTTTAAGACGGTATTTGCATAATTTTTCTATACATTCATGATATTAATACATGTGCCTTGTTTTCAGGTGCTGACCACTTTAATTATCGCGTATTTGTGTTACTGCGCGTACTCTACTGTTTTAAAGATCAGAATACTAAATTTGTATTATTTAGCGCCCCATCATCAAACGAATGAGTACAGTTTAATATTTAGCGGCATGATGTTATGTCGGTTGACTCCACCGTTGTGTCTTAATTTTCTCGGACTTATTCACATGGATTCGCACATTATAAAAACTCACATATTGGAAACTCATTATACTCAGGTGAATATATGATTGCATTCACCCCGTTTTGATTACGCCTATTGTTACTATTATTATTATTTTGTTCAATTAGGTGATGGGTCACATGGACGTAATTTCAATAATATCCGACGGATTCAACATTTACTTCCCCGTGGCGATGCTAGCATTCTGTTTAGCGACGTATTTTAGCGTGGGAAGTAGATTGTTATCTATGCTAGGATTCCAACAGTTCTTGGACGATGACGAGTTTACGACAGATCTTGTCGAAGAAGGAAAAGAATTAATAAAACGAGGTACCGTATAATTATTCTATATTCTGAGGAATATATTGACAGGCTTTGGGCACTAAACTCGCCGTATGCTTTTCTATAGAACGACGCAAACGGCAACGATTAAACGGCTCAATGCGGAGGAGACGCGAATTTCAAGAGAGATTCAATACTTCAGGAACTTCGTCCCGATATAGGATATCCAAACAAAGCTCAGACACCGGTACATTACATTCATAATCATCCTGTTAATCAGTTTTTTCATTAGCACCACGTACATCGTTTTCTTCAACATTGCAGTGCGTCCTTTGAAACGAGACGAATCGGTCGAGTCGGCAAAAGCTGGCCTGTTGCGTGATTTCGACCCTTCGGACTACTATGTGGGCATGACCACCGGTACAGACTCTTATGGTGCAAACAGCCGTTACGACCGAGATTACCAGCCGGATGATCTGTACGATGTGCAGCCGGACAACACGCGACCTTTTCCTACGAGTACGAATCGCGTCGGCCCTCCGCCTCGAGGGCTCTTCGATGACATTTAAGAATCAAATTGAACGGTGTATAGAGTTTTTCATTATAACAGGTAACCAAACAGTAGTAATAATCATATCCGATTAACGAATATATTTATACTGCTATGTCCCGTTCTCAACGTATCCTCTACTCTTTGATTAACGCAGTGATTGTGCATACGATTAAATGAATATTAAGAGCGTCATTGGTGCCGTGCAATTCACTTCTGTTATCGTATAAGGAGTTTTACTACTTGCAAGCGCGCTTAGGGTAATTACACGAAAAACATATTTTGTTGACGATTTAGTCCGATAGTACTAGTTAACGATTCTTTTCTGAGGATGTCGAAGTCATAGTAATGTGATAAATCGTTTCTACGCTGGTTGTTGTGAATTAAGGGCACATACCAATCCCATATAAGTTCCCTGGAATCCGACGCAAACATTTGATTCTGCTCCGTAAAGTTGAAAATTGTGTATTTATGTAATTATGTGTAAAGTTTGTACATTTACTGTGGCCGGTTCTAAACGTTTGTATTTATTGTTTAATAGGCAATCGATTGATCCAATAAATTAATCTTAAAAGAATTTTCGATTAAAATAAGTTGTAAAGCTGTACTCTGGTTCGTAATGTTGCTACTGTAAAACAGTATCGATTAAATAATTCATATTTGAGTAGGCACGAATACATAGGAACTAATATACAGTTTAGGCGTTTAGGGTGATGGGGGAAAAAAAATATTAGCGTAACGAATTCGTATAAACAGAAGCCAAGCGGTGTAAATATATGAATGAAAGAAGTAATGGACAATGGATCCTCTGCCTTGCTTGCCTTACCTCTTTAGCTGTTATATTATTGTACGTAAAGATACACCTGAATATACGCACACCTCTATGAATAATAAACAAAAATTTCTATGATATACAAAATTTGTCTATCTAAGGTGATTGTCACATACACTGTGCAATATATTTTTCCAAAGATGTCACCGGCGATTTAATTATTTGACACGGAACGTAAATATATCGGTCGTTCGTAAAACGTTTATTGCATTCGTCAATTCCATTGTTTACATTTGTGAAGAAATATTACAACAAATGGCTCTACCAGGTTTTTTAAATTACTTTTTTTATATATCAAGAGTCATGTATGATATCAGATAAAATGAGATGTCATCGGTAATTTATACCCCTCTCAATTCCAACTTTCCAACTATTATAAGTAGAAAAGTAAATACTTTCAATTAAATGCTAACTCGTGTTTACACGATGTGAAACTATGTGTATGAGGTACGCTCTGTAATCATTATTCTGTGCAATGTCATCACTCTTGTTCTTTCCTACGATGACTTAGTCTCTGGTAATAATTGATACAAATTTTGCAAATCTTATAACGTCTCTGTATCTGTCACAATTGATTGGATCCCGTTTTTGGTCTATTTAATTCAATTTTTATGGAATGTAAAAGTGTCAGCAATAATAAATTTTGAAGCATTAATTAGCCTTGAACGATTATATATTTTGTCTATCTGTCTTATTCCAAATACGTTTTGGCAGGATGGGAATAGTGATGAGTATCCGAATCAGCATCTGTCCAATATAATTTGTGTAATATTAAGGGCGTACAATAATAAATAGAACTCATACAAACATTTGTGTAATAGTGTTTCTTTTTAATTAAAAGTCAAGTTCAGACGATTATTTCCGTAGCACATATATACTCTCTTATTATAATAACAACTTGGGTGAGCTTTGTATAACAATGGAAGAGGAGCGAGGAAATTTACTGTAAAATATCTCCAAAAATATTTACATTTACATGTACTCTTCTTACTAGTGTCAAATTATTGAACTTCCACATAAAAAAGGATCGTATGAGCTTGTCTTTTGCCGAATTGCATGCAAGTATATAACGTATCATTTTTTCTACAGGAATATATTGATATAATTGATGTCATAAGACGTTAACGTATGTAATTCGTTGACTGTTTTGTGTCGTCAACAAAAGCTTATAACGATCAAAGTACGTTCAATGGTTGTGTTGTGAACACATATTTAAATAAAAATATTTTGGACTACTTGGCAGTCTTAAACAAGAGTTACGCAGAATAGATTATTCTGAAAACTTTCACGGCCTAAAGAAACATCGTCCAGATATATCCATGCTATACTGCATATATCCATGAGCATGTCCTTTCTTCAATTGAATTTCAGGAACATACGCAAATCTTAATGTCCAAATAAATTCGATCGAATGCGTTTTCTCTTTTAATTACGTGAAGTATACTATGTAGAACGTTATGATAGTTAAAATAAAGAACGACAAAGTGTAAGCTATCACTATTCTGATTATCTTAATGTGTTCCGAGTGCGACATACGATTTTTATCGTGCCTGTATCTCGGATGTGCCAAATCTGGCATTAGCAACAACGGCTCTAACAACAGTAAACTCGACCTATTCGGTTGACGTTCTGGGGATAACGCTGAAAAGGACAACTGCTCGTTCTTCAAGCTGTGCGATTGAAAGACATCGTTACGATAGCTCATCCAATTTTGTACATCCGTATCATAGCCAATGCCCTTTATAGTGTTCAATACATTGTCATGGTTTATGAGGAATGTCATCGGCATGCAACCGGTGAACGATATGCGCGCATAATACTTGTTCGTGACACGATGGTATACTTCTGTATTTGCTACCCTGCCGAGAGTTACGCATACAACTTGTATGCTTGGTTGTAATACGGATTGAAGTTCAAAAATGTCCTGTGGTAGACTGTGTAGGTAGAGTATGCTTGAAGCGGTATTTTTGATACAATTATAAATTGGCATGTAATGAAAAATTTGTTTCGCTTCATGCAATGATATATTCTTACTAGGCTTAATGTCGTGGATGCCGAATTTAAACAAGACCGTGTCATTTTGCTGATACAGTATAACTTCCTTAGCGTACAGCTGTTTGTTCCCATATACTAAGCGATCACTATAAACGGGACTGTTTTGCGAGTTGGCACATTGCTTACATATTTTATGCCGTGGAAGGAAAAGTGTGTTGATCAGAGTCTTCGCCGTTGTCGGACTATACTTTTCGTAATAATCCAAAATATCATAGTCAATTAGCTTCGATGTTTCCTTGATCGTACCGACCTCCTCGTAAATGTGCTCAAGTTTGGTTGGGGGTATGATTGTAGTGGGTCTTTCCACGGGTTTGCCCCGCATGGAGAGGTCGTCCTCGTTCTTGTACATTTTGTCGACACACTTATTGGAAGACTCGTGTAAATTTGGCGGATACGGTTCGTTCCCGTAAACATACTGTGCCATTTTGTATGTCGCATTCGGTTCGGACGACGCAGAAAATTCCGTCGTGTCCGATAACGATTCGATCGCTTCCAAGTCGCCAATGGAACCTTGCGGTACATGATGCTGTTTTGCTCCGCACTCAGTCTCATTCTCAAGATTTTCGCATATCAGAATTTTCTGAAGGCTCGGCCGGTACGTATCGTCGTTGGTGAAAAGTACGTCAGCGGTTGCAGTACTGCACGGCGGTGTACAATCTAAGTCTACGTGCGGGATAATATATGCGTGTGTTTCCGTGCACGGTGTTCCTGTTACTTTACTAAGATTATGAAGTTTTTCGCGACGCCTTCTTTCCCTATCGCTATTCTCCGTTTCGAGTTTCAAATGTTCTAGGTGTAATTGGCGGTGGTGAACACACGCAAAGTTATATCAATTCAATCCCTCTACGCCATCCGAGGATAGTTCCCGTTTTAATTTCTCCAAGTCATGAAGAACCTGCGAGTTTATTAGGCAGGTTATAAAAGCGGACCTCTCGTAACAGTAATTCATTTAAATACCTCTAATATAGCGGACGCACTCCACGCTTGAGTTCGGCAACTATCTTTGCAGTATTCTCCATCTTTGTTGGTGAGCTCGGGCAGACCTCGCCAATGATTTGTCGACGCTTCGACGAAGTGGCGCGAGATTATTGCTTCAGTGGAATCTATTGTACGTTCCAATTCATCCTTGCCACCGACTAACGGTGCGAAGTATAAACGAGCTCGGAGGAAGAACCCTATCGGCCACACCCACTCCTGGAAAGCAGAGTAACTTCATTGTCACCTTATTTCTCAAATACCATACGAAAGCCTTTTGAGTCAACGTACTGGTCCCTGATGATAATTCCACCCGTGCGCCAATTTTGTATCGTTTGTGTCATTCGAATTATCGTAATAACCGTTGTATGCCCAGTCAGCAGGATCCAACGTTTTCATGCCTAGCGGTCCCAACAAAATCTCTTCAGCTTTCTTTAATGCTCCCCATGCGTGTTCAGGATTGAACATCTCTGGCGCCTAAGTTCAAAGCGATACGACATTCGTCGGTTATTACAGGAGACTGCACTATTGATACTTCGATAAAGATCGATTGATAAGGTACGTACAACGACCATAGCAACAGAGAAATTCGGACGCAACTGATAATCAGCCCAATCCTGTGTTGCACCGTGACTGTCCTTGTATATGCCACGACGGTGAATCAATTCCGGTTTCAGTTCACCGTCCGCTGCTTTCTCATTCACGTAGAAGTAACGCTCGAAACTGCCGGATATTTTATCGGCCCATTGCTTGTAGCTCCACGTTATTACGGAACCTGTAACGTAGATTGGAATATTAGAATACGTGCGGTTAGAGGAACGTACACAATTACTTTCCAGAGCATTTCAACGATTATTTAATTATGTAAACAGAATTGTAGACATGCTTGTACCGTCTCTATTCTTTCTTTGAACGCTTCCATATGGAAACAGATTTTGTTTGTATAGCTCCGCTAAGAAACTCAAAATGCTCTTGCTGAGTCCAACTATTTCAATAGCAGAACCGTCTCTCGGTGTTGCTGGCTTTCCCTTATTCCCAGCCTTCTCTGACGATCCCATCTTATCCATCCAAGTACCGCAGTTAGCCTCGTTACCACCAAACACAAACCCTGTATCTGGGTTTACACCTATTTGGTTGTTGAAGCCACGGTCCGTCATGTGTTCATCGATTTGTTTTCCTGCATTTCGTTCCCTAAAGCACAGTCCTTGGAAATGTACCATCAAAGCCTCTTGTATTACGTCATGAAGTGGTTGTTCCTGAAATTATGTTACATATCAAATTATTGTGCCTGGTGGATATAGCCGATATTAAGCAAAAGTAACATACCACTTGTCCTGCCGGCAATGGCGGTGAGTCATCTGTTGGGAAAAGTCTCGTGACTTTATCCGACAAAATCTTCAAACCATTGGGTACTTCTTGAATGTAGCACTGAATTGTGTATAGCCACCACCATAAAGCGTCCCGACAATTGTACCTTGTAAATATGAAATTATTTCATTAAGACGGTTTTGTGATTCCTTAAATGTATATACATTACCTTGCATTCTTGCCCTTGTCAAGAAGATTCGGAATGAGACCATGTCTGAGTGTCCCAGCAAATCCGAGAATGATAAATCTGGCTTCCTGGTGTCTACCCGTCAAGATTAATAGTCCCCTCAGTGCGATAAAAGTATCTCTACCCCAATTTCTCATGTACCCAGCTGCAAAATGCGGCAAGCCGGCCGATAGTGTCAAACACATTTGTTCAGTCTCTCCGTTATGTTTCTGCACTCTTGGCTTAGGTGGTTCCAAATTTGGCGACAAATCTGATAATGGCGACGACTTGACGATTCCACCCATTTGCCCAGATACCAAAGCTAGTATCTTCACGAACGTTGAGCCGTTCTCAACAAAGCTAGAAAGAAAGTGTTGCATATAGCAAGTATACACTGTTTGGATCAAAGTTCAAAGACTTTTATGTATGTATGATTGCAGGGAAAACTTATAACTGTCTCAGGCAATTGACGAGATTGTTTACCTGGACATAAGACTGTAGCATTGATCCAGTAGAGTCATATACGTGTTAACTACTATAACGTCGAAGTAACTCGGCACTAAGTATCGTGGAATCAGTTTAAATGGTTCAGCGACTGCTTCCAACCATTCGCCGAGTGCCTTAGTATCATCATCTTCTTTAAGGCGCTGCCAGACATAATCTGTAAAAGTTTCAAACCAAAATACATAATAAGTTTGGTTTTTATTTTTATGCTGCAATTGTTACGTGTATATTATTCCTTTGTACTTTACCTATCAACCAATTTCCTTGTCTAAGATTAGCACATAAAGGATGTCCCAAATCATTATTAGGACGAATGTCCGCCAGCAGAGATATGACACCTGTTCGACAACGTAAGGAATACCTGTTGCTAAATGACAGTCGGAAAACAAAAGTATTAGGGCATTTATAATTACCTTGTAAACCAGCATAGGTCAAAGGACCATATCCAGGAATATCGTACACGCCAAACTTATTGGCCGTTTCATCACGTTCCTCTTGATCACATCTATATAATGCTTTATTTAAGTCCGCCAAGCTCATACGTGAAACGAGAACACGCAAATCGGAACTTTTCGGGGAAGTCATCACGGCAATCGTATTTTGAAGTTTGGCTAGCGCCGGTTTGATGTTAGCATGAAGAGACACTCTGCGAATATGCTTAAGATAGAAAACTTGAACGAAATAAAATAATCACTACTTCATTGACAAATATGGAGAGATACTGAGTACGTTACTTACCGTATTGCTATGACTGATCCAGGTTGAAAATTGACAAAGTTAAGTTGTGTTATCTTTGGATCGCCAGAATCTACTTTTTCCAAAACTGTGGAATCACATATTTGGATGTGCTGTTTCAGGTCCAAGACATACTCGGACATGCCGTTAATGCAAGTCTCGTCCTTCGAATAGGTTTCAGGGTAATGAAATGGGGATGTTCCGTTTCTAAACAAATACGGTCAAAACAGAATCCCCCAGTCAGTGTACCAAATTCTAAATATCATACTAATTTTTATATGCTGGATGAAAAGATATTCTATGACATACTTCGTTCCTTGATGAGACAACAACGCTTCCAAGATAATTTCTTCGACAACACCTTCGACGCGCAAAGGTTTGACATGTCTTCTCAAGTCATTGGCATTCGGATCAGGATGTTTGAACGCTGTAAAAGCAACTAAAACTACGCTATCATGAGTGAACGGTGAGTGTCTTGTCACCGCCACAATGTCAGTGTCCATCTGGTCAACAAATACCTGAACAATTCGTACAATAAACATTAAACGGGTCATACTTGCAAGTGATACAATTATGATATAAACAAATGGCTACTTGGGAAAATTTCTGATGTCCAAGAGTGTAATGTAGGTCGTTTAATGCTCTCTTAGCTGCAATTATACCGGTTTTGATGCCAACCAATTTTACATCGTCCGTCAAACATTCATCATCAGTCCACGCGGTGTACTCTCTTGCTTCATCTACGACGTGTATCTATAACGAATCAGAACCATGTATAAGATTCGACCTATTGAACATAAGTCTTTGTAAACTGCCGAAAAACAATCAGTAGAATCGATTAAAATTGCTTACGTGATGAGGCACTAATTCATCATATCCACGATTGCTCCCACTAGCACAGCATGCCATTGAGACAAGTGCCGCACTGGGGAGTAAGTCGAACACACTGCGCTTTTCCACTGGGCTCGGATTATCATGAGTAAGGTCTAGGAAAAGAGCATGAGCGATACAAGGAACCAGAGGCCGTTTTCGTGGCTGCAAAAATGCTCCAACCGGTTCGCCACCGTAACGATATACTAATCGTCCCTCTTCATGACTATCCCACGCAGACATGGCTTCTACAAAACAGAAGGCGGCTCCATGTAAACTGCATGTCATTCGTTTATCATCTCGTAACCTTCTTTAGTGTACCTCTTATTAACGATGTGATACCAAGACGATTAACAAATATATTGTCTTTCTGATCAGAATTAGTGAATAATTCTGCAACGACGTATAAGTCTGGACGGACTCGTCGAGCAACATCTAGCATGTACTGCAAAAGGCATGGTTGTGTATTTTGAAAGAAGGTCGTTGTTAAATCTTTCTTTTATATTTAATGATTATGAGTCGTATCTATCTACCTCTGCAATCGGAATCGGAGTAGAATGACAGTTATCCAAGCGGATGCCATCAAATATTCTTGCTGTCTGTTCCACGTACGTTGTTATTTGCTGCCATAAGAAGGGGGAATCTTCCGGCTTATTACCATATCTGTAAAAATTAGATGCTTAAATAGTACACTTTGGCATTTGTAATATTGAGTGCTTTACCTGAGTTTTACGCTATCACCCCAAGCGATGAGCTCTCTTCTGATGTAAACGTTGCAATCAGGATCTGCAAAGTTCTTCAAAGGATCACCGTTCATGACCCAACCGTTATGAGCCATAAGATAGCATCCGGCATCTGAGTACATAATTGCTTCACGTTCCACCAACGATCTAGGTGTCCCATAATCCGTGAAGTATCTGTTCAATGTTAATCGTGGTTTAAAATGTTGATGCTGGGAAAATAAACTATTTTAAAACTTTCTGTAATTTTTATAATTTTTACCGAGAAACAAGTGGATTCCTTTCACTAATTTCTTTCAACCGTGGCCCATCAGGTTGCACTCTAAAGTAGCGTATTCCTGCAATGGTATTCTCAATCGCGGCATTCAAGTGATTCTGAATTTCGTTAATAATTACATCGTTCAATTCTTGCAATTTTTGTCGTAGATCTTCCGCGCAACGTTTTAAACGAGTTTCTTCGTCGAAACAATCAGCTCTGTCAATAACAAAACCTGTTAATCTAACAACAATACTTCCCTTCGTAAAAAGAAGATATATTAAGTATGTGTTTTCCACATTTACCTGTATGTATTGTATTTTTGTAAGGCAAGTGGCATGTTAATAGTTGCCTTTAGTCTGCGAAACTTTACATCAGGTATCACTGAAATGTTCTCCAATGCCGATGGGTCAGTGTCTTGTGGCATCTGATTACGGGCTATGTTTAAAAATTCAGCGACAGTTTCGTTAATGTCAACTACATACAGCTCATGAAGTTTAACGAGTGGTAAGAAGTGCGTATGAAGAGCATGGCGTATCGACTGTAACACGATAAAGTTTTACAACATCACAGAACATTATATCAAATATATCTTACCACTACTGTGATACTTATCTCTAACTAAACAATATTTTGTCATATATGTAGCTAATGTTCACTAGAAATATCTTACGTTTAAGTGTTCCTCAGTATCAACCACAGGAGGAATTCCTTTAAACTCCCATTCGCCAGCGGCCACTTGGATAGTCAATTCAAATAAAGCAGCATCTAAGAGATACGGAGGACGTAAATGTGGTGTATTGAAGCAGTTATATGTGCATTCTGGATGCGAAACTAAGAAAGGACTCTCATTTGCTGTATGATTTAAGACAATATCGCATATGCTCAATACCTGCAATAAATTAAAACAAAATTAGAAGACATACAAATCAAATGTATAAGGTGCAAATATGCAATCATTGCTCACGTTCCACTCATTACGCATTTTGTTTACAAATTCCTCAACGTCATCGAAAGTGACCACTTTACCGTCATCATTAAAAGAAGGATTCAACTTCAATTGGTCACTGAGACTGTACGACGATTTGGAATATCCCAATTCCTATAATATTATTGATAAATTATTGAATGTTTCAGAAAATATTAATTTTGTCGTGACAAACGGACAAATTTAGCCGTGTTACCTGAATGGGTGTAAAGTGTATAACGTTGTACCCGGAATTTTTTGCTACAAGCAATTTTTTCTCCCACGTGGAAAACGGGCCCAAACTCTTTGCTAATACAGTTTGACACTGAATACAATCTAATGCTAACTTCTCCCCAGATCCAAATTTCAATTCAGGGTCCACGAGTAAATACCCAGAAGCAATAGGCTTTACATCATTTTCCAGACTAAAAGAACATTCCTTATATTACACTGTATATTACAAATAGTAAACTTTTGTGGTGTTTTTTTTTCAATTGACTTACTTAGAATCTGTCACATAATAATGGAACGAACCAGCTCGGGTTACAAGTAAATTTGCACAACCATTGATCCATTCTACTTGATAATAAGTATGTCTCTCAAAATCTTGACTGCTTGAAAGTGGTTGATTCGTGAAGATATCAAGACTTTTGCCCAAAAGTGATGCTCCTAGTCTAAATTCAACTGTCCATCCTAAACATATAAAAATTGTGTACAATTTTATGTTATTAACTGTTGTAAATCTTTCTTTACCTTTTTGGAGTCTATACAGTATTCCATCAAGATGTTCTCCCTTATTCAACGTTAAAACTCTGACCTGATCAGGGCTCTGGCTTTCACTTGGCGGTGGATTGTGCTCCATTGTATGCCTGAACAGTGTCTAAAAATATATTTCAAATGACCATTATAATAAGCATTATTATGATTAATATATCTCACTGTTTTAAAGGAATTAGCTTATGCAGAGTTGCATTTAGGCAGATCTATTGTCCCCAATGGACTCTGACTTCTCGTATCAACCAGATTACAATATTTTTTTCTTTTTATCAGAGTACATTAAGTATGCAAATATGCTTGTATGTGAAAGTCCAACATGTATTGCTTGACATCTTATACCGTCCCATACCATAACTTCTGTTTAATTTAGCGTATGTGCACTGATGTAACAAATGTGTCAAGTGCTGTTAGACATATAAGATGGTGCTAATAACCAGGTGGAAAATCAAAATATATTTCACAATTAACTTGCGTGCTACTCGCTTATTCTGAAATTATACTGGAAAACTGACCTTAAACAAATGCCCAGATTTTCTGCGATCTCAACCTTGCGGTAGTAAAGGTTCTTAGTCACAGAATTGGTACTTACACATCAATTGTGGCAAATAGATAACTGTCTAGCTAGCATGTGCCTTAATATAAGTTATTGGCACAAAGCACCTACCGAGCGTGCAATAAGCATGGTATTACATTACAGTGTTCTGGTGCATGAGCTTACATAAAGCAGGTGGCTATTCTTACTCTACAATCTTGAATTACACTCTCATAATGAACTGTACAGGAGCAGACAGGTATTTCCTCCCACAGATTTGTCTGAGTTGCCATAGTGGTTTGTTATGACTGATAGTCAGAGTAGAAAGTTAATGTGAAGATTCTATCCTTTCTCTATGCAGCTGCATGCAATATTATTTCCTATTGATGAATATATGTAGGTTTTTGAAACTTACAGCGGAGCAGATCAAGCTCAAGTAGTGGCATTTACACAGATGACGAAAAAAATTCCTAAGCTCCAGCACCAATGCTTTTGTCGCATTCCGAAAGCAGCGTTTTATTGTAAGCACTGATTCCATTGTAAAACTATATCATACATTCACTTATGTTTGATTAATTTTAACATTAGATGGTACACATACTGCGTATGAATATATATGCATACGTGATTGCTTAAATTTATTCTACGTTATCACAGGCTTTATCACATTTTAACGCACGAAACTGACGTCTTATTCGTGTTACCTATAACAAATACACTTAGTAAGTACATACTGTATTAATAAACTCGCAACAAATAATGAAGAAAAAGTGTTTGACCGTTCGAGTAATTTATAAACACATGAAAACAAAATCTTTGTCTGTAATATTTTATTTACACATTAAGTAGTATACATACAGTATACAACAATTTTCTATAATACGAAACACAACATAAACATGCGGTAGACCATCACATGTTACATTTGACATAATAGCTACTTTAGGTAACGTTGACTTATGCGCTATTAAATATAAGATGTAGAGCCATAAAATCAAATGTTTGCATTCTTTTAGATGAGCTAACTTCACTTATTGTGTAAAACATTAATATTGAACCAAGTAATTATAACGTTACAATTGTAAATATGTCAGCATACTAGTATAACAGTCTCTCTTAGAAGGTAATATAAGTTCGTGTACATTTCTGAGAATTGCAGTAAGTCCATATTGACTACTTGTTAAGCGTAAACTTCACTCTACCAGTGATTTTAGTCTTTATTATAGGCATGCAGAATATAGTTACAATGAATGACATGAAACTAAAGATTAGTGTTGAGCGATTATAATGGAAAACATGCTACGATCGTTGTTCGATGACGATGAGAGAAACAAAAAATATCATACGGTCTCATTTCAAACCTTCAATTTCACACGCTACTGTTAAACGGTTCAAAAGTGAGTAGACGCACAACAAAAAATAGCGGCGGTTAAGTCTGCCAGGAAAATACCGTGCGATGTCACAGAAGTATACCTTATAATGTGCACATTAACACCGAATAAAGGGCGATTTCAAGTATTTTTTAAATCTGACCTCTATCGTCACGAAGGCATAGTTTGAAGGTCAACAAAATACAATATGGTTCATCTCGAAAATATGACATTAGCAGACGACAGGTTGCGTTTATAAAATGAACGCGAGATTTCTATTGGACGATTTTGCCAGGCAAACTTCAGTCGACTCTTTTAAATATATATCTCCGATAACGCAGCACCTGTCCCTTCTAAAGCATAAAACGTTCGAATTAGACGAATGACTATCGCTCACTGTCGTTTCAGCGTCATGCGTCGACATTCATCTTGCGCACAAGTTATCGGCAGCGTGCTCTTCCTCCGCAAGTTAGCACGACCTCTGAGTAAACCATTAGCTAACTAAAATCAGAAAAGAAACCTACACCTCAAATTGCAATTTCATCGACAGACTTACCCCCCCCCCTCCCAAAATCAAGATATAACGCAAAAGAGACAAGCAATCATTGGCGACAATCGTTTGGTCAGACATGACATGGGCACGGGATGTTTCTCGCAAATGATAGCTAACCGGTGAAAGATGTCCTAACGAATGCGAAGATGACACGCTCGAAGACGTCGATATTCATTAGCTCATTGAGCGACGCTTAACAGCTAGAAAAACACGAATACGAATTCGTACGCGTTGACATTGGTACATTCGCGAATGAATTCAGTGCAAATTTGCTCTGGCCACTTGTCCGCCGTACGTTTATAACCTTCTTGTTTCGGGTTGAACGGCGAGCGAAGTCAAGCGCCACCACGGTCCGCGAATATGGCAGTGCCAGACGCAGCCTGGAATATCTGATGACACGGGTGCAGGCAATCGCGACGTCCTTGGTGTCCAATTTCGACTGATCGCCGACCGAAACTCGTCCCTGTCGGAGCTTGATTAATTGCAAAATTTCGACGATACCTCTCGTCACCCGATGTCATTAGCTTTCTCCTATACACTATTTCAAAATGGCAGCGGCTACGGACGAGCTGAGTAAGTAGTCCCGAAAAAAAATCAATTTACATGCCACCTAAGGCGTTAATACGACGATGCCGATTCCGATATCGTAGAACGTGCCGCGAGCCTAACGATCGCGTAACCGAGCTCGCCGAAATCCACAGTTTTAACGGCTTTTTTAACCGTGTGGAAAAGTCAATTGTCATGCCGCCCCATAAGAAGGCAACTTCAAACGTGTCGGTCTCGACGAGGGTTGCGTTCGAAATTTAATTCCGGCCACACGCCCTCCACCCTCTCGCCCCCTTCATTTTCGTCACACGTACCCCTTAATCCTTGGCACGTGTCTATGGTCGTCATACGATTATTAATGTATAAATGTCATGTACATTTGACAGCACACTCGTTTATGTTTAGTTCCAGATAAGCCTGCATCAATGTTTTTGTACTGATGTTATGAGAATTTCATGTTGATTGAGCGAAAATAAATTTTTCTGTCAAAACCATAACGATTGATAAGTATTTCCTGACATGCCTGTCCAAGCATGCACGATTTTTGTAGAATGTAAACAAATATCCTGCACATTGCTGGACCGCCCCCCCCCCCCTTGCTTCTCTTTAAGTTACTGACAGGGTTTTTTGTTAGTATATACATGGTGCATTAGTGACAATTCACAAAAAAGGAAGTCACGCAATGTTGCATTAGATGTAATGTATGTAAATTAATTTGTTTCTTTTACCCTGTTTCTTAAAGTTTTGTTGGAACGTGTGTTCCTACGCTTGGGATCTGCGGAGACAGATGAACAATTGCAAGCATCTGTATGTAAATTTCTACCTCCAGTACTGCTTAAATTGTCCAGCTCACAAGAGGGTGTTCGGAAAAAAGTGATGGAGCTGTTAATTCATATAAATAGGAGAGTAAAGAGTAGACCTCGAGTGCAATTACCAGTAGAGGCACTTTTGTTGCAATATCAAGACCCAGCAGCAAGTTCATTCGTAATTGTGAGTTATTGCACTTATATTGTTTGCTGCTTAAATGCGTCTTTGTATTATTTATTTGAAACCTACTCTTACTGGATTATTAATTGCTTTCAGAATTTTACAATAATATATATAAAATTAGGATATCCTCGAATGGAAATGAGTAAACAAGCAGAGCTAATACCGAGTGTATTAAATGCTATTGAGGGAAAACCTCTGTCCCATCAAGACAGGTTTGAATTGACATTTTTATATTCATTTAGTAAGACAACTGAAGTCTAGTCATTCTCTCATATTCATTTTTATTCAAATATTTTAGTTTAATGCTTATAATAATGCCAGCTCTGGGATATATCAATATACCTATAGATCCTGATAAGAGAGCATCTCTTCTTGGTTTGCAAGATAAGCCTTATGTGGCAAAGCCATTAATTAATTTTATGCTTGATGTGTTATTATTACCATATGGGTAAGTACATTATGATCATTTTTTGTGACACAAATCACTGTTTTTTTGCCTGTACAACAATTGCATTAAAATGATAGATCTGTGGGACAACCTGAAAACCAACAAGGGCAAGTGATTGATTGGTCTCAATTCTCAGTGCCACTGGGCTTGAGCGATTATGCATTTAAGAGAGTGATAGGTGAAAATCCTCCAACGGCAGAACAACTTGAACAAACAAAGTTGGGCATTGTAAAGTTCCTCGCTGGTGGTTTTTTCTCAGATTCAGACATTCTCATACACTTAATTGTAGCAGCTGCAGACACTAGATTCAGCGTTGCTAACTTGGGAAACCAAGAATTAAAAAAGATTGTCAGGTATGTATTCAAGTTTCTTGTCGTATTTTTTCCTTGCTAGTATACAACGATGAAAGTCCACTGATTAATATACTGTCCCGGTTAGGCTGAAAGTTTATTGTGTATGCTTAAAGAAATATTACTAAACTATCGGTCTTTCAATTTCCGTTTGATATTATGAATTGCAGCGGTTGAGGAATTTCATTATTTCCAGTTTGATTATCAGAAGAACAATAATGATGAGTTAACGTTTTACATCTTAGCACCTTAGATTGGTCTTCAATGCAGTTGGCAGTTCCTTTGTACACCTTGTTCTTGGGTACTGAAGCTTTAGCTACACAAAAAGAAGTTAAACCGGAGATGAAGCGGTTACCGGCCGGCACTCGCATCCGCCTTAAGCTGCTTTATTATCTTTGTCGTGTAACTAAGGCTGGATTTATCATACCACCGTGCATACAGGTATGTAACAATACATTTCTTGCACGTCAGAATCCTAATTATCGGCAAGTAAATATGTTCTCTTCTTCCAGGTTGTATTTGATTCACTTTATGGAAAGAATACAAATCCGAAATTGAAATCATTAGCACTGCAGTTTACATCAAATATCGTTCAACAGTAAGTACCATTTTGTATTTTCCTCAACGATGCATTTTGTAAGATAATATCGTTTTACTTGCTATTTTATTTGCTCTAGATAGCAGTTTGTTTTAACTCTGTTACTAATTCTTATTAGATGTAACCTTGCACCGTTAGTTCGTGTCGCGGGCGTAATTCTGAACGGCATGAAAAAGTTGATATCCGACGGCGACGAAATTCACAAGCCCATGGCCTTCACTGTTATTGGTCAGTTAGGTCAAAGAATTCCATCTTTGATAAACAAAGATTTCCAGTTATTAGAAGATTTCTGTTACAGGCTTACATTGGTAAGAACATTATATCAAAAACTTTATGTTTACTTTCTAGAATGTGTTTTGTTCAATTCTGAAGTTCGGTATTAAATTATTGATTTTCAATGTTTAAGGCTGATGGAGACTTACGAAGAACCGTGAGAGATGCACTCATATCAATGGCATCTGCATTTGTGTTGAGCAAGGACGACGAAAGCCGTATATTTTATATGTATTCTGTATTGTTAACTCGTATTGAGTCAGAGGAATCAAGCCTAAGGTACGTACGCACAAGACATCGTTTTATACCATACATTTCCTGTGTCCATAGTTGAATTATTCCAAAACATGATGTTTTCCCCCAAAAACCAGGTTTGTTGCGATGCATTATGCCGCAACCGTGTTTCCTCCAGATTATGCGCCGTCTCGCTACCTTCTATTACTTGCATCGGGCGACGAGAAGCAAGAAATTAGCTCGGAAGCCCTCAAGGCGCTGTACGGTGTCGTGCGTAAAGGCGAAGATGATAAGCAGGAAGAGAAACAAATTTTCTTACCAGATTTCCAACAGATGCTAGCGCATATCTATATGAAAATGCAGTATAGACTGCCTTATAACCGTAAAATACATAAAAGTTGCCCTTATACTGTTGCCAAATTTCGAGAGGTATGGAACATTCACTACGTTTAAGTATTGTAGATACTGAACGCAATGCTATGCCGCGTTATGATTAGCAATGGTATGTCTGTTTCATGCTATAAATCTAATTACGATTGCATAATTAATACAGATTACGAAGTATTTACGCGTTTGTTTGGCAAAAAGTGCAAATATTCCTGTACACAATGAGCCATTGCAACATCCGTGCGAGTACACACCTTCAATTGGTCGTTACTTGGAAAGTTTATGTCAGAGTGAGCCACGGATTTTAAATAATTACCTAGATATCATTTCGTTGTACTGTCAGCTTTCAGCAGGTAGAGTATCAAAGAGTTCGTTTTTATACGCGTTACATCAATCTTTTGCAAATTAAGAAATTACAAAAAAATGGTGTAAATTCTTTGTCTACGGTATAGATCAAACTTCTCTTCAAGCATTGCTTGAAGTAATTGGAAGTGTTCCGCAGTGTATAACAAACCATTACGAGAAAGAATTACCTTGGCTCAACACGTTGATCGCATCGACTAAACCTGATGTCAGGACACTGGCTGCAATGAATTATGGCATTATCACAGTTTATTCTTCAACGATCGATTTCGAGAAGGAAGTCTCGGACATTATGAATATGATAAACAAGAAAAATCTAGAAGCGCAACACGGTGCATTACTGACGCTAGCTTACATGATGGAAAGGAAGCTGACACTTAGACGAAAAGAGAACCGAGATGAGTTACTTAATTGGGAAACTTACGTTGCAGCAGTGAAAACGATATGTGTGTATACCGTAGTGAGCCTACTCAACAGATATGTATGGACGGAATATGTACATTTTTGAAAAATTTTACTTAGGTACATTTCTTGATGATAGTACAATCTTATTAATGGATTCAGCAATTCAGGGAATCGGTCTCTTAGGAAAAACATTTAGCTTACCTTTGCCCGACGAGGGCGAGAGCAATTTAAATAAGAAGAAAATTGTAGAGACATTCTTTTCTATGCTTACCAATCCTAAATTGAGTACTAAGGTTTGTTTCATCGACCCAGTTTGCCACCAAATATGGTGCCGAGTACATATGTGTTTGTTTTAGATAAAAGAGAAAGCTGCTCTTTCCTTGGGATATCTGTGTGTAGGAGAAATTTTTCCACACACATCATTGATAGTAGATAAATTAATTTCAACGGCAAAAGAGGTATCTAGCTTTTGCAATTTTAGCTGAACATACTTCCCTTTTCAAGTTATTTATAGAACTTTTTGCAATTTGGCAGACAAAAGATATAGAGGTTCATTTGACCATAGGAGAAGCATTAGTTTGTTGCGTTCAAGGTCAAGCATCTCCGGAAGGTAGAGATGCCTGGGCGGTTCTACCTGATGAACATGAAGTATCGTACAGTACGGAAAGCACGGAATTGTTAGCTCGCACAATAGATGAGCTAATAAGAATATCCAACGACCCACATCCCAACCTGAGACAGGTAATGTATAAGTTCGTGTCCCGTATGGTTTACAAATTGGTCTGAATGAATACTAATTAACTGTTTTTATTTAAGGCTGTTTGCGTATGGTTGCTGGCACTGTTGAAACATAACATTAAGCGGGACTGTATCAAACAAAAATTATCCGCCATTCATTCTACATTTATAGGCTTTCTTGCGGACGATAGTGGTTTGTACAACGATTTTTATGGCGTATTATATACAACATATCACGTGCTCATGTTGTAAAAACCATTGTTCTTACGCTTCGTATACATCCACAGACATAGTGCAAGATTTTGCAGCAAAGGGTCTCAGTGTAGTTCATGTCAACAGTAAAAAGGAAGATCGAGAAGCTTTAGTGTCCAGTATATTGGAACAATTTACACAAGGTCGCCGAGCGGTGCAACAGGTCACAAGTGACACAAAGATGTTCGAAGAAGGTCAGTTAGGAAAAAGTCCAACAGGGTAAGCTTGCTATATACTATAAAATCGATATTGAGTCACGATTTGCATTACGAAATAACCTTTAACGTGATCTTACATTTTTAAGTGGAAACTTGTCGACGTATAAAGAGATTTGCTCTCTCGCGACCGAACTGCAGAAGCCAGATTTGGTTTATTATTTTATGCATTTGGCTCATCACAATGCAGTTTGGACCTCGAAGAAAGGTGCAGCATTCGGCTTTGCGGCCATCGCCAGTGTGGCAAACGACGAATTAAATAAATATTTACCGAATATTGTTCCAAGGTTATATAGGTACCAATTTGACCCAACGCCAAAAATTCAGCAGAGTATGGTCAGTATATGGCGTGCCATTGTTCCTTCCACAACAAAAGCTGTGAGTAACCATGTCATCAGTGTTCTTCAATATTCCTACGCTAGACTATTTTTCGCCTTGATGCATGAGTGTTTCACGATACCTGATTTATTTACCAGATCGAACAGTATCATAAGGAGATTTTGCACGATATATCTGAGAACATAACGAATCACGAATGGCGAGTGCGCATAAGTTGCTGTCTTGCACTGTCGGATCTCCTGAGAACGAACGTTCATATAAACCTTGCTGAATGTGTACCAGATTTGTGGAAAAAGCTATTTCGTGTAATGGATGACATTCATGAAGGCACGCGATTAGCTGCAACGAATACATCAAAAATTTTGAGTAAAGTAAGTGACACAGCACATATTTTGTAGTTATACCAATCATTTTTCCGGCTATTCATATCGCTTTACCCATTATTGCGTTCGTTTGGTAGGTTTGCATTAGATACTGTGATTCGTCGCACGGTAAAGCTGGCGAAGAGGTACTTCAAGCGATATTACCTGTATTATTGGACATTGGTGTGGTTCATACATTAGACACTGTGAGAGCAGTATCATTGCAAACTGTCTCACGGCTTGTCTCAACTGCTGGTAATTTGCTTAAGCCATCACTAGTCACTTTGATACCTGCTTTGTTAACGACTATTGGGGAATCGGAGAATCCTAAGCTTTCGTATTTAAGCAATGCGTACGGACAGATAACCGAAACACAGGATGCTATCGATAATCTTAGAGCAACCGCTGCCAAAGGTCACTATGCTACAGAGACGATAACAAAGGTATGTGATACTTAACTTTATTTCTGCTACTCGGGAGTAGTAATAAAGTACAAGACTATTAACAGTATTTTCGTTATAATATTTAGTGCATTCAACATATTGACTCTAGTATCTTGAAAGAACTGATGCCAAAAGTGACAGATTTACTTAAATGTAGTATAGGACTTGGGACAAAAATTGCTTGTTCACACTTCTTAATTCTACTAAGTACGCATATGAAACAAGACTTGCAACCGTACACTGGTGAGTAGAGAATATCTGCACTATTAATTGATGAGATAATCAAGATATCCCATAGGCGTAAATGAAATAGACGATTAAATGTTGTTTGTTACTAACGTTGCTCATATTGTATGTCTATAGGGAAAGTTTTAACGGTACTAGTTAACGGTCTGTCCGATCGTAATGCAGCAGTTAGGAAAAATAATGCGACGGCAATTGGGAATGTAGTAGGTTCGGCAAAGGAGTCCAGTGTAGATAAGTTATTCAATACATTAAGTACGATGTACAAGGAGAAAGAAGGCACGTATAATTGCGATTATACACAGCTACGTTGCGTGGTACCATCTCCGTAATTTGCTCTTAATTAACTTCCTAATACTTGTTCATTCACAGACGATACAACGCGGTTAGCAATTGGACACACATTGCAAGCTATCAATAATTACAATCAAGAAATCATACGGACTTATTCGAATGTTGTCATACCACTTACGTTTTTGGGAATGCATTTAGAAAAAACACCAGGTTTGTTTATATTCGCCAAAGTCTTTAACGAAAAATATTTCCCCACAATATTCTTTCTATTGACAAAAATCGCATTCTCCAGAAAATGAAAGCGTTACTGAGTTGTGGACCGACTTGTGGAACGAGATTGCTCCTGGAACCGAAACCGGAATTAAACTGCATCTAGGAACGATAACTAATATGCTACACACTGCTTTGGAATCGGCATCGTGGACTACGAAAGTTCAAGCGGCGAACGCAGTCTATACTGTTGCGCACAAGTTAGGTCCAAATCTCGATTCAGAGGCGAGAAATACTTTACTGAAAGTTCTGATTGACGGCTTACGAGGTAGAACATGGAACGGTAAAGAACGACTTCTAAACGCTCTCGCTACATTGGTCTGTAATACCAAGTATGTATAATAAATCGTCTCATTGCTAAATGATAAATGTATCATAGAATATGTTTAATTTCATTTAATTTTTTACTAAACAGAAGCTCTTTACAAGACGATGACAAGTTATTGATGGTAATTGTCGAAACATTGCACAGGGAAAGTAAAAAACAAGCTATGGAATATCGTCGACATGCATTGCAAGCTTTTGCTATGGTGTTACACGAATTGGATATTGATAAGTTCAATGACATTTATAGCATCACCCAGGATATATTAGTAAAAGTGAGTAACGCTCATAGTAGAAGGTATGGTGAAATAAGTTTTGTCGCTACGTTACCGTTATGTATATGCAATTGTGTCACATGAATAGTTGTCGAACAAAGACAATGACGACGAAGACGATTCTGCGGCAGAAAGCACCAAGAGAAAAGAGGATAGCCTGAAGTTGCAGGAAACTGTTTATGAAGCGCTTGGAAGAGCATGGCCTTCGTCGAAAGAGACTCAAGGTGATAAATACAATCCTATACATACCCATCTATTTCTACGTATTCTGATTAATTCGAATAACTTACACGATTATGTATATTTTTGTATTTTTCATAGTACTGTACACAGTAATTTACTTTTGCAGATAAGTTTTGTATAGAATTTGTAACTCACTGTCACAAGGTATTGCCTAATAGCACGAGACCTATACAAGTGGCGATATTGGTGTCTTTAAATCTTTTTGTGGACAAGTTAATTTTATTTAAAATAGAATGTTCGAAACTTTCGGAAACAGATCGAAAAACCGTGGAATCGATATGTGACACGCTCAACAAGATAGTAAGACATTGTACAGGTAAATTGTTATACATCTGCGTCTAACTAATCTTACAACTTATGGATTAATTAATTGAATCAATTTTGATTATAGGTATTTCAAAATATACCAGAATACGGAAAGAAGCTTTAAATATAGTGCTTTCACTGTCTAAAAAGATGCATGAAACAAAGAATGTCGAACAACTTAGTACACTAACGTCTGTGTTTAAAGATGTTTTACCGGATTTAGAAAAGGATAACCAACCGGAAATTCGGACTAGAGTCATCGATATCAAGGAGATGCTTAAAATTTAATCATTAGGTACTATAATTTCTGTAGAATTCCAATCTGCGAATACGTGTCTTTCATTTTTATATTTCCAGTGTTGGCCACCTCTAAATAATGGTAACAAAGGGTTCTAATCAACATGGTCGCGCGTTTATTTAATGATATTTAACATAGGTGTGCCTGGAATAATGATCTATAACATTAATAAGACATTATTTATAATGTTTCTATGCCACTACTATTCCCCATAATTTTCTTACTCAGTGTTGGGCCAAATATATGCGTCACAAACAGATTTGTATGAACTTTAAAGTAGCACTTTGCGTATATTGCTCAATATTCATGAGTATGAAGATTTTCACAAAATACGACATAAGAGTTTGTTTAAATTGAAGAATTATTTGACAACTGCGAACCTTCAAGCTACATTTCATCGTTGACTTATAATGCGAAAGAGAAGTCGTAGGATTTAATCCTAGATAATAGTTTCGTTTACTTGTTGAAAGATATATAACGTACAATACCCGATTATTGATGTTATAATACTAATATATTGATTTCTTTTTATACGTGAGTCACGACGAAATCCTTATAAATTAAGTTTTCGTAGAAATATTCCCAACACTGAACTGTCACATTATTCAAAAAATACAAATTTGGTTTTGTACCAATATGGTATGACTAATAAAGAAATAGATCCTTCTTTAACTGTGAAATGAATTTACTCCGTACGATTGAAGCCATTAATTATAGTTTGTGCGATATTTATATAATAAGATATTTCTTCTTGCAGTAATCTTGGTGGCTGTATAAAATTTTATCCAATCTTTGCATGTCGCTAACTTAGTATCATGCACACGAAATAAAATATACTCAATATTGAGTATGACTGAATTAAGTTGTTATACCAGGATAGTACGTAGTTACCTCATACATTTATTTATATTGCAGTAAAAACGGAGTAAAAGAATGTTTTATTTACTTGTTGTGCTAATGCTTCAGTAATTTTTTGTTGAACTCAGATCAAGATCGTTTAATAGTAATTGTTTTAAGAATTGTAGAATATTTTAATTTAATCGTACAATCCTGAACGGTAGTTAGTTTGAACAATGTTACTTATATTATAAATCCAACGATCCTTTATGTTCCATAATTTGTTACAGACCTTACTAATGTTCAATACAATACAAAAATGTATTGACATGACAATAAATTATGAAGTTCCTTTATACAAAAACTTAAATGCTTTATTCAATAGAAATGGCATTACAGTTTTTCTTCGTGTAAAATAATTTTCTTTAATAAAAGCGATGCTCCAAAATTCGGTTTACTTTTGAGATTGTTCGCCAATGGCTTCAACATTGCACTCAGCGCATCTAGAACTGATTTTGGTTCGTTCTCGAATAATACAACTAGCAAGAAACAGCCTCTATTACATTTGATCCATTCTGCGGCAACCGTCTCGGTTAAATAATTGATCAACACTTCGCCAAAGGTAGTTTCACCTCTTTCCGCTAATCCCGTATCATTCTGTATGACCTTCTTCAGGATCATGTGCCCTCCTGCGTGCTCAACTAAATTGTGTTCCACGTCACCCTCCTTAATTTTTGCTTCTCCAGTCGTAATATACTGTGCTAGAGACTCAAAAGCAGACTTCAATTTTTTGCCAGCTCCAACCTTCAGTATCGCGAGGGTTACCATCGATGCGGATGCTGAAGACATCCAACTCGCTACATTCGACGTTACAGCGTCAAGAAGCGTATCGATGACTCCCTCGCGAATTTCCTTTTCTCTAATGTCAGCCGGTTTCTTACTGGCCGAATTGTTATCACCCTGCTTCAAGAAATCCACTATGCTCGGTGGGAAGTAATGCGGATCTCTACGGGCAATGAGATATAAGATCACCAGACGTCCGTAGTCATTCAGTACAATATCCAGGAACTCGTTCTGCATTTCTGCTATTATGATTTTCCTTAGAACGACAGTATCGTCTACGCAATCGATTAACGCTAATAACGTAATATAGCCCTCCTCCGACATACTGAGCGCCTTGACATTTTCCTTCAGAGACTTCATCATAATTTTTCTGTCCTTGTTAGTACCGTGCCATATACACGCAACGGCCACTTTCGCGCCGATCTTCGTACGGGATAATTCTACCACTGAATTTCGCAACATTACGATTATTTCACTTCTGTCTTCCGGCGTACATTGGCAGAAGAACTCATACACCACTGTCTGCACGAGGGTGGAGCTGACAAGATTTTTATTAAGAATTTTGACTAAATTTGCTTTCACGGCTGACAGCGTTGCAGATTTCATGGCTGTTGCAGTTTTGAAGACGTCGGAGAGCGTCCTAACGCTGTCGTCTTTCGCTCCTTTGTACATGTCACCATAAAATTCTTGTTTGAAACGAATCTTCTCAGTATCTAACGTGTGTGATGCATATGCAAATTCTACAATGGGTGCGGATACCATATGGGTCATAAGTTTTACTATGTTGCCGTAGCATGCTGTAATAATCTCTGCCTTCACTTCTCTGGAGCCATATTTTAAAACAGTTCTTATACAATTTTTGGCGTACTTTGACTGAAGGATCAGTACTATGGATGGCTTCACTTCGGCAAATATGGCTTTTCGGATACCTGAGTCACAGTATCTGAGTAACCATTGAATAGTACGTGACATTTCATGTCTGAATATTAACTTCTGATAATTCCCTTGTAATAAATTATGTAATTTGCCACTCAACTTCTCTCGCTGCTCTTTACTACAGTCTGCTCTACGCAATTTCTCAGTCAATTGCTTTGCTTCAATAGAGACCTCATATACGTCAGTCAATTTTTTAGCTTTACGTGCCTCCTTTAACTCTTTTTTCTTTTTTTTAAATTCCATCCAATTAGGTTTCTCTGTTGACTCATTATCACCATTTATCTGTGTTTGTGGTCTTTCCTTCACAGTGTTACCATTGGGTGCCTTGTTATTTATTGCAGGTTTGTCGGTAAATTGTGCTTTTACTTTTTTGCCTGCTTTCTTTGTTAAGGGCTTCTCAAACATTCCTTTCTTTTCATTTTTTGCCTTCTTACCGTCTGATTTAATTTTCAATTTTACTGGCAAATTAGAACTTGTATCTCCTAATACAACAGGTTTTTTAACTTTCTTTGTCTGTGGCTCACTGGTGGTACCTGTTCCTGTCCGCTTCATTGTGTCTGGCCTCTATAGATGGAAAAATAGGTTATCAAAGATATCTAAAAAATGAGGATTCAGTTTTGAACCACATCTGTAGATCCGTTATAAAACATGTTTCTAAAAATAGTCTGAAGGGAAATAATTTGCGAATTTTACTGTGCCTTTCATATAACTATCATATACTCACAACAGTTTACAAAATTTATGAAAGAAAATTCATTATTCAGTATAACCTATAATGTTGGTATGTTTTTATTGGGTTATTTTCAGTACCAGATGTTTTACATATTATTGCAATAGTTTTGTTGTGGACTTAAATATGATGAGGTTGATTTAGACGAAGAACACATTGAATATTTGTTACATAAAAGGTAAAAATTTGGAATTCTTACACTACGCACGTTCGACAAAAGCGGCAACCCACATGACATGAATAAAACACATGTTCAATGTTTTCAACCTGATCCTTGCCGCCTGACGGACTAAGTATTAACTAAATGATCAACTACAGTATGATAACGTCACTTTCCGAAGTACCACTGACAGTAAGAGAGGCTGAGAGAGGCTAACCGCCGTATAGCACAGACGAGGTATAGAATAGACCGCCGTATAGTTAGCAGACAACTATCACCGATTTCGCTTATTTTGGTCTCAATCGTTTACGAATAGTTTACGCAAGTTTACGCAATCGATTTCAGAGTTTACGAAATCGTAGTTTTCCCGTAATTAACAATTTTTAGGTGGGTGTATAGTTAGCAGACGACTATCACCGATTTTGCTTATTTTGGTCTCAATCGTTTACGAATAGTTTACGCAAGTTTACGCAATCGATTTCAGAGTTTACGAAATCGTATTTTGGCCGTAATTAACAATTTCGAGAATGGGGTAAGGTAGGTCCCTGCAAGCGCCTCCAGTGCGGGCAGCGAAGCTGACCGCCGTATAGTTAGCAGACAACTATCACCGATTTCGCTTATTTTGGTCTCAATCGTTTACGAATAGTTTACGCAAGTTTACGCAATCGATTTCAGAGTTTACGAAATCGTAGTTTTCCCGTAATTAACAATTTTTAGGTGGGTGTATAGTTAGCAGACGACTATCACCGATTTCGCTTATTTTGGTCTCAATCGTTTACGAATAGTTTACGCAAGTTTACGCAATCGATTTCAGAGTTTACGAAATCGTAGTTTGCCCGTAATTAACAATTTCGAGAATGGGGTAAGGTAGGTCCCTGCAAGCGCCTCCACTGGCCGGGCAGCGAAGCTGAGCAGAACCTGGCGAAATAATTTTGACGTATCTCGTGTGTAACGGTCTCAATCGTTTACGAATAGTTTTCGCAAGCTGCTGTATCAATTTCGGAGTTTACGAAATCGTATTTTGGCCGTAATTAACAATTTCAGAAGCGGCTATCGTGCAGCGTTGATTTGCTCGCAAGCGCCGCCGTTGGCCGAGGCGAGAATCGCTCTTCGGACATCGAGTATCGAAACAATGTTGACGTATCTCATCTCTAATGGTCCGAATCGTTTACGAATAGTTTACGCAAGCCACTGTAACGATTTCAGAGTTTACGAAATCATAGTTTGCCCGTAATTAACAATTTCAGAAGCGGCTATCGTGCAGCGTTGATTTGCTCGCAAGCGCCGCTGTTGGCCGAGGCGAGAATCGCTCTTCGGACATGGAGTAACGAAACAATATTTACGTATCTCGTGTGCAACGGTCTCAATCGTTTACGAATAGTTTTCGCAAGGCACTGTATCAATTTCGGAGTTTACGAAATCGTATTTTGGCCGAAATTAACAATTTCAGAATCGGCTATCGTTCAGCGTTGATTGGCTCGCAAGCGCCGCGTTTGGCCGAGGCGAGAATCGCTCTTCGGGCATAGAGTATCGAAACAATGTTGACGTATCTCATCTCTAATGGTCCCAATCGTTTACGAATAGTTTACGCAAGCCACTGTAACGATTTCAGAGTTTACGAAATCGTATTTTGCTCGTTATTAACAATTTCAGGATCGGCTAACGTGCAGCTCGCAAGCGCCGCCTTTGGCCGAGGCGAGAATCGGTCTTCGGACATAGAGTAACGAAATAATTGTGACGTATCTCATCGCTAACGGTCTCAATCGTTTACGAATAGTTTTCGCAAGCTGCTGTATCAATTTCGGAGTTTACGAAATCGTATTTTGGCCGTAATTAACAATTTCGAGAATGGGGTAATGTAGGTCTTGCAAGCGCCTCTAGTGGCTGAAAGGAGAAGCTGACCAGATGCAAACTCTGGCGAAATAACTTTAACGTATCTCGTGTGCAACGGTCTCAATCGTTTACGAATAGTTTTCGCAAGCTGCTGTATCAATTTCGGAGTTTACGAAATCGTATTTTGGCCGTAATTAACAATTTCGAGAATGGGGTAATGTAGGTCTTGCAAGCGCCGCCAGTGGCCGAAAGCAGAAGCTGACCAGATGCGTAACTTGGCGAAATATCTTTTACGTATCTCGTGTGCAACGGTCTCAATCGTTTACGAATAGTTTTCGCAAGCTGCTGTATCAATTTCGGAGTTTACGAAATCGTATTTTGGCCGTAATTAACAATTTCGTGAATGGGGTAATGTAGGTCTTGCAAGCGCCTCCAGTGGCCGAAAGCAGAAGCTGACCAGATGCGGAACCTGGCGAAATATCTTTTACGTATCTCGTGTGCAACGGTCTCAATCGTTTACGAATAGTTTTCGCAAGCTGCTGTATCAATTTCGGAGTTTACGAAATCGTATTTTGGCCGTAATTAACAATTTCGTGAATGGGGTAATGTAGGTCTTGCAAGCGCCTCCAGTGGCCGAAAGCAGAAGCTGACCAGATGCAGAACTTGGCGAAATATCTTTTACGTATCTCGTGTGCAACGGTCTCAATCGTTTACGAATAGTTTTCGCAAGCTGCTGTATCAATTTCGGAGTTTACGAAATCGTATTTTGGCCGTAATTAACAATTTCGTGAATGGGGTAATGTAGGTCTTGCAAGCGCCTCCAGTGGCCGAAAGCAGAAGCTGAACAGATGCAAACTCTGGCGAAATAACTTTAACGTATCTCGTGTGCAACGGTCTCAATCGTTTACGAATAGTTTTCGCAAGCTGCTGTATCAATTTCGGAGTTTACGAAATCGTATTTTGGCCGTAATTAACAATTTCGAGAATGGGGTAATGTAGGTCTTGCAAGCGCCTCTAGTGGGTGAAAGGAGAAGCTGACCAGATGCAAACTCTGGCGAAATAACTTTAACGTATCTCGTGTGCAACGGTCTCAATCGTTTACGAATAGTTTTCGCAAGCTGCTGTATGAATTTCGGAGTTTACGAAATCGTATTTTGGCCGCAATTAACAATTTCGTGAATGGGGTAATGTAGGTCTTGCAAGCGCCGCCAGTGGCCGAAAGCAGAAGCTGACCAGATGCGTAACTTGGCGAAATATCTTTTACGTATCTCGTGTGCAACGGTCTCAATCGTTTACGAATAGTTTTCGCAAGCTGCTGTATGAATTTCGGAGTTTACGAAATCGTATTTTGGCCGCAATTAACAATTTCGTGAATGGGGTAATGTAGGTCTTGCAAGCGCCGCCAGTGGCCGAAAGCAGAAGCTGACCAGATGCGTAACTTGGCGAAATATCTTTTACGTATCTCGTGTGCAACAGTCTCAATCGTTTACGAATAGTTTTCGCAAGCTGCTGTATGAATTTCGGAGTTTACGAAATCGTATTTTGGCCGTAATTAACAATTTCGTGAATCGGCTATCGTGCAGCGTTGATTTGCTCGCAAGCGCCGCCGTTGGCCGAGGATTGAAGCTGATTTGATGCAGAGAGTGCAGAGACTTTAAAGTTTTCGAACGGATGGTTTAATCGTAATTAACAATTTTAATATTTCGTAATCGGCGTCTGCTGCTAGCAGCACCGCGGCTAATTTCTGTTTAGGTGTTTGAAGTAATGGATAAGTAAATAGAAGTAATCAATTTTTAATTAGCCGAAGGACAATCTAGCTTTCACGCGATGCAACGCGTTGCATACAATATAGAATACAATCGATTGCATGCGACGCGCTGCGTCCTGCGTCGTGTGAAAGGGTGTTTAAAGGTGCTCCTACATCTGAGCACGAACGCGCACGAGGCAGCCTGAGCATGACGTCATGAGAGGCGAGTGAGCAAGCCGAGGCGAACTGATTCAATGGTTTTACATTGCACTCATCGATCGATCGGTTCGCCGGCGTACGAGACAAACGGATTTTTCCGACATTTTTCCGACTTTTTTCCGATATTTTTCCAACTTTTTTCTGACATTTTTCCGACTTTTTTCCGACTTTTTTCCAACTTTTTTCTGACATTTTTCCGACTTTTTTCTGACATTTTTCCGACTTTTTTCCGACATTTTTCCGACTTTTTTCCGATATTTTTCCAACTTTTTTCCGACTTTTGACTGACTTTTATACGCTGGTTTCATTGACTGTGACTGTGACTGTGTTTTTGACCATGTACACATCGTTGTTATTGTTGTGTGATTTCTCGTTCACGCGCTCAGACAGTCGCGGATCGGCCACATATGCTTACTGCCCGATCCGACATTCTCGGATCGGCCCGAGCAAGCTACACCGATTCTCCAATACTAGAATGAATCTCCAACACACCAATGATTTTTCGTTCACGCGCTCAGACAGTTGCGGATCGGTCCGAGCAAGCTACACCGATTCTCCAACATTAGAATAAGTCTCCAACACACTGAATTTTGTCTCGTACGCCGGCGAACCGATCGATCGATGAGTGCAATGTAAAACCATTGAATCAGTTCGCCTCGGCTTGCTCACTCGCCTCTCATGACGTCATGCTCAGGCTGCCTCGTGCGCGTTCGTGCTCAGATGTAGGAGCACCTTTAAACACCCTTTCACACGACGCAGGACGCAGCGCGTCGCATGCAATCGATTGTATTCTATATTGTATGCAACGCGTTGCATCGCGTGAAAGCTAGATTGTCCTTCGGCTAATTAAAAATTGATTACTTCTATTTACTTATCCATTACTTCAAACACCTAAACAGAAATTAGCCGCGGTGCTGCTAGCAGCAGACGCCGATTACGAAATATTAAAATTGTTAATTACGATTAAACCATCCGTTCGAAAACTTTAAAGTCTCTGCACTCTCTGCATCAAATCAGCTTCAATCCTCGGCCAACGGCGGCGCTTGCGAGCAAATCAACGCTGCACGATAGCCGATTCACGAAATTGTTAATTACGGCCAAAATACGATTTCGTAAACTCCGAAATTCATACAGCAGCTTGCGAAAACTATTCGTAAACGATTGAGACTGTTGCACACGAGATACGTAAAAGATATTTCGCCAAGTTACGCATCTGGTCAGCTTCTGCTTTCGGCCACTGGCGGCGCTTGCAAGACCTACATTACCCCATTCACGAAATTGTTAATTGCGGCCAAAATACGATTTCGTAAACTCCGAAATTCATACAGCAGCTTGCGAAAACTATTCGTAAACGATTGAGACCGTTGCACACGAGATACGTAAAAGATATTTCGCCAGGTTCTGCATCTGGTCAGCTTCTGCTTTCGGCCACTGGCGGCGCTTGCAAGACCTACATTACCCCATTCACGAAATTGTTAATTACGGCCAAAATACGATTTCGTAAACTCCGAAATCGATACAGCAGCTTGCGAAAACTATTCGTAAACGATTGAGACCGTTAGCGATGAGATATGTCACAATTATTTCGTTACTCTATGTCCGAAGACCGATTCTCGCCTCGGCCAACGGCGGCGCTTGCGAGCTGCACGTTAGCCGATCCTGAAATTGTTAATAACGAGCAAAATACGATTTCGTAAACTCTGAAATCGTTACAGTGGCTTGCGTAAACTATTCGTAAACGATTGGGACCGTTAGAGATGAGATACGTCAAAATTGTTTCGTTACTCCATGTCCGAAGAGCGATTCTCGCCTCGGCCAACAGCGGCGCTTGCGAGCAAATCAACGCTGCACGATAGCCGCTTCTGAAATTGTTAATTACGGGCAAACTATGATTTCGTAAACTCTGAAATCGTTACAGTGGCTTGCGTAAACTATTCGTAAACGATTGGGACCGTTGCACACGAGATACGTAAAAGATATTTCGCCAGGTTACGCATCTGGTCAGCTTCTGCTTTCGGCCACTGGCGGCGCTTGCAAGACCTACATTACCCCATTCTCGAAATTGTTAATTACGGCCAAAATACGATTTCGTAAACTCCGAAATTGATACAGTGCCTTGCGAAAACTATTCGTAAACGATTGAGACCGTTGCACACGAGATACGTAAAAGATATTTCGCCAGGTTCTGCATCTGGTCAGCTTCTGCTTTCGGCCACTGGCGGCGCTTGCAAGACCTACATTACCCCATTCACGAAATTGTTAATTACGGCTAAAATACGATTTCGTAAACTCCGAAATTGATACAGTGCCTTGCGAAAACTATTCGTAAACGATTGAGACCGTTGCACACGAGATACGTAAAAGATATTTCGCCAGGTTCTGCATCTGGTCAGCTTCTGCTTTCGGCCACTGGCGGCGCTTGCAAGACCTACATTACCCCATTCACGAAATTGTTAATTACGGCCAAAATACGATTTCGTAAACTCCGAAATTCATACAGCAGCTTGCGAAAACTATTCGTAAACGATTGAGACCGTTGCACACGAGATACGATAAAATTATTTCGCCAGAGTTTGCATCTGGTCAGCTTCTCCTTTCACCCACTAGAGGCGCTTGCAAGACCTACATTACCCCATTCTCGAAATTGTTAATTACGGCCAAAATACGATTTCGTAAACTCCGAAATTGATACAGCAGCTTGCGAAAACTATTCGTAAACGATTGAGACCGTCGCACACGAGATACGTAAAAGATATTTCGCCAGGTTCTGCATCTGGTCAGCTTCTGCTTTCGGCCACTGGAGGCGCTTGCAAGACCTACATTACCCCATTCTCGAAATTGTTAATTACGGCCGAAATACGATTTCGTAAACTCCGAAATCGATACACCTGCTTGCGAAAACTATTTGTAAACGATTGAGACCGTTAAAGATGAGATACGTCAAAATTATTTCGTTACTCTATGTCCGAAGAGCGATTCTCGCCTCGGCCAACGGTGGCGCTTGCGAGCTGCACGTTAGCCGATCCTGAAATTGTTAATAACGAGCAAAATACGATTTCGTAAACTCTGAAATCGTTACAGTGGCTTGCGTAAACTATTCGTAAACGATTGGGACCGTTAGAGATGAGATACGTCAAAATTGTTTCGTTACTCCATGTCCGAAGAGCGATTCTCGCCTCGGCCAACAGCGGCGCTTGCGAGCAAATCAACGCTGCACGATAGCCGCTTCTGAAATTGTTAATTACGGGCAAACTATGATTTCGTAAACTCTGAAATCGTTACAGTGGCTTGCGTAAACTATGCGTAAACGATTCGGACCATTAGAGATGAGATACGTCAACATTGTTTCGATACTCGATGTCCGAAGAGCGATTCTCGCCTCGGCCAACGGCGGCGCTTGCGAGCAAATCAACGCTGCACGATAGCCGCTTCTGAAATTGTTAATTACGGGCAAACTATGATTTCGTAAACTCTGAAATCGTTACAGTGGCTTGCGTAAACTATTCGTAAACGATTGGGACCATTAGAGATGAGATACGGCAACATTGTTTCGATACTCGATGTCCGAAGAGCGATTCTCGCCTCGTCCAACGGCGGCGCTTGCGAGCCAATCAACGCTGAACGATAGCCGATTCTGAAATTGTTAATTACGGCCAAAATACGATTTCGTAAACTCCGAAATCGATACAGCAGCTTGCGAAAACTATTCGTAAACGATTGAGACCGTTAGCGATGAGATATGTCACAATTATTTCGTTACTCTATGTCCGAAGACCGATTCTCGCCTCGGCCAACGGCGGCGCTTGCGAGCTGCACGTTAGCCGATCCTGAAATTGTTAATAACGAGCAAAATACGATTTCGTAAACTCTGAAATCGTTACAGTGGCTTGCGTAAACTATTCGTAAACGATTGGGACCGTTAGAGATGAGATACGTCAAAATTGTTTCGTTACTCCATGTCCGAAGAGCGATTCTCGCCTCGGCCAACAGCGGCGCTTGCGAGCAAATCAACGCTGCACGATAGCCGCTTCTGAAATTGTTAATTACGGGCAAACTATGATTTCGTAAACTCTGAAATCGTTACAGTGGCTTGCGTAAACTTTTCGTAAACGATTGGGACCATTAGAGATGAGATACGTCAACATTGTTTCGATACTCGTTGTCCGAAGAGCGATTCCCGCCTCGGTCAACGGCGGCGCTTGCGAGCCAATCAACGCTGAACGATAGCCGATTCTGAAATTGTTAATTACGGCCAAAATACGATTTCGTATACTCCGAAACTGATACAGCAGCTTGCGAAAACTATTCGTAAACGATTGAGACCGTTGCACACGAGATACGTAAAAGATATTTCGCCAAGTTACGCATCTGGTCAGCTTCTGCTTTCGGCCACTGGCGGCGCTTGCAAGACCTACATTACCCCATTCTCGAAATTGTTAATTACGGCCAAAATACGATTTCGTAAACTCCGAAATTGATACAGCAGCTTGCGAAAACTATTCGTAAACGATTGAGACCGTTGCACACGAGATACGTAAAAGTTATTTCGCCAGAGTTTGCATCTGGTCAGCTTCTGCTTTCAGCCACTAGAGGCGCTTGCAAGACCTACATTACCCCATTCACGAAATTGTTAATTACGGCCAAAATACGATTTCGTAAACTCCGAAATTCATACAGCAGCTTGCGAAAACTATTCGTAAACGATTGAGACCGTTGCACACGAGATACATCAAAATTATTTCGCCAGGTTCTGCTCAGCTTCGCTGCCCGCACTGGAGGCGCTTGCAGGGACCTACCTTACCCCATTCTCGAAATTGTTAATTACGGCCAAAATACGATTTCGTAAACTCTGAAATCGATTGCGTAAACTTGCGTAAACTATTCGTAAACGATTGAGACCAAAATAAGCAAAATCGGTGATAGTCGTCTGCTAACTATACACCCACCTAAAAATTGTTAATTACGGGAAAACTACGATTTCGTAAACTCTGAAATCGATTGCGTAAACTTGCGTAAACTATTCGTAAACGATTGAGACCAAAATAAGCGAAATCGGTGATAGTTGTCTGCTAACTATACGGCGGTATAGAATAGACCGGACATACAATAGGGTTGCGTGGTGCGTGTGACCGGTGTGACACGAAGGCCCATAAGGTGCGGTGTCTTCTATACCTGGTCTGTGCTCTGTGCCTGGTCTGTGTATCGACCATCCAATGGGTGTCCAATGTTACCAGCCAGATCACCAGATGTGGCATCGGATCACAGCGCTGCTTGGGCTGAGAATTGATACTAAATTCAACGAACGAACTTCTTTCTTCGTCCGCAAGACTCAAACCATTTATTCCGCTTCTTTACTTACTCGCCTGTACGGCTGAAGGGAAACAGTCAACTCGAAAGCAAAATGAACTCAAAGATCGCATTGTACGCCATCACAGAAGTTCAAAGGATGCTTTATAATATACCCCACATTTTATAATTTAAACTGATAAACATACCGAATATCGAGCTGAAATCAAAATTAGAAAGAAAATATTTCAAATGCAAAATTACTGCTGCGAGCGGAAAGTTTGAAAGAAGGTGAATAAAAAGTTAAGTATCAAGTGGGGTATATCATAGAATACTTCTATGTATTGACTCTAATTCGTGAATTTCGATACACGCGAGTGGAAGCTGTCGGTTTTGTGACACGCGCACTTCACACACGCGAGTGGAAGACTCTGAGGCCTGCGAATTCTGTCGAGCAACACTGATTTTAAAGATCGGCGAGGATTTGCAAAGTTGCTGGAAGAAAGGGCCAGGGTGGCAAAAGAAATAATGTACGCAGTTTTTTTTACAGATATTGATTTTTCTTTACTGCGAATACTGACATAATTCTATAAAGTATTGAAAATTATTAAAATCCCGGATAAAAGGTAAGTGATTCTATTTCTAATCGTATAGTTTCAATGAAAATAAGTGAAAATGTTAAATACTGTAACGATAATCGTTGCTTAGTTGTTGCTTGCAATTACAAAGAATTGTAGAAATACAGTTTATTTATCGCTACGAGTGCAATTTTGTTTAAAACGCATGTGAAGATGATTACAAAACAGCGATGTGAAATAGTGTGTCAGTATATTATTCATTAAAATTTTGTCACTTGAGCAAAATATAAGAGTTACGCCAGAATATATTAGCAGGTGCTCGCCCGACATTTTCCTGTGAAGAAGCCGCCATTGAAGAGACCGCCCAGTTTGTGGGTGGCTTCTTTTGACGCAGGAGTGGGGAAAGACCGGTCGAGGCAAGGATGAATTTGCGGCCACTGCTGCAAACAGGGCTTTACGACGACGGATACCTGTTGAATTTTAATCCTCCTTACCACACGCCTGTTTTAGGGACAAAGGATAGATGCAAGAAAGCTTATTGTCATTATTATGATAATTAAAATCCTATAATACCTTCAATGAATGTGACTAAATCATTTGAACCCCTTGGCCACTACCTATGGAAACTGTACATGTCAAATCGAGGTTTAAAGGTCGCAATATACTCGACAAGTAACCAAAACATTACCCATTCCAGCCAAGTTAAGTCGCTCTTTGTCCTCGGAAATGTCGACACGAAAAAACGAGCGCAAAGAAATAAAACGAATAAATGGGAGCAGCATCCGAAAAAGTCAGTGTAGCTCGTCGACACATCAAACCACCACCTTATATACATTTACTTCGCATTTTGGCCAAGAGCACATATATGCTCGAGTATGTTCTTCGGCGTGGAGCATGCGCATTCTGTCCTTCCATGTATATAAGATCTATGGACAAATGGACAAACCGAACAATATATCCAGTAACGTATACATTAGGCTTTATATATATTATATCTAAAAGTACTCATAGTTTGCTGACATCAAAGAAAAGCCAATAAGAACTACTAAAGAAACGATAAAATATGTTAAAGAAAATATATTCTGCAATTAATGAAAGGCAGAGATTTCTCATCGGGATACATCGGAGTACTTCGTGTTTGATCGGGAGACAGGGCAGCCCTAACTACAGGGCTAAATGGGCTACAGCCCCGGGGCGCAAGCCTATTGGGGGCGACAAGCTGCGCTAGCCATCCCGAGTATATTCTTACGAAAAGGGGCGCATTATTTTTAGTAGCCCAAGGGCGCCGAATATCTTAGGACGGCCCTGTCGGGAGAATGGCCGAGCATGCAACAGCATGAAATCAAACACCAATCCCTTGTGTCCATTTGTACCGTCAACCAATGAACGAACGGACTGTCCTGCCATACTTAAAAGCGTCAACGGATTCTGCGTTCGTCAGTGCTGGTCAGTCCGGTGAGGTGTGTGGTGAGTGTTGGAGGTACGCGAGCAAGTCGAAATCTGTGACCGTCTGTGATGTGACTTTCTGAGGAACCATTAATGAGTGAGTAATATTCGTGTCCCTCTGGTTACCTAATTATACCGCAGGACGATTGGTCCAAAAGGGTACGGGTGACTGGTTGTAATTTTTCCATTGTTTTGAACTGATTCTCGATAAGCATAGTGACCGTAAGTCAAGTCTTCGGCCTTTACTTACGAGTGGCAATTTGTTAGGCACAACTGTTCGCATATTTATTTAGAGTAGGATAGGTTTCATTTGCTCATTTCATAACTGCATCAACTTTTGGTGGGTCACGATCGTGATCAAAATGTCAATTCAATGGGTTAACGTAGTTTTCACTCAAGCTACTAAATTCGTAATTTTAATGAATGATGTTGTGAATGAATGTATTATTCTTTGTTTTTTCTATAATTATAAGCAATTCCGCATTCGTATTCTCATTTAATTTTGAAGAGCAAAAAAACGCCCCGCGACGAGCTATACCTATTTTCAGAGGTATATATAAATGTTTCATTGATTTTATTGCAACAATCTCTTGGAAAATAGGTCACTCGAGGGTTACAACAATAATTTCATATATATTAACAATTTTACATTTTTAATTTCATTTTTAACGTAAAATTAAAGAAATTTCTGCGCATTTTTAAATTTTGTTTCTAAACCAAAAAAAAATATTTTATGTAAATATTTTTAAATAAGTAGAGTTAATAATAAAGTGATAAAAATAGAAGCTTGAATTTATTAGCCCGCTTAAATACAATATCTTAACTAATTTTAGAATAGGATGATTTCAGCAACAGAAGGTTTTACTTCTTTTGGTAACCGTGTTCATTATTTAAGGCTTGAATTCATCTATGTTCTCAGGTGTTGCATGTAAAGCCAGTCAGTCAGTATGTTTAGTAGTTATAATTTTACATAAAAAATTGAATAATCTCGTTCACAAAAATATCGGTGGAGATGACGTATAGTAGATGGTCGTGAAAAATAAGTTAGTTTTAAATGTTACTAAATCGTAAGGGAAACTACTTACTACTTACTTCATATTTTTGATCAAGAAAACGTGCAGAACAATACGCCCTTAACTAGCAGAAAAACAATTCTTGGAATGCGCTGAAAAAGTCTGAAAAAAGAGCATCAAGCTAATCCTTTTCGCTGCACGTGTTCACGCAACAATGCCAGCCTCTCCCCTTTCCCCCCTTCCCCCTAAGAAGAGGTGAGCGAGCTACTGTGTCTTACCCGTTCGAGCATATTCAGCTCTGTAAAAAAAAGCCTAAGGTGACTATAAATAGAAGTCCTAAAAAACGCCGCTCGTAAATCAAGTAGTTATTTCGTGGAACTGCCACCGAACAGTGAGCCGACGCGAAGCTGGCCAATCACGACACACCGGCACGGATTCGTGGGGGCTCGGCCAGCCAATGCCACGCAAGAAGTCGCTATTGGAACCTCCTTCTATAGAAGCTGAGCCGAGCGCCGAGCAGTGCTTTGTGCACTGTGCAGTCTGGTGTGGACCTGGAGAAGAGAACGTTGCGTGCTGGTGCTGGAGCCAACTTAAATTATAATGGGACAAATGTACTGCAGTCGACGACATTACACGTAATATATTTGGTATAATTTATCATTAGTTATTTGACACTTTCTTTAATAGTTTTGTTCAATTGAAGTCGTGTTTCAAGTGCAATCGCCGAAATTTATTTTGCTATACATTATATTTCTTACAGGTAGCATATGGTTTTATGATTATTCTTTTAAAATTTCGTGTAAATGTTAACATAAAAGCAAGTTTTGCGTAGAGAAGTACTAGAAGTAAACAGTTATATAACTATTCACATATTTTTTCAATTTTTATCAATTTTTATTAAAATTATTGTATTCATACTGTATTATTCTTGGTTCACATCAATGTGGTTGCATTTTACACTAAAGCCGTAAAATTGGCCGTTAGCTTCAGTTCGCCAGAGTCAGCCATAATGGCGGAAAGATTTCTTTTAAAAAAACTTTGCATCATCTCGAAATATTTCTGAACATTCCGTACACCTACTCAAACTATGAGTCCGACGAGGATTAAAATGCCTCTACGCGATAGAGCAGACATTTTCCATCGGAAAAGCATCATGATAATATGTAAATCAAATTTCGGTTTCCTACAGGAAAACTAACTAAGACTTCGTGCGCGTCACGTAGTAACACGCGCTCCGCTGTAGCTTGATTTCGCCTAGCGTTTGCACGGCATTCAGTCAAAGAACCACTGCTCACACTGCGTAAAACGCACGAGGTTTTCGTTTTCCTGAGCGAAGCAGAAATAAAATTTACATAATGTTAAAATGGTTTTCCAAAGACACATGTCTGCTCTATCGCGTAAAGGCATTGGAATCCTCGTCGGACTAACAGTTTTTTCTAAAAATTGAAAAACATCTGGAAAAATAGGTGCGCAAAACGTGTCTTATTCATTTTAACTAATGCTTAAACATGTTTGCAAGTTTAAATTGTGAAAGTGTTTGATACCGTTTTATTCGGAAAAGTTTGGAGAATTTTTTGCAACCAATAAAAATTGCCTAACTTGTATACTTACGGCCTGATTGTTGTTCAAAGTGGAAAAAGGCTGTTTTTTCAAAATTCAATTATTCAAAATCTCGAGCCAATTTTAAAAAACGCGTTTCAGATTCGTTTTCAGCGGGTCAAGATTAATCGAAATTGGCTATTTTCGTTCAGAAGGCAAAAAAAAGTCCAATTTTGTTGTCCAGTGTTATCAAAGCACAATAATCATTCCTTTTTTACAGGATTGGAGAAATTTTACATATTATAACTGCAGTAATAACGTACAATAACCAGCCTGAACACGAACGTTCGAAGTGGCGGGTCAGGTTAGTGCCTTGTGACGGCTGCGTTATAATTCGCAAGTTATTACAACTTTGTGGTGTTCATTTTAATCCCAAGTGCTCTGTAAGTATAAAACAAAGTACTATCAAAGTGATTTAACTGCTTATTGTGCTTTGCATGGAATGTTTTGTCAATAATTCGTTCTTCCAGAGTCCCTGATGAGGTGAGGAATGGTTGTGGTTAATCGGATCTTTGCAAATTTCAATATACCATTAGTTTTTCGATGAAATGCTTGGCGTGGTGAGTAAACTCCTGTATTTCTGTGACGTGTCTATATACTTTCATAGTAGCTATCATCTGTACGAATAAAAAGATAAAAATAGAGGACTTATTACAATTTTTTTGCAGGTTGAGTGGGGATGAGTAAAGAGAGAGAGGTTATCCATGCCATCCAGTGCCATCATGTAGACACCATTTTGGAAGATGGAAGAAAGGAGGGGGACAGTTCCAATAAGACCACGACATGTGTGGAGGGGGGAGAGCTCATAGGCGTACTTAAGTATAAAAAATACCTACTATTATAGGTGAGTTGACTATGTACTGATTATTTCGGTAACGCAGAAAACAATTACATTTACCACATAGATTAATCCCACCTAGACATATTAATAATTACGACAAACATTTATAGTGAAAATTGGTTGATTTTTCAGTAATTTATTTACTTTTTTACTTCAAGCAAAATTGTTTCATTTTGCAAACAAATTAGTTTCCAAGCACATTTGCATACATCAGTGATGCCAGAAAGCGAAAAAGCAGCAGCAACACGCCGAGTGGTGGGGACCATGCGGTAAGTGTGTGCGTGCCGTGTCTGCGGCGTCTTTCGCGACGTTCATCCAGTGCCGTAACTAGCCATTCCTGTGCCCTGTGCAAGAATCTGCATTTAGGCCCCTTAATTAATTACATTTAGGAAAGTAATAAAACAAATACATTACAATAGATTTAATAAGATTTATTTTATTAACACTTTTCTGGCTTTCATTTCGGCAAATTCATTAATCACATCATCATAATTTATGTTTTTAACAATGTCAAATTCTATAGAAATAATGGATAGATTGGATAACCGTTCTTGTCCGATAGTTGATCTTAAATAATTTTTTATTAAATTTAATTTGCTAAAACCTCTCGCACGAAGTAATAGACACAGGAAGGGTTAAAAATATACGAAGAGTGACGTAAAACTAACTATTATTTAGATTCTGATCTAGAGTCTGAGTAAGGCAAAATTTAATTGTCAAACCGCGCAGTTGAAAGGTGGCAAAGTTAAAAATTTGTAAATATCATTTCCTGTAAACAGCATTTTGGGCCCCCCTTCCAAGTGGGCCCTGTGCGAGTGCACCTGTTGCACCTGCCAAGTTACGGCACTGCGTTCATCTGTGACAATTGTCACATGCATGGCCCCCACCACTCGGAGTGCTGCTGCTGCTTTTTCGCTTTCTGGCACCACTGGCATACGCTTTTAGGTTCCAATATTATACACATTTTAACTTCTTATATAACCATGATTTTTAATAACAATCATATTTTATTAGGGGGATTGATTTTTGTAGTAGGTATGACGAAAAATTGTGCTCACTAGTGTAAATATTTCCTAGATTATCACAATGTCACGATAAATAATAATGACACCTAGGCATATTTCAATTTTAGATACACTCCTTTACAAGAAAAAAACTGTTACGTTTTCAAGCGTCGACGTAACAGGGTGACTTACGACACGTTATGTTTTAACGAATATTATTTTGTGGTGAGTACTGTTACAATGAGCATACACAAAACGGTAGCACTGAGCTCCTTACAGCTCATGATTTAAATAAAATGTTAACTCTTGGATAACAGTATAATTGTCCAAATTATATTGTAGCGAAATTGTTGTAAGCAGTAGCACAAAATAAATGCATTACACTCTACAAAAGAATTGATAATATAAAAATGTAGTATGAAAGAACTTAAATTCACGTACAAATAAGTGTACAATAATTTGCAAATAGACAATTGATGATATCGAATACGATATAAAAACTTTTAAATTTCATACAATATTCTGTATCATCAGTTATATTAGAATTACTCTGTACATTAGAATTACTCTCGCCAAGTGGGACAATGTTTACTTAGAACATTTTTTCTTATTATGCACAGTTATAATACCGACAGAGATGCGAAAAATCGACTCTATTGTTTTTGAGTTGTTATACCTGTAAAACTAAACATAATATGGAAAAAATGTTTAGAACAAATATTGCGAAACCTAGTAAGAGCTATCCAGATATGTAAACTTTTGAAATTCTTCCGGTTTCAAGTAACGAGGTTGATCTTGAAATATCCAAAACGCCTCTGCCTATAAAAAAAGTACATGCACTATATTATGTACTCCTCTAACCATACAACTGTTGTATATGACATTTTTTTATACAACGCATAATTTAGAAATTATTTGAGGCGTGCAAGATGCATGGAGTACTCTCATGCATACTGAATGTGTGCACTCTCACTATAGTTGGCAGTGGCTGTTAACAATAAAAAGACTTTTCATTTTGTTACAGGTATTGAGTCAGCAACAGGTGTCTATCTGTATCGTGAGTCATCATTATCTATACGATCGATTGGTTAACTCGCCCCATACCTATATATTTTATACTGCTATTTTCATATTATGTTTCCAACAGTTTTGATATACGCTCACAGAACCTACCTATCGCATATTTTATTTTGCGTGCTTACTGGTCCTGGGCACGGTTATGCTTTAATTGGATAGTTTTATCTGACTGAAGGATCACTATCGCTGTGACTAAGAGCTGCGACTCTCGTTTCTTTTCCTCGATAGATATTTACTAATAATATTTTACTTTAATCCAACTATAACGTACAGTCCCTTAACTTTTCCATCGCGTGTAATGTTTCTTTTTGTTACGTTAGCACTAGCTTGTATTAACATATCATGTTAGTATTCGCAGTAACGTATTCGTGTTTATATTGTATGTTTCTTTCAGTAATTTAGCGACACCTCGTCGGTCTTAGAATCGATAACTATTCCTTTTTTAAATCAGCTTGTCTCCACTCGTGTGTGTTGAGATGCGCGAAAATACTTTACTTCCACCCGCGTGTGTTGAAGTCCGGGCGTTGCCGACAGCTTCTATGCGTGCGTGTTGAAGCTCGTGATTTAGAGTCAGTGCATAAGATCGTTCTATAATAGGTGATACGCCACATGTTTCTTAACTTTCGTAGGTTTTCTTTAAAACTTTTCATTAATAAGTAGTGGTTTACCAAAGATTTATTGCAGCTAATCAGTTTTTTATTCTTTTGGTTCTCAGTCGTCATACAATTGTCAAAACTAAAATTACAGAATGTGGTATGTGCCTATTGTACAGTGATCTTCAAATACTTATTTGATAAGACGCGCAATGTCTTATTGTTAGATTCAATTTGCTTTCGAATCAGTTATTCTCCCTGAGCCATACTGGTTCTTTTCTTAGCTTCATCCCTTTGCAATTAAATAGTAGAATCACGCGTAGTAGACTCTGTGCTTGCTCGTAATTATAAATCCCCTTAATATTAATATATCATGTTTTCTCATTAGTCCCCTTGTATTGTATTCGCGTCGCATTAGAGTCAGTGTTTGTACGCCGCAACAGTGTTTTTTATTATTTTATTATAAAAATATTTCGGTCGGTAATTGGTACCTAAGTACACCGCGATCGCGAATGAATAGAGTTAGTGTTGTTGCGCCGGCATAAAATATTTCGGTGGTAAATATTATAATTATCTTATTTCGGCCGCGTAAATAGATTCATGTTCGCCGGTAATGTATTCGGTCGCGATATCCGTATAAGACGCCGGGCGTACCGCGTAGTAGACTCAGTGTAGAATCCAGAATGCAGAATCAGAGCCAGAGGGTCTAGGAACTGAGGGTCAAGGATCCATCGATGCAGCGTGTTCCTGTGGTATGCTGGCTACAATCGGTGAGTGAGATTTTTAAATTCCTCCAGACACCCATCATGCTGTAGGATGAAAGGTCCGAAACGGCACGGGTGAAAGGTTGTAATTGTTATCTGAAATTGTTATACGTACAACGAGCATAGTGACCGCGAGTAGAGTTTCCACATTTGTGAAGACTCTATTCGCGAGTGGTATTTGTTAGGCTGATTTATTATGTTCACATGTGTTAGCTCAAGATAGGTCTCCCTTGCTCAAGTTTATATCTGTATCAATTAATAATATCGGTATGTGACTTAGGTATTTAATTCTTTTACAAGTTCTTGCCTGTACAAATTATTTTGACAGGTTTGAGTGAAATTATGGAAAATTAATATACATTTGTCAGTATAAGATTGGTGTCATATTTGAAAATACAAAAAATATGTTCATACAAAAGAACGTTTCATCTTTACACTTTATGATTAGTTAAAATGAGCAAGCTGACATTTCGCGCCGAGTAGATCCAATCATACAGCTAAATTGCAGGAACTAGTTTTGTGAAATAGAGAAGTTGCTTCTATGGTAGGATCACTCGAGGGTTTTGATTTGTGCATGATTAATTTATCAAAGAATTTGAACAAACATCGAGTCATTTTGATAATAATATGTACTGTGAGTCATTTTTGGAACTAAACAGTCGAGTCTCATTGGTAATCATAAGTAGAATCATTTTTCTATTGAAACTATACCTAATCGTTTTGAATATCAGAAACGAAATACAATAAGTTCGGGTTATTAGTCCGTTATTGCATTTTATATTTCTAATCTTAGCTCAGGATTTTTTCAGCAACAACGGTTTGTACAGTTTTTCTTGCCCCGTACTCATGTCTCTGAGGTCTGTGACCATGCATGCACCCAGGCGTAGCATGCATGGTACGGGCCCGTGAGTATGGTGTAATTTTAAGACGCAGTTTGACGATTGTGATATTTTAATGACTGCCGACGTATTTGCCACTGCACGAGTGTGCAGTGTGGGCATGGCACGGGTAGAGTTTTGATTCTTTTCTCGAAGTTCATCGCGTTGCGTATTTCAATACACCGATATGTTGTCTACAAGGGCGTCATATGGTTCGATTATAACATAACCATAAAATCATAAATATAACATTATATGCGACACTTGGTCATACAGTAAAAATCCTTATTTCAGTAGACTCACGCGTTCATTTATTTGGTCGTTATCTGTTACAATCGATTTCAGTATTGGTACGCGTACTAATTCGTAAGTGTATGATTCAGTTATGAGCTCGGGTGTCGGAGACGTCCCGGGACGGTACTCCCTAGGATGTAGGTGTTTTATGCACCCGGGCGGCATGCTTGAGATTCATGAGTGATTCTGTTGGTGTGAACGTTATCTTTTTTTAAATATAGCGTTAGGTAGGTAGGTAGCATACTGTCTGTGTGAGAATGATGAGTTATTTATAAGTAGGTAGGGCCAAGTGTAGGCAATCATTGCGGTTCTTTAGATATTTCGTAAGCAAGAAACTTATGAAATGATATGCCTATGCTTGGGTTTGCTTAACTCGGACGACCGCGAATTTGCCCGCGAAATTGCATCACATCAATATTTCTTAGACGCAAATCATTAGTGTTTAGTACACAAACATTTTGCGTCGATTAAAGTACTAATCTCAATACTTGTCTCAGTAACTGGTCGTCAAAGTTGAGCTTTAATTTTAAGCTGAAATACTGTTTCAATTTCCGAACAGTGTAGGCTTGCTAATGCACGCAAGAAAAAAGAAGAGGCTATTTGTAATAGCCAAAGTGGCTCGGAGAAAAGAGAGCTTTCGTCGTGGGATTAGCTACCATGATAGTCACTATGCTCAGTATGTTATGTTTCATGCAATTATATATCATTCGCAGTACGTCACTTGTGAATGTTAACGTGATATTAATCACATTAAACACTGCTGTTACTGCACTTGTTTTGCAAATATAGTGACGGCATTTGTGATGAGTACTGAACGGAATCACTTTCCAACATTTTTGTTTTGTCCCCCTTTTTATACAAATTTTTCAGCTTTAATCTTTCATAAATTTTCCTACTTCGTTAATCTAGTCTGCAGTTTGTTTTCGGTGGGGTATTCTTTTGTAAGTTTTCATTCAATTATTCACTGATAATACTAGAACATATACGAGTACATGAAGTGGGTACCTGCGGCGATAAATGTTTTATCTGTCTCGTACGGGATGTACCTCCACTATCAATATAATTTCTGGCGTATCAGGTTCATATTTACATATATATGTTTTCGGGGATTATCTGTTTTAGGACACTTTTTCTACAATATTATGTTTTTTAGTTGTTCAGTAAGTACTACTTTTGTATTTAACGCTTTTGGCTTTCAGCAGATATTCCAGTTTGCATCGAAGGTGGCGACATTTGATACTTAGTACTTAGCTTTCCTACAGGTGGGTCACCACTCGCAGCTACCTCCACGTGGTGTGATTTGGGCCCTGTTATGCTTGAGTCGGATACTTTTATCCCCATCGAGGATAGTGTGCTAAAGGTTGCGACTCGCGTCTTTTTTTTATTTTATTTTTTCGCGACCCCACCAAATTATTCGAATTTTACAATTGCTTTTCGGTATTACGTGTAACATGAACACAGTATTTCCATTTCGGATTCCCTTTTCGTCCACCAACATATCGTTGATTATATGCAGCATAAAGTAGTATGTGTTTTTCAATTTGTGTTCCTTTGCAGAATGAGATATCTTTAACGTCGTTTTCATGACATTCGCATTTCATTGACATTTGGATAATTATTACATAAGATACCTACATTGTCACCGAAAGAGGAAACGATGTTTTCATTATTTTTGCATTTGTGTGGTGTTATTGATTTTTCGTGTGCGCACTCCCATTATTTTCAGCTTCCCATATTTGGATTACCCATTTGGATTACCCGTTTGGATTACCCGTTTGGATTACCTGCTTGGATTATATTACCAGTGTGGTTTATACAGTGTGGTTATCAGTCTTGTTTATCGGTGTGGTTCATCAGTATGGTTTACCAGTATGGTTTACCAGTATGGTTTATCAGTGTAGATTATCAGTGTAGTTTATCAGTGTAGTTTATCAGTGTTTTATGCAGGTTGCTTCGTTTACTCGAATCATTTGAGCTCCCCGAGGATGCTCCGTGGCGACCGCGATCTCGCGAAGCATTTGATTAACCGCGCACAATGCGGCAGTAATAATCCGAAACAGTTTTCCCGCAGTAATCGTATACCCGTGGCGCGTGTCAGAGTCAGTGCTCCGTGCTCGCCGGCTACACATGCGGTCGCGATTTTACCATCGTTTACGGAAGTAGAGTCAGTGTGCAGCAGTCTTCAGAATTGATTTCTTCTTTTCAATGACAAATGAATTTGTACGTGGCCTGTTCCATATTTTCTACCGTTTATTTAAGGCTGAGCAAGAAAACTTGCAGTGCATCATTGACCATCCTATTTTGCTTGTTTCAGAATTCGTTTCAAATAACCTGAAGAATCGAAGAATTTAGAACTTTACCTGAGCTGACTCCCTACCGCTGACAGATCGTTCCTGAAAGTTTGGTCCTGAGAGTTTGGTCCGGAGAGCTTGGTCGGGAGAGTTTGGTTGCGAGAGTTTTGTACTTTGAATTAGTGAGTCAGGTTTTAAAGTCCCTCCGGTTACCCAACCATGCCGTAGGACGAATGGTCCAAAGCGGCACGGGTAATTGGTTGTAATTATTTAAAAAATGAAGAGCATAGTGGCCATAGATGCAGTCTGCGGACTATCTATGAGTGGTATATTGTTATATTTACTTAGAATAGGACAGGGTACACTTGCTCGTTATATGAATATTCCCTCCGTGTTTCGCGATTGCGATCGAGTATTTTATTCAGTGGATATTCCATAAAAGTCTATTTACACGATACAATTAATATATTTTCTCATAAAATTCGTACTCTGATGTGCGAATATCTACCAGTGTCTACGTATATTCATAAATATACGTATGTGCGACAGGAAAACTTACTGCTTTGAAATAACCAGTAATAATATCGCTTCCGTTTTTGAATGTAGTTTTCACGAGCAAGATACCATATCGCGACGAATGGTACTTGGATTCGAAGAGACATATAAATATATTTAGTTATATTTTAGAGAAGTCCCTTCGATAACAGGTCATTCGAGGTTGTTAGAATAATGACTTACTGTTTGAGTTTGTTTTAAAATCAGTTCTGATGAATAATTGAAATCATTTTTAAATTAACAGAAAGTAGAGTTTTCCTACATATCCAAAAATTGCAACTTACAGTAACAAATAATTCCACTACAGTTTACTATATATTGCCATATATTTGCATAGTAAACGTAGTGAGTATAAAGTAAAATCGTAAAAAGTCATTAAATCGCTTAAAGATAAAATATTGACTAATCATAGATCAGGATGTTTTCAGCGAAAAGGTTGGTACACTGCCGAATGACCGTGTTCATTTCGGAAGGCCTGAACTATTCATACACCCAGGTGTCGTATGCATGGGGAAGGCCAATGAACATGAATATTTTTATTAAATATGAACTAATCAATATTTTGGCGACTGTCACTTTGTTGGATAAATAGATGTACCTTCCAAAACCGGTTTGCTATCTCTGTGCTAAGAATTATTGTTCTACCTTTTTGACATTACGTAGCAAAGGTTTAAAATCATTGCTCCGTAATGTGTAATGATTAAAGCATCTTGAGCCCATTAATATATAGCACTTGGTTGCAAGTACATGCAGAGAAATAAATACATATTTAAGTAGAGACTTGGATCGCGTGCAGTTTGCATTGTCATAAGCCCTTAACAGTCCATTTCAGAAATTGGTACGTACCTTAGTGAATGATTGGTGACGTGCGCTGAGTTCGGGTGTCGGAGACGTCCCGGGATGTACTCTCTAGGAATAGGCTTTGCACCCGGGCGGTTTGTGTGAGAATTCGTGGAGAGAGTGTGTTGGTGAGCGTGGTTTGCCATTTTTTAATTCTAGGGAAAGTCAGGCAGGTAGCATATTTCTGTGTGAATGTTATTCTTTAAGTAGGCAGGGCCAGGATGAAGCTGCCACTGTTTCCTTCGAGATATGTATTAGGCGTTTTCAGTGGTACGTTTTCACCTGGGATTTCCTTGAGCTTATGCGACTACAAAGTTTTGCTCGCGCATCCGTGTAATCACTTATAAAATAGTGAAGATAATGTCAGTAAATATTATTTGATTGTATTTCACCATTGATAGTTGTCAGCGCTTCAGTTATACTCGATATAGTTCATGGTCGCAAAAGACAAGTTAGACTTAATTACTGATCATTATATTGTAAAAAGAAATACATATTTCATTACACAAACGACGTGAGACTACATTGCACCACGGGCGTTTATACACCTTGTACGACGTAAATAGTATCTTACTGAATATGTAGTGTGTATACGCCATTGCACCATGAAGTGTTAGCTTCATTGCACAAACGAAGTATGTATTTCGAACTGGTCGGAAATTTCGGTTACATGTGCATGTGTAAGAGCGGTCGTCTGTTGACACTTTGAACCGTAAATGTAGATGGTGTTACCTTATGGTAATACTTTTACATCAGGTCCGGAGTGTCAATGGCGGCAATGCCTACTTGCTAACAATTGCTTCGTAACTTATTACTCCATATTAGAGTACGCGATAATTCTCGAGAAACAGATATTGAGATTTTGTATTGACTTGGTCATTTATCAAGATGAAGGCGAAACTGGCATTGCTTCGTGCAGTGCATAACTTGTAAATTGGAAAATCATGTACGTATATAATTGCCAACATGAATAATTATATATTTATAGTAGTTTCCAGTTTCATGAAAAGTATATTATTACATATGTCATCATACGTATTAGTATACGAACTTAGGACGTGGTTAGGCCGCTATTTAGATACAGTTTCGTTCGACTTACTCTTCGAAGGAGTGCACAAATCAATGTAAAATTTTAAATCTCTGTTAATTAATTTCCGATTAGTAAGGACTTGCTTTATGCATGTTCGAAGACAGAAGAGGCTATTTGTAATATAGCTGAAGTCGCCCGGAGAATAGGGCTCACGTCGTGGGATAAAATACCACTTTGTCACTATGCTCATCAAAATAGCGCCGCTCTGATTGTCTTTTTAATCAGTTGTTGTTGTTTAATATGTCGTTTTATGTTTCATGTTTTCAGCTATTTACTATCCCTGCCTTCTATCTAGGTTGCTGCATTTTCAGATTTTTATTTGCTGTATTTATTACTAGACTTTTTACAGACGGGTCTTCAGTCGCAGCGCCTCCGCGTGGTGAGACCTGGAAATTGTTATTACCCACAGTTTAGGTACAGGCGAGACACAGACACGGTTTAAGATAGACCACGGACACGATATTATAAAATAATATTACATCAAAGTATAAAATTTAATAATATCTCGTCGGTCGTCTATCCTATACCTCGTCAGTGGTTCAGACACCACTGTACTGTGGGTAACAACAAGCTAAAGGCTGCGAGCTTCATTCGGTAAGGTAGAGTGTTCGTTGTTGGCTAGAGGCACAGGCGCCTCGTCTGTGGTGGTCGCTCTGTGTGTTGATGGTCGTGCATACAAAAATACCGGTTAAGCGGATACCTTTCAACGCTGTTTGAAACTTAATTTCTACGTTTTCCACAAGACTGCGCTAGGCAGTAGTGAATTTCTGTTACACAGAAACAATATCGTCCTTATGACATTAGTTACGATTGCGAATGTTTGTAGATCAAGTGCAACGTAAAGTCAAACGTGGTTCTGGTAGCAATACATACACGTCCTCCCCAATTCATTGTTTCTAGGTTTTTTTTTGTATACTAAAAGTGTACGTATCACATTAAGAGTTTAAAGTTACTTACTGTCAGTGTAACTGTACTTAAAAATTTCGATTTAGTTAAGAAACACTTCACATTACTCGTGCCTCTAAAATTCTAATCAAAATTTGAAGTCATTGGGATGGTTGTTTGGCTACTTACGTGAAATGAACGCTTCTCGAATCGCCCTATCATATCCGTAATATGCTGTATATATGGGTGATTGTACGTTCTCATTTTTTCCACAGGTGCATATCGAGGCAAAGACCCCGCAATTTCGGCGTCGTCCGTTTTCTGGGTTATGTACTGAGCGGCTTGCTCGTCGGTCAGCTCGATTATGTAATAAATAGAGGGGGCCCGACTTGGGCCCAGTTAGGGCCCTCCATGTCCTCCGGGCACCAAAAAGCCGGAGTCAAGGTAGAGGCCATTGGTCAGTGTGTTCGTCTCGCTCGAAACAAGATCGTCGAATGGACGCTGTGTTCCGTTTCTGACAACTTCCTTCAAAACCTTTTGAGGATTCAACGATTATCGTCTAGTAAGTAGAACATCGTATTTTAATGTGATATTTCAAATATGCCCCCACTTTGTATTTCGGGTAGCGATCACGGAATGACAGCCGCTGTGACGCGTAACACATTATACAATGTGATTGCAGTGCCGGATGAACAAGACAATACCGAGTATTAATATCTGTCTAAAGAAATCTATTAATTTTTACTAAAGAGGATACAGTATTAAAATATTATGTAATTATATAAACTTAAATCTATACAAAATACAAGCATATTTCGATGAGACAGAAAGTACGCTATATATACACAGACAGACACACACGAAAGAGTTTTCGTAATACATGTCTCTATTTTTATTAATTAATATCATGAAATATACATGAAATATAGGTAAAATGAAATATATTGCACAACAGGTAAACACATGTGGTGTGCTCATACATATTGCGGCACCCTATATAGATATAGAATAACTTAAAAAAAAATACAGTCCGTTGTTCCTCATTTTGGCGAGTTATTTGTCACGTGAATTGTTTGTATTGTGCTTGCGATAAGAATTCTCAATTTACAGTATGTACAAGTGTACACAATAATATACCTAGACTAGAAACTGAATACATATCTGCATTATTACTTCTTTTCATTTTTAACAAGTGCCAGATACCGAAATAGACCATCAAATGTACCGGTACTCCGATAACGTAAAATAGCACGGAATACCGCTATACCGGTATTGCAATCACTAATTATACACAGTATGTGCCAAAATGTAACCCATGCTCGAGAGTCGGCGCGTGAATGTCTGGGAATTGATGTGCAATTCGATATAAGTGAAAAAATCAATGTTTTCACTTTCTTCAGTCACAATTAGACAATGTTCCCAATCACCTAGATACATATGCATGTCGCGACACGTTGAAACCGTAATTGGCCGGAAAAAAATAAATGTAGCAATTCTTCTCGTTACTCTGTGAGCGATATATATGGCAGTTAATTCGAGGTTGACAGAAACCTGGCGCAAGCTGTTCGCAGATTCCAGAAGCGAGTATGTCAGCTAGTATCGCGTAATGTATGGGTTCCGGGACCTTTTGTCGTGCCACATAATTCATATGTCCACGCGTGCGTCGGTGGACCGCCAGCGTTGCACGAAATTCGCACGTGAGGCGAACCGTTTGTAATATCCAAAATACGTCTTCTTCAACCTTTCCCGATTGTCAAACATTTCTGTGGGATCAAATCTGTCAATTGTATTGCATATACTGCGCTCTTTCAGCATACTTTCTCAGACGTCTGTTAAATCACTGCATAACACATGCATGTTCACTATGTAGGTATTTTGGCATTACTAATTAGTCCTTATCTTATGTACCGCTTTCGACGATCATGGAATTATGTTTCTACTAATAACATATCTATTCTTTTCACTAATGTTTGTTTAGAGGTACCGCTGAATCATGCCGGTGAAGAAAGGTGAAGAATGGTACGCAGATTGGCTAGTGACGATGGATTTTCACATGAGTTTGTCACCTACACCGGAAGATAATAACGAGGAAGTTCTTCGGCGTTTGGATGAGCTTCTTCGTCACGAGGGTATGAGAACCATTTGTTTTACTCAGAATTACTCGCTCACGTTCTACACAGAGGGCCATTGGGTAGGTTACAAACGGGGAACAAATGTTGTGGAGCATTCGTTGCTTGATATTTATTTTAACATCAAATTAACACACAAACTCACTGAAGAAAAGAAAAATACACTGGCTAATTGTAATCCTTCTGTCTTTGCTTTCTTCTTCTTCTATCGTGCAAGTGCCAGAGGTAACCAATTAGTTGGCAACGTTCGTTCAATCGTGAATCAAGCTCGTCACTCAACATATCGGAAAATAACGAATTGTGCGTGACGGTGAATGGCCAGTCTGCGTGAGGGTGGAATTAACTGTCAAATGAGCGAGAAATTGCGCCGATTTCTTTTGTTCAATCGAGCTGACATATCGTATTTTCGTCAGACGCGGCGTTATTCTTGTCGATTCTTACCAAAAGTGTTTCGCTCGACCGTAATGCTACCACGCAGCCAGGGTCGAGCATGATTATAATATTCCACGAGCAATAAAAGGAGATGCTATCGTCATACTCAACGTCTATTTCGAGTTGCTCTGACGTTTCGCGTCCTGGGGATGGAAAAAAACGTCCTTCATCCTGCGCAGGGGAACGCTACTTTATCGCATACATATGGAAAGAAGAATGACTAACAAACGGCTGCTCAGTGTGTAAAACTTTGATGTTAAGCAACAAATTTGTTTACGTCGGTGGTAAATCGTTGTTTCGTCATCTCAAATGTCATCGCATTAATGCACACTTTGACTGCCGATATACCGAGGAACAATTTTTCCATCTTTACATTGATTCATTCATTCTTTGAACTTGTCGCTCTTCATTTATATTAACGAATACGACCGCCAAATAGATAGTTTTGAATGATTATTATTCTCTTTACCTCAAGTATATTTCCGTAATACCAGCAATTCAGTTGTATTCAGAACGTTCAAGTTTTGTTGATCATTCTCCTCCAGCAGTAGTCATTGAGAATAATGCATTTTTTCTTGTACTAATATATTTTTCAAGTATGTGGGTGTAAAAGCTTAAAATGATCCGGATTTATTCAACAAACTGTACAAGGTATAACCGGGCGAGTGTTTCGGGTAGACAGACGAGGCTCAGGGCAATCGATTTTCCCAGTAGGCCGAAACTTTTGGTGGTACACTGAATTTATTGACTAGTCCGAATAAGTTTGGTTTAAGCGCGTGGACTTCGGGCGACTCGACCGAGTCGGAAAGGTTTGATTTCAGAGGGACCCTCCTATAAATGTTAGAAACAAATTTTTTATTAAGGTTTCCATGGAAGGCTGATTACACTTTATTCATACGAATACGTTGTGCGTAATAGCCGAAAGCATTAGAAGTTAGATATGTTAGATCGATAGATAGTTTTCAAGATATTGTGCGTTTTCGCAGAAACGTAGAAATAATGAAAAGTCTTAATTATCATGTTCCACATTTTATGGGAAATCGAATACAATAAGCGCTATCATGTTATCAAAGACGCCACAGAGGACTGCCGGGGAAGTCTTGAATTATGTTGCTCATTGAAAACGAGTCACATTTTAGACAGGCAAGGGGGCTGCGCCGTAAGAAGGAAACTGTTATACGATAATCACGTGACATTTATATTTCGATAATCTTGTATGTACATCTAGGCGTCATGACGCGGACACGCTACATTATCCTCTGCTCTAGGAGAAATGATATTAATAACTTGGAGGGGTTTGGGGAAAATGAAACGATAGGCTCCTTCAATCCGAGGTTTCGGTTGCTTAATTTAGAAATTATCATACAGCGATCAGGACGAAGGTCCTGATGCCAAAGAAACGGTTCCAATGGTAACATCGCATGCTTGCTCACCTTGCGATAATCGACCTCGTTTCCCAACGAGTTGACGGGTTCACCTTAAAAATAGACTTTCGCCACGGGATTGCTCGAAGCACGGGTTTTTCAATTGCCAATCTTCCAATTTCATTTTAATCTAATCCAGTCTCTTGCGTCGATGTGCACGCGAATCAGTATCGCCGAACGGGACAGGAACAATTTCATTTAGGTTCTAAATACATATGTAGGAGGTGGTAGCGATGTAAAGTAGCTTTCGTTCATACACTTTCATATCGAATGAAGACTGTAACAGGGGAAGAACATTGTGTCGTTTCTCACATTTGAACCGAAATGTACTTATGTAATCGTCTTCGGAGTTTCGCATATTTTCGATCTCATCAGTTCTTATATTTTCATCATACATTTTATGGTATGTTAAAATATTTCCAAAGAAAATTGCTCCGCATTAACGACAGCTCCGTTTATATTAATAAAATGAATTAAATTACTTAACCGGCGTGCGTTATATTACAGAAAATGGGCTCCAAACTAGTGAAAACGTCATGCGTGATCACGTCAAAAGACAATACACGGCAAAGAGAAGAGAGTCTGGAAAGCAACGCTACAAAAGGGTCAGTTGTTGTTCAGTACAACCCACTATAGTAACACACTAACTTCCTACTAAAGTATTTTAAACATTTATTCATACTGGCGGGTCGTATGGCATTTTGGTATGCATAAAATATAAATGTATAGAAAGCATTCGTTTATTGCTCCGTTAGAACGCATTGTGTATCTATGATCACTTTTGTAGTTCGGCATAATATATTACAGAAACATATTTTACACATTATCCTACAACAGCGTGATGTAATTTGTTTTCAGAAAAGTGCAAAACATGCATATTTCTCTCAAGTCACGTACTTATGCACGGATGTCTAAAATAGAATATGCTAAGGGTACACGAGAGACACCTGAGTTTGCATTGTAAATTCAATGAAACTCCAGGTAGCCTAAGAAGGTTGACCCCAAATTTATCTGTATTTAGTGCAGACGTCAATCTTTGCATTCTGATTTATATTGCTTGTTAGTTAAGTTAGGCTTTTACCAACGAATCCCATGCTCGACCAACCGAGAACATTTGTTAGTCACATCAATTATTAATTTACTCTTACGTGTACTTTGCCCTATATACTGACGCGTACACAAGATGTTTGTAAATGTGGAAGTCATGACGGCTTGCTAAAGTTTACAAAGGTTTGATTAAATAGACACGTTTTGCACAAATAAATTCGTGTGCAATATTAATACGATGAACATGCACGTTTATTTTACGGTGACTTTGATATAGTTATGGTAGTTCGACAATCGTTAATGAACGGTTATGTTAACAACGTTATGTGCCGTTATAAATACATATAGGAGAATGCTCTCTCATCCAGAAGCCGGATGCATTTCTGGAAAGGTTGCAGCAATGTCACTCGTCTGTGAACTTACCATTATGAGTTGTCTACGCGCATGATAGCGTCCCTAGCAAACTTGATCGGAGACAAACAAAGACTGCTTTTAATGATATGGCACTAGCTCTATTCTTTAAATCTTAAATACTATTGATCCGACCTTGACTAACGTGCTTATCACTTGACCTTGAACATCCAGCTGGTTGTCCTATTTGCTCCACTGCATCGTCACGACGTTATTCATATTCGGGTATCAGGCAGCGCGCTAAACTACGTTTATCAGAGACGGAAATTAGGCCTACCTCCGTTTTACTCGATTTTCTTCCCGACAATGACATGTACAGCAGGCTGATGTGTGTGTGTATGTGTGTTGATTTCTTCTGCACATGCATGTACAACGGTGGCATTCGAGACAAACACGTACGGTCATTATAAACGATACACGGGTGCCATTGCATACAGAATGATAACATGACGAAAGTTTTATCGTGTCTTGTTAAAATATTTGCCTTAGATACAGTATGCAGACGTAAAGATAAACTTCATGAGCGTTCATGGTCTTTAGTATTACCGATCGTCAGTTGTACTTGTGGTTAATAAGTTCACGAGTAATTGCAGGGCAAAATCTTATTCGGATAACGACTATGAACATAATTTATTCGGATGATTATCCTAGTTAAAAAATTATTCCAAGTTGTTTGCAAAATGGCCAACTATGCGTCGACCGACGTTCGGTTCGAAGTAGGGAACAACGAAGCTACTTTTTATTTCAATCACTAAGAAAAATGTATAAAGTTTCTTTAAATGCGAATAGAAAGACTAGAAAAGTCAGTCAAATTATTCTAATGTTGCTCCATTTCTTCCAGTTTCTTCGACTTTTTCAAACTACACATATAAGGGATAACCTAGGGACCTCTTGTTAGTTTTCTTTTATAATTATTACTTTGACAACTTTCTGTTGTCAATGAGACTGGCGGATCGGGCTGTGAGCAAATGTGGCCGATCCGCGACTGTCTGAACCCGTGAACGAGAAATCACCGGTGTGTTGGAGATTCATTCTAGCATTGGAGAATCGGTGTAGCTTGCTCGGCCCGATCCGAGACAGTCGCGGATCGGCCACATTTGCTCACTGCCCGATCCGACAGTCTCGGATCGGGCCGGGCAAGCTACACCGATTCTCCAATACTAGAATGAATCTCCAACACACCAATGATTTCTCGTTCACGCGCTCAGACAGTTGCGGATCGGTCCGAGCAAGCTACACCGATTCTCCAACATTACAATAAATCTCCAACACACTGAATTTTTTTTCGTACGGCGGCGAACCGATGGATCGATGAGTGCAACGTGAAACAATTGGATCGGTTTGCCTCGGCTTATTCACGCGCCTCTGATGACGTCATGCTCAGACTGCCTCGTGCGCGTTCGTGCTCAGATGTAGACGCACCTTCACGAGTCTTCGCGCGTTCCGACAACCTCGTGTTTCGGGAGGGGCCAAGGTGCCAAGGGACTTATGAGTAGCCGCGGAAAAAGTGTACTCTGCGTTAGCCACGTGGCGCGTTAAAAGCGATTACGTGCCGCAACGCGAATCCGCTAGTGCAACGAACGTGTATTAACATTAGTAATAAATATTTATACTCTTACAAACAGCAGTGGACATCCTAAAAGTATTAAACGAACAATAGTTTTTTATAACCTCTAACATAAAACTCCCTGCATTCCCCCTCCAACAAATCCTAAATCCTCGTCTAGAGTAGAGTAACCCCTTACATAACTCTCACGGTCTCACGAGTGGACAGGTCGAGGAACGTGCACGCAACGGCCACAGTCTCGAAGCAGTCGGACATATTAACGGAGATGAAAGGCAGAGATAAGGTTGTAGGGCGAAAAGGCTGGAATGGCAAAGGGACTGAACGTTCACCGAATGAGAGACGAGGGTGGGGAAGGGGGGGGGGGGATGGCTGTGGGGTAGGTGTAAAGATGGAGGGTGCATAGGATAATGCATACGGAGGATCCTTGGGAACCGTGCGCTCAAACTTAGACGAAATCGGCGTTCGTTACACTGTCAGACAACTCGCGTGATTCACAGCCCCGCGGCACGCGACTGCACCCTAAATACGTTTCGAGACTGAACGGACTGAAGGGAGGTAGAAAGGGGAAGAGAGAAGAGCGCGCTTATAGCCTCGGCCAACGATGCTATAGAACTATAGACCGAAAAGGCGGACGACGACGAAACGAAACTAATACACACACCACACTTGCGAACCTGTACATAGCTGCACGCTAGAAGCACCAACGCACGACGGGATGACGCGGTGTAGTGGGGAGAACGGTGCCAACCGCGTGCGATCAGGCGTGATCGAGAGGTTCCGTTTTCGGTCGAGAAGTCGTATAGCGTCGGCGGTGCAGCTGTTTATGCATACGTGCGCGCTAAATGAACTGATGAGGAATGGTGGGGTGTAGTAGGGAAAGTAGTCTAAATCGCGTGCCAGATCAGTTGTCATCGAGACGTTCAGTTTTCGGTCTAAATCATTGGTCGTGAAGCTGTACGTAGGCAGGGTGAGAAAAAGATGGGGTGGGAGGGAAAAAGGGGTAGGAAAAAAAAACAGAAATAGAGAGAGAGTAGGAAGAAGACTGCCCTGCAAGTATATACATAGTCTCCGAGCGAATCGTGCGCCGGCAGAGTTTGCGAAAAGTCTTCCTCTAGGAGAGGCGTCAGACCGCGGGGAGAATCGATAGATGGTGTAGTCTAGTCGAACCGCTTCGCGTATAAAGGAGGTTAGAGCGGCGCGGCGAGATGCCTTTGTTGAAAATAGACTCGATCGCCTCTAATGCACTGAATTTTCGTTTTCTTTGAAGAACCCACCGTGTAAGTGCATAGTTGAGCTTAGTAGCGTAGAGCACGTGGCTGCCACGACGCTGGAATTGGTAGAGCGTAGACTTAGGATTCTTTAGCCATTAACACGACACAGGAGACGACTGATCTGTTAATTATTATTTTCGGTATATGAGTGAGCACTATTCTTCTGTGCCGCTTGATGACATTTTGTCTTGACTCGTTGATTCTACGGAAAAACACGGACGCGGCCTACACACATATGTATGTGTATATACGTGCGCATAACATCATGTGCTATGCGCACGCGCTGCCATGCTAGGTATACGGATATGCATACGCTTACGTCTGGATATGTTGTGTTTCTACTTACGACCGCCGATCGTTGCTCTTATACTTCTTTCCTTGATTTAGTAGAAAGGGTTGTTTTATAACTTGTAATAGGATAAGCGAAATTGGATATAAAAGTGATTTTGTTGACGTGAAAATCGCTGATTGATATATTCTGGAATTATTGGAATTTGTTTTACGATTTAAGATATATATTGCCGATGAAAGCTCGATGGATTAGGATTACATACTACGAAAAGCTGGAAAATATCAGCGATGCAAAATTCGTACTCACTCGTTTATTTCCTAAGAACAAAATTAAGCTTTGGTAACATAAAAAGCTTAAAGCTAGCTGAATGAAGCTAAAATTTCTACGGGATCGAATTTGTCAAGAGCTTTAGGAGGTATGTAAAACGGCGGTCTGAATCAATACGCAGAAAGATAGTTGAACCCCAAAGATGTTACCATCTAAGATTGTCCCCGCTTTCTTTTGCAGGAAGTAAACTCTATCGACAGGGTGGATCAAATGTCTCTTTATTCTTATGTATGAGAGGTCAAGGAACCATCCTGTGCCACAGCGTCACGTGTGCACAAAAATCAGAGATACATTTATTCGACAAACGCTTTTTTAGCAAATCAATGATTCATACAGAGAGCGCAATAAAGAGTGTGGTATAACGACAAGGCAGCGATTCTGGAATATAGAAAAATCTAATTATGCAAGTTTTATATATACTTATATAGTTGTTCATGTATTAAACGCGACGCACACAGTCTAGATTTTGTTAGTATACAAGTAATATGCAATATATTTGCTGTATCTTGTGCTTTGAACTATTTCGTTTAGCAGGCGTTTTAAGCTTTCGAGAAAATAAAAAAGACAACGACAGAATAGTGCGATATCTACTACGGACTGATACAATGTGCGCATAACAGTGGTTATTTAATTTGCTGCAGAATTGATCTTATATTACGAATGTAATGCTTAATGTTGTGGGTGACCTAAACTGATGACCTATCTACGTCGGTAGACATGAATGGCATACGAAAACGCAGTGGGACCACAGGAGAATCAGTTTGGGAGTGGGCACTTTAAATAAACATGCAATGTTGTACCTGAATCAGTATGGTCGCATTGCTTGTTAGTTAGTCAAACCGGTTATCCACGTATCTAAGCATCGGCGTACATCAAATAGCCAACTATTTTCTCCCGACATTTCGATTAAAGCTTCCGATTGCTACTTCTGAAAATGGGAATTATCTGAACTCTTAAAAAAGGAATCTTTCTTCATTGGGACGAGCAAAACCAATCCTTCCATTTTTGTTCAATACTCTGCTGGATACACGATCTTAATTGCGGACTGTTCATTTGGACATTTATGCTTGATTGCCAAGAGGGTATGAAAGATGTGGTCTGTTCGTTTAGACTTTAATGCCTGATTGGCAAGAGAAAATGAGAGATTCTACGAGTTAGAATTGTGCGATAGAACGAATTGTTTAACCCCATTCTAAGCACGCGCGCGGGACGCGGCATCGATTGATGCGAGGAATCACTGCTGTACCTCATTGATTACACAGTAATTTCGTCTATCGCAAAGCTCATCTGTGGGGTTTTAAAGCCTTTTAACGAAAGCCACTTCGGTTGCATTGCCCGATACGCACGTGTCCAACCGTGATAGACAATTCTTTATTCTTCACCTGCGATTTTTACTTCAAAATTTCCTTGCTCCTTCCAATCCCAATGTCTCTTCTTCATTCAAAATGCGAAAACATCATTACACCTGCTATGCTGCGATTAAAAAACTGACAATATTTTTCGAAATACCGATTCACAACAGAACCTTTATTTTGCGTAACACGGTCGCAAACAATTCGCAAGGATGCGTTTCAACATCGGTTTCACATTTCCTTTGAACCCGCACCAAGCCCTAATTTTCCATCCACCGACTCTTCGGTCGCGCTACATCTTGGGCCATAGACGTTTTCCTATCTCACTCTTCTCATATTAATACCCACGTCTTCTCTATCCATAGTCCCTACTTTCCTTTTTTCCTTCCTACCCTCTAACCCTACACTACCCTGTCGATCGCTCTCCCTCACCCCTTTTGTCCTCCCCTTTTTCTCCGTCTCTCTCTTCCTATCTTACAACGACCCTCTTACTTGGCTTCTCTCATGCTCTCTTGCCCGTTACTTCGATTCCGTCTCCCTCAATTCTGTCTCCACTTCTATCCTTCTCTCACCTTCCTACCCTTCGCTTCCTCTCTCTCTCTCTCTCTCTCTCTCTCTCTCTTTCTCCTCTATCTCTTTCCATCTCCTTCTGCAATACGCGCGAAAACCGAGAGGGAGAAGGAGAAGGAGAGAGGCTCGCGTTAAGGGTGAGTCGCGGGGCCGCGGCCGGCGACTCTCGGGGGATGGCGAGGGGTTAGAACACTTGGCTGGTGGGGGCAAGTGTGCCACCCCGTATCAGCTGCTCTACCACGCGGTCGTCGGCCACAGTCAGTCTGCTCGAAAACATCAGGGTTCCGTAGTAGACTCCCGAAGCGAGTCGAGGCGGCGAACATATAAAGTGCTATAGGAACGTTTTTGAGTTCTAATAAGAAGATAAAAGTACGCTGTGAGATAGGATCGCGCGGTGAGCGGAGTTCCGTGACATCCGTTCCCTTAACAAGTGGCTCGTCTTTGAGCGCACGCGGCGGCGAATTTCGAGGAATTCCGCGTGGTGCAAAGCGCGCTCTGCGACGCGAGCGAAATCGTCGTTACGTAAACATAGACGTACTACGTGCCTCCTTTGATACTGTACCGAAAAATTGGCTTTCAACGTTCGTCGAACGATCAAGGACATTTCTTTTTCTGCGCCTGACCGTCGCTGAAATGTCTCGAGTGCCGTTCCGTGTACGTGAAATGTGCCTTCTCGGACCGAGTATGTGGGAACAATAGGGACTCACGTGCGTTTCTCAGTTGCTGCGATGCCGTACGTCGTCGGGACGATATTCGGGAAATTTGATACGCATCGCGTTCCGTGCCGGGAAAAGTTGAACGAGTTTAAGTGACGACAGATTATTCGGCGTGAGGCCTACGCCTCGCTTGACGCACTCCGCGCTCTTGAGGTTGTTCTCTCGACTCATTGACAAGGTGCGCTCTTTGAATTTGTCGGCGTGTCATTTCGTCTGCTCTGCAAGAAGTTGAAGGAACAGCCTCGGTCACGTGATCCCGCTTCGAAGCGCTTCAGCAGTGCTTCTAGAGGTTGGTACTTCTTTGCACGCATATCGTTTATTCAATGTCCCGTCGGTTCCTATTCAAATTAATTCCTTCCACGGGACCCAACTGTATCGTGCCAATTAATGTCTCATTGCACACTGGCATGGGGAGATCCCTTGGGTGTAGGAGCGCTACATTTGAACGGCGTTCATTATAAACGCGACACTTTCGCGTCGAATTAACAGTCTCGCCACCGAGGCACCGAGATGTTTCATATTGTTCAGAGACATGTTTTCTCGAACATAAATTTCTGCCTATCGAGAATTCCTTCTCGCGACGGTAGAGCGTGACTTCGAGGAACGTGGGGTCGACAAGTGTTACCGTATTCGGCTGCAATTGATCTCCCAACGCAATCGCGTTTACAGCCATGACGTCACGGTCCCTTCCGGACTGTTGAAATGACAGGGCCAAAAAGTGACGTGCTCTAGAAAAATGAGGGCGCGCGCCGTCATCGCTGCTTTGTCGATTTTAATTGGACCCGATTGGAAGTGGGGTGAGGGGGTGGCGGATGTCGGGGAAAATTTGCACCTGAACCGAACTACCCCACCAGCAGCGAGCGAGCGAATGTATAACTCGTTTCCGTATCCTCTAGACGCTTTTTTGCATTCGTACTTGTCAGCCTTGTTGCGTCTTTTCTTGCATCTCTATTTATAGGTCAAGAGTGGCGTCTAATTGGTCGCGTCGGGCAAAAAGTTGTAGAGCACCGAAACGTAGGGAAATGTCGTGTCACCGGTGCGAGGTGACGTTCAAACTTTCATCCAGGCACTTTCTGTGCAAGATGTAGAAAGAAGCTACGATGGAAGTGTAGAATTTCCTTTCGATTCTGTCGTTGCATGTCAACGATGTCGTTTTTGCATGCACACACACCCACGCACTGCACAATTTACGCTACTGGTAGTGCGGAAAAGGTGAAAGCCGGTAAAATATTCTAATCTATTTCACCAAAGGCGACAGATATTTTAGATAGCACGGAACGCAAGCGTGACAGAAATACAAGGAAATACTATAGCAAACAGATGTTATTTGTGCTCCTGAACGTGTTCAATCATTTTTATCGGCTTCCTTTTTTTTTTATGAAATACCGCGAAGCAATTGAGTGTCGTGGCCTCTACACGCTACTGCATGTGTGATTCTGTCGCCGGCGTTTCATGCTTGATGCAATCTATTCGTTGGTTCTTTGCACTTTGTTAATTAGGCACAACCGTAGTCATCTTGGTGCGTAACAACCTGCGTCGTACGTTGCCGAAAGTTTTCTATCTCGGACGAGGGACGTAAATTGTAAAGTCGGCACTTTTCGGCGGTTGCGTACGTGCTCGTAGATACACTGTTATATGTCGGATAGTTAATGGTGCTGTACTCTGTAGAGTAGTAAAGAACGAGAACCAACAGAATTGCGGCCTGGCGAACGCAGGAAGGGGAGGTAGATGTATTGCAAATTACTAATCGTCATTTGTCAGGGCATAATTGCGCAAATGTCACATTTTATCCTTCCGATTTGTAGTGGCGCGCATGCGTGCAACGGATGCCGTGTATGCATCGGCCAATGAATTAGCTTAGGACCGCGGACGCTCGTAAGTTACAATTACTGTCGGAGCGTTAATCACCTTTATTATTGTTCGTCCAGAATGCCGGGTAACCGAGTAATATAGCACGTTTACCGTTTAAGACGAGCTGGTTCCTGTTCCCTGATGCGCTTACTTTACTGTTTCAGTGTTTCATTTCAAAAACGTTACGTATGTGAGGTTTTTCTTTTATAAGATAGACAATAGTCGCTTATGCGCGCTGCATAGTTTTCGTTTATCGGTCATCAACTTTTTCACGTACGATTGAATTTCTGCCTCATCTCGTGAAGGGCACGGCACAAGCTGTCTCGAAACCGAGGAAAGAGTAAAAAGAAGCTAAATGGATAACGTTCGTAGATGACCGCCTGTTGTCTCGCATTCCCTTTTCCGTTTCTTCCCTGGGGTGGCTCAATGTGTACACACAGAGATTTGTATTCTTGCTCGTGAAGAGCCACGATCGCGGAAGGGATCGCGGGCCGAGAATCAAGGACGAATGATTTTCGCGACCGTTCGGTTGATCGTTGTCGGCTTAGACCGAAAGATTACACTGGTCGAGAGGAAAACTTTTGTTCAGTTGCCAAGGATGTCTGAACGGATTTCGGGTACCTTTGAGATGCTGAGTCCAAAATTCTCTTTAGTTTTGCCGAATTGGCTCTAGTTCGGAAGAATTGGAATTAGCGACACGAAGTTCCCCGAAAATTGCTCTAACTGGATTGGCAGATCAAATTAGTGCTGACCAGTGTTATTAATGGGCCGAAAGCTGATTTCCCGTAATTGAAGATGCGCTCATTTTCGATTACAAAGTGCTCTCAGCGAAATAGGATCAGAGAAGATAAGATAAAAAGAAAACCTGAGGGACAAAAGAGAAGAGACTGTGAAACGTTCATTCCGGTCGCTGCACTTCTCAAGCTTTGATTTTTCTGCTTACTCACGACATGTTATTCTCGCGGAATCCACTAATAACGAGCTATACTTTCGGGCTTACAATCGCTGAAAATCGGAAAGAGTGGAACAAAAAGCATCATTCAGTCGGTGGTACTCCTAGTAGGATCATTCTTTTTGCATTGTCAAACGACACGAATCGCGACTAAGCGAAGATAATCTGACAGTTCAGGCAAGAGAGGCTCATTAACACCATCCCTGTTCGTCGCTTTTTGCTCCGCCTCCCATCTTCTTTCAGTTCCCTTAATTTTCAGCGTCGCAGCAATTCAATTCGGGAGTTAATCGACGTAGACCCTGGTGAGCAGAAGAAGGATGTGGAAGGAAGGGATAGTGGGAAGGAGGCAAGTGAATCAATATTTACGTGAAAGATGTTGCGAAGATATTAGATAAGAGCGAAAAAGCGAGGGATATACAGTGGTTCCTTGCCTAACTCGGATTATCCGTTCCACATCGTTAGCATATTACACGATTCGGATGGCGCAAAGCGAGTCCGTCAGTCAGCTTTGCCGACTGACCAGTTGCACGATCCGTGCGACAGATCTTCATGTTAAATCGTGATTGTTTAATTATTCTGACAATTCGGTTGTCCGCGATTCTTCCAATTATTTCAAATATAATTCGGCTATAGTGTAGAACAACTCGCGCTAGGGCTGTCTAGGAACTTATCCTTCTGCAGTAGCCTTAACTGAAGGTAAGAGCACAGATGCTTGTTTGGCTACGATATGCGGCTATTGGTGTAAACTAGGTACTGTACATGGTCGCATAGGCGCATAGTAACAGTTTCGGCTACTTTGACGGATTAATTTAAATCCCTCCCTTTCGCTGAATAAATCACGCCGGCACGAGAATCGTATCGGATCGGCAGAGGAGGGTAGTTTCGTGGAAAATTAGCGGCCACGATACCGCAACGGATTAACGAGTTTCGCAACGCGATCGTTATTGTTACTGGAGCGAGGTCGGGCAAGAAAAGGTGTTTTTTTTTTAGTTCAAAATTAAGTAGTATTGCTGATTTTTAGTGACTGGGCACATAACGGTTTGCATTGTAATAAAGCGATGAAAACAAAGTTTGGACCTTTATCCAAATGGCAGCGTTACTCTGGACGGAGTACATGCATTGATGTTGAAACTATTACGATGCCAGCTACCGCTGGACATGGTTATGCTGGTTATACTTCCTACGTAAATATTCGCTATTTTTCGCTATCATTATACTTGTACTTCGTGGTTCGTTTCGATTTATGATTACTTTTTCCGAGTTATTGATGGGCTTGCGAGAAAAATCTTAATTTAAAGAAATCGACTTCGCAGGTGATTTCTTGTTTACCTCGAGCACGTTTCGATCTCTCTTTCATTGCGGCTCATCACAGCCTGATAATCTAATACCCTACATCCATATAGAGATGCGCGAAGCGTACAATACACCGAAAAAATCTTGACACTATTCACAATGTCTTCTTTCTTTTTCGTTTTCTTTATTCCAGTGCGTGCGATATTTTCTGTGTCTTCTTCCAACAGAACGAAACTCTTATCCTAGAAATTCAGACAGAAGGCACCCGACTGTATCTGACGACGAGTCTGGTGATTTCCTGGTTCTTGTGTAAATGTGTGAATTATTTTCACACGTCCATTCATTGCCTGTGATTACTTGAATACTTTCGACAATGATTTGGACCTCGGTATCACCGTAAGAATCGGTTAATCAAGGAAGGTAGTATAAATGAAGTTTTTTCCTCTGCTAATCCAAGTCTTTTTTTCTTCGCTTTACATCCTCCTGTCTGCGGCATGACATAAGAAACACGTATTTTGTTTTTCGTAAGCGTTTCAAAGATCAGTTCGCAAATTTGACTGCTTTTCAGGATGTGCATGACGTGGAACGTTTCCGTCCATGAGATCCGACAGTTGTGATTGACGTCGAACATCTGAATATTGATGCGCGGTGTAGCCGCATTATCGCGTTATATCGTTTTGTGCAACTCAGCCGTGCAAGCAAAGCATTTTTAAGCTTCAATTTTTCAGACGTTCCTTTACATTGTTCAGTAATTTCTCTGCGAGTCCTTTTTCTTTGACGGACTATCTTACAAAACTTCCTATGTTTTAGCGTTACACTTTTCGTTTTTCAATCTCTACAACATTCGGTAGTTCTAGTGTTAAAAAAAATCATTCTATGGTGAGAAGAATTTGTTACACTACGTAACAATGTGTTTGAAATAATATGTCTTATTCGTTTTCACTATATTCAATCTCGAGTTTATCTTCCATTACAATGTGCACTCGACTTCGTGGAGTTTGTTTAAAAAATAGAACTAGGCGGAACATTTTAGTACCTAACACGTGGGTATAATTATGGCATGTGGAGGTACGACGTTGTTGAAAACGACCGGATGGAGCATAATCCTGACTGTACTCTCTTATATGACGGCACTTCACTGTGTTTACAGCGGCCAGTGTCATTTCATTGAAAATGGTGGACAAACCTCTCAAGACCGGTCTACGTAAGTGAATGTTATGTCCAGCCGGGCTCACTGTACCTAGTTTTACACCTCGGATATTTCTATGTAGTGCAAGTGACGTCATATAATGTGGACGATATGTTTCAGCTAGAAATACTACAGATTACGTATATAAGTATGTAAATATATTATTTGAGTACAACTTAGGGCAACTGAACTTAATTTCTACGAACTTAATTCCTACCAATACGACACTTTGACGTTCGTATTATAGGATTTGTTGAAAGGCAAGCGCGACACACAGAGACTTGCTTGCTACGATACACATAATTAATCCCTTGGCGTTCTTGGACGATGAATAGCTAATGATTACTTGGCAATAGAGGATCGAAGATTCCAGACTGGAACTCCGCGTTCAGTACTAATGAGTAATTTATTAAGTCTGTGGGACGAATTATAAAAGACGTATATAATAAACGTATATATATACATATCTGTACCTGTGTGTGTATACATAAGCTGTTGACGTACCTACATCGAAATCTCATTTCACTAAAGAATGTCGATAATCTCAATCCAGCCCGTATCCACCTTGGTGAATACCCCTAAATTCACGGACACCGTTGCGGGAACGGTGTAGAACTTGAGGGAGGGTCACATTGAGCGAATTTTTTCCTTCCTCCACCTCTCCCCTGGCCTTGTCGACGGGCTAAATAAATTTCAGGCTCGGTTTTACGACCGAGTGAAATCGTTTGAATCAGAATAAAAATATGTTGCCGTGGGAGTATATCTTCTACACGAGAAAATATAAGTTATTCGGTCGGTGTTAAGGTTTTTATCACGCACTGAGCGTTACTCGAATTGGACGAATTATCATCGTTCTTAACACGTTTGATGGATAGAACGTAGCATATTCGAATAATTACATTATATCCAATTTTCACGTTATCCGATCAAAAGTAAAAGTTTCTGAAGATGTATACGAAGTGGAACATTTGGCCAGCGCTATGTGACGAGTCCACGTCGAAAGTATAGACACAATCAAAGCTCATGACGAAGGGCCGAGGAAAGCACGCGACAATATTCGACGGCAACTTCTATCTCGAACTAGTCGACAGATTTGCTGAGTAAGCGCGTTCAGAAATAATTCGAAGCTTCACCCTCCCCGTTCAAAATTCGACTGGCAGGGGGAAATCCTGCGGCTTGTCAGGGGCCACGGCATCGCCTGCCAAGTCTCGAGATCTCATTTCGTCTGAGTGCGTCGGTTGTCCTGATCGATAAAAGGGAATACCTGAATATAGGAAGCCGCATACCTCTCTCCGTCTTTTTTTCCTTTTCTCTCGCACTCTCTCGGTCTTTCCCTGTCATATAACTGCAGTGGCGCATCCTTGCAAATGAGTGTACGCCTGTCGTTATTGATTCGATTGACAAGGATGTGCAAAGACTTGCGGGGCTATATTTATACCTTTTTCCAAATTGAAAAATGAATTCTTTGTTCTTTGCTAATTTCAACCTGAAGAGTATGCAGTAACATGTTACAAAGTTCGAAGACAGCATTCACAGTTCTGCATAAGACAACAAGCTTGTTGTACCTAATCGAACTTGTGTATAAATAGCGTTGTAAATTGGATTTTGTGAGGCATGTGTCCTAGCCAAATCCGAAATCGTATACGTACGCACAATATTGCAGTTTTGGTATGCGCAGCCGTAGTTTTGCGCACAGTACATAGTGGAATGTAGGTAAAGGTATCGTGAAATGTTTTATATCTCGGAATCTGGCCGAATTTTCTTTGTTTTTATTTGCCCTGACGTATTGGCGGATGGAGCAATAAAAGTCAATGTCTGATCAGACATACGAGTGCTACCTCGTTCTGCAGTACATATAACAAGAATTTCGTCAGTTCTCTTCTACGAATCTTTTGTTAATCTTTTCCCCGGACCGTGATTTTCGCTAAATTACCCATTTTATATGCAAAAATTTAATATTTACCTAGATCGCTGTTACACGATGTAACAGAGGTCTAAGTTATTTCCGTGTCTACGTGGTCATTCTTTATGGTCCATTTGTCTGGTAAGCTTGGTAAGGGATTTTATTGTAGCAAAGTACTAGTCCAGTGGTTGGCTCGAAATAGGTGCTAGATAACGATAACTGTAATTTGGCAACTACTCTCCGATCGCGGCGTCTTATGCAACAGATAGTTTGTTCCCAATTATACCCCGCTTGTTCCGATTGTGATACCGTAGTACCAGCAAGCATCAATCCGCAAAACCATATTCTAGAACGAAGAACGGTTGAACAATAGCCCCATTAAATGTAGTATATTGTTAAAGTGGCTGTAAACTGCTTGATTGGTATTTTGTATTGTGCTTTTTCGTCTATACGCAGGTTGTTTAAACAAGATTGACCATAACCTTGGGTATGGGTTCTATGTATCAAATGATCGGAAAAAGTTTTACTTTTCCACTTAGAAAGGGTGTCCCACAGAGAAGTCATTTTGAATTTTCCGCCATATTTGCTCGGGTGATTTTAAATAGTTGATACTGCACAGTTGCTACTTGCCTCACGAACGCAGAATGCATAATTAATGTAGAACATTCCCCGTTACGAAAATTAGGAAAATATAGCAGCAACTCGTACCGCAATTGATTCGTCGAGATCGTGCTATATCATGCCATTGGACTTCTTTTATGCGGTTTCGTGGAGTGAAAAACCTGTGCCGATAATCCGCAAACGATTTCAGAGCCGATGAACGAAATTCAATGCGTTATCGGTGGAACAGAGTCTGCAATGATGCGAGAAAATTGAGAAAAAGTTTCGTCGAGAAAAGAAAAGTATGCAAACAGACTCGGGCGTACATTTGCAGGTCATCATATTCCACGTTTAATATCAATGCTTACACTCAAATGTTCGAATGAAAGAATAAAATAAAATTAAAAAAATGATAAAACGTCTATTTTCTGGTTGAACATGATTATAAAAAAAAAAACAGTCGGACGTAGCACGAAAGCGTCCCCAATCTGACGCGATCAAAAGATTAACTTCTGGATTTATTCCCAACGACCGCGTTTTGTCCTAGATCCACTCGGCTGGACTCGTCAGTAGGGTTATGCAGAGTGAATCCTGCCCTAGACGTATCGTAATGCTACGTTAAGCGTGGTTGCTTTCGAACACGTAATTCTGTTCGCTAATTGTATTTGAGAACAATGAGATATTCGTATTAATGAAGAGCCATACTCGGTGTAAAGGAAAATTTCTAATAATAATAAAAATATCGGACATTTCCGTGGATAATTGAATGAATTTATAGCGGGCAGTCGCAATGCTGGTAAGGTAAAAATAAGTCTGCTATTGTTCGAATCGTACAAAATATAGACCAATTAAACGAATTTTCTCTCTTGACTTCTTAATTTCGTAAGTGCGTGCCGAACTGATAAAAGAAGCATCGCGAATAATATCCCGGAGACTAGTTCAAGCGTTCTACATATTTTTCGGTTATTTTACCGCATCACAAGCTACACTCCATTTTCGGAATTTTCAGCCGAATGCCGGCAATGGCCTTACGAGAAGTATTCGTGATTTTCAATTTGTGGTTTTCTGATGCGTAGGTTCACACGTAACATTTAGACAGTAATGTGACGTTTATGCAATGAATGCGCTGCAGAATGGCGGTGGCGAAGTCATGATATCGCCATTATCCGTAGCCTGTGGGCGTTCAATTATCGATTATTAATTAGTAGGCATGCAAAATACTCGGGGTTTAAAATTTTTCGAGTGGTCCTTAATTAACTTTTGATACCGTGCTAGTGGGCTAGTTCCGGTAGTTGGTGGGTGCACTTTGAATATTCATGAAGATTTTACCCTAAACTTCCTGAATATCAGATATTTCCTTCTGGCCTATTGAATAAGTCGATCGAACGAAAATTATGAATATGTACAACAATGTTAGGGTCCGATCGGTCATTTTATACGTGGCATCGTTTGATATGTTTGAATCAACGATTAATGTCCGAGATTATGACATGATCGCTACTTGTTATCGCACTCTGACATCTTCATCGTTAAAAAAATTATTACGTCAACATATAAACCGAAATACACGCCCTAAGCCAGACCTACGTGCCTGAAGTTATACTATGTCTTATGTAACGATGTCATACATACAACGATAGGAGCTTCTATAACGTGCCAAGACTACATACCTTTCCTCGTTTCTGCCTTTATGTCTCGTCTCCAGAGGTAGACACTCTCTCTAGCCCCACAAGCGTTTACGTTTACAGCACTTCCGAAATGCTGTAGACACCTGGAAGTTGGACACAAGTGTAAAATTCGTGTTTCTAAGCATTTGAAAACCGATAGTTAGTAGTCGACGTTATCATTAATTCACTACATCCTTTAAAGGCAAATAGTTTGGCCGGGCCCATTTTTACGCGATTATTACCGTTTGCCTTACTTACCTCAAATCCTTTTTTCTGCCAACCTAAAATCTCGAATACATCAACCGTCATCTTCACTTTTTCGCGATCGCCGTCAACTGGTTCGTGTCGAAGCTGGCGGCGGCGTTAGCGCAAAGATTTGGGCTTTATTAATCCGTTCACGGTTCATTAAGCCCGGTTGTCAGCCGCAGCAGGACTCGGTGGCATTTCGCGCCGATCGATAACCAGCGTAAGCCAGCGTAAGCGCGGACTCCTCTTTCTCTCTCTCTCTCTCTCTCTCTCTCTCTCTCTCTCTCTCTCTCTCTCTCTCTGTCCATATTCCAACAGTCCTTTTTTTCTCTGCCGTAAAAGAATCAATGACCTCCTCCTTCTTCTGCCAAGTTCGTCTCGTTAAAGCCCACGCGCTGAAAGGGCGGAAGGAAAACAAGAAACGGGAACAATGGGCGTGGGTTTATTAAATACCGGGTGTCTTATTATTCGCGCCCACGCTTATTATATCACCTCGACTATGCACTATGCACCTCGCGTTTTCCATACGAACCGAACGCGTGTCCTTAATAAACTTTTATTGCCTTCTACCGTTGCCTCATACACACGAGCGTCCCATGTCGTTTGAATGTCGCGAAGAGGTTTTCCCGCATTAGGGTATTAAAAAAGTTGGCAGGTGTGGTATGTGTAATACGAGTGTTCCGAAATTGCACGAATTAAATTGCGAAAACGTTAAAGCACGCGTACGTGCGTATTTAAATATACGCGAGATAGTGACGTTTACACTAACGACCGCAGGATCCATCGGAGTTGGGAAGTTGCACGATGCACAGACCTCTGTGTCTGTCTCCGTATACGTTCACATTTACGTTTACGTGCTGCACGCGCAATTCGATGTGTCATGCTCGCGCCCGGCCGATGTGTCATGCACGTGTGTTTTGTTGTGGGTCTAAGGTGGAGGCGTTCCTTTTCACGAGGGCCGCCTGCCTTATAAGGATCACGCAAAACGGTTAAATTATTTCGCACGGCGTGCATTTCAGCGTATCGGATACGTTTCGTGGTAGTTGCACTATAAACGCCGTTCATTCGCAATGCTGTAGCCGAAAATTGTTTCGATTATTTGTGTCTATTTATATTCTGTTAAAAAGTAACGTCTGATAAATTTTACTTGAAAATGTTTACTATATAAATTGAGATAATTAGATTGGGTTTGTGACTGGAATCAATTGAGAGACTGAGAGAGGCAGAGAGAGGTCTTCGTGGAAGCGATAATTCACGGCAGTCGCGCTCTTTCGTGGACGCCTTTAACGAGGCCTTAGCCTACTTAAAGATGTCAAGGAAACGATGCAGATCTGCTTAGTAAAATGAATCGAATGGGGCGACTGCCCGATTTGGCGGTACACGTGTGCCTCAGGTGAACAATGCTCGTTCCCGCATTACTTCACGGCCATGAAACTTCCTGCATGCGTGTAAGACTTACGTAAACGTGTCAAACGTTGCACGATTGTGTAAGCGTGTCAAATTCAACTTTAAGCTTGTACCAATTAGTGTATTTATGTTTAATCAAACTCTACATTTTCTCGCTGCTCGTACGTTGCCACGCTTTCATAAACATCTATGTCTTTCCAAATGCATTACAGAGAAGCAAATAACTGATTTTTCACCGTTGTTCATGCTACCTTTTTCATAATAGAAAACTCCTGAATTGTGAAGTTATTTTGATTTTCCTGTACCGGCGAAAACCGGTTACTCGTCGCTTGAAAAATATCTGGAAAGGCAAATATGCGAATCAACGTTCACAATTACGAGAGAATCACGATATCGCTAATTTCGTCTCGTTAGAGTGTGTTAAGTATAAGTAAACGTACCAATCACATCGTACAACATACCTACTAAAGTAAAGATTATCACCGCGCACATGTTACGCTGCTCCAGTTACATGATCTCGTGAGTCGGCATATTTGACCCATTTTATGTCAGTGGCATCAGGCAGTGACTACTTCGTTTCATCATCGATACCGGTCTATGTATAAGGTGTTTTACATCTTCACTCCTTTTTTTTTTTATGTACAATTGCCATCTCTTTGATTGTAACAGCAGTTACGGGCCACCATGTATATACGTACCGATAGATGTACTATTGTTTCACTCAGGCGTGCGATGCTCAGAGTTTCTCTGCCCTCCTCATTTATATTTGTGCAATACAATGATATGTTGCGGTGTGGTTTAATATCGTAAAGTTTATTACGCCTCGCGGTAAAATATCGATACACATGTGCTCGAATGCGCGTTTCTGGCTGCATCCATATTTCAGCGCGGATCGTCGATCGTAAATGGTGGAACCAATCGTATGAACACTCGTAAAAGATTGCGAATAAGAGAGGGCGTGGTTACTTTAATGGGAAATCCTATCAAATCTCGCCACAAAGCATCTTTCATGTCGTTTACTTTGATATTGTCGATAGTTGAATAAGGTTCGTAGATTTTGCGGAAAGTGAGAGAGCGGAGCGTATCTAAGTCCAAGTATAAAATAGGATCTCTTTATATCAGTCATTTCAGTTCTCACGGATGGTCGGTTTTTTTTTGTTTCACTAAAATCTCGAAACGCGCGCGGTACTGTTGCAGTTAAACTGAATGATAAATTTGGGCACGGAAGTAATTTGAAGTAGGAATGCTACTATTTCGGTACTTATTTCCATAACGAGTTTATTTTGTTACGATTGTAATTACTTCGGACGGTGTACGTAAAAGAAGAAATGTCAAAGCAAAAGTGACTATATGTACAGAGGAAAGAAAGGGAAGAGCTCAATTTCCTCACTTTTCCGCACTCGCACGTGCGCATGACCTGCCGCGAATAAGAAAGATTCTCAGATCCGCAAACTTCCTCCCATCCTATTTCGAAGGCTTTTCCCCGTCTCTGTTACTCCCCCCTCCGTAAGTGCGCCGACGATTACATACATAGAACAAGTTCTTGCAGACTGAGCTGGCAGGCGTTTTGTTAAGTCCTTTAAAAATACGTGGAGATCTTGCGCAAGCGAGCGAGACGGCTTGCCATGCCGGCAGGCACTCATTATGCCATTTATGCGAATCACAAACGTCGTCGCGCACCGCGCGTTTCTCATACAAATACAACCTCCGCGAGTATGTAGAAGTGACTTGAACTTTCCTCGTCACACATAAACTTCCTCTCATTTCCTCTCATCTTTCCCTTCCGTCTTCCACTTCCTGTCGCCTACGCCTTTTCCCGTCTACTACTCTTCTTCCCTTTCGCTTATTTCTGCCCCCCCCCCCCCCCCCCCCCCCCCCCCCCCCCCCCCCCCCCCCCCGCCGCCTTTCTTCCTGCACGTTTCTCGCTCCTAGCGATGGGATTAATCCGATGACACAGTTACTCGTATCACTGCGTATCAATTTCCAGACATCGCGTTATAGAATCGAGCAGATATCGAAACGAAAGGAGGTCCTTAACATCGTTCAGACTTTTTTCTTGACATCGTTCAAGTATCTTGTAAATACACTTACCAGGTATCGTGGAGGTATCAAAGATGTTTGATCGGGGAAACTCGGTCAAACAGTGCGCCATGCATATCTGCTACGCAAGTTTGTTGCGATTTGGCTCGCATAACAAACGCACGGAGTTTGTAACGAGACAGAAGGTGTTCATTTCCATGAGATGTTAAAGATGACAAATGGGCAACGAAGAAAACTAGAAATTCAGCGAATTGTAAAATGCCGACAAGGCCCATTACTACTTATTCCACTTCAACGCTCGCTTCCTTTTTGCTCTTCGTTCGTTTACCCGTCGTACAGAGAATTCTTCTCAACGCATACAGTGCGGTGTTTGTCTGAAATCTGAATAAAGGTGGGCGAACACGCCACGGCACCACCTTCCGCAACCTCCGAATAATCCGCTTACCGAGAATTTCACCGTGACTTTCCACGATTATCCGTCTGCGTGGCGAAAACAGTCCGTGTCTACTGCGGAAACTCAGACGGAGAATGTAACCGATACAATGTTGTTTGTACTTGTTTCGCAATGACGCGAATGCATCAAAATGAGTTTTTACCTCGAATAATGGCACGCAGCAGTTGGGATTTCCCGCAACAACTGTATAGTAACGGGAAGTTCCGTGCACTGCGTGCTACGAGTCATTAATTGAATTAAAGTTTATTCGGGTACGTCGCTATATATACTTATAGTCCACTCTGCAATTAAATATGTTCCATGCTACACTGAAACTGAATGTGCATCTATTTTTTTAAGCAATTTTCATTTTTAATGCCAACGGTGAATATTGAAGCACACGTTTGGATACTTAGTGACACCATAATCTAAATTCTGGATATACTATCTAGTCTCACTGCAATCGATTCCAAATGACATGTTTACGTAATCGTACCTGGAAGTTCCAACGTAGAAATAATCGTCTGACATAATACCTTAACGTTAACGTATACGTCCCGTTGTTTCGAGAATAATAGAGGCATGATTATGAGGGAAAGAACTGAGCTCATCGCGAAGCCACTCAATCTAGCTGCCAGATAGTTCTAACATGTTTTCACGGCTGCGATAACGTTAAAGAATATCGAACGTCTGATGGTTTAGAGTGTATTGTGGCTGGATCGACTACCTCTTTCGTACATTGTTCGCCAGCTATAGAAAATTGCATATAAATGGTATGCCGGTATTAAATCGATATTACGCAAACGAATCTATTTTAATCGTAGTTACACGGTCAATGCTTTGCTTGTGATGTTTCACATTATGTACAGAACTGATCTAATAGTAACATTAGATACATTAAATCATGTTTCTTTCGATCTTGCGTCCGTAGAATGATGTTCCATAAGATTAATATCTGATGTCACGGAAAATGTTACAACGCACTTTGAATTAAACATGGTGTCCAAAGAGAATAAACAAAATAATAAACAAAGAGACACGATTATTGTATAGTTTAGTATAATTTCGTGAGTCACTGTGCTGCTAATTAGCATGGTTTAAGAAGATTCGACGTGACGCTGTTTTCACAACATCATAATTTAAAGAGACGCGAACAGCAGGACAGAAAATTCGCTAGCTTAAATGCAATTGTGTAATCACGCGTGTGACGTAACGCACGATGCAACCTTATTCGTGACGCCTGTAACACTAGAGCTACTATGGCATCAAAATGACTTGTTTTGTACTTCGCTACAATGATTCTTCGTGTTTACATCATTTTATATTCTCCGATTTTTCCTGAATTCTATTAAAATATACAGATATCTGTAAAAATGACAGAATATGAGATACCGTGAAGATGTTCTTCTATTGCAGCGACATGTCAAACAAGTCATTCTGACCCCCCGATAGTTCTAGCATTAATCTGAGGCTGCCAACTGTCCCGGATTACGCGAGGCAGTCCCGCATTGGCCATAAACTTTCCGGGATTTAAAATGATGCTAAAATCGGCTCGCAAGATAGTGTGTAGTGTCCCGAATTCGGACGTTCCCGCGTATTCTGACCAATAATCTCAGCATAACAGTACTCCCTCACAACAATCTTGTAGATCCGCAGTACGCAGAATATTGTACATTGTCTTATACAACTATTTTCCGAAAACATAGTTGCTCGATTTTCGAGCGAACGTGCAAGAGTTGAGTACCACTGTTGCATTATGTGAGTTCTTTCTATTCGTTGAGATATTTCCATCTTTATCACTCATTTGATAAGAACGGATGCGCGATATCGTCCCTCTCCTTCTCGCACTCCACTCTTCGCGCCTCTCTTTTTATCTTACCGCATACTCCCCTCTACCTGCCTCCTACCATCTGTCGCTCTTGCTCCCTCCTCTTTTCTCGGAGTATCCCTATCTTCGTCCCCCCTACTCTTTTGCGGCAAAGTGCTTACCGAACCACCGTCTCACCTGTCCTCTTAATTTCTCGCTTAGTACACGGTCGCAATTTTTACGTTCGTGACAAAGGTAACGTGCGCGTGCGGCTGGCGCGAAAGTGGAAGTCGTAAGTACGTAAGATCGTAAGAAGTAGTAAATCGGCCGCGATTGGGAGCGCGCAAAGAACAGGATGGCCACGTATGAAGTGTCCCTACATGTGCGAATGTGAAAACGGCTGCGGTGGGTGTAAAAGTGTTAAGTGCACGCGATGTGAAAGTGTTACGGGATCAAACCAATTCCGCTATTAGTTCTCCTCACGATGTTCACTGACATCCGACCTGTATCACTGTCGACAGCTGTGAGGGAGTGAGGACATATCGAGTCGTTCCTATCGTAGCGCTGTAATTTTTCGATCCGGTGAAAATACTTGCGGCACGAATTTGGAGTGTTTTATACTAGCGTAAAGTAGGTTTGTTCGACGTTAAAGTGGTCGGAAAGTCGTCGTAAGTTGACGACAGCCAACACGTCTATCATATTTATCTCCTATTTATCTATAATGGAAATTCAATTTTTGCCGCGATAACGGTCGCGGAGAAGGTCAATACGTGACTCAAGTGGTAGTCACGCTGCGTTTATTTTCTTCCCGCAGTGTTCCGACCGCCCGTTATCGTGGAAGTATGTAGAAATGCGTTTACGTATTCGCGGGAACACGGTGACGCCAGTGTCGATTGTAATCTTCGTTAACTTCAGCATACGCTTATTGTTATTGACGCATCACAGTACCCAGTTAGCGTTGTCAAATGTTTACTGAAAATCTGCCATCGCATCGTACTCTATATTACTCGCGCAATCATTATTATCGATCATTCTAGTCCGTATTTCGTGAACTTTAGCATATGGAGCATAACGACGTACGACAATACAAGTCGGCCTTGCCGCACATTGAAACGTGCACTCAATATTTATCGCCACACCGTCTATATTATTCGCGCATTCGTTACTATCGATCAATGTTCCTCCGTTCTCGCATTAGATGATTCTGCATTCTTTCGATCCGATTGTGAATTTCGTTCATCGCAATCTCGCACAGCCTTGACGATCGCGCCAGCTGACAGGACAATTTATGACTCTCAAAACGTGTTCTCTACTTCTGTCGAGACAGGGCAATTCCACGAATACGGTTCCGTTAATTGCCGGAACGTTGCGCAAAGATGTCGGCCTGTCTTTTCGGCAAAAATCTAACCAACTTCGTTGCGCTCTCACGCGAAACGTCGAAGCAAAGCGCTCCTTTTGTCTCCTGCCAAACGGCCTCTCGGATGCGTCGGTGTTTATTTGTCGCTACGTGGCGCATTATCGTCGGTCGCGGGACTCACTAATAAAAGAACGCCTTTGTCATTTGCGAGCACGTTGCTATCGTCTTTTATTGCGGGCATTACCTGATCTATCCGTTCGAATTCTGCAAAAAGACACTTTTTTTTGTCGCGAATACCAGGAGGAAGCGGTTACTGTTATAGTTGAGTAGACTTTTTTTTCTGCACGGCGCGAGTGAAGGATAAGAAATATTCGTTTTGTCGGTCGTTCAGTCACTACCGGAAAAAATTGTTTGTTTATTCAACGTTGGAAAAACTAGGAAAAGATAATGTGATGTAACAACTATTTGATAGCGAGAACTTTTCTGTAGAAATTAAATGGACCTGTGCATGAAGTGAACTCGTTGAGATTCACTATGGCTTTTAGTCGTTTACTTGCGGTGGGATTACAAGTAGCGCGGTAAGGTACAAGGGATTATTTTTAAACATTATTAATATGCGATTCGAATAATTCACCAAATAAAAATGTATTTAAATAACGCTCAACTCTCGAACCTCTTGACAAAGGGAAATGGATAGTTGCAATTCATGTTTGGGGCAGAATACTCTGCGTGATAGTTTTCACTTTTGCAGCACAGATTATTATCCCATTGCATACAATACCCTTATAAAATATTTTGTTCTCCGAGCACACGGTCTGACAGATAACAGTGTTCGTCCGTTTACAACCAAAAATCCCGCGTTAGACAGTGTAATTATAGAGTCACTACCGACTGTTCTGCAACAATTAACTGTCATAATAACACATGTGTAAAATTAAATTGTGGGATGCGATTGTTTAGGCTCAAAACAGTCTCGCATTAACAGGTTCAAGAGCGACACAATGTAATCATTGAGACGTTACGGTAGTTAAAACTTTCATCGGCACGCTCGTGCTACCTTAATTACGGATATTAACGCTGGAAAAAGAACGATAAGAACCGCTGCTCGATTGCTATCGCACCAGAAGGCGCGTTTACATACCTTGATCTGGTTTTTCCATTTCAATCGATTTGACTATTACCGGTTCGACGGAGAAACAGGACGGTCGCGGTTGCCGTAAATCGCTTTTCAACGTACATAAGTAAATCAATGTTGCAAAATCGTATTACTGCATTCTTCAAAGAAAAAAACATGAATCAAACATAAAACAATCAGTTCATCAAACAGTTGGTATGCAGAAAATGTCAAAATGAAAACGTCAGTTAATTGAACAAAGCATAAATCATATCTATGCCTGAAATACTTAATTGCGCAATAAATTGCGAGACCCATTTGATAACATAGCATTTTAACGGAAAGTTAAGAATGTCCACGACATGTATCTACAGCGTAGATTTGCTTACTGCTACCGCGGTTGATTATTCTTTTTTTAAAGTTGCGAGACGCGAGAGCAAAGAGTACGGATGATAGGCAAGTAACGAGTTCAAATATTTAACGTTATCTCGCTGAAAGTCAACGACAGAAAATTCGTTCCACGTTCCGAATACAGTTAGCTGTCACTTTTCCGTGACACCGAAAAGCTTCCATTTCCCACACATCCAGCGCGAAGGCGTTTGATTATGACGATATAGCGCGTTTCCGTTCTTTGCGATCGTTCGAGTAGAGAACGATTCTATTTGGCCGACCGTCGACAGGACTTCCTCATTTGTGGAAATGGACGTCGCTGGTGCGGAATATCTGAACTTGTCCCTCAGAATTTACGACCCGCCGAGTTCGCGAGACCCGCTTCATTACCAAACAGATAATCTTACTATTAAGTTTCTGGAGTCGACTGACAAGGAATTCTAGGCAAGTGTTGCCAGCATTCGATTCGATTCTTCTCCAAATGTGTTGTTAAGCACTAAAATCTGGGAGATTTTCACGAGCATCATTATTGCGACAATTAAAATCCACAAGATCTCTGATCCAAGCTCTAAAGACGGTATTTCACACGTGCGCATAGAACAAAGAAGCAAGGAAATCAAAGCGGCTGACAATGAAGCGAATTAAGAGAGAAGCATTGGACGATTAAGAAAGATTCGCCCGATGCTGTGAGTCACCGAAGCCGTTTATCGAAATACATAGTTTCGTAGCGATTACCGAAAGCGCGTGACAACGTGTAGTAGTAGTAGTAGTTGGTCGACAGTGGAGCGTGCGGCGAGCGTAAAAGCCGCCGCGTAATCAGTTTCCTCGGAGGCCTTACCGATCAAATATCGTTCTTCCGTGCAACCGTACGATTCCGTTGGTGCGAGTTGTCGGCGATAACGAAAGGCGCGAACAGCCTTCAATGATTCTCGGACTGATTAGTGCCCTCGCCTGATTAACGCGGGCGGGATTGCGTGCGCGGAGACAGTAAATATTTGCTGAACACACGGCCGAACGATTCGCGGATGCATTAAATGATAGTGATAGTGATGTCGGGGGACGCTTTATACTTCATTCCGGTTATTGCATGTCTCGTTATCGACACACAGCTTTTTGTGCGCGGCCCGGATGCCCGCGGTCGATTGTTCCGATAACCGGCAGCCGATCGATTTCACTTGTTCGCTTTATCGACTCCCATAATTACCGAATCTTGTGACTTCCTATTTGTTTTCGGCGACGTAAGCGTGTTATCTCCACAGCACGTGGTTAGATGCGCAAGTTTGCATACTTTGACGGAAAAGCAACTCTGTTCGTTGCTGTACTATACATAGTGCGCGTCGAAAAATTCATTGTCTTTAAATTTGATGCTTATTGTTCTCATTCTTTTAGCCATCATAATCGGCTATTGTTTCATTTGGGAATTCTTGCTTCTATAAGTTCCAAAACACGTTCAGTGTTAAAATAAGGTTGTGCCAAAATTTAACGTTTTTAGTTCCTACATACTTCTTACGTACGTACCGTTTAGGCAATTATAGTACGTAGGCATTTATATTGATTAAGCCACAGTTTAGCGTATCGTTGCAGCGCGCATATAACGAAGTTATTCGCGGGGTATTTTCACTTTTTTTTTTTGCTGAATCTATTCCGGCATGTATTATGTCGTAAAAGACTCCGGGGCGCGCATAAAAGACATGTTTTTAAATTGCCCCAAATGTCATGCACGATTACGTTTCCAGAGCGTGTGAGCGACGGAGAAAGTGTACGCGGAATAGACGCAAACCACCACAATCTTTGTACAACTCTGTACAGGAATAATGATTTCATCAAACGAGTTCTGTTAATGAAATAATTAAAGACGTCATTCTGTTAAGGAAAGAAGGATCAGTAATTGCAATACCGAGGATAATGCCCGTATCTCGATATCTTTAGAACATCATACCGGTATTTTACCAAAATATATTTGCTCTATATAAATACAAGAAAAATGTTAAAGCAATGTAATGTACTCACTTATAAACATTGGAAACAAAATATAAGACAGTGTATTAAATTTGTGCCTAGCAAACACCGATATTTCGGTATTGAAAAATAGCGCGTGGTGTACCGATATTGTCGCAGTACCTGCCAAGGATACGAATAAGGAATACGCGAAAAAAATACCGAGAAGTCTGTTTAAAGCTCTTGGGACACTGATACTACTGAAAGGGGTTCGGTTGAATTCCGTCTACTTCGCAATAATCTTTTCTTATCGTTGCGTTACGTGGGCGTTGATCCATCGATTCAGTAACTGGGCAACTCCCTTGATTTATGGATTATCCAAAGCAATCGAATCTGAAAATATTCCGGGATAAATTTGAAGGTGTGGAGTTATCGGCTTTCAACTAATGCAAACTTTGAACGTTTACTTTGAACGACTGGCAGAGGCACCTCTTCGATTTCTTCCCTGCTTCTTTCCCGCCGGTTCCAGTACAAGTTTGGCTCCGTAGTTGACTTGATTGCGTTGATTAACGAGACGTTGCTTGTGCTACGCACGAAAGTGTGCAATTGTTCCAAGGCATGCCCGCTCTCTGTAACGATTCGGAAAAGTTCTTGGCAACATTTCGAAAGTTCGAACGCTATGCCCAAGTTTTGGAAGGTGAGGCTTGAAGTTCTGTAAGAGCATTGAGAGCACCTTTATCGCAATTATACGCACGACAAAATTTGATCATCCAACTCTCTGGACAATTGATCAAATTTAACTTTTCGGATTGGCTCACCTCTCTTATTCTCTTCTGTTTCACGTCGTAATCAATTTTTCTGTTTACATGCTTCTTTCTTTGTCCAATTCTCTGTCACATCCTTTTCAAATCTCACTCGTTTCTTCTTGCTACTTGGATAAAATAAATGTTTCTCTTATTGTTAGTTAAAATCGTGGAAAAAGAAGTTAATGGTTTCGCTCGGGAGGATTTTTATAATCATGAATGCGGAACAAAAAGTATAACATTCTCGTTTCAGCTGTGAGCGCGGAAAGTTGAAGTTTCGAAAGCGTTAACGAGGTGTTTGCACTTGTGCAAACATACGGGCATGGCGTTTGACTTTTACAATCGATCCCCATCGAGTTTCGTTCGTAAATCTTGACTGACCACCGTTCGTGTAAAGTGGCCTCTCGGCGAAGATTTATGCGGTTACGGTATGCAATGATATATGAATAATTTAACGACACAAGAGCGTAATGGTATTTGGTTTTATGATAGCATAAAGGGTATACTGCGCTCGTGCGACTATTAATAAGTGTGGGTAGAAATGCAAAAAGGTTAATTGGCCAACAGTATACGTTTATGTTTTTCGAAAATTTGTTCAAACATATCATATTCCTTTAGCAAATATTTCTTATTGTAGTAAAATTTGAAACATTTTATTTGGACCGCACGGTTCTCTAGTATTAAGTTCGCTACCGTTCCAGAATTTCCTATGTACGTTTGAGCATGTAATAGGGAGCGTAGCGTCACGTGGTTCTCTGGTTCCTTATAGATGTCGATGCGTGGTACGTGATAATAAACAGTTATCAAGTGTGATATGCAGCTTATGACAGAGACTTAACGGGATACGAGTTCTGCGATGATAACGACGAGCGTTTCCACGCCGCATTCGCATCATACTGTTCTCCGTCGGACACGTGTCATCGATGCACAAATTGAAGTGTACAACGCGTAATTCTATTTCTTCGCAAAAGGAATGAATGAAATAAAAAATTAAAGAAAAATTAGCAGTCGATACCGTATGTGGAAAACGTGCTCGCATCAAACAGTGATTAATTCGAGAGTGAGATGAACGTGAGAAACGTGACATAACGTGACATAAGTCGTGCTTACATTACGCGTAGAATTGAAAAGTTGCTGATATCAACTTGGTGACTGTCGGGACGTGCGAAATAATATAGAATCGAACGAGAAGTGAGAACGTTTCATCGAGGCAAGCCGTGCCAAAGGATTTCTAATCAGTGGCACCGGTGAAGCGGACACGTCGAGGGCGATCGGTGTAACAGAATCAGTGCTCCACAATGCGGAAATAAGGACGCGTATCCTCCGAAGCGTCGCGTGTCCCGAACAAATCAATTTTGAGGAAAGTGCAGAGCGCGCGAAGTGCGACTCGATTGACGCATCGAGTCGTGAAACGCTTCGAGGTTAGTGTCGCGCCCACAAGGGGACCGAAGACCGAACACGTCCGCGTCGGGAATAAAGTTGATTGAGTGGCGGCGATCAGTCGAAGGTGCCTGATCGCGAGTGGATCGATATCGAGAGCGTGCTCGGGCTCGGGCTCGGGCACGCCAACGTGAGACGGGAAACGGGAAACGGTGAAGCTTTGTACCCGCTCACGTACGTTCGATAACCCTTGATCGATCATTACTGTTTCCCGTGCTGCGAAAGCGCTGCGAGTGACGGGGTGCGAGGACGTAAGTGACATCTCGACGAACTGACCACCGTTCTCATGTGTGCCTCGTACGAACACCGACGGTGTACGTAGCTCCATACGAGGATAAGCCTGCTCGCATTCAGCGATGACACTTAGGAAGGATACGAAGAAGAGCCCGAAGAAAGTGGGTAAAAACGATCAGAAGACTGCGGCCTCCCAGGAAGAAGACTTCCTTGTCGTCCAGCGAGGCAGCGTTCTCGAGAGGCATTCGAAACTCGAGTTAGGTGCGTTTTTCGATGGAGTATGCCGTTATCGATGCAAATTGAGAGTGAAGAGAAAATCGCTGCGGAAGCCAAAGTACTGCTGTAGAAAGGCAAAAGCCCGTGCTCATTGAGGCGGATTGATCGCTTGGGCATTATTATTCGCTGGATCTCGCGGTTCTTGTGCCGCGCTCTTGACGCTCGTCAAGTGAATGACTTAACAGTGCTCATGGTGCTGGCCTATTTTTTTTAGGCGTCATTTCTCGTTCTACGTCAAATTAACTAATCCTGCTTTAATTACTTCTTTATCATTCCTTTACGTGCACAATCTTATTTTCCAGCAATAATCTATGATGACATGTTGCATTCGTAAATAAAGTTCGTAGGTCTAGTAGGTTATCACCATTATTTTGATAGCATCCATCCAATGCAATGAGTACGTTGGTTCGATCGTTTGGGGTTAAAAAATATAATGAAAATGTCAAATTCCTGTACAACGTTCTTGTATGGGTACGTTGTTGTATGACGAACGGTTCAACGAAATGTCGAACGTCTGATCGCCCTATGACCTCTGTAGACAAGCACGTTCTGTAGGAATTTTCCAGCTCTCTCTTGGTCGCGGGTTGAGCATTTTCTGGCATTGTCCTTCCGTAACACGCGGTGCGCTTCCGGCAGAAACTGGCAGGTGCAAGAAGCGGGAATCGAAGGCGTCGAACGCTAGTCGAAAGGGCGAGGTCAGCGAGGTCACAAAGCCGTCCGAGGCGGCGGTGCCGAGTGGAAAGCTCGAAAGACGTGCCTCGCTCCGTCGGAAATTCGGCGCGCTGATAAGAGGGAGCGCGGACTTACCGGCAGCGATAAATCGTGGTCTGCAACCAATCAGGCGAAGTCTCAGCTTCAGCAAGGACTTGAACCGCGTGCACGAGCCTACCAAGAAGCAGCCCTACAGGACATCGAGCGCGCAGTGGTATAACAGTCTTGGATCCTTGGCTGAGGACGAGCACGCTGACGAGATCAGCGCTAATTACGGGGTAACTCCTAACAATGGCAGTATCTGCCTTCATCATGATGATCATGACGACGACGACGATGACGAGGATGAGGATATACAGCAAGATGAACGTCTCTATCCTGGGAGAAGTCCAGTTACGCGGACGCGGAGTCTGGTGGAAAAAAGCAATGTAAGGACCATTTTTGTTGGAAACGTATGTTAAGTATGTACACAATGCTTCTGTCGTGTCAATCGTATGGAGGGATTTACTCGACTTTTCTCATATCCGATTCTCTGGTTGGTTTATCGAAAAACATGTTCAATTGCGATTGGAAGATATTGTATGTAAGTAAGGTGGTTTATACGTAAGTCTTTCGTCTTTTCATCTTGTTAGCTTTATACCGAATTAACTACAAAACTGCTGTTTAAATGCGCGTTCTTAAGTTTGAATAAAGTAGGGTATGCAAGTTTCGCATGAATGGCATACAAAATTTGAATGGGGAAGAATTTTGCAATCGGTATCTTAATTGTGACTCTCCGATTGGAAATATATACATATACGAGTTGGTCGACTCGCTTCCTTTAGCACACGGCGAGCTGGTAGCATTTTGACTTGCTCGTTCATTCGAGCAAAAACGATATCGTTGCAGCCTCAATACCTTTTCAATCTGTATTCTCGCTTTCTATCGGGTCTTTGTCGTACATTTCGTCTCCTCTCCACGAAAACATCTGCGTCACTGCTCTCGGGATCCTGCTGGTCGCTTCGCTTGGGCGTAAAAAATTGGACGTCTCACGGAGATTTTGTTGGTTTTCAGTATCGTTGGGCTTACGCAAAAATGCTTGGATACTCGGCGAATTTCATTTATGCACGTCAAGGTATATTATATTAAAAGTCTCTTTTATTTGTCAGTTTGTTAGGGTGAAATCTTGTAAGCTAATTTTGACCCACTTCCACATATCGGATTCATTTGAAACTTTGCACTCATTCGTAGTTTCGATGACAATATATTATTGCCAAGATTTAAATTCTGGAAGACTTAAGAAAGAGATTAAATAAATTTACAGTAGACATTTGTTTTTGTTAAAAACTAACTTTTATTAAAAGTCGAAACCTTAGAAGAATACTCTCATATGACTAAAAATAAAAGCGTGGGGCGTGAATATTCAAATGTCCTATTGATATAAATATTTATAATGCTCTACGTATATTGGTCGTTAGAGTTTTTGCATTCTGCTGGAGTGTTCTTACAACCGGAGTTTTTTCACTTCATTGCGAGCAGTTTAATTCCTCAATTCAAAGTCTGTCCTGAGATGTAACCAGATTAAGAGTCAAGACAAAATTATACCGTTTAGCAATTAGTTTTTACATATCTTTTAATATTTAACATTTACGCTCCACGCTTTTATTTTTAGTTATATAAATGAGTTCTTCGAAGGTGGTTATTTAGACCAGTAATAACATTATTTTTACCTTTTTAGTACATTTTAATAAAAGTTTGTTGATTTGGAACTTTTTTTAACAGTAAATTATTATTGGTGACCAAAATAAGCACACGTAAAGTAGATTCGAACATTTTTTTCATTATTTTCCAATACTGCATTTATCGATGAAAGGGTCCTCCATATACATATAAACATCCATATTGAAATAATTTTCCCTACGTTATTTTCGTATTTTCTAATTCGTTATCGATCATCACTTTCGTGCGCAATCCTGAACGTCGACTACGGCGTTGAAACCAAAATGTAACCGTAATTGCGGCTTTCGTGCGATGCTCGATACAGTACATATCTCAAAACTTCTACTATTACGGGCTAAGGAGATTTTGATTCTATGACGAACGAGCACACCGCGTGGCGTCACACACTACTAACGATCTGAGGCTTAAATTGAAGCGTTGTCCAGCACTTTCGCGTTCGACGAACAGCGAGAGAGTAATAAGAATACGTAGTTAGGGAAATTACACCGATTGTGGTCCGTTCAGGTAATAAATTTCTAGCGTACCTTTCGTTTGTTCACTAGTCCTTTGTTTTGTACTGATACCTTGAAGTAGCACGGACGAAAGAAGATTCTGAAGAAAGTGCTTTGGATTAATTTCGACGAAGTACTTGTCGCTGGCACGTTATCAGTCGTTACAGTCGATCACACATCAATCATTACGTCTCATAAGCGTACTGTACATACATATCACGCGTGTACTTAATAAGACGTCTGCTTCGTAACTTCTCGACACAAAATGCCTTCGTACGACGCAACTATGCGTACTTAATTTATCGTTATCTTCGCCGCATGTGGCAGACGACGGAGTAACTTTTCTTCCTCAACTTTCTCCGCCTTCAAAGGCCATCGGTTATGCGTGAAACTCGTGTACGAAAAATGGGATGTCTCGCTTCCGTCACGACAATTTCGGAAAGTTCGTGCCCCAACTGCGAACTCGCTTAAACTCGATATTCGAAAAATGACCACCGCCTTATTCCGTACGTCTTCAAACGTCGTACATACGTCTTGGAGAAAAGCATTGGCAAGGAACATGTTCCGACACCTGCCGTACCTCAGCTGTCGGTAGCCGAGCATCGAGATTCTGTTTTTCCGATTATCCCGAGTGCCGAATTCGCGCGCTCTATGCTCTATCTCGCGAGTCGTTACGGAAGTTATGCACTGCGTCATTTTCCTATTATATCCCCGAAAGGGGGGAATTTTCTTGATGACAAGGTGGCCTCTGCGACGCGAATCTCATTAAACTGACTCAAAAAGATTAATGAGATTCTATTTGCGCTCCCTCTTGTCCTGCCACAGTTTTTGCTTGTGCTACCAATGCACCCTCTGTCGCATTCTCTATCGGAATCTCATTACCTGTCACATTCTCTCTCTCTCCCTCTCTCTGTGTTTGTCTCTCTCTTACGTACTCTTCTTTTTGTACATCGAGGCATGTCTCTGAATTTACCGCTTTGACGGGACGAGGACCTATAGAATTCGAAAATGTTGCTGCGTAAGACCGAAACCGGCTTTTGTCTTTTGATATTTCTTATCACAGACATGCATCGGTGTCTCGAGTTGACTGTGGAGCATGTACAATATATACGTTGCAATATCGATTTTTGTATTTTCCACCGTGTGAAACCATATGTATTGCGTTTAAACGAAGCAGCGTCTCCGGATGCGGTATGAAGGACACACATTGCGCTCCAATATTGGATGAGTAGGGTCACAGATGCGCGCATCATAACTAATTTAATGTTGGGGGGAAATTAAACGCGTGGCCTTGGAAAGATATGAAATCGCGAGATGTTTATTAATAAATGTCAACTTCTTTTATAATCAGTTTTTTATGAATACAACGTCTGTGTACCCGTATAGCTCAGCATCTATTTTTCGCACCTATTTTATTATACCCTTTCGACTTATTCGTGTTGGCAGAGAGTCTCGTTTTTCTAGGCGTCCTTCGGCATGAAATACACTGACAATAAGATTGTCAGATTTAGTTAAGATGTTTAGATTATTTTCTCCTTACATAAGAGTCTAGAAAAACAATACACCACATCGTTCGCGAGAGCGAAGGCGACCTTGATGCCTTCGCAAAAACGGGCAATGAGCAAAAACGGTGCGTCTGTCATATTGTTCTCTTGAAACAAAGCAAGTTTCTTCATAACGATCCTCGTCGAAAACGTCAACAAAGAGAGTTAACATGGGTTAGCCTGCCGTGAATCTGGTTCACCATGTGTATGTCGCGCCCTGCATACTAATCGTGAATTATAAGCACTGTGACCATACGACACCGTAGCAGTTCCGCGCAAAATTGGTCAAAGAAGAACTTGTGGTTCATTATTCTAAGAATTGCCCATCGACTCAAAACAGTTTTTTCCGCCACGCGCCAATATGGATCGGAAATTGAGTCGATTAATTGACGCTTTCAACGGGGGAATAATCGCAGCGTGACTTTAATCTGAAGGATGAGCCCTTTGCACTCGCAAAGCCATTATACTCTCGACTATTTATCTCTTCGCTGCATTGGCTAAACGAGAAGCGGAAAAAAAAACTGTGAAACTTTTCATACTGTCTCCTTGTTTTGCCCTCTCTTCCATTCGACGCGTAGATGCAACCGTTGGCCGCGATAAAACTTTTTTCCATCTCCCTCCCGCCCTTGTCCCGTTGTCTGTTCCAGCGTGCGCCATAAATTCCCTAGGAAGCTCGCTTTACCTTTGCACTCTGCAAATTGCGGTCAAGTAAAGACAGTTGTCTCTTCCTGCGCGTAATGAAGTTTCCGTCCTGTTCCGCATCTCTATTCGCCCTTTTCTCACATTATCCCTTCCTCTGCCGAGCCTATGTCCCGCTTGCATAGAACTTTTATCACCCTCTAGTTGTACACCGCGCCGGGTGTATTTTATTAATAAAAACGAACGATGCCTTTTCTTCGCGGCTCTGCGCAATAAAGGCAAGTAGCTGTGTCGCCAGTCAGAATGCGACGATATATTCGATACTGAAATTCTGATCGTCCGATGCTTTGCACTAAAGATTCCACACGTTTTCCGGCACTTCGTACTATGCTTTCGTACGTCGATTTAAAACTGCCTAATTTTCTAAATATATAGTCTTCGGGTTGAAGTAGCAATACTTAAGGTCGATCAAAATTTGTTCAGTATTATTCAATCCGTGTCGAGTAATACCCGGGTGAGTCGGTAACTACCGGTAATTCGAATTTAACTAGGTTAGTCAGGTCATACTCGCTATCGGGTGGCTGTGTGTACTCAAGTACCCATGTATTCAGATTAAGCCACTGTTCATTAATTGGTACGATACGTTGGTGATGTTTCACCAAACATCAAACAGTTTAGGATTATTGGGTACCTGGAATATCTGACGTTCTCTCTCTCTCTCTCTCTCTCTCTCTCTCTCTCTCTCTCTCTCTCTCTCTCTCTCTCTCTCTCTCTCTCTCTCTCTCTCTCTCTCTCTCTCTCTCTCTCTCTCTCTTTTTCTCTGTTCAATCTGATACTCGTGCAAACCATTTCCCAGCAGCCTCTTGCTTCGGTTCAAGTTTTGAACCTGCTCTGACAACCTCGCGAAAACTCGTCGCCTTCGCTCTTCAAAAGGCTCTTGTTCGTAGGCGGAAATTTGCCAAGGAATGGTCCAAGGCGATGTCCGTTGGAGTTCGTTCCGGGTGCCAAGAAGTTTGGATGTTCGTGATTAAGCTTCTGATTTGAGCAATGGGTTGGCAAGGACGCTTCTGTTCATGCCTTCACAATTTTTACCTGCGAACTTTTCCAGCCCTTCATGTCGTTGTTCATAGACAGTTTTCGATTTGTTTGCCAACGTTAATTTAGACCAAATAATTTTGGCAGCTAAAAGTCTGGTCAAACGTTACTTACATTGTACGATTGGTATAAGTGTATTGTATTCGTTATACTACTTGTCAATTTTTGCATTAGTTACGCAAGAATTTTCGGGATCAACTTACATATTAAAATTACACCGGCAGATTCTAAATTAAAAGTTAACCGAAATGTTTGGGTAGTTACCGCACACTGCTCTTCCTCGCAACGAAACATTTCGATTTATCCCGACCAATAGCGCTCGAAGCCTCGACAGGATTAAAAAGGATTAACGAGAGTCTTAATTTTTCTACCTAAAAGTGATTCTCCTCTTCGTTACTCCTGGCTTCTATTACCGGAACCCCTCACAGATCTTAATCTCGGCGTTAACGGTGTCAAGAGTAATAGGAAGGAAGAGTATTTTTCGCGTTGGTAAAATTTTTCATCGACAACGACCTTTTCACCCTTGCCCAACACTTTATTCTCATTTCTTCGCCCGTCAAACTTTCCTCTCGTTGACTCGAGCGAATTTTTCGGAAATATACGCCGAAAGTTTTTCGGCGTATGTGATTCCAGTCGCGCGCACTCAGCGCAACCAGCTGCTTTATATTTTGCGCGTGGTTTTCTTGGCACGCGATTAGGTGAGCCACGCGACTGGTACGCAACAGGGATTTATGATGAAACCTCTGCTTTTTGCAGGTTACCGGATCCAGACGGAGGGTGAACACACTCTCGAAGCAAACGTACGGACGACACAGCGATCATTATGACTCGTCGTTAGGTGAGTTGTCCAGCGCTAGCGATTGTGGAAATTAGTTACGATATTGTGTTTATTGATATTACCGATTTCACCTGAGTACTTGGCCACTTGAGTATTCGAGCACCTGAGGCCGTCCTGCGATATCGATCGTGATTCGAGTAGATTGGGTAGGGCCAGATTAGGGTGGCTTCACATACTGTGTATATTCGTCGCGTATCAGTTGCGCGTCAGTCCGGTCCGCTCAGTGTTGACATTGTCTAACATATTTCCTCAAGGTCTCATTTACACTGGTCCCTCGCTTAAAGACGATTGTTCGTTTCACATAGTATTCACTTTACACGGTTAAGATCGCATTGTACAATATGAGTCTTCCTAGGTTTTAAACGTAGAATTTATTAGTTTTATATTTTGTGGTTGGTAAACTATGCCTAATAGGGGAGAAATGTTAAAACTAATGTTGTGGGAGTACATCAGAGCTATCCGTATATGTCAAAATTTCTTGCCCGTCTCCTTTAAAAAAGAAAAACACATTGATGAACTTGAAATTTGGTTAAAAAAGAGTATTATTTTATAAGAGAAGTTTTTCAATTGTTATATTTGTACCTTCGCATCCTGTGACTTTGTTCCGGAGCATTTTTTCATACATCCATAAACAACAGAGGCATTTTAGGGGCTAACGTTAGGTGACTCACTCTGCAGGTATATCTTAATTTTCCTGTTTTTTTTTGGGGGGGGGGGGGGGGGGGGGTCTGCGAAGCTGACTAACAGACTCTTTTCGTGATGTTACAGCAGCCCCATAGAGAGGGGATCTTTTGAATCTTTGTAAAGCGTATTAGGGTCATTTTTCTGAAGTCTGAAGAAAGCGAAGTTCGTTCAAAAACGTATTAACTTACAATCCTGAAATTGATACGGGGTCAAGGATAACAAGGAACGTGTTACGCTCGTAAATCTTTTGGCTTCTGGCGAGTTCCCTTAATGAGGCATAAGCCAAAACCCGCTGACGGATTTAATTTTTCTGAACCGTGGCTCATGCCTTCTTTCCACTCTTACTTTCCTTTACTGCCGCCTTTTTAGATTAGCTCTCTTTGCTTTACATTAGTTAATGTCGTATCGCGTTTCAGCGAAAAGTGTTAAATTTTGAAATTGTAAATGAAAAATTAAAAGAACTGTTTAAAATTTATCTTATTTAATTATACTTTTTCTTATCTTTTGTTAATGCGCCCACTCTCCTTACCGTAGTAGGGTAGTACATCTCATTCGCCCGGGTACTTAAAGGTGGTTGGTAGTTCCGTGCGTTAGAGAACTAAATTTTGTATCCTTATCTATTAAATCTAATCCTATACATATTACCCCTTTTTTTAATTGGTTAAATTAGTTCATCGATTATTGCACATTGTAATCCTTTTATGCAAGATAGAAAATGGGGCAACTACTAAAGGAGAGTTATAGCGACTGATAGCATCCTGTATATGCACTTTCAATTTTTTAATTTTCTCAACGTTGTTTGCAGATCTGAGCAATCCACCATGCGAGGCCAGCAGTTTACCGGCTTTGGCGCACAATTCAATTGGTGAGGATGTGACCAACACACTGTAAGTGTCACAATTTGTTATTTCAATAGATAATATACATAATATTTCATGTATTCGTACTCTATACTGAACATTAAGCGTACTGCCACTTTAAACCATTCACTGTTGTTCGTTAGAATAATTTTCAGAAGAATTTGATTCCATCATCGGTAGCATTAATTATATTATTGTATTGATCGTACACTCGTGGCGACAGAAAATTAATTCACTCAGCTGCGTTATCTGTACTGCATTCGCGAGATTGATCTTGATAAACGTTAACGACGTCAAGTGCCACGAAGCAAATTATTTGTATTATTTTTAAAAACAGGTTTGACGTCGATGCGGGACACTCTGTTACTGTTTTTCAGAGAGATTTAATTAAGCCGGATAGCACGTTAACATTGAGTAAGCGGTAATTCTCATCCGCCTGATCCGTGTTACTTAACTGAACAATCGTTGTAAACCAAGCTGTAATTATTTATTTCTTAACATCCTATGGGCATTACTTTTTTTTTGCAAAGAAGAACAAAAGGCGACACACTGTTCGCCCTAGATTGGATACTCGTTCGGCAGGCGCCGTGTCGGAGGTATAATAAATTACTGTGGAGAGAGAAAGAAGAGAAAGCACGGTATTGGTGTGGTTGGAGTAGTGCAGTAAAGATGGAAGGGGTCGATAGAGTGTGTTGGTCAAGTATGTAATACTTTCGTGCTGCAATAAATATCAAATATATTTTCTAAGCAGCCGATATGTGTTTATACCAATTTTATCGTCAATAATATTAGAATGTTGTTTGGGTAACTTTTGTGTCGTTGATTAGACCACTATTTCGACGATTAGAACTAGTTCGACAGAGGTAAAGAAACTATTGGATTCAGCACCTTGAAAATATCCGAAATCCGTTCAAACATCCTCCGTTACGAAACGAAAGCACTCTTTTCTGAATCGGCGTTATCGCAGATAAATATTAAATCGAAACAATTCAAATAATGGCCGATTCTGCACGCGAGGCACTCACATTCCACTGCAACGGGGGGTTAAATCAGTCGGTCGTGGGTCACGAAAGAACAGGCGATGCTCGGTTGCGAAATTGATGGCTCCTGCAAGACTATACGTAGAACGATCGGTTTCCGGTGCTTCACCGCAGATGCATGTGCATCGTAGCCGCTCGACACACGTCGAAGCAGGAATTACGACGTCGCCCCTTCTAGTGGCGCAAAAATAAGTTCCCAGCTTCCATTCTCGTTGCCCGGTTCCAGCCTGCTGGGAATGAAATGTCGACTGAGGACAGTGTCGTGGGGATAAAAACGTGTTAGAAAATATATATATATACATACTTACGGCTGAAGCTTTCGGGCTTGAAAGTGGTACAGGATCTACCATTTTTTTTTTTTTCGGAACGATCGAAGTGACTCAGCGGATAATCGATAGCTTTCACTGCAATTAAATTTTGGTGTTTTAAAAAGGATATGTATATATAAGTTTCAGAGTTTTCTAGAATACCGTATTTAGTTACTAAATTTAGTGTGTTAAACGCAATACGATCATTGATTCCAATTCCGATGTTTAAAAGATAAAGTGCATTTTCATTCAATCGACAATATCTACAACCATAATGGAATTTTTTCATAAACTAATTGGTATTGTGCTAGAGTAAAAATACTTAAAAGCATCTCATTTTTAACGCTGCCTTTAATTTTGATTTCAATTCTTAATTCAATTTCTCTTTGCATTGAGAACGTAACGATCAAAGCAACATTAGCATTTCAATGGGTCGTTCTATATCGTTCCGCCTGAAATGATATTACTGCCGTGCATAGAATGTCATCTTCCATTTCTCAGCCAATCAATTCCCAGAGCTTGATCTCATATCTTTTTGCACGTTGCACAGGTTTAACTCCTAATGGAACCGTCGAAGTAGATATGTCGGAGATTGCGATGGCAGCAGTCTCAAATTTGCAGATACAACGGCACGTCAAAATGAGAATCTAACGGGATTACATGACAACATTAAATTCGTCACTTTCGCAACGTGCGCGCGAATAATTAATTTGCCATTGCCTTTTGCCGTTAGGCCCGTCCGATTTTAGTCGCTGACTTCCCATCCCTCTTGTCTCCTAGCACGCGTGAAAACTTTCGCAATTTTATCGCGTATTCCGCGAGAAGCGGCGGAAATGATATCTCAAGAGCCAAGCGGTGCCAACGACAACGGCTTAAACGAGGTTCTAGTCGCATTCGCCCGTACGACACAGAGCGAGCTCCATTCGGTCAGGGATTATACACGATTACGCCGAACACTTAAACCGGACATACACGCATACCTGCACAACGAGGCCGTATAAAATGGGATGAGGTGAAAAAGTTCCGCTGGAAGTTTTAATGATCCTGTCTCTGCGGGAAAGCTTGCATGCCCGGCGAGAGAACAGGACTTCTCACACCTTCCCGCCAGTCGAGGCATTCAACTTTGCACTATACGCCGAGTCAGCGACGTTACATTAGCGAGAGTGCAATTCCGAACGATAACTCTAATTGCACGGCGAAAATATGAAGCCGTTAATTGAATAGTTTTTGAAACTGACAACTCTTAAGATAGAATGATAATACGTGTACGCCGCGTAATTCACGATGTCGGTGATGAGTCGTGTCATTTCAAGCTGCGCCTAGGCTACGTTCGGCTAGATACCTCACACATGTACGATGTACCACGGCTTAGCGCATGGTTCCGCGAAAGTAACGAACGATCTGCAATCGATCGGCCGAACAATTGAGAAACAAAGATAAAACTTGGGACGGCTGGGACCACTCTCAGCGAGCGTCTTCTATTCCTGGGAATGCTAGGATGTGTGACCACTGACCGTCGATGCAACACTAGAAATACTCGTACATGCACGTCGAATAATGCTCCTCTCTCAGCATCGCGACGCGACGGCGCTCCTCTATGTCGATTGTCAATATCCCGCGACCTTTGACGAGAATCGCGGCTCGGACGTTATATTCGCCGATTGTTTTCTCTCCGCTTCTCGCTCGAACGAATCACGGCCGGTGGATATGAAACCACGAGAATGATCACTTGAGTGAAAGAGGCTTCCGTTTCTGACTCCATCCAATCTGCATTGTAAGTGTACACGCGCACTCTTCTCCGCCGCGTCTCGCGGGCCTGTGACGATTCTAAAGCGGCCGGCCGACCTTACGTGCTCCCGATGGAATATGGAATAAAGACGAAGCAGGCGCGCGGCACGTTTTAATTTTACTTCGCACTTCTCCCGCCGATAATAATCCTCTCGACCGGCGCGTAAGGATTTACGCTTCCGTGCGCGTTCCCTGACACGTTTCTTTCTTCCGAGGCTGTCAACTTTTTAACAATCCGCTGCGAGACAACCCCCCTCCTACGTTCATTGGAAAGAATACACTGTACTGTACGTACTATCAAACCTTGCACTGCGCTGGTCTGGGGTAACGTGATACTTGGCCGTTCATGTAACTGAAACCATTATTGCAATCGGTAGAACAGAAATAATGCATTTATATCGTACTTATTTTTAAAAATCATATTTTGTAAAGAACATTGATAAAACGTTTTCAAACGCGGTCGAATATAGCAAGTGAATAAAGGAGTATTCGATGAAGACTACTAATCTGGTGCAATTGGTTAATGAGAGGATATATTTACGCGGACACTTTTCAGCCCGGAAAACAATAGGATATTTCATTGTGTTATGGGGCGATTTTAGGCACAATTTTGAATCCGGGAAGTATATTGCTAATGCGGGACTATGTTGCCTAATCTGGGACGGTTGACAGTCTTACTTTTTCACCCCAGTTCTTTTCTGTGTAAAGTTTGCCAGTGTGCTTGTGTGCACCAACGAACGAGCGAGACAGCGGAAGGACGATTTCGATTCATTCCTTCGTCCGTTCACCTTTCACTCCACTTTTTATCATTCTATCTCATTGTTTCTCCCTGCCTGTCTGCTTCGTTCGGTTCTCTGAGCAGTATTTTTTCATCACCAACCATCCCATATTTTTTTACTTTCAGGGTGGGTGTATTCCCACTTGCACTTTTCTCAATGGTTTTTGTCATCGAAGGAACGCGAAGGCTTCGACGAAAGCTTACCTGACAACAAGACACGAGACCGCAACCTTTTGCGAATGAAATGCTATCTAGAACACGCAAAAACCTTTCCTTAATCTTCGTTTTTCCACGTCGAACCTTACACTACATAACATTTACGTTTAAAGATGTATCATTTTTCGATCTTTCTTCTCCTTTGTTTGATTAATAGTCGAGTCGCATACTGACGTTTACGTGGAAAAATATAGTTACGAAATCACAGTTACGTGGGCAGTATAGCCACGCTGTTACTTATAGAAACATTCTCGTTAAAAATCAATTATGCGTAACAATACAATTGTAATTTTCAATGAAACGCAAAACTAGCTGTTGCATAACAAGTAAGTTGTTATTTAGGTATACCAGAAGCACAGTGTCTTAAGTTGGAAACGCAATAAACTGTGCAATTTTAGCATCGATCGACATATTGTTTCGTCGAGTTGCTGTGAACTAATTTTCTAACAAAGTTTACAGAACGCGTTAGTAGAGCATGTTTAAGTGAAAAAATTCTCTCCCACGCCTCGAAGCGGAAAGTGCTCCGGAAGAAACTAAATTTCCTGTTATATACTTCTCTATCCTCCACGTCTGCCCTCCAATCACGTTATAGGTTATTTGCAGCAACTTAGTAGTCCTCGGTATTCTGATCCCGATCAAGAATACTGGTCGCCTATTTTCAGCTCAAATACTTCGTAGAGAGTCCAGAAACGTAGTACACGTTTTGCCGAAGTACTAAAATAATTGACTAAATAATCGTTAACACATTCGCAATATGAGTGTTGGGATATTTATAGTGATGAAAGTGTGCCCTCGGTCAGAAGGAAGGCGGAAACAATAAAGGTGCTTTGATAATAATCAGTTGGATGAAAGGTTGGCCGGGAAACAGTTGATATTGTTCGTGCGACTCGAATGAACTTAACTATTCGATATGGGATGTCGTGACTACTCCGTAACGGATCGGGAATTGGGGTAGCGGTTTCCATGGAAATTCGGAAAAAACTTTTTCCGCACTGGACGATATCCTGAGCTTGTGAAATCTTACTGTTCCGGACACAAAGTGTCCCTTTAATTATTCTACATCGGGGTATATTGTGTACAATATACAATATTTAGGCAGTTCACAGTTGTATAATATCCTATCGTCCTAAGGAATGAACAATATTTTTCTTGTTTCAGATATGGAGGGCGGCAACAAGTCAGGAACGGGTGGGGAAACTTAAGGACCAGTGCTCGAAACTTGTCCGTTCTTCATTTGGGAAACATCCGGCAGTGTTCGGTGAGTTTTTGTTCAATTACTTGCACTTATTGAATGGTATTGCGTTAGCAACGGAACAATAAATAGCTCTTTCCCCAACAATCGTCATGTTTGTCTGTCAAAGGTGTTCAATACAATATGAAAGGGAGGAAGCAAAAGTAAATCTCATACTTGTTTAATTTAAGGTTTAATAATCAATTCTGTCGTTTGACAGGCTACTGCGCTATTTGCTTATATAGTCATTAAGAAGTGTACCAATGGGAAGTAATAAATCGTAGCAGGTGGTATGTATCACAGTAGGATTATGAGGCTAGCAATAATTTATCGTAAATATGTTTAGCACCATGGACCCTTGACAAACGTTCATAAACGACGCACAGATATCGAACATCCGGATAATCCTTGAATGAAGCATTTGCAACAAAGCAAATGTTCTCTCTATAAACATGGTCCCATGCACCTGGACTTAACTTTTACGATGTAACCGTATTCATCATATTCATGTATTCTGCCACTACAAATGTACACGTATTTAAGCTTTAGCTGTATGAACTTAATAGCTGTTCAACAGAATAATGCTGCTTTCCATGAGCTTTCTGTTCGATTAAAGAGACAGTTTGTCACTGTATGTCTGACACACTAATTACGAGCCTACGATGTCTGGTTCTTTTGATCCTGTACGGTTCCAGATAAGACAACGCTTGGTAACTTCCCACACGTTAGGTCTGACAAATGAGCAATATGAAGGACATCGGAAAAGCGAGAGAGAGAGAGAGAGAAAGTGGAATGGGCAGAAAATGATCCCCCATGTAACGTGTGTCCTCGTTGAGAATTTTAATACCTCAGATAACCTCCTTCTTGCCAGTCGAGTAGTTGAAAGCTTCCTTTGCCGTGCCGCAGCCAAGTTTCGCTAGGGTAATAAAGAGGGAATAAAGGGGAGTTCGTTCTTCGTTGACGTCCGTGTCCTCCGCGAGGTAGACAGAGCCGCCGTACTACTGCAAGTGACTGTGAGCTAGCTTTTGAAAAGTAAGCCAAAGAAATGTCCTATCGATGTCCGGCCCATTATGAAGTGATCTGGGATAGTTACTGATATTATTATTCCGTTAGTTGTCGAGGGACGTAAGATCTTTGTGACCAACAATGTTGCCGCACAGTATACAGGAAGCGGGAAGTGTCATTATTACGAAAGATTCGTGTCTCGGAATGACACGGCCGCTATGAAATGTTAGCCCAGTGAAAAATGGAGTAGATAGGAACGGAGTGGCGCACGAACAGTGATAAAATATCATTACAGTTCGAAGCGTGTCTCAATTCCGTGGCAACGTGCTGAAGCAATAAGGCAGGACTATTAGCGATCGAGCGAACGTCGGCGTCGGTTATAACTACTGGTTACGTGTTCGACCTGAATGCGAACTCTACTCGATACGCAATTGCGCAGTTGTATGATTTTCTCCATTAACGGACTGCAATGTTTGTCGGACGCCCGCTTCATATACATTTTTCTATTCCATTTAATCGGTTTTACGATCAGTTTTCATGCCAACAAATTCATGGCTGGTTCGCCCGGCAAAAATGAACGGCAAATTATTACACGATATTGCGTTAGAATTCGATACCGTCCGGTGCTCCGACGAATATTATTAAATGAATACCGAGTCGCGAAGCGGGGCTAATATTATACACGATGCTCCGAATACCAGGTATCTACTGTACGCCTGCGTGGCATTCATACAGAGCATGCTTGTACATGTTACATATCCTGCGTACACAGAAAACCATAATGATTTAATCGAACTGTGATGGCTAAATCATTAGAACGCTAAAGAAAATAACGATGATATTATACTATCTGCCAGTAGCGATCTCAGAAGAGACAAGAGGCAAGAGCACTATTATACAAATTTTTATCTTTATCGAAAAAATTAATTGCTTGCATACGGTTCATCGCCGGTGTCACAAAAAGTTGTGCCCATGCATGTGTGAAAATGAGTATTATAACGCGTTCATTCAATTCCGCGAAGGGGACGAAGAACGTGGCGAGCGAGATTCTGCACGTATAGCCTCGTGTTTTCAGCTGAGGTGGGAAGACGGGCATGGAGACAGTTTAAGTGGAGAAGGTGCGAGCGAACAAAGGCGAGGGCCGAGATGGTGAAGGTTGGGACGCAATCGAAAGTGGACGGTTCGCGCGGAAAGGGGCCCGAGAGGGAGGTTGTAGCTTATTTCCTACGTACATCCGCCTTATTTCCCGTTTGATTTCTCCGAGTTTTCCGGAAATGGAGGCTTCGAATGGGAATACTGCCGGGAGGCTTTGTCGCTTCTATCGCTCAATGTGTTCACATACGACCGTGTATATGTTTTAGGGAGACGTATATATACCGTTGCGTTAGAAGCTTCCACACAGTAATTGCGTACGTTAACTATTGAACATATGTATATATATACCAACTTTACTAACGAAACCGTTAACAGAGATGTTAATTGCTGCGTGCGTTTTCTAACGCACGCTGATCCGCCCTAAACGTGACCATACTTCATCATTTATAAATATTCTTATACATTTGATGAACGCTGTTAACGAATGTATACATTTGTGCGGAATGTGTACATTTATTATTAATAGTGAATATTCATACGAGATGTATGTTTCAGCCTGGCTTGTTATAGCTGTCTTGAAACTCTGCGCAGATACTTTGTTGGTCCTTACTCGTGTATAATCGATATGACTTTCGCTTCGTTGCACTTCTTCGGGTTTTTTTTTTCTTTTTTATATGCATTATCTTTGTACTCTGTTTTTTCCCTTTTTTTGCCCATTTTCCCGTTCAATCTGCCTGTGTTCGATTGTTTTGCTGTCTTCGGATCTTTGTGCTTCGGTTTGTCGTTTTCTATTTCCGGCCCATTTCACGGCAGTCAGCCATAATATGTACGTCCTATTTCTTATTTTGTCTTCAGAGCGTTTCAATTTATTCTGAAGCTATTCGTGAAATTTTGAAGACCGTTAAGCTGCGTACATGTATTGTGCAAGCGTGACAGATAACTTTGTAATGCTAAGAGTATTGTGCTAAAAGAGAATTTAATTTTTAATTTTTGGGTGCGCTCTTGCTTGTACGACATCTAGACACTTTTTAAAATAATACCTGCTTCCTTGTACCACTTGCGGCAGCTAATTGTAAGGTTAAAATTGAAAGATATCCCGAGAAGTTCGTTAATTAAGGCGCTGTAACGTATCCTCTTTCGTCGGACTTGTATGCTCACTGCAAATCATGTTTCGTTTTCCGAATGAATATTTGCAACGAACTCGGCCAAGCACGACGTAGTGTATGCATGGTTGGTGTTGAACGCACTTTCAGAACTGTACGATAGAAACGTCGTGTACGTTTCAATTACTTATTCGTAATGCGAGCTGGTGAAGTTTAGCTTCAAAAAGACGTTATGGCCGTCGAGTCGATCTTTTACATGGCAAAATCCACGGCAGTTCAGGGCGTATTAATCATATATTCGTAATGCAATATTTCAATTCAGGCACATTATTTCCCGTAAATTGTATCAAATTGTAACAAATATGTGGTTACACATAGGTAGGAGATGTAGTGGCCTCAGAACATGACTGAAATAGTTCTGTCGATTATCTGTTTCCATTAATAGTAAATGGGAAAATCTATGCAATTATTGAATTACTACAACACATCGTTGTCAACTTCTTAGGATACTTGTATCAATGCAGAGAGAACCATGAAATCATGAGTATTCTTGTGCACCGGAAGATGAACCTCAAACGAAGTACGGCGATAATATTATTAGATTCTAAGATAGAACACGGTATGAAGAGAAGGATAATATTAATTGAAGAGCTAATTATATTGAGGTTGTTACGGCTTTCCTGGCAAGTCTCATATTACGATAACGAGCTTTCGCCATCCATGTATATTAAGTGCCAATATTACAGAGTAAATCGCTGTAAATTACTAGTCGAAATGGAGGTGAGAATATTCATTTAAAATTAAAAAATGTTCGAAATAAACGTTCCGCGATTTGGTCAGAGCTATCCGACAAACGTACAACTCTACTCTACTACAACGTCTGTCCCACTGCATGCGACGCGTTTAGCTGTTCAGTGGACTCGAAACTAGAGGAAATTTCGATAATCAAAAGGCATGTTATGCATGAGCGACAGACTATGTCGAATAGAATCGGCAATGAAGTAAGTGTTGAGCGGTGTTATCAGTTGCTTTCTGACGGTCGATCGTGTTCTTAGCGGTTCCCGCACGCTCTCTATGTTTCGTGCATCGTCGTCGTGCCGCAGGCGCGGCCTATCGCGAGTGCGCCGAGCGCGTTGAATGTTGAAAGGAAGGGGTCGACGCCGGCGCTCACGCACCCTCTCGACGAGCATCCCCGGTGTAACTCGGAATCTCTCGATGGCGCGCTCGGCAGCAGGAGAGGGTAGCGCAGGGGGTGGCGGACCGAACGAACGCGGCGCACCGCTTCACTTTTCCCTTCAGTACGACGCGCGACTAAACGCCGGCAGGACCGACGCCGCCCTCGCCCCCGTGTTAATTGAGATATGCGACGCTGCTGAGGAGGCATGAGATGACGACCACGGCCACGACGACCACGACAACGACGTCAACATAATTCGCACGTCCCGTCCGTCTGCGAGCAAGAGGAATTCCTATTTCAATCGGCGGATCGAGAGGATTGGAATGAGCTTGAGAGCGAAAGTGCGGCCAACATTTAGCGCCCATTGTTAGTCTTCGATAGGAAGGAGAGACGAAGGGATGATGAGAGATCGAGAGGAGTAAGAGTGATGGTTTGAAGAGTTCCGGCGGAAATTGTTGCGGTGGAAGCGAGCTGCGCGGGGTGCTGCCCGTCGAGTCTCCGAAGCAGGAAAGGACGGACGCTTCGCGGAGAAAAGGCGGGAAGAAGGATTAAGAAGGGGGAAAGTTCGTTGATAGTCGACGCTCCGTGCCGAGGGTGCGGATGACGCGCAGAAGAGTCAGGAGAAGATGAGACTCGCGCGATCGTAGACCGGCACGTTTCGCATGCCAATATTAAGCCCCTTCAAATACGCCGACAGGAAGGACTCAGAGTGTGACCGACAGAAATTGTTGCCGGCTCCCAACTATGATCCCATCGATGACGATGAGAGGTAAATGCTATAATGTTCATACTCTCTCTCGCTCGTTCCTACGGAACCGAACGAGTGTGATTCGTGAGCTTTGGTCATCAGAAATCGAGTCTCAATGTAAAGATGTGACGTGCGTCACGTACTATTTATTTTTATTTCCTTATCTTCTTTGCGGTCAGTCAACTGGTAAGTAAGGAGACAGTTGACTTAATAGTACGATCTCATGGAAGTCCAGAAAATTGAGACAGTAGTTGCGGAAGATTGTAATAATGTCAATGATGCGGACTTTATCTTTAATGAATATTTGACGGATTGTTGCCAGAGGAAAGATCCGAGGTATCAGGGTAAGAGTTAAAGAAGACATGCGGTTTTACGTGAGCGGTATACAAATAAGTCGATTTGTAAGTCATTACTTCATCGACACGTTACATTCTGGTCTATAAATCAGCGACTCATTATTCTAAATTCGCCAGGCACTGTTGTGTAAATGGAACCGCTGCACTTCAAGCCTACACTGTGGCGAATGTCATTAAAACTCTGTTACCCAGGAGTCACCGCAGAATCGCGGAATTGCACACGATTCATCTGAATCTCAAGCTGAGTTTAAGTTTATTTCCACCGTGCAAACAGACTGGCCGCAGCACCGTTTCAAGTGAACGTGTTTGATCCGAATTTCTTAAACGCAGAAAATCGCTAACGAGCGCCAACCGTCAGGCTTTGAGACAAACTTAAGTTTCGGAACTTATGTTCGCCTGTTAATATATCACTTCATTGATGCAACTCACCCGTAAACTTCGCTCTGCCTGTTTATCCCAATCCAATGTGAATACAATTTGGATGACGCTTTGGCAAGGATCATTGACTCCGGTGCGGGCGCCGCGGCGGTTTAGTCGAGACGTTGTGGAAACTGTGTAGTTAGAAAAAAATCGCGTTCAAATTATGGCAGCTTCTTAGCCTTTGACTACGTCATTGTTTCTCAGAACTTCGTTGTTACCGATGTCTCTCGTCTTAAGATATTGTTGATCCGTCCACAAAGCGCTCCGAGTGCTCTCATCCTCATTTCCAAGTTTAGTTAAAACAATGGATTATACACATCTGTCTGAGCTTGTGAAGATCCCTGGTAAAGGAGGCGGGTGCATAGGAACGGCATTAACGAGACTTACGACTAGTAAGAAACACACGTTTCATTTGTCAGACATAAAAGATGTAATCTTTCATGCGAGAAGTCTGCCTCCCTTCTTACCGTCATTTTCGTTAACATTATTGTTGAAATGTAATCCCTAAGGACAGATAAACGAACGTTTTCTTCTTACGCATACTAATAAGCTTACACAGTCTCTACGGCTAGCGTAGAATATACAAAATATATCTTTCATCGCTTAAGAAATCGTCAAAGACGTAATCTATTGCACGACCACTCCATGATAGCTTTCACAATCGTCATATTTAGCATCATTCTTCGGCAGTTGTTTCTGCAGTCGATAGACGAGATTTTCCGTCATACATCGTAGGTCGATACCTTCTTACATTCTTGCGAGCACACACTCCCCACGATTCGATTCGTGCTTCAACTCATAACCTAAACGCACGCGACACGCGTTATACACATGCAATGCAAAAAAACGTCTGCAAAATGGCTAGATAGAATGGTACCGACCGTCGCGGAGGCAAGGCAAGGCTGATTCGATGAATATCTTGTGCAAAAACGCGAACGGCTTTGCGACAGAACACGTATCGACGGCGCGGCTCTAGTAGAGCTAGAAAATAAGAAAAGTCTCGTGCATAAGTCAGCAGTTACCGCGGGTGAAACAACGTCGCCCGGATCGAATACGCTATTGACCGTCGTGCTCTTTCCCTGCGAGTAGTGCGAGTCAGCGGTACGACATTATGGCTCACGCGATCGATTAACTAAAGGGGTATTCGATATCTCAAATACGACAGGGTACGGCTTGGCAAACGTTCGTGTTCGCTCGCGTCGGACTACCGGTTTCGAAATGATTTAAAGGCTCAGTCTAGTGCAATGCGCAAGAGAAATAGTGCGTTTGTCGGACTTTTTTTTTCCGGTTAAAAAACGAAAAATTTCCGGACATATGTTAAAACATAAATCGAAAATGAACAAGAAACACATAACACTAGATGGTTGTATACCATTTGTGGGTGCCTTCGTATACGAGGTGTTGAGTGAAAATACACGATAATCGTACAGTCGCTACAGGAATACAGGATATGAAGGACAAAGACGATCGCCTGTCACGTTCCGGACACTTCCCTCGAATTTCTATTTCCATTTTCGTATACCGCAAAGCGGTCTGGGATAGCCGACCAAACCAATTTCCCGAAGCTATTGCTGGCAACTGAATTTATTTTTATCAGGTCCCACCGGACGGTTGCGCAGTTTGACGAGTACACCTAAAGTATTAGCACACCGAGATTTATCGTATATACGCGTGTATCGCTGAAAACTTCAGCAAGTTTCGATTCCGGCACGCCATCGGATAGAGAAACATTTTACTTACATGCATGTATCATAATGTACTACTTTCAGTAACTCGAACGCCGAAAATTCTGCTACGTCATGTGCCGGTCAAATTGATAAGTGTGGAATTACTTGTTAATTTTTAAGAAATTAGACGAAGTGTATGGGATTTAATAATCTGAGGACTCTTAGGTATGTAACACATAGTCGAGGCGACAAAGATAGCCGCCAACTATTAATAACAAACGAGATAATGTAATAGATGTGCGAAGAGTGTTGCTTGAACGATATTGTTGTGTCGGTCGACAAGCCAAAGTTGCCCATTCCAATTCTTGCGCCTGCACTCAATCGTAGCACATTACCACGCTTATACACGTAACATTGCATATGTGTACAAGAGAGAATGTAGATTTACACATACTCGACCACTCGATATTCCCGCCGTCGTGTCCACATAATTGCAGTCGAGTAGTCTCGGCATTCGGCCAACACGTGACCGTCGACGGTATTTATGCGCTTTGCACGGAATTCTTCCGTGCCACACGGAAAACAGTTTCCTACTGGATGAGCTTAAACATGGCCGCGTTTCATGAAAGTACGTAATGTAACTTTGTAGGACGAAAATGAGCCTATGCTAACTTCGCGTCTCCCGCGAATATTTTTTTTGCTTGCGAACATTTTTACGATGTGATAAAATTAGCCTCTGCTTTCAAAAAGGTAGGCAATTTTGTGGTATTAGCACATGATTTTATCCATGTCTACGCTTTTTTTATTTCAATTACGTGTGTCCGTTTTTACTGAATATAGTGAATTTATTTCTGTTGTGGGTCTTCTTCAATTACTTATAACTTCTCACCGAATGAATTAATATTTATGTTTAACATTCGCACTGACAGTTATATTTAACTCGGGGGCAATTTCTAGATTAGAAATATATATCGCTAAATACACAGAAAAGTGAATCCGAAGCGGATTGACGTGAATTCTCGTCAACCATTTGTAGCGCTTCTGCGGGGTTAATTAAAGAATAACAATCAGTCACATATTCGATTTTCTGCGCTTCAGGATAATAACACAACTTAACGGTACTGTATCAATTTGATCAACTACAACATTAATCAAATTATTGTTAATTGTCACGAGTTTGGTATTATAATTTTATATTTAAATGAAACGTAAATGCTGAAAATGATAAAACGGTAAAATTAATTTACATCAAATAATCTTCTGACGGCTGAAATCAAGCGCGCGAAGTTTCTTCCATTGATTAAAAGTACACGAAAAAGTAGCTACAATATGCCGCGATATTCATTTATGGAAAACGAGAAGTGCATATTTTTGTGGAATAATGTACTGTACGACATTAACGGTTACTCGAGCGGTATCTAAAGTACATCTAATTGTTACGCTGTGACGAAAGAAAAGCATAAGCTTATGGAATGATAACTTTGCGAGAGAGTCCAACGGAACGCAACAATTTCTGTTAAAAACTTCATTTTCGCCACGCATACGCGTACCAAATGGAAAAGGGGATCAGAGAAGCTCCACAGCAGAATACTCCCGTGGTTTTACTAAAACAATTTCTCACCTGCAGTTGTTTGCTAAAGAATTTCAGCCGATCGTTCAGTGATGATTTAGTTCGCACGTGATATCGATATTGGAGCGTGAAAGTAGCCAGACACGTGTCGCGTATAGACATTATTGATTCGTGCCCATCTTCCGTTGCAAGACATCGTCCACTTCAATAAATAGCAGATCGTTTGTCGCATGTGTGTGAATAAATGCGACACTTGGTGGAGCAATACATAAACGCTTATTGAATATTGCATAGAAAACTTACGCATTGCATTGTTTCGTGAAATTTTAATTAAAATTGCCGCACAGCGCTTGTTGACAATATCGGAAAGTGGATTGCGCGGCAGGTAACGAAAATGTTTTACGTAAATCGTCGAGATATCGACGTTTATCTCTTCTTTCTCCGCAAGGAAAGTAGGTGAAAGGAATTTCGTCGGGTTCGGAGCCGCCTCGGCGAACTCGTAATCCTTCCCTCATTGCATCAGAGCAATCCTTTTCTCCGAGAGGACAAGACCAATTCCTGCTTGCCTACGCTTTATCCGAGACAATGCGATATTCGAAAATCAGTTGCCAGTCCGATATGTTTAGCTCGTGAGGTAATCGAATGGTTTGTCGTGCCGGTTAACTTCCTCAATGAAGAAGACAATTTGATTGAAGAACTCGGAAATAATACCAGTAATGAGAAAGGTACTTTAGTTACAATAAAACGTATAAATTGCTGCTATGGATAATCTTAATTCAGACGTTTATGTGGCGACAGTTTCACGGATCTCTTGATAGCGACGTTTTGTAAAAATGTTTTGTTAACGACATTGTCTTTATTTCGATAAAGCCATCGTGGCAGAATTTTTAATGTCATGAATCGCTTGTTCAGAACAAGCAATATCCACTTATCTACTCTGGTAGCGCTCTCTTCTCAGTCTGTTGTGTACCTTGCCGCTTTATTATTGCGATGGACAGTGTGGCGTGCTTCTTTACCAAAAAGCAAGAAAGACATTTTAATATCAAAACGGTACATGGAAGCAGCATTTGGAGGAATTTCCTATTTTGTTTTCGCATTATTCCGGGGATACAACTTCACGTGAGTTGTTTCTGGTCGACTCTAAATTTTAAATTTAATCTTGTCTCGGTTGAGAGATGAATGCAAATGCATAATTCAATACCTTTTAAAAGCGATATTGATATTTTGAAGGTAAATAGCCACAAGACGATTGATTGATTTGTGTCAATAACGCGCAATGTTGAATCGATTGGTTGTTACACGTTCCGTTACGATGAAAGTTCTCTCTTCTTTTGAAAGTATCTTGTTTGAAAAGATACATTGTTATCTTGTCAGAAAAGATACTTTGATAGCGAGACCGGAGCGGGTCCTAAAAATCTTTCCGCAAATCGTCGTACACCTTCTTTTTCTCGCTGTCTGCTATCACGCCGAGGGGAATAATCAATTCCTAACCCCGGCTCTCTCATCCTGAAATCAATTTCGGGCCAAGCCCCGTCGCGGGATACGGGTCTCATTTTGCTTTTCTCCGTGTAACTAACTTTCCCCGTGGATTCTGTTTGTCAGGGAGCGACTGCTCAGAGCCGTCGCACAAACATGAAGCTAAAGGGTCGAAGGAAAGGGTCATAACGTCGTTAGAACAAAAGGGGAATTCGTGAAAATATTTTCTTTGTCGATCGTTCGCGCGTGTAAACAAAGACCGAGACTCCAATTATAGTTGTCATCGATACGAATTTCTATCCTGTAACATTGTCTTTAAATCACTAGACAATAACGTCTATTGCAGTATTCGTTAATCAATGTACATGTACTTTCATCTACTAGTCGGTTTTAAGAGTTTTGACCATTGACATATCAATTTTTCTTCTCAAATTGCCATCGCATAGTTGATTCAGACCGTACGGAGATTAAAGGGTTTTACCGTGTGCCGATGAGCGTATGAGCATTATCAAGTGTCACATGGAGAGGAAATGAACGATTATCTGAAAATTCATTAAATTACATTAGCGCCGCACGTATGGTATAGCGACCACAGCGAAACATGCGCAACTATTTTGATCATTGATGTGGTTCGCGTGGGTTATTAGTACAATTGCAGTAAATTGCCCGCCTGCTACAGTATCTCGATTAACGTGCGTGTGAATGCGTGGAATTGGTTTGGGTATGTCGAAAAAATTAATCCTGACACAGATTGTTCGTATACAAATAATACCGTGCCGATGACGTTTCCATGTCCACTAGATGTGGGGCTTGTGCGTTCCTTTCCATGCACCAGATATGCACTAAATATGTATGTATGCATGTATGAATAGATGCGTGACGCATTGATTCCACTGATAGGCCGGTGTCAAACGTTACGTACACGTTACCACGGATAATGACGTCTGACCTATAACCTGGTATCGACGTACTATAAAATTGGAGTATTTTCAAATCAAACCCGTCGAAATCACATGGAGTGTGGCCAGGCCTGACTGAAGCCGGACTAGTCCTTCTGGATATTTCCTGACCTCCAGACGGCCCAATCCGCCTCTGATCGATAGCGGACGTGTTAAGGAAATGGCACGTCAAACCTGTCATTTTTCTGATACCGGCACAATCCTGAGATCGAATACTTTTAACAAACACAATGCCGTGTTGCGGGCTGGAACAGGGCGCACGCTAAAATATTACCGGCCACGACGGGATTTTACGTCGACAATAAAAAGTTAATTGCCAAATCTTCCCTCCCTGCGGAATGGAACTTTTCGTACGAGTTGGAATTAGGTTTGGGAGGAGAGATGATCGATGAGACCGACTGACTCACCTTGGATCCCTCCTAGCCGCACGAGGTGGCTTGAACGCTCCCGGTATAATCGATGAAAACATGTGGCGCTCCGAGCTTTCAGTCAGCGCGCACGAGGAATGCGGAAAAATCAAACGAACCGTAGAGGCCATTTCTTCCCCGTGTCACGAGAATTTCATCACCATTTTTTTTCCACTGTACTTAAATACAGTTTTAACATTTAGTCAAATGCTTCTGTTTTCGTATTCCGCGCGCATGTTTCCTTGAGTTTCGCATTGTGTTTTAGGGTACAAGTCCCAGTGGATCCGGTTTTCGCCGAAATTTCGTATGGCCTGTCTGTTTGTCCTATTCGACGTTCTCAGAAACGCGCTGCTTACCCCCATAATCAATCAACGTTTTCATACGCTTCATCCGTTTGTTCAAGCTCAATTTCCATATCTAATGTGTAAATATCTCTCGCAGTTCCGTTGGCATACCTTCATCTCGACCCGAAAGTACGTTTAAACTGATGCTTGTACGCATATTTGACTAAAACAAAAAAAAAAAAAAAACAGAAAAAGTGTTGCTATAACGACATTGAATTAAATCGTTCACTTAAGCCGCCATCTCACCCGACATATAACGCGGACAACACGACAAAGTCTATCCGGCATCGAAACTGATACATTTATTTGCGGCGCTCACCGAGGGAATTCTTCGCGCTCGCCATATTAATCCTGTCACCGTCCCATTGAGGCGCGCTTCGTAATAGTCGTAATGATCGGTGGTGTTGTGTGGAGCGGTACACGAGTAAATGGAAAGAGGATGCAAGCGTGGAGATTTATCCTCTTCTGTCGCATCACTTGGAGGAGCGAGCGCGGAGCATCTCAACGCTCCGTTGTAATCGATCAACGTCTGCCAACATCCCTTAATGGTCGCTAAGAGCATACGTAAGATACGCAGAGATTCGTTTCTGTCCATGGATATTCAATGGAGGATAGGCGCGAAAGGGTCCCTTTCTCTCTCTCTCTCTCTCTCTCTCTCTCTCTCTCTCTCTCTCTCTCTCTCTCTCTCTCGATCGGTTTTGTGGCGATTTGTAAACACAGCGTTGTGTTAAGCGTTTTCCGTTTTCCCTTACTTCCTTCTCACGTCCGCCGAGAATTTTAGATAACGGTAACGTTGTTTCTTGTTCTCGAAACAATCAATCACTCTCGACGTACAGGGACAGTTGCGATTAGTTGCTTTTAATTAAGACATTTTAGAACTTTGCTCTGCCGAAGTATTAGTCGACGCTTTACAAGTGTTTCGTGATTCCTTGTTTGTCATTAGAAGTAGGATGTAGAAAGTCGGGCAGTTCGGTGAACGAATTGGAGATGACCTTGAATGCGTTTGAAAAGGTTACGTGTAAACAAATGTCCTGCATTTAGCTTTCGGGGCTCTCTCAACCAATTATCCAAGATTACCCCAAAATGCCTATTCTTGATGGAAGAACTTGGCAAACAGTCGCATGCGGCTTAGAACATTTTGATCAGTTCGACTTTTGCACCGCTTATATGCAGCTTGCATCTCCCAAGGTCAATATACCTATATTATACATACTATATTGACCTTTCATAAAAGAGTAAAATACATATATAGTGTCACCATAAAGTAGCATAGGACAGCGAAAAGGTGAATGAATCCTGGCGCCTCGCTTTTGTTAACGGTTGCACAGCTTGCATGTACATGTGCATATGGGGCTTGAATCCGATTTACGGCTGAAAAGGACAACTCATTCTTTTTCCTAATACTCTATGGCGTGCCAAAGGATTGCCTACTCTCTGGCGGAAAAACGTGGCTCACTTTCTTCAAGCCTTCTCCTCCTCTTCCTTTCTCCCCCGAACTCAAACCCCTGCCTACCCTACCAACCTACCAACCAACAGTCCAACGTAACCCTCGCTTTTCTCCGTCTAATCGATCGGTCACGTGGCCCGCTAATGGCGTGAAAGAGCAAAACGAAGGCCACGTCAGGCGGCCTGACAGAAATGGGTTGCATCGAGTCTTTGAGGGTAGCCAAAAAGAAAATTCCGTTTTGGGTCTCCGTTAAAAGTCAAATCCCATAATCGTTCGTATAAACACGAACGACGAGTGTAGACACTCAGGGTGTCCCAGAGTTTTCCGTGCATTCCTTCGTAGTATGTTCTACGAGCAGAAATACGTGAAAATGTCATATAATCCGAGGTGTCTGGTGGTAAAAAAGTTACGGCAACAGCGAGAATTTTGTAGTGCAGAGATAGCGACGTTCTTAATAGGTCTTGTTACGTTTATGTTGAACATTGCATGCCGTAAATTATGCAACATTTATATGTGTACCATTGAAAAATCTCAGGCTGTGCCACACAAAGAATTTCCAAAAAAAATGTAGCCTCCAATGCGCTTGAGTAGGCGATATTTACCGCAGTTACATTTGAATAGTTCGTGAATTCTGCTCGGGCATTTGGGAGGCAAGTATGCAAACTGATATTCCAGGGATTCTTGCGCCTACTGAATCGAAATACCGCGCGATGTAATATCTGACGTCATGATTCAAATAGCTGCCAGTTCATCCGTAATCCGCTGGCTCGACAGTGGAAGCTGAAATTCCAGCCTAGCATTTTATTATTGGCCAGGGTCGTTTCGGTCAATCAACGGCGTATCGCTCAAAACTTTTGACAGGGGTCTGTCTTGCGTCAAGCGCCGCATGAATCGTACACGAATCTCATTCTGTATCTGAACGTACGAGTATTGATAAATACTTGAGATGATTTTTGGTGAAGAAATAGATTCAATGAATGTTTTTTGTGGTTGACCTCTTACGTCATCGTATACATAATATTGCATCTCATTACTCAATGCAGTAGTTGACAATACTGCGATTTTCGTCTCAACAGAGAACTCACGTTTTGACTAATGGAAGAGTGAGATATTTGGAGGGTACTTTTTGTTTCCGCTGCGAGATTTCTGGTATATCGGTTTATCGCTTGTTGCCGTCCGAACGATCACGAACGTTGAACTATCTCACGATAGTACAAAAATACAGCGCCAGCTTCATTGTGTTTTCCCACGTAATCGGAATGCATGCGATTAAGTCACATTATACATCTTATTTAGGAATTACTTATATGTCCATTGTGAAGACATTTTCCTGATTCCGTCTGTTGTGTGTTGTGTCCTTTTCTTGTCAATGCCCTCTCTGGTTTTATGTGGAACCTGATTTTCTATAGCCTTTTAAGAATCTGCTGCTACTCAGCTCGTCCCCTCTCTTCTTCGATCTTCAATTAAATCCCAATTAGATAGCTCGTCTACGAAGAACAGATCCTGATGGTAAACCTCACCACCGAATCGTACTCTCTGACCTGTATTCAAGCACATGCTCGATTAATTAGTCTTCCGACGTCCTTTCATTCGCTTCTGTTCCCTCCCGCCATTCTCATCCCCTTTCTTCGGCGTTTTCAATCGTTCCCTATTGTGTTTAAGACGCTCCTGATAAAACAGCGTGGGTACTAACCTCCGTAGGAGCCACCGAAAAGCTTTCCCACCTTCGGCGTCTCTTACGTTAACAAAGATCAATTATATGCCCGATCTACGCTGATTTACGTCACTGAAAACAAAGAAAGGGACATTTGTTATGCGCAAATGGTAATATGCTTAGTGTAATTTGACAATAGTTCTCGAAATGCCATGAACGTGCAAATGTACGCGGACACTCATTTTTTCCTGGATCTTTTGCACATAGAAATTCGAAAGGAACTGTACACACGCCATCTTAAACATACCCCGTCTCATCCGTTCACACCTCACTCAGGAAACGACACTGTCAGGGAAAAAAATTGACCGACCGAATAGTTAATTTCTTCACAGTGACTTCGCTGCGAAACATTGAGCTCGATCGAGGAACAGCATTATTAGCAGGGTTGTTCCGCGCACCGTTCACCTTTAAAGTATTCGCCGTGGAAAATTGCTATTCTCCGGGGGAGATTTCTTACCTTAGACTTGAGAGTCGAGAGAAATAGCTGATTTCTCAGTTGGACACTCGCTTTCCTGCCTCAGCTTCGTTCTGGCCGCACGTTGCGCGCAAGCGAAGTAGGATGTGTTCCACTGCTGGCACCGTACGTTACACGTTGCAATGTGTCGCGCCCACTTAAGACCGTCATACTCTTAATCCTTTACAGTGAGTTATCCGAGCATGCACCGCGTCGTCCTGTTTTTCGTCGAGCAATAGGTATTAGCCGAGACAGATGGAGTGCGATTAAAGTCGTAAGTAGTGTCATGAAGCGTGCAACCTGCTTATCTCGCACATGCTCTAAAATATATTCCTGAAAACGTAGAGGCAACGTTGAGAGGGGATAATAACGAATGCTTACCTTGTGTAGAGGAATCAAGATTTGTAGATTTCATGAATAAGATTCTTTTGACAAAGGAAAGTGCGGAAATTATTGAATTAAAAATGTATTTTGCGACTACATCCAGTTACCTGTTGTACTTTAATTGGATTCTTATTTCGCTTTGGTAAATAACTTATATCGCACGCAGCATTGCCCACGTCTAATACTACAAAACCTACAAGTAATTTTCTTGTAAGAACGTATTTTTGAACAGAGCCCTTATACTTTTGTTACTTTCCACAAGTGTACAAAACATAATTAAAATCCGCAATACACGTTATGCCACACAGTCACCTTGCCACAGGTAAAGTTTGGTATTGAAATATGAATATTCCGTAGTTACATTCGTACTTTTGTATTGCAACTAAAAATGGTAGTCTTAGAAAGGAGACTCGATTTTCTGGACGCAACGCTTCACGCTCCATCTCGTTAAACTTTTCGCAGGAATACCTCATAGTGCCTCATACTGATTACTACGATGCGTTGATTATATAGATAACGCGCCCGACCTTAATTCATCGCCGACAAGTGATAACGGACTGCGTCCACCAACGTGGACACCAGGACGCGAAGATTCAAGCTGAGAATAAAGGCGCAAAGCAACGAAGGCAGGGTACTTTCCGGAGTACTCGTTAATTCGAGAATCCGTGCTGGTAGCACGCCTGTGGCTGTGCCCAATTGTTGAATAGGCTCGGCGCTAAGGAGACCCAAATGATTAATCCGGATACTAGCCTTCGTCGAAACATCGATCGATCACACGGTGTACAACAATAAACCCTTTCTGCGGACGTACTTAAAGGAGCCTGGAATCAGCCTTGGCCCAATTCCCCGAGGGGTTTCACGTGCTCTGTTCTCTCTCTCTCTCTCTCTCTCTCTCTCTCTCACTCCCCCTCTTCATTGATATCCCACGAAAAGTCGCCCGTTTTCCGCAAAGAATAGACGCACCCCGCACATTTATTGCCTACCCACCCAACCGGCGGCTTCAATAGAGCTACGTCGACGCTAGTACTGGTTACCTGGACGACCGTTTACAATTACACACGTCAAATATATGGATATAGGTAAAAAGTCTGATATACATGAAATCTAAATGGCAACAGGAATGTCTAAGGCAAAGACAGTGATTCTCTGATACGGAAGAAAACCGACAAGGCGTCGCATGTGAAACAGCGGTTTATCTCTGTCGTATTTTGCTGTTGCGGCTGATGCCGCCGTTTCGAGCAACGTCGAACATCTCGTCGGCGTCGAGATTGCGTCCCAGACATGACGCTCGAGTTTGCACGACGATACGCGGCCTCTCGTCGAAATTCAAATGACGGCTTTAAGTGTCTTTAAGCGATTGGGTCTGAATCGTGGACGCGATTTAAAGAGAGAGGGAGGGAGAGAGAGGAAGAAACGTATCTGAACGCTAATCCAGCGCCTCGTCGTTTGCGTTATATCGGGCGATGGCAGCTGACGCCACCGCCCTTACAGATCATCTTAAACGCTTCGCAGCAGGCGTAATTGAATCTAAATAGCGCTGCATTAGCAGCCAACTCTCTTGGAGAAGTTTCAAACGGATGCCGCGCCGGTTCGCTGACGTTCGACGAACTTACCTTTTGCAAACCCAGCGGAGCGTTGTAGTTTAATGAAGACGAGAGGAAGAATTGCGATCAAACGATTGCTCATGAGAATTCCCTCGCCATCGTGGAACTTTCTCATCTCAGCCGATTCAGATGATAGTGCAATCCGAAAAATGGATGAGTGAGACTAAGAAGAAGTAATGCAAACCGTAGACGGTGTCGTAGCGACATCTGGCGACAACGACTGAACGATTATTTTCTGTACAAAATTCGACATCTGACGTATCAGATTTGCAAGGATATTGATGCGCGTCGGCGAGCTCGAGAAATACCTTTATGTACCGTTACAATCTGTTCGCTTAATATACACGATCTATACACCCCGGCGAACCTTGAGGGAAGTTTATGTACTGCTCGAGGAAAATTCGTGATCGTATTAAGCTAATATTACGACGTTGCTGCACGAAATCGAATTTTGTATCACGCCACGACTGGGAAACTTTAACTAACGCACACGTGAACGTTTGAACTGGCTGGAAATCAGTTAGTCGCCGAAACAGATCGAAATTGTATGGGTCAAGGAGCGTACCGAGGATTCCGCCATCTGCACTGGTAGGAAGCCTCGAATGTAACTTCAAGACCGGAAACGTTGAAAAATCCAGTGTGGATCTGAAAAATTCGAAACGAAGCGACTCATTTCCTTCCGCACAAGCGTCATGCAAACGACTTTGTATTAAGAAAAAACACAATCAGCCTAATCTTCGGACGCTGCCAACGAATAAAAATAGAATTCCCTTAAGACGTAGAGGAGAAGCGCAATAATAGAGAGAGACCAACCGTTGAGAAGCAGCGCAGACAACAACCTTTCAGAGACAACAATACTTTACTCGAATATCCTGAATTTAACGAATCCGTCGGATAGTTCAAAGCGAATCGCGCGCCCAATGCGTCGCAGGTATTTTCGCGTTTCGAAGTACCGCAGGCCACAAAGCAGTGGAAAGAATTGTGAGAAGCCGAGTCGCCCAGAGCTCTCGTTCGATCAAAGAAAGGCACCGTGAACGGCACCGCGCGTCGAGCAATTAGCTCCTCCTCCCCATACCCATCGTCTAGAGTCTAGAGCGCGTCGATAACAGAAGACACTCTCTACATCTACACAGTCTACAATAATCCTGTTCGGGAAGACAAAGCGGCGCGAGAGCGACGTCGTAGCAGGAAACAGGAGAGTGGAAGTTCGGCGGGACCAGGACGGGCCCGCAGCCTCTAAGGGCACCCTGCGCAGTCTCGTTCGCAGATTGAGCATCGGCGGCGGCGCTTTCGGACGTCGCGGAGACGACTGCCGAGGAGACAACGACGTTGGGCAGCAGCCGGTATTGGGGGTGGGTAGCACCACGGTGTCCGCATCCGGGGCCCCGTCGGGCCGCGGGACCCTCAGCCGACGCTCGAGCCGTGATCTGAGCCCTTCAAAGTCGTCGGCGGGCCAAGATGTGTCTAGCCACGGGGGCGAGGGCGGGGGCGGGGGCGCGGGTGGTGCCGGTGCCGGCGGGCCTGCTGCTGCAGGCGGCGGACAGGACTGGAGACGGCTAGTGGGCAGCATCAGGCGCAAGGTTCGCCGCAGGACGGCACAGAGCAGCGCCAGCATAGCGGAGGCATTGCAGGAGACCAACCGCAACCAAGATGACTTTCTCAAGGCGACTATGAGGATCTTTCTGGTGGTGTCGCCGCCGATGGGACGTGTGCAGGTAAATCCGCGCTCGAGCGTCTGCCTTCAGAGTTAATCTGTCTAGATGGCAACGGGTAAAGGTATGCAGTAGGCGAGTAATTCTGCCGAAACACCAAATGTCGCTGGTTTTCGCTCGTAACTTGGTATTCATTTAGAGAAACGGAAGTGTCAAAATACCGCCATGACAGTTTGTGTTTACTGGCCACTTTGACGGCTTTTCATTTCATTTTCACTTGACGAATGAAAAATATCTGGGGGCGGAATGGTTCCGTTCTTAATTGCACATTGGCCCACTGTGGCAAGCCCATTATCAAAATGTACTGTTTCTCATTAACGCCGAGTTATTTACCACTAACGCTCCCGTTCTCCTGCTGAAGTCAGCCCTATCGGTATCTCTTAACCCATTTGCATCATTTGGCGGAATAATCCGCGAGCCGCGACTGTCTGCTATCACCAAGCGCGGAATAGTCCGCGAGCCGCGACTGTCTGCTATCACCGAGCGCGGAATAATCCGCGAGCCTACGACTGCTTTTGTTAGCAGTTTTAATAAACTCGGTGATACGGGTCAGTCGTCAGTTGAACGTCGCTGATGTTTGAACGTGGCAGCGTAAACAGACCGATGATGCAAATGGGTTAATGATACTTGCACTTTGTTTTGTTTTAGGGTGAAACAGACCCACTATATAATCGTGCCAAGCCGCAGATCAAAAGCGTAGCCATTAACAAAATTTGTTGCAGTTCACTAACACAGGATGTTTCGACTTGTTTAAAGATCCCTATCAGCTAACAAGTTCTTCTTGTATAACTTGTATTATTTCTTCTTCGCGCATCGTTATCTTCATATATACATCCGTTTCAAATGCCTATCTAATGAAAATAGTCGTACAGCCACACACATATATCGGTGATATCAAAACGTACTTTGCCTAACCTGCTGTTCTCATATTTATTCATGAACTAAACTGGAACGTTTGTACCATCACTGCAGCGAATCAAACGTATTCACATATATTACAAACATTTCATATTCATCGGCCAGTAACTACGTCCGTGCAGGTACAGAACACGGCTTGTTGGATACAAATTATCTAAGCACGATACATATGCGCGTGAGAATCTGGCATTGTTATTACTATCGTTATTTCGTGAATCGGTGAAACAAACGTTTTCGAATGAAGTGTAAGTTTGAACGTGAAAGGGAATTTGTCGATTATTGTTAAATGTTACAATCGACCTAACAGCCCGAACAGAGCTGCATGAGAAACGGGATGTCTTTTGTCCTAGCTCTCGCGACAACAAAGACCATTGTCATCGGCATGCTCCATTATGACCGCATATCGAAATTCGCCTCCTTCTGACGAGAATTTGTCTTTCTAATATTGCACGTCGAGTTGTGAGTACTGATCCGTGCACATCATTTGATGAGGATTATTTTGAACGGAAATTAGATACATGGCATTTAATTAGTACAATATCACGCTTCCCAGAAACGTGTGTACTTATTGGGGTATTCATAATATATATTTCTTCTTCTTTGTACGGCTATTAGTGTTTTATCTTCATGACAGAATATTCATGTCGAAACGATGTTTGTAACGAACAATTCAAGTTAGAAGGAGCCATCGGTAATGAACCGACCTGACGCAAACATCGCGTTACATGTAAAGCAGACACATCAGAGTGGTTCGTGATTGTTTGAAACATAATACTTTGCTAATGATGCGCGTACAATGTTTTGCATAAAAGAATTTGTAGTCTCTTTTCATGTCTTTGGCAAAAAGTCTTTTGTCTCCACTTGACAGCACGACAGAAACGAACGTCGATAGGAGGGTACCCTTTTACGTCGTTTCGTGAGAAATAAATGAATCGGCTAAAAGCAAAGAACGCTCTAATGTACGTCGCAAAGAGACATCTCTAATTTAATTGAATATCATATCTTATTGGATTAAATATTTCTGTGCTCTCCTTGCCCCTTCAATTCTCGTTCGAGCGGTGCACTTATCGATCACATTCGAAGATTCGACGGAAACGGGGATGAGGACGTAATTCAAGAAATGTTGAATAACGTTCGATTTTTGCACACGTTTGGCGTATCGATTTAAAACAAAAAGCCTAGAAAATATCGCGTGCCGGCGAACTTTCCGTTTAGGGTTTTTTCATCATCAACGTGTTTTCTCGACATTGACGTATATACATGCAGAATAGAAAATTTGTTGAAAATGATTCTACTATTTTATACAAATTTCGTTTACTTATGGTTATGTTAGTACTCATCGGTACAAGTTAAATTGCTACTAATTCATACCTGGTGTAGATTAGTCTACGGGGAGTGGACAAGCGACAAGCGTGCAGTTTTTCATGACAATAGCGTGGCATTCATTCGACACAAGCACTTTTATCACTGCTCATCCAACATTATCGACGGTATCGTTGAACGTCACGCGTGACATACACCGACTCTAACCCAGATTGACGAAAGCAGAACGTATACCGTCTGCCGCACAATGACCTCGCCTTGAGCAGAATGAAATAAACATCGACGCTCCACTTTCTTCTTCCGTTAATTTTCGCGAATCATAGGCGGTTAAAAAAGTCCGGTTATTCGAAGTTTCATTACGGTTCTTGCCGCATCGTGTATTCATACTTTGCCTGATATCGGCAGACCTGCCTATTTTTAGATAGAAGGATGGAAATTTCGTGAAAGAGAAAAGTTCCCGTGAACACATTTCCGAACATGCTTCCTTACCGTACGCGTACTAGAACACTTTTACTGTCAATTGAATTTCCCATCTGACCCCTATCTGGTGTCTTCTCGTTTCGATACACCCTGTAGGAAAACACACGCGCGCACAGAATTGATCCTATCCGTAACGAGCTTTTTCCCACGAGACAGTATATTCCGCGATGGTGATATATTTTTTCCTTTATCGTACATAACCGTTCGAATTACCATTTAGGGACGGCCGTTCTGTGGGATCGGTCCAAGTAAGAAAGGTCGTGCAACCTAGCTGTGATAAGGCAAATCTCGACATCGATTGCTTTTATACTCTTTTTATTTTCATTCTTTCCCTTCTTTTTATTCGGCACGCAGAAGAAAGGCATAAAACGCTGCCACGGGTTATATATAAATATGTTCATAGCCTCTTGCTACGTGACCATCACATAAACGCCATCTTGTATCTTCAGTTTCGCAAGTTATCCGCATAACGCGTTTGTCTTCCGTCAAAAGAGAAAATTGTTTCTTTTCATCAGTGCCATTTCTGAAAATCATGGAATATAACGGAACATATTCGAAACGTTAGCTTAGAGTTAGATCAGAGCCGGAATGTTTATTTGATGCGAGAGATTGAAAGCATTACAGTAGGGAACGAATTGCATGTATAAAAATAAGGAAGTACTTAAATCAACGCATTTGAATGAACGAAACGCGCGGGATCATTAGGGAGAGCTTTTGGCGAAATGCTGAGATCCAAGACGCAGTCGATGTAAGCAGAGAGAGCTAGCTTCGGGACACTGTGAAAAGCAGCGATCGGGGATACGTAGGGCAACTAATCGCACTAACCGGTCGCTCTGAATACGGCCACTTCTTAACAGATCTCCATGATCTCGGTATTTCAATCGGCAAAGCATGCGCTTAGAGCACATGATCGGTCCTGTTTATTGAATGAACCTATACTTAAACCGTTTAATATCGTAGTTGCGTTTTTCATCCTCTGTTCTCGGTTTACACTGACGCGGAAAATTGATTAGGCTCAAACAGCGTTAGAGGTTCCTTTCCAGCAGGTCATATTGTTAGTAATAAAACAGGAATGAATTAGGAAATAGTAATAAAACAGGACATTCTTGTACGAATCGTTAGAATATGTATAAAAGCAAAGCTTAAAAACAAGCACCATTATTGCCACCGCACACATATAGCTCTGGACTTGTAAGAGACGAGTATATATTGTAATTGGAAATTGACTACAATAGAACGAGGCTACGATTGACTTACAACTAACACGCAGCTGCTATAGCATTCCTTAGTATACTTCAGGTAATAAGGACAAAGGTGGGGTAGGAAATGAAAATGGGAATGGGTAAAGAGTGGCTGAATATTGGATTATACTTCAGGAAAACGAGTAGCGGAGAAACATAGGTTTAAGTTGAGGCCATAGATTGAAGATAAGACGCAAAAAGGTCGGATACAAGAGAAAGGAGAAGGATGAAGCACGATATTAACGAGAGGACAAAAAGATAACGATGAATCGTAAGTTCAAGTTCATGAGAAAGGATACGGATGAGACACAGATTCGAGTTGAGGGGAAAGTGGAGCGTGTGATGTCTGATCCCGAATAAACCTATGTACACATGTACACTTTCCAGGGCATTGACATACTGAAGGCAGTACGTATTACGCTTACGTATAAACGAAAATGCAGGGTGTCCCGAATATGCACAAGTTGCGGATTCGTCACATCGTATTTTAAGAAAATAATTAAATCGGTCTCCATGTTTGCACCTTTAATGTATCTTTCTTTCGGCAAATAATATAATCAGTCCTTTTGCTGTATTTAATGAAAACGAAAGTTCAGGTCGATGCGTGCAATAATGACGGAAAAATGAGTATGTAACGTGTCGTGCGCCACTTTCTTACGAGTAGTTTTATTCGACAATCCCCAACGGAGTAAAGCCGGCAAGAGAAAATACGATGAACACGTGGCACGGGAGCGGGCTGGATAAAGGCAACGAGAGGAAAATATAATCGTCGCAAATACGAAGAATCGGTGTGATTTCGCACAAGTTGGATAAGCGTTGAAACGACGTTGTATCGACGAAAGCACACTTGGGTCTCGGGTGCAGTTTAAATTCCATCGAGCCAGAGCAGAGGCTCGGAATGCAAGGGACGCGGAGGTGGCTGAATAGCTAAAGTAAAGAGAGGCATGCGATCGGTCGGGACGATATATTGGGCATCAAGTAGCCATCGTGCACGAACCAGAGAAGGGCTGTTTGCGCGGGATCGATAGCGGGTTTTGAGGTCTCTGGAGGGTAGCGAAAGAAGGATCGAAGGGGCTTCAATCAAACGGCATGGCACTCTGCGTACGTGACGTTCGCTCAGTTTGGTTATGAGGTCTCGAAGCCAGCGATAGCGAGGCTAATCTTTGACCAGCCGTCTTTAAGCGATGCGAACGTTTTCGAGCACATCGATATTGAAATCTGTGGGGGATGTGCCGAAGTAAGGTCGCGTTTTACAATTTGTACTCTGAAAATAGTCTCGATGCCCATTCTTGTTGGAGACGTAAAGTCATTTTCGAGGTGCTGTGAAAGTAGTAGATGACTCGGTGCAGCGTTAAACGTAAAGACGAGCATGACAAATAGAGCAACTGTTAAGAGAAATATTACGTCGAGCATCGAATTTCTGCGAAACTTACTGCGTCTGCATTGGTTATTTTACACAGAACTTTTGTGGAATCCAAATTTCCAGGATGAATGATCGTAAGCAAAGTGTCTGACCTTAAAGACGATCCTGTTCTTTGGGACAAACCACTTTCGCGTAGAAGAGACGTTGACAAATTTCGGTACAGCGACGCGCAATAATTAGTTCCTGGAAGTTATTACGATCGGGTCGCGTGATACGCTCGAGAACGTAAATGAAGGTGCTTGGCTTACGTTTTGATATACAGTTTGCCGATTAAGAGATTAAATTGGTCCCCATCTCTAAATCATCCATACGTCACCTTTCTCGTTTCTCGTTGCGGCAGGCACTTTCCCTTTTAATTGAGTTTAACAAGTTTCCCGCTATTTAACTTCATCCCTGGGATATTAGCACTTCTCGCCATTCGATGTGGATGCTCCGCACTGTTTCAGGTGTTAACATTTTAAGTGGAGTGATGCGCGACCTTGATCAAATCATCTCTCATTATCTTATTTTATTTATCATCATTACTTGCTTAACTCCGTATTGATGTATGCACATACATTTACGCACACTTATTTTCCTGTACCCTGCTTCCACACACATGAGCACAGAGAATTGCGGCATTATTTGTGTATGAATATCCGGCAGTCTCAGGCGATAATGGGCAGAGACTGGCACATTAACCGCTTCGATAAACCGCAGGAACAAGTTTATGGGTGGTCCAGTGAGATCGCCGATACGCGATAGCGTTCAAAATACAAGGGACGATCATTGAATTTCGTAGATGTAATAGACTGTGATGTGCAAGATGTATCACGCAAAGTGAACCGGTTACAAAGTGATCCGAGGTCTTTCTAGAGTCGATCAATGCTGACGTTATTCCAAACCGAACGTTCCGTCGCGCCGGAGACAGTCGAAGCCATCGGTGAATTTGCATACGTGAACATATTCTCTGATCGAGCGGTCGAATTTTGCACGACTCTCCCTTCCTTGGGCTCCGCTCTTTTTTCTTTCGTTTCCACTCCTTTCACTTCCGTGCGACTTGTTGCTTCCGGAAAGGCGCGGACATGATCCATTACCGCATCCCGTCGTCGGAGGTTACTTGAGAAAGGGTTGATTAACATCGTTAACGAAAATTATTAATCATAGGGCGAGCATAACAAGCGCGCGCGCGCCTCGTGTCACGTCACTCTCCTGTCAGGGAGATCGACCCTCAGGGAGGATCGCTCAGGAGATAATAACAAGTTCACGTGTTTCGCTATGCTCGCTTTAAATGAAGAAATTGCAAATGAAGGCGCCGATCGTACATCAAAGTCTGGGAACGGTAATTGAGACGAGACCGGTCGGGCTTTTTCTAGAGCCAGTGACCAACTTCTGATTATTATTATTATTATTATTATTATTATTTTTTCGCCATCGGTACCGGCTTAACGAATCAATGAAAACCGGAATTAAGATACGTGTGGTGAAGTGCATAGGAAGAAATTATTATTCTTGCTTGCCAACAGCGAGTCGACGCTCGTGACGCAATTAGACAGGCATTATTATTCTTGGTATAACAGAATGTTAGGTATAATGCACTGACTTATAGAATTGAAAATCCCGCGTTCCGCACGGAGTATTGTTAAGATCCGCGGGCTATGCATCGTGCTTACAGTTAATTTAAAACAGAAGTTTCCTCTTTCACGATTCGGGAGAGAGAGATGTCCAAGTCGTCATTGTATGAAAGTAAGAGGGAGAAGAATGGAGGACACCGCTTCCGGCCAGAATGTTCGCTTTTGTTGAGAGGGGCCATTGTGAACGATACGACCTCGTGATTATGGACGTTTCTACGTAAAAATAAAGTGACAAAAAAAGAGGATAGTGGGCAGGGAGTGAGCGAGAGAGAATAAGTGTGTATGTGTGTGCGAAAGTGAGAGAGAGAGAGAGGGGAGAAGAAGAAAAAAGGAAGAAACAGAGCGAAACAGAGAGCTTCCTCCCGCGGGAGAGTTTCTTCATCTACTCCACTGATATCAGGATCCTCTTGAAATCATAAGAGGTCAGAGCTCACGTCGGGATTGCTGGAATCGCGAGAAAGGCAGAGATTGTCGGGGCGATTTAATTACGGCAAAGTATTTTAAGCGTGATATTTCCACTTTAGGCGGAGAGTTCTGCAACGCGCGCGTGTCCGCGACAAAAAGAACGACGGTGAGAAGTTACCTGTACACCGTGTAATAGTTTACTCGGCGCTTGTCCCCAGAGTACTGCCGAGTTGACTCTTCTTCTTAATGAACTTTGTTCCAGAACCGTTAGTATAGTTCGAGTTTTTATACGTGTACAGGTAAACTGCATTAAACGCGAAGTGTTACACCATAATGTCCAACAAATGGTTCATACTTTGCTGAACGTTTTAATGCAATTCTTGAAGAAGCTTCTTCATTTTTCAACGATACGTTTCTTTTTTACACGCCTTTCAGGTAGGAGTTAGGTAATTAATGAATATATGCTTCGCTCTCATCATAAATGGCTTTTTTGATATATCACTGATATAATTTAGCTTTAACGATGAAAGTTGATTTGACATATATGATTGGGTTCTCTGCCTAAGTCCTGTATTCGATGTATTTACTCTTGGAAACCCTTCAATTGAAATCTTACAAATTGTTTTCGGGATCTTTGCAATCATGAGAAATATTTCGGACGTGTATATTCACTCATACCTTTATACAGATGGCCGCCGGAAAGTTTTTGTTTTATGTCACACTTTTCCACGCGGCAACTTTCTTCTGAAGATTATTCCGACATATCATTTGCGTTTCAACTTTGTTGTTCGGAATTGCCCGTTACAGGAGATCCTCGAAACAATTTAACTTTTTACCATTTTCAGCACTCTCTATTTTTCGTCTATTTTTTGCCAGATCTTAAACTATTCCGAATATCAAAACAGTTTTGAATTAGACGTGATAATTATAACCCTTACCCGTCGCGTTACTTCATTTTACTCTACTTTCATTCAACATTACCGAATTTCACGCAGCATTTGACGTGTTCAATCATATCCGTATATACCTATATCTATTGTCATGTAAATTTAAAGCAGTTCATACGAAGGTATTTGGGTTAAACTTGTTATATCCATGCAGAATGTTCTTTTATTTCGTAAAACTCTGTCTAACAAGTGATCATTTCCGCCAGAAATTGTCTAACACGTTTTGCTGATATTATTCGGCTTGTAGACGTACATATGCATGCCTACTATGACGGAACATGTTTTGCCCGGGGGTGCACTCCCATAGAAAATTAAATGCAGGCATCCGTCCATCGCCGAATATGATACAGCGAGCAGAACACTGGCTATTCGGACATTCCGAGTTGAATTCAGATCGATTATAATGCATGACAAACGCTGTGAATCGATTTACATGGAATCCCACTTTCGAAGCTTGGTCACTGAATGCGGTCTCTCGTAATTCAAACGATAGCCGACACACTCGTAGGGCATGACAACGGACGCGAGACCGGAATCGGTTATTGCGTTTACGTATTTTCGGCAGCCGCAAAGCGTTGCAATTCTTGCAGAATAGTAACACAGTAATCGTTACTTTGCAGGATGCCCCAATCAGGTTTGACATTAATCAGGATTGGTGTTTGTACCGTATTAGGATGTTTTCGTTGCATTTCTTGAATAAAATAAGTAAATGTAAATAGCATTCGTAAAATTCGCGTATCTGTGCCAGTGTTATGAAATTGTTCCGTTTTTCGTCGATATGTTGTTGAAGGAAGTCGTAGTTGTAGCTATTTGAGGACTGTTAAGAATAATAAAGAACATTGTGGTTTTAATACAAAGATCAATTACGTTTTTGAGCGTTGTGCCGAATGCGAGTCAGCTCCACTGCGAATCGATAAAAATTCTGTGCCCCCTTTATGCTTGCCCTATCGTCACGTGCTTCGTATAAGTTACGTATTAAGCCGGACATCCACGAGTCCCCTACAATGAAGGAAAAAGGAGGAAGAGAGACAGAGAAAGAGGGTGGAGAAAAGTGTACGTGCATTTTCACCATTTCCACTGCTCACTGCTCATTTCTACTTCTTTCTGGTCCTGTTGGCACGCGCAATTGAATTCAATGCACGCGCGATGTGAGGAACCGTCGGCTTTTACGATACTTCTACAACTGAACAACGATTTTCATTTTTATCTCTCGCTTCTTAACGCTGTAAAATGGCGAGAAAACTGACTCGATGTGTCGTTGCCGGTTAACTCCTCGTGGATTTATTTCGAAATATGTTTCGTTATTATTACGGCGGAAAGAAACATAAATAATGACTCCTTATTTCATTTTCTACTAAAACTTGTTTAACAATGCGAACCCTAGTTGACTCGATACGGTTACGAGAACAGTGTTTACATAATGCGAGTATATGATACCTTGTCGTTTACTCCGCTCGGAATGTGCGCGTCGATCCGTTTCGCTTCTTCCATTCTCTCTAGGGTGTGCCAAAGGATATCAAAATCGAAACCGATATCCGCATTTTGGGTCATGTTACAAAAGCCACGAGATAAGAACGAATTGCAGAGGGCCGAAGTGCGAAATGCTGTTCGAACCCAACTGGGTATTCTCATAAAGAACAAAAATGTTAAGTAATCCTGGAGTTTTCCTTTAGCATTGATTTTCACATTTTCTAAAGAAATCTCTCCGAGCTGAGTGTATCAGACGGTTGTTCGTGCCATTTCAATTTTCTCCGGCGATGTCCAACGTGATATGTGGTCATTTTTGCCCGATATTTTTAGTAGGAAAAATAGATATGATAGATCCGAGGAATGAATCATAAATATTATTTACACATAACATACAAAGCAAGTGCATAAGTACAAATATTTAATAATGATAACACATGTGTGGCTTCGGCAGTCTGCGTCATTTTATTCTTTTTGTGCATGCTGTAAAAGCTGCTTTTTCCATCTTCCCTTCATGGAAAAGCGTCTTTACCATACATCCAAAGAACGCACGAGAATCGCGAATAAAGATGGAATTCAGTTCCCAGTTCCCTGAAAGGATAGCTAGGAAAATTCCACTTTTCCACTCTCACACAGAAATAAGGCAGTGAGGCACTTGTAAGTGCTACATCTATTTATGATGAGAAATATGATTGTTCTTTTTCTGTTGAATATTATCACTCCTCTAAAAATACGTCAATTATAGAAAAGCTGAATATTACTTCAATTAAGTTTTTAGTATGTATGTATTGTACATACTCGCAGTCGACGTATATGAAATAACAGTTCAAACAAATGATCGTATTATGAATCACACGATGATCAGTGACATTCTACTAAATTTGCTTGTCGCGCATACATGTATATCGGCATATAACAGTGCAACCATGCGTCTATTATTGACACGTCATACGTGTATACATGCAGAAAACACGCCCATAAACACACACGTACATACGTCGGACCGTGAGGCACTATAGTGCGAAGAATTCTCCCGTTACAAAGTAGTTTCACGGTTATATTTGTCGTCGAGATCGTTACGTCGGGGTTGTTAAGTTTATCAGCATGGGGGTAATGCGCATCATTAACAGTTGTTTGTTCGAGCAGTACTCATTTGTGCTGCGTTTCGCGTCCGCTCTCCCGGAGGAATTGTCGCGTCGATCATCTCTTCCGCGTATCCATTTTTTCCACCCTCTTGGGAGCGGTTCCTCTTCATTAACGCTGCTCCGGTAATATATCGTGATACACTAAATGGTTCTGTGCTCTCCATAAATTTCTACGCGTCCCTCTGCTTCCTTCTTCGTTCTCCTCTTTTCCTCCCTTTCTCCCATCCCTCTTTCCACTTCTCAATATCCATTCATCTGAATCTATATTTTTTTCATCCATTCATCTATACACGTTTATGAGGGTGCGTCGAACGGCGCGGCAACACGGGTCAATAATTATTATAATTTTACTTGTCGCGCACCTTCGTGTAATAATTATAGCGACGTAACTGGAAGTCGTTAATCACGAGCGTCGTTCGCACACGCTGATAAGGAAGCACAACGATACCTGAGGAGACTTGAAAATCGCTGCCGCCGAGGAGAGGGCGGAATAACAGCACATCAAAGGGCATAAGTTGCCACTTGACACACTTACGCCACTCGGCTACGATTTTTTCACTCCGGGACATTGCCGCTTTTGTGACGAAAGGGGTCTTTCATGTGGGCGGCTCGTGTCAACGAATACCCCTTCTCCGATTCCGTCTCCCGTCGTATCAGATGCCAGTCATACGAAATGACTCGCGGATTGATCCGGTTAACTCGAATGAAGTACGTACTACGGTGTCTCGTCGCTCCGGCGCGCAATGCCTTCGGAGTTCAGACCGCTTTGTATCGAACAGGTCTTTCTTTCGCGTTAGAGTCAAATAGAAGGCGTAAGTGCCTATCGATCGTCGCCTGCACTTAGGCGCGCCACACTTTTTCCTCCGAATTTCGCTCGTCGCGTATATCTATCAAGTTGTCGGCTCAAGTAACACAGAGTGCGTCGTTCTTTGTTTAGGCGATTCATCTGATTGCACCCATATTTATGTTAGTGTCATTTTTCCCAAGATATTTGCAAAGTAGGACGTAACGAGTGTAAGTTTGGGCTATACCGTTGTGCCGCTACTGCAATCACTATTTTCAACCCCCACGCCTGTTCACCGCTGTCAAAGTGTCCCCGTGAAGCGATACCGCGAACAGGAACGCGGGGGTGGCGCCGGAAAATGGGAGGGCAAGATCCGAGTCACGTTCCCGTCTTTCTCAAGGCTTAGGACGCTTAACCGGATTATACCTTATATCGACGTGCCCGTGCCGAAGAACGTCCTGACGGTCGCGGTTCTTCGAAAATAGCAGCGGCTTGTTAATAGCGTTAGGTATAAAAAATATACAAAGTATTTTCCGGAATGTTTAATGATTTTTTGACCTCTTAAGTTGGCAGCATCACTTTTCAAATGTAACCCTGGTAACTGCTATCCTTCGTTTATTCCTCTTTCGTTGGGATTCCTCCATCCATCGTACGGTATTCGCTAATACAATTACTTGATTGAAAGCATGATGAGTTTCAGTTGGCACACAGCCGCAATCTACTTGTTCGTTGATTCCGAAAGTTAAGCCGAAAACTAGACGATCTAACTTCTATGATGCATAAAAGATAAAAGAGACGCTGTTACGAACAACCCTTTTCATTTTAGACAAAAACCTGTTATATATTTTCTATAGAAATTAGATGAAGAATAAGATATTAAACTTAATATCACACTTTAATTTACTCGTTCTCAGTAAAGAGATTAACGTTTCCTTGTACCTAATATACAAGCGTAACGAATAGCAAGTAAATCAGGCCAATGTAAATAGTACGCGTCTACTAAACTCTGTTTTCTGACAATAGCCAACTGCCAACACCTCTCAACGGGTGTAATACTAAATACATTCGTGAAACCGTTCCGCCTTAATGATATCGTAGAACATACCATGAAAAATTTACGCTTAGCTCAACATTTCCGTTTATCCGAGCTAAGCCCTGTCTAGTAATTACCGGCTACAATTAATCGCGGGCGATTTTGACACGTCATTATTTGGAGCGTGAGTCGGAATTCAAGTAACTCATTTTTAGCAGTGATTAAAGCTGTTCGCAGCCGGCGCGACAGAAACGTTAAATCCCTTTGCGGGTCGGGGGTCGACTAAATGATCTCAAATTGGGGAGTAGAAAATTGCGAGATCAAGTAATTTCCACATCTATTTCGTAATCCGCCGGTAGGCCGCGATGGAAAAATTGATGGCGGCACAGTTGAGGGAGGATTGAAAATGATGGAGGGTGCAGAGGAGAGAATTAGAGAGGGAAGGGATAGACAGAGATACGACAGCAAGAGAGAGAAAGAGAGTAGTAACAGTTAGGAAAGAGTAAAGATGCCGCAGAATCGCTCCCAGCAATTTTCCATCTGGAGTTTCCATTGAAATACCCAGCGTCACGAATTGCAATCAAAGTAAGGTTAATGAGGTCGTTACTTCGGGGTGATTGCGTTACTGGAGAGGAGGGCGATAAAGTTGTGTAATCGATTAAATTCGATTACAGGCGACGCGGCGCTTAGAAATATAACCCCACTACGAACTGTTTATTTTCTTTTCGGGTAAAACGAAAAATGCGACAAAAAAAAACGTGGCAGCTTGAAAAGTTGAATGGCAATTCTTAACTGGTATGGAATGCAATTTGCGAAGTGATAAATTAGACCAGATTAAACATGACGGAATGATTGAGGGGGTTTCTTGCAAATTCGTCACGAAGCACGTATCAGCGTTTCGGCCATTAAATATTTGTGGTCAGGGTCTCCATTTCTCGTCTTCGCCATTTTTAACAAACGTTCCGCAGAAAGTTCAAGAGCTCCAGGAAAATTGAAGAACCTTTCTCTTCTCCGCAGAACAATGCAAAGTTTTACTCTCCGCAGAACGATTCAATAGCCCGAATATTGAATTAATAACTACTCATTAAAAACTTTTCCAGAAATGTCTCGAGTGAAATGTAGAGTAATCTGTTCTATTCTCTGCGTTCTCTGTTTTTCTCCTTCAATTTTTGGTGGCTCATCTCCTGTTTCGTTTCGTTGTTATTACATAACCGTTACAGTGTGTCCCGTTAACCGGCTTAACAGGAGTAACGTCAAACTTCAGGCTTTCCATTAAAATAACTTTTGTTGGACAGTAACACGTTAGATGGTCTAAAACATTGTATTTCAATCTAAAATGAAAATTGCTTGCGCTATCATTTAATTATTATATGTTATAGGTCGTGTGTTGCAAAACTAATTACTAGGAAATTCAGTTACACATTGCTATTTATGTACGTAGATCTTGCCTCGTATGTTTAAATTGAATAAGTAAGGAAGTAAATAAAGAATGTACATACCGCCATGAAAAAACATAAAAACCGAAAGAGCTCACTAGGGGTACTTCGAAAAGATTCGCAAAAGGATCTCGTAAAAATAAACTCGTTGAACTCTCACTAGAAGCGCGCTGAAAACATACTTAGAACTAACTAAAGTCTAACCACCGACCAACCACTTAGCATAAAACCCTATGAGCGTCAGTGTGTGTATCGCATAACCATTTTCTCACACACGTACGCGTTGATATGTTCCCATGCACAAATTTTGTGTGCCGGTACATCGTCAAAAAAAGATCACGAGCGTGAAGCTATATTTCAAAACTCTGGCTTGCCACATTCCTTGGTATGTGGTTTAAAATTATTATCGAATTTGGCGACTAATTCTTCCTTCATTGTCAGACTTATGCATAGCAGACAAGCAGAAACGTATTTATCCTTCCTCGCCTGGCTTTTGGTAGATGGTGACTAGTTGTTGATCCTAATACCTTACGTGACATTATTAACTGGGAATCACGTGCAAACAAACCTGTTGCTGTTGCTGCGTACGTCCATTATACGATATTCATGTAGCAGCACTGGTCATAATGGAAACAAATGAGTGACTGTCGATGAGAATCAAATGCATCAATGCACACTTCTTTTAGGGTGACGTACATACAAATGAGTTCTATTTTTTCAGCTATTCGATAAGTCGACAGTGGCGGGCGTTAATTTGCACTTAGAACAGCCGGTCAACAGTTTTCGTATCGATCGGTCAATTGTGTTGAAGAGACGCGTTTGCGATGGTGCAACGTTCGGCAGAACGGCCTGGCCGCCTTTTTTTACGGGAGCTCAGCGAGCTCGTAAAACATTTCGGAGGGTGGCATCTGTACAGCGCCGAACTTCGTAGACATACGTCTCCGTTTATTGCCCTCATAAGCCTCATTCGTTTCCGGCTCCGCGTCCGAACACATTCCGGGAGTCGTAAAACTATCGCCAAATGTTCGGCCAATTTCTCGGGCGAGCGCGGTTACCGCGAACTTGGATGTTCTGCGAACAGATCATCCGTTCCCCTTATTACAAACTCCGAGAGTCTCTTCGGCCACGGAATTATACGGGCTGACACGCCTGCATCGTATATAAAGCGTCAACCATTTCCGCGATAAAAATGAACGGCGCAAATGGACTCTGGTGGCTTTGCTATCCGTAAAGAAGACTGGAATTTCAAGCGTTGGCACTCGTATCGCCTGTTAAGGTGCTTTAGTAAGCTTCGAATTTAGGGTGGCCGGTGCGAGAAACAACCGGTAAACTGTTCTGTCGACGAAGTTGTGTAAAATTTCAAATATACTAGAACCCATACAATGCGTCGGCCACGTTCCGCGTTGCACGTAATTCGTGTTATGCAGATCCTAGAGCGTAATAAGTTAAAGTCATGTAGAATATGTATGTTTTTATGCGTGACCGGAAAATAATATAAGTATGTAATAATAAATAAGTATACTCATTTCTTTCGAAATCGCGCTACACAGGCAGCATATAAGGATTGAAATATAACTATAATCTCGATAATTACGCCAAACATTCGACTTTGCTCGTAACTGTTAAATATTTATCTCTCTTAGGGCCGGTTTCACCAACGACGAATAAGTGGTTATTCGTAGAATAAAGTTATTTGTCGGTTAAAATCGATGTTTTTTGTTTCACCATCTTCAGTTAGCGCTTATTCGACAAAATGATTGGTCTCGACACTCTCGTTAACTGACAAATAAATTTTATTGGCCGAATAACTATTTAGAGATTTATCAGTCGTTGGTGAAACCGGCCCTTAAAGGCTACGAAGAAAATATGTGCGCACTTTGGGATCTGTCCGTTGCTTTTATTGATTTTAGACAGTAACGCTGTGTTTGCATTTTAACCGCACTGTGAAATAAGTACCATGCTCAGGTTGGAACTACACTATCGATCGTTGGAGGTTGAACATTGTCGAATAATCCAGGTCATTCATTATGTAACACCACCTTAAGTGGTGATCGTCAGCAGCGGGAATTTTTGAAGATATCAGAAGAATAACGTTAAGATATTGAATAGTAAATTTAGAGAAGGTGAAAGAAAATATAAAACGTAAAACAATATTAAGGTAATAATTAGCCAGTGTTTTTTTCAATAGACACATTATTGGAGTAGTAAATTCGGCAGATCCTTGCAAATATTAAAAAAAAAAGAAAAAACGATGTGATAATGTGAAATATTTTGAGACATTCGGCAATACAGCAATTTAATTGAGTCGTATTGCAATCATTAATGTTTCGCTTGCTTGTTTTCTACCATCTCTGTTCCAATACTAACCTACTATCGATCGAGCATCGATATTTCATGCCATCTGGCTCTGACACTCTTCAAGGACTGCCCATATTACATTAAGTTACGTTCACGTTTCTTGTGCGGAAGAACGTGAAAGAAATCAATAGACTGCATTAAGTGTTTTAAGTAGTTCATTATAGCTGAAATTATGCGAAATAAGTTCTATTAGCCGCGCGCTTGGTATCGATAAATTTTTCACTCACAAAGAATAATTTCGTCTCTCTGGTCGTTCAAGTGTGCTACTCTGTCATGACTTTTGTCATGACCAAGGAATAAAAAGCTCAAAGGAAATGGAAGTGACAAAGAGGAAGAAAGGGAGAGGGAGCAATAAACAGAGAAGTGGGAAAAAGTGAAATGAAAGAGAGCAAGAGCTGGTAAATAAAGGTGGACTGAATTAATGTCAACAAGTCGCAGACAAAAGATGGAGCGAATCACGAGGGTTTATGAAGAAAAGGTTACCAACAAATTATCCATAAGTTTGGGCGTGTTTACGTGCACGTTTAACATGTATTTCATCCTTTATTTCAATGCACATTTATTTCAGGAAGTAACTTCGAAAAAAATGTCTTTTATTGTTTTCAGTACTGCAGTATTGAGCATAATATAATAGAACTGACGACCCAAGAATCTTCTAGAAGTTCGATCTGATGCCAGCTTGTACTCTTAGAAATTATACCGTATCGTCTCACCTCTATGAAAATGCGTAATTTAAAATGGACCATGCGATATAAAATCCTAATAAATGAAATGAAGCATAAACAACAGTATTACACGGAAAATTAAGCAAAATGTAATTTGACTGTAAATCCAATCGCGAACAAATTCCGCGTTGGGCTGGTTGCCTGTAATTGCCATATTAAAATTTATTTAATACCAGTTCAATTTAGGATTAATTACACAGAGAAGTACGCACGAATGTATTGATCGATAACGTTCTAGTAGTAGACTAACCTATTCAACTTATTGTCTACTCAACATTTTCTAACATTCTCATTTTATATGGCAACATGTGTAATGCTATTTAATTCGAGTACAAATACATATATGCATAACATATTATTAACGACGTCGACGATTCGTCAGAGAACCGAAGAAACTTTTCATCTCGAGCGGGAAGAGGTACGAAGGCAGTTGCGTGCGAGAATATCAAACGGGAGCAATAATTCGGCGGCAATGAATTTCCCTCTGACATAATGCCTCCATATATTCCGCGACGTCGAGTATATTTCACGAGGCTGGCTCGCGAACTAAATGTAAAATCGACTTCTCGTCGAGTAACCTGGCTACCCTTCTCGGCGACCGCTTTTTTGCTCGAGATATCATCATCGATCAGGATAATTCTGCTTTATGGAACAGGTGTACGGCTGGAAAAGAGGATCGAAGCCCCAGGGGAGTTAGATACTCCCGTCGATATGTTTTTAAATCACGTACCCGTCCGTTACGACACATCAAAACGGTCCGGGAATAGTTACATATATTTGCAAACGTCAGGTGGGCGTTTGTACATACACGCGGGGACACGTACGTGTAACGCCGGATAAATTCGGCTACATAAAGCATTTTACTCTCAGTTTTTCTTTTGTCACTGAATAACTTTTACTGTTATCTGTTTCTCTTAGATACTTTTTCTGTTAGAAGACACGAAAAGTATTTGATAAATATTACTGTCTATTACATGGTTATCATTATTTTATACATGTAGTACTTAATGGTATACGGAGCATGATTAATTACAAAATGTCTTGTTTTGTTTGCAATAAAGGCAGAGATTACTTCTAGTGAGTCATCTTCAATACGTTTACTGATCCAACAAGTAGAGCTAACTTTTTTGCCATAAAATACAAAATTTCATCGAATTTCGTCGACTTTCTGATGACACTTTTTTTCCAATCCTCACGCATACAGTATGTTTCTGTAACGTTTATCCGATAAAGCCTCAGACACCGTGTATGTATATTTTTAGAGATTTCCTCGCGACGCAAACTTGGAAGCAATATGTGTGTTACTAACTAAACAATTACAGTGGAACTTTACTTATCCCAGCATGCCGAGGGACAGGATGGTCCGGATAACAAGTTGGCTCGGATAATAGAGATTTATTGACTCTCTCCTCTTCCAATAATTTCTCCTTCCAGTAATCGGAGCAGATATTCCGAAAACCGAACTCGAGCACATCCGTTCAGCTCGTCTAAACTAATATGTACCGATCATTTGCCCCTGATATAAACTTATTGTATCGTTTCGAATACATTGTGTACAAGGATAACGCGTTCGTATATCTACAACGCCGATTGGTAACAGTTTGGACTATAAGAATTTAGCAGTAAGGATCGCCGATACACAGAACTTCACTCTATAAGTAGTCTTAATATATTGACACTGAGTGCCTTTGCATCAGATGTAAATAGTGGTTGAGAAGAACTTTGCCGGTCAAATGTGACGAGGCAAATTCCTCCCCTTTCCCAGTGGACTGAAAGTCAATCACGAACGAGCGTTGTTGATCGGGTGAAAATTGTAAAAACGAATTAAGTACAGTGTCAGAGGCTACAAATGGCACCCATCTTACCCCAAACAAAGTTTCATACCCAATTTCATTTTGAAGTAGCTCCTTAGAATGGTCTTCCCCAAACACCACCCCCCCGTTCCCTATCGTAATGTGCTGACAAGTGCGTAGCGAAAATTGTTCTCTTATTGTGGCAGTCTGTCGACGACATAAAAAAACGTGACATCCGACGCACTTCGCATCCATTAACGGCTCAGTCCACGACTTTCATTTTCGCTCGCTCCGGAATGCGAATCCGGAACACGTGGCAGGCGAAAGGCAGGTAATGAAATATCGCGCCGAAATTGTTTACTCTCGCAGAAAGGAAAACAAACAGACACTGTTTAGTCCATTAGCTTGGCACACTTTCTTCGAGCGAAGAACAGTGAGAACCAGGACGGTCTCAAGATCTTCATAGGCCCTCGGCACTTTTCTTACTAGAACCTTCTGGCCACCGTTATTACTTATCTGTACGCTAAGTTTGTAGTTTGCGCACAGACAGTACACATATTTTCATTAATCTTACAATTAGAGGTACTCGTACGTTGCAATCGTTCCTTTTTTGTTTGTTTTCTGCGGTTATTGTTTGAAATGAAATATGCAGGCCCTAAGAAGTTCGTGCTCGTGGTATATCGAGACTGACAAGAACCCCTAATTGTGCCTTGCATTTTTAAACAGGTGCACTGCGCGGTGACTTACTAATGTACATCACGTACTGCTGTCCATACGTCCGCGCTGCCATTTGTTTAGCAACTGTTAATATAACACGTTCCTACTGAGTATCGCCTATAATTGGACATTGTTAACAGACCAGTTCATTCATTCTACAGCGTACGAGAATGGCATTTGAATCATCTGAAAGATGGGTAGTTTTGTTCCAACAATTGTAGATTATAATAGTATCTAGGTTGGGTGGGGCAATTCGTGTTTTCAGTCGTTGCGGGAAAAACATAAAATAAATAGCGGTTTTGTCGTTTGTTTTACTATTGAGTTTTGAGTACATCCCCTCCGTCGAGCGAAGGACCGTTCCGTTCGATTTCCAAAGCTGTTTGCAACTTGCCAGTCCGCTTTTGCGGTTAGGAAATGGTGGTCTCTTCTTGCGAGGTAGAACTGATGCGTAACGGATATCTGCAAATAAATTGTTATACGTAACAGCCTGCACATACCATTCATGATTGAAGGGTTAACGTGGATGCGATAAAGCATGAAACGTATCAGCCAGTTTGAGTGCGGCAATTGATCCCATTCCGCCTTTTTTTTCAGGTGCGCTCGAGGTCGCTGACCCAGCTGGACGCCCTGGGCAGCAGCATGCTGGACACGGAGGAGCATCATCTGGGAAGTGGTCCCTCGCAGCAGCAGCCCACTCACCATCAGCATCATCATCCGCAATCCCATCAGCCCCAGCACCACTCCCACAACCTTGCCGAGTGCAGTCCGCGTCTTCTCGTGCCGAATGCACCACCTGCCGAGTGTACGCATCAAAATCGAAACAGACACAAGTTATCGCGATCTCAGGTAAGGTGAAAAGTTTCGTGCGTCCTATCGAATGTTATATTGTTGACGCGATCCAATTGCATCGCCCGTCATCGCTTACGTTTCATGTTTTTGCACTTCCTGTCCGGGCACATTTGATGCTATAGAGGGTGATTCGGAAATAGCTGGTCAAGATTAAATGGCGTGGTATAGAATGGTATGAGGTCGTTGTGGATAGTAAAAAGTCTTCTCTCCGAGTTATAAATTACATGTGCCTACATATGTACCTACATGTGTATCATACATTTCATGTCTATCGAAATTCAAAGTTTCGACGGCCATTGAATGAGGTGATTAATTTGTTGACTAATCAAGTTTCGTGAAGTCTATCGCGGTAGAATAGTTCAATGCGGCTGGCGTATCAGGTTTGGCGGTTTTGACTTGCCGGATGTGAGTGGAATGGAATTCGAAAACTGGATGGTGCTTGATTATGCAACACCATTCGCGGCCCAGTGATTGTTTAGCAGTTTGTGAACACAAGTAGACCTTAAAATGCCGTCAATAAATCTAAAAAGCACTTACATTGACACTTGTCGTTTATACGCACTATTGTGTGCATCTGCGTGTGACATGAGTAAGTGGTAATATTCCGCTGATCCTGCGATACACAGAACAGAAGTCTTATTAAAATGTAACAGAAGGGACGGAGGAGAAAGAAATATGTAAATGTTCCGCAGGTTCAGCTCCTTCCCCCAGTGCTAAAGTAAATTCTTAAAGGCACCTCATTGTGCGGCATACTGCATGGCGGACTTAGCATTCAGGGCGGCTATTAGAGCGGGTTTTACTACTTCCGCCGAAGACTCTTTTACAGACGGAAGAGGTTAACGGGGGCGGAAGAACGGCTTTTTCGAAGCCGTTTTAGCATTTTATTTGCGCGAAAGAGACTGCGCGAAGAATGATGACGCAAAGAGTAGGCTTTTCATTCGCAAACGAAATTACGCTCGCGGCCTCATTCGTACGTGCACAATGTTCATTATGTGGACGAATACATAGCACAAGTGGTTTGAGCCTAGCCGGGATACGCGCCGCGGTTGGCTTATTGTCAGTGTGTAAAATCGCATAAGCTCGAAGAACAACCATCAGATTTGACTACAAAATAAAGACTAGAAGGTACAAAGTTCGATTCTTGGAATCGAAAAACGTAAATACCCCCTTTAGTGGACCCAGCATTCGCCCAGAAGTTCCATTATGGGACCGAACAGTAACAACGGTAAAGATAAAAGGAGAAGACAATGGGAGAGAGAGAGAGAGAGAGAGAAACAGGGGATAAGTGTAATAGAATGACGGAGATAAATGGTACGGGAGCAAAGTTTGGGGTGTGTGAAGAACGAAGAGGTGGAGCTAGAGAGACGTGAAAAAGCTTTCCTCTCTCCGAAAGCCCAAGGGCTTTGTATTCAATCCTGTTGAGACTTCAGTAGGGTAAGAAAGCATTTTGACTAGATGTACCTACTGTACGAGGAGAGAGAATCTTTCAACACGGCTATTCTTAAAATGCCGTGGCGTGACCATGTTTTCTTGCTGCATACCCGATCGCGCGAAAAATTCGCTGTTTCTTTAAAATTATCTGAATATTCTAGTGGAGACGTGGCAAGTGAGTATTTTGCAGTAATCCAGTTGAATTAATACGTAGTTCTTACGAATATTTTGTTGTTTAAATTGATAGGGCATAGAACGAACATAATATCCGTGTAAGAAAGACACTTTATGTCACTTCCCTAGCTTCACGACACTTGTGTAACCCAGTAATGAGATTAAGCTCTAACAAGGACCAAGTTAACGCCACTCTGCTTAGAATTACAATTGACCAAGCAGAGGAGTGGTCTTACAGAGTCAATAAACGTTCTTTATGGTCCTGTTTCAGTGTCGGTTTATTTCCTTGCGCTTTCCACAGCGGTTTCACGGAACAGACCACTATTTACTGCTAACAAATCAATCGTAACCTTGAATTCGATTGTCTCTAGTTTGTGAGCGGGGTTCTAGATGAAGTCATTTTTTTCCAAATGAAGTAAGTGAAAATGTGGAATAAATATGGCCTTGTATATGGCTTGTGTTTTATCAAAACTGTGGCAACCTGCTTACCCGATCCGGCCCATTATGAACACGCACACTCACATATTCTCAAAGAATGTCAGACATACGCAATAAGATCGTTGAAAAGGCAACAAATTGGAACGTTCCCTTGAATTGTGCGTATCGAACGACCGATTGCGAGTGGAGACCGAGAGTGCTGCATTTACGTAAAGTAGCTGTAAACGTGGCGTAATCGCGAGAACCTTCCTGCGAACTATAGCGCGAGCGTTTTCCGCGATATTTTATTGTCCTATTTACATTGCCTCCGGGAACGCCGGTAACGACTGCGCATCGGCTACGAGAGTGCACACTGGATACCGGCATTTGAATTGCTAAGCGGCCAATCGCCGTCGAACACCCGGCATTCAGCGAGCCCTTCCCGCAAGTGAACTCTCTGCATAATCCGACGGACAAGGCGAATTCATTGGGGAGGCAAAACTTAAGGGGATATTCTACTTTGGAACTTCCGAAAAATCCATTCTTCTTCATTTGCTTTTTTTTCGGCATTGTCTTGTGGCGTATGGTGTTAAAATTAAGTGTGTGGGATATCTAATTTTGTAAAACTGAAAGTGCAAAGCGGCATCGTCCGATCGTATGCACGAAAACTAGTTGAAGCTATGGGAGCCGTGACTTTATTCGTCGGGGAGGAATATCTTTAGTACCCTCTGCCGCCGACAGGGAGCAAAGCTGAAGATCCGATTAACTGAAGTTCGAGATCGACAGTGGAAAAATGTGTAATAGGGGTGAAGACGTGGGCGCCGTTATTTTACATTTTTCTTTGGCGGAAAGTCATTCTGTATTTCTGTGTCCAGAATTCGACGATGAGACTCGAACGTGACAGACACTGTGACAAAGAATTACCTTTATGCATGTCTCTTGAGATAGGAGAATGAAAACAGGATATTGCCAGAGTCTGTTGACTCCTGCCTTGTCTATTAAAACCTTTTTGATAAAACTATCAGTCATGCAATTATATTCTGCGGAGACCACTGGTCCCAGTATCGTCTCTAAGTGAAGTATGTCAACGTTACATTGATTAAAAACTAGTAAATTAACTGAAGAAGAAAGCATTTAAATGACAGAATGTAAACTAGCGAACAAGTCCAGTAAATCCATTGGCCGCCGATTCCGTACCTATATCCAACCGCTGTCCCGCTATGGCGAAACTTGAACAGCAGGACTGCGAAATAGGGGAGAAATTTCTTTGGAAAGATCGAAACGAGATTCGCGTAAGGTAGAAGATGACGGTAATTTGCCTTTCTCGAGAACAGAATTCGATCACCACGCAGGAGCGGAATGGCCGCCATACGATTTTCCTTTCGCTGGCGCCGTCGCCTCGCTTATTTCTTCGGAAAAAGGGCGAACACTCGGATCCGCGCTCTGATTATTAGATAATCGCGAGATCTGATTAAAGGAAGTGCTCCGAGATCTGATTTGAGGTAGGAGAAAAAGGATATTATGCAAACGGCGGAACTGCCCCGAGGCATGATAACGGCTTCGTAGGAAATATACGCCGGGAAATCGACCTCGTTCCTCGGACGGGACGAACGGTTTAAGGACATAATTCTCATTATCATTCCTTGCTATCGTGATACGATGAAGACGATTGCGTCTCCTTACTCTTCTTGCACACTGTTGCCAAAGTGACGCGGGACTTTCGAACAGAAGATATTTAATACGACAATACATATAGAATCATGTCACACACAAATAAATCGCGAGTACATCACATATTCAAATATACCTAAATAGTTACTATGCTTTCGTAACCCCAGTTTGAGCATATACTGGCACGTCATTACAGAGCATCCAAGCTTAGCGACTAGAATACCAGAGTAATGTCCGCAGGTAGAAGATACAATTTCGTATACTCGACGCAAGTAGATCGAGCTTAGTGTTGAGGGACCGTTACACAAGCTTAGCAATTTATTTACGGCTTGGTTAGTTATTACGGCCGATTTAATATGGGGGATCACATAACTTTATTATGGCTAAGTAGTTTAAATTATGGTAGGATATAATCGGTATCGTCGTCGCATTCAATAAAGTAACAGGGCGACTGGCCAATAGTGTTATGTGCGGCATCTCGATAAAGTTTGAATGTCACTTCAAAACATACTTCTACACGTGCTAGACAGTGGGACTAACCATAATCATTCAATCCATATTCAATAAATGACAATTTACATACGTACATACATATGGAAAGTGGTTAATACCAACAATTAAAAAGGAGGCTAACGACGTATGTGTGTTTATTTATCTTGCATATGAGTGTCGATAGTATGTAAAATTTTATGGTAGCGTATTGAACCGGTCAGTTAGAAAAATAGAAGAAGTTTAAATGCCTAACCTAATGTTTCGGTACTCCTGCGTGTCATTCTCAAAGGCCGAATTTTAAGAATTTGATTTTGTTAGTGATGTATTTAATGAACACTTAAACATAAGTTAGTACCGGCAAGGGCCAAAATGAAACAGAAGTGCAACAATAATGATTCTTCGGTATGATGCCGTACGGGCGTAAACGTACATGTGTCTATGTGTTCACGCGAGGTAGGATGAGTGTGTCTGTGGCAATAAAAGGAGGACGTGTCGTAAAAACGAATGGCAGTTCAGCGCGCCCAGCATTTCGGATATGCGATGAATTTTGCATGCATGACGTGACTATTTCATATATAATGTTCATTGCGTATTTTATCACCCTGCCACCTCCACTGACCGGGATGGTACTATCGATGAGCAAAATGACATTTCCCGTAAGATTAAAGTCCCCCGTGTGTGCGTCAGTGATTATATGAAAATGGTATAAAAAAATATCTGAAAAAATATTATTTTTCTCGGTACAGATTCATCAAACTGATACTTTCTGCGACATTCATCTTCCAAAATGTTTCAATTGTAATATTTTGAACTACTTTTCCTGTCCGCGTCGTATCGTCGCGAATGTAAACGAAGAATAATTTAGAATATAAAAGTGTTGTCCAATAATAATTACTCGTACAATGCCATAATCATTGAAACCCTCTTGTATCACATTAGATTGCATTTCAGATTTTTCCACTTGCAGGTTTCCAGCAGCGAGTACTTTAGTGTCAGTTTCGAGGTGGGTGACGACGCTGCTGCCTTTGATCGCGAGGAGTTTTTGCCGGCTACAAAAGGAACTTACCTGGCGTAAGTAAAAGCTACTGCCAAAATTATCCAGTTATACTAGTGTTGACGTTCATACCGATTCATCTTTATATGTTGGATCGATATTGTACGAAAAGTAGCCCATTAGTTTTCTCATAATCACTCGCATTGCATTTGCTTTGTACAACAAACGCGACAGATATACTGTGAAAAATTTCTGAAAGCAAGCTTTGCGGCAGCACTTATGGCACACGGTCTAATTAAACTTTAGCACTTTATCAACTGTGTCGCAATTATACGCTTAATATCGTATAAATAAATGGTGCACGATATTGATTTTAAAGTCTACCAGTTTTTGAAATACTTGTTGAATTAGAGATTCATCGCAACAGAAGATGTCCTTGCGTGCATGCGCGTACAGTTTATTATTCTGGCGTAATGAACCGTTGAAGCTAGTGAAAGAGACGATGTTAAATTTCGCACAATTCCGTTCCCACCACAACTGAAAAATGACTATCATTATGCAACGCGATGTTAGGATAAATCTGTGCTCGGCTTTAGCCGTCACATAGGTTTCCCTGCTACGTTTATACAAAAACGTGTGTGTGAGATGGTATCGATTTTTTCAATTCCAACACATTTTGACCCCTGACGAGGTAACGCATACTTAGGGGCCACTGAAAGGTTGAATAAAAACTAAACCTTTCTCAAACTGAAAATGGAAAATGAAGCAATCGTGCAAAATGGAAATTATCCAAATATATGTATATTTGCACAAAGTGGCCCGAGGGATAGATCTATCTAGTCAGTGGAACTTAGCAATTGAGAGAGAGAGAGGGTATATATAATTTGGTTTTCATGTTTGAACAGATAATTAGTTTGAGGATTGAAGTGATATCCCGAATGACCGGGTCGTTCAAAGCCCCCGCTATCTGTCACGCTAGTTCACAAATCTCGGACATTAATAATGCAGAGCGTGTCTGCAGATGGACATAACAAGGAGGAAACGATAGTTCGGGCTTTTGAAAGGCGCTGACGCGTGAATTCATTACGTGCGATTTGTCCCTTATCTTCTTAACCCATTCGCGATGCAGAGAATACGTACCCGGTTTCACGCAAGCCATTCTTTTTTCTCTCAAACTCATACATCGGGTACTCGTTTTAATGGGTGTCAGTAATCCTCTGGGCAAATTACTAAATCCCGCGAACATTCGCAATTTTTACGACTCTGACAATTACCCCCTCGATATTTAAATGACTATCAATTCCGTCTCAGTTCCGAGATACGGTTAAACAGACGACACAGATAACATTTTACGCATTTATTACAATAGCACGTATTAACTGACTGAAGATTTTATAAGAGTTAGGTTATTACGAAATGTGGTAACACCGTATTACGTGACATGTAACATGAGAAGATGAGAACATAGTCGAAGAAATTCAATTGAAACAACTGAGTTGGCAAAGTCAACTTTCATTTACGGTATACATTTCAACGTCATTATTGTCGTTAGCGATTCAGAAACGAAATTATCTTGATAGATGTTCTGCATCGAGATTTAACGTATTCCCCCGCGCGCGCGTTGGTGCAAATCAATATTTCTCTTCGTTTATCAACGAAATCCTTTAACAAAGTGTCCCAACGACCGTCAGTGGCACGCATAATCTGCAACCACATTTTGCGTCACACAGGTCACCCAGGGATATATAACACGCGCGGTATGCGGCTGTCCACCCGTCAAGCAGTGCTGTGATTTATTACTGTTTAACGCGAACGAATATATTCAATAAACAGCAGTGGATAAAGAGTGTGTCGGCGAAAGATATGAAAGAAGCGACACGTTATCGAGCACGTGGCTTTTGGAAAAGTTATAAAGTATTGGATGAAAAGGCATAGAAGGATACGCCGAATCATGAACTCTTTGGCATGAAAGGAAGTCTGGTGTCTGAACAAAAAAGTTGGGTGCGCTTTATGTGTAGTGTAGGGAATGGCAGGAGATAACGTGACATTCGTATCCTTTTTTCGACACTTGACACCTATCCGACCTGATGAGTGATACGTCAACTGGGTATTATTCCGAGATTGTACAAAAATTTGACATTTTCATCAGAACGCTGTCGAAGACAGAAATAAAAGCAGTCGCGAAACGGATGCATTCAAGGGAATGGCGAACTTTTCCGCGCGGCTGTTTTCAGCGATATCATTTAATGGCTCGTAAAACGGATCAAGTTTCCCCGGATATGAAAAATCCGCGAAATTTTTGTTCCGTAAAGCCGCATGTAGATCGCCCTTTTTCCCCCGAAGTGGAGGGGATTCGGTGCATAGCGCGCTCAAAAACGTACTTTACGGTGATCTGTATTATGTTGCTATTTTTACAAAGAATACTTGCGTTGCTCGATTGTGTCATTTCTGTCCTGCCTCACATTAGTTTTTCGAATATGCCTTGAAAAGTTACGCGGCGCAAAATAATCAGGCGAAAGAGTCGTACTCACAATCGGTGTACTAAAGGACAAAAATGAAAGAATTCTCAGCAAGTCATTTTATTCAATAAGTTACATATTATTACGACATAAACAATATCGTGAATAAAGTTTTGTCGACACTCTGCGCCTAAAAGCGAATGGAAAAACTGACTAGCCATAAACTTTTCAACGACGCTGCATATGTACAGTGAGTGCACACATAGTGCATACTTATTTGCATAACGGAGATTTGACGATCTTCTGGTACATTTCCCGAGACTCATCAAAGTATATTCAATTTTCATTGTGCAAGGGTATGCGGCAGAACGAAATGTGCATTTTAATTGTAGCGCAGCAATTAGAGCTCTTCGTTGCAGAGAAAAGAACACCGAATGGTAAACCCTCTACGTTCACGGCAGGAACGAGACCACAATCGTGGAGACAAGCGCGTCCTCGGGTTAAATGACAAAACAAAGCAGCAACCAAAAGTAACGTCCTTGAATATCGTGTAAAATTTGTGGTGAAAGAAAAATTGTCGCAATTCAAACTCATTATGCGCCCTCCACTCCGTTTTGTCCCACTGAGGCAACATCATACATATATTTGATCTAACAATAAATATATATTCAAAGAGGATAAAGAAATGAATTTAACCAAATCTGACATAATCTCGTGTCGGCGGTTCTGTCTCAGCTACATGCAAGCAAATCGGGAAGAGTCAGTTTTTGTTATCAAGAATTTTGTCGTTGAAAAATTGGAAGTAACGTACGCGGTAGGTGATCAATACGGAAGAATAGATGGCCGTCAATGGAAGTGCTCGGCTTTCGGCCAAGAGACGTTAATCCCCAGAATTGACGCAATAAAAGCAGAACAAAGGTATTCGACCCCCGCCGTCGAAACAATTTCAATATATATAGGTGGAAAAAGGTCAGCCGGTTAAGGGCCGATCTAATAGGTGCAGAAAGAGATCGTACACAGAAGATCCTCTCCATGCCAGTATGTAGGTATTGGTAAATCGCGAGCACGGATCTTCTTTTGACTCTATTTGGAAGAGCCGGATGGAATCAATCGAAGAGCTTCCTTCCGAAAAGTCTTAAATCGGACGAGTGCATAGTTCGAAGAAACAGAATTTTTCTCTGATTATTTGTACAAAGCTATGTCGTAAAAGGCGGGTATAACCGAAACTGTAGAATTTTGTATCCGTAAATGCTTCCACCTCCGAAAAATTGACAGTTTGACAGTTTAGCGAGCAGACAGTGGTCTATTTTCTGCGTAAATTATCCTTCTACTGAACAGAAGTGGGTCCGGAGTAGGACAAAATTTCGAACCTTTTCCAATATTTTTGGCCATGCGATACTTGATACGACCGTTCACGCGAGTGCCAGCATAGGCGAAATAACAGGTACATAGCGCGAAACTAATCTCGTTAAGTGGTTACATATGATGGCAAAGTTGTGAGAAAATAGTTGGAAATTTTCCCCCGGCAATTTTCACACTCACTACTCCTGTATCTCTCTTTCCTTTTATCTCATGCACGTATCCCGTTACGCCTCCTTCTCGGCAGTTCGTTTAACGCAGCCGGCTGCTAACAATTCCCTATTGTAGGAAATGTGTTGAAACGTACTGTTGCATTGTACCAAGCAAATTTGCATTGTTTCGAATAATTGATTGGAGAGTTGAGAACTTCTTCTACTCGAATAGGCAATTGCCTCGTTTTGTTCAGTAAGCGGTGGTTACTCTACTTTCCTGAACACATTCCCCGAAAATGTTTTATCGGAACTGTGTCGGATACGGCAGGCTTTCGTACTATTATTGTCAGGGCTGACGTATGGATACATCCATTATCATGCATACATACACATACACGTGTAATAGTCGTCCTGGACAAAGAAAACGTAAATTGACGCTGTTCAGCTGCGATGGAGACTCGTTCATTGAATCGGTCACTTTCATCGATTTCAGAGAGGCACTGAGCGCTGCCTGTGACCGACGTGGTGTCGACTTATCGCGTGTCGATGTTCTGCTGGACAGCATTTCGACCCCACTTCCGGTTCTGACGACGGAGACTTCCTGCCTAGGTGGAAAGCATCTGCGAATAATAGGTGAGTCCTTGCCAGTTCGACCGTTAGAAACAAAAAAATGTATGCGGGACATAAATCAGGCGTCGTGTAAACGTAAAGAGAAATTTATGCCGCATTTTCGTCTCAACTTCTTACGAAGAAATCACTTATATATCCACTTCATGATTCCGTCATCTCTTTGTCTTTCATTAACACACCACATTTTTACCTTTCAGCTCAGTTGCTATAGTTGTTTTAAAAACAAAATTCGTTTTTCTCTTACTTCCGTATTTTATTAATCAGTGCCGCTCTTCGCGTAATTATCGGAATTAATTTCTTTCAACCTTTTAATATTACAATGGTAGAGTGAAATATCTTGAAAGTTCCCGTACTCGTACATTTAGTCCTTAGTCGTTACACCTGCGTTAATAGTCGGCGACGGAAAAATTCCATTAGCAGGTTTAATTACGTTAAACCGATATTGAACTACGTTAAAAAGTTTCGTACCGAATATGAAGCATATCCTCACCATTGACGTTCAAAGGGAATAATTAAAGTACGGATTTTACGTAGAAAGACAGATATTACAGACATGAGTGAGTACTTTGGCTCAGCTCAAATCATTATTCTTTGTTTGAATGGTCGAGTAACATGAAACGTTTAAGGGATTTTTACCTACAAGTAAATATAAATTCGTAATGCACTCAATACATACATGGGTCGCTTTGTGAAAAGTTCAGATAACTACAAATATTGAGCGTTGTTGGAAAATTCTCCTTCTCCACGATCATCGGTAGCAAAGCGTTGAAAAGTTTTTCCGCGTCACAAAACGCTCCTGGTGGATTCTTCAGACCCGTCAGCGCGAGAGGTCGGGAGAAAGGAATCGGACGAAAGGGAAAGAAGTCGCGAACGTAAAGAGTGTTGCCATGCTGACGACGCCGGAAAAGCTCTCGGTTATTTAACGCCGCTACATCATTTGCATCGTGATTTCCCTAGTGTATTCTTGTGGCTCGTGAACTACACGTCAGCTTCTGTCGAGTACACAGCATCGGCAAGTGATTTTAGGTTTCGAAGTGAAGGTTTCTTATGCCCTCTGACTAAACTACCGACTTTTTAACAATCCAATGCGAGACGAACCTGGTCTCCATCCCGAACGTTATCATTACATTGATCTGCAGGATCAGGTAAATATCTCGGAAATTAGACCCGATCGCCAGTTATTCGTATAGGAAAAATTTGTTCAGAATGTTGAATCTGATATATTTCAAGGGCAGCGAAATCGGGAAGGAATCTCCTAAGTTGCATAATTATCATTTTTTTTTAAACACATTAGCATTTTAGAGTAAATTGTAGAAATACGTTATCCTTAATAAGTTATCTTTTAATCCATAAGTGATCCTTTTCGTCGCTCCTATCGGTGCGTCTATACACACCGAATGTAATTAACGGTAAATGACACGTAAACATATTGTTTCGTGTATGCTGTTTTTTCATCCACATTTTCTGCCTCGATATTATCATATAACATTAAGCTTTTCTAATCAAAGCAATTGGAGGATATAAAAATCTTCAGTAATTAATTTTTCTACCCGAGAAGTTATTGAACAAAGCGACGAGAAAAACCATGCACAATAATATTTGTGTAAGGTGAATAAATTGAGGAAAAACAACGTGAAGAAAAAGAATCGAAACACAATGGACCGGGAATCCACGTAATTATTCACAGCGCCAACACGAAAACGCACTAAATACGCTTAAATTTATCGTTCGACATGTAACAGTGTTTATCAACGCGTCAATGAATAATAAGCGGCAGCACACAACGGATATGAAAATAAATGAATCACCGACCACATTTTATTCCACAGAAAACCCACGTGGAACTAAATCTGTCATACGCAAGACATTCTTATAGTAACCTGAAAACTTAATATGTGACGACTAAAGGAACCTAATCGAGTAATGCTAAAAAATAGCTATTTTTTGCAATAAACAAAAAAAGCTTTTCTGTAATTAATGTCAGCAAATTGTGCTCATTCGAGGTTTCAATAATTCTAAATCCATATATAGATATACCCGGACACTGTGTTCGCCCGTTAAACCGTTAAGAATTACGCGGGAATCATTCGATACCATTATAAGAGATCTCCCGGGCTGTCAAGTCAGAAGAAATTTTAATCTTCACGACGCCCATCGCGACGAAGCTTAATTAAAAAATCGGCATCCTGCATCTGGCACAACGCCAATATTACTCGCCAGCATAATTGAATCGAAGAAATTGCTCTGAATTCGTTCTTCTGTTTGGCAGTTTGAGGAGGCAAATCAGCTGGAGAATGTATATGTTGGCTGGTCAACGACATAAATTCATGAATTGTGTCGGTATTAGACGGACGAATGGTATATGAATTGATCTTAAATAATGTATATTTTCTCAACGATCTGGAAGGCATATTAAATTTAACTACACCTAAAAGTTGTGAGTTACAGTTCGAGCGATTTGAGGATTTCTATTCAAATGAGGTATCCGCCCGTTGAGGTAAAATCTCGAGTTCTTCTATATTCATAAAGGCTTTAATTAATCGATAATCGCGGTTATTTGTATTTCTATACATTTCAGGGTAGTAGCATCCAAGCTGCTATGCTGCAAAACGGCTTCATATTTGTTAGAGTTGGGAGACGAGATTTGTGATGAATATTTTAGGTGAGAGCTCATGTTTAAAATCGGTCGAAAAACGTTTTAAAGAACGCGGAGATCTTCCGGGGATACTTTAATATATTATGAAAGTGTGAAGAGAAATAATACCGGGTCCGCGCGATGTTTATCGGATAACTTGAATGAAATTGATGTTTTATGGCATCCACGCCGCATCTGCAAGCGAGCATGTAATAGCCACCTAGGCCGTACCAGCGCGTATCACCAATCGTCCGAGTACGTGCACGGCAATTTTACTACTGGCGCGCGACTTGTGTATCCGAGGCCGGCTCAGTTGCCGATCGAAACTACTGCGCAGTTACGAAATTAAACCGCATCGAGCTGCGAAACTTCCTACCAAGCATGTACAGGGTGATTCTTATAATGCGACTTTGTCTGTTCTCTCCGCTAAAAGAGATAGAGTTGAATTGCGAATATGAAAAATGTTTTAGTTTTGAGCGGGTCATATAACGCGGCAAATTCCCTCGTGTTGCTCCTTTTCCATGAATTACGAATGGGTCTTTAAGTTTTTCTTGTGCTTTTCTTTTTAGTTTTACACGCGCAGTAGTCCTTAGCAATCCATTCTCAAATATGAGCTTGTGAAATTTTTAGCTCATGTATGTATTGCACATATCGCAACAGAATTATAATTCTCCCTTGGTCATTCTCCCTTCCAGAAGGGTGTACGCAATACGGCAGCGTATTTAAGTGAAACGTTGCGGCATATTCCGCGGATATGGAAGTAATGAAACATCCATGCCGCAGCATTACGGAAAAGTTTTTGATTAAGTGCAGCAATTAACGTCGTCGATGGCTCCCGATGAATATTTCAGACGAGAAACAGCAATTAGTCGACTTAGAATCGACGATTTGAATCACAAATTTTTTTCCCCCGGCAGAACAATTTGCGGCCTCTTATCGTACTCTATGCGTGAATTCTCGAAAGCGACGCCGAGGCGACCGGGCACCGTACTTAAAGGTATTTACATAGTGTAATTCTCTCGTTCATTACGGCCGTTTCTTCTGTTCCCGGTCCGTCTCATTGGCCGTGCCGAATCTGCCAAAACGTGCGGCCAGTTGCTTGAATGCGATAAGTTTCGCAGCAAAACTGTTCCGCAAACTGTTCGACGCTTATAATTCGCGAAAGGGAAATAAGTTTCCCCTGTCATCGATTAAATCGTTTTGGTCCTGCGCCGACTGCCTCTGATAATATGCATTGCGAAATTACGAAGCGATTGTACCTGCTCACAAATTAGGACAATACGCACTCTTGTCGAACCGTTCGACCACTTCCGAGCATACCGATTGACAATTGCAATTCAATAAAAACAAGTGAGAGCCGTAAGAGAGTATTTGTTCATGAGACCATGCCATGAAAATCTTCCGCCCAGCAGGAGTACGTCGATTTACGTCGTCCGTTCGTTGAAAACCTGTCAGTCACGCAACGGTCGTTTCGATGAAATGAGATACCGCCGCATGGATCCGATCGTGAACCAACCTAACGTCCTACGTCTCAATGATAGTCGGTCCCATTGGTTTGAGTTTGATCCGGTACTCTGTTGGTTATTCGTTATAACAAAATGAGCAACTTGATTACTTCTACTTAATATTAAATCTGTTCAGGCGTTGGTGCAAATGTCAATAAATGCATTAAAGTCTTGGTGAAAACTAAAGAATAGTGTCTATTTGATAGAGTACTTAGTACCATATCGTACGTAACCGATACGTAACCGAAAGTTTCTACTTTTGTACTAATATGAATCTGTGCTGGAACATGTTTTGGTGATGTTATACGGTGTGAATGATTACTGCTACGGCCTGCCTTTTCTTCTATTACAGGGAAAGAAGAGAAGCCAAATTCCCGATCATCGAGCCAACGAGGAAATCAGAATGTGTCACTACGGAAAGCGAGCGGGGTATATATCTCTTCCTTCTTTATTCTTCTCTTTGGGTTTGTTCCAAAAGTTGTGACAATGTACGTGTTGACAAATGAATATCGGTTCCGAGAACGACGTGCATTTTGATTTGGCGATAAGGATTTGTTTCTTATTAATGCTTGTTTGTTAGTCATGAAGGTGTGTTACTGTGAATATCAAGTGACTCGTAAATTAACTGAATAGCACCGCAATTACGCGTGACCTAAAATTGCTCAACAGACTCCAACAAATGTGACGCTGCAAAGTTTGAAAATCTAATAGAACGTCGACAAGTTGTACCAATAGATTTTGAACTGCCTTGAACAATGCGCATCATTATGACGATCTGGCAAACAAATAAATAAGGTATCATATTGGAATAACTTCAGTAACGTACATAGACACATAGTTCTCTGATAACGCCCGTCCCTTTCGATATATTTCCGTTAGATGAGGCAGTGCTGATGAGGGCGAACTGTAACGATCGTCACATAACTTGACCCAGTCGTGTGAACAGTATGCCCTCATTTGACAAAGTCATATTACAAACATTTCACGACGAGTAAACAACGGCGATACGCTCCTGTCTAGACATTAATGGCTGTGAAGATGTTTGTACATGCATATAGATGAGCACACGTTGGATAGTTAGATACGTCTATGTCCTATATGAACACAATATTACACAGGGTCTTCTGTAATCCATACTGCAATCGGAAAAGGGAGAATCGACATAAAAATGTCAATAAAGATTGTGGAAACAATATTTTTCGTGAAATTTATCGAATATTGAAACGTCAATTTGATATGTATAGAGTCGTACAGGGGATCAAATCAGAGCACATGCGCAACTAATGTAATTGAATTATAGTTTACTCATAAAGTCTATACTATGGAAGTTACGTGAACCATTTTAATGCCTAGCTTCTTAGGGGGAAAAAACTTTTTGTTACGCTGCTTTATTGCAGGCCACGTTATCTCCAGTACTTTTATAGATCTAAAACCGATATCGACGTAATTCCTTATTACTACACAGAAGATTGATCCACTGTAAATGCTGTTTTTTTTTCTGTCAGAAGTAAATGATTTTGTTTCAGAAAATACTGATCTAGATCTAAAATTATTTTGTATGAAAAACGAGCGTCTTTTCTATCGTTCCACAAGTCACGTCGTAATCTTAGTCATTGTAACTCACTGCGTTTACAGAAATATCAATATACACAACTGACATTGTTACGCAAATTTTGAGTATATATATCTATTTCAAAGCTCAAATAACTCGATCGATAGCATTTCTCTTGTAAATTGTAAGGTATCAATTTCAGTTAACATATATGAATTTTCGAAACTGGATGCAGGATGAAAATCCCATACATTTGATTCCAACGCGTATGCTTCATTTTCAATACTTTTCCTCTGCCGCGGTGTCACAAAATAGACGACACTGTAAGTGACTGGTAAATAATTTGTGGAGCGCTGTCATTACTCGCATTAACGCGTGATAACTTTTCGCATACCACGTTTTACCTCACAAAGCGTTTAAAGGTGTACGATATTTTAACCCCATTGCATGTTCTCGCATACATCAGCCAGTTTGAGACCGCCGCTGTGTAGTATGCACGGCACATAGTTGAGCGTGCAAGCGTAACGAGCACAAGTCATCGTTACATGGATAACATGAACATTAATAAAAAAAACCGGGGGCGGCTGATGGCAAGAAATCGCAAGCAATGGAAGGGCTGTTAAGATATCGCGTTTAGCGTGTGTCTGGCATGAATACATTATTTATAAGTTTAACGTTTCGCGCGGGCACGTAACGCGCCTTTAATGACTGCACGTAAGATTGTATCGGCGAACTCGACACGTACCTTCATACGTCGTCGTTCTATTAATGAACATTCTGTCAAATTACAGATTAAGGAAAACGCACGGTGAGCTCTCGGCGGCCGTCAGTGTTCGATAGTCTCACTAATCTGCCTTTCCCTTAATCCGATTGTGAGTTCTGCATAAACCGAGCTTCTCTTCATCCGAAACATGAGAGTGCATACTGAACTTCGGACACGTTATTACTGAGCGTAGATTTTTTAAACGAAACTAGTACGGCGGTGCTTCGGACGATTTCGGATTAAAATCTCGAAGACAAATGACACTGATAATGAGTCAGGTGAATCCAAGTAATGCTTTAATTGATTTTCCATCGGCAGAGCTATCGTGGTCGCAGCGGTCGTTTCTTCAGCGTATCAACAGAAGATTCGAGCGTTGATTCTGAGGTGAGCACCGGCACGACGTTAGCTTCTGGCCGGAGTTCCGCTGGGGCTGCGGGACTCAAAGCCAGCAAGCAACGCTGGAGCGGCTTTTTCACTAACACCAAAGGCACGAAAATGGACTTGCTCACCACTCAGCTCGACGACTACAACAAGCATGGCGTTCCAAGGCTCACCGACACTCAGTTGCCTTATGAGCTGGCTCTCAACGACGAAGGTACGCCGAAGGTTTTGCCTACGTGGATATTACGAAAACGCACAAAGTGACTCGTATTAGGTGCGCTCATGGTAACGGGGAGTCGTCGAAAAAGTTGGTCTTTCTTGAGGGAGGTGCTTCAGGCGGTGAAACGTAGTAAAAAGGGTCCTAACAACGTCGGGTGGAAGGAGCTGGGTTAATAAGATAGTCGTAATTAAAGGAATTATCGAGAATAGCTTCCATTCTTCCGGAAGCATTCTAACGATAACTAACCACCATTTTTTCGGACGAAACGGTCAATTGCCTACGAAAGTTTTTACTACCGTAATGACGATGAGTTTATATGCAATTTCATTCGCAAAACATCATGAATGTTATTATTTTTAAGCATTATACAGTATAGAAGAAGATTGGCGCGACATTGTGGAAAATTCGCAACATCTTTCGGAAAAACAGCAACAACAACAAACTGCTCTGTGGGAACTAGCTCAAACCGAAATAGCTTACATAAAAACGTTGAAGGTCGTAACCGATGTGAGTATTTCAATTTGAAACTGATCAAGTAATGTGTTTATCAGAAAGTTCCTGTCATCATTGTTTTCAACATTAAACTGGGAAAACTGTCAATTATACAAAAATGGATGGAATTTATTCGTCGATTGAATATTAGATGACATTATATAATTCAGGAAACAAATGTTTCGTGTGCAGCTATTTATGGCGTGCCTCTGCAGCCTGCAGGCCTCGAATATCCTGAACGAGGTCGACAGGACAAAGTTGTTTAGCAATATTCCCGAAATATACGCCGCGAACCGCTACTTCTGGACAGAGCATTTGTTGGGGATGGTGAACGCTTCTCGATCGACCGGCTTGCCGCTGGATCCCGGTCACCTTTTGCATGGTTTCGAAACGTTCGAGCAAACGTTCGCACCCTACACAAGGTACTGCACCGAGCAAAGCAGATGCCAGCAATATTGCAGAGACCGCCTTAATGACAACCAGCTCTTTACGGCCTATTTAGTGGTATGATATTCTATTTTCTACGACGTTTATTAATACGTAATTTTATCGTGTGTTTGAATGTATTTTTATCACAGTGGTGCGAAACTCAAAAAGACTGCAATCGGCTAAAACTGTTGGATATACTGGTGAAACCGATGCAAAGGCTGACTAAATATTCGCTTCTTCTTAAAGCGGTGCACAAGAACACAGAGGTGGAGGAGCAACGGGCAGAATTGTTACATATGGTATGATTAATTTATTGGGCATTTGTAAATAACAAAATATATAATCTAACAGTTATGTCCGGAAATTACGTACTGTTCGTAAACACAGATCAGAAATTGTGACCCTTTGTATGCAAAATATGCCCAGCTGCTGGCATGAAATAAGTTCCTTCACACTTCGAACGAAGATTGACGAGATTTCTTTCTCTCTGACAGATCAAATCTGTGGACAATTTCGTGGCGTCTGTGAACGCAGCTTTGAAAAGAAGCGAGGAAACTGCACGATTAGCCAGCGCCGCTACTCGCATTGAAAGTTATGATGTCGTCGAATCCAGAGACGAAGAATTGGAGAAGTTAATTAAGGCTCACAGTAATTTGGACATTGCCACGGCACCGGTTCCAGGTTGTTCCAAGGACACACTGCGAACACTTCTTCGTGAGGGAGATTTAAAACTTAGAGATGCGGCCACAAGCAAGGTAAGTGAAGGCAAGGGATAACATTGACAAGAAGTGTTCAACAATGGTCGACGAAAAGATGCTAATCTGCATGCAAATATAGAGAGATAAGAGAAAGGTACTCATTGCTCGATGAACAGAAATCAAACGCAGGTTGGCAAGAGTTTAGCTTCTATGTAAAATGTAATAGAACGGTGAATTGTCACTTTTCAGACAGAGGTGCATGTATTGTTGTTGACGGACATGCTGTTGATCTGCAAAGCATCGACGAAGAAAACGTCTTCTAGTGCATCAAGTGGGAGCGCTGGAGTCGGTTTGAAGGTCATCAGACAGCCGTATGTTGTTGATCGCATACGTGTACACGAGCTCAAAGAACCGTCCAGTCTTGGACTTGTATATCTGAATGAGTACGGTGCGGCTTCATCGGCACTGGTCCTGAGTGCCGGTGAGCCGAAATTAGCAAAGGTACGAGCTTAATTAGTTTCTCATATCTGTTAGTAAATATATGTACGATTCGTAGCGTGTATTGACAGCATATTCCGTGACTCACGGCATTCACCGAATATTTCTTTTGTTAACATCCTTCAAATATCATTACATTTTAATTGAAATGAATAAGCTATCAAGAAGAAGCCTATGACAACGATTAGATTTGATGAATTCCAGGAAGCGCTGTATTTATTTACATTTTCATAGTATCTAAACGTTTTGATAAGACAATAGTTATTGTTTCTGATTGTAATTTGGTTCAACTTACTTTAGTCTTGGATGGATTCCCTGAGGAAGGCCCAGCAACAGTTTGCGCTCATGAAGGTTCCGCCAGTCGGTGATACAATGAATCTTGCAACTGTCAGCAGACAGGCCAGTACATTCCTAGGTGACGGAGATTTTGAAATGGAAGAATGCGAGGGCATTCCTAGAACACCGCGTGGCAGTAGTAGAGCATCGCGAGTTAGCAGTCTCGCTCACAGTCACAGGTATATTGAACCATTCATAACAAATACGTAAGAACACGATGTGTTCCATCAGGACCTTATTATGTACATCTCTGTTCTATCCAATAATTTTTGTTCGTTGACAATTTGAATCAATTGTGAGCAAAACTTGGAAGCGAAAAGATTAATGTTTGTCTGCATTTGCAGTGGAAGTATGGAAATGGAGGGTGTTTCCCCTGGTAGCAGCAGTTTCTTGCCGAGTTATAATCCAAGCAGAAACGTCAGCGTGGAAACAAATGAACCACCGCGCGCGTCCAGCGTTTCTTCCGAAGAAGGCGGTGAAATCGGTTCTGGACATAATCACAGACCTTTACAAATCAGGTAAGCGATTTTAACGCTACGATATTTGCCTAGTCCGTTCTGAAAGGCAGATTTGCACTTTTCCGGCCGCTGACACATTGACTTTCTTACAGACGATCCCTACTGAGCAAATCACCGACACCCAATACACTTAGTGTCCAAGTACCTGCTTACTCCAGTCTGGGTCAATCACTGCCTAATTTGACCCTGGCTACGTCGCCGCAAACCTCAACGGTGTCTCCTACCCCGCCAAATTCTCTCCTCATTGTGCCGCAGATAACGAAGAGCAAAGAAACTCTGCTCTCACCGGGTCACCGAGGTAGTAATTATCGACGCGAGCTTGTAGCTTCCACTCCACCAATTTCTAGATTTCTCTACAACGAGTGAATCTATTCGTCAGATCTATACGGTCAAATGACTAGATATAAACGATTTTATATCTTTATCTCAGTTCGACTAGCTCACTTCCTGGAATGGGTAGTAGCGTGAATATTTAAAGTTCTGTACATGCATACGTAGTCGCTTTATACTGTACACTATGTTTTGCAACATGTGAAATCCGCTTCAGAGATAGACTGAGTACATACGAACAATAAAAGAAGCTAGAATAATGGCAGAGTGTCATTCTGTGTCCAACTTACTCTAATAATACTTCAGTGTTCATTACAGCTCCGAAGTGCTGATCACATATTACTAAACATACGTATGTATATTACGTATCTTGATTAAAATTATATTCGTAATTTATGCATCGCTAACGCGTGTGCACAGCCGAAATTCTCAGTTCCCAGGATTCAGTACTAATGCACCGCAGTGTGTACTATTCCTATCATCCTTGAATGTCAAATTGTGGAAATAATTTTAATGGGAACAAAAGCTGCGTAGACAATGTTGTATCTGAACATAATTTAAAGCCTAAAGAGAAACTCTTTGTTAGTGATCGGTTCCTATTACGGACAGGGCTAAAGTTTAATTTTTACCAGGTATTTCTTATCCACCGCCATCGCCGTCCAGAGGTGCTCTCAGGAGAGCATTTGCAATACCACAATCGCGGAACCCACCTCTGATCAAGACAAGGCACGTGAATACATCGGTTACACAAACGATTCAGCCAACTATGAGTCTGGACGCCGAAGCCATTGAAGAGAGACGAAGAAGGCTAGAACCTTCACAAAGAATGCCATCGACCAGCAGTATTGTAGAGGAAAAGGTAAAGAAAAAATCGCGGTGCAGTATACTCGCTATGCCATTCACATATTTGGTGCACTTGGTAGATCCCAATAGTGTTTTAGTTTAATTATTGTGCCTAAATGAAATGAAGATGAAAAATGCAGAAGATTTTACATATTTTTTTTTAGTCATTTAACGGCAATACTTTATACGTTGCGCTTGACACCTGAAATGGGATTATATGTTAACAGAAATGACAGCACTCATCATGTGAGAACGATTTGTCGAAGGATTAGAACAACTTGTCGATCACTTTAACGTCGACAAGGATGTACGTGATACGTCATACTTAGAAAACAGGTTGTCCGCTCTTGCTGACTATGTGTAAGTGCTGCACACACTTTTACGCATTAAATCAGAGGAAGGAAATCGCGTTCGAAGGATGATTGTTCCGTACACCTTACGCCTACGAAAAGAGTCAAGCAATTCTACAATCGGTAAGATACATATGTTCAGCCATCTCTAGTCCAATTCGAACCTTTCTTACGACGCTTGTAAAAAGTGCAACCGAGGTGTTAAGTAAACTCAGTTTCCAGTTTAGACGGGAAAAAAGTATCGTAATAATGTTCAGTAGAATATGGTTGTTTTATTTCAGATTGGGGCCATTCGAAATCAACGTAAAGTTTGTACCACGACTGTACCACTAAAATAACTTATCTCCGTAGCCTTGACACTTACAGATCTCTTTTTGTAATTTACCTCGTGGTAATGAAGAACAGTCACGTTCAATATTTAATATAGTTAACTTAGACAATTAAGCGACGAACAGAAAGGCCTATTTAGAATAATTACACTAAGAATAATTAGCGATAAATAAGTCCGATTGACACGTAAGTGGAATAACGATAATCTAGATTAACGTAAAATGAAACTGAAAGGTTTAAAGCACGTGCAATTGTTAGAAAGGGGCGCGCGTAGAGAGTCATATTATATAGAAGTTATGCTAATTCCTCGTAAAAAAAAACATGCTTCAATAAACTATGTCTAAGAGCGAATTGATAGAAGCGTGAGGATGAGAGAAGAACGTTTACTTTAAGTACAAATTCGATTTTGCAATATTTCGTTAGAGAGACTGAACTGAAGAATTGTAAGCCGCAAATAACGAATAACAACTACCTAGAGACAACATTATATAGGAGAAAAGGAGAAAAAGAGAAACTATGGTTTTATACTAGACCCTTCTCTCAGTTTTCTTTCGTATGTTCCGTTTTGTGCTACTTGCACTGAGCTAAAAGTATTAATTACGATTTAGGATACCGATTGTATCATCATGTACAGTCGCATGTGGTGGAGATCAAAATATAATGCATAATTTATTAAGGACACGGCATTATTAATCATCCTACCAATAGTACAAACGCAAATACACACGGTGGCATATGAGAATAGATGTGCAGATAAAGAAGCAAAAAGATATATTAAAGATGTCCAAATGCAAAAGGCTAAAATGTCAAAAGCGACAACATATAATTCAAAATGTTTGTGACCTAATTTTAAAAATATATTTTATTCTTGGTAATAAATATAACAGATATTTATATTAAATATTTTAATCTTTGAACAAACTTGTAAAAACGTGTGTGCGTTCTAATTAATATCACATTTACAAGGTTTTATATCAACTGAATATTTATGTCATGACAATAATCTTGGTATAAACATAATGTCTTATTTGTGCTTTAAATAGTTATCAGATATAAACGTCTTCTCCACAACTCAGAATAAAGTGCTTACATTACTAACAACGCATCGCGGAGGTATATATACATTGTGTTATAAAAAGAACTTATATTAAATGTGTACTATTACCTGATAAAGTAGATTACTTCTCAATTATATAAACTATAGTGCGTACAGCTACTGCATAACTTAATATTAACACAGAAATCAATAACCATTAATCTTATGAATACAGCACTTTAGGTAAATATTCTATCAACAAATGATTTAGTAGAAATCCGCAAGAATCATGGCAGTCTATTATGTTTTAATTTTTTATCTTTTATTGCACCTGCAACAATAATGCTACTATTTACATATATAGAATCATAAATTTAAGTTTGGTTAAATCCAAATATCTATTCATTACGTATATACAATTTCCAACCAATGCCATACGGTTGAAAAAATACAAGTATAATTACCAAAAGAAACAACTGTCATTGTAACTTTCAAGGTTATGTTCAGTGCAGTCTAAGAAAAAAGCAATTTTGCTGCTATTTTGATTATTTGGTATTGAGACATTTGGACCAAGATTATTTACATAAATCCTAAAAAGAGGTTCATCATTTTCTGAAACTACACGTAACAAAGGAGTTTAACAATTTAGGAACGTATACCACTCACTAAAATGAGTACCAAAAGCTTAGGTAACACAGGTCTACAAACCACTTCTTTTATAAGAAAATGCTAATTGATACAAACACAATAACTGAAGAAACGAACTCAACACCAGTTAACCAAAATTGTTTCTCATCATATTCTGTCAAATTCGTGTTTTCACAGCAGACAGTAACAATATTATAAAAAAACAAGTTCTATTGAAAAAAAGAAGAAAGGGAATAGATCCGACACATCAGAAACTGTAAAGTGCTATCAAGATATTTCTGCAACATTAATATATTTGTGGTAATTGTTCGGATGAGGGGCCTCCTATTTTGATGACCTTGAAATATGTTGTCAAGGGCAACATTCTGAACAACTTTTCCCTATACATGTAGCCGTCGCTCTCCCTTCGTTTCGGAGATATAAGCCTAAATATGTCCATTATTTGAAACTCGCGTATGAAAGATTTTAAGCTGTTTTGGAGTATGTTTTGGGTTGCGGGAGAGGGGCTGGTAGTACTAGCGGTGGAAAGTACATCGGTGACGCGCCTTCGGCGCGAAACTAATATATACATCCCTATTTCTGGGATAGAACTTTGCAATGAGAAGTACCTGTGCATGGAAATCGGGGTAATATGATATATATTAGTTTCGAGCCGAAGACGCGTCACCGATGTACTTTCCACGCACAGGTACTTCTCATTGCAACGTTCTATCCCAGAAATAGGGATGTATATATTAGTTTCGCGCCGAAGGCGCGTCACCGATGTACTTTCCACCGCAACTACGCTACGTTGTGGAATCATAAACATAAACATTCGGAGGTCGAGCCTACACCGAGCCCCTCTCCGCAACCCAAAACATACTCCAAAACAGCTTGAAATGTTTCATACGCGAGTTTCAAATATTGGAATTATTTAGGCTTATATCTCCGAAACGAAGGGAGAGCGACGGCTATATGTATAGGGAAAAGTTGTTCAGAATGTTGCCCTTGACAACATATTTGAAGGTCATCAAAATCGGGGAGGAGGCCCCTAATCCAAACATTTACCCCATATTATGTTTATCGTAATAGAACCTATTGTTTATGTATACGTCATGCATGTCCATTATGAAAAGAACTTTCTGATACCATGGTCTGACAGAGCAAAGAACGTGCGTCTAAATATATTGTAACGAACTGAACAACGACGAGTTATTGCAGACCACTGAAGTTGTCTTCGTTCATCATCTCGCGAAGCTGTTGGATGAATATTAAAAGAGGAATTGTCGTGCGACGGAGAGGACCCGTTCGTCGATAAAGGTAGAAGCGCTCGTAAATCCAATGTCGTAGACTTCGCTGCGTGATCGAGGTAACAGTTGCCGACAAAAAGTATCGTTTGTCCAATCAAAATTAGATTGACTCGACACAGCTCCTAGAATAAGGGACTTTCATGGCACAAGTTGAAATTTGATTTGGAACAAACGTTTTTACACCGCAATTGACGGTGGCTGTATATTGCTTGTGATGACACAAACGTATGGCTACGAACAAATATTATCGTGTACAATGTACATCAACGTAATTCGTAAACAGACAAACTTGTCATACCATACGTTGTTTAAACAATCGTTTTGGGAGCAAAAACACTGTCGTAATAAAAATATGGTTTTGACAAAAAAATATCAGTAATCTTTAAATCTTGAAAGAAGAGAATGAACTTTTAAAAAGTCCTTAGACACATCTAATATCATCAAAAATAATGGAAATAAGCCTTAACGACTGCATTATGTTTAAAATAACGATAAAAACACACTCGCTAATAGCATTCTTAGCAGCAAACTAGAAATTTTAGTATCTGTTACAAATATCGACACCCTGCATTTCATTGACAAACCCAAAGTAAAGTGTTTTTATCGAGTGACGTTATCCACCATACTGTGTATGGCAGGTAGCAGCTCTTTGGCGCTGGATAAAATTGACCCTCGTCCGTATTGCGATAAAGACTCCATTCTAGTTTGCTATTAAATATATGTTTAAGCTCACCTGAAAAGTAGAAGGCGAAGGTAAATTCCATGAACACGGATGATGTCCGGAAGTAGAAATCCGTCAGCAATCATTTGTCATATCCTGGCATGTTCGAGCTTCACTGCGTTCGTCGGCCAATGCTTCCAAAATATCGAGTAAAAGATCCCTACTTAGCTGTTTTAACCTCGGAAGACGTGCAACCTACAAGAATAGGGTTTCATCATTTTGTGTATATACAATTAGGTGGACACCGAGAAAATTAGTGTTACTCCGAAAGAATATTGAACAATGAAAGGTAAGTAAGATGTTAGAATAAAAAAACAACATACCTTGGAAAAGTGATGCACTATCAAATTCAGAGCATACTTTTTCATATCGGCTGCTTGCATTCTATCTGCAGCTTCCAAAATCTGTATAACATTCTCAAATGTGACATTCATCTCGAGATTCTGTTTACAAAATGCTTGAAGCCGATTATTCGTAAAGCCATAGAAAACTGGCGCAGTAAATAGATACAGCGAATCTTCCGGTGGCATCAATACGTCAGCGTAATAAATATATCTTAACAAAGAATCGAACGATTCGGAAGAAGGAATCATCTCACCGATTTGTATCTGCGAAAGAGAAACAGTACGTCTTTATTTTCGTATCTTATACATTCAATCATTTCCTTCCATAAATCCCTAAATTAGTTTCAAAATTAATTTCCTTTTAACCCAAAATTAGATTCGTTATGGAAGGTTAAAATGTCTATTACTTAATACTTACATTTACAATATTGTTTTCAGGCATAAAAGAGCGGAACATAGCTTCAAAATAACTACAACGTGCTGCGAGTACGGCTTTATGAGCAGGAATTGGTACTCCATCCAGCATCAACGTTATATCACAGAATTCGCGACCAACACTTTTTAGAAACGCTTCCATGTCCTGTTCTAAAGTGGTTCCTACAAGATTTACCTATATGTGAGCGTTACCTCGTTGCAAAACCCGATATCAAATAAAGAACAAAACAGATATCCACCTGTACCCGATTCATATTGTTTCGAAAAGTTTCTTATTTGAGGCATTTGGCGTCGTCTAATAATTTCCACCATAAGTCGTTGATCGAGCGTTTCAAACTCTTGACTCATTACTATTTGATTGTAGTTGCTTTCCTTCACGACAAAGCTGAGACAAAACTCTTTGATGAAGTAAAGCTTTAATTGGGCGGCATTGTGTAATGCTTCCAGAACATTAGCGTGACTTATCGTTGCTTCGAGATAATGGACGCATAACTGTTCCAAGCGTTTCATATTAAATTGAACGGCAAGACGGTAAACATCCATCATCAAAAGGTTGCTCAAAGGATCTTCAACTTTGCCAGTTGACGAATCGTCCGTTCGTTTTGTAGGATCAATGCGATCGGTGTAAATGTAATTGAGTACCATTTCAAAAGCTTCGGGTACAGCATCTTTTAATTTTACCTGCAATATATGTAAATAATCGTTTTCTTATGCAATTTCTTCTTCGTTATGTTGCCTAACAGAAAAATATATCTGTACACAGCCGCAAATTGAAGTGTTGCGACGCACCGATTAATAATTTATTTAGTACGATATCAGTTTTTTTCTTACTTCTAGCAATGGCGAATCCTTGATCGGGACATCCGCATTACCGAAAACTTCCTCCAATTGCTTTTCCCGTTTCTCCCGAGCTTGCCTGATTCGTGCTCGAAGAAATTGCGAGCGAGCCGCAACCATAGCTATGTGAGCGGGTATCTTTGTTTCCGCTTCACCCACTACGAATTCCACGTCACAAAACAGTCGACCGTTCAGTAATCTACCAAAATCGTCGTGTAAGGTACATTTTGGATATGATGAGAATTGAAAGCGATACGTTTCTCCGGACCGTATGTTATTATCCACTGTTCCGCCAAAGATGAACATAGCTTCGCCAATCACCGCCGCAGCGTGGAACAAACGTCCAGACGGTACCTGAATTTTTATTAACCATCCAACAAATGTATCAATGTGGGACAGAAAATAGATATAGCAAATTAGATTTATTCATCTACCAACTTGGCTATCGGGAGACGGTAATACGATGTTCCATGTTTGTGTGTCGAGATCATAACAATGCAGATCATTTGGCAATGTTGAATCCGCCGCACCCCCAAAGACGTAGAGATGCCTGTCAAAACTGACCATTGTATGACCGTAACGTCGAGCTGGCGGTGGTGGTGCTCCGCGAAGTATGTGTTCCGTCGATATGCGTGTCCACCTATAAAAGTTAGGTACGTGTCAATACACTGCAATGTTGTTATCAATCATTAACATGTAAGCGCTGCAAAAAAAGTCACCGTTTATCCCGAAAATGGAATTGGAAAAGGCTATTGGTGATTTTCGCTCCGCTTTGACCACTGAACACAAACATAGATTCGCGTGCGACGGCAACAGGAAAGTTGCAACATGTAGGAGGACAATCACCGGACTGCACTACTTCTTCCCACACCCGAAGATCACCAGGCTATTTTTTAACATATAACAATTAGTTCTAATGGCATAAAAATGATACAAAGTGTACTTACTAATAAGGATATAGTCCACATATCATTCAATCGTGCATTTCCGTCGTATCCTGCGAATATCCATAATTTATTATCATACACTGCAGCACCATGCGCAGATCTTGCTACTGGTACTCTATAATATAACATAATTTAAATGAAATAATTATTTAGCCATGTTTATATTAATGACTGCAAAAAGGATTACTTACTTCCCACTAAATTTCCATTCCGTCCATTGGCCTGTTTGAAATCTGTACTCAAACAGGTCGTTTTTATTTGTTAAATTAGAGTTGGAGTGAATGTCACCAGTATAGCCACCAAATACGAACATGGAAGAATCATGGACGACAGCAGAATGATGATATCTTGGCGCAGGAGGGGTTCCTGTTGCAAATGCTCGACCCCAAGACTTTTCCTTTACGTCAAACCTTAATAAGTCATTCAACATTCGCTTTCCATCGTCTCCACCAAACACATATATAGCATCTTTATACGCTACAACCGTATGCTTGCTGCGTCTGTCGATCAAGAACAATAATATATATCTCCGTTCCTCTAAAAAACTTATGAAAAACCTATGCAACAGCCTGAATTTAGTTCTGAACTTAAACAAGTTATTTTGCCTAACCAACTGACGATAATAAATAAATGTACATTTGCTACAACATACATCTTTTTTGTGCTTCTGGGAATTAATTTTTACTGCTATGTTTTAAGGACACAACAAAAACCACATAAAGAAAACATAGTACAAGAAAAAGAGTCAAACACATTGTACTAGTAGCACAGAGTACAATATTAAGATCACATACTTGGCCCCTACAAACTCGTCACACTCCGGCATGCACTGCCAGCGATGGACAGTTTCAAAAGGCCCAAAATCAAGAGTTAAACATTCCGCAGTTGCCATGTTATCCATACTTATCAATTTCCAAGTTCTTATTTGGCGATAGGAATCATTGTTAACCTATAACGCAGTGCACAGACGGCACAGCTGATAATCTTAAATGCAGTATTTGTACACGAATCGCTACCCTTTTCCTGTATGTTTCCTGAATTTGGATAGCCACCCGCACAAATACGTCGGTTGTCAGAAGAAGGAATTCACGCAAATAGGCAGTTCGGCGTCGATATGAAACTGTCAAAAGCGTCAGGGGTTTTGGGTGTCACCAGGTGTCACGCAGTGTTAGCAGACGGTGCCACCCAGCACCCGGGATGCTGACAATAATGGGGGAAGTGTTCCCAGTGTGCATGCGCATCTGTGTGGAGTGGTGTGGAGTATGCGCAGTTGCGCCGTACCCCTAGCTATATATATGTGTTCAGATACGTGTACTGTTGATAATATAATACCGACCACTGACAGTTTATTTTCACTGCCTGTATTCGTGGTGACATGGGACAGTGAATATTATTGGTTATGAATTGACATTTCGACGATTCCATTAATTCGATAATACCAATGCAAATTATAGGTTAATTTCGTATAAATTGCAATATGTTATGTTTGATCCTGCATAGCTGATCCAAGGGAAGGATTCGTTGACCGTTCTTGAAAGAACGAATTGTCACATATATTCATTTCGATGAGAGTTCAGGTGGCAAAGTTTTATTTCTTATATCGTAGCGCCTCTCCGAAGTGCTGCTCCGTGGGTGGTCCTCGCGAACTGAAAGCATCAAAATCCTACCGACAAGTATTTATACCAAGTCGATGTACTGATGTCCACCAATCACAACGCTTGATTTTTCTTACCTAGAAAAATCGAGAGCTGTGATTGGTGGACATCGGTACATCGTCTTGGTATAAATACTGGCCGGTAGGATTTTGACTCTTGTAGTTCGCAAGGACTCACCCACGGAGCAGCATCTCGGAGAGGCGGTATGATGATATAAGAAGAATAGTAGCAGTATGTGTACACGAATCGCTACCCTTTTCCTGTATGTTTCCTGAATTTGGATAGCTACCCGCACAAATACGTCTGTTATCAGAAGAGGGAATTCACGCAAATAGACAGTTCAGCGTCGATATGAAACTGTCAAAGCGTCAGGGGTTTTGGGTGTCACCAGGTGTCACGCAGTGTTGGCAGACGGTGTCACCCAGCACCCGGGGTGCTGGCAATAATGGGGGAAGTGTTCCCAGTGTGCATGCGCATCTGTGTGGAGTGGTTTGGAGTATGCGCAGTTGCGCCCTACCCCTAGCTATATATATGTGTTCAGATACGTGTACTGTGGATAATATAATACCGAACACTGACAGTTTATTTTCACTGCCTATATTCGCGGTGACATGGGACAGTGAATATTATTGGTTATGAATTGACATTTCGACGATTCCATTAATTCGATAATACCAATGCAAATTATAGGTTAATTTCGTATAAATTGCAATATGTTATGTTTGATCCTGCATAGCTGATTCAAGGGAAGGTTTCGTTGACCGTTCTTAAAAGAACGAATTGTCACATATATTCATTTCGATGAGAGTTCAGGTGCAAAGTTTTATTTCTTATATCGTAGCGCCTCTCCGAGGTGCTGCTCCGTGGGTGGTCCTCGCGAACTGAAAGAGTCAAAATCCTACCGACCAGTATTTATACCAAGTCGATGTACCGATGTCCACCAATCACAACGCTTGATTTTTCTTACCTAGAAAAATCGAGAGCTGTGATTGGTGGACATCGGTACATCGACTTGGTATAAATACTGGCCGGTTGGACTTTGACTGTTTAGTTCGCAAGGACTCACCCACAGAGCAGCATCTCGGAGGGGCGCTATGATATAACAAGAATAGTAACACTCCGTTGCAAAAATACAAAACTTGCGTTGCAAGAATGAATTCCTATGAATTCGTTTTGCTGACGCTATTACGTTGTAATACGCTAAAGATTTTGAGGAGCAGGTTTCCAAATGCCTTGAGAAAAAGGTTGGGTAGTTTTTTGTGGAGAGAGACTTTATTGAGTTTTTGCTTATATATATGCGGAATGTGTGATCCTTCTATTCCCAAAAAATAAAGGAAAGTGCATTTGAAATCGCCCGTTACACGGTACGACTTTCGCGGCAAAGTGCCCGCGCAAGATGTGTTAATCGAAATATTCGATTCTGATTCTAGGCATTCGACGACCAGAAGAGCACGCCGTGGCACGGAATCCCGATTTTGGCAGATTTGACGTCACTTTTGGTGAGTCGGACAGTATATAATAGACTGATTAGGTGCTAGAATCGGGTGGACAATTGATTCAGTAACAATTTCGGTCTTTTTCAATGTATTTTGAGCTAGAAATGCAATTATTGAGATTTTCTATTCTCCAGCCTCAACGCATGCATATTGAGTAAAAAGAACGTAAAAATTTTCGACCATAGTGCGCCAACTCGCCGCGATGGCGCTTTCTAGAATCGAACTTTCTGATACAGGCATATTACACCGGCAAAAGTAGGAAAACGTGATTGCTTATATATTGTTTGCAAAATATATTGGAGTACATTTATAATGTGAAACAATTTCAGTTAACATTATTTTATAACTATGCTGTAGAATCATAGTAAACAATACCACATAGCAGGCAGAAAACACTCAATACTTGTGTCTTATTGTAAAATTTAATTTTTTTTTTTAAGATCAAATTATTTGCTATCATAATTTCATAATTGTGACTGCAAGCCGCATATTTCGTTCCGCATAAGAGGTCGACTATTCTATCATTTTTAACTTTCTCACATATTGAAAGAATTCAAGTTTACGAAATCAGTTGTCCCATAAACATTTGCTTTGCATAATTTGTTCATTTTACTTAATCAACGTCTGTTTTCTGTTTCAGGGATTAATGTAACAATTTGTAATTAATAAGAGGGCATTATTATGCTCTGAATTTTGTAGCCGCGTGCAATGCGGTTTAGAGTCAGTGCTTAATTACGAAGTTATTTATCCCCATTCTAGCCGAATTGTCTATTTGCAGTAACTTCATCACTTTGCAAAATATTGTAGAGTCACGCGAACTAGAGTCAATATTGTTCGATAGTAATATTCCAAACTTTTTGGTCGCGAAGCACAGTCAGTGTTGTTCGATTATTGTATTATTGCAATAGTAAATTATTTATTGAAACTAGAGTCAGTGATTGTAGGATTTTGTGACCGCGTGCAATGCGGTTTAGAGTCACTCATTGATTACGAAATGTTTATTCCCTATTGAAGCTGTATGGGCTCCTTGCTATAACTTGATCCCTTTGGAAAATACTATAGTCACGCGAACTAGAGTCAATATTGTTCGATAGTAATATTCCAAAACTTTTTGATCGCGAATCAGAGTCAGTGTTGTTCGATTTCTATGTTGATGACTTATAATATTTTTATTATATTGTAAATTATTTGTCGGAAGTAGAATCAGTGATCGCAGATTAAATTTCTGAGTCTCAACAGTTGCACAATTGCACACGATGTTCTTGCGTTTTGAAAGGTACGTTCAACATCGATTTATTTTGTCGTCTTTTTTTTTCAGTCTCTAAGTCACTCTTCACTCTGTTTCAGGTGCATCAAATTTTCATCACACAACCTGGTCTTCCATGTGACTTTATTTTATTTTTTCCTTACAGCACGTCTTGTTATACTCAATTACACGGTTATTAAAACTCTTCTTTCTGTTATAGAACTTCCATAGCAGAGGATATTATTTTGTGTACTTGTTCTTTTTTTTAATTGATCTATAGAACCTTGCTGTTCCAGGATTTTTATGTTTAGCTTAATTACCCACGAAATTTGTCCTTTCAGCATAAAACCAATGTACACTATATGTTCCTATTAATTGTCGTCTGTTATGAGTGCACTCATATTTGATTCCTATGTTTAATATACAATACATTCCCTTTTCTCTTTGTGTTTCTTTTTGCTTGCAGCTAGGTTTCATCTCAATCATCGAAACCATCAACTGACAACTGAAGATATCCGTAATCCTAGAAAGTAATATAAGTCTTGTTAGAAAGTCAGCGTTGTATGGAAGTAAAGAGTACGGTTCTTTGTAATCCGCGGTATGATTGCGATGATGAATATGATGTGTGTCGGTAGTCGATATAAAACATTCAAGTTTGTAAAAGAATGGCCGACAGGCTTCTCTTGTCGATCATTCTCCGCGGCAGGTAAATTTCGATTCCGATTTGCATTGCTTCCCAGATCAATTTTTTTGACAGAACATTTATCTGGGAAATGCCAATGTGGAATCATTTGTTTAATGGCAGGAGGTTGGGCCCGTTTTGCAACGCGGGTGGGTCACCACTTGCAGCAACCTCCCCGATGGTGTGACCTGGGAAATCGGTATTATCTACGAATTGGTTTTCAAATCCGAATCGAAGATCATACCGAGCTAAAGGCTGCAAATCGCGTGTTAGGCTCTCCGCAACAGCTCAGTTGTCTATTAATTTTTAAATCATTCACATGTTGAAACAATTTTTAAACTCACTGGTACAGTTAGTCGCTAATTCTAATGCAGCACGTTATAGTTTCCATTTTTATCATTGCCGGACACAGAGTGCGCGTGAACCAGCCTCGTTTCGGGCACAGCAGGTCATTTTTTACGTGAGACAGAGAGTCCCATAAGATGACCGGTCTATACTATGCCTCGTCTATGCATACTATACCTCGTCTGTGTATGGTCTATGGGACAACGTTCGTTACAATTTTATCTGTTAGGTAGCTACTTGACAGTTTACCTAGACGTGGAAAAATCGGTCTTTAAAAGGCTGAAAAGCTAAAACTAATTTAGTGTTAATTTTCAAAGAAAAATTTGAATTTCTCCCGTGGATAGCAGTCGGTGATGTTGATAACTGCATCTCCTTCAAAATTCAAATGCCGACTGCTGTAGAATGATTAGTTTGAGCGTTTCTCCGTTTTTTTTTTGGTAGCGCCACCGTACCGAAGATATTAGAGCGACGCGAGTAATTCACTGTAGAGAGGATAAAATGGTGCCCTCTTTAATTGAAGACTAGTTCACTAGCGATAAACATAACTTTATGTTGTCTTCCCGTTTTATGAAGATCTTCTCGACTGCTCCAAAACGATGAAGTAAAAATTGTTGTGTCTTATAGGTATCTGAGTACACTTTCAATATTTGGCCAAATGCGAAAGAAAGGTTACTATAATAATAGCGGGAGATTGGGATTATTACAAACATTTGATTAACTTGTACAATATCCGAAAATTTGTACCTATCAACATGTAATGCAAGATGATTTAGGTCTGGAGGAACGACATAAAATGTCACTTCTACCTCCGTTCGGTCGAGGAGCGTACAGCATTGCGCCTGCATTACGGCTTTCGTTATTTACGGCTTTGGTTACGAGTGAGGCAGGGAAGAGAAGAGTGGGAAGGGCGGAAGTGACCGTTTCGCCAAGAAAGAAGTATCTTGGTGAAGCCCATACTCAAGTTCCACTCTACTTATTTCAGACATGACCGTCCTCTCCATTAACTAGGGATATACAACTAATTGTCGTAAAAGAACGCTCGGCCTAGTAATAACGAAACAATGTCGAATATAACGGTGGTCATCTCGTTCCTCTGCCGTGTTTCTCAGTGTCTCTAAATTACGTAGCTGGTCCTGGCATAAATGGCGCGAGGGCTCTAACTGCACGCACGTTCATCCGTTCATTACCGTTTGTTCTTGAACTACCTTGCGTCCGCGTAGCTTTTCAATTATGTCGAGCGTGTACGTTCCATTATATGTATGAAAGCAAGCACCCCTTTCAATTAAAACTACTTACTGATACGAACGCGAATAACCGCTCTGTCTCGTATGATTGCGCGCCTCTTACGATTAGACTCGTTCGACGCCAACTGTTTGTTGCACCATTTGCGTGGCGCTCACGTGTCGCTCGTTTATTCTATTCGCGCGACTTGAACGGGGCTTCTGGATTTTTCGCGTGTCTCACATACTCTCCTTTTAACCGCGACGTTGCCCGGCTTTTTATTTTCACTCGCAACCGGGCTTGGCCATGCCATTACCGCGTCGGTTTTTGTTTTCCCTACCCTTGTCTTCCCTTTCGCTGTACTTCTCGCGTCTTCTGCTAGTCGGGATGCAACGGAAATAAATTAGCGCCGACGAAACTTCTAAGCGCGAGGAAACTTTCCACCGGCGCGGCGTCAAATACTCTTGGCTGCTGCAGCTACGTGTTCCTTCGGCCAGTAGGAAGTTCGACCTGATTTTTCAAACGCGCTCCCTGTCACGTCTCCGGATCAGTGCCATTGTCGGACTATTTTCCCTTCGTGCGACTTCGCTGGCGCGATCGCGCGAATAGACCTTGACCGTTAAGAGCCGGATAACCTTCTTGCAAAATGAGTACGCCGCTCGGAAGAGCGGGTACTTCCGACGGGAATGATCGACCCATTTACTTAATGCGAGGGAAAATCTTAGCTCTGAGAAAACTTAAGCGCCACTGCGGTTCCACGGTTCCACGGTTTTACAATTCTCGTAGAAGCATCGCTGTTGAGACATTGGCGGACCGATACGCTCGACGCGGAGATGCAGTCTATTCGACGAGTTCCCGTTATAGTCTTTGAGAGAGATCACGCGTCACTTCACTCTGGTTATTTCGCTTCCACGATTGTCGAGCGTTAATTTCTTTTGTATCAATTTGCAATAAAGAGGTAAGCGTGATAAAGTCACGGGTCTAAAGAACTTCGACGGAGCTTTTGATATCGCTGAGTGGCTATGTCGTTAATTGAAGTATGGCAAATTTATGACGAAGCGGGTGGCGCCCCATCCCTCTCGCGGAATCTGATTTCTCAAGCTGAAACTGGAGCCCATTACGCGCTTTGTTTGTTAATGACCCGATCAAAAGGGAGATGTACACCCACCTCGTTATCGCGGATTCTACTCTCTGAGCAATTTAGCGTTATACTCTCGTGCGTTTCTCTAATAAACTTGAGGGGTGGCACGGAGTATACACCCGGAGGTAAAAGAGGATGGAAGGGATAGGGGGTATTCGAAAATTCGCTAAGTTCATCCGAGCGAAGAGTTCCGAGATATCGTCTCCTCTTGTTGGCGAGTTTCCTAATAATGGTACGTCGCCTTTATTGACCCAATCCTATCGTCTGCTTTTTCGCTCTCTTTATTTATCAGTCAGGTACGGTTCTCATTGCCCGGATACTGTAGCGTCATTACCGGTTTTGCTCCTCTTCGTACATTTTTTAACGTCACGGACACGCGGCTATTGCGTAGTAAAGTATTGATTTCTCTTGAAAAAGTATGGAACGTGATAAGCGGGACAGTGTGCAACTAACGATCGCTGTAATTCAATGTGAACTTCACTCTTAATTAATCATTTGACGCGAAGGCTTCAACGTTTTCTGCACGTGTTTCTTTTTTTAACCGCTTCGAGATTAGAGGTGCAAAGCTTTTGGAGGGCGCCAGGTAACTCAAAAACAGTTTCTCGTGGCGTCTCTCGCAATTAGCGTGGTTAATTACAGGTCTGTGGGAAGAGATGTTTGTCGTTGTGTAAGGACATCTTTGGAATTACGTCGTTCGCGTTCAGATTTCGTGGAACTCTGATCAGTTCAAGTTTCGTCTTTTTAGTCATTCGTACAGTATACGCTTCCCAGTTCGCGGGTGCCAGTGTACGCGTCCACATTTGGGAAGGACTCGTGAAATGCAAATTTCTCCCCCGGTGTTGCTTGAGTTACGGCCTTACAAGAATTTCGGCTACAAAAATAATCTAATACTTCACCTTTTTACCGCTGTTAATGCATAGAATTAGCGCGTCTGCGTAATAAATTCCATCGGGATCAATGTCGGGTAGTCGAAGTGAAAAAGAAAGGCGTTTCGAAATCGAGTCAAAGGGAGCCAATAAAAGTTTTAACTGACCGGATTGAAATAAATTGTCTCCGATTTTCCTATTACATCCGTCGCTCTCCGTTGTGAATTTTCCAAACAGCGTGCACCGGTGCGTCAGAGAACGTTTTACGAATACCGTACGCGTTATAAATGTATTGTTCACACGTATAGCTCAGTCAGTGAAAGCGGGAGAATTTGCACTAGCTCATCCGACGTATACTACTTACTTTCGTGAACGAGCGGCTATCTAATTAACGTCGTTAATTTAATTAAGAAGACAGCTGGTTGCGTAGCAAAGCAAACGAGAGAGGAAGGAAGCGGACAGGTCAGAAGGAGTAACGATGCGGGGACAGCTCAAAGAATAAGGTTTTGATTAATGATAAATGATTTTGAAGCAGGCGAACCGAGTTTTCAGGAAAATCTGGTAAAATAGAAGAGTATATGCATTTATTCGCTTTCTTCGAGCACGTCGCGTCGCCTGCTTATTCACGACTCCGTGAAACTTTCATATCTTTCCCAAGATAAAACGTGCATACATTACCGCACGATCTTCGTCGAAAAAGCAATTAACTAACGCGAAAACTAATTAACGCGTCAGGTCTTGTTGGCTTCGTCCTAGTATCACAAGGAGTACTTCTAGCACGAAAGTTCCACGCTTCTAATATATACGTATATGTATACACACAATTTATACGTTTCATTATGCAAGGGAGGCACCTTATATTAAGCGGAAGGGACCACTCGTTGTCTTTCATACCGTCCTTTTTTTCCCCCTTTAATCATGATTCGGCCAAATACCTTTACGTGTACGCCGCGACGGACAACAAGACCAGGTGCGCTATATGTGTGACAGGTAATATCGTTTCTAACCTTTCTTCCGTAGGATTTTATAAAAAATCGAATGATTCGCGGATCTGATTCTATTCAGGTCAGAAGTTTCGAGGATCAATCCCACCTAGCTTCTCTTGTTCTCCTTTTGTCGTTCTCATTCTTTGCGTTCGTTCGGAAAGCTCCAGATATCTTTTCCTTTTGTGACGACACGGTAAGGGAATTCGTCCTGAAATTGTCGTCGCTAGTAACGACCCCCGAAAGCTTGAGGACAAATGGAATCTTCGCCACGAATAGAATCGAGAAGTTCCTACCTACCGTCGTCGTCGTCATCGTCTCGTCTCTTTTCCTTTCCATGTTTACCGTGCACGTTTTGGCTTTGAAATTCGTCAGCATTATTCCTGAGCTGTCGACTGCTCACCTTCTATCTATTAGATAATATCCGCTGTCTGCGAGTGACACAAATTAGTCTCCGAAAATATATATCGTTTGCCGATGGATTTTCTGTCTACGTAAACGAGACACGATGTCGAGACCGTCGATACATTGTTTTTTAAGGATCATTTGAAAGATTCGGATTTGAACTTAACGATGGTCGAAGTGCTTGTCATAAGTTCACGGGTAAGCAAGATTAAATGTTGACCCTACTTGCATGAGAGCACCCTTGAGGAACTTGACGGTAATCGAGTGCTCACGTGAGATTGATGCTAATGATCTTTACTCCTGCCCTAATTCTTGCCTCGGGGGAACGGCACATATTCGTCTAAAATTACATACATTTTACGGATACCGGAATACGGTAGCCAGGGAGTTTGGATAATATTTGTACCTAATTATAGGGAGCCGCAGGTGTTTTCCCCCGTTGATTATCGTCAGACGTTCTCTAATATTGACATGGTGATGCGTAATTAAACCGCTCTTAACTATAGAGACGTCTTCGCCCTGCCACGTCCTAGGGGTTAAGGGAGATATTAGATTATACGGGTTGAGGGTGAGATTTCTCAGGTTGGAATGGCTGTGACACGCGAAGGCTTGTCCCGCGGTCTTATCAGTCGACCCCTTTACCTTAACGATAAAAGTTTGCGATGTTAAATCGTCGTGACACGTATCATCGTGTGTAACAAAAGCCGTCAACGCCTGAGCAAGATAAAACTTTGTACCCGTCGAGTAAGCCTTCCATTTCGCATCAGGAAGCCGGGTACGGAAGAGTTTTACTCGTTAAAGTATTCATACAATCCTCTTTGGAAGTACTCGCATTTGAAATTCGACATCGGCGTACATAAATTGTTGATTGCCAGGCAAATTGGAATGGATTTTATGGAAGGTTTAATGTAACTTTTCATTTGTTTCCGATTATAAATGCTTTTGAAGGAAGTCGAACGAACGCCTGGCTCACTTTGAGTTCTTCCTTCAATCAGCGTCTCACCCTTTTGAGTATTCGATGGAATTCTTCGATAAAACGGACGAAAGTTTCGCCGACCAATTTGGCTTACTACGCTAGATCTTTCTTTTCCGACCGTCTTTGCCAAGTGATTGTAAACCCGCCATGACAACTTTTCCCTTTTTTTTTTCCATGTTCCCCGACGATTTTCTTTTCGTAAGATTCACAATAACCATTGATAGCGTCAGACCGCGGCAGAGAACAACATAGCATAGAGGAAGGAACTTTGTTCTTACCTGTCTTCGATAAAGGACTTTTGGGGATAGTTAAAGAGAAAAGTGCAACAATGTTCCGGTATCTTCGAAGTCTGTAATTATAACATACACGTATATACATCGATCACATTGATACATTGAGTGAGCGTGTCAACGATAAATGGAAATAGTAAATGTCATTAAATAGATCATCTTGGAGATCATATTTGAATGGTAAGTACCGTTATCACCTGCGTGTTCGCAGAAAGCGGCTAGAAGAAGGACTCTTCCTGTGTCTTGCAGTTTGCATGAACATCCTGACACGTACGACGAGAGCAATCGTCTAGCAGTCAATGTTCTCAAACGTCGACGTGTACATTATGGGGATGAATGCCGAAACATACTCGAGTAAATCTAGCCCAGCCGTGTAGTGCACGCATAAGGTTGAGGCCGATCGGTATTAATTTCACGAGGGTATTACTGGCGGTACGTGGCCGTGACGGCGCGCATTTTAAGTCTCCCACCAGCACCGCTGGAATCGTCGTAAAAGTTGCTCGCGAGAATGAGACCGCCTCGTGCAATATTCATCTCGGACTTTATGCCGGTCGTTCGAAGGGACGAGCTCAGCGAAATTTCAAATTTTCGTCAGGAGACGCAACGCGAACGTGTATTTTGTAGCCCGAGACACGGTCAAGAGGTGAATCCGATCTCCGTTCTACGACAAATCGGATTTCGTCTAGTCGTTACGTCGGATTAAAGTAAAGTTTGCGAGGGACCCGAGTATCGTTTAGATTGGGATTTCGAGTATACGTCGTCAGCATTCGTTATAACGACCGCGGTTGGTCTTGGCAAGTGAGTCTACAAATAGAATAGCGCTTCGACCTACGCCGCCATCGACTTTCCAGTCATTCCGTGTCTCCTCAAGATTTGCCGCGGTCGCAACGTGTGTTCGGATTTCGATGTTTGACTTTACCTCCCTTTGGTCTAATCATCAATTAGATAGCTTGCGTGTTCTGTTTACATGATCAATATTGCATTTGGCACGATCAAATATCGGCGGATGGCTTTGAGTTCGATATGCCACTTCGATGATGAAAGCAACACATTTGTCCTGAAAATTGCGACGTGCATTAGTGGCGCGGCATGTGCGTAAAGTTCCCAGTAACATGTCTAGAATGTTCAACGACGAGCAGCGTGAGGAAGATCAGTGTGATGTTGGACGACGTTGTCAGAGTTGAATTCCGTCGATCGCCGCCATGCATAGCCGCTGGTTTCTCCTCCTCTGCAAATGGAAAAGCAATTAATAATTTCCGATCGCGTGTTTCTTTGCCCGTAAAACACTCGGGGCGAAATGTATTTTTCCGGTACATGGTAGACGAAGAAAAATGATTTGCGGGCAAAAAATGTTCGCAATTTCGGAAGCGAAGTTTCGGGTGATCGGTTCCATTATTCTTGGAGGATCGACGAGCGGCGAGTTAGATTAAACGAACGCAAACGCTTTCTCCGTGACTAAAAAATACAAGTTCATATCTTAAGCCCCTGTTGCAATCAGTCGACCGCTCGCGTGCATGCACATTGTGAATGGTCCATTATATTTCTGCTTCGCCGATTTTCCACTTCACACCCGCGAGTCCTGCTTCTCCTTTCCTCTTCCATTTCTCCCCGTTCGTTTTGGTGTTTCTTTTATTTATATTGTTTCGCCGTAGTCAAAAAATCCGTTTGCACCAGGCAGAGATGTAGCACCTCCAGTCTCCAGTTTCGTAAGAATATGCATGGGTACATATGCGCGTCGCAAGTGAAACGGGACATATGACGTGACTACGATGGTACTTACCTTTGTTTTCACAGTGCCTGAAGTGCCTGAACTGCCCGTGGAAACTCATTGAAACTTGAAATGTACCCCAATGTCAACGTTTAGACGGTTTACACTAGCCGGAGATCATGGCCTGTGCCTGGACTTTCATTGGCCGGGGACGCGTTTCAGGCTAGTTTGAGCCTGCCTCTACGTGTGAAATTTACATTCGGAGGAGCAACGAAAGAGTCATGGAGTGGCGAGCGAGCTTTATGGCTCGTAAAATTTGCGGACTGGCTTCAATCTTCGAGGGGCGCGACGTTAGCTTTTTGCGCTCGACGGTTAGGTCGGTGTCGTTTTGGATGTTCGACCTCGGTCAAAAGGTCGGTATTGATGTCCGGCAAATCAGAGTTGTTCGCAGAGCCCAATGTGTATTTTTATTGGCTGGACGATGACACTGTGTATCGACGAATCAGATATGGACGGTCGCGAGGGTTCTGCCGAAGGTTTGATGAGATATTGTATCGCATTCTGGCGGAGGTGTTCGCTTTATGTCGCCTTTATTGAAGAAGAAACCGTAGGCTCGGTCACATACCTTCGATCACCTGTATCATAATGTAAGAGGGCCTGGCGTTGCTCGGCGAACAGGTGTAATTGGCACCGTGGGAGAGTTTCACCTTGTCGACGACGAGAATGGAACCGTTCTTCGTCGCCTCGACCTTCACTCCGGGCTCGTCGTCGTAGTTTATCATGCGTCCCTCGCGGTACCAGAAAATGAAGCTGGGCGTCTCGGTGGCTGCCATTAACTGGCATTCCAAACGAAGGCTCGAGCCCTGTTTGACGTGGAGATCGGGTCCGCCTGGGATAACGGAGTAGGCCTCGGTGATGTTCAGTCGAATGAATCGTTGTTGTACTGGTTCCGTTTGAATCTTTAACGTGTACAGGGAATTAAGGAAAACTGATTGGTGGGAGCAATTAAGAGATCTGTACTGTTCGTATCGTGTTGGAGTTACCTGACACTTGTACAGACCGGCGTCGTCGTGCTTAACGTTTTTGATGAGTAGATTCCAATTGGGGCTGTCCGAGACCACGACGAAGCGTGTATCTATCGAATGAGTGCCCCTGCCGACGGTCAGAAGTTGTCTGTCCTTTTTTCTAATCCATGTTACCTGTAACCGGAAGAAAAAGTTCACTTGTAAGTAGTACGTGTTTCGGCTGATGATACGGCGATCGGTTCCTCCTTTCTCGCCTTTCAATGGGCTTGTTGCCGCGACTTCGTTCTCTGCTATTCGTCAAAATTGCTACGTGCTCGATGTAACGAGCGGGGCTTCCTCTCGAGGCGAGAAACCGATTAGAATCTCGCGCCTTTTCTTTGAATATTCAAATCTCTCCTCCGGATCGTCGTCGCAAAGTAACTTTCGCCGGGGGAAACTTATTCTCGGGGTTGCATCAGGCGGCATTACTCCATCTTCGCGAAAGCAATTCGGGTCCTGTAACCAGACGTAACTATTCTTCGGGTATTATGCTTTTTCTCAAATTACCCCCGGCGCAATGCGAGACACATTTATCCGGCTTATCCATTGGTTAGACCGAGACCGCTTCCATCTTGCGGTTAGCCGATGTGTACAGAACGCGAGGACTTTTCCAGATTATCGCTTCGGATTTCTCCAAAACTGGCCGATGACCACCGCTCGCCACTCGTCCTGTCCATTCCGTTGACTTATGCAGAAAATCGGCTTAGAGCCAGGACTCGACGTCACGCCCGCAATCTGAACTGCCGAGTATGGCATTCACGGTGTACATTCACTGCGAGCTTTTATGGACGAGCCTGAGCTAACGTCCATTCGTCAATGAACAACGAGCCAACATACAAAAGCCTGCTCGGACGGGAGCGTAAAGTGAGGAATTTCGTGCGCCGTTTTTTGGGCACGTCAGTTTTACTCACGCCGAGGGCGTTCGAAAAGCCAAATTTGATTAGCAAGTGCAGGTTTGTTTGTCGAAGGAGCGAAGGGAGTAACAAGAGAAATCATGCGGTAGGGCCGTAAGGGCGGCACGCGATCCTTACTAAACGGAATGTACCGGTTGGTGCGGGACGGAAGACTTCGCTGACAGACCCCGTTTCAGCCGACAATTTACACCATTTCCGCAATTCACCGCGCTGACATTGAGATTTTTTGTTTATCACGCCCCGCGATACGTCGTCGGCGCGATTCGTCGCACAAAGCATGTCACATAGTTGTCGTCGTACAGTTCAGCACCTACAGCCTGACGAGTGACGTGCGGCGACGGGCCATAATCTGTCGCATTCAGTGGAATGTTCCCTTAATAGTGGTAGCGGCATTGTATCCCGCCTTCGCAGAGACGGAGCGTCTAAATTCCATTTGTCAATGAACAATAAAGACGGGTGGGAGGAACAAAGCGGCTGGCTGAAAGCACTGCGGGCCGATACGAAGCTCGCGATAACCCTGCCTGAAAATCCCCCTGGAATTACCATACTTACCGTCCCGGTACTTCGTAGGGCGGTCGAAATCGCCACTCTTCCTCCGGGAGGGGGGTTGGGGTGGCTGAAGGTTCGAACGAACTTGCCGTGGAGGGGGTCGGAGGAAGAGACTGTGGCGGAGGATCAGTGGAATGAGAGACGGAAGAACAGGGAGAAAGAGAGTGAGGGAGGAAGGGGAAGTAGGAGCCTAGGCACTTGCGGGCCTTAATTGTCTCTGTCGAGTGCTCTCGAGGTTCGTGGCGAAGTAGGTTTTGCGATTTTCTGATTCGAGCCTGAAGATTCGACTTTAGCGGTCGCAAGTTGAGTGCACTCCAGGCTAAACGAGGTGAATAATGAACTGACGTGACGTATTACGAGTCGCTTAATACGCTACAAACAGCGCACGCTTCGCCTATTAATCCAGGGATGATTATCGTTGAGCACGTAGCGCGGGTACCGCGGATTGCTCGCTCTTCGTTCTGAAAAATCGACTCTTCTCCTGAGAAGCCGCGGATGACCCAGCTCGCATTGCCGCTCAATATGTGCATAATCTCGGCGCAGCGTTCGCTCCCGGAATTTTTATTTCAGCAGGCTGACGTCGATCGCCGTTGAATTTTCTGATAAATATTTTCCTGGTTGTTACTGTCTGACGGAGGTGAACCGTGCGCCCTTTGTCAGGATCAAAGTTATTTCGACGTGCGACAATTTCTACGGAACGACGTGAACGACGACGATCGTACCGCGACCGCATACGCACGGCGAAACCGAAATCTAATTCGGACCTGTACGATCGACGTCTGCGGGACGTGTTAGACCCGTTCTTTGTAATTTGTGTCCGTCGAAGGAATAGAGGGAGCTCTCGATAAAGGAAAAAATGGAGAGTCAGTGGCACAGCGGGAAGTACTAAACCTCTCCCCGATGGGCGACGGGGTCTTTGAAGTGCCGAATTCCGGCACTTTGTTCGGCCCGGCAAGGGAAATTGCACGAGAGAATTGCGTTTCCTTTGTCCTTTAAGCCTCCCCTCGTCCCCATATACTACCGTCCGCGACTGTATGCAACGCGAACGTAAGCTTTGACCCTGTCGCTAACCATTACCATGCAGCGAGGATACGTGGGATTGATTTCCGGTTGCAGCGTGTCGCCAACGAGTTCCCGTTTCCCGCCGCTCTTCAACCTGATAAATTGTCCTTGTAAAAACTAGCTTTGATATGGGCGTATATTCGCGTCCACGAATTTTTATTGAAAAACTTCAAGGACCCTCTCGGCCGAATCGGGTGCTCTTCAGTTACTCAGAACTCAGAACGCGCGGATCGATGCGTAGGGATGTAAAGTCCGAATGAAATAGAATGGACAATAGAAAGTGCGCCATCTGAAATTGCTCAACGAAGCCAGCCGAGTAGGTTTTGCCCAAGAATATTTCCTATCAACATGATCGATGTTCGATGGTGGCTGTAATTCTGTCGATCTGTCGAAGGGTCGACGTTATAATTAATTAGTCGGCCAAATGCGAGAGATAAGGAAGTAGCATGCGGTGCTCTGGAGTTTTGGTTTTAATCACGCGACTCTCTAGTCCCATCTAATACGTTCAGAGGCTCGGAATTTATCCCAGAGCTAATCGACAACATCCCGAAATACGAATGTTACATTCGGTCAAATCGAGATCATAATAAATACTGCAATCGAGTGAGTAGGTAGATTGATCGAATGAATCCACTATAATTCAGCTGCATACATAGAGCGGGCAACATCAATGGGCATCATGGCGTTTATCTTTCCTTTGAGCGCACACAACGAGATTGGACCTGAATTTATACAAACCAAAACATAACGTTCAAATAACCTTTTCGTGATTTTTGTCCCAGCGAATTCTGTCAGATCCGATGTACAGTATCTGGAGCAACTGCCCGGTGAACTAAGAGCGATCAATTTCACGCTTGTAGAACGTGCAATAGGGTAATAGGCGGGCACGGAGGCGCTAGCTTGACAAGGCTCTCTATCAGCCGGTAGGTGTCTAATTGTAAGCGAGATGGGCGTGATCGTAGAAGGCCGAGGAATTCTTGCTGGGGGATGGGGTGCAATGACGCGTAGAGTGTGAGGGTGAGTGGAGGCCACCTGGGACGGAAAGAAAGAGGAAGCGCGGACGAATTGGCTCGAACTCCTCTTTCGCATCCTCAACCCTCCAGACTCCGCCGCCGCCGCCGCCACCGCCGCCGCCAAACCCCTTTTCTGTCTCTCGGTTTCGTTTGGAACGCACGTGCCTCTGACAGCAGTTAATTACACCACTGCGAAGTCAAACAAAGAGATAGCGAGACGCGGTTGGAGAACGCAGGAGCGAGACAGAGGAGTGGAGACTGGGTTAGGAAGAAAGGGACGGAGAGATAGAGGGGTAGACATACCATTGCCATTATCGCCCCGATACCGCAGTGCTTTCAAAGCTTCAAGTCACCGGAGGGTTCCTTCGACATCCGGAAGGACACAACCGACACGATTTTGTCGAACACCGGTCAAAGTTCCCGTTTCAAATACTCGAAGCTACGATGCAGAATGCGAGGGTGAGTCCCGCATCGAGAAAAGGATTGAATCGCTAGCCGCGATACGCGCGGATTCTGTCAAAGGCTTGTGCAAGCGGAACGTTCCTTCGATTTGGCGAGCTGTGCGGCAATGCAAACGGTGGAGACGTTCTTTTGCTCGCTGTGCTTTCATAACATTGGTGGATACAAGTTGAAAGGACGGGACGGAAGAAGAAAATTGGCGTGACGATTCCATGGGTCTTTGATATTTATTGTCTTACATCGAATTCTATAGCTTGCGCGTGCTTGACGATGTAGCGAGGAAAGGGAGGAGATTGCGCTGAATGGGTCAATTTTGACATTTAACACGGTTCGGCGTAGGGAAATACAAGGTAGACAAGAAGAATGGATTCTGACGTGGAAGGGGTTCACTGTTTGCGCGACCCAATTTCGGAGAAAAGCTCTAGCGTTTGCTGGGCTAATTAACCAAAAGGCCACTACGCCTACGTGGCCTCGTCAAAACTTCGACGAAAGTTGAATATCGCGAGAAAGGCGGCAACTTTTAATTACAAACTCGTACGGCGCGAGGCGCCGAATAACATCCATGCGAATCTACCAAAGCGAGGCTCCCCTCTTCGAATTCGGCAATTAAGAATAAGGCCATTCTCGTAACTCGTTCTGGCTATTAGCTTTCGCGAACCGCGACGTGCAATTTACTTTTAAACTTTTCCGATAGAACGTCGATGAAAGATAGAATCCTGCAGCCGATTTTCGATTAATTACTCACTCCGGCAAGTAAAGTCTCGAGTCAGCGTAATAGCTTCTTCTTCCTTTCGCCCGTCCGCAGACAAATTGGTCATTCTTTTCTGTCGGAGTCAGAAATTAATTTGCATTGGCCAGGATTAAGAACTGGCGAGAATATCGCGCGCGAATGCGCCACAATCCGTCGCCGACGCGCGATGGCAAAAAAGTTGGAGCACCGTGAGAGGACGTTGCACTGCGAGTATCTTCTGGGCAACTTTTGCCCTTGGCTCGGCGCGCGCGTTGTCGCGCGAAAAGCGCGCACGTTGGTCGTTACAATCAGACCTCGATTGTCCCTTTGGCATGGACTCACGTGTGCCCAAGAGTTTCGTCAACCGGGAATCTCGGGCGGAATGCACAAGCAGTCTAGCGTCGGCCATAGCACGGACCCGTCCTCCGTTACGACGTCTGTTAGGACGGATATACAGGCCGAAGGTGTCGCATGTCGGTGGCGTTGAAGGGAATGAAGGAGAGCATAAGTCGAGTATCGAGGCAATTGGATTCGCTTCTTCGTCGCGTAGACACGGGGCTGTCTAAGAAAATCTCGGACGTAGACTACAATGACATTTCTATAGAATCGAGTTTGTTATAGGGAATGAAAAACGGGCAGTGGAAAGCAGAGACTATATGTAATCATCGTCAAACGTGGAGCTGATTTCATAATAATTTACCCCTAAGCTATTTAATTTTCCAAAGTCAATTACCCTCGACGATGAGGAAAAAATCATTACTGCGTTGCATTTCCGGTAAATATCGGGGAAACGTAGTACTTGTTATTCATCATCGCATCGAATGTTAATCACATTTGCGGATATTATTATATGAGTGAAACGTACTGGGCGCCGCGCCGTTGGCGGACGAGCGAGCGAATTGTCCGGTATATAATGGAAAGCGAGCACCGATTAGTTTTTCACCGTGGCACCTCGTTTAAAAGCTGAGTGCCGGTAGCTCGAGCGCGAGAATAAATCTGACAGGGGTAGGTTAACGAACTTCACTGGTCACTCAAGCGTTCATTGCCTTGTCGATTTGGTTTTTCGGGCCGCTTACACGCGTCGGATCGACGAGGGTAAACGGGTGGAGTAGCAAATGGAGTCTCTCGAAAACAATAGACAGAGGAACGACCACTCGGATATGGCCCACTTAACCGTCCTTCCCTGACAATATATCGACACCGCGAACCGTGCTCCTGCTTTTGTTGCCGCGCAGGGCACTGGAAGCGGATACTTGATATAATGTCTGCATTTTGCGCTGTAACTAGAAGCCGCTGCTGTCGACGACGTGACCGCTCGAGTATGCATCCATTGTCACGTAAGATTCGTTTGCAGAGGCTCGTCGACGCCCACAGACTCACGGCTCGTTAATTGTTCTCGTAGACGAACTCAGCAAAATCGTTTCGATTATTGTTAACTTTCATTCCTGTGCGCATTGGCTAGAAATTTCTATAGTTACTGATTGATTGTCGTGCCAAAAAGAACGACATTGAATTACGTCTCAGCGAAACGTGCACCCGCGGATAGTGTAAACTAGTTCAGCGCGCCCACTGACTTGATGCGTGAACCTAAAAACCAGTGATCCGCGCGAATTTTCGACGTACGTCATACGAGCCGAACGGGGTAAAGACAGGCGGTGGCACTTTCCATTACCGGTGAAACGGTTTGAGCGATTCACGGCTTGATGACGGAAGTGCATTCAAGTTTTAAAAGCTTGACGGGAAAATGATTCTCGTGGGAAATATTCGACGACTCCCATTAAGAGTGCGGTGTTGCGGGTAGGTACATGTATACGGTGTTTCGGTGTGCCCGAAAAGTTTACATTACCATTCGGACAAATTTCTGGGTCACGTTTCGTTCTCGCTTGCAACGCTTACTGTAACTTAAATTAGAAGCCGTTAGATAACAGGGTAAGGTTAAAGAGAGAGAGAGAGAGGGTGTGAACGGGTGAAAAAGGGAGGTTGAATACAATGGCCGCCCCAAGACACATAATAAACTGGCATGGAGTGATAGTGCTACATGAACCGTCCGCATACCTTAGAATTAGTACAAAGTGTAACGTGGCATTGGATTTTTCTGACGGATTGCATGTATTCTTATATAGAACAGAAGTTTCTCCCTTACGATAGCTGCCGAGGGGCATTCTTGTCCGACAGTGTGCAATTACACCGAGTATTAACGCATTGCTTTAATTAGAATGTCATGTTATAACGCGTAGCCAGTGTGGAAAGTGAATGGTTCTATGCTATGAAAGGCGAACGTTGGCCGCGACGTGGTTCCTCGGAAATTCTATGATCATCGAGCGAGTCGAAAGGTGCGTTTGCACAGAGACATGTCTGTAACAGCGGTAACTGTAACAACGGTTGAGCGCGAACAGCGAATGGCGTACGGACTTGATGAGGTAGATGGGCATCGCTTTCGGCAGTCACCCAAATGCACACTCCACCCTACAGGAGGCTGCGGAATATTCCGACTGTATTTCTCGCTCGCTCTCTCCCCTTGTATCTCTGAGTCTCTTCAAAGGACTGTCTAGCATCGTACTAACCAGTGAAGATCGATTCATACATGCCTGGCATTTCAATTTCGCCCACAACATCCTCTCGCCATGCCGGAGGAAAACAACGAAAAAATACTCGCAATGTTGCGCTACGTCATTGACGTGGAGGGCGCGGTAGGGAATGTAATTTTCTAGCGTATTGTTTGCATGATTTTTACGCACACGCTGAAGCATTATTTTTATTTGCGTTACTGGCGTAGTGGCTATTTATACGCGGGTGGTATTCATTTCTTGTTTATTTATGTTTGCGCGGGAGTGGGTTTATTTCGTTATCTTGCCGAGATTGGTAACGTTGGGGGATTGGTAATTCAACAACAGAATTACTACGGCATAGGGCGCATCCGCTAACATTTTGAATTCTGTACAGCCTTGTCAGTATGAATATTTATTTTTTCAATTTTCTGCTCGTTGATACTCGAAACTGTTAAAATTACAAGCGCGTCCGACGGGAATAAAGCATTCATACATTCGGCAAGCGAACCATTTTTTTGGCCTTTCATTAGGTTCTAACAATGTGCTAAGAAACAATGGTGGCTTTTTGTTTTCAAGTAATGGAATTAGAAATGAATAGAATATAGAATGAATCACCGGACCCTACACCATACAGACCAAGCGTAATACTCGCCCTGGAACTACTGTGAAGTGAAAAATTTGATGAAAACACGTCAGGCCCTTGTATCGAAACATTATATCAGTTTTATGCGGTCTGGTAAACACGACGTCGCCATGTTTGTCACCGTTCTACCATTCATTTTTATTTGTGCTGGCATCGATACTTCCTGGTGCATCTTGAATGGCATTATATTTTTACGTAGTCCGCCGACTGCATAGATAGTTCGATCTATCGTTCGGCGGCTGCCAAACTGCTGTGGCATTCTTCGCGTAGCAGCCAATAGGGAGATTTGGCCCTCTAGCTTGGCCGATACACAGTCCGAAAATCCAAAGCAGTATCGACGGACGGATAGATCCGATATTCACAAATGCTTTCACGGCGGAACGCGAGAGAGCTTACTATCGCGTCCATTCTTTGCGTCGCGTACAGGGATCCCAGGCAGGTGAAACGTCGTGAGAAATTTTCTTTATTCCATTGCGTCGTCGTGTCGCTAAAAGAGCGGCCGTCGTCCAGAACTGCGAAATTCCCTCTGAAAGCGGACCGTTTGTCCGCGAACGGGAGTAATGGAATAGACGGAAAAGGGATATTTCCGCGTCGGTACAGACACACATCTTTTCACCTCATCCGCTCGTAGGTTTATCTACGTCGACACTCGGCGGCACGTACCGCTGAAAGTCCTGTGAACGGTGATGAAAAAAGAAAAGATTCCCTCCCGACAGTCCCGACGAGTAACCTTAACGCCAGTCCGCATTGTTCCAGCCGCTCGGATTTCTCAAAGTGCATCGTCTCACTCCACGGCACGGTGTTAATCTAATAACGGCAACCAGTAAGAGCTCCAATGAGGGAGCTTTCACAGTCTCGCATTTTAACTTTTAACGATACCCTTTCCGTCTTTTATCACTTACCGCGCAACGCGAGCAGCACGGCCAACGGTTGAAAGGGTGGGCAAAGACGTCGCGCCGAGGCGAATCTCGAGCAATAATTCCTGCAATCTAGTAATTATTCCTGAAACCTATTGTGCGCGATGGGAAGAGAGACGGCTCGATCGTTCGAGGGAAATTGTAACTACGTGGCGGACGTAGATAGGAATTACAACATGCCGCGAGACGAGACGAAGCGGTGGCGGTGGTAGCGGGACCGAGTGCCGAGCAGAGAGTATCGAGCCGTAGTTACACTCGAGCGTGTTGCCTCGTGTCGAGCTTAAACGGACACACACAGTCCGCGCGGAATTTATGACGAGCTGGGGATTAATTTCCAACAATTAACCGTGGAAATGGTTTAATGAGTTTCCCCCCGGAGTGAGACGTGCACTGCGCCCTCGAGGAAGGGAGCCACGGATTGAAAATGGCCGAGTCCTCTTCTCGCGCGCGGCAGGGAATACTTTGCGTGCAAATCCGCGAATTGAAATTGAAAAATATTGCCGCGGTCGGAGGTTGCGCGGGCGCGCAGACTGGGATAAATATTTTTCGCTCCTCCGTGTGTTTTCCATTGCGCGCCAAGCCCGATCCGATCGTGTGCACTACCACCCGAACAAAGCGCCCTCCGTGCAACAGGCACGGGCACAAAATACTCTGCTTACAGGCCGCGTCGCTTTTTATACCTATTGTTTTTTTTTTCGGACCAATGAATGTAGAGGAGGTCTTCCGTTTCTTTTTACTCGGGAATAGATAGCGAGTATTCTGCTTGAAGAGAACGAGGAGGGGGGTTAAAATGGATGGGGATAGGGTGTAAAAAGGTAGTGTTGCTGGACGCGGTGGGGCCTTTTATATCGGTGTGGGCGTAAAAAAAGCTTCTTGCTCCGTACTTATATCGGTGTCGTAAAAGTCTTTCATCGGCGAATTCGATTTATTGGAAGAACCATTACCGAAGTGTAACGCGATCTCAACGAGAGAAATTCCGGGACGAAGAAGCGCATTTACGGCGGCGAAGAATAAATGTTTTGCTTAGTCGTAACAAATTGTCCGTGGCGAAAAGTTGGCGTTGAGTAAATTTATCGGCAAACTTCGTTGACATCGACCAAACCAAGATGAATTTAGCGGTGAGTGAATAATGAAGAACGTCCGGCGAAGATAGACGAGTTTAATTCTTTCTGCCATCGGACATCGCTCTAAATCTCACATTTCAGTGCTGTTGCACGGAGATTCCGGGTGCGTGAAGGACAGCGGTGCATATCTGTGGACGATGCGATCGTGCGTGTGCGTTGATTCGCGCCGTATGAGGGGAGGAGGCAAGGGTGGCCTTTCAGGCATTGTATTCAGTCGATGTGCCGCGTATAAATTTCACAGCAGTCGGGGCCAATATGAATATTTCGGAAATCGGTACACGTGCGTTCGAAACTCAAGAGGAAATCCCAACGGGACGTGGGAACATCTCCAATTTTCTACCTCAAATAGCACATTGTCGCTGGAGTGCAATACAAACTTAGCCGTGCGCGAGTTCGCCGGACGGGGGTCGCGATGCGCGCCCTCCTTTTTTGCTGTCATTTTTTTGTCCAACGACAAGTTGATTAATCGCCGGCTATCGCTTAGAAGACACTTTCGCGGTTGGATATTTCGCCGCGACGTTAGCGATCTCTTTGTAATTCAACGCTTCGGGGTCATTCACCGGTCCGTTCGAGATCAAAGGTGCTCGGGAAATGAATCCACGAATTTAACCGCGGCGTATCCAGCCGTTAGTCGGTGCGGAAATTAATTTTCCTAAGTACCCCGTAATGACTGACGAGGCGACGCATTCCTTTGCCGGAGGAGGGAGGGGGAAGTCCCGCGAGACGCTAATTGAAATCAACCATCGCGAAGTTTCCAACTTTCTTTCGTCGTCGCTCAGAGGCTGGAACGGTGAAACGACGCGCAAACGTGATTTAGTTTCAGCCGAATCAATCCCGAAGGCTTCCACGGAAGACGCGTAAGGAGCTTTTTGCAATTTATTCGAGCTAAAGCGCAATTAGTCCGGTGACAGGCCCTCTCTTCTTCAAAACTGACTGTGAGGGAACTCGTGCGTCGGATTCCAGTCCCAGTCTGCTCCGAAAAGCGAGCGAAAACATCGCGAAACAATACTGTTGTGGCATTGATGCTCTTTTATTTTTAAGCGAATTAAAAGATTCGGTGTGGATGGATTGGTTATTGCCTGCTAAATACGACTCCAATGTGCTCTATCTAGTCTCATTATTTTTTCTCATCTCGAATGCATTAGTTGTTTTGAATGAAACTGTAGCGAAATCTAGACGCGGTCGACAGGCGAGAGGTAGGAATGTTGTTGAAATGACGGTTCTTTAAGTTGAAGCAACAGATTGCGCGATCCAACGGTGATGTCTTTAGCGTTCGTGTAAGCCGGTCTGCTCTGATTTTGCGCCATATGGCGAAACGTTTACAAGTGCACGAGCAGAAGAACCGATTTCTTCGTAAACCGATAAAGTTTTGAGCCGGCGCGGACGGTCCTGCGGTATCTCGTAAAAACCGAGAACTATAAGACCGTGAGCGTGTGCTGCGGAAGCGGGTGGATAAAGTTGATCGTTTAAAAGGTCATTAAAAATGCAACCCTACGAGTACGGCTGAGGGAGGATAAATGATAGCAACGTTCGAGGTATTCGACGCCGCAAGGGCTTTTAATGAAAAGATAGGGGCGAGTAATGAAAGGACGCCAATGGCTCCTCAAAGTTTGTAATTTCGTTTATGCGCGCCGCTTTTTATGCAGTTGCAAAAGCCGGTCGGAGGGGGTGCGGTGGGGAGAGCTAGCCTAGGACAGGTGGTGGGCAGGATAATGGCCGCGCTCGTGCCTCGACTCGTTATCTGAAAATTATTTATTCTACGCGCGTCAATATTGAATTTGGCCAACCTTCCCCGACTCGCCCACGTTCCGCTTCGCGACTCGGTCGGCTCTCGTCCCTATGATTACGCGATTCAATATTCGTTCTGTTCCGGCCGCGGTTGATCTGCTTATTCGTCATCGCCGGATCTGCTTAATTTCGTGAAAATTATCGTAACGGGACGATTGGTAATTGGAGAGGTCGTGGCGTCGAAGAAAAAAGTACGGCTTTGGTATCAGGATCGGGTCGGCATCGAAGACTGCTGCCTGCGGGATTTCCGTAACGGACTATCACGCACCTAACGTAATGGCGAGGTGAATGCTCCTGCATTTCGGACTCGCGCTCCGCTTGTCGGAGACGGATCGAAGAGCGTCAAGGAGGCAATCAATATGCCAGGGAAACGCGAGGGTGGCAGAGAGTCGTACACGAATACCGCACGCGATCTTTTATTCATGACGCATATGTAACCTCCTCTGCGCGTTGCTTGCTCCGTCTATTCGTATCTTTTCCTCCGAGCGTGCGGCTGCGTTCGGAAAGGCACTCGTATCCCGATCATATCGTGCATCTGACAGACGTATCATTTCACATGTGGAATGCGTGCCTCGAACGCCAGCGCGCTCATACACGCGACCCGATCCTCGCGAATTTGCTAAGGCCGCCTATTCTCGACTAGCTAACACTATCGCGTTCCCAGTGGCCTATGTACGCGACAGGAATGCCTTCCCTTTACCCTCTATAAAACCCGAAAGCTTCTCGTGTATCCACTCGAAAAGATAGGCAAATGAGACAGACGCTTACCGTGTACGGATTCATGCGCGGAAATGTATCCTATGAATGGCAAACGAATTGCGGGTAGTGCAGCACAGCTTGCATCATCGATATGTCGTGCGATAGGCAGCTTCGTTAAAGGTGTGTTTAGATGAATTTTCATATGCGGAGTCCTACTTCCCCCTCTTTCATTGTCCGTCTTCCGGCTTGAAGCTTCAACTTAAGTGGATTCCAGAATGACCGTCGTTTAGCCGGCGTACACGGTTCGATTACTGCATTGTCTTTGAAATATTTTGCATCCGGTGCAGATTGGATGGCATGGTAGGTGAGTTTATGAGAATTAACGCTTTGCAGAGAATGAACGACGTCGTAAAGTCGATCAGATACGCGTTCGTCGCTCGTGCCTCCGGGCAATTTTCGAGAAATGTGTGCCGTCCTGGAATGCACGCCGGTGAATTCTTTCTGTGACGCAAGCGAGCTTTGTCTCTCTTGTACTTGCAAATTATATTAGTCCCGGCTTGTGTGGCTATAAAGAATCGCTTCAGCTTCAAGCGGCCCGTCAATTTCCTTAACCCTCAAGGAGTAACGCGCGACTCTATGTTGTGAGCGGATGGTATCTCGTAGCGTTACATTAACCGTCAAGGGTCAATAATTTCAACGATAAACGGATAGTGTCGCTCGCTACGCGCTCGAGTTCCTCCTTCGGTCTAGTTCGAAGACGGTACGATCGTGCTTGACCGGCTTGTGTTGCTGGACGTGCTCGGGCCTTGTAATTAAAGGTACCGGTGCAATAACGGGAGGCGTTTGCAAACGGCCGTCCATTTTAGGAGCGATAAATTTTGAGGGTAGTCATAACGCGGACATACGTACGTCGTAACAAGAAGTGAAACGCCGCCATTCGACGACGGACAATGCAATTACAAAGCGATCTACCGGCTGACTCGAGTGGACAAGTGACCCGTCGTTAAACGTCCCGTTTCTTTCCATTTAGAAGTCCCTTCGAAATTAGTTTGTCAATACCAACGTTCTGGCCAACAATGCTGCTTGGCGTACAATATTTCATGTTGATTACGAACGTGAGCACTTGCCGATCGATCACGAAATATTATCGCGACTTGCCAGTATTAGAAGCAACGAGGAAACGTTGTCTGACCCTATTTTCGACCGTCGCTACTGCCAATGGATGTATCCCTACATACATTAGCTATTCCCAACACGCGTGGCTGCCGGTCATTCTATAAATAGTAGGAATACTATTATCATACTTTCTTTTTTAGACTTTTGTTTCCTTATTCTGGCGTGCATGGATCGATTCTTCCGATTTATCACGGAGATTTATCATGGAGAGATAATAGTCGAAAATGGCGAATGGCCCGCGACCGAATAATATAAACGTATCGGGAAAATTACAAGAATTAAATTTATTATTGCATGCTTTACAGACCATAGCGGTTGTGGAACTTCGAAAATTATAATGTGATTCATGGCATTGCGCTGTTTCGCGTTAACGACCGCATATTACTGACCCGCGTAAAAGTATTATCATTTATTTAATAGCGTCCGGGCATGCGAGGCATTGTTCCCGCAAAAAACATTTACAAAGCCGACATCTGCGAGTGTCACTTTCATTAAGATTTATGATTTTTCGGAAAATTTCAAACGTACTCGCATTTTGGGTCGATGGTACTACACAGTCAAAACCACTTATTGCCCCAGGTTATGTCTGAGAAACTTAGTCGATATAAGGCCAGTGAAACTCAAACCTGAACCCGCAGATTAGTTGTAATATCAAAGTTCGGAGTTCCCTTTCTCGCGTCAGTACAGATCTGTACGTGCGCACATTCATATGCAGCTTCTGATAAATCCGTCATCGTGACGCCGTGGAAGCGCAAATATTCATAACTACCGAAGAAGTCAACTCGAAGCCAATTTTTTCAGCTTCAATAACGTACTGCCTCGCAACAGAATGATAATTGTGAGCGACAGGTAATTGAAAGATTTATCGGCTGAAGCGAAAATAGTAACAGTGCGCGTGTAAAAACATTGGAGGGCGAGGCAGCGAAATAGGTGAAGGTGCAATTTCGATTGACGCTGATCGACCGATCAGTTCGATCGAAGAGCAATAAATTTCTCGTGACTGGAAGTCGTTCAATTGGAAGACGTCGGCATGAGGGGGGGATAGGTGGCACACGGGGGTGACATTAATTAAATGGCGCCCTGATGTTATCGCCGTCGGCGCGTTCACACGTGCGAAGAAAAGCCATGATTAATGGCCGTCCGCTCAGCCGGAAGAGGGATTATTTTCTTCTTTCCTTCTGCCGCCTTCAGCGGAATGAAGATTTTATGAATAGCCAGCGCGAAAAATTTTCTCCCCGACGCTCTCTTTCAGCATCTTCAGAATGGCGGGCGACGAACTTATTGAGCTTCGCGTACATTTTGCGGTCTCTGTCCGACACAGCAGACCGAGTCACATCCCCTGAGAGAGACAAGCGAAGCTCGATTAATTTCAATCCTTTTGCGTTTTATTCTCATCACGCTTCGTTTCAATATTTTCTATCAATAACCGTGGACGAATAGCGCCATTGGTACGCAGAACGAACAGAGAATGGAGAATGGTCGAGTGATTATAATGATTCGATCGTGTGAATTGTATCAACGTTAGGCGCAGTTTTATCCTGACTCAACATCCGAACGGGTTGCAATTCCATTATACCCCGTCCGGCAATATTTTTTCAAAGCCATGGCGCCGCACCGCGTCGGTCCGCACCCGAACGAGGTTAATTCGATTTTTGTTCGCTCATTCGATTTGATGTGCCTTCGACGTTCGACTGACTGCAGCAGATCAATATGACGGTGTAATTTATGACGTAGATTTAATTCTGACCGACCTGTCGCGATTTACTGTTGATTACATGCTGAAGTCCCTGTTAGCGCATTTACGCACGCGTGTAGCTAGACGATAGTGGGTATCGTTAAACGGAATCTAGCCATGTATATGCGGATCGATCTTGATCGAACGTAGTGTCGGATGCAATTGGGTCACAGCGCTTATTTTGCAAATAGACATAGCGTGGCTAGTGGCGATCCAAGGGAGCCACCCAATACGAAAAATGATTATAGTGGCTCAATATCATCGCGAACATTTTTTTTCGTAATCGCCGATTGCAACCTTTGTTGGCAGAATTGCGTTATTCGACGTTCCATGCACCCCTGTCTCGGTCGTTTCGCGTTCACTGTCAGCCTTCTCAGCGGGTTTGAGTATTATTCGACAACGTCTCGGTCTTTCCCTTTCTTTCATTCTTTCTGCCTTCCTCCGTCCTTGTATCCCGCGTGGAGCGCAAATCGAGTTTCGACTTAATCGCAATTCCTCGAGGTAAAACGTGCCTCCTGAATTAAGCAGAACGATCCCTAATCACATTTTCATTATTCGTCTCCGTATCTTGTCCCGCGTTACCTCGCGGGAAATACAATTCTCGCGTGCAATTTCCTTTCCCCTCTCTGGCAACGGGAGTGCGAATATGTTGTGTCTTCTCGAAGCCGCCTCCGAGAGTCGAGAGCGCTTCTATCTCTCTGTTTATCTCTCGCGCTGCCTTCTGCCACCTTCTCCCCTTCCCCGTGTATCTTTCTCTCTCTCCCTCTCTCGCTTTCGAGAGAAGTTCACCGCGGCGGTTGACGCATGCAACATTAATACTGAGAGATTACGTCCCAGCAGGAAGGTGCTGCGTCTTTCTCCCATTTCGCCTTGCCTACCTTTACCTCATACCCTTCCGTTCTTCCCCCCGGAGATCAGTTCTCTTTCTCTCTTCGACCTTCCACGACTTCCACCTTTCACTCGCTCCCACCGAGAGTCTATGAAACGCGGGCGAAAGTCTCACTGACTCTAACGACTGCGACGAGGCTGGGGAAAAGAGACGACACTGAGAACGAGATTCATTCGCTGATTCTTGCCCTTTGCCGCGGCAATGCGGTGGGCCTGCCACTCGCACACACCAACCAACCACTTCGATTATTTATTTAAGACGAGCTCCAGGGAGGTGAGACTCCACGCGTCGCGCGTACGTGTTGCGAATTTCTCCTGTGTTTGCGTACGATCGAGCGTAAAAGAAAGCAAATTCATCGTGGAAAGCACCGCGGGCTCAAGTTAATGCAATGAAGATTACGTTAATTGCCCCACGGTTCCGAAGACGGGGCGGCGGAAATGCATTGTGAGCTTATGACCTTGTCAAGCGTGAGTATGAAAGTGTAAGTAGGTGTGAGGCACATTGGCGTGAGGTTATCATTGGCGCACCCGTGCAGTGTGTACATATTTCCTCTGTGTGCATTGCAGTGTGCGAAACCGGGGTTTATATATGGTGTATTGCACGGTGTACATATCACGAGCGGCGCTTGGCTGTGTGGCGCAACGAGACCGTGTGTACAGCATTCGGCGAGCGTACATATTTGAGCGCGTGCACTGTACGCTCTAGACGTACATGCAGGTACGTGCGCCTGGGTATACTTACTATTCCGGGACCGGTGAATCTGCAGGGCAGTATGCCGTTGCCGCCCGTCTGCGCCAAGACTTCCTTGATCGTCCCCGTCGAGAGGCTATTCTTTTCGTCCTCCTCGCCGCTCTCCGGTTGGGCGTCTGAAATTAATCATCAGCTTTATGGAAATCCATATTTTCATGGATGCCCCGGGCGCTTAATCAATTTTAGTTCAACGCGGTTGAGCGGAGTATCAAATTCGGCCACCTTGATGAACGTGATTTTTCGCTCCAAATGTCTTCAAAGCATTACCGCTGAAATTCCGTTCATTTATGCGAACTTTATACGTGCGATATTAATATAATCGAGGTACAAAATGTGTTTGTCCGCCGACAGTGCGGTCGCGTTCAATGAGGATATTGGTCTCTTCGGGACGCGTGTCCGATCGTGCGTTTTTATATATCCGCGGATAAATCTTGCAGAAATTGATGGACTTTCCGGATGACGATGGAGAATCGCGGCAGACGTTCTAGCGCACTGTTCGACAGAGACGAGAAATTCGCAGGCAGGGCGCGAAACGTTATATCGGATCTCAGTAGAACAAAGCAGTAGGCGGGCAGTGTTGGAGCGCCGAGCGGCACCAGGGAACACGGTTTCCCTCGCTACGATCGGGTTCCATTGCTTTCACTCGCTAACCTTAAATTATTCATTTCCCATCGAGCCTGGAGTTAAAGGGATGGAGTAGGTCATGCGAGAGAAAAGGCTTCGACCGCCAGACAAGTTTTTCCCTCGTGATCGTGTCCCGTTCCCTTTCTTAATGAGCACTACAAATTCCCTTCTTTTTTCTGACGCTTCCTGAGCCTTCAGATTTGTCCCTTCACTCTCTCCTTTTCCATCCCACTAATCGCTGAATCATCGAATCTAGTCAATCAGTCGTTCATATCCGAGATACTCGAAACGTCGAGCAATCAACTGAATAATACGTTTTTTGCATTTGCCCGTCCCGACTCAAATTTAAGACGTAACAAGACGCTCATTAATGTTCGCGAAGCAAAAAGTGGCCGGCGACGCGTGTACACGCGCGCTCTTAACAATTTCGGTAGTCTCATAATAGGATCATTAGCATCGTTACCGAGAAACAGAAGGCTCCTCAGGTACGCCAGCGGAGGTGTCAAGTTTCTCGCCAATTTATAAAGTCGCCGCAGAACAGCCGCGACAGCAGTTTCGAGAAGGAGCGGAGGTAGTTGCGGGTGAAGAGGGGGAGCTGGGTGGAGTGGAGAAGGACGAGGCAGAGAAAGACGGACGCGAACGCAAACGCCGACGCGGAACGGAAATTTGCAGCTATTGGAAGACTTGTCCTGCCGTGTATTGGCAAAGTTCAGCAGCTTGTTTTGGCCCGAAACTTTTTCACCGGGGATTTATTTGCTTTGTCTTGCCGCACTCAGCGGCATCCCACGTTGTTCTTTCGCCGCTCGCTCACTTACTCCCCCGTCGCCGCTTCTTTGTACAAAGCCATGCTTCCGCGGAAACTCCGGTGTCTCGATTTACGCTAGCTCGCCTCGACAGCTACAAGAACAACACCACTGCCGCGGCTACCGCCCGGCTGTCCAGGGCTCCTGCTACGTTCGTGCAGGGCAAGTACACGAAGCAGTTAGCGTCGCTTAACGTATGTGTAACACCGTTGAGAGCTCCTTGGAAAACTGAAGCCTCCCAAGATGCCGCCGATGAACGAGTGCGGTCTCATTATGTGTCGCATTTTTTTCTTCCCTCTGTCTTGTTACGTTTGAACCAGCGCGCTTCAGATAGCCTTGCATTGTGAAGCGCGGTGCGCTACTTACGAGCCTATTAATAATGCGGAGAGCCCGCTGACGTAAGAGGCCCGAACCGCCGGATGCAAGAGTGTTCTTTACCCTAGCCAGCATTTTAATCCCCGGTAATTTCTTATGAGCGTGATATACTGTCGGGCGTATAATCATTTTCTCTCTCCTCGTCATAAATCGGAATGCGCTCGTCCGGAATAAAATACGAGACTCTATCTAGATGTATCCTGGCTGGCTGACTCCGCCGAGCCAGAGCGCACTGCCAAGTCCGGCTCGTAGCCAGCTTCTGTCGGAGGATCTGGTCGGCTTGCCGGAAAAACTTCGCCACCGAAATCAGTTACTTCTCGTTACGAACCTGTTATCTTGCGAATCCATTGTCGCTGGAATTGTTTTCCGGAAGTATTAACGGCTTGGCATCCTCGCTTCTCCAGCCACTGACGTTTATGCGTGCACGTGTACTCTCTCGAGAGAAGGCGCTGCAGGATCGTTGATCAACCTCTCCCGGCGGAGTCTAGCGCGGATCTTCCGAGAAACCGACGATGATCATTACGGGGCGGGTAATTTTAACCGAGCTGTGATGTAAGTGGAGGCGCTGTAATGTCGATCGATATTTCGGCGCAAGATAAGAACAGGACACGATTCGTGTAATACCTGGCTAAAAATAGTGAACACCAGAGACTGCTCGAACGTCGAGGAAACGAGCGGAAATATTAATGACCCGATATTGTTCATCGACATCGCCGTCTGGAAGTAGGTCACTGACCGTATGCGAGGTGTGCTTCTAAGCCGCTTTACCTCTTCTGATACATTGACTGCTACGAAAATTTCAATGTTGATAAATGTCCTGCTCCTAACTATACCCTACTACCCTACTTATTGCAGTAAAGGTAAAACTCGCTTCTCATGATTAGTTTTCCATACAATATCTACGAGATGGATAACATCATTCTCGGTTGTTTGTTTGAGAGAGAAAACTAGGCCCTCAGTGATTAATCCCGATACGCCGAGGGAAGGGGGAAATTTTCTTTTGAGTCGCGTCTTCGTTCGGCCGGCGTATTTGAAATGCAACTCCCACCAGTGTTGGTTGCAATTGGGTCGTCGGTAATTACTTGGGTTATTCACTCGAGTATGCAGCCGGAAGAGAGGCAGTCGCAGTAGCAGTCACGAAATTTAAGATTCGCTCTACGTCCGTCTAGGAACAGGACCAGGCTAATGTTCGTCAGGTCTATGGCCTATGTCGTCGGCTGACGAGCTCTCCTCAAATTGCATTACCTATTAGAGCAAGAATTTTAAAATTGTATGCGGCTCTTGGTACGCTTCCCAAAATCGACCCCAACGGCAAATCCTTCCGACATTTTACGCGATCGCGGTTGAGCATAGCCCCACTTTCCCCAGAACCTGTTATTACTTGGCACTCATTAGACAAACATCCCGGAGTTGGAAAGGGGATTACTGATCGATTCGCATCGGGACTTATTTGCATCGTTCATTTTTTATTTATGTTTATTACGTTGGCCGAGTGCTATCGCCTCATCACGCGACGGCTAGCATAATAGCGTATTTATATTCTAGTCTCCTTTACGCCGTTCTTCCGGCCTTAATAGGCTCAGATTAGAATGGGCGAAATGTACGGCGCGGCATTAAAATTCACGTCGCACTTGGCGTCGCCAGAACCCCGCTATTACCGTAGAACGAGCGTCTCGAATCACGTTAACTATCTCTTAAATCATTCGACTCCCGCGTGGCATGGTCATTCGCTCGAGGCAATTTCTTTGCGTCACAGGCCGTCCTTAATAGGACGGTTCCTTTACGGCCGTTCGCAACGCAGATAAACTGACGGACAAATAAAAAAAAAAGTACGCCTTCGTGTGCGTCGCTACTTGAGAATTATATGTCTCGTGCCAACTCGCGCAATCTCGAAATCGGGATCATATATAAGAGCATTTTCACTTGGCACGTCGCCTACTCCGATAGACCAGATATCATTAGATATTTAGTTACTCACTTCTGGGGAGCCGCTAACCGAATAACGCCTTTCTCCCTTTTTATTTCAATTCGCCACCGCACAACCGGACATCTATGCTTCTATTTTTATCTCTTGTAGCAAGCTAATGAACGTAAATGCAAATGTCCGTGGCGCAGCTTGGCCGAAGGAAAGATTTCTAACTGCGGAAATGCGTGAGAGCGCAGGCGTGCCGTATGGAAAACACATTAGCGTTTGGCGCGACGCACGTACTTTGCAAGTTTGCCCCGTCGATGATTATCCTGACATCGGCAAATGTACGTTCCAAAAATATATTCCCGACGCGATACCAAAAAAGCACAAGTCTATAGGCGCACAAAAAGAGATGCGGGGGTCAGAGAGAAAGAGAGAGAGAGAGAGAGAGTGCGGAAGAGAGAACGGTGGTGTTTGCGTTGGGAGAAATAGAGGGAGAGAAACGTGCATAGGCAGCGCAAAGGCACGATCTTCTCGTCACGTTCGCGCGGTACGGGAAGGTACACGGGAACGTGTGGTTTCCTTTGAAGATCCAGGGGTTGCAACGCCTGCAGATACGTTTTCAGTGTCGTCGTCGTCGTCAGTGGGGGATGGCAGTGATAGTAGTGGTGGGTGGTAAAAGCTGCCAACGAGTTAACGTGCCCTCTGATGGCGTCAGCAATATAGCGACAGCATCGCCAGTGGTAACGCAAGGAGAGCACAGGCACGTATGAGCAACGTGCTCTCCTTTGACCTCGGTCTTCGTCTCCCATCCTGCCGCTCCTTTTTATCCTTCACGGGACCGTTCTCGTTCGTTCGTCTTTCATATTTATCCCGCCGACTACATGCTGGCGTTCTATTTGTTCTCTTTACCTCGTTGACGGTATATTAATTTTATGACTCCACCGCACCGACATTAGACGTCATTGATATTTTTATGATCACTATCATACCGCCGCGTAGGATTTTTGATCGTCGAATAAATCGTGGCTTTATGGCCCGTTAGCATGCACGTGCCGAGTGCAAGTGAGGGATCGAGCCTTATGACTGCAGAGGAGTCGACAGATTAGCTCAGTAGTCCACACCCTGGAAAAATGATCGACCGGCGTTGCACGTTTGCGAACATATAATAGTGTAAGCGAAGACATATTATATCCCCGTTCTATTCATTTCCCTTACGATAACCGAAGCGTCTGAGTAAGACCAAAGCGCGCTCGACGTCTCTATTACAAGAGACAGAATGATAGTATGTATCGCGTCGCGCTTGGGGCAAGTTGTAAGCGTACTCCTGAAACGTGCAAACCAAGACGAGTAAGTTGACGCCCAGGGGATTAGCTATATGAACGAATAGACGTCGAAGATGCAACTAGGCGGCGACGATGACTACGACTAGGGCAAGCTCGAGCAGGACAGCAGTTGTGTTGGTCGGAATCCACGCGAACGTGGGCACGCGTTGCAACGTGCAAAGCGTGGCGACGTGAGTCAGCGAGTAGATGGGCGTTAGGTTGGCCGGCTAGATAGACGGGTTAGGTGGGCTGGCGGATGTAAATACATCTATGCATCCGTAGCGGATGACCTACGTAGTTGTGCATCTGGATAGAAGCGCCGCGCCGTAACTATCGCTCCGGTGGTCAACCTCACCGGAGTAAGTTTCCCAACTATTCACGATAGAGTGAGCACGATCGATGGCAAAAGGGCTTTGACCACCGAGGATAAAGGTCTATCGCGTCGAGCGGCGGGTAAACCCCACGTACAAGCGCCGTGGCCCGCTCTACATTAAGCCGACGATCAAATATGGATGCGTGCCGAAATACACACTCCCGCACTTGCTCTGCAACCGCGAGGTTGCAGATGATACCCCCTCTCCCCGCGCCTCGCCTCCCCTACCTGTTGGCCCGTTTATCGAGAATGGTGCGTCGTGATACGCCAATTGCCGAATGATTAATCGGCCGATCGGAGTGGTCGGATTCGAGAGCAAACATCGACGGCGGCGCGGGCGCCGGGCGCCGGGCGCCCGGAAAGGGGAATAAACACAACGGCTGGTCTTTTGATTCGGGCCGTACTTTAGCGTGCGCCCGAGATCTGGCTGGAACCGCTATATGTAGTCATTGCCGTGTCACAGAGAGATCGCGGATTCCGATATTGATTCTGCTTCCAGTTGTCGGAGATCATTGCACCTCCGGCGTCGCCGTCGTGCCAGTTACTAAGAATCGTTCTGATAACGTTTAATGAGCGAGCGAACAGAGGAGGGTGGCACAGTCCAGGGGGAAATGTAACGAGGACGACCCTAGAGAGGAAATTTCTATCTTCGGCTCCCTGATGCTGATCGTCAAAATCGTGCCGATTGTGCTCGCCGTTTGACTGTCGGTCATATATATATATATATACATACACTACCGTCTATGAGGCTGGATCAAGATAGCGGCCGGGACTGCGATAGTCAGAAATCATTGTTTCCTCCTTTTCCTCGACTCTTTCCGTCTATCTTTCCTCCTCCGACGATCGAACTCGGCCGAAGGAGGCTATATACCTTAATCACATGGGAGAAGTAGGAGGTCGAGGTGATGGGGCGGAAGGTGGAGGCGAAGGAGGAATGGTTGTGATAGAGGGGCGAGAAGAGGGTGAGGGACGGGAAGACTTACCCTCCGAGGGCTCGACTATCTCCATCCTGTGGAAACACCGGCGGCGGTGGCGGAGAACTTTCTCAATTAGTGCCTCGGCCCGATCGACCAGGACCTCATTCGTATTCACGATGAGGCTGCGATTGTGGCTAGAGCAGAACGATAGATGGCTCTCCCGCCCTCTCTCCTCACCCCGCCGTCGTCCCTTTCTCTTTCTTCTGTCTTGAGCACAGGAAAATGATTAGGGTCTGCTTTTAATAACTCCGCGATCGATAGGGTTCTCTTCGGCGAAGATTCGTTTCGCTCTTTCTATGCAACTTTGCCGTCGATACTTTTCGCGGACAGACATCTCTCTGTCTTCCGCATGATTTCTGTGCCAAGTCCGTCAAACGCGACTCGGGAATATTTCGAAGAAACCGCAAGTTCCTATCGACCTTCTTTCCTTTAAGCCCGCGTAGTCATAGTTTAAAGTGCGTCGCATCCGTAGTACGCTTGTTTGGTCAACAAAAATGCAAAAAAAAATGTCTGCAAGTACGACGGGTTAACCATAAAGTTATTCCCTCTTTCAAGCAGCTCGATCAACCTAAAACCGAAATTCCTCAAAAGGTACCCCTTACTCGATAAATCTACAAGTACTCAAAAGAGCGTTTCAATCTGACAATCAGTTCGGGGCAGAAAGTGGCCGTGCTGTCTGAATCTTAGTCCTTACTATAATAATGCATAGTTGTGCGAACGGAGGCGGCTTCGGCGGAGAAATACGAGGGAAGCTAAGAAAACTTATTGCATCTGCAGACGTGATTCCGCGAGGAGCTGGGATCGTATAAGCGCGGAATTATAGTACAGTCGTTGTTCCCTCTCGCTTTCGCCAGGAACACGCGAATGTATCTCGCCCGAGATATTCCGCGCTCGTCTTTAAATGCACAATAACCGAGTCTGATAACTTTTGTAAATCTCCGGCTACGGACGTTTAATATCGTCGCGATGCTTTCCGGGAAATATGTGCAACGAGGAGCTACATTCATCTGCTGCAAACCATAATTAGAATGCGCAAGCATACACGCGTTGCGGGATGAAAAAATCGATGGAGGCGTATATGCCAACGGATTATGTAGTCTCGAGCTACTCATGCACATTACGGCTCAACTGATGCGATCGAATAAATCACCGCGAGACCGAATGCATGCCGCGAATTTGACGATCATATAATCCACACCGTGCGGAAGGGCAAGAAACGTCATACTTTATGGGAAGTTGCAAACGACTCGGCGGGGGCCCGTGTAGATATTGCGCGCATCACGATCATAGCAAAGAGCCGCAGTAACGTGCCCAGAAAACTTGTCATTCGGTCGGAAAAAGTTTTGCGGAAGGGGATGGAACAGGAGACGGTGGGAAAACGCGAGGTCGGGCACGAATAAACCAACTCGTTGTGTTCTTTAACTGCAATGTATCCAGCGCAGTAATGACGGGTAAACTTCGTTTGGAGCGCACCAAACTAAACATTCATCCACCAGGCTGGTTCTTGTACTTCTTCTTTCCATCTCCTCGTTTTTCTTCCATCCGCTTCTGTTTGCCATAAAGCGCACTGAGTGAGGTGGTCTACGAGTGCAGTGGTCTCTATTCGTACTCATGCAAATTCTGTGGTGGAATTGAGAGATTAGTCAAAATTGAATGTTCATCATTATACAGACCGGAACTAGCAGGAATGAAAATTTTTAGATTGTTCCATCTATCAGACATCGATGGTTTTAATGTTGTTCAGTTCAGTACGCATGCTCAGCTATTTTGAAAGCTTCGAAAATTGTCGCATATGTGGTGGTACTTTCGAACCTTGCGCGATTGTCATCTTACGTCAAAGTTAAGTTTCATGCCACGTCATTTTCCTTCAGCTGACTCCCTTTGCCGTTTATCGCATTGTCTCTCATTCTCTTTTTCGTGCAACCGACGACCTACCACTAGCTTTTGTAAGCTGATGCTCAGTCGTGTTCCTACGTAGTAACACGTACGGGCGTTGGAAGGCGGTGGTAGACATTGTAAAGAGACAGCGGAAGAAAGAGGAAAAAGCTTTCCGCGCTAGACAAACCTTTTCCGCGAAGAAACAAACGGGGAACGATGAGATTTTGTTGCGAGGCTGAAGACATATATATATAGATGCGTTATGAAAATCCCTGGTTGGAACCAGTCGTCCGTTTTACAGATTTCATACCCGCTCACTTTTCTTTCCTGTTTCTGTTCGCTCCGATTTTTCTCTCTTCCTCCTTCGGCTGAGCGTGATAGAAAAACATAATTTATACGCTTGTTTTAGTTCTATTCCCCTAGAACCGATGGCATCACGTTGAAATTACGATTGTACGAACACCGATTATGGGAAAATATTATTTTTGTCTCCGAAGACTTTGTCGTATCTCGTATTCATGAAACTTACGAAACGAGATACTCTTATCGGAAAAGAGAGGCGAGTCAGTTAAAAGTAACCTCTAAAGTGACTTGGAAGGATAGAAAATGACAAACTGTCTGAACAAGATATCGTGAAAAATGGTGAATAAGTTCAAAATTTTGTCTCGTCCCAGAATTTTACCGTTCAAGAGTTTAGCAGCCAAACAGTGGCCAACGTTTGAATTTTTCACAATTTTCCCCAACATATCTCCGATAACAGTCTGGCATTTACAATTGTTTATATAAATTTTCTTTTCACTCCCGGTTAAGTGATTATCATCTTTCGATTTTCTAGGATGTACATAAGGAAGTTGTGAAGGAAGCTTACAACTTTACTCTGATCCCACACATAACACTTTTGGCAGGTCTCCTTTGACTGGCGTTCCCGGCATCGCGAAGGCCGAGGTGAATGCAAATTTAATGACATGTATCGGAAACGTCGCGGTCGTGCTAACGGTGGAAAGCCGTTACAAAGAAACGATAAGAGGAAGAAAGGGTGGGAGGGATGGGAGAAACTCGGTCGTCGCGAACAGGCCAGCTATCTTATTGGAAAGAAACACTTTCCCTCTTCTCCTTCCTCCCGGCGCGGTGCAACGGGGAAGCTCTCCGGTGAGCTTGTTTGCATCGTTATTGGCTATTTTCAAGTGCTGGCGCACGATCCACGTTTTCCGCGCCATGTTCTCGACGCTGGCCTTTTCGGCAATTCCGCTTCCGTACTACCCTGCCAGGACTTCGGAGGAAAACTACGCTAGCTTCTTCGGAGCTTCCAAGACGGCTTTAAAGTTTCGTCCCATCGGCGTATTAAAGTTGAACCTCCATAAATCGCGCCACCGTTAACAAAACGTTTCGTCCGGGGGCTTTCCAGCGAACTCAAACTTTTTGTCGGGAAAAAATGAATTAATCGCGCCTCCGGAGCTGTCCACGCTTCGGCTTTATTCCCCCTCCCCCCTTCCCCTCAACAAATCCTCTTTCAAACTTTCACGGTTGCACCCCTTTTTTTCCGACGATGTACGTTATCGTGATTAGGCACGGTCGCACGCGTAATTGAGTCACTTTGCGGGAAATGACTGAAAGCTGCTGTTTTTCGAAATTCCCCACGGTCCGCGATATTCGTTCAATTAAGGCCGAAAGCCTCTCGCTCGCCACATTTAGCGATGCCTCTGTCGACGTAGGCGCAGTTAAGAGACGAAAGAATTTCGATATCGGCCCCGGCTGCTGCGCCCGTCGCCGCACGGTACACTGATTCAAATATCAACGTAATTTGATAAAGTGCCGCTCGTCCGCGGAATGCCATTCCGCTGATTCCAGTACCGTCGCGAATCGCGGTATGGCAAACCGCGTGCGTCCATTGGCATAGCTTCTCAAAAACGAGCACGTCGGCGTTAGCTATTTTGTTCTCTCCTACTACTGAGCCACTTCTGCGCGTCGACGATCTCTCTGATAAATTGAAAGAGCCCTTTTTTTGCGCGCGCGACAAAGGCTACACGAGGATATTTAGAATCGCGACGCTCGCGTTGCTCGAGACTTTATAATTGAACTCGCTATCAGATTCAGACTTTGCCGCGACTACATGTCCGACAGAATTTTTGCGCGCGCACGCGCCTGCAATTCTCCGTCTTTCTCGTTACCGTTACCTCTTCATTTTCTCCGTCGCGGCACTTCTCTCCCCCGTCTCTTGTCTCTCGGCCATTAACCGTTATCGGGCCGATTCTTATCTACCGGCACGGTTAGGTGGGGCAACAGAGAGAAGGAGACAAAGGAAAAGAGGGTCTTTACCGTGGCGACGACCATAAATCGTAGTTCGCGATCGGATATAACCGAGTTTCTGCTCCCTCTTCACTTTCTACCTTTGTTTCTTCGCCCCGATAGCTCCCTTTTAATCCCCGATGTAGGCTTCGGTAGCCATCAATCGAATCGTGCATACGACATCAAACGTGCGTCAGACAGTGACACGTTAACGCGGACGGCGGAATTTACGGGTTATCTCTTTCCGAAGCATTCGTACTGGAAACAGGAACGGGGACGGCCTGGAAGGGCTACGTATCATTAACGTCGCGGTGAATCCCTGTCATCTTTATCATACGCCATTGTTCGCTGTTACCACGATGCAATTTTTTAATTCTCACGAAACTAGCACAGTAAGAACCGCGAGGGGGTGTGCGTTACCCAGCAACTGCAAGGGCTGCGTGCTCGCAGCGAAAGCATCTTTCTTCGGGTACCTTTTTTCGATATAAAAATTCTCGGCACCCCGCTCTGTCTACCCGCGGCCAGACATTCAGCGGATGCCGTGGTAGTTGTGGTCGGCATTCATTTCTTGTCTCTTTGTGCGCACCACCTTTGGCTCTATTAAGAGCGTCGACGCGTAAACGCAAGGGTTGCATATAATGCTCATTCGTCTTTGGAAGCAGTTCATTCATCCGCTTAAAATATGAGACGGGCGTGATTTGAAAGCCGAGCTGTCGGCGCGCGCTTCACTTTTTTCTCTGCCAAGCCTTGTTGGCGTATGTCTGGTGGCTCCAAATTTTAAACTGCTCTTTCTTCCCTCTTAGCGCGATTACGCAAAATATCTTACTTACCGGTCCGATCTACGACGTATTGCGATGATGCCAGCAGAGCGAGAATCAACAGAAACGGGTCCATGACGGGTCCGATTCATGTGCACATTGCGCGTTCATTCATGAGGCAGTCTGCAACAAAAAGCGGCGGTGGGAGTGTCTAATGATATCTGAAGAAGCGTCTCTTAGAAAACTGTACAAGTACGAGTATACGCTTACGGAAACGGTCGCGACAACGTACGAACGGAACGTCCACCAATTAACATTAATCAGCGTTTTTCTTTCTCGTTTGATCAAAAGGGCGCTGTTAATGAGATAACGATAAGAATGGTTAATGAAGACAGAATGGAAAAGGGTGAAACTGAGCAAACGTTCTGCCGCTTCTACAATTATCACAAATCCAATGAAAATTTCCGAGTATTTTCTACTGGCACTTATGTTCTATCTTTGGCAGAACACACGGAATTTGATTCCCTTTCGAATTATCGCTAACGAGAATCGAAGTTCGCCGACGATACTCAGCGGCTTTGTTCATAGTACATTAATCGGGCTTGTAGAAATGACAAAAGGGACCGGGAAATTTAGTAGGATAATTCCGTCATCGCTAGTGGAAGGGAGAGACGATCAATCAGTCATCAAAGGGTCCAGTGACGAATGGACGATAATTTTGGTACGCGGCGTGTTCGGTGTATATGAGTGATTCGCGTGCGGACCACGGCTACAAGACGAAAATTACGAGTGTCGGTTCAGTGGTAGGACAAATGTTTGATCGCGATCATCCTATTCCTCGTCGAATACCGGCATCGCGAATAGAAGGAGACTGGCCGGTTCGTCGATGCTGATCGATGACTTCGATTGAAGTATATTCATCGTGGCTCGTTCGAGCCGGCGCGCGGCTAGCCGTAACGGTTACAAAGCCTAGGGCCGTCGTTCCGTGTAAATAGCCAACGTCCCACTCGCGGCCGTCCGTCCGGAAAACACGTCCGGGATTTCATGGCCGTGTATCGACCACCGCGAATAATCCCCGGCACAGGCTCGAAAATGGATTCTCAACATGGTTGAGGAGCGGCCGCGCGTCAATGTCTAACGCTTCGCGGCGTAAGATTTCAGCGTGCCCTTTCTTTGACAATCCGCGCGGGCGTCAATATACCGGTTTATCTTCCGCTTCATTTAATTATAGCACGAGAACGATGTAAACGTCTGCCGAGTTGAACGGTTTGCTCTTTGTCAAGCCTGGCAGACTCGTATTTTACAGGGACGTGTATCGACGTACGCGCGTTGCAAATGCAGCTCGTTCGAATGCCTGCACGCTCCGATCGGATGTCTTCCGTAGACATTGTTTATTGTAGCTCCGTTGATAGCAGGCCTTTTTTTCTACCGTTCAATATTTCCCTCCCGTGTCGCGCCGCCCCGCATCGCCGCCCCTCATTTTCTGTTTTTCAATCTCCGCTGGTCGTGCCTCACCCCCATTACTCTATCTAACTCACTCTCTAGCACTCTGCGCTCACTGATCTGTTCGCCTATCTGTCTACTCTATCGAATGTTCTTCGACTGGCTCGCTCGTTTTTTTCCTCCTCTTCTCCTCCCCCTCGCCCCTTCTTCACATTCTCGATGGGCTTTCAAACGTCCGCGGTAACAAACACTCTCCGTTATTGGATTGATCGAGATTCGAGTTTCGACTGTGCCTAACGATAATTCACTCTCCCGGCCTCGGCTGATATCGCTGGAGTACGTTACAAATATGGCTTGGCCGTGCTTTTAAAACTCTACCATCTTCTTTCCTCCGCTGCAACGAGAAAGAATTGTCGGTCACTTAGCGTTGCGAGATTCGTCGCATTGCGAAAATGGGATGAGCGGAAGGAGGAAAAAGCAGGGGCTATCAGTCTGAAACGGTTTGTTCGTTGGCGCGAGTCGATGAAATAACCGCGGGAAGACGATGAGTGCTGAAGGAGACCGATCGTCGCGGGCTATTCGGATAATCTCGCTCCTTTCGCGACGTTTTCTTTCGTGTCTGGTTAATTTCGCAGTTTCTCGTACGCGAGCGGGATTTAATTAAACGGTATTTTAACGTGCACGCCGAGCCGTTGGGTATAAGGGGCATGGAACCTCGTGATGAAAGCTCGCGGTGGATGGCTGAGGATATAAATAGGGGTGCATGATGGGGAAGAGAAGAGCGGGAAGGATAAAAGATGTGGGGGCCTGTCTGGGCGGCTAAAAGAACGGAAGAGGGGAAAAGAAGGACTAGAGAGCACGGGCCAGTCTACTATATCTGCTTACTGCGCCGACAGTTGCCGGCGGTCGCCGGAGTGCTATTCATTTAAATAAAGTCTCCTAAGTTGGAGATAAGTTTGCGGGATAGGCCGCGTATATTAGACGTCCCACGACACCTGCGTGTCAACGTGATTGCGTCTTCCAGGATAATATTCGCATTTCCCTTTTCGGCCTTACGACATTGCGGTTTTTGCATTGAAAGGTTCAACGGCCAGCTTATCGCCGCAACTTGAACCCGCACGGCCCGTTTGGTCATGGAAATTTTCAAATTTTGACACACTTACGAACATGCGAGACTGCATGGCAGCCCTGGTGAGGGTTGCAGCGCAACGACGAAAGTGACCCAGTAAACTAGTGACACAAGCCGTCGGTAGAAGCGACCCGAGAGCTCTAACAAACTCCTATCCTCCAAAATTGAGCCTCGGGTGGCCGTGGAAATTTTCAGATTCTGTCGCTATCCTTCTTCGCATGCGAGACACGAAGTAGTAACAAACCGTTTGGCGCCAACGACTAAAGTAGTAACGTTCTGCTTATCGTAAACTACAGAGCTCATGTGCTGATGCAAATTTTGCAATTTTTATGTTTTACACGGACTTCCTGCCGCGGACAAAGCCAGCCGCTATCATAGCGCCACAGTGCACGATGGCAGCTCGATGCGTAATCAGAAATTTTAATTACCTCCCGCGGTGCGCGGCGTACTTTTTCAAAACCACGCCCGCACAAATTCACATTCCGACTACCGAAACGTAGAAAATTAAATGCGGCGGCTCACCGAATTGGCGCGACACCGGAGATCGTTCGTGCGCGAGATCGATTATCATAAATCGGGGGAAAAAAGTAAAGCGGACGAGGCAAGGTGGGGTGAAGTGCGTGAGAGTCTCCCTGACAAAGTTTTAGCTCCATATAATGACGAAAGTTCAAAAGATATTAGGCACTTAGGCCGAACAAATGGGCTTTAAGGAAGTTTTATTAGTCTGCGCCGGATCGAGGAGAGACACGATAATCAGCAAGTTTTTCATCGTTAACGGAACCACTGTTTCTTGATTAACATCGAGCCGATAGGCACCGGCGCGGGTGCGGCGGAGTTGTCTCGTTCCTCCGGAGGCCGCTTTATTTCTCTTAGACGGTCGGAAGTTGGTAATATCGGAAGTTCGTGGGCTGTCACGATCGTCAAAGTATTTTATGGGCGATTCTTAATCGAGCGGCCGCGCCGAAATGTATTGCCTCAATTACGGGGCACGGTTCATACGAAGAATTTTTTATCGCCTTCCATTCTCGCGGTCTATCGGTTTAACTCGTTTTAATTAAATTTGACGCCGGCAGACTCCTTACCGGGATCCTCTTTCTCCTCGTTTCACGGTTCGCTGGAGACGAAGTAAAAACGTACGGGGCTCTTATGTATATGCGACTGTCCTCGCTCTCTTTTAGTCAAGCCTCCCTCATCAACAAATTCGACCGACAACGAATGTTTGTTCGCACACGATGCGTACCTTATCTTTCGGATTGTGAATAGCACAGCTTTCCCGCCCGGTTTCGAATATTTACACTCCATAGTCATATGATTTACATTCATCGTGTACCCTTTGAAGTTCTCTTGCGAATTATTAAATGCGCCTCTGGTGTCACCTGCCATCGCGATCAATAAGCAAACATTAATCTTGGAACGCACACACGAATGCCCGACACAAAGGTTCCTCCGATTATCTGTGATCTATCCTCTGTGAACTATGAACTTTCATCTCGCGTCAAAGCAAGCTTGGGCTTTTCCTGTGAATTTTGGTTCGTGTATTTTTAGCGAAACAAAAACGTGAGTGCATCAAATGCATGTTGTAACGAGACTGCTAAACAGGATCGCTGGAACGCTGTAATCTGCTTTTAATGTTTTCAGTGAGTTTCGAAGCATCGTAGAGTTCGCAGCATCGGTGCAATGATATACGGTCATATACGGCCCATAATCTTCTCTATAATTTGTATACATCGTTCTTTTGATACAACCGCATATCGAACCGTCCTATTTACAGGCGAACCTGCAAATCGAATTGCAGCAGGGGCGCGTACTCATGTCGATAGAAGGATTAACAATGATTTGCGGTTTTGCGGATGAGCGCTGCTGAGTAGGACGATGATGAGAGGGAGGAGGCGGACGACGCGTAAATTACGACGGATTAATTCTCTATTCAGGACGCATTCAGTCGCGCAGATCGCACTTCTGTGAGCGTTTTAACGAAAGCAACTGAATGATTTTAGACGAGAGGGAGGGAGGGAGAGGTCAAGTCGCTGCTTCAACGCTATCCGGCAAGTTAACTTTTCGAGCGATTAAATTCTTCGTGATCTTTTGCAAACTTCCATGCTTCCGCACATAGTCCGTTTCGTGCGCTGGAAAATTGGTTTTCACGAGCGAGAAAAATATGTCACGAAAGAATTAGCCGACGTTCTCTTAGAAATTCTTTATTCTTTCCGACCCATGTGGAAAGAGCGACGACAGGTATGCACGTTCCAGAAAGTGGGCACGTCCATAGAACGTTTTACATGAGTTTTCGGATTTCCGCCCTTCGCCGTGACACTAATTTTCCGCCAACACCGCCCGGTACTCTCGTTCCTTTGCTCTTACCCGTACAATAAAGCTTTTTTCCGCTGGCCGACCTCAGACGCTAGCAAAATACTCCGTTCTCTCTTTGCGAACCCGCTGTCCGATAAAGTGCCGCCATCCTTTGCGTGTCCAGCCTGCTGTACGCATTGTTATTTTCCGCCACACAATCGTCGCGACCATAATATTGCACTGACGTCATCGTAGGTTTCTTAATATTTATTCGAATCGCGATTACGTCTTCAAAATGCGGCGTGTAAAGACTTTTACGTCATGATGGGCATCGTGGCGGGCCGAGAAAGTGTAGGGATGTCACTGATTTGTCATAAAAGTAAATTTGACATGACGTTTCATTTCACGTCCTTCCGTTTCGCCGATTCCATCGCTGGTATCGTGAGCATCGTCTAGGGTCTAGGTTTAACGCGCTCTTTTTCTTTCGGTTGCCATGCGCAACGTCGTGCAGGTATGTGACTCGGCTGTTCATACAGGTAAAGTCTCCATCCGTCTCTGCGCCAGGAGGGGATGCGCCAGTTTGATTACGTCTGAAGCTAAGAGTGGGATATTATTACTGACAAGGGAAGGCGAGTAAATGTCCGGAGCCGAATTGATTCTTCTTGAAATATGTTGTTATACGCGAAAATCTAAGAGCCTCGTTTTTTTTTATGTGCGTCCATTTTCACATTTAAGAGCTGAATCACCGATTTTCATATTCTTTTCGCACATCTTTGGTTGCATCTCCGAAAGGATTGCTAATTTTAAAGCTCGGTTTACGGCTTCCTCTCTTATTTTAGACCCACTCTGATGTGTTAAAAGGGCAACCAGGTCGCCGACATTTCATTTTCTTCCGCAAAAATTGAAATATTCACAAAAACATATAATATGTGATACTTTTATCAGAAAAGTGGAGTAGGTCAGTCAAAAATAACCTCGTGAGTGGCAGGTCGATAAACGGTCAAAATGGTTTATCTTTTCACTCCACATCTATACCGTTCGGTAGAAGAATAATTTGTACTCAAAATAGAGCACTTTACCGTTAAACTTTCGAATTGTCTGGGTTAGATCGCGATCATAATTTGTTAGTTTCCATAGTTCTACATCACACCAGAGGCGAAACTATTAGTCTTTAATCGTGTGTATTATTTAATATTACATTATATTCATTTAGTATTACCGAATTTCACTCAGTAATTAATATGTTGTTGTAATATAACTCATAAGATATCAAATACATCGAAGTAAAACACCGAGACAGAAAATCGGAATTTCTATGGAATAAACGGACTTATTCTTTTCTCCCCCACTTTGTTTTTACGCACAAAGAAAAGAAATGAATTGGCGTAGTGTTTCAGTCAATGGTAAACGTTGATGGTAACCACAATTTAAGCACAGTTTTTACCTATATATGTGGCAAAACGTTTACGAGTATGTTATTGACTATTTGAATTTCGCGCGTGTTGCGTTACTCGAGAAGTTGTACACCTTGTTCACCTTATTAGTTCGTTGGTACAGATTGGAAACAGGGGACGCTGCGTATGTAAGAACACGCGTGCTATAGTTTATACGGGACGGATAGCAGTCCATATTTATATAGACAAAGGTTTAAATGTTAAAGAAGCCGACGTTTCGACACGCGTGTGTCCAATCGGTTTCAAACTTTTGCCTGCCGCCCGTCGTAAGTGTCTCCGAAATATCTCCAACCTGGTGCAGTATCGATTACCGCATTTCATGCCTTCTTTTCTCCTGAATGTTGCTGAAACCACAGGAGCACGATAGTCGCAGTGAGATCTTCGTACGCGTTAGCGATCTTTAACGGTGCAATTTGGGCCGCAGTGGGTGCAAATGTTGGTCGTTTGCTGGAACTGTTGATGTAACGCGTGCAACAGGTACGTGTAATATCGACAGTACGTTCATTGTACTATTTTCACCGCGAACGCTGCATTTGACTGGCTCCGTTCTCATTTGCGCGTGACGTCATTGTAGCGGCGAACTTTATCGGCACAATTTCGGCCGTTTACGAGGTTTCACGCACTTTGGCCCAACGTATTAACGTGTCGTGAGCCCTTACTTTTACGAATGGTCCGGCGTTATTGTATCGATCCGCGCACGTTAACGCGCCCCGCATTCTGTAACGAAAGTTATCGCGGTGTAAATTCTGCCGCCGTTCGATTTTCCCTTCGACCACCGACTCGAGTTACAGACTTGCACGTTCGTGGAAATAGAACATTAAGCCGGCCGAAGAATCGCAAGGCGCGGCGGCGTGCGTCACAAGATTTATAATGCAATTTAACGTCTAAGCAACTTCGTGATTAGCGGCGTAAGAAATCTTGCCGGCGCCGCGCGCGCGTTGACTTTCTCGACCCTTCCCAGGACCGTAGATTCTCAGCCTCAAAAGTTGGTGGAAAAGAAGTCTACGGCGAGCGTTCGTGACGGCATGTTCAAAGCGCACGTACGGCTGAAAAAGGTCTCTAGTGTATGACTGGTCTTAGTTTTCTGCCAGGCGTCTACCGTGCGCGCACACACCGTGCATCGTCGATGCAATATTTAACCTGTCTCGCAATGCGCCCTGCGCGGAAAAAGCTTCCGAACGTTGGAGACGCGGTGATTTAGCGCTGACCGCGTCGAATTATCGATCTCCCGGTGGCTGTCGATATATTAACGGCAATACGTTTGCCCGCCGCCCGTGCCCGCGCCCGCGCCGTCGGGTGATACCAGCCGCCATTGTTACGACCTCCCTATAATATCCTTCGTACAACCAGGATCGTTTCGTTTCCTTGCCAGGCGGTAACATATGGAGGGATTTTTCTCCCTTTAAGTCGCAAGACTGCCTGCCGTCCTCGTACTGCACGCTCCGAAGATCGAGCGTGTCGAGGCTCCAAATAAATGGACTTTCTTCGCTGGCCTCATATTTTACTTTTAATTATCGATACGAATTGCGACCGTTCGTCGTCTGTCGCTGAACTCTGTCACCGTGCATCGGACGGTTAATTGAAAATGTGAGGAATCAAATGTCGAACGTTACGGTCTGCGGCCGGCCTTCGTCATGTACGAGAGGGATTTGTTGATTTTCTGTCGTGCATGGCGAACCGCTTGCGGGTTCGGTACCTGCAATTACGCTAATTACAATGTTAAGAGGTTCTAGCGGCCAATACCCTGGACAATGTAATTTTACTCTACGTAACAGATATTGATCTGTACATCGGTCATTCTGTCTGCCTGCCTCGCTCGCTGTCTCTTGTTGACTTTCAATCGTGCTCTGAGCCTGGAATGACCCGGCGAACTGATAAAATAGCGAAGTAATAAAACTTCGGTAGAAAGTTCCGTTTCATGTGGGACAGAAAAGTTGCGCGTCACAACGTCGACGACGTAGTGCGAATATCTCAGTGGCAGTTATCCAGATTAGACAACGTTTTTACGCCTTCACGAGTCGCTAAGGCATATAGACGTCCGCTATTATGAGTTTACTAGAAATATTTGATGAACGGGGCCAGCGCGGAGGAGAGGAAGGGGTTGTACGTGTACGTACACATGTTTTATATATGCGATCGTATATGCGCGTTTGCCGAATTCGTGGATGCATTCGATCGCAGCCGGTACCGACGGCGCAAACCGAGTGGCTATAATCGAATTCCACGGATTTGCAATTATTTCTAAAGTTCACGATCGGCGCTCGGTTTAACGACCCGTACGTGATAACGACGAATTCGGGCGAGCGATTCGCTGCGCGACAGGCAGAAATGTCTCCTTCGCTTCCGTCGCATCTTGGCTCCTCTTGCATTTCCGGCCGTCGAACGCGAAATTCACGCCCGCCGATACAAAGAAATCGGGGCCACCCCGGACCTCGGCTGCGTCGATTTAACGGAAGAATATCGGACGCGGATAAAAGTGGAGTCGAGTGTTGGGGGCCAATTGCGGGGGAGGAGGATCGTTCGAGTGAAACGATCGTTAACCCCCGAATCGAAATAACTGTTACTGCTCTACCCTCGAATACCGGATTGCTCTTTGTACCGAATTGCGCTGGAAATCGCGATATGTACATCGTTACGAGGGGCGGTTTCCAGTATTTTCAACCCTTTGAGGGGGTGGTGCGCGAATGTACGTCGTGTGGCCGGTCCAATTTGGAGAATCCAAAGGCCTGCACGTGTACTGTTTGCGCATTTGCCGATCGGTATACACATACGAGCGTGCAGGACTTGTAACAGGATTTTCCTCGTACGTGTCGCCGATAATAATTTGCGCCCATGGAGTCGAAATATAGTTTTAACCGAGTCAATTGATTATACAAGACTCATTAACGCCGCAAAACATCGTCATTATCAAAATTATTGGCACGTCGTTGAAGTACGTCCCCCACCGACGCGCGACGCAGCCTGCGAACGGAAGGCAGCGCATGTGCGACGAAGCGGCTTGTATGTTGGACACACTGCCGCGTACACGTAATCGCGCGACTCCCCTCGAAGCCCCGTACGCGACAATAAGTGAGACGGCTCCTACACATCAAATCGTATAATATCGGTCGACCCTCGGTAATAACTCGCCGACGTGCGAGCGACTCCACCCCCTTCAGCTAAATGAAGAGGTCTAAATGGAGGGTCGCGACTGACAGGGGTAGATTCGTGGCGCGAACAAGCATCTCCTCTTTCATTATGATGTCCCAATAAATCGCGCCCCGTAAGGGTTACCGTTCGTTGCCCCCTGACATCGACAGCTCGTTACGTCGTCAAGAAGGGCGCGAGGACGTTCTATACATAATTCACGCGCCACTATGCGCGGCTTCTTGGCTTCTTCGTATCCATGCACGCCTTCCCAAGCACTTCCCGAGGGCTTCTCTCCTTACTTCTCCCGCAATTTAGTCTGCACGAGGAGAGCATCAAATTTGTCCTTAGCTAATCCGCGCAAGTTGTGACAAGGTCAGATTACAGTCCCATTTCGATTTGTTTCATAATTCTACCTGCCACGGCGATGTCGAGATTTTAATGCGGAGTGCTGAACCAGGCGAGAGTCAGGAAAAATGGGAGCTTTCGATCATTTCAGCTGCCAACGTGCCCGTGCCGTTGATAATAATTGAATCACATTAATGGCACTCTCTATACCACGACATTTTGCGACCAACGTGAGTGTCACGCTCTCATAATGAATGTTATGAGTGTCGTTATTTGATTACGACCGTGCCACGTTAGTCGTCCGGCTAAAGCGGAAACATGAAAAAAGGATTAAAATGCGTAGCTGTGCTCGGGCACGATCGAAAGACAATCATTAAAGTTTTAACGATATTACGGACGAGCGACACAATAGTCGCGCTCGTTGTTGCGAATAGATATTTTTGAGAGAACAAACCGCAATATCGTTGATTCCGGAACTTGTTTATGTCGGTGTGCTTTTTCCCGTACCTCAAATTCATTCGTGGAAAAGCGAACCCACAGAGGTGAGTCGAACTTCCAATATAACGCGAGAGTTCGTATTTTATTTGACAAGTGACGTCTCGTTATGGATGTGACTCACACTTTCTGTCCATCGCCGTTCTCTGTCTACACACTTTCGTCGATAAATATATATATATATATATATTCTCTTTTTCGCCCTCCTTTCCTCCAACTGTTCGCGATCCCGCTTTCGTCGCGACTCGGGCGTAGGGATGCGTACCCTATCAATGTCAAACACAGAAAGGAGAATTCTCGAGATTGCGGTTCGGCAGATCGGCGAGGAAGCGGAAGACGAGCGAAGTGCTGGAACCCCGGGGATGCCACATCCTCGTTTCTGCTGGAAGGAGTTTTCCGAGAAGAGTCAGCTCAATATGTTTCCTAGGATTTTACGGAACGGGAGAAAGAGAGAGAGAGAGAGAGTCAGGGTGAGAAAAGTGAGACGCGAAAGACACAGGTGAGTGAGAGGAAGATGGAGACGAAGGCATGGCCGAGAAGTGGGTGAGGAGAGGAGGAATGGGAGCGAAAAGTAGATCGTACCCTTCCACATCCTTACGTGAAGGGCTCATGAATCATGGCACCGAGCGCGAGCGAAAACTCCTCATCCGTTATCGGCTAGGCAATAAAACTCTCGCGCCCTTCTAATAGACACGAGAGCCTCTTGGTCTTCGATTCCCTACCTCCGATCCCTCTTCGACTCGACCAGCGTCTGGCACCGTTCGAGAAGACGATCCTGATTGGCGAGGATGCAAGTGTGCCAATGAATTTGGCCAGCCTTTGAGATCTACATTGGACGCAGCGGTGAGAGTGATGAAAGAAGAAACTTGTACGACACCACGGTTCATCGTTTCGTGTGATCGAAGGGAGTACCGGGCGATAATACGTTGTACGTAAATGATTTGCAGAGGCCACGTGTGCCTGCGGTTGTCAGAGGAGACCTCGGACAAAATGGCGAAAGGGTGTCGGCGGAGACACACTAAAGGACGTCGGGTGGTCGTGTTGTCCGAGATCCGATACGTTTGACGGGATTCAGCCCTCGTAATACCAAACTCGCCGTTCGCTGTTGCGGTCGGCTTTGCTGGACGCATTACACGAGGAGGAGAAGGAGGAGGACGGTGCTCGGGATTACACACGGCGCCTAGGATAAACGTGGGCTTGTTCGGAACTGCGTAACATTTTGGAACTTAACTCTCTCCTTCGCAACCGAGATACGCTTAAACGTCGGATAGTCGCGCAGTCCAGTCCAGTTCTGCTTTCCCAGCTCTTCGTCAAAGTGAATTGAATGGCTTGAAAGAAAGCATTTGCGAGAGCAGCGGAAGTTACTCCGTTTCAGAACTTCATGCTAGAGTCGCGCAAGTCGTGGTCGGTGCTTGATAGGAAAAGTTGAGCTTGCCTAGGCCGGGCGAGAAAAAGTTTCTTAGAAGATTGTATAATCGGTTTAAAATAAATTAAAAACGTCAGTCGCGCCTCGTGCTATTAAACGCAAGGCTTTTAAATATTACGAGCACGAGCGAGTTGCTTTTGAGTAGCCGAGCGTACTCGAGCGCCGCCATTGTGCTCGATCGACCTTTTTGCCCGTTGCTGACGGTCTCGAGGTGCACAAAGCGCATGGTCTTATTATGTAGCGAGAATAATGTAAGCTACCTTTTATCGAGCGACCCTCTCCGTTAATACGCGCGACGTGGATTTCTTGCGTCTTGCACAGGTTACCAGGGACCAATGCTCGCTGTCGGCCGCAAAAAGGGTTGAATTATACGGTCGTATATTTAAATTTGCATCGCCGCGCCGCGCCGCACGGACTCCGCGCCGGCATCGTAATCTCCGAAATCTTTTTCGCTCCGTCGGGTAATTGATCGACAATTTATGCTTTGTCCCACGTTGTAAATCTCGCCGGTTACGCGAGTACAAATTTCGGACAATGGGCGATTGTTGGCGTCGCCGCTTTCCAAGAGCCAGCGACAATTCACGCGCAATTCCCGGTGCGTTTTGTGTCAGAGACTCGAAAAAAAGTGTGTCGCATCTTTGAATTGAATGTCGCTCAGTTGTCATAAGAATTTCTCCAGACGTACCTTCCGATTCTCCCTATATTCTCGCTCGCCTGACGTAACGTACCATGACAGACAATTTCGTTCAAATATCCATGAGATTTTAGAAAATTGTTGGCGAGATTCGCTCGCTCGCGAAAGCTCACAGCCGCTCGCCTCGCACGGTATGAAAAACGGCACGTTCGCCCTTTCTTCTTCTTCTTCTTCTTCTTCTTGCAGCGAAGACCAGCTACGGCAGGATTTTCGAGCTCGTTGTACGAATCCGTACAAACACGGATCCGATGCTCCAGGCGTGGCGTCGATAGCAAAGACTCATTGTCAGTCGCGTTCGGTTACCACTTTTTCCAGGACGCGCGCTAATTCCGTCACCTCTTCCGCATTCCGTTCAACCCGAAAAGGCTGCATTATAGATCGTGTGAAATCCAAGTGTCTGACCTCAATCGAGCGGTCATGGGGAGCGCGAAGGAGAGGAAACTCGCGCAATGCGCGGGCAATGAGCTGTTCGAGAGAATGAGAAGGAGCGGTTTGGGTTCGGGTCAATGCGTGTGGCCGTGTGCACGTGTGAGAGATAGAAGAGAGAGAGAGAGAGAGAGACGACGTGCAGGACCCTGCCTCCCGTTCAAATCCCATATGAACCGAGTGGGTGGTGGGAATAGACTATATTATCGATCGGTAAATCTAGGTACAAATAACACTTACGTAAACGCTTGGGACCCGACGATCGACCCTCTTGTGGTCACTCGCCGGTTAGATTGGAACGGTCGGATTGAAAGCAGTGCGACGCGAAAATACATTGTCAGGCCGAGATTCGAGGAAGGAAATTCTCTCGGTAGAATGTCCATTATCGCGGTCCTCTGTTATAACCGCATATTGACTAATTTACGTTTGACACTGACGTCCATTGTTTCGTCAGGGCTTTCGTTGGTCGGGGACGTTGACAGTTGTCGGCGACACCCGAGTGGATCGGACAGCGATGTTACTGGCACGCATGTGGCGTACCATGATCAGTATAGTACATGCCACGTTACAACACCTACATAGATACCGTGTAAAGCGATACGTATATAATCGTCCGGCAGCCGCTGACGGTACGGGTCCTTCGATTATATTACTTGAGCGGTGAGTGGCGACCCGAAAGGCAAACAGCACTTTCGCTCTCGACACCCTGCGGCGTTGATCGGCGAAAATCGTGGCCGTGCGGACACGCACGCGCGAGTACGTGCACGTGAGCTCGTCGAAGCGTGGCGAGGAATGGCGACATTAAAAAGTTTTCACGCCGAGCACAGGCAAGTTGCCGAAAGTTTTCCGCAAGCCGGCCGCCGCCGCGCCACGCTGCGTTCGTTGGCGGTGAACCGGAGGTTGTCAGGCCGCGGTCTCGGGCTGGGTGTGAGAGTGAGGTCTGATCGCGGCCAATTACGCCGGAAAATTATCCGCAGGAGAAATTTCGAGCGGGCCTTGCGCGGCTCGGTTAACGGGGGCGTCAGCGGGGCTCTTGCCACTATCGGTAGGGGTATCGAGGTGCAGGTGGAGGTGGGAGCAGAGGGAATGGTATTGCGCGTGCGGCATGAAAACTTCCCTGTAAATGCGTGCCAATTAGCGGGTCGACGCTTTTGAGCCACGGACAAAGCGCTATATCCGGAAATGAAATAAGTAATCGTTATTGCATGCTGCACTGAATAAGGGGAGAGGTGAGGAGAGAAAGTGATCGCGGAACGATAGAAGCGAAGAATGGCCGGGGGTGGGGGGGGGAGCGAGGCGTGGAGGAGGGAAGGGAAGAGAAGAGAAAAAGTTTTAATCGCGGCAGTCGGGCCAGAAGTGCGACTCGACTTTGTTAAGCTACGCAGCTACGGACTATCGGCTACGGGGTCGGGGGAAACGAGGAGGAGCGAGAAAAGTGCGGAATTTCAAAAATCCCGTTGATTGTGCCACGCCGCTGCGCCGAACTACGAGTCCGCGCTTCGAGAAACAGACGATGGGCGAACATTCGAAATAACGACCAAAGGCCAATTTTCTCGCTCGATCACCGGCGGCTGCTTTGTTTGAAAAATAAATTCAAAGTGCTCCTGGCTGCTGGCGTGGAAAGTAACTCGATACGTTGCACGCGATGCGGAGGGCGCGCGCGTTACGTGAATCGAGGCCCGAAAATTCGCAGATAAATTGGAGAATGAACGGTTAAGGTATTGTAGGCGACGCAATGATAAAGCCGCGGTCTGGGAATTGGATTAGTGCCTCCACCCACCCACGGTGCCTTTTAACTAAGCTGACGCGGCAAAACCCACTTACGGGGGTAATAGAATATTTTTGTCTCAGCGCGCTTAAACGGAAAGATAGCATTCTAAGGCAGCGAGATCGCAGATATGTTATCGGTAGTCCGCTTTAAGGAGCGCATCTAACGTTGGATTTATGCGAGCAAAACCGCACTGGGATTTATCTTAGTGTACACTACCGCTGCCGTAGTCATTGTTGTTATCCTTTGTGAGAGAGTCGGGGGGGGGGGGGGGGGCGGAGGTAGAGTATGAAAGGAAAAAAGCCAGCTAGACAGAATTCCGGTTCAGCAAATAACACGGGTGGAAGGACTACATATCGGGTGTTGTATACGCGCAGTTGTATTATCTTCCTGTTCGATGTGTTGCACTTAGGCGGATATTGTATTTTTCCCGTCGAAAGTCGATCGAGGACAATATGAGACACGCAAATTGACGACGTTAACCCGCGAAAAAGTAGCACAGGTGGGCGGAGGGATGAAGTTTAATCCGCCTTCTGGCGGCTAAAAGGTTGTACACGGAGGTGCCGACTCATGCTTGAAACTTCCTGACAACAAATATTGACAGATTAAGCTGTAAATTAGGTCGTGCCAGCAACCACTTCGTACGTGGAATGAAGGGCGCGTGTGTGCATACGGCCTGGCATAAGTTGGCCATATTCGGTGGCATGGAACAGCGGTGTCGTTTTAGCGAGGGGCGCAAAGATCAATAAGAAGTGTCGCGATTCTTGAGGACGTGATCCCAGAGGGCATGTATATGGGACAGCGACGCGGAACTGGCAATCGGACAGATTCGCGAGTTTAACGTGTCTGGTCTTGATGCGGTAACACGTGTTATGCGTGCATACAAAGTTTGAGGGAATCGGCGTTTGCCGTGTTGCAGGTAGTTTGCGTGGAGCAAATGTGTGTCGCACCACACGGGACACGCAAGCTGGCTATCAGGACCGCCGCGGGAGTTATACTACGGCTATTTTCTCTTGAAGAGACTGTACCCCGAAGAGGTTACCGAGCTTCTTAGTAAATAGGCTTGACCGAGATCCGCGCGTTTCTTGAAGTGCGGGAACTTTGACTGAAACGCCTCGAAAACGCTCGAAAACGATGCGTAGTATAAAAGCTTCGTTGCCTCATCTCGATCTTGCCTCGATAGCGCTCCCACGATCATTCGAAATGTTTGACGGGAACTCGTTGGGCGCATCCTTCGCTCTCCGTTTGCATGAAATTATCGTAATACTCGCGAGTTTTACTGGCAAAGCATAAAAAGAGCGGCGCTCTAAGTAGTTCTCAGTACGTTGTAGGTTGGAGTCATTACGCGTACGCTTCGGTTGTAAAAGAAGTACGCTCGCGAGCCAAGTCTGAGAGCGAGAACGGACGCTTTAGGTGCATTCTCGAGTTCGGTACTGAATCTCGTATTCAAATGGGCTCGGTTATTACATCCGCGATTTTCTTCTCGGAACTAGAAAGCGGGCAACTACCGGTCCTGAATTGAGACTGAGCAACCGCTTTTGCACACTTTTCTAAGTAATTACTTTTGTGGTCTACTTCGGTCAACTCTCGCGCGAGGATTACCCCGGACCTGTAAACTCTCTTCGTACAGCGGCAATGTTAGCACGTTATCCGTTCTAAAATATTGCGCTCACCTCGCGGGTAAGAAGAGTATGAGCGTGAATTTTTTAAAAATTATCGCGCCCAGTGCTGTATTATCGGGCAAAGCATAAGTCAGATTCCACGCTGTTCCGAAAATACAATCCCTTCTCAATTACCGCACCGTAAAACTGGGACGACACCACTTTATCACGCCAGACGCGTTCCATTTTTAAGGGCATAAGTATATGCGGGCAAATTTATTTCTCTGCACACGAGCGCGCGGCATCGTCGGCGCCACCCAGGAACGTTCGTTCGTTTTTTATATTATTCTCTCCCTCGAACACGGTTATCTCTGCCGAATACAAGTAGCACCTTGATACCGGAGCAGCTCTTCGCTGGTAAAGCGGAAACCGATCTTGAGCGTAGTGGTAGTATATAGGTAGCTCGCCCGGTAGTAGGTAAGCGAGAAACACGAAAAAATCGACTTTAGCTACCAAATTGGATTCATCGCAATTTTCTTCCGCGCGAGCTTCCGTGGGATTGCCGAATACGAAAGCTCGCTTCGGGATTTTCCTTTCGTGCGTGCAGGAAACGAACGACCATTCTGGAATTCGAAGCAAGCGACCATTTTCGAGCCGGCACCTTTGCTTGTCGCGAGATCGTTTTTCGACTGAATCGCGGGACGATTGCTTTCTTCCTCGATATTTCTTTTTCTCTCTTTTGCTCTCTGTCTCTCCTCTCTCTCTCTCTCTCCTCTGTACGTTCAACTCACTCTTTGCACTCTTTCCTTCGACATGCTTTGTCAATGTTCGTTTTATCCCAGCTAACCAGGCTATAAAAATGTGTTCAACTAAATTTCAATTTTCCGCGGTGAAAACTGGCATTTTGAAATATTTGCAAGCGAATAAGTTACAGAATATTCGTGGCTACCTTGCATCACGATCGCCGCTGTCGTTGCTACGAATTTTTCCTGGAAACGTACCGGAAACTGGGACGATTCCGAAATTTGGAACGAAGCGCCATTTTCGTTTTGCCCCATGCCAGCGCTTTCGCTAAATCGTTCTCTTTATCGAGGTCTCCGTGCACACTTCTTTTTTCCACCGCATTCCAGTTTGACCTGTGCGCTGGTTCCAGCCGGTCGTTGAAAATTCGTGGCCGTCGACAATGCTGAATCCGTGTCACGCAATTCACCTGCTCTATATCCCCTCTCGCATTTCGGCTTGAAAAGCTGCAAAAAACAGCTTGTTCGAAAAAGGATGCTTCTCACATGTGGGAGGTTGTTGAGGATATGTAAAACGTTGCGCGCCCGCGCCGTCGTGCTTTACGCGATCAGGTTGAACCTTCGTCGCTGCGAAATAACGAATTCTCGTGCTCCGCTGGCGGGATTCGCAAACGCGGCAGCCCGTAGCGCAGCGCGATTATCTTTGCGCCAATTTAGCGCAAACGTGAGAATAAAATTTGCCGAGATAATTCGGCGCGAGGTCCAATATACGTCACTCGCAATCCCGGGCTCTGGCTTTTAATCGCGCGGCCACCTCGATAATTCGGATTTTAATTTGGGCAAGTACCGATTCGAGGAGGACGGTCGACTTTATCAAGGACAGGCTTCCGGCGGACCGCATTATTTTATAACCACCGGCAAATGAGCGGCCACGAGTGGTCGATCGGTCGGTCGAGCGTGGGGCTCGATATGTCGGATTTCGGTCAGCGAGTACGGCATCGTTCTGCGCTCCGCCGACATTTCGCAGAGCGCCACGATTTGATATCCATTATCGAGATCGGGCGAACGCTCGGTTTACGAGTGTTTACCATGAGGATTTCCTGCCGGGCTGGCCATTAGTGGCGGAGCTAACGATTTTCCGCAACGCCCATGATTTATCGTCGCCACGTAGGGCACTATAAACTTCGTCCACGCTCGGCCGAACTAAATGCGCCGAAGTAACGGTCGTTTCGTAAATCGAGTATTAAATCGCGCCCGCTAACGGACGACATTAATTTGTCGTAAGAGCCGCGCTCTCTAACGTCTCGCCTGTCGCGCTCATTGACGAGGCGGCCGGCTTCAAACCGGTCAATTCGTGCGTTTTCATCGTAACCGCATCATACTCCCCCCGTTCAAAGTCGGAGACTGCCGCATGAGGATCCAACTGCAAATGTTTACGAGGCGCACTCGACAAGATGCCCAGATGATTTAGCTTATACATGCTCGGAGCGCGCAGGCGAATGGCAAACAAAAATGGCGGAGGGTGGACGTGAACTCGTCGAAGTGGTGCGCGCGGGGTAATTTGTTTAATGCGAGCGCGGTTTCGCTCGAAATAGGCGGTTGATCGACGCGTTATTCCGAGGCTGAAATCGGGCGGTGAAGAGGTACCGAGACACGCGACACACGGTGAAAATTACAATTGCGAATCCGTTAATTAAAAACAAAACGATTGCGGTTTGGCGCTGAACTGCGACGTCAATCGACAGAGATAAACGGATACGGTATGCCGGAGACGTACTGCGGTAGGAAGTCCTTTACACGAGGGACACCGCATTCTCCGTCGATCGATTACACGATCATCGAGTTGAACCGGGATGCAAAATCGAAGTGTAAACAGTCGCGACGTCCTCAGGGGACCGCCGGGAATAAACCGGATACGGATAATTTCGTAATAATGGGTGGCAGAAGTTAGTAGCGCGGGTAAACGTTAGGTCGCCGGTGTGGTACAATGCTGAGCTGTTGCAGAGGGGAGTGCGAGCACGTGGGGGTCGCAGGGAGGACAGGGCAGGTCGTATATGCAATGGCGCGGTCACGTCGGTAGACAAAATGGAATGCAAACATAACGCTGTTCCCTCGTCAAAATTCCCCTACCGCACATTTGTCTTGACGCGGTCGGTTATTATAGGACGATCCAGCCACACTGTACGTACGCGTCCCTCTCTCGCGCTCCCTTCCACCCCCATCTCGCCTACACCTTTTCGCGTGCGTACATACGGCCGGCCCAACGTGCGTTCGGTAGCCGTATGACGACCTGACCGATGTCCGACCAATGTCCGACCGATGTGTATACCGGGAAACGTGCAATTTCGCTGCAACTTCGACGATTGCAATTTACGGCTGATTCAATTAACACCCGGCGCACGCTGCATGCCGATTATAATTGCTACGATTCGCGGTTGCCCCCCTGATATGCCAGCCGACGTTTTCATCCGCTGTCGTCCCCTTCCCTTCGTCAGCGGTTATTTCGGCTTTTCGCGTTCGAAAGGCAAAACTGTAACGGCGTTAACTTCGTGGCCCTAGTCTATCAAACGTGCCGGTGGACTCAATCAGAAATCAGCGCCTCGTCGCAATTCGTTTTGTACGAGTTTTCGTCCTTCTGTTTGCGATATTCCCCTTATGCGTTCTTTTTTCACAAGTTCGTCACGTATCGCAAGATGTGATTATGCACCCTCGATACTGCTTCGTGCCGTCTGCTGCTTCTTTCGTAACTGACATTGCCACTTCATCGTATACGTAGAAGATCAATATTGGCTCGGCCAATTGATTCGAGAGGTCGCGTAAAAGATTAAAAGCTTACCGATCGTAGGATTCCTGTAATTTTCCCATCTCGGCACAGACGAGGTAAAGGATAGACCTGTCATATTACGGGACTTGGTGACCTACGTAAAAAGATACCAACCGCGCCAAAAAAAACAGGCTAGTTCGAGCGCGTTCAGCGTCTGAGAATTGTAAAAGGGGGAAAAAAATGTTAAATGTCCTGCTGCCAAATATATCCGACCGTGTTTTTGTTTTGTAATTGTAAGCTTTCCTCAATGAACTTCTTGACTTCAGTAAAGCGCATACGTTTATGCGTTAAAATAGAATTTTTCTTCAATAAGATTTCTTCCGTTTCTGCCATAGAATTGGTACACGACAGAAATAATATTATAACCTATCGTGGACTCTACCGCATAGGAAACAAATAATGAAACTTATGGAGAAGCGAAGTGACACATCCGAAATTGTGAAAAGTAGTTCTTCGCTGCCGTCCCTGATGAAGCATTACTAAAACTTCTTGCGTGACAGTGAATGTACTAATGTCGGGTTTTTCGCATTTCGACGCGGTGACGTTGTTTTCAGCGGCGTGGATGGGCATGTTCTTTCGACACATGCCACGGTGCATAGGACTTCGTCGTGTCTCGTCATGTCGCATGCCTTGCGAGACGAACAAAATCGTTACATTGATTATGCATGTCACAGAGGCCCTCTGTTGGCAGAGAAAACAAAACTTTCGGAGTGGGGACATATGCCGGTATCTCCTCCCTCCGTGTTACGCGTATGTTATGCAACTTGATTTGACGTCCGGCGGATATGCGCGGCGCAATGATAACACCTGTGTTTAGTCAGACTGCTCTGCATAATTCACACATCAAACTTTACGGAGTCGACTGCCGGCTGAATTGATTTGCGATGTGCCCGCGCGTAGCGCGTCGTCTTTCGACAATTTCCACGCTTCACATTTTTTTCACGCTTGCGCGCAACTGCTTGCGCAAACTACGATAGTAACCTGTATTAAATCCTTTGAAAGCCATGTTCGCAATTTTGACGGTATCCGCAAGCCCCTCATTTTCTCGCGGCAAACACGTAGTTCTTTATGTCACGCACGAAGAGAAGACGCATCGCCGCCGTACCCGAGGCAGCCGATAATTACAAAAAATACGGCGCCTGCCGTTCGAGCGCGGGAGTCGCGTGAGCGATACACACGAGCCACAGTTTGGCCCGAACGAGCGAGAAAATTAAGATCGTCACGAGGCGGTTGAGGAGTACGAAAGGGTCGGGAGGTAGGTCGAAAAAGTGACGGAAGAAGCGAGTACAAGGAACAGGACCAGCGAGATGAAAGAGAGCGTGCAGAGATGGATAGGTGGATAAATAGGATATAGAATGTGCCTCGCTGGAGGAAGCTGGTCCCGAGGGAAACAGCCGGCCGAGGGATGTAAAGCGCACGAAGGGACGGAGCGGATAAAAAACAGCGAACGTGAAAGCCGACGAAATGAAGAAGAAAAAGGAAGCGCTGGATAGGTTGGCCAGAGCGAGCGCGCCGCGACGTCATATATTGTAGCGTCGCCGTTAGATACAACAATGCCGGTATGACTGTACTCTGTATATCGAGCCGCTTTATTTAAGCTGCTCCGTGTCCACCCTTATACGACACACAGCCTGCGCTCCTCCCTCCCACGTATCGTGGATAACGGTGCAGAGAGACGATAAGCGCCGTGCGTCCCTGATAACTTCTCACCATCACCACCACCGTCGTCGAGAACATACACGGACACGCGTAATCGTGGACGGATACCAGTGGCCAGGCATGCATATCGCGAACGAGAGCTATACGACGAGAGGCATCATACAGCTGGATAAAGTTGCGAGAGCTATCAGCGCTTCCCGTAATTTTTGATCTCGTACACGAAGTCCGGGCGAGGCCGCTCGGAATACGGTAGCACTTCTGGCGAATGGGGCGACGCGGAAGGGCGGAACGACGCCGACGCCGACGCCGACGCCGACGGCCCGTTGGGTGCTAACCACGAAATTAACCGAAACTCATCCCTGTGCTATGCTAATGGTCGTCCTGGTTAACTTGTTCCCTGAGACACCGAGTACCAGGCCGGAACTTTGCTTTCTATATTCCACCGCTAGTACGCCCCCTACTCCTCCTTCTCTACTCTACCCACTTTCCACCTTTCTCCACCCACGGCCCGATCACGGATAAGGGAGGCCCTTGTTCGAGAGCGAATGACTCCGTGGTCGTATTTTATGCACCGGGAACGGAAAGCTCCTTTCAGTGGTCGCCTCGGCTTGCTCGATGCGGCAACTTTCAATTAACAGCGCGCACGCTCTCTACGCATAATCGTTCGCTATACGTTCTGCGAATAATGGGCCGATGCATCGCGACGGCCAAATAATGATTTGCGATGGGACAGACGAGCTCCGTTCGCCGTCGTCGTCGTAGAAACTGTCGCGAGTAAATGGTCCGTGACCCGCTTCGACGACGCTGCGCTACAGCTGGCAGGCAGCTCCTCTTGAGCTTTATGTAACGGGTGGCTTTATGTAATACGCCGTTTCAGTTTTAAGGATTAGGATTGGATAGAGGGTGCCCACGGAACTCACTAAGCACAGTGCAGTGTAGGGAGCTTTGGAAAAACGGGCACTTGCTTTGTGACGCGAGTTCGTCGTAATTGAGGCATGCACGGTACGCGTCCCTATCCTATCTGTTCACTTCTTTGCGCTCGACGTTTTTAGAGCAGCACTTTTCCGATACTCGAGGTTTCCACTTTCTGCCACAAATTCTCTTAATGCGTTCGCGCAATCACATTGCCCGCGTTTCGAACGAGATGAATGGGAGGCATGAAGACGGCAATATAAAATGTTGTCGAACAAGGGCCGACAACAAAGGCGCGTTATTTCGGAGTTATACTGCACCCTGATGTAGGAGAATATTGGTTGGGCGTCAAGTTTCTTACACCGTTTGCAGCATGCAATTCGTTATGAATGAACAGAATTCATGCAGAGTATATTTCCGGGAACCGATATGCGTCCCAAACCACTGCCATGAATACGTGCTTTAATTTATGTATACGTATGAACGATGTGATTCTATTGTTATTGTCTTTAGTTTTTAGTTTAGGAAAGTTGCACAAGGTACGTCCGACGCTCGAGGCGTATAAAGAAAGTTCGCAAAGAAACTCATCCTTGTCTTACTTTTCGGAACCAACAAGATTAGGTTGGGTATCCGTATCACATACCGAATCCAAAGTAATGCCAGATGTATGCTATTTATGGTAATCGACGAATTGATACCGATCTTTGGGTCAGGAGTAACGCTGCCATGTTGTAGTGGCCGACGTCATGGCGTCATGGCACGTGACTTTTGAAAAGGACTTAGCTTTTGTACTGCGACGTGGCAGATCTGAAGGGACGATACGTTAGCTCCCTCGGTCCCTGATGTATACGTATTTATATAGGTCCATTACCATTAATCAGATTAGAAGCGATAAGGAGAGACTCCTCATTCGCAGTCATGAATACGGAGAAAACGTATAGGATCGTTATAGAGTTATGCCGTTTTGCCAGGCACACAAATTTGCGCCACTCGACTCGACGTCGCGCGTCGTATTGTCAGATTAAACCGAACTCGTTCGTTTCGTCCGAGAGTTTCACTCGGACAAGCTAACGTTCCTCTGTTCGATATTGGATGATGCATGCTTCGGCGGGCGTTTAATCTACACGTTCAACTCACTGGGGGGAAAGCGTGTAAAAGTAATTAAAAACTTTTAATGAGGCAATTTAAGAGCTTGTAGTACAAAGATTATTAGCCCGGCCTCGTTAATAAGGATTTCTATTCGTTTAGCGTCATCGAAACTGCGACGACATGTCCTTTAACCTGAAAGGCAGTCAGGCACGTTATCGTATATCGACACACGGCACCGTTTCTATCAGCGAAACTTCTCGCACGCTGCGCGGCCAAAGTTTCTCTCGTCGGTGGGTCCACTTTAATTAAAATAATTTAGAGAGTTACACGGTTCTCGCTTCCCGGATAAATCGCTCTGCATAAAATTGATTCTTTCCGTCGCGGGGGAAAAGGGAGAAGTGGCGAACGCTTCGGTCATGGGTTTGTAGCGCGCTCGTCGCTACGACTATGTTCTGCATAATTTAATCCGACGTCGTTACGAGCGGGCAAGCGCCGAAGTTGCTCGGCGGTTCTGTCACACATCCAGTTACATCTCGCTTGGACAAGGACGAGGAGGAACACGTACAGCTTGATCAGGCATACGGCTACGGGGACCGTAGGATTTCTCCGCTTTCCGAGCTCTGCCGAGAACCTGAGGATAATGCGAACCACGTGTGGTATACGATCCCAATATGTGTTCCGTACAGACGAGTACGCGCGAGTGATTGAGAGAAGGGACGAAGGGGGTGTACGCGGCAAGTGCGAGGAAATGGAATATTCCACTTGCCGGGATATTGGACAAATGAGAAACTGTCCGGGAGAAAACGACAGACGAGTGCCTCCTGGAGGCTATGACATCCGGCGATCGTCAGACCACACGGTTGTGGCTGACTTCTGAAAGTCGAGAATGAATGGAAGTTTCATCGGGGTAGCTCGTAGAATGGATACCAATTGGCAGCTTCTCGATGACGCCGACGAGCCTGGAAAGTCGGACGTTCACATTTCGACGATCTAGTCGAGTTCGGAACTGAGATGTCGATTTTTCGCATGTGCCACTGCGAATATCATATCTATGGTTGATTAGTCAGTGACGCAAGTCTAACTGGAGGGGAATATCAAGTATTCGCTTACGGTTAACTAGAGACGAAAAAGTGATGAGCAAGAGGTCGAGAAATTCAGGGTTAGGTCGCACCGTTATTGACGCACCGTGGTCGCATCCGACACAGCGAGCGATAATAAAAAGTCACGCTAACGAGCGGACCCACCGAAAGAAGCAGGGAAAGTACGTAGGGACGGAATATTTCGAGCCGTGGGATATTGGAGAAACGGGATAGGGAAGTCTTGTAGAGAAGACAATGGGGGAGGATAATGTTTGCCGGGGGGGTCATGACACGCATGATCGTCTTGGCCGTGGTTGCAGCTTGGCTGCGCAAACGGAAAACCGACGAGAGTTGGGAGGTCCCGCAGGATCTTCCGCGAACACGCACGAACAGGGCCATCGGGATCACAGACGCTCACCTCCCATGAACGCCAGCGGGGCTTTAAATAAGTTACCTTTCAACGGGGTTGCGTTTACCGTTCCGTTGCAGCGCGCAGAAGCGAATTCTTCTACGAATCCATTGAAATAAATTCATAGGTCGTGAGCAGACCGGCCGCGGCGCGGCACGGCGGCGGACGTAGAGTCAATGTCGAGGGAAGCGAACGGTGGTATCGTGTTCCTTAAAATCGGTACGCCGGCGTGTCAGATGCTCCCGCTACCATCGTGCAGAATGCAAAAAAGATAAGATACGGCGGAAAATAGCGGCTGCTGGAATATTCCACTTTGCGCGAATATGGTGCCAACGACATGAGTGTCCAGGATGGAAAGCGGTAGGCGAAAGGTGTCAGCTGCGGCCTGCGGAAACTCGCTCGTCCCTGATGTGCAAATGGACAAAGGATGAGGGAGCCATTCACGTGCTATAGCCGACGACAGAAGGGAGGAGGAATGTGCGAGAGTGAGGAGAAGAGGATCGCCTTCGGTCCACAGATGTCGAGATGTCGAGAGGCCTGCAGAACAGCCCGGTCCAGCCGCGGCTTTTTACGAGTTTCCAGCTCGGAACTTGCATTTCCTTTCATGCCAAGAGGGAGGAAAAGGGTCCGAAGGAAGGGGCGCAACTGCCTTTCGCCCTGGGTTTTATTCAAATTCTTTTCGGACGAGATATCTGCCGACCCTTTCGCACCCTGCCGACCCTCCCACCATCTCGCTCTCGCTCTCTCTCTTTCTCTCTACTCCGCTGCGTCGTTTCGCGACACTAGCTGATTCAGGGGAAAAAAGCAGCCAGGCGAAGATCCAGTGGGATCTGGCGGGCGATCATGTTTTGCCGTCCTCTCTGGACATCCTCTACGCTCCAATACACACAGCAGTTTTTTCCGAAACTTTGCGCGGTATATCAGACGTTTTGCCGCGCGCGATTAGAGAATGTGTCATGTAGCTGCTCTTTAGGGATCCGGTTAATACCATCTGTACGAGTAGCTCCGCCCGAGCAGAAGAAGTATTTGCGAAATATGAGAATTAACTGTGGTATACAATTTTCGTTTGAAAGCCATCAAAACTCCGATCGATGCAACTAGGCTCTGACGCGACTAACTATAAGTGATTTACGAGTCCCGGTTGCATCAGTGTTCGTCAATAAAACGATAGAAAACACGCGCTCGTGCGGATAAAAGTTGTCACTGGCGAAAGCTTAGCACGCTTTCTTTTCGTTACGCGAAGTTATAAAATCAAAATCCGGTCACGTCTAGGCCGGTGAACAGACGTTATTAAATTGAACGACACTTCCGTGCCGTGAAAATAACGTGCGGTCGCGCTGACAGTTGACGTATTCACCATAATACGAAATCACGTAAAAGAATCGCGCGGGAACGTTGCGCTTTTTAACGAGGCCTTTCAATGTGCCGGAGAAATAATTGTTCGCGAACAGGGAGGCCCCGGCTGAATGTAATGCGAATGCAAATAAAGTCGATTAACTGCAGGTCGTTTCCTTTTTACAATCAAGCGCTGAGTTCGTTTCGGTCGCACCCTATCCGGCCTGAGACCATTAAGAAGTCGATCAATCGCGGCACGGACGTCCGACTTGGTTCGCGTGTTTATAGTCCCGCTTCCGGAATGAGCAAGAAACGAACGGCCTGTGTCGGTAAGTGGCGACGAAGCTCGCATAATGGACATGGCAACAAAAAGTCTTTATTTTTTAGAAGAAGAACAAAGTGTCCTGTTAAATAGATTGGATGCCGATCGTTAAGACTGCATTATCCGACGCGTCGTGGTTTCTTGGTTACGACGGCAGAGAAGTACGATCGGTGAATGTGTAATTACAGGAAAAACTTCGTAGAGACCGTCCGATCGGATGGATCTATCACGACATTGCTCGAGTCTGCTTTAAACCGCATCGGACCCGGATGCGGTCTCGTTATAGTTGGCTACCCGCGTCTAGATAGTAATGGCCATACTTTTACGATATCTTGCATCGAATTTCCTGGGGTTCATCGATTAAGGGTAGATTACGTAGAACCGATAATTTTCAAGATAGCTCGGCGACAATGGTGTTTGAACGCGCCGTACGATTAGTTCGTTGATGACCTCATTACGCTAAATTAAACTCAATTAATTCTCGATTGAGTAGGTACAGAAGCACTGTGCCGCACAGTATAACGGCGTGGCGGCGGCAGTGCAAAATTATAAATTGCAATCTCGCGTTTGCACTTGCCCATTCCGGCCACGGGCGGCCTTTATTCATAGCCGTTGCTCGCGCGAATCACCCCTGAAAATTTGTCACACGCGAACGACGCACCCCTCCGTCGCGCTTTTCATGATGCGCGAAGAATTCTTACCGTTCTCCTCCCTTCTCCGCATCCGCCAAGATCGATCACAACGATCCATCCCTCTGTCTCGCCTCACCGTACAAAGGATCCGATCGCTTCATTTATTTTCCCCCCAATGCGAAGTGAACGGAATTCTAAGTGGTATTTAAAGTGAACGAAGAAACGATAATACGTCCATTCTCCCACCGTCGATCCTCCCTGAAGCCGGGTGGGCTCTGTTCAGTCATTTATATTCTATCTTCTTCTTTATTCTCAGTCAAAGGAGACCGGCCGAAAGTGTTATGTACAGGACCACAGTGAAGTTGTAGAATTCCTTCCAAACAGGCTTCTATACGTCCCAGAGAATAGGAAACCCTTAATCATTTAACCAGAAGCGAATGGAAGATTGTACCGAGCAATTGTAAATGTGAGCCTGCCCTCGAGAAATGGTCGGAAAACGGTGAAAAAGATCAGAATGTTCGTTTGGCCTCGCTGGACTACCGGTGTGCCAATAGTTTCAGAGGTATGACAATTTTCGGAGGCGGGAAGAACTTACTTACCCAGCTGCGCCTGTGTAAGCCCGATCTCAACTCGCAGATAAGCTATTTTCGACCATTACAAACATCGTATAATTTGCTAACGTTTATGAAGTTCGCGAACGAAAAAAAAACATGGAAGCAGTTGTGCAATGTCGAGCTGGCGCCGAACAGGCGGCATTTTTTTCCATGAGAAAGCCTCGTGGGCCGGCGTATTTTCGGTAAGAGGGTAATTTTACATCTCTCAGGGGCGACATAGAGTCCGGTCCGACCAAACATAGTTAACGGTCGTTCCATTCGGGCATGACTTCGTATCTGAAGATATGTCCGTGATGCATAAGCGGCAACGGGACGACAAGAGACACTGTCCCTGTTATCATTCTGCGAAGTGAGCTCGTAAAGGAAGAAGGGTACTCGAGGCGTGTTTAAGAGGACCGTCTCAGTTCATTGCTCCGCGGTCCGTGCAATTTGCCAAGAAATCAGCGCCCATCTTTCGAATTAGCGTCGCTGAGTGCGGGACGGCTGCCTCCGTCTGTTACCGAATTACTATAATTTCAGGCAGTAAGATGTAAACTTTGCGCGGCCTGTAATTACTCCGTTATAACGGTCTAGCGAAGTACCCGCCTAGTGCGGTAAGAGTGGTGATAAAGGAGCCCCAGTGAGCACGAGGAATGGTACTTTGAAGTTGAGGAAGGCCTGCGGAGTTTATTTTTTAAGAGCATTTGTACTTTTTACACTTCGTTAAGAGTCTATATAATTTGCTTACGCGCGAGCCTGGCGAGGTAAAACGTGGAGGCTCGAGTGCTTGTGCTTGGTGGAGAATAATGGGAACCACGTCAAAAATTGTTGAAACATATTGTGCCACGGGCAAAATATTGATGGTGTTTCTTACCTTTTCGATTGTGGCGTTATTATTCGATTCAGGAACATCTTATCCTCCGCATCATCTTCGGCCCCGCGATTGATCGTTGAACGTTAGATGTCTCTCAGTTCATTGAGCCAGATATTTCCAATGTTTCGGCGTGCAATTCGCGGAAAACACGTCTCACCGCTGTTTCACGCAGAGTTAATTTAAATGTCTATACACGTCGGCGCGAACGTCATTATAGTATCATCGGTACGCGTCATCGCTATAATAGAAGGATTCAATTGCCGCATGCCCATATGAGTTTCATTGAGTATATGATTGACCATGCTTGTTCGAGTGTAAGATACTATGCAATCGTTTTTTACGCAAGGAATATTGACGCACGCCACGAGTCAATCACCGTTGGTAATTAATTCTCTACAATTCGATATCGAAAACGCTGATCTGGCATATTATTATCGGTTTTTACAATTGATCCTTGCATATTTCGATTAATTCTGCGAAAGAGATAGGGATAATAGATTGGAGGAATCCTTCCATTCGTCCACCTGTCGATATTAATCTGCGCGTTAAAGGTCTCCGAAATAAAAGGAGAAATCGTCATGCAAATGCGCGTCTCGTCATTCGAGCGTATTCGCCGATAGGCACGCTCCCTGCTCCGCGAGGCTATGGACGCGATCGATCGGCCGAAGGAGTCGAATGAATCGTAAAGGCAATAAAATCGCAATGAAAGTTAAACTCCTTCGCGTTGCGCATACATTTTCCGCCCACGATACACGCGGGATATAAATGTACAAAGGGGAGGTCCCGGGATAAACGACGAAATGTAAATTTCTGAAACGTTTTCGTTTCCCGCGATAAGGGGAAAAAACGGCGTCTTGTCGTCGTACTTCTCCTATGTAATATCACGATATATTTATGAGCAAGTTTCGTGGATACCTCTATAGATTTATCGTCAATGTCAATACATGCATTTGCACGGGCATATGCATATACTTGTGTTTCTCCATCGAAGCAGAGGAAAAGTATACGTGTCGAATGGAATAATATATGGCCGGCAGGCATCGTTAAATAGAACACCGTTATTACCGCGCTTGATATCGATTATTGCAAATTGATGCAGAGCTATGTTTTATCGGCACTCCGTATTCAAATACGATCAATTTTGCGTGTTTCACGACATTTCCCGCTCACGTCTCGTATCTATCTATAGCATCGCGCAGCGCGCCAATATAAACCAAAACACTATCGCGATGCGATAATTGTCTGACATGAGAGACAGGTTGTCACGAATGATATTGATCAACGTTGGCAGGCTAAAACTAGAAACGATATCAAACGACGTCAACCGACGAATTTAATCTTACTCAAGCCCGGCTGATGTGACAAATATTCCCCCGGAATGAAACGATAAAATGACGAGACCGAACCGCGCCGACAAGAGTAACGCATTGAATGAAAGTGACGTTAATTAGTAGTTACGTGCAAGGATTCGTCCAATGGGTTCTCGATTAGAACGTCTCTCCTGGTTGATTCCGTGGCATTTGTCGTACGCGGCTGTCGTGCCGCTAATTGGTTTACACCAAGGATGTCCACCTGCGTCCGTACGTAGCAGGCCGTGATTGCTTTCGCTAAAATGATACAGTGATCATTACCGGAACGACGACGTGTCAGGGCCTTCAATGAAAGAGAGAGAGAGAACCCGCCAATGAGAAATACGAGAGTTGAAACGTGCAAGGATCAGCATGAATGTCAATAAATCGACACAGAAGACACAGTACTTATATTGACGTGACGCGACTCTCGGAACAATCGGATATCTGCTTAAAGTCGTGTCGAGACGATTGCAATGTGTGTGATTCGATGTCGGACGATGTATTCGCGCGTCGCATCGCTAATTAGCGAGAGTTAACGTGTGAATCTGTCCCCTCGATCGATTGGCAAGAAAACATTGCCGAGGGAGCAAAACGACTGGACCGACTCGTATGTGACACTTGCCGCCAGCAGTAGCGCGTGAAAGCAAAGCTGCGAGGCCGCGCGTTTCAGGTTCACTCGACGACTGACGGACGGTCCTGAACTCGACGCTTGCGCCCCTTTCTAAGCCACCTCGTCTCGCTACGGCCCTGACAGCCTGCCGCGCGCATCGTCAACCAGCGTGCTTTCCCTTCTACGCCACCCGCAAGGGTGAGGGTACTTTGCATTTTTAAGTAGGCCGCTCTCGATCGCGCAGATTTTCAGAGTTTATAAGTTTCGCTGCTCTTGTATCATTCATGAGCTCTTAGTCGGTTGTCTCGTATTTTCGTGTACACGCCCGTCGCGCGAGATTACCGTGTAACGCAGTTACGTAGTATGTTGTGTTATCGGGGGTTCCAGTTACACGCGCGCGCCTGTGTATATAATTATCCCCGGGCCAACTAATTGTTTTGCTGAATATCAACGCAAATTACGGGGCAGTGATAGATCATAGCGTTGCCAACGACGTAACAACGTGACTACGACGGGCACAAATCACGTATCTGCAATTCCAATTGCTGCTTCATTGGATATGAAATTGTGCAGTGTAAATTTGCATGTCATTATGAGTTTTCAGCGTAATTGTACGTTGGCTTCGTTTCAGATTCAGTTCGATATCCGGCCAAGTCGATTGCTCTCGTCTATGGATTTAAATAAGCTCCACCCATAATGTCCTCGCTCCGTACTGGCAAATGATATCTTATAAGCTCGGCATGAGATCCGGCTGTTTTATAATCGAGACTTCCAACTGTCCTATTTGTTATATTCGTCAATTATTCAAAGCTTTCGTTGTTTTCGGGTCACGTTTGTCTGGAACGAAATAGATTTTTGTTTCTGGTCTTTTCACATTACGGTCGGACGAGCTTGGTAAATATTTATTTACCAGCTTCAGTTTATAATTTATGACACACCTTACTTTAAATTGAATCAACATTCTGCAGCTGATGGTACAGTGACACTCTATAACGTGGTTGATATGATTTTCCAGGATGACCGTCAAACGTCTCTATATTTGTACATAAAGTTCCCATATGCACTGCTGTATGCTGCCCCGTGTGCATATAAACGCATCATGCACGTTTCACGGCGAGCGCGCTCTCGAAATGCGACTCTCTACGCATCAAATTTCATTGAAAATCGTTTCATTAAACACGACACACCCGATGCCGGATTATCATTACGGACGAATAAATAGCATCATTGGCTGCGAATGGAGAATGCAATAGACTGGCTTTTAAAAACGTAATCTCTGAAAAGTACGAAAGGGACGGAATATCGAGAAAACGTAATAAGAAGTTCGGGACACTCGACCATTGTTTGAAATTAAAATTAAACCGCGCTATGCACGTTTTGCCTAACGAGGCAGCGACGCTTAATTGGGCTGAGAGTTGGTCCATCCCTCTGCTGAAAATTTCGTGAGCGACGGAGACTCAGTTTGAATTTTCCATGCCTTTAAACCCCTTTAGAAACTCTGCACGTGCGGGAGGACAAGGGAGGGACACAGATTGACCCTTTAATTATCACCTAGAAAGAACAAAGATCCCAGAGTTCAATATTGGCACACGATAATGAGTAACCGAGTAGAAGTTTGACCTGTGTTCCCTGAACAAGGTCGTTTTCGAACAGAGCACACGCGGGAGATCATTTTACAACATTTTACAATCGACAACAAATAAAATCAGAATGTTACATCGCAAGGATGACAAAGTAGAGGAAATGTTCTTCCAATTGCGACGGCAAAACAAGGACACATAAACGGCTTAATTCGTGGCTCACAATCAGTTGCACGATTTAATCTGCTTCATCTCGACGTACTTTTCATGACCATTCATTACGAATGCTGTCTCTTTTTTCCTCGCTCTTAATGAGCCGGCGTGTCACATAAATAGCTGATAGTAGAAAGTGAGTGAGCGGAATTGAGTTCGCAGGGAGATGCAAGGTGGGAAGGAAGGAAGGAAGGACGGGTAGGTAGAGAGAAGAGCTGATGGTCAGAAAACGACGTCGTTGAGAGCGAGATGCAGAAGGGCGGAGAGCGGGGGACAGATCTATAGTGGTGAAAAAAAAAACGCACACCGACACAGAGAGAGTGCACAGTCACGCCGGTAAGTGAGAACACTCCCGCGCCTCGTAACAGATTGGCAGTAGAAACGGTAGGTCAGCATTTTCCTGCAGGTGTTGAGAAAGTCTGAGGAGGAGGCTGCGCGCAGGGTGTAGAGAAAAGGGTGAGTGGTGGCGCGGGGAAGGAGGATGGCGGATTAAAAGGTTCGGCGTTCACCCGTCTGTAATAAGAGTCAGCATCTTTTTCTGGGCAATATTTCACGCCATTACACACCATTTCCTCGCAATTAAGATTTGAAAATTTCGAATGGATGCGGTTTATCAAAGCTGGCCCGTTTGCTCCTCTTTTCACACCGTCTTATCCGCGGCGCCATCGTGGCGCGGCCAGGATTTCCGGTTATCTCATTACTTTCCAGTCTGGCTTTCCTGAGAGCTTTCACGGAAATTTCATGAGCACCATCGCCGCGATATTGTATCTGCCCAATGGTGGCCCAATAACGAGCCAGGACTTTTCAGTTCTCTCGCTCCGCCAGCCGATTCCGAGACATTTTCTAAGGTCGAAGGAAAATTTCTATCCTCCATATCGCCTCGCGGAGCCACGGAGGAATTTACAGTCTCCGTTTTACGAAGTCCGTATTTGACGGCACCTTCCAAATTTCTTTCAGCGCACGCATGAATTTAACGCAAAATTGTTGTTCTTCTCGTTCGCAGCAGAACTTGGGAATGAGTCGAGGATGGCAAACATACTCTCACTCTCTCTCTCTCTTTCTCTTTCTCTGTGTCTCTCTGTTTATCCTATATTCCTGAACAAACGTTCACGCCTTTTCGAAATCGCCTCGGCGATAAGCGTGTTGGAAAAGTTACGCAGAGCTCGGACAGGGTCGTTTGCACGGTAGGTCAGAGGCGTGTTAAAAAATTCACAACTCCTGGCCGTGGCGCATTGTTTCATCGCCTGCTCCGCTTTCCTTCCGTCGCCGTTTTATTGAGTGGGCCGTTGAGTCGTTGGGGGTGTCTGTGCTTCATCCTTTTATCCTCTCTCGCCGCGTGGCCGCCTCGAAAATCTCTGCTCCCGGACATTTACATATTTACGTCTCTTTCTTTATGGCCCGTCCGGCGTTAATGCAATATGCCGCTAAGTACTCATCTGCTTTTTTCTTTTTTTTATCTTCTCACTGTGGGCTCTTCCTTGACACAAGTCATGGTCACCTGCTGTTTTGCGGTGGCTTTCAGAGTCTCATCCTCGTACGATTCCCGGGGGATATTCGTGCGAGCCTTTAGAGATCCTCTTGAATGCCATTCCCTCGGTCACATCGCATTATAGGCTCTCTTTACGATCCTTTGCTTTCCCAGTCGAACTTTTCCTCTCACGGTTGCCCCCGCGTCAGCCGTACACGTATGCGGCCGGACATTCCGAAGTGTATTAATCTGAGCCGGTGGACAACCGTTGACACGCGATGCCAGAGTATGAATTGGCCTGCCGTGTCGCGTATTAATGATTCGGTTTGGTCGGTTTACTTATTCCCGGCTCATCGCGCTTACGACCCTCTAATCGGATTGTCCGCAAATTCGGCCGCCTTCCGCTTATAGCTGCTCAGAGATAATCCTATTGGCTGAATTTCGAGGACCTGCAGTATTAGTTTATATCCCAAGTTAATCACTGGTTACGTCGGGGAGAGTATTTCATGTAACTTAATTATAAGCCTGAGGAACATGCACGTCCGGGCGGAGAACTTTAACCCGTGGAAGACGGAGCTCTAGCAGTCGATCGCAGAACGGATACTTGACTTAAATTATTTAAATACGCTTTTGTAGCGTAAAGATATACGTTAAATATTAATCTTTGTTAGTGGATCCATCGATTCTTTTGCCATGACAAAGGTGTCCCCGTGAACTCGCGTTGCGAATTAATCAAGTACGATTAATTTTCCGACCTGACGTTCGATCAGTTGAGATTTCAAGCGTCGTCGATGTACAAGAATAACGACGATGCAATGGATCGGCCTTTTAATTTGAAATACCTGTCGACGCGTCTCTCTCCCAGCAAAGACAGCGTGCCGCGCCTATAAAGAGGTGGCAGCCAGGAGGAGAATGGAATCTCGAGATCCAAAGGATCCATTAAAGTCTACGGTTTCGACCCGGATCGTGGCCCTTCCCACGGCGGATCCGTTCAAAGACACTCCGGCTCGGCGAAGAATGCGGGTGAATAATGAAGTTGTCCAATGGATGTGACGTCGCCCCGAAGGGTCCCGTATTGGAAACCCGGATAAAGGAAGAGCTCGTGAGGGAGTCCGCGGGCAACGTTGACGAAGGGAAACGACGGCGGAGGAATATTCCGTGGCGCGTTCTAAATCGTCCGCTCGCCAACTCTCTCCATCAACTTGCCACTTTTCCTCAGCGGCATATCCAGCGAACTTACGGCTCGCTGACGAGACGCCGCGTCCGATTCCGGCGCACCTCCGGCCTCCGGGGCCGCTGGAATCGCGCTGCCTAATCTGACGCCGCTCGGAGAACTTTTTTTTCGCCGAGGGTCGCTCGGCGGGGGCACAAGCGAGAAAAACAGCCGGAGAATGGGACGTCGGAGAGTGAAGTTAGCTAACGAATGGATGAACGATCCGTGGCCACGGAAACGTGGCTCGACCGCCGCCGCGAAGTTTCCGGCAAGCTCGTAGGACGTGAAATTCCTCGGGGAGGGACTCACGGGACTCGCAAGTTCCTGAGGGTTGCGCATCACGAAGTTCCCGAGGGGCTGCGGCGAAACTAAGTCGTGTACGGAGGGTGGGCTAGGATGGTCCGCCTGAGGGGATAAGACAAACTAGAGGTCTAACCCCCCTACCTCTTTTTTTGTTCCCTGATGGACCGAGGTGCGTGAATGACATTGATATGAACCGCATGGTCGGCAGACAATTGACCTCATGAATTTTCCAATGAGGGTGTCCAGGAAATTGTGTACTTGCACGCGCATTCGATGAGCCGTAGGTAATGGCGTCATAAATAGTTGTGAATGGATATTCTTTCGGGAGAATGCACTCGACTTCCGCGTGCGTTTCGATCGCTCGTATCGTTTTATATGCATCTGCCAAACGTTCCTGACCGTTGACTCTGTCTCGGCTAAACGGAAATTCGTCTTGCACTTGACAATGTGACGTTCTTCCCGTATAACATTATCACTCATTGAGAACGACGACGGATCGGGAACGGGTCCCCATTGCCAGCTGCTGTTGCCGAAGAAGAGGAAGTTGGCGATATCGAGTGAGGTTGTCAAAACGGAAAGATCGAGGCGGATCCAGCGGAGAGTAACATAAACAACAATAAGATCCTCCAAAGGTACCGACGCATCTCTTCCTAACATCTCAAGATCTCGTCTTATTCACCGTAAACTCTTCCCTACGGAGCGCTCGATGCATCTTCGCTACTGGCAACGTCGAGCGGAACGTGAAAGGGGCTCGCGAAATTTTTCTATAACGACGTGGACAGATGAGTGGATGATGAACCGACGTAGAGTGGATGGCAAGAGTGAGCCGCGGCTCTTAAGAAATGAAGTCTGCGTGACGGAAGTGGAGGAGGCGAGAAGACGCAAACGTTGGCAATAAAGACAGAAATGGATATCATGAACTGCCTGCATTTGAAATATTCCAAATAGAACGTATCGAGCGTCAACCGTGTGTTTCCTTACCGTATCGGGAAACGCGAGAAGGCATGGGAAAACATCTGCGCACGTTCGTATTTGTCCTACGCTGCACTCTAGCTTTGTGTTTCTGTAGCTCTTTTCAAATATGAGACAGGCGAGTCGTGATCGCACGGGGACTCCTCGAGAGCAAGATAAACTACGATATAGCGTTCGCATCGACCGTTCTCCGGTTTGGAATTGGCGTTCGAAAAATCCTGAAGGAGGTAGTCGACAGAAATGAATGGGGATTGGGTAATGGGATATCGATGAATCGGCTCGGGATATTTGTCTGCGCGAAATATATTCGGACGAGCACAAGAGCGCTTCCATGCGGACAGGTAGAGGTTCGAATAGAAGAAATTTGTTTCGCGAGTGTCACTTAACTCCGCTCGATGACTTGGCGCGGGAAAGGATGTCGCGGATGAAATAAATAAGAGCCGCAACGAGAACGGAAAGAGGCTGTTGAACGAGCGGGTAGGGGGAAAGCGAATAAACGACACCGGCGCGAGGTGAGAGAAGAGCTGAGAAGGTGCAGCGGCAGCTGGTATGTTGGGCGTGAGATGAAATGGAATTTCTGTCGGTTCGCTCAGATAAACAGCCGCAATTTCGCCGTTGCGACAGAAACCACTGCGAAAGCCGTCTTCTCTCCTCCCGCGCTCCCGATCCTCCGTCGGCTTCTCTTTCTAGGACGCGACCCCCCTCCAGGAACCGTCGCGACCTGCATCTTACCCTCCCACTGTTTCTTCGGGAGCTGGGAATTTCTTTCGCGATTTACATTGGGGAAAAGCGTTTCTCCCGATCCCGAACACGCGCTCGCGCTCTCTGGGACGGGACGGGTGCTGCGTGTATTCCGCATGTCGGAGGAGGGCACGCGCGCCACTCCGCGTCCTTTTTCTCTCCACGTACGTGCCTCGAGGCGCGTGAATGCATGCAAAAGCTGCGCTCCGGTATTTGTCACGTCCAACGAGCTCTCGCGTCTAGCTTCGCCTCGCGCCCTCCTTCTTCGCCTTACCACACACACACACACACACACGATGGATTCGCCTGTCATTCTGCCCTGGAGCCCGAAGCACACGCGGTCTCTGGCCGACGAACTTTCGAATTCTTCTGCGCCAGACTTTCCTTTCCCCAAACTTCGCTCGTCGGCTTGACTCGCGCCACTCGTTATTAGCCCTCGCATACGTTCGTTATGCATACGCGCACGTACCTACGTGTGTACACGTCGTGCGATTTGTTCGCGCGAGCATCAATGTGTTCCGGGAACAAGGCGGTGGCCGCGTTGAATTTAATTGACATTTAACGGTGCATGAGTCGTATTACTGTCACCAGCTAAGCGTCCGCGTCCGCGTGTTCGCTGCGCCATACGTAAAGAGCGGAAAAGCGGCAGGTAACGAAATAAAAAGTCTCGACTTTATTCTCGCGGCTCTCCATCTCCGCGCGGCGATACCGTTGCTGGTTTGCATAAAGCCGTGCACCGGCATATCGTATTGTTTAAAACTCGTTATTAAGCGTAGTCGTCGCGATAGGGAACGCTGGGCGCGGACGAGAGACACTTGCACGGTTCCACGGTTAAGCTAGCCAGAATCGTGCGGCGCGGCGGTCGGTGTCCATTGCCGTTCTATGGACCCAACGAATGACGCAACTATGGCCACGGCTCGCATTTGGGTCAGCGTCGTGGAACGGATTAATGTTCCAGGACGACCGGGACTGGTCGGCAGCCTTGAGGTGGACAATTTTGCAAAAAGCATTACATCGACCGCAAAACGCTCGCGGCGCACATGCGACGTCCTCCGTCGGCTAACATCCATTATTTCTGTCCACGGTTATTATTTAATCCCGGATTATCGGGGTCGCGGATCACGCGAGCGGTCGGGATAAAGGATAAGGAGTAAAGCTGCCTCGTCGCGTTATTATTCCCGACGTTTATCTCGCAGTTGAGCGAGCCCAGATTCGAATGCAAATATCTGCGGCGGCATGTAAATTGGGTGCGCTCATTAATGGGGCTGATCGCGGCGCGTCAGAATCCGGCGAAATGAAATTTTCCTCGCTCGCCGCGTCTCTTCCGCGCGAAGTCGCTCCGAATATTTCGAGGGGCCGTCCGTGTTGTCGCGGATGAAATTTAAAGGCGGGATTTGCGGAACGATCGCCGGTAATTTCGCGGGAAAATTTTGCCGACGCGATGCTCTCTACTGTTCGCGCGCTAGCGGGGAGGAATTTTCAGAGTTATCGTCCCGCCCGGGCTGTCGGGCTGATAACGATGTTTACACGTGCCCGCAATGGTTTCTCGACTTCGACTTAAGTAACTTACGGGCATACGTGCGGACATGACTTCACCCCGACTTAGCGCGGTCATTTAAAGTCGAAGATAAGTCGCTTTCGGCAGAAAAGTTACGAAGAATGCCGGGGAACTTTCCGTGGACCGACGAGCGTACGTCGTCGGAAGTGGGTCGCCATGTACAGGATTGTACACAAGGTGAAATCTCGGGAAACTCGCTTCCAACTGAAAATTCAATTCCTCGCTCGCGATCAATTATCGATATAGGACATTACGGGAGCGTGTCGATACGACCTCGAGCTCAACACATCGGCCGCCGTTCCACATTTCGTTAATGTTTTTCACGCTCAATGTCGGTCGCTTTTTCGAGCTAGCCCTTGGAAATTGTTGCACCGCGAATACCGTCGATGCAGAAACCCCATGGCAGTAAAAAGGCAATAATTAAGACCGCAGCCGCGCCTAGCTGTCGCTGCTGTCCGATCTCGTTACGTCATCGCACAATTTTAGTGCGGCTAATTATTGGCTAATTATATGCGGCCACTTGGAGTTGCACGCTTTAGATTGAGTTTGGTGCGTTCCCGTATCCCGTTATCACCCTCCGCGGTCTCAATGCTTTTGCGTGAAAGTCAATTTCACGAGCAATTTTCCTTTCTGCCGGTACGCGAATACGTTAACATAATGGCTTCGACGTACTTTTAATTTCGTTTTAAAGTAGTTCGATCGTCTGACGGTATAGCGGGCGCGGGACCGGCGCACAAAAGGGTGAATCTTGTTTGCCGAAGCCGGTATTGTGCAAGTTTAATACGTCGTGGGTAACTGATGGCTCCGTACAAATGGCGAACGAAATATTAATGAGATACTTGGCGCTAAACGTCAACTTCGTAAGCGGCAGCTGTCGCTCCACGGCGTCGCAGCTAAGCCATTCCTTTTCCGCCGATGATTACTCCGCCGGTATACCCGTACACTCCAACTTCTTCGAGCAACGCCTGTTTTATTCCGAACAATTTCACCGGCAACGCTCGTCGTACTCGCACTTATTGGCGGCGCGTTCCATTTCTGGCCAGCCAGATACTTTTAGACAAACTACGCGAAGCAGGCCTTTCGCCATTTCGCAAACAACGTCCTCGCACACCTGGCGCTAAACACGGAGCCAGTTTTGACCGAGCTTTAATATGCGACAGCGTGTTCATCTGATTATCACTGTACTTGGGTAAACCGGAATATTCAGCGGACGCCGCGCCGTTTGGCGTTTAGCGTGAGCGCGCTAGCGCTTCGTGTTTACTGCCAATTAACGATCTGGCCGCTGGATGAATTATCGTTGTTATTGTTGCGCGGCGTGTCCCTGTGTAAGTTGCGAGCACTTGCCAGCTGCGGTTGGCTCTTTGCTTTTGCGTTTCTCCACTGACGCAAAACCCGAGCTGTAATGGAAACTTGCTCGCGCGGCTTTTGCACTGTCGCGCGCCGGTGTCGCTCGCCATTGTTGCACGGGACGCTTCTTTTACCGCTGATTAATCGACTGCCCCGCTTGATGTCCACGCCAGTGATGCCAGAAAGCGAAATCGTAACAGTAACACGCCGAGTGGTGGGGGCCATGCATGTGATATGTGACAGTTGTCACAGTTGAACGTCGCGAAAGATGCTCGCAGACACGGCACGCACACACTTACCGCATGCCCCCACCTCTCGGCGTGTTACTGTTACGATTTCGCTTTGTGGCATCACTGGTCCACGCGCTCCCTTTCATTTCCATATTATGTATATTTTGGGCCAGCTGCAAATCGCAAAGTCGCTCCCCGCCGTGGGCTTCGATGCGCGATTAGAAACCCTTTTAACGTCTCGGTCGCTGATAATTACATTGTCTCAAGTTTCGAGGCCGACACAGTATAGACGATTTATCGAGGACCGTGTGGGTCGTCCCCCGATCTTTCGACGGAGGGCGATAAAGATCGACGCCGATAAATCAGGCCGCAATGACTGCGCTGCTTTTTACGTTAGGAAAGGTCGAATTAAATGAAAAGCCGTCCAGCGTCCGGTACGTCCGAAGATTTTATCGTTTACCGATCCCTGTAAATCAGACGGCCCGACGTTCCTCGCGTTTTCACCGCACGGCATTAATGCGATCATCCTATCTATCCTGTGCGTATTTACGCGGCTCATTCATAAATTATTCTTTTCCCCTTTTTATCACTCCCTCTTTTGGCAACGCTTTCTGACGGTTTACCCTCCGCTGTTTGCAGACACGCCCGAATATACAACGGGAGTGGGTCTGGGGAAAAAGGTTGCACTGAAAATGTGATGAAATTTACATTACACCGGCCCAGGATATTTATCGCCTCGAATGAACCACGCGTATTTGCGCACGTATTCTTCCGTTGGATACTCTACGATTCTTCAGCCAGACTTACAGTTCCAAACAGTGTGCACTGGAATCTGATTACCGCGTCTACCGAAATTTTCAACGTCCCTTAATATCGTGCGGAAGCGTACCTATACTACGCATTCATCGGCCTCCCGATCGCGGCGGGAAGAAAGTTTATTCGATTTGAATTTCGGCCGCTGGCAATGCTTGAGCTCTATCCCACAGACTCGCACTACCCCGTAAGCACGGCTTCGCTCGTACTCGTATGCAGTGACGGCGGCAAAATCGAACGATATCGCCGTGGAGATTGTGTTTTGAGGTTTTCCGAAACCGCGACGCGACCGACCCCTCCCTGTTCTTCGTTTTGTCGGAAGTTTTGTCGAGAGGTTGCCTCGTACAGCTTCCAAATCGGAATTGTACCGCGTTCGTGAACGCAATGTCGAGTGCCAAGGGGTCGTACAAAGAATTCCATCCCTTTGAAAGCTAATAAGAGAAACGAGAAGGGAAAGGCACTCACGTTCTTAACCGGGCGTACAAAATTTCCCTCTACACACGCGACCTGCAAAACGGCTTGTTAGTCACGCGAGCGAGCACGAGTTTTCCTTCAAACCATATCTTCAATATAATTCTCTTGCCTCTGACGATGATTCTACGATTTCGCTACACTCTCAGGGGGAGAGCAAAAGAATGTATCGACCGCTTATCGCCGAATTTCCAGGGACCGAATTCGCAAAACGGCACGTACGACATCAAACCAACAGCCACTTTTAACGACACGACCACGCAATACCGTGGTCGAACTTGGAACACGGATCGACGGTAGGTGGGGGACTCTTACGCGTTGGCAGGGACAAAATACGATTGAGGTCTCATCAGTGATATCAATTCCGGCCTAAAACCGCACACTTGGCGACCGTAGTGGGGGAAAACGCAAGGTGTGTGCGTGCCGTGTCTGTGGGCGCCGCGTGCGCACCGCCGAGGCTTCCTTGCACGCACGCGGTGCGCGCGCGGCGCTCACAGACACGGCACGCACACACCTTGCGTTTTCCCCCACTACGGTCGCCAAGTGTGCGGTTTTAGGCCGGAATTGATATCACTGGGTCTCATGAATGTATGGGCAAAACGGCTCGTAGGAGTCGTAGGTGCACGTGGTCGGAGGCAGTGACTATTGTTACTTCTGTCAGTGCCCCCTTCTCTCTCCTCCTGCTAACGCGCACTGTGCTGGATATTGCGTATATAGCAACGGTACGGTACCGGCTTTCGCCGCAGGGGGAACAAAGTGCAGTTGGCTTCTAATATTTCTCTGGCGTCGTTGCAGCGCCCGCTAAGCACCCCGCCGCTTTTTCATGCTGAAATTTATGCCGGGGGGTTCCGCGCGGTTTACTCGGTCACGGTAAAACTTACCTATGAGAGTGGAAAGGAGGCAGAGAAAAATGGGGGCGGTCAAAAAAAAATCGGGGCCAAGACGAAGGATGGGGTGAGAGAGTGTGGGCTCGCGTTGCTCAGAAGGAAGAGCCGAAGAGAGTTGGAGGAGGACAGGGGGAACAAAGGGACGTATAAGAAATCCGTTGTACGTGTTAATGATTCTTTTTACGAGGACAAACGACCGCGGGCGATAAATGCTGAAGGGTAGAGCGACCCGACGTGGGCACCCAACGGCAACGAGCGGCAATGGAGAAGCCGCGGGAAGGGAATGCGCTGCTGAGAAAAGGACTAACGTGAATAATGATCCCGAAGCTGGACTGGCAGACAGAGTGTCGCCTGTACTGCTCGACATTTTTAATTTCCGCCGGTCGTTTGTCGCACCTTCACTGCTCGTTTGGATGAAACTTTTCAGGCACGAGCGTATGCGCTTCGAGTGCTCGTTGTACGCGTCAAGAGATCGCGTGTCCAGGTTGAGCGAAGGCAAAGAAGCGTAATCACTGCTACCGTACCTATATTGCTGCGTTCGTGCCATTTCGCCGTCTGACTATATGTTCAATTGAACCACTGGCGCACGTCTTGTCCACTGCGCCCGATTGACAGAGCGTAAGAACTTTGATCGTGGGTCCGGGGACACAGTTACAGCGACGTAATTACGTAAGTTAGTTCGACGTAAACTCGAAATTATTCAACGATCCAGTGAAAGATGCATCACCGTACAGACGCTCCAGTCACTAATTTAGCGCAGTTTGCGAACTTTCCATTGCGATGTGTACCCGACGCGTTTAATAAATACTTCTTACGCGTGGCACATGCACGATCTGAGAGAGTAGTTGCGACGAGGAACTTGCCGAATATAACTGGAGTTCCGAGAAAGCGAGGACTCCGCAGAATTCCCATCTGCAGAATGTACGACTCATCGCTGTTCTTATTTCTTTCCGGTTTTTCCGCGACCCCTCCCGTCTTTGCCTGTCTCACTTCCAGCGGCGTCTCACGTTTTTGCCCTTTCCGTCCCTTCGGCATCTCCTTTTTTCCTCGCCTAAACTTATCAGACACGTCGTGGGAGCGGTGTGCGCGAGAAAAGAGAAAGCAGTGTCGTAAATAATGACCACTCTCACGAAGACATATAGCGCGAACGTTGGCCACATCACAGTTTTAATTCACAACTGTCGCTGGTTATTCATGCTTGTTCTTCCTCAGACGCGACCGCTGCGGCATGCCGCAGATATGGTGTGATCGTTTCGCTATACGTATTCTTTGAATCATTTTTCGAGAAGCGCGCGGAGGACAATCGTCGAGCTTCTTATAGACGAGCATTTTTGCTGGCGACCTTCCAGATTTATTGTGCCCTTTGACATTTCGCTCGGAAGAGTGCTCGCTCTTCGTGTATCGCCTATTTTTAACTGCACGCTATCACGGGGTCTGCATACATTCGGACAATATGTTCGGCAAGATGCTGTGACTCGTAAAATGCACTTTACGTGTTACCCATGTTTTTGCGTTTACCTCACGTCCCTCTCTTTCCAAAGGCTTCCTCTTAATGACTTCCTCTTTTTTACTCCCTCGTACTTTGTCATCGTGTTTTTATGCATGGGAGGTTCTGCGCCAAGAGAGCGGGAGCTGAGGAACGACGCGGGCGGAAACAGAGAAAGGAGGTAAGAGAGGCATAAGGCATGAATAATGATTTCGTCAGCGTCACTCGCTAGCGCTACTTTTCCTCACATCTTTATTTCATTAGCCGCCATAATGCTCGTCAAGAGCCGAAGCGTCGACCCGAAACACGCTTCGTCGCACGCTAACTTTTTACCGAAAAAAAAAAAACAAAACCACACAAAAGTATCTGTAACTCTTCTCCGTGGGGAGGAGCCAATCGTTTCTCCTCGATTGTATGGTCCGGTGAACTTATTTTTCCTTGCTTCCTTTTTTTTACGAAGCCCGGAAGGTTTCCGAAAGTGATTGGAATTATGGAACGGGGCCGATCCCTAAGGTGCTTACCTGTGGAAAACTGCGGTTCATCGTTCTCTCCCCACCTCGTCCACTCGCTCGACGTTCACGTTCGACGTTCTCGTTTTCGTCCTCTTCCCTTGTTTATACGTCTTACCAAGCCTTCCCCCGGTCCTTACGTCCTTTGATACTCTGGAGAGTCCTCGACAAGGATGATGCACGGTTTGGGTAGCACGTGCGTTCTCGAAACGTCCTCTCGTGTCACCGCGAGAAACAGATTCCTTCGTCGCAATGCATTCCGCTTCCTCGGCACGTGCTCTGCATCGGCACGCGCCTTCACGTGCCTTCGGCATGAATCTCGCGGAAAGTATCTCACATATTAGCGGCAAGCTTTTATGTACTTCAACGTCGCCTCCTCCATTAATAGCCGTCGCCGGCTAAGTGCAGGTGTTGTCAATCGTTTCATCGCTCTTTTATGTGTCGTTAAGGGGCAGTCTTCTATCGGACGACAGCATTATCCAGTCGTTTCGCGTACAGTACACGATGTAAACGCACTCGTATCGGCTGCGTTTTATTTCTTGGAGCAACGTGCCATTTACTATAAACGCACGTCAGACAGTGACACCCCGTGGCGCGATCGACCTTTCTGCAAGCACTCTTTTTCGGATTTTGTCATTAAGTACGCGGGCCCTCGAACATTGGCCCGTGCCGAAGTGTCGCCTATTTCATTCCGCGATATTCGATGTACAACTTTTGCCCCTTTCCTCCCTGCCAACCAGCCTCGAAGTCTTCTCGGGATGGTTCTTATCGTGCAGTGATGTGCATACAGAAAGCGGGACGATGGTGCATTCGAATCGGTCTCCACCTTTATACACGCCCAGGCGACGTTCTACCGACTTCGACCGGGAGAAGCATCGAGAAGTTTTGTTCCATTTCGGAGCAGTGCTCCCATGTGACTTCGATATCGTAAACGCCTCGGTGTATTCTTCTTTTCCCGTCTTTCATTCCCTCTACCTCCGCTCTCTAGTTCTCTTTGTCTTCGTATCCTTTCGCTTCGCTATCGCGCGCCACTCTTTTGTGTTGCGCAACATTCTATTCTATCGCAGGAACATAGATCTTGTTCGATAGACATTGGCTAAAAGCAAGAAGCGACGGTCATCGGCAAGCGTGTCGGATTCTACACGCTCTGCACTTGTCTGGCAAGAAGAGCCTGATAAATTCTTTCCATTGCTAATACTTGGAATTTTGTTGAGCGAAGAGTGCGCCTTGAGCGAACGCCTAGCAGGCTGTCGGCGTCATGTTAATAATTCAAGTTTGTCAAAGCTTTGCTCGTAACTTTGGCGTTAGTTCGGGTATCAATACTGCATGCATGTATCTGTGTATATACACCTTACTGAACAAAGATTATCCGTGAGTCTTGAATAATTTATCGCAGTTGCCTGTTTCGACGCTGAACCCAATTTTTCGTCACGAAACGAAACGCTAAGACGAGAATCTTCTTTTTTATCGATGTGCCAGGAATATGCTGCGTGATTATAAGTTGCCTCTTGCGGTTGCCCACCTTGGAAATGTGCGAAATTTTCTGACATGTAACCCGACTATTCGTTCCTCCGATGCCGACTCTTTCTCGGTCCTCGATCCTCGGCTGTGACCAACCTATAGACCGTACGTCGTAACAATCGACGATTTCATAAAATTAAACGAGCTCCGGAGTTCGAGGCTTCGTCATAAAACCGAGTGACCGTGGAGTCGTCGTCTATCCGTTGCAGGAGGGCTTCGACGATTTTGCTACGTCAGGGATAAAGTCTCACACGAGGTCCGGCGACATCGCGAACATCCCCGACAATGCCGCCCTACCGATCTTCGGCTTGGCTCGAAATTTCGTTCAACACTGCAGTCTCCCTCCTTCATCGGGTGCTCGACGAAAATTCGAGCGGCGGAATTGAAAATTCGTCAATGAGCTCACGTGAGCGAAGATGTCACGGCGTGTGTTGACATGTTGCGCCAATAGATCGTCGTTCGACAATCGCACTCGGGGCACGTTGGAGACAAAGAAACGGTGACACCGAAGCAAAATGAGCTGTGTGCGAAAACGAGGTGGCCCGTCATTGCCGAGTCTTAATAACAGGAAATATTTTCAAGAGAAACTTCACGTTCATGGAATATTGTAAAGTTTCTCCGCGCCACCATTGTCAATTTCGTCGGCGTTATCGTCAAGTTCGTAGATTCGGTCTAACTTCTGGTGGTCGTCTATTGTTCAGACTTCATGATTATGGCCTCGGCGAGTTTGCCAAGCCGAATGCCTTTGCGTCCCCCAATTATATTAATACCACTTCATTTTTCCTTCATTTAAGTCAGCATTCACGTCGCACAAAAGTGGCATCATCCGTCTGGAGAACGGATTGGTTGGCGAATGGCGGCGAATTTTCGAGAGCACTCTCGTGTTAGCGACTAACATCTGCTCGAATCCTTCAGTCTTCGAGAACAGAACCAAAGTTCCGGATGCGGAATTGAAATTTCTCAAACGACCGTACATGACCGAGATGTTCGCCAAGTTTGAACTCGGTGATCGAAATGGATAGACCGGGAAGATGGTTTGTGTGAACGCCTGTCTGTCTGTCTGCTTGCGGGAGAGAGAGAGCGAGAGGGGGGGGGGGGGGGGGGCGCTGCATTCAACGCCTGAAATACTTCCACGTTAGTTTCCAATTACAAGAGATTCTGGCGGAACATCATCGTCGTTGTCGTTCGTGGACTCGACCCGATTTGCGTGGCCGCTTTTCATTCAAGGTCCATTATTACCGCATCGATAAGACCACCCAACCGGCTCAATGGCTCTCTCCTGGACAATTATTAAATCCTTCTTAATTTTCCCTCTCCTTAAGCCAATATTAATATCTGGAATTAATGGGAATTAGAATGTCGCCGGTTGATGAGGTCGTCGGTCCGGGATGAAAGTTGCTAGGGGCTGTATTGAGGAACATTTAAAAAGCCTAATTGAGTGCCTTCAACTGCATCGAGTTTCGCTTGAATGCGACGCTCGTAATAACGGTCGTTCGTTTTAAGTAAGCGCACGGTGTTGTCACAGGTGTTCCGACGTTTATATTTGCACGTTGCACGAAACCGTTGGCAGCGAAGCCTTTGCCGTCGGAGACGGATGATAGCAGACGAAAGGACGTGTGTGCAGGCGGCGGCCTGCTCGATACATTTACGTGTCGACGCCGGTGTGCTATCTATTAATATTGATGTCGAACGTCAATATCATAAATTACGCAGTGCAAAACAATAACGACGATGCAAATGAACGGTACATTCAGGGGTCCCAGCCGGGGCCGGGTGGAGAGTGCGGAAGAGAGAGAGAGAGAGGGCGGGGAGCGAAAAAGAGAGAGTCCGGATATTCCAGTCGAATTATTAATGCCAATGAGGTAAACTGTCGATGAGGCTACGCGTTCATGAATACCCATTGAATCCGGGGGCGTCTGGCTTGTCTACGATTAGGTTATATCTCTGGAGGAATCACCCCGGACGTGCCATCGAGAGCTCTTCAGCCCCGGGGAACTGAATAATGGAGAAAACCGGAAACGTCTCGAAAACACAAAAGTATCGGGCGCCTTCGTGCCTTTAAAGCGGTGAGTTCCTCTCGCTTTGAACGACTGAATCGCTTTCCTCGCACTCGACGCGACGCAAAGGCACTTGTCTCGATCGTGAAATCATGTTTTATTAAAACGTTAACGGCGTAGCACGCAGAGAGTGAATGGACGTATAGGCAAGCTCTGTGGATTAACACATTGAACGCTTTATCTGCTTAAAACGACTGAGAGATATAGATTCTGGTAGAATGACGCTTCGTATATATCGGACGAGGTGTATCGGGGTTAATCATTATTACTCAAATCCGTGGGATATTCAGCCATTCGGCGCGCATTACCTTCCGCGTATTGGCACGGGTCCGGAGGCAAAACAAATTTTGAAGCTTTTCACCTATTTGTCGGCCCGATCCGGCTCCCCGCTATTCTACGTATTTGTCTATGTGACTTAAACTATTGTCTTTTCGACGGGTTTGGTACCTCGTCGAGCTGCTATTTTCAGGACTGAATTTAAAACGCACCCGCCCGTTGTATATTTTGATATTCCGTTCGCAGCGTGCAAATTGACAGAGGAACGAAATTTACTCCGTCCAGGACGTGTCAATTACTTTACATGCAAAAATTGTTCTCGCTCTTTATTAATTTTATTCGCAGCGTGGTTTTGAAGGACGCAGATTTCGGGCTCTACCCCTGGCTGCCGCTTTGTCGTTATCCGCCGAAAATAGGAGAATTGATGAGCCGGATTCACCTCCGTCCGCGGCAGTCTACGGCCACGATTTTTACGAATTAGTTTAGCTTATTCCATTTAAATATATAGTTCAGTCTGTTCCGGATTCGCGGTCCATAGTTATACATTTTCATACTACTCTTGCTTTCGCATCCCCATGAGAGCGGACGGCAGCCTCAATATTTTATTATAACAGAGCGCGCGTTGGCCGCCATGCGCTGAGGGAATTTAACATTTTTTTCCGTGTTTCAGACGAATGATACGCTTCATGTACCATTTCTCGTTTCATTTACGATCAGGTTGAGTGTGTGCGTGAAGAAGTGCCAGAAACATCGACCGCCGGCCAAAATGTTGTTTTCTATCCGTTGACAGTGTAATTTAATATCGTGCCATGACGATTGTTCGGTTATTTGACAACATGTACCGTTGATATTTACACGTCCACTCGTCCGTTAATCCGTGCTTCGAAATGGGCGGATTTTTTACAGTGCGCTCCTTTATACTTTGACACACGAAAACGCGGCGCATTAACATGCGATTCAAATGTAACTTCAGATTTCCACTTGATGGCTCGACGAAATAAAAATCAACAAACAAAAAAAAAAACGAGCAACGTGATAACAAATCCTGCGAACGATTTTATCCGTCCGCCAGATTATCGGGGGTCGTGCCAGCCTCTGGAATTTTGCGGCACGTCGGGCAGAGACTGATGTAACACGACGGACGATCAGATTGGATTAATTCGGGTCGTTCGTCAAGCAACAATCTAACGCATGTCGGTAAGAGGGCGACAAAGGGCAGGACCCGCGCGTCTGGGCACGAAGAGAAACCGGAAGGCCGGGGGGGGGGGGGGGGGGGGTTAGAAGGCTTGGGGGAAGACTACTGGAAGGGTTCCATGAACACCACGAGACTATTCCCTGCCTGGTTTACAAGCCGTTTCCGCATATCGCGCGAGATCCAATTAGAATTTATGCGGGCAGGTCAGCCGGAAGTGGTCGATGCATATGCATCGAACGTAACGCGTTTGCTTAGTTTCAGGGTGCTTGCGGCCTCCTGGTGTTTGCAGACGCGTCGCGACTGTAGACCTTCGTCAAGATCTTTGCTACGGTCCCCCTCTGGTCTTGTTCGACACGCTCGTTTTCTCTCTCTCCCTTTCTCAAACCGCGCTTCAGTCCTTGCTATCCTACCCTTCGCAAACGTTTCCGCGCCCTTTCGTCTGCCCTACTTCTTTGTCTTTCTCGCGCGACCTCCACCTCGGTCCTTCTCCTCCTCGCCGTTCGTAGACACACTCTCGGTTTGTACGAGAGCGCACCATTACCTGCATTCTGCTTCCCTCCTCCTTGGATTTCCGATGTCATTGTTGTGGTGTCCATTAATCGATTGCAGCGTCGGGTCATGTCTCCTGTAGATTCTGAATTCTGTCAGTAGGGTGATCGAGCAGATTGTATGAAAATGGAGTGCTTCGAGGACTCGGAAAGCGTGTGTGGATAGTGTATGGTTGGAAAGTGCTGGTAGATTCGAATAATCGTGCAATTGCATTAGCAGCGGGACGATCGACATGAAAGACATAGGAACCGGCTGATGAGGAAAGTGGATTGAGAGTAATTCTCCGGATGCAGACGTAACAGATGTCGATTGGTAGTCCGCTCGATGATCTCGACTGTAGAGTGCAAATCGTGGAATGGGTGAACATTGAACGTCGATTAATGGCGTCAGGCACGCAACCAAATTACTCTACGACTAAATAGATAAAAAGTCCTGCCGAAATTGTTCGGCCGTTATTTTCGAGTATCGACATTCGGTCCCGATTGATTGCCCGCCCGTCAATTGAAGGGAGTTAATATTAATTAGTTGGCTATTCGAGCCAGTCGCCACGCAAATTCACGCACTCTTTGCGCATGGAGGCGCACGATGTTTTTTCCGCTTGATAAAACTGTAATTTCATATTCGCTTTGATAAGCTCATTCGTTTAAATTGAAAAAGTCGGGTCGAAAGCGTATTTTCTTTACGAACCGTGTACACGCAGGACCCGATAAAATAACATTTCGAAGGGGGGAGTTTTTAAAATATGCGATTATTCCGTTCATGGCTGGTAAGGTAATGAACGTCCAGAAGACGCGCTGGATTCTGCGTCGGTAACATTCTTCGGTTCGTTAAATTTTACGATGATGGGGAGCCAGTGTATTCGTCTGAGAGAAACGCCATATAAGGTTGATCGTGAGAGCATCTCAGCTTGCACGACTGCCATCAAGAATATAGCGATGTACCACGATATTATGTACAGAGGCAAGGACCTCGTTGCACCTATGAACAATAAGGCTCGAACTGGCGTGACCGCGGGAAACATTAATTCAGCACTGCTGTTCGGTTTCGATAGTGTGAAATGCATTAGGGGGAAAAGTCACGAAGAATCGTCGAAGGTTTTTGTCGTCTGGCCGACAACGAAAATATTGGCATTCGATAGGGAAGGCAGGTTCTTTCTCGCACCGGTTGACGAGCTCACGGTTGTCCGACCGTCTCGACGGTGCGGCGTTGTCTCTCGCTTTTTCAGCGGCTCAATTTCGGAATGGAGGGTTAACGTTTATCGAAAGACACGCAGACGCGCTCTCATCAATCACGCTCTCGTCACTCTGATCCTTCTCGTTCCGAGACCTTCGCCAGGTAGATTACGGTATTGTGTACGTAGGAGGCAGAAGACGCAAAGTTTGCGTAAACTTCATTCAAATTCTCCTCGAAATTAAAGGCACACCCGAGACTCGAGACGATGCGGACTACTTTTCGGCAAATCTTAAATCTACTTAGTAAATTCGCTTGATTAAATTGCTTCGCGTCGTTCTTTCTGTGCTGCGCGTCGTTCAACGAAAATTTCACATTCCGTTCGAAGAGTCATTCCATGCTTTAGGAGGTTGGGCCGAGTCTGGAGTAGTGTCCGATCGCTCTATTGCGAAATGTCCGGGTTGTTGCCATCCTCGTTCGTATTCCCCGACACGTTTTCACTGTCCACTTTTTTTTCTTCCCTCTCCCCGTCGAAGGACTATTGATTCTGCGTTGAGATTAAAACGATCCTGTAATTAAGCTGGAAATAATAAAGGCGCGCCAGATCACGGGTAATAATTAATACAAATGAAATTAATCGGCGATCGCGAGATTAAATAATTTATCAGGACGTTTAATTAATGCGTTAGCGTAATTGGTAATTCCACGCAGATGCGGGCACGGCGACGAAGGGTCAAAGTGCGATTAATCGACGAAACGACAGGACACGGCGTGCGCGTTCTCGCGAATCAAAATGACGGTCAATTACGGATAATTGGCTCGTTACCTATGGCTATCTTGAAGATGTCAATATTTGTCGAACAAATTTGCGCAATGCTCCAGAGACCTTTTCCCAGATTGATTATCGAGGATCGAGTCAGCGAGGAAATAGAATCAATTGAGTTTAATGATAATGATGCCTCTGACGAGTACAACAAAATAATTATTCCAATCCATCCATTAATAAAGCGTCTCTCCACGTTGCTTTTTTACTTAGCTAGTTTGATATTTCTGGCAACAGCGTACGGAGGAGCACGAAATGGAGACGTCATATGGATTTTTGTATTGTTTCGCATGGTATAGAATTCTTGTTTTGTTGTTTTTGTTAGAAAAATAACGACATTCACGGGGAGAGCCGAGCCGTGCCTCTCCATTCTCATTGAGAACTGCGTCGGAGTATAGCGGCGTGAGCGGCTACGAACGCATATGTAGAGCCACCTCTGCGGAAACACCGACTGTTTGTTGTGCCAGCCCGATCCTCGAGTTTCCTGGCGCTGCACAGCCAGCATTTTCCCTCCGACAATTACGCCGTGGGGCTTCGCTGTCGTGAGTTTTTATAGGACATTCATTTCCTATTCATTTATCCCTTAGCCACATTAACGTACACACCCCATTGCGCGATCACCCGTCGGTCTTTTTGAAATCATTGATTCGCTGCGGGTAAGCGTCATTAAAATTCAGCGCGGACAAATTTTCGTCACTGCGTTGCCTTGTCAACGCCGAAACAATCGGCGATTGATTTGATGCCCGCAGCAAGTTCGAAGTGGGACGGAACACGGTCGTTGCCGAAAGTGGAGCATCGGAAGAGGCAAAGTTTCGCCAATGAAATTGGCGGCGACACGCGAAGAAACGAGAAGGCGACGGGCGTATGGAGCGCGGCGGGCGAAAAAAAAAGAGCGCGAACCAGGTGGAAATTACGTACTCCCGGCGGCGCCGCAGCGCGGCGCGTTGAGATGCGAGGACACGTTTATACGATATTTCGCCGAAAATTAAATTCATGCGACGACGTACCGATCTCGTATTCATTGGGCGTGTCGCCAACCAAGGACGTTCGCGTTTTCTGCCTTCTGTGCTCTACTCCGATCAGCCTATCGTGCAGGGAGTCGGGGAAAGGTATGCAATCTTGGAGCGGTTTCTAACGTTGACCACCTTGCTACCTGTCGTTGATTGAGGTCGTATCTTAAGTTCTTTTCTTATGTGTACTGCATCTAGGCAATTCTGCGTGCCATTGACTTGATTGGTAGTCATTTTAGTAAGTTCCAATTCGAGCAATAGGGAGTTACCAATTTGCGTTGGTTCTTTCCTACCTTGTTTGCAAAGATTTTAAAGAGATTACAACTGTAAGTTATAAGATATTGCGATTCCTTCGTAGAGTGGGCGTTTATCATGCTATAGGTTGATGTATTTACATTTGAATATTAGATTACGGTTTCGGCTTCATGATAACTTTTTCCATCATTCCGTAAAGTTGTCGAAATTAGACCATGATAGGTTCCTCAGCTCGCGCCGGTCAAACTTACGCAACAACATAGCATCATGTGCTCAACATCGAGTCTATTCGCACTGCTGCACCATTAGCATTTTCTTTTGAAACTTTTGAAACATCTGCATATGAACTTTCTGAAAGTTTGCGCGATTAAAGAACGATACGGAGATGTTTTCGTGCAAATCTACAGCGCTACCGTCCTACGTGACGACGTACTTTTGCATCACCATCTCGACTCTGCAATTAGCCCCTATTTACGAATCAAGGCTTGAGCCGCGATTTTTCTATTTCTACCTCGTGTTCCCATCTCTCGCGGGAACACTCCTCTCGCATTCTTGTTCCTTTTCGCTTTGACAGGTACCGTATTCCAGCTCCCCCATTCCCACCATTCTTCTTGCCACCGACCTCGCTCTCTATTTCCCCCGATCTCGCTCTTTCCCTTTGGTTGACTCGAGCCAGTGTCGCCGTTTAACTCTTCGGTCGGGAGAAGGCCCGTTAAGTGGCATCGATTATTCCGTTCGTGAGATATGCAAATTTTCCATTTCGGCCTCTCCTTTTCGTTCTTTCGGCGTGTCTCGCTCGCCCTCCCACCCAGTCGCCCCGCTCCTTTTAGCCTACAAGGCATTACGTCTGTCGCGTGATTTACACCCGGAGGAAATAAAAGGTACCCCTCCTCCTCATCCGCCCCCAACCCCTTCGTCGCGACGGGACTAAAGCAGAAGGTGCGGCCGCCCATGGTAGCGTATGGAGGGATAGGCTCCCTAAATCTTCTTTTCTCGAACGTTAGACTCGCGGACCCGCCACTTTTCAGCGGCGCAATCCTCGGCAGCGTTGCTGTCTACTTTCTTTGTGTTGCTTTTTTTATTTTGCTCCTCTTTCCGCCTCCAGTCTACGTCCTACATCTGTCGAGAGTCCAGCGTTCTCTCGTTACTCGAAGTAAATTATAGAAGGCAGATTCGGGTAACACTTGACAGAAGAGAAAATTCCGTGGCGTTCTGGCGGCAAGATGACGGAGCCCGGGGGAGGACCGCGGGTGCGAGTATGAAGGATCGAAGTTATGCAAATTCGATTGAAATAAATCTTCGGCGAAATATTTCGCGGTAAAACGCCATCCATTTCTCGCGCGGCGTCGCTCGCGAATTAATGATTTTTATCAGCCCTCGTCCCGTTCTTGCTACGCCCGCCAGACTCGCTCAGCCGAACGAGATACGAATAATTTTTGCCGTAAACCGCGTGTGGAGAAATTGGGGAACGGGCTGGAACCTCTGCCCACGTCGAGCATTCATCGTTTCTGTCGAGAGCGAGCGTTTCCTCGCGTGCTCGTGATACGTTCTGTGACTTCCTCCGTATATCTTCACTCTGATCCAAAAGATTTCGTGTGTTTGCCGCGAGTTTGAAGTTACTGCATCATTCGAATAGTTCTTTCGGCCGTTAAGTTAAATGTTAACTCCATAGAAGATCCTTTGACAAACAACAAAGAAAGTGTTTAAAGGACTTAAGACAAAATATATCGATTTGTAGATCAATTCATTTTATTTGATTGGTGGCTAAAGAAGTCAATGGGAGGACGCAGTAGAAACACGTATAAACGTACGAATTATCGCGAGTTACGATGGATCCGTTTAAAAAAACTGATATGACCATAGTGACAATTGTAAATTAGGATGGGTTAGAATGGAGAATCGTAAAATTGTGCGAATCGGATGAACGGTTACTTTTGCGAACAAGTATGGTCTTCAGTTTTTAAGAGGAATAGCATTGAATCCACCGCGAGCCACCCTCCTCCTTTGCCCCACCTTACTCGCGATCGTTCGCCACTATCGAATTCAGCAAGGAACTCCGATAAAAATATTCTCGGTAAAAGCAGAGTTTGCACGAATCCTGTCGTTCCCATGCCAATCGCTCGCCATCTCCGATCATCGTGATCGACTCGTAAATTCGTGCCAGAGAAAGGAAAATTACGGTGTCAAATATCGCGACGGTCAGGGACGTCCTTCGGCAGGAAAGTCGAAAATAATTCAACGCTCGTGAGAATATGGCAAGAATTTGTTTGACTGAAGAATTCCAATTGATTACCGATGACGCGGTGGAGGGGCGGGGAAAAAATGGTCATCATTCTCGCTTCACTCCTCGCTTCCCATTGAATTGATCACGACATTCTGGAAAAATATTCCCTGGCAACGAGCAGACTTTTGCGCGAATTCCTGGCGGTACCCTTCGTCGGACCCGACCATAAATCTCTTAAAGGAATTGAGAGCAACGACGCCGACGGTTGGAGAAGTGACGGCGTGGCTCTATAAAATAAAGAAAGCCAGATCTCCTTCGGCAAGGGGTTTGGTCGCGGTACTCGAACGTCGCCTTATCATAATTTCCAAAAGGAGAAGCTAAATGCCGTCGCGTTTCGTTCGCCCGTCCAACGGGCGTCATAAAATCGTAACGCGAATCGGACAAACGATTACTTCTCTCCGTGGATTTTACGATGTTGGTCGTTGCTTTTCGTCGGTGTTGAATGTTCCGTCCGCCATCACCGTTCATCCAGCGATCGATCGGATCCCGCCGTCGATAGAAATATCGAGGTCTGCAGAAGCGGCGACTACGGCGCAACCCCTCTGAGGTCCCGAATTATCCCTTCCATCGAGCCATCCCTCCAAGTCTCGAAAATTCTCGTAAATCCATAGAAAAAGCGGCAGAGCACGGCTCGTCATAATCGTTATCTGTTAAACCGTGCGACGTTTCGCGTCTTCCCACGGCCGAATAGATTGCAAATGTCACGGCAACCGGGTGCGCGAGGCTACAGGATACTTGAACGGTACCGTCGTCGGTGCTCGTAAAACATTCAGACCTTTCCGAATATACGTATCTTCCGATACCTCCTACTTCTTCCTACATTGCACTCTCGCATCTATGTTTTCTCATGCACGCGAATAAAGTACTCAGCCGTGTTTGTTCGTTGTTTCATGCTCCGGCAAGATCCAGCTGCACGCACCTCATTCCAAATAATCGTTGCGCCTGTTTTCGCAACTCGATTAACGTACTCTGCGCGCTCCCACGTAGCGAATTGGCCCGCTTTCGTTTGTCCAGCCAGAGTTCGTTCTTTCCTGCACTCTTCCTCGAATTACCCGCTTTCCTCACATTTCTCGACCGTTGTCTCCGCCATTCGCCCCTCCCGATAACGAAATTTCGATTAACCTTATCTCTGGCCTTACACGAGGAACAGGCTATCGGCGTGAAATTTTTCTCGACACAATACGAGTGGAACGTGCGTCACCGCTGGTGTATAGCGCAGTAACGACGTCCTACGGCACTTCGATGTTTATTGCGAGACATTGGCCACATTGACGAAAGCGTCGGTCGTTCGGTTCGTGGGCCGATGCCTTCGGATCTAGTCTCGTAGTGGAAAGAACAATGGCGATCGTAAATGCGATGTCACTGGAGCGGGTAACGCGGTCCCATTAAGCGGAGAATGGAGTCATTCTGAGTCGGCGAAATGTACACAGAGCCTTCGTACGTTTAAGAATGCAAACTACCGATGCATAAATTTTCCTCATGACGTTGGTTGAGAAACAATTTCGTTGGCGGAGGTTTGCTTCGGAAGATTAATAACTGAAACGCTGGGCCGTGACGGTTCGCGTTGCGAGTGAGTTCCAAACTCATCCGCAATTATAATGCATTCGGTCACTAAAGAGCGGACCACTGGTTGCGGGCAGCGATGTACTCCGAGCGTTGGCGTCGGCGTCGGAGATTGCTCAAATAATTACTCTTCTCATGCTCGCCTCCAAGGCGTCCGTGAAATGGTACTTGGAGCTCTGAGCGGCTAGGTATGTACGGTTGGGAAGTCTCACATTAAAGTAAACCGTAAATGGAGAAGAGTGTGGACTTTAGGTCGGATCGGCAATTGAAACTTTTCACCCCGCTTGCTGGCAATCTGTACCGTGCGCTCGCCTGCTCGTTCGCTCGGTCGAAGACGATTGATCGGCGACGCTTGAAAGGGGGGCAAGCGTGGGTTATTAAAGAAGCGACAACAGCGGCGGGCAACAATGAAATCTCCTCTCGTCGGGCAGACGAAATGCCTTTATTAAACGCTGGCGCCCATTAAGCCCGCGACAATGGGACGAAATTGCTATATGAATAATTAACTCGTGAGCATAACGCGGGGTCCGGTGCGCCAACACGTACACGCGTTGGCTAGTTGACCCGGACCAACGTCAATACATCACCACCCGCCGCCATCGTCATGGCTATCACGAGCACCCCCCAGCTCCTATTATTTCGGCGTACACCAACGCTCGCCGGCAACGCTACGCTGGTGTGCCGGCGAAACTTACGCGTGCACAGATGCTCCCGTGAAAGCCTTAACCACCGTTACGGACCAAGACTTTCCAGAGCCATGACCTCCGCCTTCCCTGGCGACGAGATACTAGAAGTTGGATTCGCAGAGCTCGCCTTTATCGTTCGCGAGTAACTTTCCGCTTCGCGCGAGTTACAGTTAAACCGCTCCCGCGCGCTGAACCGTTATTTAAACGCTCGTATTTTTAACAGTGTATCGTTGCAATGCCGTCCACGAGGACGTGCCTGATGGTCGCTAAAAGTTCCACGCCGCCGACGCTACTAACGCTTTCCCGTGCCTAATAAACGACAATGTACGGTTACTGCCGATCGTCAATGAGCGTGCGGATAAGGAAGAGGGAAGTAAGGGGATGCGGGGGTGTTAGTTTGTTGGTGACCAGTATTGGTGATGCGGTGTCAGCTACATTTGCACGGATCAGATTTGAATCTCTCTCGTATTAATTCAGTATGCTCGTCACCCGCACGTGCGTGGGAATCGTGTCCGTGTTTGATTATGTGCCTTTGCCAATGTACCGCCGACGATAAAGACCCTTTGAACCCTATCTCCTGTGTTGGCAGGACTCATCCTCTGTTTACTCTGCATCGCGCTCGACCACTTACTGAGGAACTGCTTCGTCAACGTACTATTTTTGCCAAATATTATTTGGACGACCTCAAAATGATCTCTGCACAACTCATTTTCTTTACAAAGAATGTCTCAGAAATGCCGTTTCATTCTCAAACATACGTGTTTAGAAGTAAGCGGGAAAAGAGTAGTGTAACGTCTCACTATCCATACTTGCTTGGCGCTGACACGATAAACCGGTAACTTCAGCAGCTTCAGTGTAAGTTTCAAGAAGCGGTTAAGACGTCTTTCCTTTCGCGTCACGAAATATTCTCTCTGCGCTCGAAGAACACGGGAGAGAAATTTTTTTCATCTGGACGTAGGCAACGTTCAGTACGAGCGACCGGTCGATACTGCGTAAATTCCTTTCTTTATCATTTCCAAGAATGTTCTGCGACTACCGTATCATCGGCGCCACTCTGTGTCCACGCACTTTCTCACCATGTCGAGACACGGAGGCACACGGATGCACAGAAACGTGCGCACCCACGCTATGAGGCAGGTGCATGCTGTGCGCCCGTACAAAGGCCACGGGCAACACCAGGACAAAGACCTGTCAGGGAACCACCGCCCCACCTGCAACTCCACCTGCGATGCTACTAGGGGAAGGCTCAGCACACGCGTTTCTCCTGATTTATGGCATGCAAGCTCGTCCCAACACATTCCACCGCTTTGCACGGAGCCTCCGTCGGGTGCAAGCCCTGTCTGTCGCCGATTTAGAAAACACACTTTTTAATGGATACCTATTAAGGGTAGACAGGGAAAATGCACCGAAGCCTGCATTAACCCATCGACGTTGAGATAATGACTATATTGTTCCTGACGCGATGCCTCGCTACGCCGCCATTATTTCGCCTCTCACAATTGTTCCTATTATCGGCATTATTATCCCTTTCATACTCGTCGGCCTTTCAATTTGCGAAAGTTTTAATCATTTTCGCTCGCTAGCTTCATAGACGCAGTCGCAGATTGGGAGTGCTCGCACTTCTCGTTCCGCGCAGTGATATCCGTTTGAATGTCGATCTGAGAAACTTTGGTGTTTTTCTTTTTTTTTGTCCAGATTGTAAGTTGGCCGAGTAAATGAAAGCGCGGAGAATCGATCGACCGCGTATACCCCGGGGCGAGCCGTGCTTGCACTCAAGCGAATGAACACAAGCATACTCCGGATACTGATCTCTTTTTTTCTCCTCCCCCGCCCGCGTTTTCCTGTTTTCGATACAGTTACGGACATCTACGGGAGCGTGAAAGAGTAAATGTCAATTTGTAGGAACAATCGTGGAAGCGTCTTTACTGAATGGACGACGACGTAGCTTTGTTGCATGGTCATTTCGGTTTTCAGCCACGAGTGACGATGGGATAAACTCTTAAGGGATCAAGGGGATAAGAACAATTTCCTGCGGGGGCTTGTAGAAGGAAAGTGATGCCGACGACTTGATCCCTCACTCTTCTCTAGGAAACCACAGAAGGTCGCGTATTTCTCGTTCGCCTCGATCTACGCGTTCCTGCAGAAGTGCTGCGAGCGCTGTCTCTCTGGAATTACAGAGAAATCATTCCATCGGCTAAACGCATTTTACTCGAGGCTATGTCTGGGGAAGCATGTTTTTCATTCAACGCATTTTTGTCCGCGAAACGCGGAACGCCTTGGCGACCGAGCACTCTCGCAGCAAATCCGGGTCCCAGCTGTAAGCTAAAAGAGCGGCCGGTAGGATAAAGATTGCGCACGTAACGGCATGACATTACGGCGACGTTTCGCTGCGATTTTCCCCTCAATTATCCTTGATGCGTCATTCTGCAAATCTCACCGAGGGGAGCTGACGGAACGACGTAGATTAAGACTTTATGCGCAAAGAAATACACTCAGCTGAGTGACGTTCGTGGGATGAAATTATAGAGGTAAATTAATCGGGACTCGGAACGTTCCAATCGCGATTCAACACCGATCGTGGCGTCGTAATACGATTAAGTGAACGCCTTCAAGTAGACGTCTGTTCCGTGTGGACAGGTTGAAAGCAGCCATGAGCGATGAGAATTCGATGTCGCTTTATAGAGACGAAGCAATCATCGGATTCCTGTTATCACTTACGAACCGACGTCATTGTTCTGCGCGATCCAAGAATCTTAAGACCCCATTTAATTGTGTAGATGATATTACGTGAAACATTGCAAATTGCATTGCTTCTACTTACGAATATAGAACAATTTTAACTCGTGTTTCGTTCTCCAACATCTATTAGGTGATTCGTGGGAATTTCGACGCGCTGGAAACGAATCTGAATATCGTTTTTCTCCATCAATCTCAATTTTCATAAAACAGACGTTTAAAAAAGTAGCAAAAATTTCTGCAGATTTTTCCGAGTAAAATAATATAAATCGGTTTCATATGAATTGCGCGCCTATTTCATGGAATGCTTTTCAATATGTAAGAGATTTTCGTGTTGCAAGGGAAACATTAAACGGTTTCAGATTCGTTTTAACCGCGTCAAAATCTATAAAAACTACCCAACGTAGTCGTACGTTGCAAATCGAAGTATGTGTTGAACATTGTTATGCGTCAAGTCGCCCTATTGCGTACTCACGCGAACGGGGCGTGGATAATGAAGGGTGTAAAAAGCATTTTGACGTACGGGAATTTGTCGGACACCACAAGAAAATTTCAACAAAATTACGGACGCCGATAATAAATCACAGCGTGGCAACGGAAAATTCCGTGCGATTTAACGGCTTCATGATTTAACGGATAAACTCGCTCGATCTCGTCGGCTTTTCACAGCGAAGAAGACAAGTTTCGAGATACGAATTTATGAGTGCTACTCGATGTTTGTAGAGCCGAAACGTCTATTACGTCGCGAAAACGGGAACGTATTACCGAGAGTAATCGCGATCGACGGAACGATTCGCTCGGGTCGGCATTATCAAAGGGGTAAAAAATTAAAAGGGCGACGGGGCGAAATTGCGTTTGAAATTCCAGGCTGCGCGTGCGCGCCGGCGCCGACAATGGTTCTGTCAGGGTACAATAAGTTATCGCGCGAGCTACTCCGGCCAGAAATCGTTTATTTGCGGCGGTCTCCATTGCCGCGTTATCGTCTGCTAGCGTCCCCGGATCCAATTTGCCTGGTCGGCGTCGTGCCGCGCCTTCGACGTAAAACTGTCTCAAAGACCCCCGCTTCCCTTTCCCAGAGGTCGCCTTCTTTATTCGCCCTCCCCTCCCACCATTCGTCCGCCTACGCGTCCGCGTGCCTGCGTCTCGGCGAAGTCCCCCGAGAATCAAATGCGCTCTTTCTCGCGATACAACGGCACGAGGGGGGGGGCGCTTCGACTTTTTCGCCGGGCGGCCTTTCAACGCTCGCTAACCCTCATCGCCGATCGAAAGGGGATCGAATTTAACGAGCGAAAATACTTCTCGGCCGCGTGAGATAAAGGGGCTGGAAGTTGCTCGGGATTTTTGGCACGATTCCATGACGGCTTCACTTTTGTTCGCCGAATCACCGCGCAGTTACGATTGACGCTGATCGATAGTGTTCCGGCACTTCGGCGGCACCGGGCGCAATTTTCGACCAATTTTTCCAAGCACCGCCGTCGCGACGCGTCTTTGTGCGCGCACGAGCGAGAGGGGTAATCAATTGTCAAATTTGTTGGAGACGTAATTCATCGTGGCGCGAATGGAGGCCGTCGAAGGGACTTAATGTTCGCGAGTGTATTATGGCGGTCTGGATATTTGTCCGGGGCTCAACGGGGCGAGCGCGAGGAGGCCTGGAAGATTCTTCGCGCTGCTTTCGAGTTTCGCCTACTTCAAGGGAGAGAGATTCTTGCGGGGCCATGTTTACGAGCTCGAGGTTTTAGCGGACCGTGTCCGCTTATTCGTTCGCTTATGTTTTTCCTTTTTCCCTCGTCGCCAGCCGCCCTCTATCTGACGGATTGCTGAGGCGGCTTTGGGTGACGTTCGTTGATTGTGAACCTGGGTCGAGTGGCACAAACTTTGCACAGCGTAAATGCGAACACTTGAATCCGGCTTATTGCGTTGCACGAATACTTGTCTCGCTACTTAGAAGGGAAGTGTTCGGCGCCCGAGTCCGATTCGATTCTTCTTAACATATATCCCGGAGCATCAAAAACTAGGAGGGTCGCATTTATTTATGTGTCCCCCTTTTCGTGTTCAAAGGTTGGAGCGGATCTTAGGATATTCAGTCCCGCAAAAAATACTTTTTCACCGTATTTCGACCATATCTCGATCACAGTTTGTTATTTTTCGCGATTCTAAATCACTCTAGACGTTATTTTCAACTGGCTCACTCCAGTTTTCTCGTAACATTATCTGGTTTTATATGAATTATTCATTCATTCATTTATTGCACTCGCAACGATTTCAAAATCTGCTAGATTCAAAGTTCCTTCATCGGAGTGAAACGTACGTGCATCTAATTTTGCGACTGCTATAGGTTTCACGGAGCGATGCTAATATAACGTCATAATGGGAATAGCATCCTGTTACGGTGCTCGCGAATGTTGCTTTGCCCATTAGCTTGGAACCGGATATTGCATGTATATACCTACCGCTGTAAATTCGACATTTCGAGATATTTACACTGCGCAAGTTAACCGGGCTTTTAACTGGCGCGGATTTGGATCTACGAATCGTGTACAGTCGTGTTCACAGCTTGTTCTGCAGTTTCTATGTCAATTGTGTGGAATAAACTGCACAAATTAGAAGGACTGACAATGAGTACAGGATGTAACGTGCAACGAAGTCGTTGCAATTACCAATAATTGAAAATCACCGAAACGCTGCGAAATGAGCAGTTCTATGCATTCGCCGGACGTTTCAGCGTGAGCTGGGTTAACTTCAATGAAAGATTTGGGAACCGTTTTTCCCAATGAAAATGAGCTTTGACGGTAATCGACGGTTCGCTAAGAACAATGGCAATCGTGCAAATACTGAGTATCTCGTACCTATTACGTGATACGCTATTGAGTATTAGACTTTCGTCGCATGCGAATCATGGAAAATGTAAATGACTGTAATTCGTCGACTGTTTACTTGTTGCTAAACGGAAAGCTTGGCAAACATTTATACAAAGGCGCATTAGCTATATACCTACGTGACGGCAGCACACAAACGTAAAAGGATGAGCAGGAATTCTTAAGGCACGCTTCGCGTTCGTGTTCAATAGAGCGGCAAGAACGATATACGCGGAATGGCGGAAAGAATTATTCGACAGTCTTAGTTCGCAGCAAGGTCGGTACATACAGCGAGTTTCTGCGATGAGAGAAATATATCCTCGGGAGGAGTCTGACTGAAACAAAGGAATGCCTGTACACTCGCATATATGCGCGCGCGAGAGAGAGAGAGAGAGAGAGAGAGAGAGAGAGAGAGGAGAGAGAGAGAGAGAGAGAAACAAGTTGGATGATAAAAAATGAATACATTTGCGACTCTTCTATGAGTAATGAAAGCACCGACAATAAAGTGGCTTGTTGCGGCTTCTTCCTTACATCCAATCGAGGATGACTGCATTGACAGGCCTGGTTATTAATTTCTATTTCGCTCGTCTTAAGGGACTGTCCCTGTTAATAAACGTTCCACGTCCTCTTTGCTTCCGAACCATCGATACGGCCGATCCGGCGAGAGTCGCTTAACTCTCATTTATCGTTCCGCATTTATCGGGTTCCCTGGACATCTGCCGAGCTTTTCATTAAAGTCCATCGATGGAGGAAATCGCTCGAAGATCTCTATCGGAACGGGAAACGCTCTCCCGGCTTCCTCCCATTGCAGTGCTTCTCGCCTATAAGTCGCCTTCGCGCTGCCCTCACGCAACGGCTCATCCTGCGACTTGAAAAAACCGAACGAAGATCTGCGATGGCTCGCAATCAGAGCTTAAAATCGACGTGATATCGGCACGGACAAAGAACCGTGGCCAGGAAGTCGAAGTGGTTGAACTTACTTCGGAAAATCGGTTCTACCCAGCACCATTGGAGCAACCATGTCTGCTAGAGACCCTGTACTTCCGTACCTACTAGAACGCAGGAACATAGAGAGTTCATAGGAGGAAGGCAGACTTCCAAGATATATTGCTGGCTCAACAACCTCCTAACAATAATCTATACCTACCATTCCGCCCAGCCACCACTTTCTTTTCCCTTCTCTCTCTCTCCCCTCCAGTCTCCGAAATCTCTCAGTCTTCCTCTTCCGCTTGCTACCCAGCACTTGGCATGCCTCGAAGCATCGGTTGGTCGCGTACACGTATACAGGTACACGGGCAACCTAGAGCTTCAACCATCTCAGAGGCTTTCAGTAATTTCACTCGCCGCACCCGGTACCTACTCTCTTCCTCACATACCCCCGACTCCTGCTCATATTATACTACGCCTTCCAGTCCGCGGAAGTATTTAGTGGCACGTACCCGCCGAGACTTCTGCTGCTCGGCGTATTTCCTTATTTATACGAGCAGGCGCGATTTACACGGCAAGCTCGCAGCTTTGAATTCTGGCGTAAAGATTCTCGACAAGTTCCCCCTGTCAGCGTGCCGGCGCTCGACCATCCTCGGTATCTACGAGTTACAGAAGTGGGCCGTGGTACGTGCTTCGTTACACCGTCTTCAGCCTGCGTGCCGCGGTCGGTGTCTGATTTACTTTGTCCCCGATTCTTGAGGCACAATAGATTCTGCCGACTGTGTACCCAACGCCAAATCTCACCCTCATATTCCATTAATTTTCCAGTATCGAACGGCGCCGTGCGAAACGGGTGCTTCGTACCGCACACGCGTTACATCCTACACCTCACATTGTACGACTTTATCTAGGTTTATCGTTCGCAATAGCGAATCTATTTCATCAATACACCGTCGTCTCTCGTTTATTCTCTCTTCTCGCTCGCCGGCTGAATTATCGTCGTGCTCCCTTTTCTTGTCTATTAAAGCGTATCGGATACACGTAAAGATTTTTCACTCTCGCCGCGCGAGGCGTGTATCGCGTCCCGCCTGTAAATCGGTATCGAAAATGGGTGTCGCGTGTGACGTCGCGTCGCTTCTCGAGAGGGCTGGGGCCATTTTTGTTCCTCTTCAGTCTTACGACTGCGACTCGTCGCCGTCGAGCAAACTCGACGTGCCGTCCTCCCATCCGGTATGCCTTTTTCGTCGATTTACGTCGAGAGGCCAGAATATGCGAGGGGAGCGGCGAGAAGGAGAAGGACGCCAAAGAGGATCCTTCGAGGGAAAGTGTCAACCGGTTGACGAAGAGCCGACGCGCGCACTCTTCTTCGCGCGCGCGCGGGCTCGTGTCGCACTTATCCGCCCGGCCACCGAAGAGACGGAGAAATTTAAAGTGACTGCGGAAATGTTTACATGTGCGCCGACACGTGTCACCTCCACCTTCGCGTCCTTCCCTCCGTTCTTTTCCCATCTCCTCCCGCTTCTCCTTTTTCTCTTTCTCTCTCGCCGGCTCTGACCCCCTTATACAGCTTCCATGAGAAATCTCTTCCGACTCCGGGAGTCGACGTATTTCAAATGAATGCTCTCGCGCCGTGCATCTTCTGCACATCGAAAACAGAAGCGTTTTCAGATTTACGTGCGCGCGGGAGATTGTTGGGACAGAGCGCGGGCATATGCAATGATAGCGAATATGATAGCGCAGCTTTAATGTTACGTCGGAGAATACTTTTGCGGCAGGCGAATGTCGGATTGTGCGTCGTGCGTGCTTGCGAATATCGTGTACGTGTACGGTTAGGAATCTATCTGGTCTCGGGGGATCCTGGGGCGAGGAAGGGGGGAATCTCGATAAAGCAAGACGCGCGGTACCGCGCTGAGGGTGGCTCGTTCGAGGGTGACAAAGCTGTAAGTTCACGAACGCTGCTCAGCGCCGGTTTCGCAGCTCGACCGCAACGCACGGTGGTTTAACGATAAATTTCAGGCGAACGAAACGACCCGCGAGTCGAGACGTAATTGGACGTAAAGCCGCCGATTAAATTTTACGCCTGTGCCGCGTGATATACGCCCTGTTCCCTTGCCATTTCGCGCGCTCACGTTGCGTAGATACGCACGTGCATTGCGTTTCTCGCGCATGTGCGAATTACACGCTCGACGTCGATCGTCGCGGATCGTCGCGTCGAGGAAGATGGAAGTTGCATGATGTCTGGAACGTAAACGTTGGACGGAATCCCATTGAAACTTAGGTAACTCGTCATTAATCTGCCGCCACTATGCGTCACATCCCCTTTAGTCGCTCGTTATTTCAGTGCAACGCGACTGGAATATTATGTAACTTTAATTGCCATCCGCGAGTTCCGTAAAAAGTGAAGAATATGAGGGAAATGGAAATGCGGTGTCGTTAACAATTTCGACGGGAGGAGACGACGCGTGCAAGTTGACGCAGCGGCGCTGATTAAATTTTACGCTTGCGTTTATAGTCGGTACATACGCGTAATTATCGGTCTTGCCTGTTACCCTGCGGCGCTTACGTATATACGGTAAACGCACCGAAATCGCGTGTGCATTTGCCGTATGAATGCCGAGAATGTCATGGTACGATGTATACTCGTACAGCTACATGAATCCGGCACGTAGCGAAGGTGGTATGTACATATATGCGGTATTGAAATTATATCAGCTTTACCGACGAAGCCAATGAGCAACTACCGACCCTTCTCTCAATAGGTTGCCCTGGCCAGGGATCGAAATTGACGATCGGTAGGAACAAAAGGAATGGTCGATGATCGGCTGAATTAGGTATCGATGTAGGCAGGACCTTACCCATCGGTCAAACGACATATAATCATTTTAATAAAATGTTACGTCATCGTGTACGGTGCGCTGCTCGCGCTACGCTCTGTACGCTGCGTTGCGAGTTTATTATTCCTGTGCGCTGCGCAACCGTACACGGATCATTTACGCGTCATTGCGAGCGAGCGCGGTCGAGCACACGCATGGATGCATGTAAGCCGTGTTTCGATGTGTTATCGAATCATCATAGTTTCGCGAAAATGTTTCCGGTCAATTTCACAATACTCGGACAGGGTGAAACTTGGACAGTATCGTGCTGGCCATCGTTCTGCTTGTACCGTGCAGCCGAGTAATGACGGCGTGGGATTCAATGGTGATTGAAAAGTTGTCGCTGTTACAGATATCGTTCATAACATACTGTGTTCATGCTTGGCACCAGGGTTTGTGTACTCTGGAGTAATGCTGCTTTTCACAACATAATGCACGATGTATTATCAGTACATTTATCACAACGCTAAATGCAATTACGTATTATTTGCCAGATGTAAATACTGAAATGATACTTTGTTCGCATTAGTCGGTGTTTTCCATTTTTTTTAATAAGCCTTAGTATATATTTTATACTGTGCAGCACGTATTATGCTGTATTGTCAGTAATTTACATGTAGAGTGTAACACGTATCGTAAAATACGAAAGAGTTTATGAAATGAAGCCATATATATATAAATGTTCGATTTGAACTGTAACATTGTTTTTTGTTTTTTGTTATGTGATGCGACGGACAGCATATGGACGGAGTTGGCTTCATTTTCAAAATATCACGCATTTACGTTTGGCAGATTCTTCGTACTAACAAAATCGGTGCTGGAAATATATGCAACTAGGCGACTGATCTGATTCACCAGCTCATCAGTTTTCGGCTGATCTCTTTGTCACGTACGGTCTAAATCGCCGTACACATATGCGAAGCACACTATGACCCTCGTTTTGTCATCAGTATAGCTCACGAGCACTTGTATACTGTATTAGATTTGCTTCAGATTGGAATTTTCTCAGCATCCAGACTATTTTTGCGCCAGACAAGAGTTTGGTCGAGAACTAATCGACTGTATCGGCAGCTTACAATAAGTAATCGCGACGAGACCCACTTCCAGCAGCAATGACGTAAATAACGACGTGTCCCGACAGTTTTCTGCAATATGTAATTTCGCTTCATCTGGCGGATTACGTCGATCCGCCTAAATTATTACGGGCAATCGATGTGGCGCCTTTACAGCCCGAGAGAAGTACCCTTCAACCATTCGGTAGATTCTATAGCCTTTTAGTAATTTTGGTAAGTACAGACTTCCGTATTTCGCACTCGCGCGTACGCCCGGGGAAATCTCAACGCCGTGTCAGGACTTTTTTCGGTGATTTATACGAGCGTCGGGTTGGGCGGGGCATAAATTTGAATTCGCAACGTCCCCTCGTAAGGCGAGCGCCGGCGACCGAATTTAGTCAGAGCTTGCACAAAAAAAGGAAAGGAGGGAAGGGAGTAGGAGGCACTCGGGCAATGTCGAGTTGCCGACGTTTAAAAAATTCAAAAACAAAACCCTCGCCATTCCCCGGACCAGACGTATCCCGTTCTTGCGGCCGGTCTCGTACTTCGAGCCTCTAACTTTTATCTCGTCGACGCAGTGAAAACAAGCGCTTCCAGTTTTTTTTCTTTCCCGCTTTAAATAAAACGTCCGATGAAATTGGGGGAGCATTGGGCGGCTGCGAACGGCGTAACGAGATGAATTACGCCTGGGAATAATAGGATTTCACCGTTCTGCCCTCTCAGAACGCACGCTGATGTCGGAATCGGGATATTATACCGATACGGCCAGTTTCGAAGTTGAAGCCCGCTTCCCGCGGAATTCACCCTTCGTCTACGGCAATTTCAGCGTCGGCTTTATGACGAGATAAAGTTCGCCCGATCGCGATAAAAAGCTAACGGAAAAATTATTTTTACCCCCCCCCCTTCCCTCTCCTCCACAAGACGTAAAAATATTTCACGTAATTTTTTGCCCCGCCCAATTGAGCCAGATTCGTCGGGCGCGCGAGCAAACGTTGTCTCTGAAACTTTTATCCCCGGCCCGTCGCCGTCGAAAGAGCGATCGAATTCGTAGTCGTACGGGCTCGTCGAGAGAATGGTCGCCCCTAAATTCGGTACCGCGCGAGGACGACAGACTCGCCACTGCCACTGCCACTGCCACTGCTTGGCAAGCGAAAATAAAGAAAAGTGCGGCGGACCGGCGTGCAAATCGATCGTGCGCCGGGGTTAAGGGAATTCATTTCGTGCAACAGGGACGTGAGTTGTGATCGTGTCGATTGGGACCCCCCTCCTTTCCTCTCCTCGTCACTCACTCCCCCCTGAATGCTCTTTGATTCATAGCTACGGTAAAAACCTTTCGCAATTTGCCAAAGTTGTATGACGTTCACTTGCTCGCTCGCTTACTCACACAGCCGCGCGAACCTTCGAGAACTGTCACGTGCGCGTGCAGGTTCCTGTGCCAGGTGCATTGTCGCCGGCCAAGCGCCCTCGCCCCGCCCGTGGCGCGAAATAAAATAAACAGGCTTGGGTTTTATTAGGGAATCGAGTTGATTTAACGCCACTTCGAGCACCGGTACGCCGTTTTCGAGCGAAGAGAGGAGACGAGCGTCGTAGTACGCTCGGTCTCACCTTCTCTCGTACTTCTCGTAGCCACACTCCTGTCGCTTTCGCGACGATTTCGCACTTTCGCGCTTTTATAGGAGCGCGAGTAGCGGGTATAATGCGATAAACGAAAACTCAAGCCGGACGCCGAATGTTGCTAATAAAGTGGGCCGAATAAGCCGCGCGTGTCGAATGGACGCGAGCTCGTAAACGGTTCGTACGATACGTTGCCGTGTAATATCGACGGTTCTCGACGCGGTGTTCACTGAGCCGAGCGCAAAGAAAACACGAGTTGCTCGACGAACGATGAGAGCGGCTCGTGATTCGGAATGGATTTTTACGAGCCAAGCTGGGAAATAAATATACGAGTTCGACGAGGCTGCCATCGTGAAAGTTCCGCAGAAAATTTAAGAGTTGAGGAGAAAAAGGAGTGGATAGTAGGTCACCGTGGCCGTGCTTGCGAATGTGCCGGAGAGAACGGGAAGAGTCGGCCTACGATTTCCGTCTCGTCACTCGAAATTCCGTTGCATCTTTGTTGCCTGAATATCCGCGAAGACGGAAGTTCGTCCGCTATAAATCGGATTTAATTACTGACCCCTCGGCAGTCGACCGCTTTTACCTTCAACAGTGTTTCTTCGCCGTCGGGATGATTCGGGCGAGGTCCTCGTCATTACGCCGAACGGTCTTTGACGTTCTTCAAAGCGGCCGACGTTTTTGCTCATCGGCAACTACTTCTTTGGCCTAAATTGCAATTCAAGCTTCTGTAATTGGCCCGCGAGGCTGGACAAGCGGCGTGATTGGACGGAAGTATAAAACTGAACCGGATGTCGGTGGATTTGTCGGAGGGGGGTGAGGTTGTCAAACCTTATAAAGGTCGAGCCTCGGCCAAGTTGGAAAGGGCTGACACATTGACGGGCGGTCTCAATTTTATTTTCTCCGTGGCCATTAGTCCAGGTGAGCGCATGCCCGGCACGAAGACCAACGGCCGAGTATTTTCCACGGGCGGATCGACGGAATGCGCTTCTTGGTCGACGTTTAATCCCTTCGAAGCTTCGTCGACTCTTCGACTCATCGATTTCTCGATTCCCTCGGGGGACTAACTTATTTTACGTCCGCGACAAGTGTCCGTCGTAATTAACGAAGAAATCCTGTCGATCAGTACTCCCTGGCGAATCAAACTTCTCTCTGATTCTTTACAAGTACGAGGGGCAAAGGAAGAAGAAGAAAAAAATGCTTCCGTCCGTTCCACAGGGGTTGAGTGGCGACTGTGGGGCTTTGCTAAATAACGAAAGAGATTTCTTCTTACTGCTTCGCATTAGCGAAGCAGAAAACAGTGCCGCGAGTGTTTCTTATTCTTTCCGCCTAGACGTAAATTGATTACCGGAGCGGGTGCGCGTGCGCGAGCGCACGCAAGAAAGAAAGAATTACCGGCGTTCGGTTAGTGAAGTGCTCTCTGCTCGGTCTGACCTGATCCTGTACGCGTGGCACGTTCGATCCCTTACTTAAAGAACCTCGCAGTTTCACCCTTGGCGAGTAATGAAATAGATAAAGTTCGAATTAGAAACGTAGCCGGAAAGAAGAAGGCGGCGGCGGCGGTGGGGGGAGGACGATGATCGAGTTTCTGTCGTCCACGGCCAGCGGGAGACTTCAGAATCGTAATGTATGCTCTGCGAAGAATTGAGCTCGCATAATCAGGAGGGGAGTGTCGTCGCGCACGGAACCGTTTCGGCGGAAACGCGCTGTCAGATTGAATCGGGGCGCGGCGCGGGCGGAAAATTTCAAGCGTTGCGTTTACATACTTTTGCGCCGGTAAAGTCTACATAACATAGCGACGTGCACGCATACATTACGTTAGACCGTGCGGAACAAGGCGGGGCGGGCGAGCGAGCGGACGCGAGGCGACGCGACGCGAGGCGACGGTACGTTCGCGTAGGAAGCCCTATTGGAATGCGACTCCGAGCGAATTTTGGATTTCAGCCAAGCCGGTTATCTGGCGCTGCTGGGCACGAAAAGGGGGTGCGAACGGCGGCTGGCTCTCTCGGGGAGAAAATGGCGATGGCACGGTGGTCCAAAGCCACCCCCTTCTTCTCTTTCCGGATAGGGTTAAGCCACAGGCAGAAGAGATAATATCGACCATGCGACTTCTCCTCGGCCCGCTACCAGAGGCAGTACCGCGAACACCGTTCAACTAGACCGACTCACCCCTCGCTGCACCCCCGTAGGCCAGAACGTCGGCACGGCAAACTTCTCGTGGCACAGTTAAGGGTAGGTACAAGGCTGCCCCCTTTGCAACCTCCCCTCCCATTCGCTGTTTCCTTCTCCACTGTCTCTACCCCTCCCCTCCCCACCCGTCCCCGCCAACTACCGTCCTCGAGGTTCTCGGTAACGAGGCAGTGAGGGTAAACCATCGAAATTGGTCAACACGAGGTTAAGTTCGACGTCCTGGCCGATAAACCCGACCTCGCTGATTAAATTGTTCGACGAGACGGTCTCGGGGAGTTCCGAGATCCGGCGCGTCGAGGATCGGAATTGAAATCGTCAGTCGGAGGTATGTGCGAGTTGCCTTCAAACCTCGCTCCGTCCGAGCTGTTTAATTTGCTCAAGGCTTCGGACGATTTCTTCGATCAGCGGACCGATCTCCCCGCTTCGCCGTGATAGGGAAAAAATTCGAGAACCGATGATCGAAATTGGAGACACTCGCGAAGAGGTTCCTTTCGCTGTATTAGCTCCCGATCGCATTGCTAGAGAAGCCGGAATTTCGATATAATCTGATTGACCGGGGGAGTTGCGTCAATGTTATCTTTCTGTGAGGGTAAACACTATTTCCTCGCATTTCAGTCGAGGCAGTTAGTATTACATATTCTTGCAGACGGAATAGTTGGAGTATATACAATTGAAGAGCCGAGGAGCAGTGGCACTTTACGACTGCGTAAGACCTAGTTAATTCGGGGCTCAAGATCTCCGGGATTGAAAGCCAAGTGTGATATCGTTTTTCGTTTTTCGCGCATCACGCCACAGTTGTGTAATTGAAGGGGCGAACTGCGAGCAGAGGATGCTTCCCTCGACGTCAGTCTCCATTGTCTTTCGACTTCCGAGCTCTTTCCTCATAATGCCAGAGGGCTTTGGCGCCTAACGCTCGACTTGAACGTTCTAACCTGCCACGAGTTGCGAGCTGGCGCGGGCGGCGGCGGCCGCGTCGAGATGGCGGAGGCTGCAGAGACGGCGTTGGCAGTAAGTGCAAATTGTACTCGAGGAACTTTGCAAATTTACACAACACGAAACGTTAAGTTTAACCAGCCGTCCTCGTCCTACGAGTAACGTTGCTAAAGCGAGTGTCTCGTTAAACCGTTCCTTGGCCTTCCGGCTTCTAACGCAGCCCGCGGTGGCCATGGCTAGCTACTATCCTGTCGAAATCAAATTTCATTTTTCAGACTTTCCGCATCCTGTAAAAAAAGGTAGCCATTTCGCGGGAATAAATTTCGGTTTCCCGCAGCGTGCCTGCGCGCTCTTTTGGTCGGATTGTCTCATCCGGATGTCCAATGTTCCAGACTACTCGCATTACGACGAGTCAACGTCCCGGTTGTAAAACAGGCAGCCCGCGCGCTGCTACAAATCTCACTGTACAAGTTCCCTATCGGCGGGTCTCCGGAGTTTTGAAGGAATGAGGGGATAAGTTCGGAGAATTTTACGATGCCCGCTCCGCGGAGCGGCCACGTCGCTCCGGGCGTTTTCGCTGCGATTTTCCGTGCGCTAAAGATTTTAAAAGACTTCTCCGAGTGCGATCGTAATCCGGTATTTCCGTGAAAGCCCAATGGGGTCCTCTTAATGCGGCCGTCTCTCTCCTTCTTTCCCTCAAGAGATGTACGAGATTTACGCTTGGCGGTCAGTCCTGCAACGTCAAGGATTTCTCTCTCTCTCTTTCATTTTTCGTCTCACTCTTACCGTCCGCTTCTTTGCCTCCATCGATGTTCTTCTTTTACTCTCCGCGTCGCGGAACGAGGAACTTTTCGTTTCTTGGACTCCTTTTCCGTTCAACCGTCTTGTTGGGATAAGGAGTCCTCGGTCGGTGCATTTTACGGAAGGTCAGGGCGGATTTCTTGCAACGAGGGTGCTCTAACTGGGAGTATCGCTGCGGATAAACGTCATCTTCAAACTCGGATCAATCTTTGATACAAGGAAATGCGAGTTCAATTTCGGAATCGGAGATTTGCAAGCTCCTACCGTTCTCGCTGGCTTCTGATCGCCGCGAACGGCGATATTTGAGAAGAATGTGACGGCGCGCGTATGCATGGGCATCGTTCACTCTACCGCCGCAAGTACCTATGAATCGTCAGACTTTGGTAGGATGCCGCGGGTAAATCGCGCTGCTAAACTTGGCGAATTTAGTGAGAAACTTGGCTAGCGTAACCGAGTACAGCCGACGTCTCTGCTCTTTTGAAGCAACCTTCGTATTTAACCCCGTCCCTCCTGCCGTTCCGTACACCCAGTCTGGCCACGCACCCTATTACACCGACGGCCTTGCATCCGTGCCATAAGACGAAAGTTCAGTCGCGGTTTCGGATGCCGTATTTAATGTTTCGCCGGTGCAACGCGCGGAGCGAGCAGCGGCAGGAGTGAAGACGAAGCCCGACGAGGCGGGAGTTAAAAAATAAGCGAGTCACGCTGGCGCACGGTCACGCCATGTGTTTCGCTGCTGGAACGAGTTTCCTCGAAAGCCATTTCGAAGGCGGAGGTCGCGGCGTCACGCTTTTCATAACGAGACGTATTTATTGTAACCAGGATTATTAATGTAACTCGGTCACGCCGCGCTCTTCGTTCGAGAGTCTCCTTTCGTAACTTTACAATTTCCGCGCCTCTCTTCTTCGCCGAGTTGAAAGGCGCACTTTAAAGACGACTTCTTAACAGCCCGACGACGTTGTGCCGGAATGATTAAGAAAGGGCAGGAAATGATGTTTTTCATGCTTACACTTTCCTCTCCTCGCAATTGAGTTCCTCGCGCGCCGTCGGAACGTCGCGGAGGGTGAGTGATACAGCGTGAAATTATTATTCAACGGTAAGCCTCGCGCTCCCCCACTTCCGTTTCTCCCTGATAAACTGCTGCTTAGCATGGGGCTGGGTAAAGACGGAGCGAGGTGGCATGTGAACTTTCCAGTTACAAAAGACGAGCTGTGGACTGAAGCTTGGATGCAGATACGTTTAAGTTTCTGCGTCGCTGTGCCAAAGTCAAATCATTATGGGAATTCAGATCAAAGTTCCTCGCGACATTAATACCAAGTAATTCCCGAGTGTACGTAACTTTCTCCCGATTGTTAAGCCGAGCTTGCGGCTTCTAGTTATCTTGTTCGTACAACGAGACATTAGATATCCATTCGCGGTGTCCCGTTAATTAATGAAATTAATTATATGCAGAGGACGAAGGAAGGTTTCGCTGAGGAATAACGCGGCACGGTTTGCCGCCAAGACAAATTCTCTCTCAGACGGTGTTCAGAAAAAGAAGACGCCTACCACCACGCTGTATTTCGAAAATCCCGGCTTTTAGTCGCTATTCGCACAGACCCAGCTATTAAGCGCAATCCGAATAAATCCGACCCCATTATTAGGGGTTATATGTAAATGGAATTATAACGGATAACGCACGATCGTATTTCCTGGCTTCTGACTGTAATGTCAGCGAATAAAGGCCGCATTCGGGAGAGCGAGCGCCATTATTACGTCGAGCTGCGTTTCGAGTCAAACAGACGAGGAATGATAACGACGTTGAAGAGACAGCGGACGCGAAATCGACGAAGGAAGTCTCGACAGGAATGGTTTCCAGTGGATCGGCTTGCGGGATTAAAGCCGATGGACGGATTAAAGGCTACGGAATGTCCGCGATTCGACAGAGACACACGGATAGAGGTCCGTCGATACTCTACAATACAAACTACGTCTGGGGCACGGCGTTTAACGCCTCCCATTCTGTTTCTCTCTGCGTGTCTTGCCTCTCTCTCTCCCTCTCTCTCCCTCTGTCGCTTTCGGTCCAGCTGCCGAATCGTATGGCTTTGATCGCACGGCCCGACGTTTATGGCGCTTCGGGATTTGTCGCATGTAGTGCCGGAGTAAAGCGCACTCGGGAGGCGTTGATCGACGCGACACATGCTTTTATACGAACCTGCGCCGTCGAGCCACTTGAAAAATCTAGTACAAGCTGCGAGAAAAACTATTGGCCGGCCTATGTCGGATTCGGGGAAACTAGGCTTGTCGGTCTCCGTGTTCGAGCGGATGGATCGATGCTGGCGCTTGTACTACGGCTACCTTCCACTTCTTTCATGGGGTAGTCCGCATCCTGTAGAGCACTTTTTCCACCTCCCTCTCGCCGGGTTTCTTCACTCGGTTACCGGGGCACGGTACCGCCCAGTTTCCACCGCCACGTTCTCCTTACGTAAAGACTTCCAAAGATTCGCGCCGTCTCTCCTTAGTTTCCCCCGTGCAAATGGGTTGACGTAAATGAGCCGCGCGAAATACCCGGCGTGCACAAAGTGCAGCCCATTCAATTAAGACAGGTGCAAACTGCTTCATCGATAGTCCACTGTAAGCACCATCTAACGGATAACTGTTGATCGCTTTGTGTTAACGACATGCCCCAGACTCGAGTGTGCAATTTGAGGCGCGTCCGCGCGCGCTCGTCGTGAACTTTGGCGCAAACAGTGCAGCCATTCCAATAGTTGATTCTCCTTACTATCCAATAAAGGTTTTGCCGCCTCGCTCGCTACTCTATCCTAATCCTAACCTTTCTTCTGCCCGTGCAACCCTTGTTATCCGTATCTCCTAACAACGATGTCTTGTATCACGTGTTCGAATGGGGAAGCGAATTATACGCAGCCTCGCGCGCACCCGATCAAATTACGGGAATGGCTTGTAATAACACGAGCGAAACAGTGTCTCTTGATAGGAAATAATTTCCTTTTTCCCGCACATTGTAATCCCCTGTATTTTCAGCCCCGCGAACACGGTTACGGCAACCTGGATATTTTTAGTGTGCCAGGGTGTTCTTTTGTTTCCTCCTGCCGCCGCCGCCGCCGCCGCCGCGCCGCTCGTCCTGTTGCCGTCAGTGCGCTGAAATATTTCGCGAGCCATTTTCATAACGGGGCCCTTTGCATGGCCTATATTTCCTCTTTGCCGACCCGTACATTTTTCTCGCTGTGCAGCTGATCCCGGCGCGCGTTTGAATATTGACCGCGGCAAACAATGGGATATGCGGTCGAAAAAGTAATGCCGGTGTTCAGTGATTTTTTCCGCAGAATGCTTTGTGAACTGTCACTTCCGATGCCAGCATGGTGCGTACGTTGAATTGTTGTGCGGTAAAAACCCGCGTCGGACGCGCGCAGGAACCGGACGCGAAGCATCTTTCTTCCATCGGGTCGCGTTCATACTTATTATCGTGTGTTCCCGACGATGTGCCCTGGGCACTAAGTCCTCTTTATCCTGCACGTAACATCAGGATAACGGAGTTTCGTAGTGGAATAATTAATGTGCTATTCAGCCTCTAGCTCCTACGTAGCATTCTGTAAGAGAATTTGACGACGGAATAATTAACGGCGAATCCTTTTCGCGGACATGCGCGTCTTCTGTTGAAAGAGCGACTTAGGATGGAGTACTAAGGGGTTCCGCAAAGATTCGAGAAGAAGCGGCGTATTGGCTGAAATTGAGAAATAAGGGCTTTGGCCCAAGCTCGCGCATAAGCCACAACGTAAGAATGACAGGGCTGCCTCCTGAACCTTTCAAAGCTCTTTATGCTGTAACGCAGTTCGCAGCAGCGTATTACAAGAGAGCATGGTCGTAATGCGAAAGAAAATGAACAGGTCGTAAAGGAGAGTACCGAGTCTTGTCGCAGCTTTCCTAAAAATGTGTACATGAATTAATTTCGCGCTGTGTCCCCGAAATTGCCAACCGCATTTTCTACTTGGTTTCCCACTGGGAATCAACATGACCGGGTGCGGCGTTGTGCTGCTTGTAGCATCACCGAGGGAGAGTTTTTCTTGGGTAATCAATCGTTAATTTCGACTGGATCCAAAGAAAGAGGCACCATCAAGGCGTGTATAGGACGCGCAGTGGTTGGTCGTGGAACGGGGTCCATTCAAATTAGGCGGGCCATTAGGGTGTAAACAGCGTCGTTAAACATCGATTATCGGCGGTGCTTCGGGGCCAGATAACGCGCGAATAATGAAGTCGATCGGTAAGATTAACCCATTGTCTGACGGCCGGGTGGCGCATTACGCTCGAGTCGTTCGATTTTTCTTTATGTCGTCAGCTCGCACATCCGATCCTCCCGTGAAAATTGACGTTGCGACGGTCATTCCAGTAATGCCATCGATTTCTTCGCGTTATGCCTCACGTCGTACGCTTCTTCACTCTTTACTCTCTTTTCCTCAGGAAGGACCTGTGCACCACCTTCTCCTAGGCAAAGGAACGATGACGGGGAATTTTTTGAAAGCGTCGCGTAATTAGCTAGCCGCTCGAGCACAAAGAATTCCAGCGCGATTCCATAAACAGTTTCCTCTTTGATGTAAATCCGACTGATGCGACGTGGCAAAGAGAAGCCCCGAGAGAACGGGCGGATAAATTTTGGACACGCCGGGAACGAAATAATTCCGAAGAGGTGTCGCGAGCCGGGACGCGCAAGGACGAAAAATTAAACACCGAAGATAAAGGCGCTTTGGTAAAGTCCTTTGCTCAAGTCGTTCGCGGGTCTCTCGTAAATGTCGATCCTCCCGCGTTAAGGATGCTGCAGGAGTTGCGAAAGGCTGCTCGGGGACATAAAACGAGGAGTTGGCTGGTCTCTCACGATGGAGAGATTTACAAAGCGCCATATCAATCATCGGCACAAAGTAGTTCGCCTTATACCATTTTTCTTGTGCGCGAGTACACCGACGACGTTGTGTCTTTCGAATAGAAATATTTCCCTCGCGACCGGGTACGTCCGCGCTGCAATTGCTACGAAATTATCGAGAGAGCGGGGCGTTTCTCATTAACCGACCGGGAGACGCGCGGACTCGGAAAATAAAGGATTTAATCGTTTTCTCGTCGCCCCAGGCGTGAAACCTCTAGAAACGCCTAACGCCACGGGTGGAAAGTATGGGGCGACAATTGAACGTGCCGGAGAAGGAAAGAGAATTAGGAACGTGGCCGGTAGTCCAGGGATACGGTGAAAGAGATGAAAGGATGGTCCGCGCTTTCGAAAAACACAATCCGAGTGTCCTAGAGAATTCGTTTAACCCACCTGGCGACGGTTGCATTTCGGATGTGACTCGCACAGCGAAGTGGTTCGCTTTTTGGGTCATCGCGACACGTCGCGCCCCGCGCTAGCGGACGCATCGCAATACACGTCCTGCACCGCCGCACCAAACCAGGAAGAAACTCGCTTCGGGGATTGCGAGAAGAGCTGACTCCCGTTTCTTTTCCGGCCCACTTCAAACTTCTCTCCGCGCCTGATCTCTCCTCCGACTCCTCTGAGTTATTTTCTATCTGTCGATATATCGCCGTTCGCCGCAATTTCATATATACGGGGGTGTGCGATGTGAAAGCGTTTGCGTGTGTGTATGTGTGGATGTGATCAAACACGTTCTGGGAAAAGCTTCTTGTATATGTCGCCGTGAAAGCATGAATTTCGGTAATCATAGACACTACTGAATTTATAGATATACTGACTTTATGAAAACTCTCAAGTACACTCCGCGTTTCGGCCATGGGTTAAGACGTGGCCTATGTTTTCTGTCCGCATACAGGAGTGAGTTCATAGTTCATGCTCTCATTTTGCTCGATGAAAGTTAGACACCGTTCGTCTCGTTAAATAGTTCCGGCAACGAACCATCTATAATAGGCTCAAGCTCGCTCGTTCGCGCAAAGAACCTGTCGGCGATTATTATTTAATGCTAATCCGTCGACTTCCTCTCGCCTCGCAGTTGTTCTGTTGGCGGTTGCTACGGAGTGCGAGAATGTTGACGGAACGGGGCGCCGCGCCGCGCCGTTCGTATTGGTTCCATTCTTAGCGAGCCATAAATTCATTATCAGGGCGAGCGTTTGTCCGGAAACTAGGGCGACCTCGTGCGTCCGTCTGCCCTTTCGTTCGTCATCCACCGAAGCGCTGAATTTTATCGAATGAAGATTCTAATCGGTGCCAACGGGGGAAGCGTAAATTTACCCAGGAACTTCTGATTTCGGCAGGTAGCGGAATCCGGAAGATCGAGGATCCTCTTAAGAGTGCGCCGGCAGGGCGATTGAAAACGGTCCTTTGTCTCACTGCGGTCGTCGCCATTGTGGGTGCATCCGGGCCGGAATTCGAGAGGCGGCTGATATATTCGTTGCCTTCGGCGCGATTCTTCACCGGCCATTTGAGGCAGCCACCACGTCGTATTTTTCTCACCTTGTTAATTATCGGCGTCGATCGATGAGGTGGTTCTCGAAAAAATCTCTCGACGGTGTGCAAATGTCTGAAGGGGCTACTCGGCTCGAAGAGGGTGCGAGTCACGAGGTCGCCGTACGTCTCGCGTCGTCCGCGTCGTCTTAGTGCGCGATCTCCGCAACGCTTTTGTAATAATTTAATGCGAAATTTTGCTGCAATCAGTTTGACGAATGCAAGACGCCAGGGTCGGTCAGGTCCTCCTTGCGAGAACCAGCTCGCGCTCTAATTGTGAGTACATACTGCTTCTTATAAAGTGCCCTTTATCTTGACATCTTCCTTCACCTCGCCCATTCTCCCCCTCCTCTTCCCCCTCATCACTCAATCCTTCGTTCGACCTCGGCCCTCTGTGTCACATTCACGCTGCCAGCATCATTCTCTTTGCTCCCAGCTCTTCTGTTTCTCGACCGAGCCGTATTTTCACGCAAAACCAACCCCTTTCCTCCGACAGTCCTCCTCCCCACCTTTCGTTCACCGTTTCACGGAGTCTCCTCCGACGCCGTCATCAGAGTCGACTGTTCAACTCGACAAAGCTAATGTACAAGCGTAATTTCTCTTCTCGGCCGTCATAAAGATGCGCCCGGAGCATAAAGTACGATAGTGAGCGTACTCTTTGACCCTGTAAAGCCCCCTGTCTCGCGTTCCGTCCGCCTCTCTATATTCCGTCATCAACTCCAGCATCAATTTACAAAGTAAAAGCAACTGTAGCGCCGTCAGCTCCGCAACTCCTGGACCGAGCAGGCGCACTTTCGTTGCACTACCGTCGCCCTCGCTGGCGCAAGAAACGAGGCAAAAGTTGCATAAAGCTGCCAAGTACTTTTTCTTTCGTCGCAAATGACTTCTGTCGCATTAGGAAAAGATCTAACCAGATGATGAGATCACCGAAATCGTCTGATCAGACTTTCGACGCGGCCGCGTCGGCTTTTAGCGAGGCGCAAGACCAGCGCGATCAGAGAGGATCGTTTTTCGTCTCGGTTCGCCGAGTGTAAATGAGTAAATGGCTTAAGAGGAAAAGGAGTATGCGGTCTTCTCCAATGACGCAGATTAAAATGTAACACCTCCCGTTCCATCCGCATCTCAAAGGATCTTTTGACTAATATTGCTTGAAGACTGCTTTTGTGCTCGCGCAAATTGTTAGCTGATTCCGATATAGAATGAACGAATACGCTAGGTGGAAGTTGAGCGTCTAGAATATCAGATCTTACTACCGAACAAAATTGAAGTAAGTCGTTGGAAAGCAATTAGATAATATAACATTTTTCTACTTGCCCCCGGTACAGGTGTACTCGGCAGTTAAATCGGCAACGGGAATTCGCGAGAGGCGAAGCGAACGAGCTGCAGAAGCGAGGAGGAGAGTCGGAGAGTGCATCGGTAGAGAAGCAGAAGGAGGAAGGAGAACGTTCTTCCCATCTTCCTCGAGCTTAACCGGCGAGTAAAATTTGTTTATGCAAATTTTAATTGCGGCCCAAGGCGTAACTCCTAATTCCGGTAAAATTAATACAAATTGCATTCTCCCAGCGACTGCTCTTCCTCCTTCTTTCGCCCCTCGCGCATTACCTCAGACTCGCCCCCATCGCCATGAGACTTTTATGAAGAGACTCTTTTTTCTCTTTCCCGTTGCTTTTCTCCCACCGCGGAGGCTCGTCGATTTCTCTTTCTCGCGCGAATGCGAAGGAATACGCGCGCAGAGCGGAAGACCCGTCGTCCTTGCGAGTAACGACAAGTGTCGTAGGAGACACATGTTGACGATAAGGAGACTCGTCGAAAACCCAATCCAGGAGCAGATTTTCGCGCTGAGCTGATCGGGTTATGGATATATCCGGGATTCCGGTGGAATCCAAAAAGTCACATCTCAGCGTCTGAATATTTGAAGGTAGCGCGGGAGCGGAGCAATACGGCTCTTTTCGGGATTTCGTCCTCACTTTTTTTTTTTTTTTTTTTTTTCTAGAATGAAGCCGATCCTTCCACGCCATTAAAATTGTGGCCATTGAAATTGTGGCCATTGAGTGCGGCCGTTGACGGAAAGTGCAAACGCGCAATACCATCGACTGTGCATCCTCGTAAATATTGAGGGACAGAACCGGCCGCGTGCTTTTTTTCAGCCGGTCGTTGTTAGTTCACAGCGATTGGATCTCGCTAACGACGGCGCGAATCGCATAAAATCTGTCCTTCGTCCGCAATATTTCCGATCGACGCCAGCGCGCGACGTACGGCGGCTGAACAGTATTGTAACGAAAGCGGGCGAACGTTATTATAAGTCCGGTCGAGCGAGTTGATGGGGTCGTGAACTGAAAGGCAATATGGAACGAGGCTGCTCGCCTCCGTTCCTCGAATCATCTGATTTTTTCCATTTTTCCTCGTTACCCTGCCTCAGCCCCTAGCCGCCGCGCCGTTCGGCAAATTCGATGTCGTTGCCAGTGTTCGCTTTCGTCTCACGGTGAATTAGGCACGCGCGGACGCCCCGAAATCCTGGCGGTCCGCTGCTCCTGGAGGGTGGAAAATTGCAAAGGAAAATAAGGAGTATTGGCCTCGCGCATGTGAAAAACAGCGTGAACGGTACTGCGGATAAACGAGCGTAATGGATACGGAGGAAACGACAGAGCACACGTTGCCCGGCCGTGTTCGCCGAAGAGGATACGAAGGGGCGGCGAGGTAGATAAAGATAACGCCGGAAAGAGGACGCAGGGTGAAGGGAGGAGGGAAGAGCGGAGAACGGGAAGAGAAAGAAAGCGGTGTAGCCCGTGGGCAGGGGCTCTCTGCAAAGTGAGCGGAATTAACGGCGCTCATGGTTATTTTAACCTTTTGCACTTTTGAACCCACTACAGGCAGCAAAGCGTCGGCGTCGGTGAAACACTGGCGGTAAGCGGGCGTGGAACGCGATAGGCGAAACAGGCCACCGAGTCTGCCGCAGAGAGAGAGAGAGAGAGAGAGAGAACGAGAGCAAGAGAAACAAGCGGTGCTCGCGGGGTAGGGATAGTCCCAACTAATGACCGAGCGCTTTCGAATTTCCGAGCACAGGTAGTCCGGTTGCATGCCGATGTCGGCCGCGGGTAATTAAACGGACGAAAGTTCGGCGTCGGTGGCTCGGCTTCGGACGGTGAAAGAACGAAGATCGATTTCTTGCGCGGGTATCGGCGCATCGATCCGCGCCAATTGCCGCGCAACATATTCCGGAATTTCTCAATATACACGACGCGTTATTGGTATCGGCGAAAGGGGGAACGCTGTGGACGAGCCCGGCGAACAATGTAAAGGGGGCCTCTATATTCTATGCAATGACGCGCGTTAAGTACAACGAACGGAACAACTCGATTATCCGGCATCGTCGGGACGCGCTGACGATACTGCCTATAAGCGTTCGGTCTGGGTTACCGCTTTGGGATCGGCCACGTAGAGAGACGTGTGCTCGTTAAATTGCCTTCATTTCGCCGACAATGCGCGCCGTGTTTACCTATGTATCGATATTAGCATTACTCGGGAGCGACGCATATTTCGCGTGTTCGCGCGTCGCGAATCAACGTTGCCGTTTGCCTGATTAAATTTCATACACTCGTCACGAAGCTTGGACACGCGGGCCGGACACGCGGCCCGGACACGGCGGCTCGTCGTTCATAGAAACGAGGCTAATTCTTTAATAAATCGACGCCCGTTGCACGGTAACGCGTTCACCCCCGTTTAATCCAAATGATCCTCCACGGTACAGGTATTATCGTTCGTCCAATAATTCCAATTTATGTAGAAGGTTCGACCGGGCTGTGTTCGCTCGAATCTCAATTTGGGAGATCACTCTGTCAGCACTGCGTGGAGATGGAATCGATAGTGGAATATATATCAAGTGATTTTATTTCCTTGAGTGACGCACGTGACTTCTCGTAGAAGCTACTCGGTACGTTGGCTGTAACGTTACGTGGCTCTTCGCGAAGGACAGTCAAGCGGAGAGACTAATGTCCGAGGCGGGATCTTCGGAACCCTGTGCGAAGTGTGAGTAGAATTGGCACGGGATATAAACCTTTGAAACGTCCGACGAGACTTCCGTTCCTTCGCTGCCGGCAGCGGCGCCACAACTCGATACACCGACTTATCTTTCACTTTCGCGTTTTGCCTCCGGTATTCCCCGACGCTTCGTTGCCTCCTGTGCTTCCCGTGACATCGGTCCGCAGAGACAAAGGGAAGAAACAAAGTGGTTCCGAGCTTGGTCAGCGTGGAAGCTCTGCGAAGTAAGAAAAGCTTTCTTGCGGGCGGTGAACACGTTCAGGCTCGATGCGGTGGGAGGAGTAGGGATTGCAATCCCAGTATATTTGATGATTTAATACAGGGATTCGGTATTTAAAGGGAAGCCTGATATAAATGTCGTTGTAGTCAATGTGCATATAACGTTTAGTTCATCAATTGTTGGATCGTTGTCACTGTCCTTTGTTCTTTACCGTTCATAACAGACCATAAAACCTGTATTCTTTGAAGCTCTTTTTTCACGCTCCATGAGCTAGCATAAACACCGGAGCTGCTGCGAATTGTTTGCTGCCCCTAGCGTTTCGCGTGCATTCCCGGATTCTGTTTGAAATTCCGAACGGACAATTCGATCGGAGAAGTTTGATTTTTTGGTCAGCAAAAAATGGCAAGGCCTCCATTCCGGTATTATATGCGAAAAATACCGAACGCCGGTATTGTATGTTTGGTCCGGTATTGCGATCACTAGGAAGGAGAGTACGTAGTCGGGTCTCGGAAATGGCGCAGTGTCCTGTGGGATACGTTCCGCGATTGTTTTGGCCAGGATCCCATTCCTCCGGCTTTATGGGCAGCGGACAGAATTTGTGGCATCCCGTACAGTCCCGACGAACGGCACTTTTGCCCCGTTCTGCAGGGCGCGCGCCATGGTGGTCGCCGTTGCCATTAGTTACAGACCGGGTCCAGCTTTCCAACGATTGTTCTTCTTATTTTTCGAAGTCCGGCCATTTGCCCCTGCACAAGCCGCCACGCAGAGGTCGTCGCTATTCCGCACCACCCCTGAGTCGCGCCACTTTCTTCCACCTTCTTACAGCGCCCCTTTTTTCCCGCGCTTAACGCCCGAAACCGGCAATACTTCGTGATCTCTCCATTAAATTCATTTGATTTGTATTGATATAACTCGTTCCCGGGGCAATTACATTTCAGCTAACTGCAGGTATTCAAATTCAAGATAGTAAAGTGCCGAGTTGCGCGGGTTTGTTTGGCGGGGAGAGTGAGTGGTTTTGTGGTCTGCTTTTAATTTCGTTCAATGAACACTTGCGCTCAAACGTTTTCTACTTCACGAGGCAGTGCAATGAAAATTTCGTACTTGCGCATACGCATAATCTTCATTGCTATTCACTAGATTGCTATTTAATTACAATTTAGTGCGAGTTAATATCCAGTTAATATTGGTAAAATTATAGGGCAAGTTAGCGGACACCGAAAACTGCTCAATATTTTGCCGAAAGTCACTTCAATGTATTCTGTATTTCAATTTAAACGAATACTCTGTTACTGCTTTCGTGCTGAGTATGGGGTGCACTCGACTACGCATGCCCTCCCTCAATGGGGGCAGTGGAACGCGAGACTTTAGAACACACTCGGTGTTCCCATAGTTACATTGCAGTGCTAGATTTTGCTGGCCGGTAATTTTGCAGGTATAATATATTATATGCATGTTGTGCTGAATTCCGCGGATTCTTGGCTTTGCCCAATCTTCTGAACCCTCGAATATTATGCTGTGGCTATATTAAGGCGCTTACTACTTTGAGACTTCCCAAGATCCGAAGGGAACGTTTGAAGCGGTTAGAAGGCTTGACAGCTCACCAAATGAAATCAATTTGATGCACCGGTAGTCACAGTAAACGGCGTCGTTCGTTTGGAAAGTTTCAGCATTAATTAATATGCGATGAAGTTTCGACGTAATTCTTACTGACTTTTTATTAGCAATCTTATTCAGGTGATACACGTATTACGAGTAGTTACGTTTATTGGTATTGGCGTGAAATCGAACGAGACACTGAACCGCAATAATCCATGCAACTCTTCATAAAGCGGATGCCCATCCGGTATCGGAAAGAGATCGTTGAGAAGTAATTGAAGCTGTAAGTGGCTAGTGTCAGACGATCGCGGCAAGTTCCTTCGAAAATTCCTTCTTAAGGATCGGAACCGTGACATCGTCTTACGCTGTCACGACGATCCTGCTTACCCTCGTCAAAGTGCCTTCCGCCTACATTCAGGCATCTACAGAAATTGGCTCGACTTTCCGTGCTGCCGACTCATGCTCGCGTATATTCCGCGAGTCGAAGAAGCAGGAACAACCGCGATTTCCATAATCGATACAGAAGTCAGATGCCAGGAGAGACAAGGAGAATCGCGGGGGTGTGGGGGACAGTCGGCGGGCACACCGGTCCGGAGAATTTTCTTTCGTCGAGGGACCACACCTTGTTTCTTTTTCTCGATTCCCCGCCTTCTCGACCGCCCCTCTATCACGATCACCTACGTTTATTTCCCGAGAGGAGAATCATCATGCCCCAGAAGAAATTTCCACCGACTACCAGACGCGTCCCGTCCTCCTCCTCTCCTGGCTCTCTCCCGGTTTCGTCCTTTTCCGAATCGCGATCGAATCAGAGCCGGAAAACGGGCGCGTTGAGCCGCGCGTACAATCGGCGAGAGACAAGCTTCCGCATTTCGTCGGGACGCGCGGCAGGACGGTAAATTATGTCAGAGTCGGCCACGGCCGTCTCTACCACAATTACCGCGACAGTGCAGACTGCAGGTACGAAAATTCCACCATGAGAATTCCCTCCCGAAATTATGGCGTGACCTTTTTCCACCGCTCTCCGTGTACGTACGTACGGTACGTATGGTACGTATATTTGCGGCGGAGCGAATAATGTCGCGTCGATGGCATATTCGGCGCCAAGTCCGAGAGAGGCGTTCGTATTCCGGAGAAATTGCTGTCGTTCGAGTGTAAGCGAGACTACGGGAAGAGAAAGCGACACGCGAGCACGTTCGGTACGAGACTCCACGGACTTCCGTAGATCGATTTCCAAGCAGAGCCAAGGTTAGCTTTTGTTCCCCGGAATCCTTCAGAGGTTTCGCTCGCGATTGTAAGCTGTCCGAAGTCTGCTTTCGCGCCGCGACGACCAACAAAAACGAGACGCTCCAAATCCGGAAACAATGTTATCGCTGCGTCACAATGTCACGCAACGAAGATAAATGAAATGTCGGCCGTCCGGGGTCCTCTGATTTCAGTCATCGACGTACGTACATACGTCCCGTTGCACACCGTCAACCGAGATTTTGCTTCGAGTGCAGGGGAGATGGACGAGTGTTTTTCTTTCGGCGAAGAAAATTCTCACGGGACTGCCGCGAGCTTCCGACGTGGATGATGATGAGAAACGGATGGACATTCGGACGAGGAAAATTGCCTGCGTGTTCGTACGATCCTCAATGTCAAGCATGGGTATGCGACGCTGTTATGCGTACGTCGTATTTTCCTCATATATATAAGGAGTTTGGTGGGATGTCGATTTTCCTATATTTTTCCAGAGATGTCCGAGGGCAGCCAAAGACAGTTGTCCTACACAAGCGTGCCAGCAAAGGATTTTTGAATGGTGGGGCGAAGGAGGAAGGAAAACAGAGATGGGGAAAGAACATATAGGTGAGGAATACGTGCTGTGATACAATGACTAGAGAGTACGGATAGAGAGAGGAAAAACAAAGAATGATGAAAGATAGAAAGGAGACTACAGAAGGAGGAGAGAAAAATGTGCGACTGCATTGCTCCGGCTCCCGCAAGCTCCAAGGGGATGAGAAGAAGGACGACATCTTTTAGTAATTACCCACCTCCGGAGAACGCATTACTCTTTGTCCTCGATGCTCAAGGACCCAAGGATCTTATCGTCGCCGGGAGGTAAAAGTGGAGCGAACAAGAGGCTCCCGAGAACCAGAGACGTTTTCGGTAACACAGGAAAGGTTAAGAGAGAGAGAGAGAGAGAGAGAGAGGATGCCAGTTGGAATTTTGTTCAGAGACATTCTTCTTTCCGTCATTTTCCGCTCTTGGTACTTTGAGACGACATGCCTTGTGTGAGTGGGGCGGCACACGTATGAGCGTGGACACGTGGTGAGACCTTGAGTGAAGGCGAAATGAAGAGAGCGGAAGCGCGGCGCGATAAGTTCGTAGAAGGTCTTTTCATAAGGAACTATTTCAAGAAGAATCGCAGTAAATGTGGACATTATGACAATAAAATGGCATGACCCATTCAAGGCCGTGTCCGCGAAATGTGACTATCGCCTAATTGGAAAAGTTTGCCCTTCACCAAATCGAAAGTTAACGCCCGTTTCGTGCGAACCGAGGGAACGAATGTACGAGGTCAATGGCCCGAGAGTCGGCGCGCGTGTAAGTACAAAAATGGCAAGAACGAGCGTCGCGAGCCAATGACGACCACGACGAGAGTCGCACCCTCCAATTAGGGAGAATATTGGACCGCTCTCGGCATTCTCCACGGTGACGTAGAGCATCTACCGTGGAACGAGGCCATTTCGACCCATGAACAAAACATGCCATTTCGACTCTCATGGCTGTTGCTGAGCAACAAGTAGAGAAAGCATGAGCGCGCGACCCCAAGAAGTGCGAAGGAGTTGAAGCTCGCGCTGGAATACACCGAATATACGTAATTACTCCGGTAGACTGGAGCCGAGTCGGCAGAGGCACTTATGTGGGATGACACTTTTGTCTTCCTCTAACGAGCCATTCTACGGAGGCACCGTGTCGTAAACAAAACGTTTAACACCCTTGCCACGCTTGGCAAACGTGTTAACGCGATAATCGCGTACCATTGTACGGGTCTTTTCACTAATCTACGTACGATCGAACCTTTCGAGAGTTGGAGACAGTGAATGAGCGATCGATATCTTTTCTTACGTGAGACAAGTGTTTCGTGGGAACGCTCGTCGAAGTCTTCCTGATACGTATACAAACGTGGCTCGCCGAATAGAATGACGACGAGCGACCGAACCTTGTGGCGATGTCGTGAAAAATTCATGGCTAATAAATCGACTGATTTATTCCCCTCGAAGGTGCCTCGTGCCTCGATCAGCAGAAGATTGGGAGAAGATTGGGTGAAAGATTGAGCGTGCGCCCAAAGTGATCGATCATTTCACGAAGCCAGGTCATCTTCCGCACAGCCGAAATAGCGTCGTGAGACTCCGAGTATAGCAACAAGTAAGCGCTCTCGTTTCATCGAGCACTAACAAAGGAAGCACTTCTAAAGGCTCGAGGATACATCTCAAGACACACGCTTCTGTAATCCTGTAAGCCGCAACACGAATTGTCCAGTCATTCGATAAAGGTGCATTATCAACGTATGACGTATCCTATAGTAGGTGTATGATGTTCTTGGAAATCTTCGCAAGTACAATTTTATACGAGGGAAGGTAACCAATGTTGAACTGCCTCCTGCCAACCTCTTGGCTCTCGGGCCACCCTATTATTACTGATTGTGGGCATATTTTGCTTTCTTTTGTTATGTATACTGCGTCGAAGCATTTGTGCGTATCATGCATCTGATCGGCATTCATGCTCACCGACCCGAATTGGAGCAATAACATGTAGGGAGAAAAACAGAACTTTTCAACAATGTTAGCTCAAACTAGGTGTATCGGAATTTTATTATCGTCCGTATAGGCACCGCGTCGTCCTCGTGCCGCTACTAATTATGTTCTGCTCGGACTCAATTAATTTTTCCTTATTTACCAGTATTTCGCGAAGTTGTTTACATTGATCTGATGCTTATGTGCTCTACATTGCCCGTACTAGACTATTTTTTACGTTCTTCGTTAAGCGTTCCGGGCCAAAATTACATCAAGCGTTTCAACATTGCTTACCTTTCTTGTACGTTACTAGACTTTACGTTGAACGATACGCTCCTTGGTATTACAACATAGACAAAGACAACATCGCCGCCGAAATGCTTTGACAAAATCCATACAGTCTTCCGCGCGCGAGTGCCACATGTAGGATGTAGTTCGGCAGAACCGTAGGATCGAATTCACCGCTGCACTATGAGCGGCGAACGCGTCGGCGTCGCGAGGCTGAGACAAATGCCTACCGTGAGGAAATATGACCCTCTTAAAGTAACGAGACAGCGGTCACAGGCTGCTCGTGGCGCGGGAATAAAAGCAAAGTTGTCAGGGTCCTGAGTGTCGCGCAACAAGTAGTGGTAGTCAGTATCGAGAAAGAAACCGCAAATCTTCACGTCGCGACGAGGGTATATAGTTCTCGGCGTGTACTTCACGGGCGCCGCGAAATCTGGGGATAAAAGTTCGCGGTAGCCTGAGCATTTTTATCGTCGACATATTCTCTTACCATGCACCACCTCGTCGCTGACTTCTCTTGGCGCGTTCCGCTCGCAACGCTCTTCCCAAAACTCCCCATACTTTATTGCCACTTAATCGTTCATGCGAAAACAATCGATTTTCCCGTTCCCCATCGTTAGCGAATTTCTTTTGCGACGCACGATTAAAAGCTGTTTCGACGCCCATAAATCAAGCTGGCGTTTCGAGCGACTGCGAGGCATTAGAAGAGAGTGCATCGTTTCACCTCTTGACGTGGAGACTAATTGCTTGACGTCGCCTGATTTTTTACCTCTGACACTGTCGTCCGTCGACGCGTTCACCTGCGACCCTTAAGGCAGTATCAGTGTGTTATTCTCTTGAAAAGCGCAGCGAGACTGAGGAGGGAATTTTATTAATTGAGTCGCAATGTAAATTAGTCGCAGGTACATGCGGGGTCGTTTTCATTAGACGGTATATTAGTGTGCGCGCGCGCGCAAATAACCTCCTTGTAGCAACAGCGTCCCGCTCACATTAGGCTGCTTTGTAACATGCTGTATCGGCGTGAAATGGTGCGCCCTGGGGGAAACTGCAAGTTGCGACCGTATGCGCCACGTCTCTGTTCCGGAGAAGGAGAACTCTGCGTTTGATTATAAACTGCTTTATCCAATTTTGATAACAGTCCGCGATAGGCCGAGAGCCGAACTTATACGACTCCTCTATACCGTCTAAACTTCCAAACCCTCTGGCAAGCCCCTACCTCATCTCCGCTCTCTTGTTCCATATCAACATATCCATACTTTCATTCACTAAATGGACGAGCGCATTGTTTCGCAGTGCAGTGCGGATGAATGAATCCGCGAGTCTTCTGAAAGCTCTTCTCTCCCGCTGCTTCTCTATTCGCTTCTTTGCTTCGTTCCTCCCACGTTTCCTGTGCCTTTTTTTTCCCCGACGAAGTGCGCCATGCGGATGCAACGTGAGCGGCCAGCCGCTCGTGCAGTTGCATTTCCGTACTAGATTCTGCGAACCCTACAGTTGCAGCTGAATGAGGAACGGGGTTATAGGATGAGGGCGGGACAAAGGGGTCGTGGAGTGACGAGCGTGGAGGGAAATAAATCGAGCCGCGGCCGATGAAAAAAGAAGGGCGACGCTGACGGTGATAGAGATAGTCGGCCCTGCTTCCTTTCCGCTTGGCTCTGCTTATAGCTCAGGTGCATCACGTTGAAGTGATTTATATTTCGCCAGAGATTAGAAATGACATCTTCGAACAGAATCAGTGCCGTGGGAAAGGGAAAGCGGGTGAAGAATTGGGCAGGTTTTTCTTTCTTTTTACTTTATGGAAGATTTTTCTGAAAACGTACATTTATCGACTGCGCCCTGAGAAATTGTGAAGTACGCGACGGTAATAAAGCTTAATAAAATATATCGGGAGTTGTTCACGGGCACGCCTAACGACCTGCGGGACGCGATGTATGGCCTGTATTGGTACGTATCTAACGTATGTAAGTGCGGGAGAAGTGCAATAAGATGCCGCACGGATACACGGCACGTTATCCGAGAGTTATGAGGATCGTAGATCGGTTAAATCGCCCCGATACGATTCGAAATTATGGTCGACAATGCGGGTCAGCTGTAGGCCGCACTGATACAAGCGCCGTTTCCTCGTTCGACACCACCCTATAGATATATGCGCGGACGTACTCGAATCGTTTTCTTTTCGTCGGAGTACGAGGATAGGACACTTCTACCTCTCGCTATACCGTCGTCGCTGGCTTCAGACGAGGCCTCGAGACGATCCGATACCGAGCGAAAAAGGGACACGACGAAAAAAGAACTGGAAGTTAAAACGTCGGTGGCCGTAAATTTCCGTGACTCCCAAGGCCGAGAAATCGAAAACTATTTCGCTACGCCCCATAGATTAAATTGTGAAACTCAGTGCGCGAAAGTTCCGCATCGAGGATCGGAGGGGGGAGGGAAGGGAAAATGTATACGAAGTGCACGAAGGAGAAATGAAGAGTTTGACGTTCGAAAGCAATTGGATGCCACCGTCGACTTGTTGTAGTTGAACCACTTAAGCCCTAGTTTATCAACTACTGACGCAACCGTCAGCTCTTTCAGGAGCGTCTTGCGCACTAAAGAAAAGGATCGATGTATGGCCCGCGCGTGATTCTGTCCTCGTGCTGCACCGGGAATGGGAGAGCAGGGGAGACGTGATAGCAAAGCGACACGAGGTTTCAGCTACCAATCGACCTGTAGAGCACTCCAAGGTCTTCTGATTGCTGTAACCAAGTTCCGCGGAACGGCTTTCGACGAGTCGGCAAACAAAGCCCGCTACTTGGCGAATCGTGCATGCGTCGAACAATCGATCGAGACGGTGCTGACACGTGGAATTAGTTAGGACGCGCGTTTATGCTGCTTCGAGGTCTCTTTTATTGCTAATCATAGCGGCACTTAATCATGTCTGCTGGGATTTTTGTTGCGATCGATAAATATTCAAGTGGAAGAACTGGGCACACAAGGGTGCTTGGTGAGAGACAAACGACGCGATCATTCGGGCACAGCAGTATCCGGCGACGATTGTTGGCCTCTTCTGATATCGCGTTATTACCGAGCATGTGCGGCATGGTAAGCTGTACGCCACGGCGACAACCGCGACAAATCGGCCCTGCCACGCGAGAGAAGAAGAGCTGACCGTTATCTCGATGCGAGCATACCGTGGATCTCTATTCCAGCAAATCGAATCGGACCTAAAGGTCAGCCCCGCTAACGTCGGCGTCGCGCACAGATAGACGTCTCCCGCAGTGAAATAGCTATTCCCACCTGTAGGACGCGACTATACGCGCCTCTCTATCTTCTAGAGCAGTTGTCCTGAATCTCGGAACTCCAAGGAACTTCCGGCACGAAGAGGCGACTTTATTCAATGCGAAAGATACGGTCATCGCTTGATCGCATAATACCGTCGGGTAACGGGGAACTCTGCTGTTTGTTCGGCGATGAAGTTGTGTACTGGAAATCATAGCTTATCGTCGTTCGATACGTTGCAGATATCCGCCTCATGAAATCGAATCGAAGCTTAAGGGCGAGGGACCGCAATGTTGCTCCGGAATCGAGGAAGATGACTTCGTTTCGAGTGAGATTCGTATCGCCACCTGTAGGATACGTCCGTGCATTCGGCTCTATCTTCCCGCAGGAACGAACGGTCATCGATGGAAAAAGTTGCACGGAAATCGGCGATCGAGTTCCACAGGACTCCCGAAACGATCGCACCCGTACGACCGGTCTATTAGGGAAGCTCGAACAATGTTATGTACGATACGCTGGAGGAATATTATGCATTCGGCACGCACCGCTATCGTTCCGTTCTAATTCGAACGGTCTTCAGCTACGAGATAATATTACTGGCTGCATTTGAAACAACAGAGGCTGGTGTCTCGTCCAATTAACGCACCAGCAACGTCCCATCGAGCAGACACGATTCTCCTGTATCAGCGTTGAGCGCTCAAAACATCGTTAAAATTTGCGCTGACGCCGAATCAACAAGTCTAATGAGCTGACACTGGCCGAGGGAAAAGTCGGAAACGATATTATTGATTCGAGACTAAGCGCGCAAATTTCAATTAAGGAAACGGTGTGCCACCGCACGATATTGAGATAAAGTGAGGCGGGGCCACCGTTTCCCGAGATATTTATTTCCGATGCGACAACGACGTCTCACAAATCATCCGTCTACGCGCTGAACCGCTAAAATGTCGCATAACCGTCACGACGTCGTTTTTATCGGGGAAACAAACGGTGCAGGAGAGCAACCGAGAGATCCGGCTGGCTTCTAAGAGAGGCTAGATAAATAATAAATTCTGAATAAAACGGATCAGCGAACCGGCGACGTATCATTCTCGAGGCTCAAAGGATCGAAGTCGGTAGACGGACGTATCGCGATAATAAAATTACGCGCACAGCCATAAATCCAACCCCGCTGCGCCCTTCCTATTTTTGCATGTTCAATCAAGGCCGACGCGCGTTTCCGTCGCTGGCTAGACCGACTCGTCGGCGTGGCCATTCGCACGCACATAGGTCGAACGGCGGTTCGTCAAGTATGCAAAATTTTCCACCACACTCGTAATTTACAATGGAAATGGCTCGCGACTCTCGCGAGTATAATGCACCGTAGGCATTGCGCGCGCGTGTCAACGGGCAGGTAGCTCGAGGATTTTTCGCGCCGTCGGCGTCGGCGTCGCGCGCGGCAATGCGCGAAAAGGTGGGAAAAAAGCACGGATTCGTATCCTTCCACCTAACACCGTATCTTTTCCGGGTGCTACCCGCGAATCCCGTCTATCGGCTGTTATTGGATTTTACACCCTCGTTGGAACGTATTAACGTTGATGTGCGTGCGTATGCAGAGTCTGTCTAGATCAGTCGGGTGACTGTTTGCCGCGAAAAATTTATCTGACCGCACAACCATTTCGATTACATGCGTCGACGAGCCGGCATCACCGCTTTCCTTCCTTTTACCCGATATATGTATTTCGTTGCACGTGTGTATGGAATTTATTCCATTTCTGGCGCTCCCCTCCGGCTTCTCGGGAGCTCGTTGCCGAAAGATGGGAATGGACGTAAAACTGAAAATTGCGAAGAAACATAAAATTGGTCCGTGTTGTTTGTATAAATAGCCGCCGACGATGTTCGCGAGTGCGCTCGCGAAATTGTACGGAAGAAAAATATAATTTCGTCGGGTTTCGCCAGCTCGGCACACTTCGTCCGCGAGAACGGGCGACTTACGAGATCTAACTTGATTACATGGCACCGTGTACCGAGCCCGAAAAAAGTAGGGTTCCGTCAGAACGCAGAACAAAGCGGGAACGGAAGAAGAGAAAGATCAATATTCGGGCAAAGACGGCAGAACGGCGAAGGGATTGAAAAGGGGACTGGAAGGGGAACTGGAAGGGGATGGAGCGGGCTAGGGTGGTACAGACGGCAGCGAGGAGCGGGGTGAGTCGAGGCCACGAAACGTGACGCATCCGGTGTATTGGAAGAACAAAGAGTAAGTGTACGGAGTCGGTGGAGCGAGTTCATGGAAAAGGTGCACACAGGACGGCGTACGGTGTGCGAGGAGAGAAAAATGCGGATGTTTGGAGAAACATTGGACCGGTCGGATGCGAAAGGCGGAGACCACGGGGGGGGAGTGGTGGAGGGCCGAAAGGGGGCGAAGTTGCGGAGTCAGCCCTCTCTCGTCCCTCCTCGATAAACAAGCCAGGGGACTAAAGGGAGAAGGAGGACGAGAAGGAAAAGCGATGGCCGCAAAGAGAGGGTTTGCAGTTATATCCGCAGCTCCCATCCGCCACCCTCCGCCGCTACCCGCTGCATTTACTTATCCACGGCAAACGTGACTGCCAACCCTGTCGGCCCGCACACTCGGTGCAAGAGATATACGAAAGGGACAGTGGTGGAGCGTGATATCCCCTCGATTCACCCCATTCGCCCCCAAGATACAGTCACGTAGGCCAAACGGTCCGCCGTCTGCCTTTTTGCTCCTCGTTCCCGAAGCTTCCGGAATATGGACGAGACCCCGTATTCGCTATTTGCACTCGTTCTTACCCACTGATACCGGTATTTGGAACGTAATTGTAGCGTGCCTGCGGTGCAAGGGCCTCGAGTGAATACGTGACGCGACGCCGCAGTCGCGAATTGTACAATTACTCGCCGTTATCTGTCGCTATCGGATCGCGACGACAACGATCTTTCCGCGCGGTAAGTACGGTGTTTCCGCAAATATCGGCATCGTTTCACGTCCCACTTCTTCTCTCTCCTCCCGAGTGGCGCCGCGCCGCTGAGCAGTAAAGGGCTGCGATCGATGAGATTCGCGAGCGCGCCCGCATTTTCGTCAAAGTAACGAAATTAAGTCGTGAAAATCGAATAGCGTGGCTTGACTCGGGGGAAGGATTTTCTCGTTGCTACGTCGTCTCTGGGTACCGACGGAATATCGCTGACAAAGAGTCGAAAGACGCGTTTTCTGTTTCACATGTATTATGAATTATCGCAGTCCTCCCGAGTAACGGAACCTCCACATGCTCGGGTCTCGGAAAGAACGCCCTCCGGGTGTACTCTCGGCGCTCGGTTACTGATGAGAGGCATTCGTTTTGTAACGAAAAAAGGGGGAAGCGATGGGACTTTAATGCTCTCGTTTTATCCTTGCGAATATTCATCTTGGTTTGGGGCCGCTGGAGCGAAAGCAACAAGCGTGAGACGGCAGCGCAGAGGAAACGTAGGCAGAAGTAAGAGCAATAGGGACAGGAAAATGTTCTCGTTTGCAAAGTACGTGTGGGTGCAGGGGTTGTCCTTCACCGGATTGTACGTCGGAAGTGGTGAAGAATACGCTCGCGCTAACTAGATTTTCGTACTCGTCGCATGCTCGGAATCGAGTACCGAATCGACCCGATACTCGGTGACGATCAGTTGCTGTTTGAAAATCTTCTTTAATTCATCGAATCGCCCGACGTAAACGGGTCAAAGTTGTATTCGATCCCTCCAGGAATTTTTTGCCAAAAATTAACTATACACCGCCATCGGCCAAATGTAGAATGAATATTGAATGTTTGTCGGATGACCGTTAACTCGATAGCGAGAAATCAACGGTAAATTGACGATAGTCCAGAAATCGGCCATAGTGTAACTCTATCGGCCGCAACGTGGCTGTCGAGTGAAACAAATTCCGACTTTTAACAACTTCGTGTTTTCGAGTAGATTGGATCGACGTTTTGAAAATTCCATCAGTATCACTTTTCGCCCTCGTTTCCCTCTCTCTGAATGTGAATGTGAAAGCACCAAGTGCCGCTGTCACGTTGTGACGAACCGCGGAGCCGACGAGCACGCACTCAACGAGTTCCACTATCCCACCCTTGACATTCCGCAAAATGATCGCGCTAGTTGGACGCGCGACGCAAAACGGTCCGTCAACGTATCCTAATTAAGCCGCAATTTCGGTCCGCGAGCGAACGCTCGTTAACGCGCTTTCGGCTATTTCCCGAAGTCGGCCAGCGGCGAGTGAGTCGAGCGGAAGTAGCCGCAACAGGCCGGACATTATTATTCGTTCGACGACGAGTTAATCGGCGAGAGTAATCGAATAGAGCTCGTCGGCGCAAAATCAACAGCCGAGCGTAAGCGCGTAACGATCAGCTGGACCGGACTGTACTGTGGGGGGCCCGAGGCGAACGGACCGGAAAATGGGCCGCACTTGCAGGGTCACCGACTGTTGACAAGATGGCGCGGCCACGGCCGGTGCGGATTTCTATTTTCGGCAGCGCGTTCGCTACCGCTCGAAATGCCTGGCCGTGTTCGTGCTGTGAAAATGAATACCGCGACGGTGAGGGAACATGATCCCGATCTCGCGCGAATGCGCGTCCGTCCGATGACGCAAATGCAATTATCGCCAAGTGGAAAGCTAGCTAACGACTGGCAGCTGTCGTCCAATCGAATCAGCGCATCATCCGCTCGGGTCGACATTGCCGCGCCGACTTTGCCGCGACGACGTTTTCGCGTCTCCGGCAGCGCGTTAAAAAATTCCATTTATATGAGTGCCGCAATAATGTGACGAGGGAACGGCAACGTCGTGTTTCTGGCGAGCAAGACGTCCTCTAGCAGGAGTAGGCCTGCTCCCGCTGTCAGGAATTTAATATAACTATTTCCGACCGCCTCGCGGCATCATAAAAGATGTCTTCCATTATTGTCCCAATTTACCTGCACACTGTGATCCCTACGAGGGAGAGTATGCACTGCTCCGCGCTTCTTCTCCGCCGTAACGGTTATTTCGCTGATTCTCAACGGTAGCGGCGGACGATCGAAGCGAACGATCGAAACGAAACTCGCAAGTCGTAGGGAATCAATGGGTATTGATTTGAATGCTAAGTCGAGTGCAGCCGCGAGAAAGACATCCCTGCGTTTTGTCTCGAAGGAAACGATCCGACAGCGAGCAGGCGGAAAGGATGAGGCAGCGACGACGATAGAGGACAGCTATAAGTGTATGGAGAGAGAGAGGGAGATAGATGGGCGAACGGAGACAGATAGACAGATAGACGAATAGATGGTCGAAGTAGAGAAAGTGGAGAGGGGACAGTAGGAAGAGAAGGGTGAAGAGAATCGAATGTCTGCAGGGATGCCAGGATAGGTACTCAATCGGAATCTATTTACCAGGTACTTAAGTGGACTCGAACTACCGTCCAGGATTAAATTGACCTGCAACTAGCTCTCGCTCGTGCACTATGTCCCTCTCTCCCTCTCTGTTCAACATCGTCCCTATTTCCCCGTCGTCTCTCCTAGTATCTATCTCCCCTACCCCCCACCCCTCTCTTTCCGTATCGCAGGACGCCCCTCGCATTACCGCGCGTACACGATCCAGCCTCCAAGAGCGGGGGGAGAGAGAGAGAGAGAGAGAGAGAGAGAGAGAATATATCGTGCGACTCGATCGATGGTCTCCGACGATCAGCAGACGAGCGCAATCCGGAGCGATCGATCGAGGAACCGCACGCTCCTGACACGTTCGTGCGCCGCCCGTGCCCCGCGAACTTGTCGTCGTCGTCGTCGTCGTCGAACGCAACGGACCGGTGCGGAGCGGCGTCGACATCGTACACCCCTTGCTACTTCCATTGTGGTATGAAAATACAAGAGTATCGGCGCGTAAACCGTACCGCGAGTCGTTCCGCGATCGAAACTGTTCGTTCCTCGTTGAGCGAGCAAGCTCCGAGAGTGAGTGAACGAGGCAGGCAGGAAGAAGGGGTAAGAAGCGACTTGAGCCGCGGTGATAGAGAAAGCGATAGAGAGGGAGAGAGAGAGAGAGAGAGAGAGAGGACGAGTAGTGCGAAGGATTCCACCGCCGCCGCGTACGTCGCTCATACATTCTACATCAGCGAACTCGATCGAAATAATAATGCGCCACGCGTGACTTAATGCATCATTATTCGAGTGGAATTCAATTAGTGAGTGTAATTCGTACGCGTAGAACGCCGCTCCGCCGCGGATTAAGGTTGTACCACACGCGCAGCCTGCGCATTGCGTTAGTCGATCTCGTAATCGTGTCAAATGAGGTAATTTACATCAGCTACGTTGTTTTGCGGACCACGCGTCAGGTTACTACGAGCTACTAATGGCCTCATTCCGTGACTACCGACGATTTACAGAGGCCCCCGCGTTCGCGCGACCACGTGGCCATCTGGCCCGATTCGGTGCAAAACGATCCTCACGTGCGAATAAATCGGCAGTGCATCAGTAGAAGGTGCGATCGTGTTGCTTTGCAGTCACAGAGGGGTCCTGTGTCACTGGATAACAAACCCAGTCGCACTGGCGGAATGATTTTGTCGCTCCAACGCACTCCTTCGCGCTGGACAGTTTTTTCCCTTGTAACCGTAAAAACAGTTGACGCGATGAGTCTGATCGGAGGCTATCAACTTTGGATCAGCGCTTTTTCCTCAGGTCACAAATGACCGGGCCAACATTACCTGGTCCGACCGCCGACGTTCCGCGTCTTAATGACACACCCTTGGGCCGTGAGTCGATGAACGCGGAACCGGCGGAACAGAAGCTAGCGCTCGGCGCGGAAAGTCTCGCCCTCGTTCCCCCTCCGCGGCAGCAGAGATTATGCATTTATGCAACACGGTAGATTAAACAGAGTGCTTAGTTGTCTTATTCCCCCCTCTTCCGTCGTCTCTCTGCCACGATGTCCTCCAAGTCATCTCCCTTCCATCGCCTAGCGCCAAACCATCTCGAGGCGAGTTAGTTTCCTGCCTTCGTCCTCGTCCGTCGCCCATCGGCCTTCTCATTTCCCCCGACTGTTTTCAACTCTCGCTCTCGTTGTTCCAGCGTCGCTTCCCTGCGACTTCCGCTCGACGGGACAAACGGAGAACGACGAAACTACCTTGTAATTTTCAGCTCCCTCATTCCGCGGCCAGTTTTATGACTTGTGACGTTAAATTTGAATAATCCCGCGGCCGGCGGTAGGCGCGCCTCCGACGCGACGCCCGGAGTCTGGCCACCTCTCAACTTCCTCATCTACTTCCGCTTTCAGACGACTCCCCCGCACTTTTTGCACCGCTCCGTCGCCGTCGTCTCGCTCCACTTTGTCAATTAGCTCGGATAATTGCTACTTCGGGATGGGCGGTGCGTCGTGTCGAGATTGTTCCCGGCTCTCTGCTTTCGTTCCGCGTCTTCTTCCCTCGTTTACGCCGTCGCGTCGCTGGCGGAAGTGTGACTCCGTTAGGAGATCGGGCATAATTCCGGCTTCGTCGTGCGCCAAGCGCCAACTCCGCTCCACGTGAAAGGAGACCGGTGAGATGTGTTACGTGTAGAGCACGCTCCAACTTGCAAAATTCCTTCGGCACATGCTTTTATATATACTAGAGAATGTCGTGTCGAAATGTCGGCTTGCTCAAAAGTTAAGCCATTGACCGAAATACCACGCCAATTAATAACTTTCTTTATTCTCTGTTATGTATAGAAGTATGTTTGGAAGGAACATGCACGAAACTTTTGGTTGATCTCCTTAGGCCTTAGATCCCTACAAATCTATCCATAAGCGTAAGTCCCACGGTTATTTGTGTTCTGCGAGACTTTCAGAGTTGCTCTGTCAAGTAGCGACACAAGGCTGGATCTAGAAATATCCTGAATCCTGTGACTTCTTCGCGAGCAGCACGCTTTAAGGGGCAAGACGAAAGGAATATCCTTAACGGAACGTACAAGCCCCTTGCGAAGGCGGCGCAAAGTTCTTAAGAAAAATATCCTTCGAATACCTCGCGGCGGCGACTTGTTCAGAAGCGACGTGGAGAGCCGAAGGCGCGACCAGCAAATACGTATACGCGTGCACCGGTACAACGTAATGCAAAGTACACGGAGCGGACGGGAGTCTGATTCGCGGCAGACCAAGGGAGCCACTGGAAAGAATAGCTTTTTGGTAAAGTTTTAACTGGTAGCTCCGGGGGGCAGGAAACTCTGCCGGAGCATGCTCGGGAAAATGGCTCGTTAAAGACTGAGAGAAGACGACGAGGAGCAAAGAGGATGGCTGCGAGAGGGGAAACAACGACAGGAAATCGAGTACGTGGACGCGTGTCCGTATACGTGTCGAGTGGGTAGGCAGTCGCGGCGGAGGAAGACGGTAAGAGGGAGGATGGCAAGTTAAACATGCAAATGCTTACACAAAACGTAATGCCAATACCCTTACGTAACCGGTCCTTGTATAAACTCTCCACTTCTCCACCCTTCTCCACCCGCTGGTGGTCTTCTCCAGGTTACTCCTTCGGCCCCACCACGCGTACCATATACGGTACGGTGATACGAGAGCAATGCAAATTGCAATGTTGCATACATAATGCATTTGAACGTCGACGCCGCCACCGTCGTCGTCGTCGCCGTCGCCCAAGTCATCGCCGTAGCAGCTGAGAGACGACGTTTGGCGTCGTGTATGTCTCCAGAAACTCATGGTGGATCCGACCGAAAACTGACATGGAAACCGACAAAGACGGGGAGAGTGGGGGCAAGAAGGTGCCGAAGGGAGGTGAACTAAGGTTAAGACGAGAGTGCGCTCTCTATCCATCGCGCATGAAACCACGCACAACACCTCCGCATGTCTAATGGGTAAACCTTCAAGTGGTGAGAGAGGGAGACAGAGAGAGAGAGAGAGAGAGAGGAGATGAAACGAACCGGAAGCCTGCCACGAAGTGCACAGCGATGAACACTGCTCGCGCAGCACTTGATAATAGACCAACGTTCCAAATATCTGTCCTTTGTCTTCAGTCCTTGATTGATGGATTACACATGCAAGAAGTGCATTGATCTCCTCGGAGACGCGTGTCGTCGCAGCCTCAGCCCGGTGGCCAACGCCAGCAGTTTTTCATCGCAATGCTTCGCTGTAGTAAAATACCTGTACTGCGTGAAATCCCAGCTGACGCATTCGATGGTATTATCATACTCGTTCGCGCGTTCTACAGACTGTCGTTGCGAATTGAACAAGGATACAGCCGGTCCCAACGCCAATGCCTCGTTCGTCGACGCGAAACGCCCTCACACGCCCCGTCGACAAATTCTCGCTTCGAAAAATAACAAGGGCGCGCCGTATTTTCATTGCGATCGGATGACAATGATCATCGTTCCGTTCATCAGTCCAGAATACACCTGCGTCCGCGCTGCGGCGTTTTGTTTTTTAATTTCTTTTTATCGCGTCACACTCTACCCCCGACAATCGGGCGCTCGCTGTACGTTCGCGTGCGCACGGCTTTATACACTGGATCCTTTCTTTATTTCCTCGAGCATTCCATGTTCGCGCGAGAGAGCGAAGTGTTGGTCGGTTGGAAAGGGTCGCATGCCGCAGCGTGAATTTTTCGCTTTACGCAGACGACATAGGTATGTACGTGAGACTTGCGCGAAATGCACTGACTCTTTATCACCTATGTCTCGAATCGCGTAGGTACGCTTGCGAGAGGACGAGGCCGTTTAACACCCAACACACGCCATCGATATGATTTAACAGAAATTTTTGCTGAAGTCAGAAGTCACGGGCGCTAAATTTCTGCCTATCCGAAAACGTGTAGGTACCGCTGTCCTCCCGTCGTTGGACACGAAAAAGTATTGGGATGCCCTGGAGGGTGTGGTAAACAATCGCCAGTCGATCGTCGTCGACGTGTTCGAGTTAGAAATCACCTGGCTCGAATATACCGACCGTTCTCCAATATCGGATAGAAAAAGGGGCAATAGAAAGCCGACAAGGGCGGAAAAAAAACAGAGGGAGGGAGAAACGGGACAACAAATATAAATACGGATAGATGTTATTTAATTACGTTCCACTCTTGATGTCGGCGAAAAACGGAAGACCGCCGCTGCTGGGAATGAAAAAAATTGCGGAGCACCGTGTGCGATGAACGGCAAAACATCGGCAGTGCAAAATGGAAGGAACTAATGACTGTACAAACGCGCAGCGCTGTGAAAAAATAGCAGCGCGCAGCGGTCGGGAGGGAGGCTGGGGACGGGGACCTGCTCGATAAGAGTCTTTTTTTCTCCCCCTCCCTGGCCCCTGCTCTGCGAGTCTTTTTGCGCAGCGATGGCTGAGCTTTTGCCCGCGACCCGATAAATAAAGAGGCAGACCCGGTAAATAGAAGGAACAAGAGGCCATGTCGTGCCGATCGAACGGATCGATCTATTCTTCACCCGCTCTCTCGTCGCCTCTCATGTGGCTGGATTTTTCGGAGTAATCGAGCGTGAAGTGTCGTAACTGCACCCATCCCGTGCACCTAACCCCGCGCAATTCACCCCATCCAACCCCACCCTCGCACTATCTCCGACAACTCTTAAGCCTTCGGCTACATAGCCCCGGTAGTTGCGTCGGCATCTCGACAAAATTCATTTTTATCGCCTGCGAACTCGTGTGTACGTGTCATGTTAACAGCAACGTCGACTTCTACGTGTGCCCGCGAACACATCTAACCCCCGCACCACCCCTTCTCTCATTCCCCCGGAATCGAACGCTTTCTGCGGCGGACGGTGGTCGAAATTTCGTCTCCGAAAATTCCGCATCGCTCGATCGGACGTGTACGTTTATGGCGAAGAATTTTCTAACGTTCGCCCGCGATATCTGCAGTCGTCATTTATTTTACATTCGCCCCGGACCCAATGTGAGTATTTTTAGTTGACGATTGCGGCGCAGTACGTGCTTGGAAAGTAAAGAATGCAGTTTTTCCAGCCGTTAATGGAAATTTTTATATTTTTGAGCGCACCGCTTATTTCGTCGGCCAAACGCCATGTCCAATTTGTTCGCTCGCCGCATTGCCCCCCCCCCCTCCTTTTCGCGTTTCACAGGGCGCGCCTCGCACCCCTGGCGTCCGAATTAATTGTGAGACTCGCCGAAAATTCAATTAACCGGCTACTCGTTAGCTTTCTCACAGCACCAAGAATCGCATCGGATCGGCGGGATTCTTCGCGACGTAATGAGACTCGATAAATTAATTCGGCATCAATTTTGCACGGCGCGATATTGCAATCTCGAGGACGTTTTTCCATCATGGCTGGGAGGGAGAAGAGAGTCGAGGTCGCGGCAGCCGAATGAGAGGGCGGGAGGAAAATGGAATGTTGGACAATCGAGTGCGCTCCCTAATAACACAAAATATTAAATACATATGTATCCAATATTAAAAGATATTCAATATCTTTTTAATATTTAAATATACGTATAATATTTATTTGAGATTCAATAAAAAATATTTGTTTCAAATATTTATGAGATATTTATTTCAGATTTCGAAAAGGCCATTTATTTCATATTTTTTAAACAATTATTTTCCATTTCGTATATATGTGTACAATATTTAGATCCGATACTTTTCCCATGTTAAAATGTGTGGCTAAAAAAACATTTTTCTAATATTTAAAAAAAATATTTAACCAATATTTTTGTGCTACTAGGGCTAAAGACGCCCCTCGGTCGGACGTTTTTTCTTTTCCCCTGCATCTTGCCGATTTCACTCCGCCACCCTCCCTCGACCCCTCACTCTCGAGGTTATCTCGGCAGAGTTCCCGACTATTCTTTGGCGCGAGAGCTCTTTCGAGTTTCCTCGACATTCAGGTGCAGACGTGAACGGAGTAGGAAAAAAGATTGGAGAAAATCCGACGTCCCAAAGATTATTCCGACTTCTTGCCTCACCCTGCCCCAATATCGCCATTAGCATCGATTGAAAACACATCGTGAAAGTTCTCTGGTTCGTTACGATATTCACGAACGACGAGATAGGAGAAATGTCGAGAGAGTGTGGGAGAGGGAAAGAGAGCTGAGGGAAGAAACTTCGTAACTGGCGTCTTCGCCCGGTAGCGACCCGCTCATAGAAGAGAGAATTCGTGCTAATTGCGCGAGCTTTGAAGTAGTCATCGTCTCTTCCCGTCTATAAATATATCTTTATTGTAGCTAGAGCACTTTCTCGCTCGCCGCTCTCTTTCTCTCACTCATAAATTGTTTCGTCGATCTTTACTATAAATGGCACGGCACTGACGCGCAAATAGAGTTAAACGAGATGTAAGAAAAAAAGAGAAGCTGCCGAGCGAAAGTTACATTCCACCGGGGAGGCGAACGGCGCGCCGCGCTCCTCTCTATAAACTGGTCCGCAATAGGAAGCAAGAGTAGCCCGACGGCAGTTTGGACGCACGTGAAAAACCGGCGGTGACGAACGGAATAAGAAAGGAGAGTAATCGCGATGTTCCTGCGCGCACAGAGCGTCACGAAACCGTGAGATCCATAAAGACCCTTGACAATAAACGACTACTTTGCCGAGAAACGTTAACTCCGTTAAGACGAGAAAAGTTTTAGTCGTTCCTCCACTCGGACTAATCCACTTTCGTAGTTCTCGAAAAAGACCGTTTCCATCGTACCTGGGCTGCCAAGCAACTTCCCACCCCCTTCGTCCCTCGTGGCATTCGGAATAACAAGCGATCGTTCTTGCCGTGTCTGTTTAGACTAAGCATGCCCAAGGGTCCTGCCGGCGAGAACGATTTTAAGGAAGCTCTGCCGGGCTCTTCCGACCGGTCGCAGTTTTTTGCCGCACGCTCCGATATCGCTAGCCATGACCCTTTACGATTTAACTATTATCGTTTAATTGGAATGCACTTCACCGGCAACCTGTTGCGGCCTCCTTCGCGGCGAGCATTTAGAAAGCGATAAGCCCGATTGTTTTCTTACCTTCCTCCGTTTCTTGCCTCGCGGTCTACCGTGATCACGATTCCAACGACTATCGACTCTAATTTCGTCTCGCCTTCGAACATTCCCATTTGCACCCTTCGGGTGTAGCGCGCATAACGTGTCGCTCGTTCCCCGCCAATTTCATCCTTTCACACCGTTTCCCATGTGGCTTTCCACCAATTTTCTTACAAATAATAACAAATTGTGCGATCAAGCTCTGTCTCGGCCAAGCGCGACACTGCTTTGATCGAACAGACGATTATAATACACAGTGCGATCTTTATCTCTGTTTGTGGGTTGAAAAGAAACGGCGCCGGGAGGAAATGTCGGGGCACGGCAACGACGAATGGAACGGACGCACTGTAGTCAGACGCCGCGGCGCGGGCGTTGAGATGCTTTCAAGCTCTCTTCCCTGTAATCGTCAACGAAACGGTCAACTATTTCCTTACGCCGCCTCTCCTCTCATCGGCCTGGTGTTTCCAAGTCGATAAAGCGAACGAAGACAAAGTGAGCTTATTGTTTAAGTGGCGCGAGCGATGATTTAATTGCGCCGTAACCGGGCGTTTGTTTGCCGACCCTAAACAATCCACTGTATGGACACGACGCGCTGCCTGCGAACCGCTGCCCATCTTCCGGCACTGTTTGCATTTCCGGACGTGCTCACATTCGCATTAGCGTCCCTGACATCGTTAGAGGCCGCTACCATCCTCCGAACCCAAACATACCGGCACCTGCGTAGAATCCAAACTCCGAGCCCTGTCCCGTAAGCCACGAGAATGCGGTTTGTCGCGAGAAATCGACGGACGATGGCGCGCCGTCTAGTCTCCTCGATTGCCAATATCCGATTCGCATTTGGCAAACCTCGCGACTCGACCGTCAATCGTTCTTCCGCTCGCCACGAAGAACGTCTCGACCGCAGCCATGAAAGTGCGCGGGAAAAATTCGGCGCGATGCGCGACGCGCGACGCGACGCGGCGAGGATAAATTGAGCCTCGAAGCCGACGACACGCGGCCTCCACGAGCACGCATCTCTTTACGCGGCCGGAGATAAAGAAGATTTATTTGGCGCGGCTCCGAAGGCGCGCTCGCTTGATGGATGCAAATTCCTTTGCATATTTCCGTACAATCTCCACCATCGCCTGCGTCTCCGCTCTTGCGTTTGGTAAAAAGCACTTTGGAGGAGGAGGAGGAGGAGATCAAGCAGGTCGGGATTACACCTCCTCGCGCTTTTCCGACCGCAGGCGCAGGCGCCAAAGGAACGGCCAAAAAATCGCCCGAACAACTTCGTTCTCTGTCGTATCCTACTCGCGTGGCGTTTTCGGAAAGAAAGTCATTTCGCCGTGCGGCTAGCGACATATATCACGTTGATATGAAAGTATGCTCAGTCACCGTATGATCGAGGGCACGACCGCGCGCGCCTTCCCTTCATTCCTTACAAGAAACACGAATCGTTTTACATTTATATTCGCGTCGCGTTTCATTCCATAAAGATTAGGCGAAAGTCGGCTTACCCGTGACTCCAGGTAATCGATGTTTTTTACTCCCCTATGTCTCTTCATTCCTTTCTCATATCTTATCCTTCATCATTTCGAAAGAAACCGTTGATCTTCTGAGTGGTATCCGAATCTGCTTTCGTAAAAGCTATCAGAATTCTTCGCTTTAACGATCACTTATTAATTCACTAACATTGCAGCTCATTATTCTAATTGCCCTAAAATCATGCTTAGATTCCCTTCAATTTCATTTCAATCAAATTAGCACGGTTACAAATACGATACTGATAATAATGACGCTCATAACGGCTCGCTAGCGCAATAACCGACATCCTTTGACGTGCCCCGTTCTTTTCTTCAATCCAATATTTTCCTTTGGAAGGGCAACTTGAGAAGCTGCTCACTGAATGGTGAAATTAAAGCGAATGAAGAAGTATCGACGCGGAAGAGCGGGAGGCGTCAAGGCCGTCGATGCGAATCGGGGCGTGTGCACTCGAGACCGGATTATTCGATTCGTCGGGATGTATCCCATTCGCGATGGAAACGACGAGGCGGTGAGCACTGACGCAACAAATGAGCAAACAACTGGAAAAAACCATCGTAACCGTTTGACGACCAAGAACGAAACGTATACACTCCTCGGGTGAATGTGGGCAAAAGTGACCAGGACCGTGTTACGTCGAACGACCAAGAACTACGAGATGTTTCGAACGTGTTTTTCCTGCTGAAACACTGTCGACAGGTAAACTCATCGAAGAAAGTTCGAGGCCTAGACTTCCTCGAGCGCGCGACGAGTTTCGCGACGCTCAAACTTGTAATCCCTCCCTGACGCGAGCGCGATATCCAGCCGAAACAGGGAACTTTGTTTGCGTGCAGCTACGCCAGCGTTCCGCGGCCAATATTTTACCGTTCCCGACTCGTTAAGCATCGGGGCTAATTCGTGAGCGGGGCCGGAGTCGCGCGTAACAATGAAACGGTTCACGACGATCGTGAATGGAAAAAATGGGCGGAATGATCGTGGAGACGGTAATCGGCGCGACAAGAAAATTAGTCTCGCCGACAAATCGTTCGGAATGAGCCTGGCAGAGCGGATAATGCGCGCCAATCTTCTCGTCAGATCCGTAATCCGGCTCGCAGTTTCTTAATTTCCCCTAATCCATTGGACGGCCCAGGGATGCTGTCTCCCCCTCCACTGTCAGACTGCGCCGACTAACATCCCGCCAAGTCGTCGTGACGTACAGATCCAACTATCGCGACCCACGGAAATAAATCGTAAATTTAACGTAAGTGTGGGAAAGGCGTTGGCGTCGCGTCGTTCGGAGCGAAAGCAGTTAATCTTATAACATGACAGCCTCTCAAGAGATTCCTCCGCAATCGCTCGCCGTCGCTGAGTCGCTGACCACTGACGAGACCTCGAAATCGATCTGCTTTCCCTTTACGACATTAAAATGTCGTGCAAGGGTCGACTTCATCGGCAGATGACGATTCCCGGAGGGTCGTCGGCGGAACGGTTTCCGTTGGTCGCGTGACAATCAGCCGTTTAACTTTCAACCTGACCCGTGCCCGGCGTAAGTGCAAAAGGATGTTCCGCTGCTTTCCCAAAGGTGATTTTTTCTATTCACGTTCATCGTCAAAGAAGACGCACGATCTCGCCCGCTTCCTATGTGTGTGTTTATCTCCCGTTTCTCCGCACGAGATAGCGTAGGATTTGAAAGGATGAACAACAATGTACTCGGTAAATTACATGTCGCCCTATTGCGCCGGCGGCGGCGCGGCGGTCTGATCTTTTTACAAGGTGTCTTTTTACAAAGCATTCCCGGTCACCGTGAGGTCGTAAACGAATGCCACTGCTCCCGACGACCCGGAATTGTGGCTTTTTCAGACGAAGATAGTCTTCGAAACTGCAATGCTCTCTTACAGAGAAGCAAAAAGGCGAACTGCTCTCGATGGAGAAGATTATTTCCAGTTTGCCGCGGCAAAAACGAGTGACTGCGGCCGATAGTACAAACTCGAATCTGAAAGCTAGTCACGCAATGGCAATGATATCTGCGCTATTACTTCCCGCATGAGAGCGAAGAATGTATAACGTTAACGTGATTGACAATCTCGTGACCGCTGCTAGTTTGAAAACTGAGTGAATATGAAAATAGTTGAACCTTTCTCATAGTTTCCGTAAGCGTAAGCGAACGAGTAATGGAACGTAGCAGCTCCGCGAATTAACGGATTTTTGCATAGCATACGAACGAAAGGAACGTCGAAACTCGTGGGAGAGTGGAAAGAATTTACAAAGATCGTCGAGGAGCGGCGGAGGTGGCTTCGCTGCCTCGGAGTTCCTGGAAATGATTGACCTCGTTCGAACGAAATACCTGCAACGAGATGACACCGTTTCACGTTCCGGCGCCGTTGAAAAACTTTTCCCGACGCGGCTAACTCTTTTCGTCCGAACGCAGCGTCGCGACATGAATATTTCGCTGCCTAGGCTGCGCCTAGAGAGCATTCGTCCAGCGACCGAGGTTCACGGCCAGGGTCAAACTCGTCCGAATGCAGACGGCTGCCGTGGCGGACAATGAAAACGAATCTCATTCTCACTTTTCATGTCTCTCATTGATCCAACGGGGAAAAAACTTTACCCTTATCTTCCGCGATTTGCCAACTATTATGCAGTACGGTTACGAGAAGTCGCTGACGGCACGTGGGAAGCACTTAAAAATTATAGCATCGACGCACGCGTACTTTCCGCGGGAACAGCTGAGCTATACGTGGTGTCGACGAAGCGAAACTGTACCCACGAGGCGACATTCGCTGAAATGCTTCCGTAAGGGCCATATCTACTTATCGTTTCCACGATTCAAAACGTTACCTCAGCGAGCCGCTCGATAAACGCTTGTTTCACGATTCATGCGAATCCCAAGCCACTCATTATCGTCCGGGGAGTGACGCGGAGGCACGGGTCGAAGTGAAAATTTCACCAAGACCCGGAATTTAGCCAGGGAGGGAACGATTTTGTGACTGCGATTTCGAAGATTGCACGGACGAAATTTTGGAGTACGTTTCCAACGACATTTATACTGTCGCTGATCCGCAAATGCAAATGGAAGCGATAACGAGCGCATTCATTCCCGCCTCCCTCCCGTCCCTTTTTAATGTCGCCCGCGCTGTTGCTCTCGATCGTGAAAAAAAGCGCGCGGAAAGTGACGTATTAGCGGAACGGCCGGAGAAAGGTCGGCGAATATGAACTGGCCGAGCACTTCGACATGGGGCAGTAATTGTCACGTAATAATGGCGCAATGGTCGGCTCAACCGTAAACGTCGGTAAATTGCCATTTTAATTGGGCCAGAAAGCGGCAGTGAAATAATAGGGCAGCCCGCGCAGGCGCGTTTCAGACTCGGACGCGATTCTTATCTTAACTGCCGATGAAGCACCGAATTGTACGATAAACCGTTGCGCTCTCTGGACATTAATTAACCATTGGTAAAACTGCCGTTTTAACGATTACGATTCCGCAAGCTGGTGTACGGATGCACACACGTGTGCACGCGTGTGCCCGGCTGCAGATACGAGGTCGCGTGTCGCCCGAAGGAACGAAATTCTAGCTCACAGCCACGACAGATTGCGCGTTTTCCCATTTCTGATCCGCGTCCACCGATAGCGCGCCGGAGCCTTTTATTAGCCCTTATACTCCGTCACTTGATCTGTAATGGCGGGGGAAAAAAGAAGGGATCGTCGCGTAGGGCTGCAATCTGCGCGGCATTAAAGAGTCGTCGACTCGCCTCGAACTAGGCTATTCGAGAATTTATTGTAATTCAGTTACGGCGGGGCTCGTAAATGAAATAATTCAATGCAAAGTTAATGCCGATGGCCCCTCCCGCCTTTCCATTGGATTTGATCTTGATGCGATGCCAGGAAAAATGAGGGTCGCCCGGCCAAGAATGACATCGAGGCTCGAATCTTGAGAGGCCTGGCAAAATTCTTTGAGCGCGCCTAATATATTCTTCCTCGCGGCACGTCATCGCGCGATTACGCGATTAAGCGTTCTCTAAAGATGTGGGCCGTAAAGGTTTTACGAGTGCGGAAGTGGGTAGAGAATTTTGCGTTATTAACCGAGAGATAGAATATCTCGCACCGCGTCCGCGCGACGTAGAACAGAAAAATCCCCGCAGTATATACGTCTGTCACTTTCACTCTCCGCGCGTCGATCCCAGCGGAGAAAAGAACGGCTTCGCTTCGCTTTCGCTCTCTCGTAAGCGGGACGATGAAATAAAATTGACGATCCTCTCGTGACACGACGAGACGACGTGACGGGACGCGTCCGCTGAAATTAAAGTGCAGACGTGTCCTGCTCTAGCCTCTATGGCGCGCGCTTGCCTATACCTCTCACGCCGCGTTTTCTCATTAGATACGCTTAATTAGAAAACTTGGTGTGTCGCGCGACGCGGGAATAAATTCCTTTGAGGGTGTCGTGTTCCTCGCGAGACGAGATCGCGGAGGACATGACCGACCCGACGACGTCCCGTCGCTGATAACGCATTCCCCAGCGACACTTCATTTCACGCCGTGACAGAGAAAATAAAGTCGCCTGCCGGTCGTCTTCGCGAGCCGCCGCATTCGGTGTTTTCCTTCAATCGCCTGCTCTGTTATCCCGACTTCTCCTTAATCGGGACACGGCGCGCGCCTTCGTAAGCTGCGAACGGAAAATCCGCCGCAATATCCGCTCCTTATAGTCATCTCGGGTAAATGAGATTCTACGATAGATATCCCGGCGCGTATCATTTATTCCCATAATAGCGAACGCTTGCAACGACCCTGTCGGGCCATTTCTATTATCCAAACGAGCGCATTGTCGTCCGCGGAACTTTATCTCAATGATTATCCTCGAGTTACCCGGATTACCAAAAGGAACACGGCTTCGCGAGTCTCGAGGGAGATTCTTTTACACGTTGCACCGTTGGCTGTTACTCTTGCCAATTAACCGCCGCCTGGAGACGTGACAACGTCGGGTATCGGCATAAATGTGAGCGCGTAGTCGAGAGGAAACCGCAAGCTCGCTAACTGAAAGAACGGACGTAAATTGGAGGATCGTTCGATCATAAATAAGCGTTTTTAGCACATTAACCGCGATGCAATATGTAGTAATGGTACGTCAGAGGTAAACACTGTCTTTCACTCGACGTGTTTCCACACGGAATATAATGTTCTTCCGAGTATATTAAATCTTACACAGCGTCGTGTGGCCAAGGATATATGAACAATGTGGCCGATATTTGACTAACCGTAAGAGAAATCTCATACTCCCTAAACCTGTACTATACGCCGGCTATCTGAAATTGTTTGTATACGTCAAGTCTATACACTTTACTGGTACTTAATATGCAGACTGACACAGTAAATCTTGCCAATAATAATAAAACGAAGAATCGAACAAAATTTAATAAAAATTTGCAAATCTCGGTCACCTGACGAGGGAAGATGTAACTTTCGGTGGAAATTACACGAGAACGAAGAGTTGTTGCGAGCTGAAATCTTTATTCCGAATTAGCAGGAGGCCAGGGAAAGCGTGGCACGAAAGCGTGTACGGTAATCAAGCAGCGCATGTTAATTAAGATGTAGCATTGATTAACGACCATTAATCGTCGCTCGCATAAATGAAGTATAATTCATTCCATGGCATAATATACCTCTCGCCGGTGTGGTCTCTTTTATGCACGGGGCAGACTTACTTTCAAGCACGCGTTTTATGATTTAAGAGTTTCGCGTTAATGAGAGCCGTGCAACGGCGAAGAAGAAAATAGACGCGACCAACAGGATTTACTACCGGTTATTAATGAAAGCCATCGCCAATGATCGCGTCTGTGTCATTCAGCTCGCCGCGCCGCCTGCCATTCAATTTCACCATTGAATAAGCATTTTCATTGGGCGAGAATATTCGCATTATACCTCGTTTCGCGCGATTTCACCGTGACTCGTTTCCGCTGCAGACTCGAAGACTCGAATACAATCAAAGGCGGGCTAAATGAAAGAAGTAACTTACGTGCCGCGAGTCATCGTCACGGACTTAAAACTTTCAAGGCTTTCTCGCACGGACAAAGACGTACGACGCCGACGGTAGCGCGGCAAATACGCTGCGCGATCTGCATAGTGTATAATAGTGGGCCATCGTCGAGGCAACTTAAGCTCTCCACCCTACTTCTTTCCGCCCCCAGCGGCATTTCGTGAAAACCCTCGCGGATGTCGCGCACCTTCGCAAACTTTGTCTTTTCCGTCTCGCTTACTCCTCTTTCCTCTTCTTCCCAGCTCTCATCCTTATCCCGGCCGTAAAACGGAAAAAAGAAAGTGTTTAAAAGAGAGGCGAACGGGCGAGCGGAGGAAACTCAGGGCGGAAAAGGAAATGGAAGGCGAAACGTCTGAGAAGTGGTCTCTCAAGTGGGGGGACGCGAAAAATGTTGAAGAGTGGGCCAGTGTCGCGGCACGGCCTATGCAATTGCCAGTTAAGGCCGGAAGCGAGGCGAAATCTTGTGCGGGTCGAACGAATTTCAAGGGCCCCTGAACGAGCCTTCGCAGACGAAACAGATGGGAAATTGGGCGACACTTAACGAAGGGCGAAACATAATCTCGTTAGTATTTCGCGAGCTCGTCTGCTGCGATATATTCGCCTGAGGAAACACGAAAGGAAAATGAAAGAAGGGCGCTAGCGGGAAGGCTGTAGCCAACCAGTGCACGCTGCACCAGCTTCTGCATTTCGCGAATTCTCGCTGTCATTCTCAGTTGGCGAGTTCGCGCCGTACATCCGAAACGGTAAGGGCGGACCATCCCTTAAGCCGCTCGACAGTATCCATAATCCTGCGGGACGCTGATTATAAAATAATTCGGCGAGGCAACGCTCGCGAAATAAAGGCGATGCGATAAGCTTCGCATTCCGTAAGACGCGAAGATAACTTACCGGCAATCACGTCCGACGGTGCACCGCATACCCACGGGAGAAATTACTCACGCTGTTCAGCCGAAATTTATAGATAAAGCACTTCCGTTCCAAAGGCGCGCGCAGTCGTAAGAAGCCGTCCCGAATCGACGCATGTGGCGCCGTTCGATGATGAATCTGCACGGAATTCCGAATTCCGTCTTCAAACTCCGCCGCCCGAGCCGCCGCGCGTTGCAAATTATAGCCCGCGCTCGCGCAGAATTTTAATTAACAGTTATGAAGGCACCGCGCGCGCGAAAGCCGCAGGATCGCGGAGGGCGTCGAAGGGGTAACTTTTACCGAGGCAACGCCTCTTTTTCGTCATTTACGCTCATCGAATTAATGCTGGCTCCGCGCTGTGTAACCTAACGTAATTACTCGTTCGCCACGCGTAAAACGAAACATGCGAAATAAAGTACACGTACCGAACTGCTATGTGGGTTAAAAGTCTCGCGTCCTTTTTCCATCCACTTGAAAAGGTAACCCGAGCCGCGGTCCCACCCCGGCCTCACTCTCAACCGGTTAATTCAAAGCAATCGTATGCAAGGCCTGGAAAGTGTAAAATAATATTCAAGGACCGTCTCCAGTCCAGCGGGCATCACTTTTTCTGCCCGCGACAGCCAACGTGAATTTTAACGTTACAAGACGGAATGAAACGTGAGGGCTGAACTTTCAACATCAACAAGATTACCGTCTCTATCACATCCGGCCTTGCGCCCTCTTTCCCTCCATTGCCACTCTCTAGTCTCCGACCCCGAAGACACCAGGCACACATCTCAAATACAAAGTGCAAACCCACAATTTCCAACCGCCGCGCCGCGCGCCGATGTATATACTGTATATATCGTCGTTTGAAAGCAGACACGTACTCATACCCATTGCAACGCTGTAACGTTTGTCGTCGTTTCCTCGTTACAAAGACCATCCGAATGGCTTGACGTTGAAACGTCGTCGTTGCCGTATTATCGAGCGCCGTCTACGCGAGTAAACTCCGCGACGAAGGAGAGTGCTTCGGGGATAAGGTTAACCTCCTGGCAGACTAACCTGCAAATAAGCTTGTCTCCGCTCCCTCCGGGACTCCTCTACTCTCCCGCGGTAAATCATTGCGCGTTACACGCACGGCGTGACTCTCATACACGCTCGTCGAGCCACTTACGTGTGTTGCCACGTTTTTAATGTTGTTCGATGTCAAGTACCAAACTCGCGACGTGTGGCACATTGAAAGCGTGCACGTAACGTCAATGTTACTCTCAAAGCGAAGCGTCGAAAAATCATTTCAACCGTGTCGGGAATTTTGTCTCGAAAAAAATGTTAGGAAATTTTCGACAGGGAGACGCCTCGCTCGTGGCTCCTTTTCTTTAGTTCTAACAATGGTTCGTAGCTCAGCCGCGAAAACGTGCGTGGGCCGGGGCACAGTTACGCGACCAATTGCTTATTCAGCTCGCTCCGTAAGTATTCATGAAGCGGAGGGAGCTCGCGTATGACAAGTGTTTCGGAATTTTATTCGGCAACCTCTGACCGAGACTGTCCCCGAAACACAGACGTTTCTCCCGCCGGGTTTGGCATCTCTCGCGCAATAACCCCGCCAATGGCTGACTCTTCTCGACGGAGAATTACTAGTGGCACTCAGGAAAATTGAAGGAGATATCTTTGATCCTTCGGCCTCGATCTTCCGCCGTTTTCAGCTTCTTTCAGCACTGCGTTCTAATTATGTATTTAGAAATAGAGTTACAACAAAATTATAATTCTATATGGTTCAACCACGATAATATGACGCTGCATTACGTAGCGAGCTCAACGTTAATGACCAATCCGTTGAATTGAAATTATCTCGATAACCGAACATAAAACGACAGCGCGCCATTTCGATGAGACCAACTTTCCTGAGAATTTAACCGGGCGAAAAATGACGGGCAAAGCTTCTCTCTGATTACGATAGAATTAGCTTCCATAATCAACGTAAAGCCGATCGCGTGTGCGGCAACAGTTTGTCACAAAGTCCGCTCGTGCGTATTGCAAATTCAAGCGTTGTGCGCCGCAGACCAACATAATGCGAATTATGATCGCATTAATTGTAGAAATACAAATTGTGAAAATGATAATGGGAAATTCATCGCAGACGCGGCTGCTTTAAGCGCGCGTTCGCACACTGCAGCACCGCGGAATATTGTCTGCAAAATAATTAGTCCGACCTTTGATCACCGCGCAATACACACGACTATAAAGTTAACATCTTGCTCTGCATTTCTGGCCCGGCGTTTCTGCAGCCGCCATCCTCGTCCCACACTCTCGCATAGAGCAAATTACTATCGTGAAAGCCAACGGGCAAACGTGTACAGTCGACGGAACGGGGTCGACCGGCCTCAAATCTAGGGAAATTAGTAATTCCACGCGTTGTCGGCATGTCCGCTGTAAGAAAGGCGGGCAAAGGGAAGAAGATGGAGAGTGGATCGCATCAAGATCAGGCGGGCTATAGAACGGATAAATACCAGGTGGGAGCGCGCGATAAGAAGATCCAGCAAAAGATGGACGCATAATGGGGCCGATGTATTCGTTAAACAGGCGTCCGTTGTTCGATGAACGAGCATGCATATGCAAATGACGAGAAATTGGCGAAGGAATGCTGCGCATTTCGAAGTTTCCGAAGCTCTCTATATTCAAATGCATACCAACCGTTTCGGTAGAATATCGCGTGTTCCCTTCGCGGAACGACATCGTGCTCAACGTCATTAAACCACGAAACGCATTAATCCGCCTATCTTCTTCGACCGAAGGTACATCGTCACCAATCACGCGGACACTCCCCTGAGAATATGTCTAAGCTGTAGTGAATCGGCAGAAAATAGGGAAAATTCTCATTCGTGCGGGTAAGATTTCGGCTGGTGTGAAAGATCGTTGGGGCTCGATCCTTCTTCGTTTTACATGAACTCCGGCTTATGGCGCGAAGCAACATGAAACGATCTCGCCGAGGCATCAAGGCACGGCTTTATCAGCGGCGAAGCGAACTACCTATCGAGATGACTTTCGTCGATGGGAGTCCTGTCGAGGGCGGAAAGGGTGCGCGGGGGTCGTTGTGAGAGTTATCATTCCGCGGCTGTAGTCGACCTTCTTCGCGGAGGCAAAATCGGTAACGCCCTCACGTACGAAGCATTCGAGATTCCAGCGGCTAAGGCTCACGTCATATCCACACGAAAATTGGAAAATGCTCTTCATTTTCGTTGGCGTAGTAACAGTCCGCCGCGTGGTACAGCTTCTCTCTCTCTCTCTCTCTCTCTCTCTCTCTCATCATTGTCGAAGGCAAGAACTCGGGCGATCCCCGAAACTGCTGATTCCATACGTCCGCGATCGTATTCGATGGCTCCAACGACTCGCGAGACCGGACTTTTTGTCATCAGAGGAAGAAAGAAGAAATCGGCGATCTCGGTTGATCCTTCTAGGAGGCCAGAAGCGCCTGAAACGACGACAAACGCTCGATCGGGAGTATAGATAGCGGGGTAACATATATATAGACCGACGGCTGGGAGAACATGGCGCCGAGGAAAAACTGAACGAACGCGACAAACGCAACGCATCGCGCCGGTTGAACAGGTCGCGTAAAAGAATTTCCTCGACATAATCGTACGTTTCCTCTTACGCCGCGAACGCTTTCTTCGGCATTTAAATAGATCCGTGTGCGGCGCGCTTCCGTTCGTGTAATCCTATTCTAAGCGCTCGCATTAGCTTATCGGCGATCTTCCCCCGAGTTTCCTCCCCAGGCAATTTCTTCATTCGTCGCTGAACTCGGGTGTCCGAGACGCGGTTAATTAAAGAGAGCTCTTAATAATTCCGACTGCGGAAGGTGTCGGTACAACGGCGGAAGTCGCGGACGTCGCTCGCTTTACCGAATGGATCCTTTGACGTGGAATTTTCAATTGGAGAGTCCATAGGAGCGTGGTTGTACAACGCGTCGATTGAACGACAGCCTGGAGGGGGTGACGATCGGTGGCGGTGGCGGTGGCAGAGCGCGAAAGAGGAAAAGAGAGGGCCACTTTCGCCCGTAGCCGTGATATTACGTAATAAATCATCCGAATCTCGCGGTGTCATACAATATGTGCTCGTGCAGGTGAACGACGTCTATACCAATTTTCATTCCCGGCGACATTCGACGTTCCCGTTGTAGCTGGAGTCCTTTCATCCGTTCCCTCTCCGAATTCGCACAGCCACTCGTTCCATCGTGCCAGCCGGTTCGACCAATTCTATAACCAAGCCTGGTCTTCCGCTTGGCGCCCGGAGATTAATTCGTTCTACGTCATCCGAAAAGTCGTATTTCAAAGTTCGAGTCACACCTGTTCCAACGGATCCACCCCTGTGTCGAGGTCCGTGAAGGGACGAATTTTCGTCGTACCGGACAACACGGACGAACGTAACCGCTCGCGCATCGAATATTATCAAAAGCCGCGGCCGGACGACGGAAAAAAAGGTTAATCCGATTACTTGGGTGGGCGAGTGCGGCCGCGCGCTAATTGTTTTGCACCTTGCCAGTGGCGGTGCAGGGATACGTGACGTGCCCTTAAGTCCGAGGGGAAGAAAATGGAGGGTCGTCGCGACCCAAATATCATTCCGACCGCTTGAAGCAAAAGAGTAAACGTTCCTCTTTGCTTGTCGTCTTCGCTTCCATCCTTATGAGGGAGAACGGGCGGCCGGCCGAGCTTCTCCCGCCAGCCGTCGCCTCTTTTCTTCCAGTCTGTTCGCTAATAGCTCGTTTCGTCACCGCGCGGTTAGACGAGCGAGCTTTTGAAGCTTCAAAGTCGGCATCCCTTTAGCTTAATCTGGAAAGGTCGAGCGGCGGAGAGCCGAGGGCGTCCGAGAAGAGGGAAGATGGAGAGCGAGTCGAATGGATGAAAGGCGCAAGGGGTGAGAGCGAGAGCTCGGACTCTTTGTTCGTAAAAATACGGCCAGAGGAGTGAAAACTGAAGAACTTCCTCAAACAGCTTTTAACTTTTGAAATACGCCAAGGCCCCCGCGCCTCGCGCGCATCCACCGGCAGTAGCACTCAATCGGACGCAAGTTCTAAAAAAGAGCTGCTCGTCGTCGTCGGGAGGGAAGTTGATATAAAGGAGCGGCGAGCTTATGAATCTGTCCGTCCAGTCCAACGAAAAACTTGGGTCGCGCGCGCGCAAGCGAGCCAGCGAGCCTGACAAATTACGTGACGACTCCGCTCCGGCTGATCTTCCCATCAACTTACCGCGCCACCTCGCTCGCCGCGCGAAAAGGTGCTAACGTCGAGTGATCTAATCGATTTCGTCACTTGTTCGGGCTTGACGTCACGCCGCGCGCCGCGACGTTATAGTGAGGGAGAAAAAAAGAGAAGGAAAGCGATGGGACGGCGCGGCGGCGACGGGAAAGGAGGAGCACGGTGAAAGAGGCGGGCTATTGCCACTTTTCGCTCTCGAAAAAGAGGACATTCTCTTATTCCCGGCAGGGCGAGAGAGCGCGCGCGCCAGGCAGAGAGGGCAAGAGAGACGGTGCCATTTATCGGCTTTTCGCTCAGGGGAACAAATTGAAATCTGAAATCCGTTTTTCCACCATTCCGTAAAGCCGGACAGAGCCGTGGAGGAGGCGGCAGGGCCTCGATTTATTCATATTGCGAGGCCGACCGACTGCCAGCCGATCCCGCGACGACGTCGAAATCACGCACGGCGAATGTTCGGGGCGCGCCTCCTGTTTATCATGGAAATCGTGCCGGCGAATGAGAAAAACAAAAAACGAGACTATTCGGCTCGCGAGCAGGAAAGCCGGCGGCCGGCGCGCATGGCCAGTCGCAAAACGGCTGGAGTGGCTATTTACGCGGAAAGTTCCGCGTGTAACTAATTTTTACCCCCGTCGAACGATAACAAGCCATTCGGGCGTTATTTAGCTGGCGGATTTGCGCCCGCGCGCGTATGTAAATTAAGCGGTCCGCTGCATCTACCCCAGACACCCCCGCACGCCTACCCCGTCGTAGCACCTCGTAGTCCCCACGTAGCGTGATGAAATCGGCGCGGTGCGGCCCCGTCTACCGTCGCTGCGTTTCATTTTCCGAGTATGTCGAGTTATACGGCTTTTTTGCGCCCATCTCGCCTTCCCTTTTTTCTCTCGTTATTGCAATGGAACGGGCGCCAGATCCGCGTAAATTTCGCAATTCAAAATGCCTCCCGTAATCCCGGACTTACAAGAGGAGGCAGGGAAACATCCCGAACCAATTTCATTCTCCTTGAATATGTTGCTGGGCACTAGTTCAAAACAGTGTCTGGAGATTGATTTTGGAGCATAGAAAATGGTCTGTGATCGAGATATAGTTGAAAAATTGTGAAAAAGATGAAAATTTTTGTTTACTTCAAAGATTCGATATTTGAAGGGACGCTGCACCCTTTAAATCTGAAAATGGGCACATATAACAAAATTTCGGTGTCTTAGGTAGTGGTGCTCAACAGCGTGTTTCAAATTGAATCCGACTATTTCTCTGACTTCCCGTGCTAAAGAAGGCGTAGGCACGTGGCTCGTAAAAGCGACGTCCCCTTTAAAATGGACGTCACACGGACGCCTTTTAATCAACCGCGAATCAATAGGCAATCATTCGACTATTGTTGATTTTTGATGTCAATTGGCTCGTGCGCAGCGACTGACCTTTTTACGCACGACGAATCGACCGGTCGCGAGCGAACCTGTCGCCTAACGTGCAGTCGACTGTCGTGACCGCTTAATGGGAAAAGTCGACGATTCATAGTCAGACGCGACGATCCCAAACTTTCCCGGCGGGCAATAGAATACTTAATGCATCCTTCAAAGTCACGGAAGTATTTAAAGTACAACGATCAAGTAGTATTTTAACTTTCGCGGACCGCGCATCCGTCGGGCCATTAATTCTCGCCGCGCTTTCCATTAATTTCCATCAATCTGTCAGTAATTTTCGCCGATCAATCACTTTCTACCCTCGCGAATTCGAGATTCCATCCGGCATCCTTCTCTGTCTCTCTTTCCCTCTATCTATAGGTCGTTCGTTCTGGCTCTCCACCCTCTACCCTTCATTTTGAACCAGGCTGTCTCTCTCTCTCTCTCTCTCTCCGTCTCTCTGCTCTTTTTCCGCACATGTTAAATTAATGACCGACGCGCCAATTCCGTGCGGCAGCTACGGTTTCACGCAACAAAGTAATCGTTTGCTCTCGGCGACGTGAAGTTCCAATTCGAGTGCGGTTTTGTTGGACGTATCGGTGACACTTGGTCCGTCTTCTACAAATGGCCGTGCGCTGGGAAATTGGCTAAATTCTTCGGCTTTCGACCGCCTCTGGAAATTGAAATAGCCGGGCGCAGATATGCAGGGTGCAGGTGGAGCTCCTGAAAATTTCGGATTGTAACGAGACGCGCATTTTGGCTGACGAGTGCCGGCTAATTCGGACCATAATTGCGGGATCGGTCGACGCTGGCTGCGCGATTTCATACGTGCGGTACGAGGACTCCGAATTTTCCCGAAATTCGGTCGTTACCAGCTTCCCGACACGTATACATTACGTACGTCAGGAGGAAATCCCGGGAAGAGCATGGTTTCGCGGAAACCGCTTTCCCGAAACGATATTTGGGGTGAAACGTTCCACGCGAACAAACAAGGTGTTCGATCCGACAGGTGCAATTCTGAAAATTCAGCCCGGCCATGAGAGTGGCTGATACAATCCCGAATCGGCGAGCAATTAAAGCCGCAGCACTGGCGGATGAAACGCAAGGCGAGAAGGTCCGACGCCAACGATCATTGGCGGTACGAAATAACACGCTCGCGATGATTAATCGGCAGTATCTCGCGCCGTTCGGATACACCGTAACGCAACGCGATAGGATCTCGAGAGCGGTGAAGATGAAGAACGATCAAGAATCAAGAGGCTCGTTGAAGCAACGACGAGGAAAAGTAGTACTCCTCTCTCCTTTTCTCTCCTCGTTGCCGTTCAAGTGGCAGTGCCGTAATACATTTAAGAGGTTGACAGCGATACGCCGGCGTCGTCGCCGATGTGCGATATATAGGTAAAGTGCACTATTTACCGGTCGAGCCGTAACCCGCGGTCGAGTGAGTCCTCCTTCCCATCGAGCCCCCTCGTCGCTGCCATTCCGTCTCCAGCAGCCCTTCGCCCTAACCCGGCTCCCCTTCGAGCCTCGGAGCCGATATTATGAAACTTACAAACAGTATCTTGGCTGCTCCTCCTTACGTCTACGTATAAGAGTGGATCACTCCGCGCGCACCAGAGGCCGCAAAGTCGGTCGAGATAAAGTTAAAATTGACTCCTCAACGTCGATGCCGAGAGCCTTCGGAAGTTGCTAAGTAGTTTTCAGACGACGCCGCTGCCCCCTGTGCACGCTTCGCCCACCGTTTTTCTCGCTCCTCGTTTCCGGAAAACGCTCGGCTCCCTTTGAAATTCCGACGACGAGCCGGTTTACATCGGCGAACACTCCGAATTTCAATCTTTCGAGCGTCCGTCAAACGACGAGTCAAGTTTGCGCTTTGATGCCCTCCCGCGCGTGTATATCTTACGCTCCCCGTCATCCGGAACGATAGTACGTAGCAAGTAGGTCTCTTCGAATTCATCAACTCACAGTCGGGCCGAAGCAGGCTTGACTTGACGTAACGTCGAACCGATAATGCGAGACAGCTCGTTGCGCTCGTTGCTCGAACGATCCCATTTTAATAGTGTCGCGACTGTGTTTCTGCTCGCGAGTGGCAGAACTGGTTCCGAGACAAATTAATGTTCGAAAGTTTCGCCTGTGTCAGCTGTCGGCATGAATAATGGGAAGCTTCGGTTCGACTCGCGTAGGCCGCGCGCCGATGCAAGTAAGGTTATATCGACGGAACTTGGATGGAATATATGCGAGCGCGATCATCGCCAAGGCTTCACCGAAAGCGTCTAAATTCGTGCAGCCCTCTCTTTAAGATTCGAACGACTGAACTTTGCCTTCCTCGCCTTTCTCGCTCGTCGATTTAATGTATAGCGCGTCCATTATCGATTCGTCGAGATACCGCTCGATCAAGTTGTAATCTAATTCCAGAATCCAATAGCGAGGAAACACTTGCCGATGCCGTCTTCTTGGGGCGCGAGCGAGGGCGGGGGAAAAAAATATGATGTCAATTCCGATACATTGTAACCGATATTGGAAAATCTTTCAAACGGAACTTAAAAGAGACAGTTACACCGCGGCATGAGGGAGCCCTCGCTACGAGAAAAAAGTGCGGCAAGCTGCCAGCAGCGAATCTCTTCCTCCCTTCGATCCGACTCTCTCTTTCTTTCTTTCTTTCCAGTTCGTTCTCACTCTTCTCTCATCACCGCTCCACTCCAGCTTTCTTGCTTGTTCAAGTGGCTGACACTCGCCAAACCCAACCATCCTCTTCTAACTTTCCACGACACCCTACACACGTCGAATTCACCGAGAACGAAGGACCCCGTGCGTCGACTGGGTCGAGATCGATAGAGTAGCTTTTCCCCTCTCGCAACCCGCGCCAACAAAAAGACAGCCTCTCGATCTTCCGAGCTCCGTTATCGGAGGAAGACCGCGCGCGCAACGGCCTCGATCTCATTGCCTCTCGCCATCTCGTTCGCCACCCCTCACCCTTTCCGCTCCTAGTTTCTCGTCAATCTCTGATCTCGTTCGTGCTGCTTTAAAAATTCACCTGAGAAAATCGTGCCCCGAACGCCGATTCCTCGTTAATTCTTCAAAATACAACGGCTCCGTTCCGCTCCGTTTTCCGCTCGTTCGCTACGTAACCGACATACGTCCGAGGCAAAATGTGCTCTCCCGAATAAAAGTAGCGGCCGCGTTAGGTAGTAAATAGGTATGACATAACGATATCGAAAATTCCGATTCAGCCGTCCGCTTGATCGTTCGTGACTGCGCACAAGTGGAAACTGGCGATGTTCGTTACACGGGTCACGAAAGAGGCAAAAAGAGAAAATTGGGTCCATGGCAGGACGCCGGCGTTAAATTATTCGCAGCCAGCGGCGTCGGTGGGAAACCATTGGAAATTAAAAAATCGATAAAACCACCTACTCGTTCGTTGGGTGCCCTCCTCCCTTTTCATTCGTGCCAACCACCTCACTCGCCCGTCTCGTCAAAGCCCCCTCGGTGTATTTCTACCACTGTCACATAAAGGGCCGACTGTATGCGCCTCCCCGCACCCACGCCGCGGCTGGTACGTATGTACACACGATGTAGCATCTCTACAGCGGCCGTACACTGACGCAACACGCGTGCGGCACACCAGCAGCCGCCGCGCCGAAGTGTCAAGGGGACACACAGAAGTGCTTCTGCGGCGCAGAGAGGAGGGAGGAAGACAGAGTGTGCGAAAGGGACGAGTAGGTTTCTGCTTCGGATGGTGGAGGGTGGAGGGTGAAGGGTGGAGGAGTTTGAGGGCACTGTCACATCGAGCCGCTGGCAATAAAGCTCCTGCTGTTACTACTGCTACCGCTGGTCACTCCGTACAGAACGCCTGTGGATCCGCTATTATCAGCTGCGGTCGGCCGGCTGTCATAGCTACATACGACGCGGTGAGCCGTCGTCGAATTGCTTCTCTCATTTTTAGCACCCGAAGAACGCGTCCGGCCACCTCTTTCGCCGCAAATTTTAGTCCCGTCAGAGCCATCCAAGTGGGAAGTATGTACCGGCGGATGCGTTCGGGTAAATCGACGCACCGAGCGTGGTCGCGACGGTGATGTAAAGCTGGCCAACGCAACGGTATCAATCGACTCATTTAGCGAAGCACGAAATTGCCAATCTGGAAGTACCTACTGGCGCCGAATCTAATCCAAGCAGAAGCCAAACCGCGCGCACCGATGCGATGCCATTTCGAAAACGTGCGTCCCGATTCTGGCGCGCGTTCAACGTCCGCGTCGCTCGGCACCGACCATTTGCACCGTCTTTCCGATGAGTCATGCACTTTGAGCGAGCCTAAATAAAGGCTGAAAATCTATGAAATTACAGCGTGGCGATGCGCGCCAGGCGCAATCGTCTATTAACGCGCTCAGCCTGCACGGGACTTGTCCATTTTGGCCGCGTTGCTCTATACTATATCATTGAAGTTCGTGGTATTCGGCAGTATCCAGTAGCTATCGCGTGTGTATCGTGACATGAAACGAGCGGCCCGAAAGCGTCACGGTGCATGGAAATGAATCCGTCCATCCGCTAATTAAAGGCAGCGAGTATTACGTCAACCCCCGCCCGCCCCGCACTCCCCTCCGTCGCTGGGGCTTCGCAAATCGCACTACCTTTAACCGCTTCTCCGTTTACACGCTGCGCGAGCGTATACGCCAATACGGCTGTCTGTAAGTTCGGAGCGACAACGTTTTGATTCGGACGAAAGGCTCCCATACGCGCACGCGATACGTTTGACGCGCACAGTGTAACAACGCTCGTTGCCTCGTTGCAGCGTGGCATAGAAAACTTTGCGATACGCACGGTATACATATGGGGTCAATTATTGCGCGACGCGTCAGTGCGACGTATATTCCATCAGATTTCAGTCGCTTCGATTCTGCAGTGCCTGTTCCCGGGAGCGGAAGTAGTTGATTCGTAGTCGATCAAGCGACTTCCTGTCGATATCTTTGATTCAAGGAAAAGCCGGGATCCACAGAGACAACTACGGACCATCCTCGCCGTCGCCGTACACGTCCGGAGATAAACGAGACGTCCTACGACGTACATAAGTCGTTTTCTACGTGTGTGTCGACGAAGAAAGGCACACCAATATCCGCAGGATATCTCTTTGCCAGAGTCACACTCGGGGGCATCACGTTTCGATCTCCCGACTGCACATCCGACTGATCCGTACGATCGAGACATTCAGAGAGGAAAAGTGTACGGGGAAAACTGCATTTTGTGCGATATAAAGACCGTTGAAAAGGCGACCCATGCACAGCAGGTATCTCAGTATTAAAAGGGACGTTTTCAGCGCCGTCCTGCAAAACATTTTCCGTACATCCAGCGGCGTTGATGAGTCGACAGCGTACGTGTATTAATTATTCACGTTTGCAGCGATACAAAAGCAAGGGTGGAAGGAAGGACAATTTTGACGCGTCCATCAAATGGAAACATTTCGAGTGGCACGCGGGTCGACACGCCGGACGTCGCAATCATCAACGCGATCTACTAATAATCACTTTTAATTGGACACAACGCGCGGTTAAACGAACACGCTATTTACCTACTCCGTTGTATATTACTTTGCCGATAATTGGCGGGATATATGTTACACCGTTGATTGCGCGTTTTATGACCTACCGCCGCGCCGGCTGCCGCTGGCTAAAATGCAATTACGCGATGCACGCTGCACGCTGCGCGGTGCGTGCGCGATCGCCAAATTAGCTGCGGTGATTTTTGCACGGATTCTCGAACCGGCTACGGATTCGATTAATGTGATATCTCGATAGAGGCTTCGTTACGATCGACCTGGTCGGCCCTCAGGCGTCTGCCTTGGCACACGAGGCGCGCGAACGAACACTTTCAATTGCGCGAGTGCGCGGGACAGCCTTTCCCGTGCAGCTGAAAGATAAACGCCGATCGCACGGTTAGTGTGAAAACGCGCTGCAAACGGAATCGTCCACGTCCACGGCAATGCGAACTCTCCGGCGACCGCGTTGAATTTTACAGCGTCGGCATGTGGTTCGATGCATCCTTTATGCAACCATGCGTGCGGTACGCGTATTGATCCGCATGCGTCACTTCTGCCCACGATTGCCTCGAGTGAGCCACGCTGATTTCGTGATGCGCCAAGGCGTGCTCTCGGCTCTCGGTTCCGCGTACCAACTTATTCCCGCGGGACTGTGTAATACGTGTCTCCGTCGCTCGCGCGCACGGACAGCGTTTCACGATTCCCGCCCAATTCCCGCGCCTCCGTTTTCCGCTCCACATGTCAGAACCTCTCACCGCCCTCTCTGGAGTCGCACTCCGTCGCGTTTCGCATCCCTGACCAGATGCGGACTATCGCTGCTCTTTTCCGTCTTCCGTCTTCAGATCTGGCCCGCGAATTAAGATAAGACGCGGCGGTCGGCGAATGCGGAGAAGTCGACGGGGGAAGGTAGGGAAGGCGACAGTTGCGACGGGGGATAAAAGATAAAGCGGGGATTTAAGGTGGGATAAGGTCGTGGATGAGCGAATTTAATGTTACCCTTTGTCAGGATACAGAATCCTCATGTTGGACGGTGATCCGTGGCGGGGATTTAGATAACAGGTAAATTAAGAATACGACGGACGGCCGCAGCCCGATTGGCAAGAGCAAGCCTCAACCAACCGCTTCTTCTTCCTCTGCTTCTCTATTCTGGTACGCTCTTCCAGCCGCTCCATCCTGCAGCGCGTCTCTCTCCTCGCTCTCTGACGCTAATCGCGGGATCCAGATGAAAGATAAATTAAAAACGAGAGGAACGCGCGCCGGTCTCGTAGCGCAGGAGGAAGGAGCTTAACTGCAACCGGTCGAGCAAGCTTAACACCGTGAAACTACCTCCGCTCCGCGGTCCCTTTCGCGTAACAGCGTCATCTCGGAGAATTATGCTTCTCCTCCGATAAAATGCACGATAATCAGCGCTCTGACGTATAGTCCGTTGGAACCGAAATTCCGCAGAAGATGGAAAGAGCGTGACGGGGCTAATCAACGGACTCTCCGCCGTTGCATGCAGCTTGCGGATATAAGAACGGATTGCGAATTCGCTCTCGTTGAAGATAAGCGCGCCCGGCAGCGGGGATAAATTTGATATTCAAATGTTATACATTACGCGCAAGTAGCGAAACCGCGAGATGTCTGTGTACATATAACGAAAGCCAACCCCTACCGGCGCGCATAAATTCGCCGGCGTCAAGTTGAAACAGTGCGCGACGTAATGTTCCGCGCTACGTGGACTGAAAAATCAGCACGAGCCAAGTTGCGACAGAGTGTGTGGTACGGTTAAACGAATGAACGCGTTTTATTTCGACCGAAGGCAGATGCGGGCTAAAAATGCGAGCCGTTCTCGCTCGATTAGAACGGCAACGTGGACGGTGCACGAGCGAAATTAGCAATGGCCCTCGTTAACTTGCCCCGCGTTTTCCCGGCTAATATCGTTATGTCGCGGACAAGAACGGTTAGGTGGCTTTATTATTGCAGCGATATAAAGGCGCATTACTGGAAACAATAAAGTCCGCCTATATACGTTGTTACGCGAGTAACCCGAAGGTAGAGAAGACTCACGCACGCCGCCGGACGCCGGTTGTTTTATACACTTAAGCACGTACCCTCGCAATTAGACCATCTCGAGGGACCCGAAGAACCAACGGATCCGGCAAGAAAGTACGAGCAATGACAAAGGAGGAGACCACTCGACAAAAGGACGTTCCGTGGTACATCCGGCTCTTCTCTCCCTTCCCTGTCCTTCCATCGCATCCTACCTCATTGCTTGTCTACCGCCTATGTGTTTGTCTCTACGCTTTCCATGGTATCTTCTGAGCCGAGTATTTGTCGGACCGCTTCTTTTACGGAACGCGCTTAATATCCATGACGATGAATTGACAAGGGGAGGTAGGGAAGCATGCGGAATCTATTTGGTTCTCCTCGATTGAAATATATCGTTTACTGCAAAACATACGTCACACACGTATTTTCGTACGTTTGCTCGCAAATCGCTACATTCTCAACAGTCTAAATTCCACTCCTGTGGTCCGTTTTTATTTCTTTTTCTCCTGACTGAATATGAGTTCAGAGTAAACGCGAGGTCCAGAAATTATTCAGTGAAGTCCGTTAACCGAGTGAAACTTTTATATTGCCCCGATGTACGGACACTTTCTCGCATACGTTTTTCGTTATAAGTATTTGTCTCTCTAATGAGAAGCCTCCATTTACGCCATTTACGGGGTCAGTTAACTCTGGCCAGCTCGCATACGTGGAATCCAATGAAAGCATGCAAACTCCTAATGGAATTAAGGTCTGTAGATAGTTCCAGCCGTGATCTTGCCGTCGTGGCGAAAGACCATGTCGGTACGCTCGAACATCAAGCCGAAGATGCCCGTACTCGACGGTCTTCCTTTATTTACTGCCGTCGCAGGGGACCGTCAGCGTTCTTCCGCAAACCTGAATTTTGCCTCGCAGAAATGTGAAATGGGAGTTTTGCGGCGCACTCCACCGGCAGCGTGTTTACAACGGCGAAAACATCCATTTTGGCGCGACAAAATCTTTGCACGATGTGTAGCGAAGCATGAGGCGCGCATCAGGCGTAGACCCAAGGCGGCATGGGACGGCGCGGCGGTATAATGCCACGCTTGATTCGTGATCGATCGTCGTCCTGCATCTATTTATAAGGATGTATATGAGCGCACGCCGGCACGGTGAATCCATAAACGTTTTCATATTCCTGGCGCGCTGCGGGAGCGTGTGCTTTCATCTACACTTCATCCTTCTTCGTTGCGCGTTACGAATAGTGGCAGTTTGAGTAAGACATGCGAAACGTACGTACGGAGGGAGGGGCAGGAGGGGAATCAATGAGAAGAGTGTCGTCTCGATGACGCGCTGGTAGACCGAGCATCGTGCCGAAAGCGATATTGGCACTCTCGTCCTCCGGGGTGAAATCTCGCGACTACGAGGCCAACGATCGCATCGGTATAGGATAAAAGTCTCGAGCCGAGAAGCAGCCGGCAGGAGGATAACGTTTGGCCGCCGGCCAATGTTTGTTGACTGGAAATTTAGCGGCCGGCGATTGTTTTGGCTATGTGCCATTATTTTCTACGTGCGATTCGAATTGCCGCGGCACTGACGGTAAAGAAGACGGAGAAGGGGGGAGGAAGAGAGGGATGAAGGAACGATCGTGGAGAAAAGGAAGGGACAGTACGCCGCTCTCTTCGTCACTCTTTGTCGTGGATATGTGAAGTCGCATTATCGTTGAGCGGAGTGACGTTATTCGTCTGCATTATTATTTCTCGCGCAATTCGCTATGTCGTTCGTCCTTTTCACCGTTCGAGCCCTTCATCGGAATCATTGCTGGTTTCCGCGCTGCCGAAGATAAATGGGAGGCGTCCGAGTATGCCGCGGGAATTCCCTGGCATCTCGGCCGAATATTCCACTTTCCACAGGCTCGTAGGAACGGGGCGGTTTTTCCTTGATTCTGCCTCATAATATCCAGTTCGTCATTTGGCAGGATGCCATCGATGGCGGTAGCCAGGAGTTCCTTATCGATTTTACCGAATTACTTCTTTCTCCATAAGGGGTTCCGAGTAGCCGGCGTTTAAGGAAGTCTCGGCACACGGCAGAAGGGTAGAAAATTTTGAATACAAGAAAAAAATTCAGATCCTTCGCAACGCGATGCGCTCCTCTTGTTGCAATATGTTCGACGATAAGCACCACTGTCCTGAAAGAATCCGAAGGCACGGCTTGTCGGGATGGAGGAAAGTGAAATAAATTTTTACGATGGCTCTCTCTATGGTCGTTAGAAATTACGTCCATTTTTCAGCAATTTTTTTCCTTGTCCTATCAGTACGACTGCGTATTCCTCTTCGTTCTCACACACACACGCGCCCACAAACATATATACGCGAGCCGGCGGCGTTCATGAAATTCTCCCGTGTCTTCCAGTATCGCCGACGTATTTCTCGGCAGCCCCAGAGCCGCGCATGCACACACGTATTGCATACGCATACGCATACACCAACTCGCCGTGCAACTTGAAAATGGGAGAACAAGAGGGAAGAAGAGGGTAAGGGTAAGAGAGGTGACGAGACGCACATGCACACACTATGACGCGGCGGTGACACATGCTCGCGTACATCTCGTCGACGTATTCTCATGACAACGGGGAATTGCGACGTAAATATTGAAGATAGCGCGGAAGACACCGTCTAGTCTGTCAAGATTAGACGGCGACGCCCCTAGCGCGACGCGTAATGCGAAAAAAAGGAGCGAGATAAAAAGGCGAGATCCTCGAAATTACTTCTGGCGCCGGCAAAGATTGGCAAGGGGAAATCGCTACGTGGGACTCCCCCACGTCCTGTCGCTTTCCGCACCCGGGTATGCACCCCTTTTTCCTGGCCCCGCCACCCGGTTCGCAGGCTCGTCAAAAACCATTCCGGTATCGGCGTGCCTGCTTTTTGCCACCGAGCAGGAAGCGAAGAGAGTACGTCGCTGAACGTTCCGGTTCGTCTCCATTTCGGCGGACGTCGTTAGACGGCTTTTTAATTATTCCGTTCCTTCCCCCTCCGTCAGCCTCAGCTATCGGTACAATTATTTCGCGTCCGTCCTTTTTTGCGACGCGACCTCTTACGTTCCTCACTTCTCTCTGTATACCTCGTTTCTCCTTCCCTCCGTTCTGCCCAGGTTGCTCCGCTAACCCCTTCCTTCGCCGCCTTTTGAGCTGATTCGAGAGGATTCGAGAGCGCGAGGAGAGCAGTTCGACTGCGCTCGACAAAAAGTCTCGAGAGATTTTAATTTCAACTTCAACTTCGTTTTTCGAGCCGCCTCACTAGTTTAGCGAGCGAGGACAGATTTCACTGGATAATCGTTCTCGCGTGAGCCTGACATTTCAGCGTGCGCGGACAAGCTGAATTTATGAATTTGACAGACTTCGCTGTCTTCGTGCAGATATCGCGGTCTAACAATGAACGAAGCTACGTGCACTCTCGCTAGGGGAGGATGGGAAATGTTGCCGTGGGGGCAGCGAATGTGACATTCGCGTCTGACAATTTGCGTCTCTTACGTCGTTCTGCTTTTTGGCAGAAAGGTTTGATGTGCGGGCACATGCGGAAATCCACTAAATCCTTCTATTCACTCGCTGTCGTCATACAGAGAGAGAGAAAGAGGGAAGTGCCAGATCGATATGTTTGGCAAAATGGCTGGAGCCCTTTTGATAAACTCCATGCCGTGCCCTTCGAATCTGCTAGGATGAGAGCCATTAACACGATCGCGAGAAGGCACGCGTGAATACAAGCCGTACACTTCCTATTCACCCTTTCGTCGGCGGATTTCCATAAGGCGAGAACGCTCAGCAGCGAGGCGCCGGCGAGTTGTTCGGCCGGAGATGCAAATAAGTATGTAAATGCAAATGTGTAAATGCCGTGCGCGCATACACGAGGACAAGGAGCGACGTTATCGTCGCCGTCAGCTGCTCTGCCGCATGCTGTTCGACTTTCGTTCAGTCCAAGTCGACATGTCCGTCGAATATTGCGCGCATCTCTATTCAGAGAATGGACACGTGCGATGCGTGGCGATTATGAGTGTCACGCGAATTCTGTATTACACGATCATTTGATATTTTTCGATTACCGGTTTAATGGGAGCACTTTACGACACGAGGAACGGTCGCTGAAATTGTGCCACATTGATTTCCATCCTGAACGACGGGTCGTTAATCTCGAAACCACGTGCAGGTTATGCGTACGATAATGAATGCCGGTGTGAACATTGAAAACGACGGGAATCGGGCGCGACACGCACGGATTTATTCGCTCAAGCAGTCCGAATGGTTGCGGATAAGAAAACGCGGCTGTCATCGTAACGCCGACTATGAATACGGATCGTAAACGAGAAATCCGTGTACTGCCATCGTTCCATTCTCGCGCATCGATGCGACGGTATTATGGTTCGCAATGCATACGCGGAACACTCATTATTTCGTGTCGACGACTTTATTCATCGAACGTTAGTGCCGTCAACCAGCTATCGAACTATCTGTAAGTAATACTGGTCGCATAAAACGGAGAGAGGGTGTTGGCGGAAAGTCAGTGTCCGCGTTAAATTGGTTAGAACGGCACTGCGGAAAGTCGTGCACATTCGCGCGTGAGATCAGTCGTTAATCGTCGCCCGGACAACGGTATTAGCCCGCGATATTTCCGATTCACGATTCCATAAATTCCGACGGGATCTAAGAGAGCAGCGCAGCCACCGAGGTCGTTTCGAGACCGCGTTGAACCCTCCGACAAGCCGTGTGCGAGCCATTACCGGGCTGGTTTACTAGCAGCACAAGGCATAATACTTCGATCCAGTGCAAAATTTACGATTCCCACCGAGGACGGTACTGAATGCGTTAACACTTACCGAAATCACTGTTTTGAATGGAATATACCCGGCTTTAAACTGACCTCTATCCCCTGTTCAGCGGTACAGAAAAGAAACATTTGTGTCGCCCAAAGATCTATTCTGATAGCAACGGCGCGGGAGAAAAATTTGGACGTCTGTCAGCGACGGGGAATGGCATTGTGTGCGGGCGTAAAAATGAATAGCGCGAAGTATGCGTAATAGGCACCGAACCAGGTGCCGTCCGCTCCATTTTCGCGGTCGTTTACAAGCCGACTGCGAGCGGCGAAATGAGAGAATCGATAGCAACAGTCGTTATACCACATTGGCACCGGTGGTCGCTGAAATTTCCGATCCGGGATTTGGTGAAAGGTTTCTCTGCAGAATGAGCCCGTCGACAGGCCGTGCAACCGCCGATGTAGAGCATTGAACACGGTGGCTGCGGCGCGGGCGGTGGCACGGTGACATTGCGCTCGCGCGCGCGGAAAGGGAAACTATCGTTTTGAGGACTCGCTCGACAAAATGGAGCCATTCCGCGAAATGCGCTGGCCGCAAATAAGAAGGACGCACGACTACTAGACTACACGCTGCCTATTTCCACTCTATCCTGCTCCGCCATTTTCCTCGAAACGGTTTGGAAACAGCAATATTACGCAACGGACGAGAAACCTGCTCATAGGTGATCAATCGCAATAGCTTCCTCGAGGAATTCGAAGATTTTCCGCTTCATGGCGGAGACTTTGATGGACTACAATTGTCTGATGTTCTTCGTAGGACAAGGCGCGTGTGATGGTCTCTAGGGTTGAGCGTTATTGATCGATCATGAGAGTATATTAGATCTCGATGGAAACCGGGGGAGAACGCTTGCAAGACGCGCAAGCATTGATGAGCCGAATACGCGCTGGCCCCGACGATGCACACGTGAGAGTGCCAATAGGCGGATATATAGGCGGAGCTGATGCACGGGGTGGAACGGTGACGGGACGGGACGGGCACAGGGCGAGTCCTGTCTCTGATGTATGCATCCGCATGCACGCAGGATTAGCGTGAATCCTCAACGTGCTACAGCATATTAGCCCGACCCGGTCGTCACCTTATTACGCTCGTATGTCGCATGTCGCGGTCGCCCGATGAGAACCATCCCACATCCCACCCGTCATCCTGCAAGACGGCCAACCAAGAAAATCACTCGGAGATCCCTCGTGGTAGCACATAAATAATGACGTTTCACTAGAAATCCCGCGCGCTATCGACTACGCGCCCCGCCAAATATTGAATAAAGTAAATGCCCGGAATAACCATCGTTCTCGCGATATCATGAATATTCAAACGTTTCGGGGTAAATTTGTTACTACCGACGACTGTGCGCGGTAGGTACGTGACATCGGAGGGGGAAAAAAACAACAACAACACACTCGGGTTAATAATAGCAATATATTAGGGTGCATGGTAGGTCCGCGCGAAATTTGTCATCATTAGCGACGGTACGCTAATCCGATTAAAAGTTTCATTGAATTTAATGTTACGAGTCCCGGCGAATGCCGGCTGCGATTTTCGCCGGTGAGCCCTTCCTGTATACGTACTCGTCACGCGAGACAGAGCTTACCGGGAAGATTATCCTGGAAGTCGAAAAAATGCGAGCGATACAGGGCGTTGCGTGCCAGGTGAGAAAGCGTGGCTGATGACGGTCTCGTGCATCGCGGGCACGCGGAAGGCGTAAGCTCGTATCAGCGACCGAAGCGGATTACTCGTTGCAAAGGCGCGCGGGGCGCTCCTCGATAATGGCTTCCTTCGGCCGCAACTAACGTCGAACTCCGAAGTGCCATTCACGCCACACGGTTAACCTGTTAGCTCGTTTATAACGCCGCGCCGAACGCACCGCGCGACCTGCTCATATCGATCGCTCCTAGTGCCCCAAACTGTCGGCTGGCGTAGGGTGCGCAATATCCGTTTGTAATTGATACTGCTAACGCGGACGCTAACGATTGCGCGACAAACTGGCTCGCCCGTTGTCGCCTGCATCCTCCGTAAAGCTCATTCGCTGCATATGCCTCGTCCCAGCAGCCTTTGCCGCACTTTCGCTCACTTCGTCCTCTCGTCAGTGTACGCCCCGTAAAATCCCTTACGGCTGTTCCGACGGAAATCATGACACGTGCGGGGAAAATTTCGGAATCCTGCCCGACGAAGCTGCCAGACACAAGTTTCCCCGGGCAGATACTTCGGCGTCGGCAGTAATGTAAAAGCACACGCGGAACGTTGTCTTCTTGCCAGTTCTAGTAGTTACTTCCACTTAATCACTTGGAAATATTCCTCGCTCCGGAAGAGCACAGGGGTTTCGGATTTAGACGCGCGCTCCCTGAGGTACAGTCGCAGTGTAACTTGTCTAATTTAAGCAGCACTTCGTGTGCCATAAAAGCGTACCGTCGCGCATACACACGCTGCATGTAGGTTTGCTTTGCGCGCCAGCTGTTGCCGTTGACATGCCGATGCCGTTTGGTCGTACCAGGCGCCACCGACTGCGGTCCACGAAATATCCGATTCGGGGAGGAAAGGTTTTGCGAGCCGAGTCATTGATCTACGCTTTGGCCCCGAGACAGCGTTAAATGTCGCTTCCCGCATTTCCTACTTAGCGTGAGCACGAAATCGAATCCGCCGTCGAGAGAGAGAGAGAGAGAGAGAGAGAGAAGTGGCGCCAGCTAGAAATACATTTCCTGACGTTCGAAATTACTGCGAAGAGAGTGATTGTTGAAAATCGGCCGAGCGTCGAGCGTGGATGAGCGATGTTAATGACGACGACACCTACGAGGCAAGTGACGGCGCCTGTGTGCGCGGCTGTCAAAAACGAATTGTTCGTTGGCCAGCTATTCCCAACGGGCGACAAGGAGAGTCACAATGACGAAGCGAACGAAGCTGTACCCAGTTAATATCGGCGATGCGCGCGCGCGGTCGTTGACAGGGACCAATCGACACCGGTACGGAAAATTCTCGATCGAAGGCACCCCTCGCGTGTCGTTCCTTCTCCATCCCCGTGCCCGTCCCTGTCCCTGTAGCCGAGTAACGGGCTACACCGCGTGTCAGTCATTCGCTCCCATTCGACGCGAAACGGTAACCCATCGAATGCCGACACAAATGATACGTTGCGCCGGATATTCCCTCCGGAGAGTAAGAAAACTCGTGTATTGCATCGGCGAAACGGCGAGCGGGATAATGGCATGCAGACTGTCGATGGAAGAGAAATGTCGAGAATAGCTGAAGCTGTCCATACTCTTCGCAGAGAATACGTTCCCCCGCGCGGAGCCTGGCTTCATTAGTCGTCGTTATCGCGCGCGCACGCTCGTTCACCGTGCCTCTCGAAAAATGGGATTAAAGGGCCCGCGGCTGCCGCGGGCGCATATCTCCGCACGGATCGTAATAGAGAATATATTACGGCTGTTCCGAATGAAGCGATATACCGGTAATTAATCGCGTCTCGCTCAAGAGCGCGCCCGACGGGAAGCGAAATATTTGCGAAGCTCGCAGGCGCGAAGAGTTGGCGTGAAAATGTCTATAAAGAGGGACCGTTAATCTGGGGTCCGCGGATTATTGCGATCCAGATAGCGAGAACGAACGATGAGGTCGGACTAGACAGACTGCTCGAGGTCACGAGGAGATAGAGCTGGAGAATGAATAAGGGAATGAGGCACCGCTGGAAGGTGGAGGAAGGAGAGAGCGAGACGCGAGACGAGAGGAAGGAACGAACGAACGGATGAGAGGGTGAGAGTGGCACGCCCCTGGTAGGGGATATTAATGCGTTCAGCTTGGGTTCTGCCAGGGAGCAGCGCTAACCGAACTTCAATCGAATTAACATACTAATGGCACTCGGTCGAGCCAATTGTGAAACTTTCATTTTAGCCAACCAACAATCCAGAAAAAGTTTTCGCCGAACTCGTCTCTATTCCGGTGCCCTTTCTATCCGGAGCAATTCGCCGCTCGGACTTTCATGTACCTCCTTCCACCGATCGCTCGCAAGGTGACTGGAAACTTATTTAATTCGTTCCTTTTTTCAACGCGCACCGTCCGCGAGATTACCGCCTTTCTCTCGCCTCCCTCTCTCTCTCTCTCTCTCGCTCTGTCCCTTTCCCGCTCATCCCGTGAAACCAATCTTTTGACGCAACCACTCTTTTTGTGCCGCTTTTATTTTATTTGCCCTTAGTGCATCACGGATATTGTCAGTGATAAATCTGGAGTAAGCTCGTAAATAAAATCTCCCGTTTAATCCCGCGTGCGTATGTAATTCGCCTAATCGCGCACGCGACCCATATATATTCCTTTCCGTAAACAAATACAGCGCGACGTATAATTCAGAAAGTTTAACGTGTCCCGCGCTCGTGCGTCAGCGCACCGGCACACATCATAAATTTCTTTGTATCGTGTGTACAGCCGACTAGCAGGCAGAACGAGCTGATTTAATCAATATTTAAGCAAACATTACGTTGTCCCGCCTCGTGTAATCTAACGCGGCTTATGTAATTCGACTTTCGCTTCGAGCGCTTAATGTGCAGAAAGCTGAGTTGACCGCCAATTAACGTTTATTCACAACGAGATTTCAAATTGTCTTTCTGTCACTCACTTTGCATCCCCGCGGCAATGTTTGTCCATTGCGCTCGATCAACAGCGTGGAACGCATAGTAGAATATGAAAATGGCAGAGAAACTCGAAAAAGCTCTTTTGCGATCGCGGCAATATTGACGACACGTGTGACGGTTATAATTAAAACTATTCGCAATCTTGTTTTGTTCGTCCACCTGCACGTAGTAATAAACTCTATTTAATACTGCCGTGAATGGCGCATTGTCCGGATGGCGGACATCAGGAACATGGCTTATGGTAATATTAAGAATATCGGAGTGACCCTCTCTTCCTTGGCATAAGGAGAGCGCGGATTTACGTGGGAAGCTTGATTTACCCCGATGATCATGGATTGGCATGGAGAGGTGCAGCGAGCCAATCATGAGCCGGCTCTTATCGGAAAAGCAAATTGCTAGTGGCCGCTCGCAGTTGCCATAGCCGTAGCTAATTATCGGATGTAATTACCTCGAGGCGAATCAATTAGCATCCCGAGTGTACAGGCGCGGTATTGTCCTCCTCACGTTGGGGACCATTGCGACGTAAATCGCTGACTTTTCGATTTCACCGCCCATCGCCGGAACCTGATTAATGGGGATGTTTAAAGTCTTCCTTTCCCCACGGCCAACATGCATTTACGTGGGCTCGAACGCGAAGCGTACGCTTCGTTTGACGTGTTGAAAACGCCCCACGAGCCCGAGCTAAATATATTCGGCGCACTAAAAATTGACAGGACCGCTCTGCCATGAAAATGCATTGCACGTAGATGACAATATGAATATATTGCCGAAGAAATTGTAATTTTCAGACGTGTCGGCTCTGCCGGCACGCCGACTGTGCAGGCCGACTGTGCGCGCCTACAATATGCACTGGCGAAGAGCAAAATGGGAGCGATGGAATATTTATAGAATCTGAATGCGCGAGTTCCCGATTCCAATGTTTTTAATATAGTATGCTGTAAATGCTTTTAAATAGTAAAAGCGCGGCCGTGCGCGCACGCAGGCGGGCAAATGAAAGTGTGGCGGCAGTCTGTTCTACGGCCCCGCGAAATTCCCTCAATGATTTATCAATCATGCCGATGCTCCTTTCATATTTCACGGCACCGAGGAACGACGAGCCGCTTTCAGCTTTCCGGGCGTTAGCTACTGTACATACGCAGGTCTGATAAAAGAGGTAATAATAGCGCCTGCATGTCTCTTATCTCAAGCCAGGCAACAAATAAAGCGGGGTAAATCTGCTGGTGGAATCCTCGTTAGGGGTAAAACTTTACGTATCCGCATCCACGAGGCGACTGAGAGGCGCTGGGGTACGTTGGTACGTATCGGCATTGAGGATACCAAAGTGCCGTCTTCGACGTGAAACAATGGACGTGCGTCATTAGGAGGTACGTTAGTCGTCCATCGGTGTCCCTATTCTTTTCTCTCTCTCTCTCTCTCTCTGGCTCTTTTTTTTTTATCTCGAAAGAAGAATCGATGAAGCTCGCGGCACGGTGAATGCAACGGATCCGAGAGGCGAGCGCGTTAATCTTTCACTCCAGCCAAACTTCCGTCGTAAATCATCCCTCCCGTCTGCGAGATGTTATTCTTTATTCAGACGGAATTAAACGGGCTACAACAACCTGAGTGCAGAATCCTACGCGGATGGTTATTAAATTAGCACCGAACAAGTGGCCTAGATCGTCCGCCTTCGACCGGCAACTCGGGGACAGGTCATTACTTCATCAAAGTCCTAACGTCTATATCTATAATATTACTTATGCATGTATCGGGTGTACATTGTTGCCTTTACGGCAGTATATCTTGCATTACTTATGCAGCGTGGTATGTCTCGCCACTGTCTTAGGCGGAGGGTATAGAGCCCTCTACTCAGCGGCAATCGAAGCGAAAAGAAAGATTGTATGACAGCTGCTACGGCCTGTCGTTATTCTTGCATGAAAAATTCTAAAAGCCCACGTTGATGCGGTAGCCTAGATTTAACCGAGTGCGGTGCCGCCGAGACGGTAAAATGTGCGTCCTTAAAAGGGCTGGCTAATAAGCGAAGCTGACCAACCATTACATGCAATTACTTGGCACAGTCCGAATATATCGTATATTTACATATGATATATTATGAAGCATTCGTGCAGCGCCAATAATAAATAATGCGGCTGGACATTCTCGGCAATTTGCGCATATCCGTCCGCGAAATACTTTGTCACGACCAGTCGTTGCTCCCGTATTCGCATGTGCTTTGACACCGATAAACACCTAGCAACAGTCTCTAATGCACTGACCGAAAACGACGGTTTCCGCGGCAAACATTTTCCTCCACAGTTAATGACAGAAGTGACGGCCACCTGGCTTCCAGTAGAACGAATGACCCTTTGATTGCGAGCAGTGAAACGAAGAAGGCAAGCGTGAGAACAGAGAACGCGCAAAAGGAAAGATAAGAATCGGTGAAAATGCTGTTGAAAGAGATTCTTGCTAAATATCATCTTAAAATCAACGAGCCAACGGCGATTGATTACCGTACCAGATATCAACTGTCTAAATATTTCCTTGTAGCATGAGGCCCTATCTGCCCGTACCGAGAGAGGACAAGAGTATGAGGGAGAGAGATAGGGACCGGCGAGAGCCGGTAACGACGTCCTTATTAATTACTCGCGCGAGTACACGTACCCGTCTCCGCCTGAGTGCGGCCCTGAGGGCTTGATTAAATCGGCTTGATGTAACCTGGTATGCCACGCTCGTCCACGCCGAAAATCCGCTTTACCCGACATACGTTTCATGCACACACACTCGCGCGCGCACACACGGACGCACACATGCGTACACACGGAACGGCGCACGCAGAGACAGTGCGTAAACAAAGAGGTGTGCGTGGGCGAGAGTGAAAATATATGCGCAACGCAAGTCGCGACGCACCTCGTAAAAAATAAAGAAAGGCCTCATGCGACGTTTCTTTTAATTTTTGATAATTCCTCGTCAAATTATGCGTAAATTGGACGTCGTTGCCGTAAATGTCGATGCGCGCCACGGTATACACGACGACGGCGGGAAGGCTTTTCCGTGTTCGCGCTCGGCTTGGTGCGGCAGTGAAGCTGCTCGATATTTCCAAGAATAATTTATTGCCTTCGGACAAAACTACCAGTGTCCTCGTTTCCTGGCCGTACGCACGATAAGGGACAAAAATTATTCAAAGCCCAAATGGATTTTGTTCCCCTCGCACACTCTCGCTGCTCTATCTCTCTCAGCTTTGTATTTCGAGTTGCTAAAAGTTCATAACGGTGTAACGCTGCGTCGGTTTTTGCGCGTAACTTCTAATGCGTCGACTCGCTTCCCCGATAACGAGAGCCCACCGTGCACTCCTTTCGTCTCCGCAACTTTCAGCGCGGCCGATGCACTTGCGTTATTTAATTGATGATTTATATAATCCGCATTAACGCACGCGTTATTAATCGCATTGGCACCGCGCCACTGTCAATGGCCGTGACTGTGTTTGCCGAGTCCGTTTCGAGTGCGACGTGTAAATTCTCTCTGCAATGGGAACGGAGCCCGGAACAATGGCGTCGCCAGAGATATTCTTCGCCGCGTGCCATTAACAGACGTTATCTTTTAATTTCCGCCCTTTGACTAATTCAAAGAATCCTCTCGCCGACTGTTCGCCCCCGCCGCGCTTCTGTTGACGGCTCATTCAAATCGTTCCTCTTTATATCCTCGCGACAATTATCGAGTCGAATTACATTGATCCGGCAACCTGATGTTCGATGGACAACCAGAATTTTGTTTCATGTAAAGGGACGATTGGTCAAACATTTGTTCATCCCGCGCCAACTATGGCTTTTAGTCGGGACAGTATCGGTCATTGTTAGACAGCGACGTCAGTGCACTCTTGAGTTTTCCGATCATTTTTGTTCCCGAGTGGACAGAGGCGCGTTGATCGCATTTTGTATGCAAGCACCATTGAACTACCGTCTAACTGGAATGTGAACGGCGTGGCCACGGCCGGCTAGACAGAGAGGGTAAATTTGGGGTCTCTCTTACCTTGTCTATCGTGTGCTACCCTTTCGAAAAACATGACCTAGCAACGAATGTTGTTGACGCAACCCATATGAAAGAGAGAGATAAAGGGTCCCCAAATTCCCTCTCTGTCTAGCCGGGCGCTCTGCATGTAAAAACAATAGTCGTTCACATTCCAGTTAGACTATAGTTCAATGGCAAGCACCGACCGAACCCCTGTCAAATTTATGCTGAAATTAGACTCACTTCAATTCGTACGATTTATTTGTTTATAGGGCGCGTACACTGTGTGACGAGGGCTCGCTAAAAAGTGCATTGGTATTTTAAGACGGAGAGTGTCAGATATGACGAATAGTCGATATCGTTTTGAAAATCTTTTGTGAAGATTTTCGGCACACGCAAGATACTTTTTAATTTGCGTACATACGAAAAATGATTATCCTGGCGGAACTTTGCATTAAAAGTCTTTCAAAAAAACGGAACTTACGATGTATTTTTATCGAGAGATGCGATCGGAATAGATTCAAAACGAATGAATCGGCCGCACTTTTCGCAGAGCGATAAAATGAAATATTCTTATTCGATTTGTCAGGGACGCAGCGTCGAGCGCACCCATACACACGGCGTCGTATTGTGCCAGCGCCGTAAACACAAACTCAATGTGAATCGAAAATCGAACTCTGAAATTTCACTCTTCCGCCTTGAGCTGGGGGGGTTGACTGAGGTGGCTGGGATCGAAGTCGCGTTTCGCGAAAACTCCCCATTGTAATGCGATCGTCCCTTATCGGGAAGGTCAATGTCTGTGTAAAATAGTAAATCGGTGTAAGGTTCTCCCGCGAGGGGATTTTTTCCTTATCCCACCTCCAGCTCCAGCTCGAATTGAGACGTTTGATCGAGGGCGGGTTAGGAGAAAAAGGTATAATACGTGAAATATCCCAGGGCGACATATTTATATTTCCACCGAGGGCGGTCCCGATATCAAGCCATGCCGCAAGGAAGCCGCGGAGCCGAGTGTTAGTGTGCGACGCGGATACGTCGAAGATGAAATTAGAGTCCCTCATCAGGCGTGCATCAGGAATCGAATTCCTACGGAGAATTGCCAGCGCACGGTCGTGTGCGAGCGTCGAGGTTAACGCACACGAGGAATCTAAGATCCCATTATGCCCGACTCGTCAAACCATCTGAGTGCCGATGATCGCCGTAGGATGACTTCGACTAAATCGGTTCCGCGGCTGCTCTCGGTGCGTCGACACGTTCTTTCACTCCCGTCTCATCTATTTGCCGTGTGTGTGCGTGTACCGATGCGCGTGAGCATACGCAGAGCCATTTACGCCGACACGTCGACACGCTGCGCATAAATCCGCTCGGGTCGCATCAGTCGCCTACCCTCCCGCCGGAATTTCAGGCGAATTCCTTGCCAAGGATCCTTCGTCTCCACCCCCCCCCCCTCTCTCTCTCTCTCTCTCTCTCTCTCTTTCTCTCCGTACGTCCTCCCAACTGGAGTGCCGCTGCAGACGAGTATAATATATATCGGATGAAGGGACAAGAAGTACGAGCAAATCCGTTTCTTCCTCCTTCTGGGATACCCTGGAAGCTATCCTTAAAGCAGATTCGTCCCGTGGAATTCGGCGGAGTTCGAGATTCTACGGGCACGGGGAAACGGGAGGGGAACGTGGAAATACTGAGGTCAACGTTGTCCTTTGATTTGTGTGGCTCTTGGCCACCCCCCGGAACAGAGCCGTATGCCAACGAGAGGAAAAACCTTTCCCGAAATGTGGACCCGGAGAATTTAGGGACTGTCCGCTCGGAATTGGTTGCCTTATCCTCGATGCGTAGTATTCGGAACGCACGCGATATGCATGTGCGTACTTTCCATGCAAAAACGATCGAGTTTCGTCGGATGAAAACCGGTCGCGTCTCGCGCCGAGTGGATTGGTCAAAAATGAAAATATCGGAAAACCATTTGCGGGGCAACGCGTCGATCCTTCGCCTCTTTATGGAGCAGTAGTGGAAGCCTTCGAAATGATGGAAGACGAAGTCGCGAACGATGATGTCGTAATTCATGCCCGCTCGTCTCGCGGGTATTTCGTTTCCGGACGGAAAAATATTCCGCCTGCCATGGACAAAGACCGACTTCCTTAAGTTTCTTTTCTTTGTGTTTTTTTTTGTTGTTTTTGTTTTGTTGCAAACTTAAGTCCGCGGGTCGTCATAAACCAGGGAGAGGTTGGAAGAAATCTCGATGCCATTCGGTTAGACGTGCAAGATTCGCACGGGAAGAACTTAAGAATCACGTCTTATCATCGCGGCAACTTTCGTAGAAGGAGCTGGACCGCCTACGAAGTAGAATTGTCGGATTACGGCGAACATTTGTTTGCGGTAGTTGTAACCATTATGCTCGCCCGCCGATCCTCATGCAACTCGCTTAATGTGTAGAGCTGACAGACTGCTCGATGCCGATTTCATATGCATGCAGAGCACACTTTTCTCGGCAGGTAATGCACGGCTTGCGATTACAGAGTGCATATCGAGAGGTTGGGGCGTATTACCGTCTATAGAATGTGAGATCGGCGTAGGAACGTATCTCTCGATTCTTTCAAACAAAACGACTTTATCGACGAGATACGGCGAGCGCGTTCGATCGAGATACACACGACACCCGTACACTCTGAAATTACAGTTAACGTCGCTGCTCGTCGCGGGACGCTACACTATATTTCAGCGAACGGGATTACGAGTCACGTTCCACTGACGATCGCGATATTATCGTGAAAATTTCCTAACGGAACATTAAGAATTAAGGGCGCACATTCTCGAAGGCACTGTGTAAGAGCCATGAATATTTCTCGAGCCACTTGAACTCCCCTCGGATTTCCGCGCGGTGCATTAACGTCTCCTATACGTTACCGTTTCATCGATCAGTGCGGCGCGTTACAGTTTCGATGCCACGAGCGAATCTCGCGAGCATTCCGTGTCTCAAAGGGCGTGCCAATGGGATTATGAGTTTCATCAAAACTTTTCAGTGACCCGCGAGATAGAAATGCTCGTCGTCAACTCCGTCCCGACGCGACGTGCCGTATCGTTTTATTGCGTCCCACGGTGTACGTGTACGCGAATACGTTTCCCAGCGACCCTAAATGACATTGCTCGGTTCTTTGATACCGTAGAATTTAATGTCCCTCTCGTTTAGTACACTTTAACGGCAAAAGTTCCGGGAGGGAGGAGGGTTCCATCCGCTAGTCATACATTCCGGCTCGGCAAATAAAACCCTCCATCTGCCAAGTATAGAGATTATTGAAATCCGGACATAAAGGCGGTACGAGAAGAGCTCCTTCAACGTTCATGGTTGCTTCGGCAAAAAATAGAAGAATGGTGCGACTGGCAGAAGTACGGCGATACTTTCATGTTAATAGTTGAAGCGGTCGACAAAATAAAGATTCTACGTTAGAATAGGAACAATGCTCCAGGTATCACGTCTGCTGGTATTATTTACTTGCGAATGTGCGACATAGACATTCAACTTGCTTTTGATAATTAATCGACCAGCTATATCAATGCATTTCATTACTAGCATTGTTAGCGCTCCCTTATTAATCGTTTAATCATCCAACCGAGACAGACTGCACTGATAGCACTTTAAACGTGGCACGTGAAACCAACGTATAACTTTCAGTGTAAACAACTTGGACCAACATATGCCATACACCGCTGCTAACGTAAACCCTTGTTCAAACTATGAAACACATGTTTTGGTTTGCTCAGAACCGATGCAGCGGTGATCCCGGCGGCTGCCTTGGAAGACAACTTTTGTGACAGCTGTTCGAGAGCACAATCGGCGCTACTCCGTTAAAAAGTCGCTTTTCGAAACTGCTAAACGCGCACCCTAAATCCCGCGAAACACCTGAATTACTGCGAAAGGTGACTGACGCAGAGACGATCTCGCCGAACGGCGCAATTGTATCGGGCGTAACTACAAAGCGGGAGAGTGCACGCGCAATTACATTGGCACGGATAATAACCTGAGAGAACGTCGCGATCTCGAGCGGCCGCTCGCGGACGATTAATCACGGCGACGTTTGCGAAACGAGTTTCGGCTCGCCTTTAGAAGCGCCGAGATTCTCCGAGTGTCTCTTCGGGAGTTCTTGCCGTGAAACGCGGGCCGGGGTGTTGCGCTAATTTTTCGCGCGGGCGTCAATTCCAGCGCTGCAGGTGGCGCGAGAGGAGGGACGGAAAGGACTCATCCCCTCACCACCCTTAATCCTGATAAACCGGAGCCACGGGTCCGGCCGGGCGGGCTGCTTCTTCCGGATGCCGTCAGGGCCGTTAATAAATTTGTGTTTACGGTGTCTGCCGCGTCGCGGACGGCCTCGGTTATTTTTGCTCCTGACCACCATGAATCCTGGCGACCACCGCCGCCGACCGCCATCACCACCCGTCCGCCCGTCCGCCGTTCCGAGGGCATAAATATCCCACTGTCGGCGAAGGGTCGCCGCTAACCCCAATGTCCCGGCCATCCCCTCGGAATCCGGCCGCGAGGGATTCGCAGATTAGCTAATCACGCTTCCAAATGACCGAATACGCGAGGAGGCGGACACACGGCGAGAGCGGAAAACGGCGCTGAGTATGGGGGAATTGCTGCTTCCGGTATTGGAGGACCTCGCGACAGGCGGTTGTGCACTCTCTGCGAGGCTCCGACGCCTTTTATCAGCGGATGAAAGTTTGCCAAGAGCCGGGCCGAGTCATTCGAAGTTTCTCTGCGGTCTTCAATCATCTTAATTTCGTCCCGCTTCCGCGGCGTCGAGGATTAGGTGGGACTAATCTCCTCCGAAAACGACGATGTATATCTGGCCGTCCGTCAGCGGCCGGGAAGGCGTTAGACATCGTGACGAATAGGTACGTGGGTATGTGTGTTTGCGTGTATGTGGGTGAAAGACGAGACGCGTGCCTCTTGGTCACGAACTCGATCAGCCGACGATCGCTTCCTCACCCCCACGTCGGCCACTTTAATTCCCGGAAGAATCCAGCTGCAGGGATTAGCGGAGCGGCAACCGCTCGTCGTGAAATAAGGAAACGCGTATCCACCGACAACGAGTAGTAACGTTAAACCTCTCCGTTCTTAACCAACGGAATACGAGCCCGCCTTCCACGGGAATTCACGGATTAGCACTCTTCCGCAGGCGGAATACGAAAGGCGCGCGCGCGCGCGCGCCGATCAAAGACAGGAACTCGATCGAGCAGAGGGACTGGATCGAGCTGCGATGTTCGTCTGCTTCTCGAGAAATTCTCCTGCAGGGATTAACTTGCGCCTCAGCTGCGCGATCGAGAGGCGCGAGCACGCGAAATAACGAAACGTGCATCCGCGTAGGAACGTCGCTGGAATATGAAGTGCACTCTCGATCAGCGGTAGGAACTTTCTCGATCGAGAGGCAACGCTGCGTTCCATTTCGCGGCGAAGGTATCATCGACTCTCGCCGGAAGAATGGCTTCCATCTGACGACGTACCGCACGGTTGAGAAGGCGGCCGGAGGACGATGATGGAGAGGGCGAGATGAAATTTTTAAGCAACGCTCGCGGATCTGAGCGCGGAAGATTTCTTCTAGTTCCGCATTCCGCGGATGCCTCGCGATGCCCTTTTCCGTCAAGAGGGTGTTAATAGTGGGGATACGATGTGTACGCCGTGTACGGGCAAAAATACAGAAATGTCAGTCGACGTCGATGGCAGCGCGGGGGCGTGGGCCGGCGTACGCGCCACCGTGTATATGTAAATATAGAATGGTCTGACAGGAGCACTCTATCGTTCGAATCAATCGACCGACCGTACCGGACATTCTGTCACGGGGACGATGAAATTTTTCACCGGCGACGATATCAATTCTCCGTCGCTAAAACGAAAAGGCGCGACAGTTGCATAAAGAAGGCACGATCGACGTGCGCGCGCGCCTCTATAGTGTTCGTATCTCATATCCTGACACGCACGGTCCTCCACTTTCCAATATGCAGCTTCTTGCGACCGAAAAACTCGTCCCATGCTAAATTCTGGCGCCATTCTCCGAAATAGGCCACAGTTTACACGGGAGCCAATAACGGAGAGACGCGTGATCGATACCACGGGATCGATACAAATCGGTGCGATGCATTTTCCCTTTACGGTATCTACAGGTGCACTTTGTCAGTTGTCAGATCAAAGTAGCGACGCACTTGGATTGACGTGAATTGGTCAATGAAGAGAATGAACGACAGTGTCTGTTTGCGCGCGAATACAGTAGCGAGCATGAGCGCTCTGTGCTCTGTCTGTGCGTCCGTGAATGCACGTAGGTAGATTCACACGTTTCTACGTGCCGATCCCTGACAGAAACACTTCTGATCTTAATGCACGGACCGATCAAGGCAACGGCATCACGCTTCTGCCCTGACATTCTCTCGGTGCCAGTGTAATTTCAACTCCTTTGACGACCGCCATGCACCCGTCAGACTTCTCGCATTAATTCTGTGACAATGCGAAGGGTGCGAATTGTTATCGTAAATTGGTAGTGTCGAAATTTCGGGGTGCCGTGCGCGTCGTTCTCCCTCTTACTCTCCCTTCTCCGCTACGTCAACCACGCTTGTTCACTCCGAGGAGTTGCGGAGCTGGCACATGCCCGACAATAGGCAACAATTACTTTTCCACTTTTATAAAACGCCGACACTGAAGTGACAAGTGTCTCCCGGTGGTTTCCTGCTTGAGCATTCCATGCTCCGATTTTCCTTACAACAGTCAATTTTACAGATCTTTTCCATTTCCATTTGTCACCTTTCTCGCCTAACCTGTACCGAATTTTCCGTTACATCGTGTATTTGTTCGCGGCGTAATAATGACAATTTAATAATACAGTTGCAAATACGATAATTAATAAATTTGCTTAATTTACGGGGCTACATGTTAACAGTGGCAATAATTAATCCCACTAGGCACGGAAACGCTGTTCTATTGTAGGGGAAACGTCACTCGATGCAACACACATATGTGCCAGTCAATAGAAATGTAATTCGCAGCACAAATAAAGAACGTCGTCCTTCCAATGACACATGCACTGCACATCGGCACAGGATTTACAGTCGCGGAAAATTATTGGCTGCATGCGGTATTGGCGTCATTAGGGAGTTTCCTCTGAAGTGCACTTCAAACGCATCGCGTTTGCCAGCTCAAAGTCCGCCACTTCGTATATCGATCCAGGATATTATAGTGCAACAACTAATCTAACTTGTTATCAGTTTATGAAGAGTCCAGCACTTGTGTGCGCGCGCATGTGTATGTGCTGTTATTTTATTGATGAGTAGCATCCCGGTTTCAAATGTAATTATAAGTGTATAATGACCTCGCAGAATTAATCTCCATTTCGGGAAAACGGTACCGCTTCGAAGTTGACTTATGTCGAGCCATAAGAAAAGTTCTCGCAAGTCGGGGGTGTCGGAATGTAAGAGGCAAATGTCGAAACAGAAGCGTATCACAGGTGTATGTACAACTGCGGGAAAAGCGAGCTCAGAATGTGGCGCAATGTCCAATCGAGCAACCGCACTGTTCGCTGATGACGTTCGCGACGGGGCCATTGTAATTTGAAGTCCTTCGAGGGTGGAACTCGACGTTTCACGTTAACTCCCCGAGGATAGTTCTTGGTGATAGAGGGGTGCGGGACGTCGAGTGGACGCAGTAATTTCGTACCGGTTGAAATTTGTAGATGCGACCCGCAGTGTGCTGTGAATATACGCGAGTCAACGTCCGATAGGACACACCTCCCCACGTGCACAGTACGCAAAGAGAGTCCTCGCATGTGAATTAGCCAGGAGAATGCGATTAGGCGAAGCGGAAGCTTCTCCGAGGGAGCGTTGTGGCGACCAAGAGGAAGACGTGGAATTTTTCATGTCTACCGCGAATACGGACCCCGTGGCATGTGTATAAAATTACGTTGACGCAGAGAAACTGTGCAACGAGATACTGCGCAACGAGAGAAGTGACAGGAGGATCGCGATCGGTATCGTTACTTCTGATACTTTGTATCTCCTTTCGGAAGGCTTTCTCGACGGATGCTCGATATAAGACGCGGCGTCCCGTCCGGGTGATCCATCTTGCTCCTGTCCGTTAAGCGGATTGTTGCATGACCAGTTTTCTATGGGAAGCTCCTACATTTCCTCTCGTCCGGTATGAGCCCCAGGTCCGCGCACTGATCGAATTACAACCGTCTCTGGCCGGCCACTACTTTCGATGCCCCGATGCTATCTACCAGTCCCGCTAGATAACGCGATATTTACGCGATCGTGGCTCGCCGTAAATTTACGCTAAAACTCGCGCGGATATTTGCCGTCGCGGGAACACGCTTCAGTGCTGGCTTTTTCGGACGAAAAGACTCGCTGGAAAAATGCTCGGCCGCGTGGCTGCGTTCGTCCGTCGGTCGTTAATTGAAAGTCCAGCCAAGAATTTACCACGTAAACAAGTATGTTTGGAAACGCGAACGCAGTGTCGCACATGTTGCGAGACCTTCCGGCAGGGTAAGGAGAAGCGTCGGTGGGAGGACAGGAAGCCAATGAGCCCGATCGTTAGTCACGAGCCACGGAACGGGACGGATTCAAATTAACCGGTTAATAGGAAAGTTCGGTCGGTGTGTTTCTAAATCGAAGTGTCGAGGCAGCGGTGCTTTGGGAAGCGCCCGGAGTTTCGTCAGTGATACTAATGGCCAATTCGCCTTCAAGAAGATGGCCTTCGCAGGAGCTTGCATTCGTGTTCGGCGAAATCCAACGCGCCCGAGAAGCTAGTGCACGTGAAACGGTCGGATCTTCTGACACCGAACCCGACACTGCTGTATACCCACGTCTCTTTAAATACTCGCGGTGAGCAAGTTTTAAATAAAACTTTGACACCCTCTTGATCGAATAAAATTCGATCCCGATGTCTGCCGGATGCTCCAGAAACGTCCAACAGTCGGCGTCGCTAATTTCTCCCGCTGCCGACGAGGATTTACCAATTGCAATTGAGGAAGAAGAGGAAATGTCTGACAATAGTACCTGCTCTAGGACCTTTTGGATTTCGCAAACGAGCGCGTTTACTCTCGTTAAGGCGAGTGCCGGGGGGTGATTTACCCTCTTTACCTTCACACGACACGGTCCGCTCCAGCGATCCCGGGGGAAGGAAGGGAGGGACGGCGACAGTGGGAGGGATTCAGAGGGCACGAGGCACGGGGGCTCGGAAGAAGGGCATAAAACGAATTGGTCCACGGGCGAAGAAGTACGAGAAGGGATTGAAAAGTTCTTTTAAACCAACGACACCTCTCTCTCTCTCTCTCTCTCTCGCCCCACCCCTGGCGTCTCCTTTATCCGGTCGCCCGTGTATTTTCATTGAAATTCCTGGCTATGATCGAATTAGTTGTCTCGGTACCTCGATCGTACGTCCTCTCGCTTGGAATCCCACCCTCTTTCCTTTCTTCTCGCTCGGCGCAATCTACCTCGGCCCACCGTCTTCTTATGACATATTTATTAATAAACTCGTCTGCCGAGAGAGCGTTAATTATTATTATGATAATGCCCGACACGCCCAGGTCCTTAGCGACGGCGAAGATTAAGCAAAAGTAGCCATTAACAACCGCGAGGAACGAACTGCAGGAGATGGAGGGACAGAAAATATAATGGACGAGGGCGACGTTCTGCGTCCGCGAGGGAGCAGTTTTACATGGCGAGGGTTTAACGAATAGTATTGTTGTGATTTCGAGATGAAAAATTAAAGAATCTCTAGCCGAGCGACGTCACGGGAGCGGGCGCTCGAAAACGTTGGAAAGGACAGGGATAGATGAATAGATATAGCCATTTATTATTCCACGGACGTCAGCGACAAAAATCCAGAAAAAGAGACGGTGAGTGACAATCAGTCGGAATTAGAATGTGAAGTGTTCGAAATTGATAAACCTCGTATTCTGCCTGTCACCGATTTTGTTTTTCATTCAGCCGTTATTTTCACTCATTCCTGTTTTGCTGCTCTGTTACAGACGCGTTTTAATGTTTGTTTTTTTCTTGCATTTTTGTTATTTCAACTTTTCCTCTAAACGATGCGTGATAGTCGAGAACAGATGAGGCCGTTATGGACGAGTGAAGGTATAAATCTAGTGATCCGGTGTGACATACATGCGATGCGAGGTTAAACATACGACGAGGGAGAGAGACTCCCCGGATTTATGTAGGTCTATCGACAATAAGAGGAGAAAAAGGAGGGGGAGGTGGCGGAGATAGCGAGCACCTGCAGTGAGTAAATCAATAGCCCGTTTGCCAGAAGTGGAAAAAAGATATCACGGCTGAAGGCGGTGCCTCTTTGCACGCAACTCAACAGCTTCCGGCATTTCGCTGACGCACGATACGCTGAGTTCCGCTCTCAATCGCGCTCGATCATTCGTTCACTTTGGACTTTCGAGAGCGACGATTAAAGCTTCGATTCGCGGGACAGCGTCGGGAATTATTAACGACAAAACGTCAGCTCGTTCTTTCTTGTTACGCCCGCGAATAATAAGTACGTATTGCGGCGGCAGCGGGGCGCGCGCGGGGGGAGGGAGCGAGAAGAGGGTGAGAGATAGTTAGAAGAGAAGAAGGAGGTGGAGGAGGGGAGAAGTGACGCTGAGGGCGGAAAACGCGTCGGCTGACCGTGCTCGTATATCTCTCTCCAGGGGACAGAGTTTATCGTACACATTGTTATGAGAGCGCGCACGGTGGCCGAAATTGTAAGAGTTGCAAGACGCGGAAAATCATGACAGGCAGAAAAAAGAATTATTATTCATCGTATTACTGCGAGAAAGAGAGTGAGAGAGAGAGAGGGAGAGAGAGAGAAACGGAGGGGGAGGGGATGTGAACCAAGGCAGGCAGCGTAGCTCGAGACGAGCGAAAACAAATTGCGGCTTCTCTTTATAATCACCGCGAATGCGGCACAAGAGAAATGATCTTTTTCCCAAAGAACGTCCGTTAGCGTGTAATTTTCTGAAATTTAATATTCCGTGACCGCGACTGGTAGCGGACTCATTGTGATATTGTCGGGGCATTTACGTAAATGGCTCCATCCGACTTCGCCGGTAATACCTTACGGAGCGGGATCGGCAAATGAACGTTGAAGGGGCTGAAAATGCATCAGACTCTGCCGATAATTATTTCGCGGGTCGTTGTACACGGCCCACTCGACGCGAAATGGGGTATCCGTGCGCCGGAAACCGGAACCCTCGTCCTACGAATTTCTCGCTGCGCCGCAGGCTGGAACGACAAAAAAGAACAACACCAGCTAGAAACGTACGCATAATTGCGTTGAGCTAGAATAATGGTCGGCGCGACGCAAAAACCTACTGTCACAATGAAAATATAAGCGTAAGATATTATCGCGGCGAAGAGTTAGAAAACTCGGGGCGGACGGGAAAAAAATGTGATAGGCCTGCGAGATCGCGCGCGCGCGCGCGCGAAAAAAGTAGGCGCGGATTTACGCGGCAGACACGTCGGCGGAAATTTTTCGCACGCTCGTTCCCAGCTCACGACCGTCTATCGAATTTTCACTCAAGTGCGTCCCTTTGAAGCAAATGTCGCGGGGGCGCGGGCCATCATCGTAAAAGAAACGCTCGAACCTGAAACGAAGAAGAAGCCGACGCGCGAACGAGGTCACTGCCGTTTTACGGGGTATTGCGGCTGCCTGGAATAAATTCCCGATTCGTCGTAATTCGCGAGGCGCGCGACGGACGGACGACAAACGACGGAAGCGCAGAGGGAAAACGAAAAGAGATCGAGGCAGAAAAATAGGAACGAGCGGTTTAGGCCAAGAGAGAGGGATGGCGGCAGTGGTTGGACGACAGATAAGAAGAAACAGAAGGGATGGGGAACAAGGGAAGGAAAGAGCGGTATAGGGAGGTGGTTTTCTCGTCAAAAAAGATGAAGTCACCGCGGTTTCGGGGTCGGCACATGAGCGCGACGCGGAGGGTGTCTCCGCAAGGGTGAGAGGAGGGGTTCTTCAAGGTAGGGGGCATGCGCGGCGTCCAGGGGTGCAGAACGGCTCACGGGGGTTAGTCGCCTGCCAACAACACGACGCGTCGCTCGTGCATCGCTCGCGCATCGCGGTCGCTCGACTTCTACGTGCTCTCGTCTCGATTCTCCTTTCCTCTCTCCTCTTCTCCTTCGTTTTTTCGCCATCCAAGCTAGTTGGCGCGACCACGTCCAACGCTTCTCGTCGCCGACCGCCGGGCTCGCGCGCACGATAATTGCACGAGCAAGCTACCAATCTTGCGCTCCACTTTTTCCCCCTTTTCCACGTTTTTTTTTTCCCGCTCGCAACGATAGTTTCGACAGCGGAGCGACAGCCGCCGGAGAAAAGTTGCTGGTGAACGGATTGTGCTCTGTGTCTCGCCGCTCGGACCGGAATACTTGGTGCTTCTTGTTTGAAAAGTGCGCGAGTGCCGTTCGCGAGTTTCCCCCCTCGCCGAGGGATCCGTTCCTCGGAGGATCATCGCGAGCGACGAACATTCAGGCCAGTGACAGTGACTTCATTCTGTAGAACAGGATTCTTCGAGCATTCTACGTGCAAATTTTATATTGACCTGCCATCAGTGTGCTCTCAAGGAATTCCATTCCGACGAACCGAAGACAGAACTCCCACGAGTCGTTCAATTTTCACCGAACACTTTGCATTCGACGCTGAACGAAATTCGTTCTGTTCGCCTGGTTTGAATAAGAAAGTGCGCGAGGGATCCACGGCCGCCAATGATCGGCACTCGCGATCGATGGTGCGGATCGATGTAATCGCTGTGGACGGGCAAAGGGTGTACAGTTGCAATCGCGTGGACCGTCTCGATCGTCGTCTGACGTTTCCCTTCAGATTCTATCGCGGCGACGACGACTGTGTCGTTAAAGCGCTCGGTGAAAAGGTACTGCAACGTCTTACCGTCATTGCGGTGAACGGCGCGAAAAAGTGCGCGAAACGTCGATCGGCCGTCGTCAGGGGAACCGCAACGAGAATTTTTTGGATCTTACCCTCCACGGGTCACGGCCCCGCAGAAGGGTTGAAAGGTATGAGAATTACAAGACGTAAAAGTACCTGGCGGCGAAGAAAAGCATTTTAATTCCGCGTAATAGGCGCTCCTCTAAATTAATTTTAAGCACCCGTCTCCTCTTTCGAAATCACAATTCCATTAGCACGTCACCCCATTCTTATTCTCGTTAGGGGAGTATTCATTTCCGTCGGAGCGCGAATAAATTCGTTGGGTAAAATCGTCGCGGTAAACTTGATGGCTCTTCTTAACCGTGACGCAGTGATTTTAAATGGAAGCCGTCATGGGATACAATGGGAGACGCACCGATATGTTTTGGAACGATTACTAGCGGTCGCGTTGTATGGATTAACGTTGAATGGACACATTGGCGATTCGTCAGAGGAAGGATGCTTTCATCAGCGGCTTTTGTAATTCAATTTTATGTCACCACCGCGGTGAATGTTGAACGCTACAAAGGACGTGTGTATGCGTACGTGTGTCAGCACAGATGTGGTAAAGCGCGAGAAGTTCGATTTGCACTTTAGGCGAAATTCGTAATACAATTTATCGATTAGCACGGTGGCGTTGCAAGATTTTCACACGACGAGCAATTGAATCTGCCACGGTAGACCAAGAAAACATGACAAACTCTAGCGTACACCTTGAACGACAACGAACGGTGCGTCGTTTAATGAGAAAATTCAGGCGCAATTTTCGCCGCGTGATTGATAGCGGGATGAATATAAGGCTGAAAGTAATATCGCGCCGTGGACGCCGTCGTCGGTTTACTACGAAAATTATTGCCTATGCAGCATTTGCTACTCGTGAAATTATGATGAATGCAAGCGCGCAGCGGCACAGTACAAAAATGATGTCGCACGTCGCCGGGTTATTCTCCGTATAAATTTTCCATATCTCCGTGTCTAATACGATCGTAAATCAAGCGGCAGTCGTGGCACACACGAATCCACTTAAACGCACGGTAGTTTAGCGAAAAGCCAAGGTGGAGGTCGGCTCGGAGGAACGAAGCCGGAAGTCTCTGACGTTCCAATGATCTCGGATTGGCTTAGATCACCGAAGCCCGCGACACGTAACCTGGGGTTTAGGGTACCGCCGCGAATATTCGATATAGGTTATTCCCCAGCAGTCGGCCATTCATCTCCATTCTCAGGGCGTAATTTCACCAATTGCTTTCCATCGATCGCCTACCTACTCCGGCTTATATCGAAATACGTTACGCTCGGCAGACTTGCTTTCGTTGCCGGTGGATCGGCAGACACTAAAGTTCCATGAATATTTTCTGATACATTGAGTGGCTTGCAAATTACGTGGCCACGTCTTGCGTAATAATCTCAAGACGTTGCTTCGTTGACCTCAATCGGTTGTTTTTCGAACGCTCCAACTATTCTCTCCATCTTCCTTTTTTCAAACGATCCGTTGGCCTTTTCGAATCTCAAAGGACGAACGTTTCGTTTGCGAATGGAGCGTGATTGAAAGATATACCCGGACCAAGATTTATCGTCAGATGGTTCCACATTGCAAAACTGTCCGGCGCGCTTCATTTGGGCTCGCGATAGGTAACATCGCGTAATCAAAATCCATTCACATTGTCATGTAACCAATTGGTTCGAACACCAGTATGAGCGTTTAAAAATTAATTGAGCGATACATCTGCTAGATTGGCTGGAACCCGAAGTTCTTCAACAATGGAAGATAATTGTCGCGATATGATCGTCGATGAGAGACAAGCCGTCTTTACCCCTATTTCCCAGGCTCAGGAAAGAAATAGGACAAGGGTGAAAATACGCCGATAACCGTTCAGCTGTCTACGTCGGCAACGATGTTATTTATGCATTGATGGTTTTGTCGACGTTTCTTTATTCATGCCGACGAATGAGACAGCAAGCCAACGATGGTCATTACCATTTTTCTCGGGACGATGATACGGGTCGGACTCGGCGAACATCATGCATAAACGATCGGACCACAGGATTTCTGCGACCTTTACGCTCACGGTTCCCTCGCAATCGACCGTTTTCGGAGTTTAACGTACAACTGGCAATTATCATCGCTGTTACGTTAATTTGTCCGGCGGGAGATGATTTGTACGCTCGTCGCGATACTCATTATATCGTACCCACCGGTAACTGTTAATTCGTAATTATCACCGCGACAATATTCGTGAGCGGCGATCCCGTAGCGTTAATCGAGCGTATTAAATCAATAATAATCCAGTCACGTGTAGGCTGGGTCGCGACCCAACGCCATTCCCTATCTTATTGAGGACCCGCAGGAGAATAGAGGCGGGTAATTAATTGCGGGACTGAATTAATCGAGGTGCGACCTTGAAGTGCGCGAAATAAGAGGTTTCTGGGAGGGGACGGGGATGTAATTGAATGGGAACAACTACGAGACTCGATCGATCGACACTGACATGCTCCAAATGTCGAAGCGTCCTGATTATCGAGTAAATTCTCAATGCTGTCGCTGAGTGAATAAAACGTCTTAAATTGTCCTTAAAACGTTTTTTACGCTCCAAGTGTTTCTCCGCAAATGCGATCGGTAAATCGGATGAAATCACATTAGTAATGGTTCCCTTGCGAGGTCGCTCTGCTAACGTATCCCAGCAATTTCCCTTAAGTAAGTGTGCGGCGTAATGAATTATCGGGGCTACAATTAATTGCGTTCTTCATCGAACGGCAGTCGCATGCACGAGTCGTATCGATCTCGGTACTTGAAAATGTCGGAAATATAGTCAAGCGGATCCGCTTTTTACGCCCGTAGTTTCGCCGCAATTTTCCGTTTCCTCCAAGTTTTCCTTACAATGGACGATGGACAGCATAAATATAGGCGTTATGTGATGGACTGTGGGTTTACAAAAGGTTAAGGGTATAACGTTGTAAGGCAGAACCGCAGAAGAGGGCTGACAATGAGATCATTCTAACAGGGCACTGGACGGATCATCGAAACTGCAAACGATTATACAATATAAATATCACGATGCCCCGATTACCTGCAATTAACCGATTCGAATCGTTCGAGAGTTGCGTTAAAATCCTTAATAACGGCTAATACAGCGTTATTATCATACGCTCGCGATAATCGCACGCGAGCGTATAACCGAAATTGTGCGAAATTAATAACAATACGCGGCTGTGTATAGAGTCAGCACACGTTTATACCATACGAACCTGCTTCTGTATTAACATAATCCGTTCAGCAACCTTTGTAAGGTTACGCGTGAACGTTGGAAGAGTGCGTAAAGAGCATAAAAACGGCGGAAATGGTAATTAATTACTTTGATTATGATCAGCCGCACCACCGTGCCCGGCTCGATATCGGGTGACTTTTATAATTCCAGTTCAATTCTCTCGGCCACTTTAACGAGGGGTCACGGCATTAGTGAGCGAGAAGCATCGGCAGGAACGGAAAGGATGCGCGTGCCACTTTCCTCTTCCTACTCTGTTTTACTGTCGCTTTTTTTCGCCTTGTCACAAATGCGACCCGTAGGGGCCGGCGCGGCGTCGTAAAAAATTCCATTTCACGCTCGACGCTGACATGAGAAAGACAATAATGGCCCCCTCGTCTGAACCTTTTTTTTCTGTCTTTATCTTATAACGACATCGCCGGACATTTGAACCGCCGAGCGACGGCGTTCCCCTTTTACCTGTTCAGCTTTACTCGCGATTCGTCTTGTAAAGTGCGTGGGCGGTTAACGAGTGCTCGGCAGGAATGTGTCATGCCCTATCGCAGAACCCTTTCTGCTCTCGGCTGAAGATGCACGATAACACGGTGCGTTGCTTGAACAGGGATATTATACGATTGGCGACAACGACGAGCCACTCCAATCCAGCTATTATTATCGATTCGTTGCCGACTTCAATCTCGTTGATGCTTTTTACGGGCAGCAGGTGCGCGTCCTCATACCGCAAAAATTCCGTCCGCTCGTTTATAGGAATGTGATTGTCTTAGGCAACGCTGTGACTATTTGTCGTAACGTACGATACGTACTTTCGATATTGCTGTTTGTTTCTCGGCTGCTCCCTGACAGAAAGCAACAAAAAAGAGAAGGAAATACTTTGGTCGTATCGCATCCCACTCAATGGCAGAATAATCGAACGTAAATGGCGCTGTCTCGTAAAGTATGCCTCCTAATGCATTGGCCATCGATTATCCCGTGGCTGTATATACGATGACTCAAAGAAAGTACCGCGCGAATACGAAATGAATACGTACGTATTCGTCGAATATGTCTGATGAAGGGCTGCCGAACAAAAGTCGGGAATTTGTTATGGAAATTCAGAATATTTGAGCGATCGGTAGGGCATGGCGTGCGGAGATATCGATCATCCGCGGAACATTTATGCATTCGATAGCATCGCCCAGGAAGATAATGTCTTCAACTTTCCGGCGTGTCGTACTTACACCGAGCTTCTGAGTTTTACATAGAGCACAGACAGAGCGCTCGCTGAGTGTGTCATTAAAGGGTATTGATTCGAGAACTTTTTCTTCCACCTTGCAGATCACTTTATTACGGACCGGACACAATGCAACAGTCGATAAATTGTGCTGCCGTACGGCATGTAATGTGTATCGTAATTGTTTCGCCGGATAAGCTCGTTTCAGGAGTGTGGGTATCGAGCAAAGTATTATTTCATCTCGTTCGCGCGGACATTTTCTCGGTTTTGCAAAAGTTTTATAACAGTACTTCCTGGAAGGCCTTCAGCGTAGGCGGTGTCGACGGGTAAACCGGAATTCTATTAGAAAATCACAATGACAAAGTACAGAAGCGTGCGCTACATTAGTTTTCAGAAACGTAATTACGTCACTCCGGGAGAGGACCGCAACAACCACCTTTCTCACTCTTTCTCTCCCTTTTTACTCTCTTGCCCCTTTTCTTTGGCCAGCCTGTTTCTCCTCGAGTACTTTCGGATAATTAGGAGAAAGTTGCGTCCGGCTAACGAAGTACGGATTGCGAGTGGTATTTCTTAGACGAGACAATGAAGCGTCGAGTTAAGAGAGAAAGGGAGAGAGAAGGAGACGGATGGATGTACCGAGCGGATCATTGGAAGTGAAAGAACGGAGAAAGATCCGCGCACCGAGCGCATTGAAAGACTACGAAACTTGAAAGTTGCGCGTCTGGAGCATTTAATTCAATGAAAATGGGAATTAGTAATGTACCTTTGATAAAATCACCCCCGCCCGCACTCATCCTCGACCCCGCGTCGACCGCCCGTCTCAAGAGCTTTGGCCGCGAGGCAAAGAAGCTTAATTATTCAAAGACTGCGAGCATTTCCATCAGACGACTCCGTTAAGGTATTCCGCTCCATGAGTGCCGCGCGAATAGTATGGACGATTCGGCCGGTCGTAATCCGTTGCCGTGTGTATTAGCCGTAATTCGTTACACGCAACACGTAATACGCTAACCGGAGCTTTGCTCAGGATTTTCCGCATTAGCGCTAGCCGCGAGAAACCTTCGGAGGGTACACTTTCTAGTGCCCTCTGTTCATTTGCACGGATAAGCATGACTATGTAAAGCAGGCGCTATGATGATAACTGCCCGGACTCCACATTTAGAAGGATTTCGCATGGCAGCTCCTTACGCTCAAAATCGTTGTCCATTCGTATTTTCTCAGCAAATAATCTTACTAACCTTGGCGTAAAGTTTCGTGGAACGACAGGATTCTGGAAAGGGCGTCCTCGGTGTTTCACTTTACGAGTCGAAGTATGGCCCGACGACGTCGGTAGTCTATCGTAATCCTTATCACAGGTATTAGTCGTAATCTTTGTCGTTAAGTGTGGCTTCACGCAGGATTTCCCGCATTAACGTCTGCCGCCGTTGTTCCGGGAAGCCGTAGGTCGATCGGAAAAGATCGACTATCGAATATTTCCTTTGAACGGCGAACGCGAAAGTCGGCTGCAGGGTGAACATGTAGACGTAGCGGGACGTAATTAGCCGTATTTAGCGCAGCGATTAGCTTTGTTCAATTTCGATAGACTCGCGTGGGAATTTGGCAGCGCGCGACTTCGAATTGCGTTAATTTATCGCGCGCGATGTCAGGTCGCGTGTGTTGTCCGCAACCTGTTTTATATAGATGCCCCTGACGCGCGCAGTCGAGCCGAGTGACCGGAATGTGCTTGAATGTAGTGTAATGTACATATACGTGTACGCGGACCCGGGCAGACCCAATGTTTTCGCCGCAGCTGCTTATCGTAATTTAACGTAAATTAACGATTGCCTACTGCGATATGTATCGGCACGATGTATCGTCGAGAAATAAGCTGCGGGGCACGGCGGATGAGTAATACTCCGGGCGAACGCATCGGTCGAATATGTCGGCGAAATAGGCCGCGAACGATAGAGAGGGAAGGATTCGTATTTATCGCGAGTCCGTACCACCCTCGACTCCCGGAGACCGGAGTGGTGTATCCGCCGGAGATACGAAAAATGAGCGAATGCGAAAACTTCGGCAGCACCGCTCGTCGATAAATTCGTAAAGTGGCCGGAGTTCTCGCGGCCGCGAAAGAACAGAAATTTACTTCCACGCCGACGTCGATGACTTTGCCGCGCTGCGGCAAAAGTTTGCTTAAAAGGGAAAAGTCGCGTAAATCCTTTCCCGCGACGAGAGGGTGACGCGGCGGTAGTAAAATAAAAAAGGAAGAAGAGGAAGAAAAAGCTGGACGATCGCCATTTCGAGAACGCTTCGAGGAACGAGAGGCCGATGGGCGTGGACGGGGATGGAGAAAAAAATACGAGGGGCGCGGCGGAAATTCGCGGAAACGCGATTACCAGCGCTGCGACGCTGTTAATATACCCGCTGGCGTTAATGTATGGCGGCCGAAGATTACCGAGATCACGGAAACCGATCGTAAACTCGGCCGAAAAACTTTGCGCTCGTGTGCGAGCGGCCATTGTCGGTTAAACGAGTGCGCTCGTTGCCTTGCGACGCTTACTAATCTCCGGCGAAGTAAAAGAGACGGCGCCTCATATATTCGAAAAGACCGTGGCGGTAGAGGGCATCGCTATCCGTTAGCAGTACCCGCGGAAGAAGCGCGTTTCACAGATCTCATTACGACTGTGTACCGTACCATGTTCTTTCGACACATAACCTTCCGTGTCGCACAGCACGTATGAACCATGTTAATACTTATTTTGCCTTCATCATCTAATCACATTTGCCTTATAATTTCAAGTTTAGTTACTGTATGACCGAGCACATGAAAGAAAGAATACGTCCCAAGCGATCGAAAACGTTGATAAATGATATCCTCCCCCCATCCTCCGTAGCCGGTACACGTATCAAATTCTTAAATAATGAATTCAGAGGTACGACTGCGCTCCACATCCAACTAAATAGAGAAAAATGTAGCGTTGATTCCAACGGGCAAATTGATTCAATTGCGTTTAATTTATTTCCTGCAGCAGATCATATTCGAAACGCATTGCAGTGTTTCGCAAAAATGGTTAGAACGGGCGTAGGTGTGCTTATTTTCACGGGCATCTCCCGTAGAGCAGGCATGTGTGCGCGCGCCCGGTATACGCGCTCTGACTTTTGCATTCATGAGAGAACCCCGCATTATACGCGCGGGAATTTACACTTGAATGAAGCATAAGTAAAGGAGAACCGGACGGACGAAGGGCGGGGTGGAGAAGGGGCCACGAGGGAAGAATTTATTATGCTCGGACATCCGGTCGCGGCGACGTGCTTTTAAAAATAAAGTACAACTCGTTGGAAGTGCCACGCCGGCCGCGCCGGACAATGAAATGGCAGTGTGCCGGTGTGCGCGCGCTTTTATTTCACTAATTTCGACGGGCAAACGCGTCGCGTCGCGTCGCGTCGCGGCGCGGGTGGATAGTTGTCGATGGCGGGGCGCGCGTGTTTGGGCGCGCGTGTTCGGGCTCGCGGAGGTATAAAATTAGAGTAGCGGCGAACAATGAGCAGCGCCAGAAATGTTTCGCGCGCTGCCGCCCGCCGTTTCATTATCAATTTTCATATAAACACATTGTGCTGCTGATTTTCGCGCAAACGAAATTACTGGCCCGGCCAGAGTTGGTGGCATGTAAAAATCGTCGCGGCGCGATGTCGCGCTGAAAAATAGATCGCGCGACAAGCGAGACGACGCGAGGGAAATTCATTTAATTGGCGCTAACATTTAATGGAAGAGGGACGGTACAAATGAGTGGAGACGTAGAGACGGTTTTCACTGCAGAACGAACAATGTTATGTCGTGTGGCGACGGTTTAAAGTATCGTGCGGTATGACACATAAAATAGAATATACATACATAGCGCGGAGGATCGTTCGCGGATTGGAAAATGATCATGTAATGCGTGACGAGAGTGTCGTTTACCCGTAACGATCATCGCCGCTTCGCTTTCTCTCCGTCCACTTTCAACTTACTCCATCCACGCCCGATGACACGCTGCAAATATTACGGGCTTTTTCCGCTGCACCGATTAAAAGAAAATAATAAAACGAGCGACGATCGAGAGGTGGACAAAATCATTTTTATTCCAATTACATCGCCGCGTTCACATATCGCTCGCTGCATCCGACTGCCCGGTATAAAGAATATATGGCTCGAACTGATACGAAATTAATAATTACATTTACATCCCCGCTGCCACCACGCTCCGGTGTTTTCTGCCTCCGTCGACATTCGTCCGCCCCCGACATTTCGTTCATATTTCGTTTATACTTCCTTCCCATTCCTCCCGCCGCGCCGCCTCCAATTCCCTTTCGCCACTTTTCCTTTCGAATTCCAAAGGCACATATACGCTCGCTCGCACTGAAATTCGCGTCATGCTAGATTTCCTAGGCATTCTTCCGTCGCCGTTCTTATTTTATTTCTGCCGACAACTCGCTCGCCTCCGTCCCTTTCTCTTTCTTCCACTGCTTCAGAAATATTTCATTATCGACACCCGGCGCCCGGGGATCTTAGAACGTCGAGCTGCGAACTTCGTTTCTTATTCTCCCTTTCAGCGGTCCTCTCCCGATCCCGTGGCAGTCGGGATCCGATTATTACGCTTGTACAATGGCCTCGCGCCGTTCCTGACGCGGCGGGCACTCGCAATTCATGAGACGCCGAGGGAAAGAAGGAGGAAGGAGGCGGGATAGTTGAAAGCGCGAGAAATCTCGACGGTGCGCTGGGGCCGGTACCGGCGCCGACGCCGACGCCGACGCCGACGCCGACGCCGGCGAGGCGTTGTATCGCGCGGATACTTGGTGTCGGCGTCGGCGATCATCTCGAATAAATGGATTTCTATAACGATAGAAGTATCGTGGGCTCACTGTACGTCCCGAAGTTCCCGTCGGTTTGTCGTTTTGTTCCGCGAAATTAGCAGATCGAATCGCGAGATGTGAACGTATGCGTTGGACACGGCGTTTGCGAGACAAACGATTAATGTCTTTTCTTGCCTGTAGCATGGGCTTTTTCCCCCAACATCTCATTACTTCTTTGTACATTTCTGAAGATCCCTCGGCTATTCTCTTTCCCATCACCTCTCTCTCTCTCTCTCCTTGTTCTCCATGATCACAGTGAATAAATAATATTACACATTCTATTATGTGACTTTGTCCCGGTTCAGGGAAAAAATGATACGGTCAGCCTAGTTACGACAGTGTCAGTACTGTCGTGGTTGAGTCCATGTTGAATATTCTTACATCGCCACCGGGCGTCCACAGATATGACTCTGTCGTTGTACAAGACACGCTAGTATTTCTTCCTTAAGCTGAAATTTATTCGAGGAGCAACCCCGCAGCGGTGAGTGCATCACGTTGCTTGCCCACCCCTTATAAATTCTCAACATCTTACGTACATCCCTGCCATCGCGCAAACTTTTTCACCCGGCGACAACTTTCAATTTATCATTAGCCGCGGCCCGAACAGGGATTACGATTTACGGGAGGACCGGGACCAGTGTCTAACAAGGTAAAGCAGGTAAATATCCGGTACCGATTTCCTTCTTCTTGACATATATTGTTTTTCACTCTTGTTGGAGGTTTTTAATCTTCGAAGGGGAGGACAGTCAATACGGGTCCGGGCACTTCCCTGCCTTCCTTTGTGGGTAAATTAATCGAGAGCAAAGGGAGCGAAAGAACGGACGGAGCTGGTTGACGCGTTGGTTTAGGTGGAAGGGTGCGGAGGATAAGGGCAAATAAGTAGCTGTATCCGGAGGCCTGACCTCTCCTAGTGTACGCTGGCCATTACGGCCATGGTGAAGGAGGGGGAGAGATAGAGAGCTGGTGGTAGGCAGAGAGAGGAAGAGGCTGGCCTTTGCATAACGTACACCGACCTACCAGCTCCCGCGGGGAAAACGTATTACTGCAATTTCACATGCAAAAGTTATTACCTGAAATTGTCTGAAAATTGCGCTTGAGCTCTCAACGCTGCGCGTTCTCTTCATCGCTTCTCTCTTACTCTCGCGCGCTGCCCACGTAGCGTCGCATTCTCACAAAAGACAACCTCGGAAATGTACTTGTCTCTAGAGTCCTCGTACGCGCGTCACCTACAAAACGTTTCTTTGCGTATGGGCAGAGACGGCAGTTTTGCCGGTGATTTATGCGTGAGGGCTGCGACTTAAAAGCAGGCGCGGCGATAATGTGGCTTGCGCGCGATAAGGCGCGAAAATATCAGCATTGCTGTACGTTTCGTCGCCGTCAAGGGTTTCGCGTGGGCGCACAGCTGATGTCGCGTGGAGTTTACGATTACGAATTACGCGGCGATAGATTAATTTGCTCGTGCTAAGAGAAAAAGTGGCGCGTTCGTAATTGAAGACAGCGGACGTTAGGTAGGTCGAGCGTATTCGCCGTTCGATTGTGCCTACATTCGACGATAGGCAGTGGGCGGCTCTCGGCGGAATCGCATGTCCGGAGCTCCTTTTACGAATTAATGCGGCTCGCCTAACGAATGATTACGTGCATAAAGGCGACTCTATGCACGGATCGGCTTAGATACTCTTCGGCTACTGCTCACGGTCCGTGCCGAATGACCAATGTCGCAGCGAAAAGCCCTGAGATACGCCAGATGGTGTGACGAATATCACGCTCGACTCGTAATTACCAAGAGCTGGAAGGTATAACACGGGTAATCAAATGGCCAGACGTGACGGTTCCCAGTGAAAGAGCCCTCTCTCCTCCGCCTCCATTCGTCTCCCGACGCAACCTCTCGAGGCAACCTCCGGATGTAAACGTTCGCGACACATTCATACGATCGAACGGAAAGAATAATGAAACGAGGCAGAGTGTCGTCCGCGTTCCCGTTAAGTGTATCCGACATCTGCCGACTCTATATTGGTCGGACAGGCCGCAGCTACTCAATTTTAGATGTCATCCCGCACGCCCGGCGCTCGCCGCGAGGAGCGCAAATAGTCCCGCAGCCTTATTCAAATTTATTTCCTCGGACTCGAAGAAACCGAGTCACGTCGTTATCGTGTCCATCGGCAAGTCGGCCACAATTTACAATACACGCGGTTAACAGTGCCAGCGGCGCGCGGTACGTGCCGGAAATGCATGTGCCAATTTTTTATGCGGTTTGCTGCACCGGCCACCGTGCACCTCAAAGAGTCCGGAGCACGCGACGCGATTAGGAGAGCGCCGGGACCTTTGGCTGGCACGATCGAAACGCGTCGATCCTGTATTCCGGAGGCCGACTCGCGTCGACAGAGATCTGTAGGAAGAATTTCGTTTCGTGAACATTTTCAGAGTCCATTTCCCTCGTCGTTCGCTCCCAGCCGTCTCGTTTAGCGCGAAAATGAATTTCGACGCGTTGCCGAGATATTTGCTCGCTTTCACTCTACCTCGTTCACGGTCTTTTTCTCACAGCGTCTTGCTCACCGCCGCGCGCCGCGGAGCAATGACACCGGTGACGCGCAGTGAAATATTCTTACGAGAACCTATTCAACTTTCGCATCGATTTTTCGCACGCGACAGCACACTGCGCCCCGGTAACGTTACTTTAAAGCAACGTCCCTGCTATATCCAAGCCTCTGTGGACGTGAGCCGCGCGTAGGTAAGTGTCAGCTTTTGTTAGGGACTGACGGCGGAGACTGATATTATCCGCATATACCCCGCACGACCACGTATGCGTGGAAACTAACGATGAGACACAGTTGACGTTTGAAATACACATACTTTTGACTGTCTCTTGTATAAATTCCATATCGGACGATGCCGGCATCGGTATGTATGTTCGGACATGCAAGGTTCCAGGGATCAAAGCGAATTCCGTACTCGTAACAATCAAGCGGATTGCCTTACCTCTTGGAAATACAATACGGTTTCTAAGCGCGCTGTATGGCCCGATCGCGTTACCTCGCATGTAAAAATGTAAGTAAATGAGGGGACCCTTTCGCCGCTCGTAAAGAGCGCGTTTTATCACCCAACGATGGGCGTGTAACGTTTCTGTAAGCAGCGCGCGACTTCTTTAATTAGCGTTAACGCAACGACCGTCACGGAGGACTCTGCGCTCGCAAATTACAAAGATAATCCGCGGGGCGTGAGCGCGATAAACGATCGCCGCATTACAATGCGCGTTCTAATTTCCCGGTCCCGTCGCTGCTTGCATTCTCATCGCGTTGATCAGCAAGGAATCTCGTTCGACGGATCACGAGTGTAATCCGCGACCCAATCAGCGACCCAATCGGTTACGCCCTGGAGGGGTCAAGTAAAAGCCTGAAATTAGCATAGGGGAAAAAAATCTTTTGTTACCGAGGGGCGGTTGTTAATATCGCCCTGAGTCACCGTGCGTTAGCTGTTTCGCTCTGGAAAGCACTGCGCGTATGCTCGCGGCGGAAAGAAAAGTCTTCGAATCTGGCATGCAAAATACCAATTCTAAGCGGCCGGGATAGTTGGTGGCTTTCGAAATGGCCATTACGCGTATATACGTAAGCACGGTGCGTGGAGGCGAATGGGAAGCCGCAAGCCGGACATAATATATGTGCGTTTACGTGCAACATATGCGTAATGGCCCTTCGTGTGCGCATTGTCTCAGCCGATCCGCCGTTGTCGTCCGCGTTGTCTACGAGGGGGTAAATAAAACATGCAAGACGGATTCTGTATGCTCAGAGGATAATCCGCGAGCACATCTGTCGGCCTCATAAAGTATTCCTTGTCACAGGAGGGTGTCTCTAGGGAGGACGGCAGTGGCGAACTGGCTGGCATGGAGCTGCGGTTAGTCACGCGTGTCAAATGGGTAAACCTAAACAGATTACACGCTGATTGGCCCGATTCGGATCCCTCTTTGTCACGCGGAAGGGCGCGACAGATGCGCTGACTAATTTTCCGTCCGCCCCCGGTCGCCTTCTTTATCGAGCTCCTTGCGCGAGAACGAGTCGTGTCAGGTATGCGTTTAATGGCCATTACGAGCGTTCCGCGACGAATTCCACGGCGCTGAGTCGTCCGTTCAATTGCAGCCGTTGGGGTGGCATTAAGGATGGCGATAAGGGCGTCGCCGATATTCGCCAGGGGTGCGTGGCCATTTATTACTCTCGGAATGTATCGGGTAGCAGGGCTGAATCCTGTGCAGGGAGGGTTTCCCAACCGGTCCATGGTGACGCGAGATCCGCTTCCATTTAAGCAGATCAGTTTTCATTTCCCCGGGTAATACATCGTAATTTTGCTGCTTCCTTTAGTACTGTATCTCCAGCCATGATGATGGCCTGTCTCATTATTTTGTATATATATATATATATATATGTGTAACAAGTTCGGATCCCTCTTATTGTGTTATATATTGTAACTGTGCGTCATTATGATATTGCACATTCGAGCCACCCTCCTACCGGGATCTGCGTCCGCGTTCGAATTTTCTTGTAAAGGACTGTGCTTTCTTAAACGAACCTCGGTCAGAAACGATAGAGTTTGTTTTTCGGCGATTTAGGACAACACGATGGCGGCTGTTTTCTTTCGAGATTTCAATGGCCGCGGTGTTTGGCTGTTGTCGGATCTAGCTGGGAAAGATACAGGAAAATACGGGTAACGTGAAAGGCGCCTAAGAGGATTTGGCCTTTCTATTTACGTTGGCTGCTTCTGGAGCGACTGTCACCGCGCGGCGTGCGGAGAGGGGTTAAAGACGACGATGACTGGACAGCTGGCGAATTCTTGGCTCCCCTTATCGTGGATGACGTACATTTGTTTTCCTACGCCCGAAGGTGATCACCCCCCCGACCTCGACGTCGACGTTTTACGTTTTACGCCCGGGTCAACGGTAGGGGGCGAAATGGGGGACTTCCTGTCGTAACATTGGCGCAAAGATATTGCCACATTGGCCAACATTCGTACGCCGCGGCCGGTACATTATATACCGGTGCTGAGCATCGACCCCTTCCAGCAGGCAAACATACGCTTTTTGACGATCAGCATTTTTCCTCGCCCAATGGAAAAACAAATTTCCAAGCGGGTTGGCACGGGGATTCCGTTCGAATCGAGGTTGACTTTGATCCTGGCACATCGCGTCCGGTGGAATATTTATTCTGTTTTCGCGGGAAAAACCGCGACGCGTTTTCGCAATATATTTTCTTCTATGCAGACGAAATACGTGAGCCAGCGACGCGGAATGCGTCACGCATCTCGATGTACTACACTCCTCCTACATTATTCTCTTTAGCCGCACATTTGATATCGCCGAATGTCAGCCAGAGGAGTAGGTTCGGGAAGACTGCGCGTGTATATACGAGTAGCCGGACTTATGTAGACGAGGAAAATGACTCGCTGGGTAAGATCAAACGCGCGCTAAGGGAGAACCCCTGCGGATTGCAAGGAGGAGGCGGAACGGGCGAGGAGGCAGGAAACGAGGAGAGGAAGGCCCACCTGCGTGCTTTGCCCGGCAGATCACTCCGATTTTATGGGTAATTTACGTTATCGTTCCACGCGAAGTCTTGCCTGACGAAGAAGGTGGGTAACGAAGGGTCAGGGGCGAGAAGCAAGAGGGGAAGACAGGGAGACGACCTGGCCGGAGGCAAAATGATAACGACTAATTGCGATTTATCGATGTTATTGCCTCGTCCAGCGGCTCATAAAGCTGATTCTCCCGCGATACCGTTATCCACGGACGACGGCAGATGGGCGGCGCGGTACGAAGCAAGTGCATCGATTCGGCCGATTTATCGGTTAGCGCACGATACGATATACGGTTTGCTCGAAGAATGCTCGGCTGCTTGCGCGGCGTAGGCAGGAAGTGCATCAATCGTGGGTGCGCGAGCGAAAAGAAGTGCATGAGGAAGCGTTTGCGATCCATAATAGCTCAGGCAATATTTCGCTGATGTTGGCTACCTCCATCGTATCACTTTCGCTTGAGTCGGAGAGTCGGGCGAACCGATGGGTCGGATTATCGCCGGCGACTCACCGATGTGAATCCGTTCGGAAAGAAAATTGACATATCGCGAATCCGATACATCTCATACGTCCGTCGGTCGTTCGGGCGACCATCGATACACGCTCTCACACCCGAGCACCGAGCGCGACTTTTACGAGGAAAAAATGGTGGACGGCAGGAGGGAGTCGGGTGTGCGCGAACAAAGTGGAGATGTAGATATCTGTGGAGGAATTTGCGATATGTGCGCGGAAACGTTGAAATACAAAGGGTACGGAGACACGGAGTTCTCGCAGCGCGGAGAAGCATAAGAGGAACAATGTGCGGAACATTTGAAAAGCACGTATATCGGCAAATCCGCGGACAAACAGCGGAGTTTGTGTTGCACGCGTGGAACGAAATTTATTTCGCCCGATATTGGCGCGGACAGAAAGAAGCGCACGACGATGTGACGCGCCACTGAGGCTCGACAGAAGGAGCAGGAGCGGCGTAGAAAAAACTGACGGAATAAAAGGAGCGTCCCGTTTCTCTTTAACGACGTTACGCGCCGTCGATGACTCTCTCAGTTTTCATCCTCGCGCGAAACCGCCGCTGTCAGTATCCTTGTCGCCGCTGGCCTTCCAGCAGGTCGTTATGAGAAAAAGAAGAGGACTGCGCGAGTATTATGACTCTGACAAAGGCGTGGATATCTCGGTTCACCGGCTGGCCATGCCGTGTACGGGACCTCACAAAGCCGTGTAAATCGCTTTGAAACGAGCTTGTATTCGAAAGAAGTCGAGAATTTCGTGAAGTAACTTCCGTGGGGCCGACATAGGACCCGTTGCCGGGCCTTTGTCATTGCTCGTCTATCCACTGCCGCGCCATTGCTGTCTGGCGTCTGTCACCCTGTCACGCTCGCAGGTCGAAAAGCATTCTCACGAGGTTCGTGCGAAAAAACAACCTTCGTCAGGGAACTAGGTCGTTGAGAAGCTGCCGATAACGATCGCCGAACGAAATGAGCGCTCAATCGCTCGATTTCATTGTTGCTTATCGAAATCCAATATTCCGCGCCAGTCGCCAACAACTCGGAGGAAAACATTTAATTGGCAAATTTTCATCCGACTCGTACGTCACAGACCGACAGATCACTGCATGCATTCGAAAATAAACGGCAAAATCGGGCGTATGGTATTTCTGCTTCCGCTCCCTTCGGACACCTGCTTTAGCTCGGAAGCGCCGTATGCGAGATGTATTTTGTTCGGGCGCGCACACACACTACACGCTTCGATGTCAGGTTATCGAAGTTCCTGGAACATGTTGCCGGGGCACACGTAATCCGTCGAACTTGGGTGAGGAGTATCGCTCGTTCGAAATCGGCGCTTTCGAACGTTCGAGCAGCGTTCGCTCCCACGCGCACACGTGTCCGCGCACACGAGACCAGACTGAACTTTAAGCGGCCTCGCGTAACATAACGATGTGGTCAAACAATTTCGCGTCCACGCCGAAAGACAGTAGGGGGTCGTTAGCGGGTCCGCGTATAATTGGGATGCGCGCTCTCGACTTTCCTGGATCCTGGGCTCGTGACTCGCTCAACGTAAACGGTCGCTGCCAACGTCGCTGGCCCCGATATGACGTGAGTTCGGCCGATGTCAACGATTCCTGGGAGTGGCTCAATTACGCCGGGGGACGTAATTAATCCGGATATCATTATTTCGAGGATCGCTGAAACCGCGGCTCAACGACTCGGAACCCCGATGCTCTTCGAGCGATTAAAATGAGAACAAAGGGAACGAAAGTTCGTCCGCTCTCCTGGCACTTTGCTGTATTAAAAACGAGGGAAGGGGTTAGGCACGACGGGACACGGGCGAAGGTGTAGCAGGGGTGGACGTGTATTGCCGGGCTACGGCAACCTTTATTCTTGCGGCTTAACATACGCTTCATCGTATTTGTCGCGCATGAGTAAGTAATCGCCGGAACGTATGCAGATCCGATCCGTCGCGCGGAACACATCATTTTCATGCGAGACGCGCGAGCGTGGGAGGACGCTTGCGATCAACGAAATTATGATCGTTGAAACAAAAATTCGCCGGAGACACCGTGCTTTTCCTCTTAAAAACCGATCGCACGAGAAGAGATCCAACCCGCGGACTCGTGAAATCTGGCAAACTTACCTCTTTCTCTACTTGCGTACGCGTGCTGGCTAACAACGGCCTATTCATCCGGCGCCATTGACTGGTTCTATTGGAAATCGATTTATTCTGACACAATAAAAACTCCGGCGTCCGAAACAGCTGGCAAGGAAGAAAAAAGCTGGGCTTCGTGTCGGGGTGGAAGAGACGCTTCCGCTCTCTGCGCACTCGGAGGCCGCGCGGTGGCGCTCTAATTACGCGAATAACGAGAATGAATCGTGGAGAATGGCGATAAAGTGGGCGGGCGAGCCGAAAGCCGACAGCAAAGCTTCTCTGCAGAACCGAGCAAGAGGGACAATCGCCCGGGATACGGCGGGAACGTGAGAAATCCAGCAGATCCATCAAGAGGACCTTGTTAATTGGGCGCTTAACGCGCAATCATCAGCGTAGGCTCCTGGACGTAATCGATGCTGGAAATCCAGGAATTGGGGCAAAATCCAGCCAACGTCGTACCATCGTGCCGTCGCTCATCCGCTGCGATCCATTGGATCCCGTTCCATCCAGCGAATTCGACGTTTCTGCGTCACGAACTCGTCGATTGGACATCGGAATTGGGACCGGCCTCGCCTTTGCTCCGACCTCCAAAGATCGAGTGGCTTAGTGCGACTCCTGGAGGATCTTTTTTCCGTGATGAGCGATGAGGTGGTGGCCGACTTGGGCAGCCGCCACGCCCAGGCCGACGTTCCTCGAAAATTCCTCTTTCCACTGTCCACTGAAAATCCTCTATAATTTCTCCGAGGTAGGATTACATTTCTTCCGCTGGTCGATGTTCTCCGCTGCTTCTCCAATCTACGGAAGTCTCGCACGTTCTGGAAAATGAACGCAGTCAACGCAACTGCTCGGAACAGCAAAGTCCAAATGCGCCGCGAGGTACCCTCTTCGGAGAAACAGATATTCCAGTGTAATCTCGGTTGGTCCGAATCTCACCTGCACGTCCGAGATCTTTGCGGAGACCGAGAGAAAGAGGGAGAGAGAGAGAGAGAGAGAGAGAGAGAGAGAGAGAGAGGGACAGAGTGGGTGAGCGGGAAAGAGAAAGAGAAGTACGCTTAGATCCAGCCTCCATCCCGTGGCTTATGCCGTGACAAATGGCGAATTTCCGAGATAACTGGGCGAGGGAGATGCGGGGGTTCGTATCTGGGGGACGATCGATCGGTTTCAATTCGGACCTCCGCCGGTGGTCCTCGTTTTCTCGTCTTCTTATCGTCCGACGAGGCCGGTGTACACACCGACGTATCCGGGCGTGTATGAGAGTAAGTAGTGGCGTATGGTCGGAGTGGCCGAAAGAAATGTCTGAGCAGCGGATACTCCTCGTTCTCGTTATTACCTTCGTCTGTGCGAAGATACTCGCGCCCCGTGCCCATTAGGAGCATCGGGATAGGGGGATTAACGGTTATTGGTCGAGACGTCTTGTCTCTTACCAGTAACGCTTGAAACTTCGTTACCTTTGGTAGCCGGGAGGGGTTAAAAAAATCAGTGGCGAGGTTGAATGGATTTTTAGGTTGTCCCGACACTCTGACACTTTGTTCCGCCGGAACGGCCGTCTTAAGCACGAGCTGTGCGGCCGTTACGTGCTGAGCACGATGCATTAACGGAACATTAGGGCGAAGTATCAAAGTATTCCGGGGCGTGTTCCCGTTGGCGCGTAAAATAAGCGTATCTACATGGGTGCGCACACATTTGCGCGACCTCGTCCCATATGCCGGCGCGGCGGGAGAATGGGATCGACTGGACACGAGCGGTCATTACTCAGAGACCCAACCCACACCATATTCTTCGGGAACGCGATAACTTAACGTTTTAATTGCCGCTTAACGCGGTTATCACTGAAAGTGAACAGTACTTCGTTATCGGCAGCAAAATTTCACGGGACAAATTCGTATCGGTAATCGCGACAGACTCACCTTTAGAGCCGCTCCAACAATGATATCGTCGACTATTTATAATACGGCAGACTATGATAATCGACCACAGCTCTCGGGGCGTCTTTTATCCGTTCTATAAGCAAGCGTAATATAATTTGCGCCCGAATGAGCATAGTAGGGGTATTAAGGGAATATTAAGCGGGCTAGTTTATCGTTCGTCCCTGCTTAATAAAACGATCGAGGCAGTACATCTTGCCGGGGCTGCGCAAGGTCCGGCCGAGGTCCAAAGCACTCTCATCCGGTTATTAGACCGTAACTTCCGGCAACTTAGTGCCTGGCACAGCATAATTCAGAGGATACTTGACTCCCGTGGGTGAAGTTTCTGCGTCTCCTCACAGATCCCCCAGCATTGTCTACCGGGTCAATGGAATTTCTCCTCTACTACGTATCGTTCCGTGGCTTATCGCACACACGCAACAACTTTCAGGCGCCGTGCGCCGATCGCTTACAATCTCCCGACACTGGCTGCACCTAAGTAGCATCTCGCGAGTGACGATTTTCTTTTAATTAATAATCGTTAGCCAGCACAGAAGCCGCGCCGCGGAGACACCTAAAAAGATGCAAGTTGCGGCAACTTTGGCAGTGTTTCGAGACAACTGATTGTTCCGAACTAGAGAATCAAGAGATTCCTGTCAAAGGCGCTTGTTTTCGTTAGGTCACCCGTCGCTCATCGATGAACGATGATGGCCCTAATTAAGTCACGGCGAGAGTAAGTTCTGCGAACGAGGCTGATATGCGCGAAGAACGTTTCACTAAGCACGTCAAACTCTAAACTCACTATTTACGTCTTCTTAGAAAAAAACGCCGAGAGCCTTCCGATTGACCCGGCGCTTTCAGGGATGAGAGAAGAGGGGTTCAACCTAACCCATTTTTTTATCGACGTGCCGTTCAGCGTGTTAAAAGGGTATATGTCGCTCGATTTATCTCGCGTCGCGTTTTAGCCGCATTAATAAATGACGACGGAATGCGGTGTCGTCAATTATTCCGCCGGTTTGCGGATGTCAACCGTGAGATATCAATTCAAGCATTCACGCGCTCCCCCTTCCATCTACCCAATCGAATTCGCCGAACGACGGAATGAAAAAATGCGCTTCCCATGCGAAGCGATGACGAAATCATCAAATCTGAAGCGAACGAAATCATCCATGGCCAATTGCCGCTGTAGAGTGTCCGTCAAACAAGTAACTGACAGCTGCTACGAAGTTTCGTCAGATTCTTTGTCGACCGGCGAACTCTTCACCCTAGCATGACGGCACATTCGATCGATACTATGACAAGTTAATTCTGACTGCTACATGTGTCATGCGTACCCGATGACCAAGCCGACTCTTGTCCATATCAAGAGTTCATATCGCGCTATCGACTATCTATTGGTCATTGCAGACGATGGGATTCTGCAACGGCATCGGGGACGATAAAAATGTCTGCCCTTTCGTTCGGGTCAGAGTGTGGAAAAGAGCGTGTACGACCGAAAAACGATCTCAAGGTCGACATTGGACTGTCGAAAGAGTGAAGGTAGGGACGCATGAACGGTAATCCAGGGGAAGAGAGGTAATACCAGTTTGCAAGGTCAGTGCCGACGTGGCTGATAGTCTTGCGTGTTTGCTTGAAGTGTCGCCTCGAAAGGTAAAAGTAGAGAGTACGTAGGTACGCATTATAAGAATGGTGCAATTCAAAGTATGTACACGCGTACGCAATCTGGCGTACATGCATACCGCACTAAGCCGATTCTCGATACTCGATTACGATAACAATCTCTTCGATTCGCGCACAATGGGCATCGCCGGCGGGTCTGCACACTGCGAACTAGCCCCGCACAATTATATGCGAACACAGCGTCGACACGTGTACCGATACAAGCGGCGCCTACTTACTGCCGGGCGAACGATGATTAATAACGGTGCAGGAGGTTCTCCATTGTGCTGGCTCGCGATCGCCGACAGGACGGGCCCCTCATTTTCGGGTATCAGAGAAGCAATAAAACACACCCCTCCCACCCCGTGTCCCCTTATAACACTCCGGACTGGCTTGAGGTATTGCGTTCAGTCGTCCCTGACGCGCATCCCGCCGCCGAATTCCTCATTCGAACGAGGCCTGAGCGCGTGCGTTTCCGACCCCTCTCTTCTTCCGTCTCTGACAGCGATAAAGTCTGTCATGGGCGGTCATGATTTACCGAGAGTACGCTGGCAATTACTGGGGGAGGGACGAGTCGAGATCGGCAGTTTCGTATGATTCGTCATACTTCGAAACGACAAAGAGTTCCAGGAAGACGCGATGTCCGCGGATTACTGTAAATGGCAGGAAAACGTACGGTCGGCGTGGAAAAGTGGTGCGAATAAGGGTTTCTTTCAATTCGTCGCTGTTGCGGAGTACCGGAAAGGATCGGGGTCGTGGCAGGTTCCGTTCTGTTTTGAAATGTAAATTTGCAATAACGAGTGCGTACAGCGGCAAATCGTAACGAGTCGGCGCGGCATTAAGGTCAGCGCATACCGTGCGAGTGCGAAGGGTGGAAGTGGGAAGCGGGGGACGTGATGAAGAGGTACGCGGAACGACGATTCGTTAAATCGTCGTTCAGCGAGCGGAGGCGTATTTAATTTTCCCTTTTTCCGTAATAGGGTAGTGGACTGGCCATCGGCAATTTCCCACTCTCGCCTGCCTGCCTGCCTGCCTGCCTCTCTTCCTCGACGTTTTTCTTGCGCCGTTGCGGCTCCGTTTTAAAACCGTAAAAGCGAACTGCAAACTGGGTACCTATTGGGCGAGTAGGTTTTACTCGAGCATTGGTACACGATCGCGATCACGTGGGAGTCCATGGATCGCATGATCTTAAGTGCGTTTGCCTGCATCACCTGCCGATCGGCATCGCGAAACTCACGCGATCGGTCTCTGGCTGGGAGTTTCGCTGACGAGTAATCGTTCGGCACATGGTGCGCGGTAGAGATGTATGCGGGCGTGTATAAAAAAGCGTGAAAACATTAGAATGTGCACATATACGTATACGTGTGCGCGTGTGTGTGTGATGAACCGCGCGGATAGATTATTTGAATACCGGTCGCGCATGACCTGATTTCAGTTGCATCGTCTAAATTAGACATGTTCAATGTCCACACGAGATAATTTCATGAAATTTCGTTGCACGAGAGGTATTAATATCTCTGCAGAACAGGTGTTTACGCTAACATTTAACGCGACCTGTGCCTGAGCCATGAGAAATGCTGATGAAATGTCAGCGAATTCGATATGTTCCCAAAAATGTGCGCTTAAAAATTCTCACCCTCTAATACGCCACCGTAACTCGGCGAGCTTTGGCAACTCGCGCAAAAGAATGGGCTTTTTTAAGGGGCGAGAATTGACACGGGGAGTACGTGCAACAGATGTCGAATATTCTTTCGATCGCTCCTGGATCCGATAATGATACCGCAAGTGGCAAAATCCATTAAACAGCGATTGCCACGTCTGGTAAGATCGGCGCTACGAAAGGTACGGTAAGACGTATGTCAGACGCGTGCCGTGCGGTGTAGTTTTCATTTCCAGACATCGCGTGCTTTCTCGCTCTTCCCAAAGCGTGAATGTGTCTTTTAAACGTGCCGCGAATCGTTTTATTGAAAGAAATTAACTTCGCTATCACGTGCGTGTAACACGGAGGAATACATTGTTCTCGGCCAAGTCATTATAGATCTGACAAGGAAATAGGTCAGCGGACAATGGTCAAGCAAGTAGTATAAGTCGACGGTATAATGCGACCAGTGGTATAAACCAACGGTACAGTGGGACTAGTAGTAACGGTGAACGGTGTAGTCAGACAGGCACTCTGGGTCCGTGATATGGCCCGTCAAGTAGTATAGGTTAATGGTAGAATTCGACAAGTAGTACAGGTCCATGAGGCGATTAGACGGAATTCTAAGTAGATTCCATTAAAGCCCGCGTCGACGTGAACACATCGATACAGCGTGAAATATGCATCGTTCGCGTTCCGCACAGAGACGAGCACTCAATCTCACACAACGCGTGCCGCGACTAAATTCGGACAGCGGCGCGGGCGGCGGCGTGACGAAAAGGTATCTTTTAATCGGGCAGCGCGACCGCGGCTCATTTAAAATGGAAATTCGTCCTTGTCCTCACGTGGCGCGAGTCCTACTGGGTAATAACAGTTTTACGGGATCATAAAACGCCGGCCGACTGCCGATGAATTCCGCCCTGGCATGGCGCTGGTACTGAAAATAGTGGCAGCAGTAGTATTGGTAATTGTGCGCGTACATGCGCACCGTTCAACACGGCTTCAGTTACCTAGCATGGAATAAGAGAGAGGGAGGGTATATTAAACACGGCGCCGGTAGCACAGGTGGGGTCTAACGTTTACTCGTTAGCGGCCAGAACATGAAACGTACAATGTGCGTGGAAGCCTTCTTCTTGTACTCATTCGTTCGTTCGTTGCTTCATCGCATCAAGCTTTTACGAGCGCGCGCGGCCTTAACCCTCTCACTTGTGGCAGATTTTGTAAAAGTAGTAAGACTCTATCGTCAAGCCGCAAATATGATTCGTTCGGTGACCGGGCCGTTTGACGTCCATCACGATACGTATGTAGGTCAGAACGTGAGAAACGTGCGGCCGGTGCGGCTTCCAAGTAATGATCAAAGACGCCGATTATCGCGAGGCTTTTCTGTAAAAAGCAATTGAGCCATTTGAAAATAATAAGACAGCTTGCTATGCCAGTGACTTTGACGGTTATACCACGACTCACGCCTTCCCGCCGTGCCAATGAAAAGACGTCAGCCGTGTCATGGGCAGGTTTGTTAAATCGCTCGGATCGCGATGCTATGGTCGCTGGTAAAGTCGCTTTTTACCAGTCGTCTCTAAAGCGGCGCGTACGCACGACGTAACGTGATTTAGGGAGCCTTGCTTTGCCTACTCATTATCAGCCTTAACCCGCACATATAATTCTCGTTTGGAGGGAGGTGCATTAGGGGTATCCGCGCTGGCTAAATATTTGCCCAGCCCTGGGAGAATTATGGCAAATGAAGGGGAAATGAATTATTTTACCGATTTTGGGACGCGGCCATTTGTCGTTCGCAATCCAATATTGCAGCGAGCGAGCTGGAAAGTTTTTATAGCCGCGGATTTGGCTGATTGAAATCTAAAGAGCGAGCGTTATGTCGGTCCGCGGAAGATTCGAACGGACTGGTAAATGCTCTAATTCCCAGCGCGAATAACCGGTAGGAATATTACTCTTCCGTTAACGATAGCGCGCACACACTCGGGTACGATGCATCACCATGCTTGCCGTTTGTTTCACTTTGTTTTACGAGTGCATACTCAGAAGCGTGGGACAATAGCTTTATTTAAGAGAATCATCGCTTACGCCGCGACTCTAATTTTGTCGGCGTGCGTTGAAAGTAGATGGAAATCATGGAGTCTCCGATGCCGAACCGTGGAGTATATCACAACATACGTAAACGTATATGCCGGAATTTCATTTTCAACGGCCGCATTTCATTTTTGGATTTTATGAGAGAGATTAATTCCTTAGAGAGCCAGAGCAAACAAGTAGCTTTGTATACTGCATGGAGAGGAACATATGAGATAGTAGTTTCATTCAGTCGCATGTACAGAATATTAAACAAATTGTACCACATAAAACGAAAAAAGCTTCCTGAATCGGTTACTCATTGGCATGCTCGAAACATAACGACGCGTTGGGAATATAACGAGGAGCTTAGGGGTGTGAAGCGAGCAGCGGAAAATAGCCGAAGAATACGAGATCGTTAAGCGCTTATAGCGGGCAATACGTAATGATACGTGCATGCGTTGCTGCGCGTTCTTACTCTCCGAGGAGTTTATTAAAACACCGATGTCGTTATGTACGCTCGCATTGTCATTCGGTCGTTAGTCGATACGCGTAAAAAATGATGGCTGCTCGTATAGAGCGTCGCGTGTGTCGTCAGCCTGTCGTCCCAGGGCTGCTCGGTTTACGAGTGCATCCTTAATCCCCCATTATTGCCGCAGAAAAAGCTAGGAGTCATATTAGATCCCAGGGCGCCACTCGACCGCTGCCTGAAATGCGAGCGCAACATTCCCGCATTTGCATTTTATTACACGTACAATTCGACGTTTGCATATTCGCCCGCGATTAAAACTAATTTGTTACCCGTTACGTTCTTCCTATTTACATGTTAGCAGCGTCATCTTGTCGAAAGCGTGCCAATCCGTGAGAGCGTGAATTTAACGCTCCAGTCGGTCCACATAATCAAAAATGGCCCACCTGCGGTCCCGCATTGACCCGTATTTTTCGATAGTTAGGTTATCTTTAGGAATAATGCCACCAATATAAATCTCCCATTGCCGCCGCATCGGGCGTTATCAAGTTTTCATAAAGCCTTTACAGCCGCGGCATCGGCCATAACGCGCGAACGTCCGCGCTAAATTATTACCATTGACTCGAACTGCCGGTCCATTTTCGTCCGACGGCAGTGCGTCCGCCCGTTTCATATTTTTAGCGCGTCCCATTCCGCGTATTGTCATCCGTGAAAGTTGCCTATTTGCGGGCCCGTTATGACCGCTTGCTTCGATCGCTTTTACGTCGAGCCTTTTTACATTCTCGTGACAAACGCTCGCCCGCGCACGTAAATCAACGTTTAATTACCGCGATAAAGTACGCGCGGCGTGTCCCATTGATACGGCGGAAAGTGGAAATCGCGCTGACGCGGTTACCATTCTATTCCCGGGGCCAAAATTTCGCCAAGCTGACGAATCGAGGCGTAGGCGCATCAATCAGACGTCGAGCGCTTCGCGGTTTAGCAATCGGCGTCGCATTAATCCTCGCCTAATCGACAGACGCCTATTTCCGTCCGGCAGGCGGCTGTAATCAATCCGCCCGGAAAACAGGCAACCGCTTAATGGCGCTAATGATGTGGCGCCGCGTTTTCGTGCGTGCCGGACGGCCAAAGAGAACGCGCGCGCCCGTCAGAGGCGGCGAAAAAAATCACGCCGACCGACGGAAAAATAAACGAACGAGGTGCGTGGGTCACACGTACCGTGTGACCGATCCATCGATCGTTTCCTTTGGGTTTGTTTCATTATTTGGAATCGTTCGACCCCAACCTTCCCGCCCACGCCGACCTTTTTTTTCTTGTTGTTTTTTTGTCGGCCTCAAAGGAAACGCTTGCTTTGACGAATGAATGCTGCCGTAATTAACGGTCCGGCACTAAAATGCAGCCGCCGGCCATCGAATGTTTGGCCCTGCTCAACCCCTTATAAAACTGTTGTCTTGCGCGACCGGGGGGGGAACAAGCAGTACGTGTTGACACTCGAACTCTTTCGGCATAAGACACAGCCGGGATTATGGAATTATTTCGGGGTATTTGCTCCGCTCCCCGACTGTGCTAATATTTTCGCTATCGATTTTTCGATTTAATACGATCAGGACGGTGGTTCAAGCAATTTCGTTCCCCCTATATTCTCAGTGACTAATCGTACGCCGGGACACGAGTGGCACAAACTTTATCATTCGCAGGATCACTATTGTTTTAATTACCCACTCGTTCATCCCCGAAGTTCTCTTTGTAATCGCACGGGAGAAATGGAAACCGTGTCGCGCCTATCCTGATATCCGTCGGCAACTGCTTCCTCCGCAGTCCTGGCTCCGTTCAATTCTGTCTACTCGTCCAGTCATCGAAAGTCTTCCCTTCCAGCATTCTCTCCCGCCTGTCTCACCTCCACTTCTTTCTTTCATTGGAAACCGTCTCCAGTTCCGGCGATCCGGTGGTGAAGTTTTTGCTTTCAATTCGCAACATTTTGTTTTCGCCCGGAGGAACCGTCTTTAATTACGAGAGCACGACCGACGGTGAGTGAGGGGTAGGCCAGCGACAGAAGCAGAGAGAGAAAGAGGAAATAGAGGAGGGGTGGTGGTGATGATGACGGTGAAGGGACAGTGGAAAGAGGAAAAGGAGACGCTCGAAGCTAGAAGTTCTCCAATTCCAAAGTCGCACGGGTACGAGCATGGGTTCATCAACTCGAGATTAATAGTCCCCACCGCTTGTTTTACTTCCACCTTCACTTACGAGCGATAAAGTTTTTCTGTGATTAATCGCGACCGACCCACAACCTCCCCCGGCGCACTTCCTCGCTCGCCGTATCTTAAGGTTCATCCGCAGTAAGATCTCGTTGTCTAACGAGAGAACGACGACGATCGAGAATTTTCGCGGGAAGTAACGAATTTTCGACTCGTCCATTTAGGCCAGTGATTTGAACTTTGCGCCGACGAGCACTCGGGAGTGGGAAGTTTCGAGGAAAGGTACAGTTGACAAAGGTACACCGAGCCCTTTCGAAAGTTCCGGCGAAAAGACAAACCGTAACTGTTTCCCCAGAACTCGTTCGTGCCTCTGATACCGAACTTGCTCGCCGATACAAACGCGTCCGTTTCACGGCGCAAATTGATATGAAACTCTGGATATTTCTCCTCATCGAAAGTCTTGAATGGCGAAGTAGTATTCTAAGACGAACCTCCGCCGCCTCTCTGCCGGAGGACTTGGAGCTTCAATTTTCCTGCCTTCCCACCCACTCCCCCGACCCAACGTTCGGCGATATCAGGCGAAAATCTGTCCACGCTTCTTCGGCCTCGCGAAGCTCACGAAAAGCGTGGCCGAGTAAACGGTGAACGATCGCGGACTGATTAAGGTTAAGTGAGTCGTTCGGCTAATTCTTCCGATGTGCCTTGACGTGACGTCAGGATATGAGCGTGTTTCTCCCGCATTAAGAACTTCCTCGGTATAATTTGCGGTCTTTTCTCGCTGGCCGTGGCGCGGCATGATGCGGAGGGCATCGAATAAAATTCGACCGTCCAGCACGCCATTCGGGCTTCGGTCGGCGTATTACCGGGGCGATGCACATGGGGCGATATGTCAATTTGAGCGCGGAAGGCCGCACGAATATTCGCGTGAGTCTACGAATTCGCGTTATTCTCATTCCGTTCGATTCTGCTCTCCGTTTCGCCTCGCCATCGCCGCACGCGCTCGTCGCTCTACATCAGTTGTAACACGCCCCTCAGGAGAATTATTCCGTCCGGGTAGAGAGAGCAGAGAGCAGAGAGCGTCGATAAACGCCGCCGCGCCGCCTCTGCCTCTCCGCGCTCCGCTATCGCGATCCTCATTTTCCGCTCTTGTTTTTTGACGGCAAGCGTAAAATGCCGTCGCAGTAGGTAAAAGATAGGATCCGGCGGCATAACGAAGAGCGGCCGCGCTATCTCGCCCCCGCCCCGGCCCAACGCAATAAAATGCATTCTCAATCTTTCGACGTTTCTCCTCGTCCCACCACGCCCGTCGGCCGATTCCCCATCAGACATTAACCTGCACGCGAAGCCGCCCGTTTGACATCTTCGTCGAGTCGCCTGTTCACGCTCAACACACGCGCGCGCGCGCACGGAATCGTAGATGTGATAGAGTGAGACTCGCACGCCGCATACCATTTGCATAATGCAAGCGATATGAACTTCGAACGTTGTTCCTCGTTCGCGTTTTTCTCCCGTCCCCGTTTCGTCCCCTTTTTGCGCCGCACGTCGTAGAATATTCCCAACTCAGACCGCCGATCCTCTTTTTGTCGAGAGATAGGCTTGGTCCGAAGTGCAAAATGATTGCGAACGCTCGACTATCATTTCTCGCGCGATGAAGTACGGCGCGCGAGTTCCTCGCCGAGATAGCGTACGTTCTTCTCTTGGCGAAATTGCTTGTCTCGCTTTCTCTTTATCTGCCTCTCCATTTTTCATGCTCCCGCGGCTCCCGGCTCCCGGCTTCCGCGTCTACGTCTGTTCCGCTGCTCCGTTCTTGACGTAAGAATTATTATTGTAAATCGACCGCGGACTCTAGGCGAGCGCTCCTCATTGTTGCGCGCTTCGTTCCGAACAGCGAAACGGAAAAGTGGGGCTCGCGCGAAATGACTTTTTCAGCGGCGCATGCCAATTAGTCGGCGCCGTGTACTGGCCGAAAATTTCGTCGACAATTAGCGAAACGGCCGCTGGAAGCACTTTGGATTTTAGAAGTGACTAGGGTCGCGCTGCAAATTTTCGCCAGTTCCGCAAATTCTGGACACCGGCAGAGGTGATTACGTCCCCCACCACGGTTCTTCCGGTCCCGCAATTCCCCGACTTTGACGAGGCTGCGTCGATCGTGCCCCGCCATCATGTGCGCTCCCATATTACGCCAGCGCGGATAAACTCATTTTGTACGATGTCTATATAATATAAGCGTGACGCAACAAACATTTGCCGCGAACCAAATCCCTGCGTCGGCAGTACAAAGTGTACTTGGTATTCGGTCCGAACCGAACAGATATTAGTTTGCCGAATAACGGACGTCATTGGCGGGGCAATCAAGGTAGTGTAAAAAGAGGAAAGTTTCGCGAAAGAGCTCTAGCTAGGACAGCGCGTACGGGTCAATAATTATGCGAGTTATCTCCCGCTCGCAGTTGCACAAACTGCCCTAAGTGTTGTATCCTCGCTCGCCATCGAATATACATCCGCATCGCTGCGAATTTTGCACCGCCACTGGCTGAACTGGCACGCCGTAGCTGGGTACTGGTCGGTGGAAATTTAATTAGCTCGCAAGAAGCGATGAAAGCGCAAGCGGCCGCGTAAGGCTAATTGCATTTGCGCCTTGTTTCGCAGTTCCCCCCATTGCGCATGTATATGGTGGCACTAAGGTTCGACCGGCTCGGACAGAGTGCTTCGCAACGATTTACCTTTATTCGAGGAAATGTGCTTTAAGGGTCAAACAAAACGCTCTTCGCGCGCAATGCTCGTCTAACGATATCCGATGCGAGCGAATCTCTGCCCAGCTGCCAATTCGATCGACTTTACCGGCCAACATCCGTGAACACGGTATTGAAAATGTTTAACAAACGCGGCCAAACGGCTGGAATTTCGGATGCTTGCAAAAAACAGAGTGAAATTATGAAAAGATTAGCGTGCGGTTGGCATGCGGAATTCACATGCCCATAGGGCATCAAATATTCGCGCTTCGCCGATGAAATACCGTGCTGCTTATCGTGTGTTAACTGTTTCGTGATTGTGAACCATTAGCCGTTAATAACTCAAAAAATATGCTTTGCTCATACCGTGGACTGTATTCACTCGACATATTTCCGTGACTTGGAACATTCGTCGCATACCTACGCGTTCACCTTTTCACCTATAGATTTTGAGGAATATTTAAATGCTCTACTGTCTTTTTATAACTGGTTCATTAAATGGTTAATGATTGTCTGTGGTAGCTGCAATTTCTCATCGCGCGACGATTTATCGGTCGTTCGACGCAACCAACGAGGTGAGGGTCTTAGTTGACACATACTTCCAGCATATTCCGGCGATTATCGATAAGGCACAAAATCCAGCTTAGACGGAGAACGGTCATACGTCAATGGCCTTAGCGAGAACACGATGTCAATGCGCGCGGAAACCGCACAAAAACGACGCATATCCCCGTACGCGCGACAGATTAAGGTAATTCCAGCTAACTGATGACGGCCATTTCAAAGGTTTCAGTAGATTAATCGCAGAATCGGTCGACACTTGCGACCCTACCAAAAAAGTCCATAATGCCAGTGCTCATTTGCATCGATTCGTATAAGCTGGTTGTGTTTATTATTCGCGTATGCTACTCGAAAATGCACATTTTATATAGAGTTGTCCATTAATTCGAATGCTAATCCATGAAAGAGCTCGTGGTCACGGACAGGGTCCATTAGACTCTCTTCGATATACAACGTAAATCCCTCCGCCGATGTAATATCCCGATGTAACTTCCCTTTTACCGCACAATGTAATGTTGCATGCGTGATTCAATTTCTGTCATTTAATAATCTGCGCTATGATTGGAGCTCGCCGGGACAGGCAACGGTAATATTGAACATTCGTCGAGTGAGTATTGGGCATTGGGACGCGCGACGGTAATGAGACACGCAAATCATGAATTCCACTTGGTGTTTCTGATCATACAATAAAGAATTGGGTCTGGCCGTCACATTCTCCAAACTCGCAATACGCATTACGCTCCATGCACGCGTCTCCGTCTTTTTGTATACTCGTGTCTAAGTTGAATTATTCAGACGAATAAAACCGCCATTAATCCGAGCAGAGGAAGAACGTTGGGAGCGTCGCGTGGCTGGCACGTGTTCGGAGCGGGAGGGAAATGTGCGCACTCGTTTAACCCGGAATCGGTTTAATTCCTTTACACTCCCACTTGTGCCACCCGTCTCCCGCGCTAGCCGCGCTAACCTCTACTCTCGTTTCGCATATTTTGCATGCATACGTTTCAAACTCCTCTCGCGACGTTCTCCGAGAGTGCGTCTGTCTCCTTTCTTTCTCCCTCATTCACTCACATTGTCCCATTTCCGTTTCGTAGAATTTCACAACGTTCTGCGACCCTGTTCTTACTACTCTCCCCTCACATATGCCCCTTGTCGGAGCACCTGATTGCACAAACTTCCGGCGTGTATCATATCAGCATGTAAATAGCGCGCTGGTTACCAAGTCGAAAGCAGAGGATTGCAATGATCACCGTACTCCCCTTCCTTTCATCGCTCTTCCCAAAATAGCCCGTGCACAAACCCACCCTTGCATCGTAAGCTCCGTCCGCTGCTTGGCCCCGAAAATCTGATAACGCATACCCTGCGGTACGCTAAACTTACTCGAAATACTGATTGTTTGCCGCGCGCAGGTCCACAGTCGGTTGTCGAGAATCTAGCGGAGTTTCAGTTTGATTTGCCTTCGAACGAATTTAAATATGCACTGACCGACTTCTGCCAGCGATGCCAGCAATGGGAGAGACAGGGCCGAGAATTCTCTCATGGCGAAATTATACGCCGGCGCATTATACGGCGAGCAATTATCGAGGAGGGAATGCTACCGGGGAACGAGCAGGTAACAACAGCGGATAGATACCGAGCGGGCTCGGGCTCGGGCGTAATCTAATTTCGGAACAGCACGCTGCAGTCCACGTACGTCGCGGCGCAAAAGAACGGAGAAGAAGCGTAATTCACACGGTCGCATCACACACGCGATACGCGTCTAAATTATTGCCGCCCCGAAGGCACATGAGCGCAAAAAGATAATGAAGTGGATGGAGTCTCGCTGTCGCGAACGATGAAAGGTAGAGCGGGGACAGAGATAGACAGATACTCGACAACAAAAACGCTCATCTAGGTTAACAAAAATAAAACACACACACACACAACAGCGAACAAGCAAAAAACAGATGGCGCGCGCGAAACGTTGGCGGGACATAAAACGGAGGGTGCGAACTTGCTAATTGTCCGTCAATCCGGAAGTCGGGCGTTGAAATTTGCCTGAGCAGTTTCGTTTGACGCGCGGATAGGTGGGACGTGTGCGGGTGCGAACTAATACGCGTCGCGCGATTATCGCGACGTCTGAGAAGCGGCGTGACGCGGTGAGGAAAGAGGAAAGAGGCAGGAGGAGGCGATAATTTGGAGAAGCGTGCAGTCGGGCAAACCGCATGTAGCAGACACGCGCGGCCGCGAGAGTGCAAGCTGCCTCGACAGTGACTCCCCGGGCGCAGGAATAATGAAAGCACCCCGCTTTTGCGACCGGCGGCGCGCATTCACGTGAGGGTATACCGACGCCGAGTGTAACCGAGCGCGAAATTATGTCGCACTCGCGACGCTGCGCTGTCCCGACGAAGAAAGGAGGCGTTTTGAAAGGAGGCGCGACGTGCGCATGGTGGGACGAGAAAGTCAGCTCGACGCTGTCAGTCGGTAGACGTAAGCGTGCCGTATGCCGATCGCGGTTGCTGAAATCAGCGATGAGTCTGAAGGGCTGGAAAGTCAGCGACGGCTCCGATAGATTTGATACTGTCGTTCGGGTCGTCGGTTCGGCTGCGATCGAATTTAGTTGCCGAAGCGGATCGCGTCGAAATGCCAACCTTCGGACAGTTTCGAAGCGAGTGTAGACGGGTCGAGTGGGGAGAGGAATCTTTGGGAACATCTTAGCAATCGCGTGCAGCGCATGTGGGCGAGGTGGGGAATAAACGGAAGAAATTAAAAGGGAAAAAAAGCCGGGCAAGGACGTTGTTAATTAGAGGCGACACGAAGAGTTTTCTCGGTCCCTGACGGCTATTGACGTGGGTCACGTGCACCGAGAATATTTAAGAACCGTGGGGGTAAACGGGGTTGAAGAGGTGTACGGTGGTTGTAAATGCGGCCGAAGGCTTTCTCGCGGATAATCACAGTCACGAGGATGTCGTCACGTGCTGACATTGTAACTTATAATTCGTCTCGATTATAACTCGTACTCTTATTTTAAATTCCATTTTGCATGTAATGCGCGCAACCAGGCACGTAATAAATATGATCGCTAATAACGTTCGTACAATAATTATTGGTAGTGGCAGACCACAGCACAGACGATAGGTCTGATTCCCATGGCATGTTACTATGACAGATATACGAATTAATTCGACTGAAAACATCCGTTCCGTCCAGACGAGTTGCGCAACGTTCTCTTTATTCGCCCGTCGAGGGACTTTCTCGGAAGATTTTTCGCCGGCGAGCAAAAAGACAGCGACACCGGGCGATACGTCGTCGTGTCGCATGTCAAGACATCGTATTTAAAGTGTACTTTGGCCGGAAAACGGTGTATCGCCGGTCTGTCGTTCTTGCAACGTTTGCGTACAAAGCCCGCGGAGAGTGGGTCGATTCGTCGTTACATGTAAATTCCATCGGAAAACTGGTGTAATCTTGCATGCCGGCTCCGGGGAGCTTACATTGCCGGAACACGCGATTGCTTTCGGACGTCCTGTTAAATATTTAAAGGATCCCTGACCGAAACGAATCGGTTATTTCTGCCGGTGGAGCGATTGTTCCGCTCTTCCGCGAGAACTTCTAAGATTCCCGGTTCCGAGGCACTCTCGCGTGACCGCTTTCTTCTTTGCGAATGAGGGGTATGGCAGGGGGGAGTATTTTACATGTCCCACAAATTGATTATCGGGTACGCCTTGAAGGGATAAATAGTGGATCGGTCCACTTACGACATTATCTGTCAATCAACTCTCCTCCATTTCCTTTCATTTTCCGGTACAAAGCGAACGCCACGGAATGGCGTTACGTATTCGTCAAGAGCATACCGTGATACATATATGTAGAGCTCTTTTACTGCTTCCGAGTGCGGGCACTGTTATCTCATCATGTACGACTGGCTGGAAATCACGGTGAGAGTCCTGACAGGCGCATGTGACGGACGAAGTATATTTTAACTAAAGAGATCGCGCGCAAATTGTCCTCATTGCAACATGATTAATGATCGATCATTGGGCTTAAGTTATATTTTATTCGAACCTCGCAAAGACGATCGGAAGGTGTGGGAACACTTTCCGGGACGCGAGAATCGTAACGATTTCGTGCTGAAGGCTGCTGTTTTTTCGTTACTCATAACATATGCGATGCTTCGGAATGCTATGATGTTACAGCGAAATTCATAACCGTCCTCAGACAAGTGATCCGCTGTTTACTTTGAAAACCTTCCCTGTAGACATATTATACGTGTGCAGACCGTGTAGAAATTTGCCAACTCCTGGCTCGTTCACGAGTGGCTGGGCCACCGTTACCGTCCACTCTCACGCTCCATGTAATTCACGTGTTTGTGCAAGACGAATCGAAACCGTCCTGGAACAACATTTACTTTTTCCCAAAACCTAACGACGCGATCTTTTCGTTTCCTCGACCAAAACTCCGGACAATTCTGCACGTTCGAATGTGAGTGATTAGAGCGCAATGAAAGCAGCGGGCATAATTGATACGTGGTTTCTAGTTTCACTTACAGGAGGATCCTATTTTCCAATTAAACGCCGTAATCGTATCCTATCTAAAACGCCTTGCCGTACATTCGGTTATATCTTCGTGCTTTCCCTTCATACCAATTACGTGAGTACACAAAAGCCGGTCCAGAGTTCAGTATTGCCGCAGCGATCTCCGGAGATTACCTTGAATCGCGGCGTACACAGTGAATCCATTCTCAAATCTTTATGGAAACCATCCGGAGTCTCTCTCTCTCCCCCTCTCACTGCCTCTGCTTACTATTCTCTTTCTCTCAGCGGTATTTTCCTTATCGCGTACCTCCCGCGAAAACCTCCTCGAGACCGTACGTCTTGGGACATTTCTCTCTTGAGAAAAACGTTTCGTTACGTATGCCGTGCTTTGTATTCCTTTTTTCTTCGTTGTTTTTACTCCAGCGGACATGTACACGAGACACGTACGACGGTGATGTACCGAGGCCGTACTTATTCATTTTTCCGGGGGTAGAGAGATCGTTACGTATGCTTTCCCAGGTGAAACGCGTATAAGTTACCGAGCATGAAAGAGAGGGTCAGACCCTCTCTAACTGCTCCCTCCTACCGCTCCCCACCGCTCCACGCACCCCTCACGGAAATCTTTGATAAAGGCAGGCCACTCACGGTCAAAGAGTGAAAGATGAACGAGTGATCCGAGAGAGCGCGGACCCTCCATCGGGTTGTATCGATTACGCCGGAAGGCCGTACGTGTGGAAATGGAGAACGTGCGCGCGTGATCGGTACCGCGGGAAGGCGCGTGGCCAAGAAGCACGTAGACGTGTTTCCGCACAAAAAACTCACCCGTCGTCCCTGCCTGCGACCTGTTAACGCGCCGTTCGGATCCGTTGCTTTCTGTCTCGCGCAAACTACGCTGCGTCTTGCGCACTCCCCACCCCTCCACTTTCTCACCCTCGAATTACCCTCTCGACCCTAAACTGAACGACTGGTTCTTTGACCACCGTTCTCCTACGGCAGGCCACCATTTTTCCGCGGACGATAAGTCGAGCCGACGCGTGGCAAAAGTGAGAAAAAAAAATTCCGCTGAATTTCACGTAAACCGACCGTCCTGGAAGTAATGCCGTTACGAGAAGTTTGCCGAATCGTAACGTTTCACCGACCGCGAAGCGCGCCGCGTCGTCGCGAAGCACGTTGCCGTGAGGCAGAGGCAGTAGCAGAGGTGAAAATTCGTTTGCCGGAAGCCGAGCGTCGACTCGAAAATACTTTTATTCTGCGCGTCCAGCTTCATCGGTACGGGAATTTCCCTGCCGAATTGGCGCGCGACGGACGCCCACCTCGGACTATTATAAGTGTAATCGCATTGTAAGCGCCGCTGAGCCCGTTGCTGTTGCGACTAATTAATGTCGAATGAACGGGGGCGTTTGGAACGTAAATTTGCACCCCGACACCCTATTGACGATTGCGCTACTCTCGGTGTTACCAGGAACGGAGGCCGCCTCGTGTAGAGCTGATGACGTTTATAGATTACTATTACGAAAGACGGCAATTCATTATCCTTCGAGAATAAATGAAGCACTCTCGACTCTCGAGAAAGACCGACGTGGAGTTAAAAACAAAACACAAGACCTCGTTGTTAATGTATTGCATTCTCTCACGTTACAGAACTACTGCTTACGATGACGGTTTGAGGGGGAAAGATCGAGGAAGAACGAGGAACTTCGATCACCATGAGGACGTTCCTGATCCTGGTGGTACTCGTCCTCGAGATACATCTCTATTTCACAGGTGAGCGTAAACTATGCGCTCGCCCGCATTCCACCTTGATAACGAGAACGGCGTACTAAGTTCGCCGGAAATTAGTAGGTGAAACGACAGCTGCAACAAATAAAGCCAACATCCGGTTCGTGCTCGCGCTCGCGCTCAGACTCGCCTGGAGGTTAAACTCCTCCATCTACCTCCTCTGCTTTCCTGCTCCACGCCGCCAATCCCTCGCTCGAGTCATTTTCGTGACGAGCATGGAAAACACTTAATTCAATGCGTCGGCTGATGGCCGACAAGTAATTTCCGGCTATCGCGTTCCTCTAAACCGCGGCCCGAAAGTTTTACGCCTCGTTAGGCCAGTGGAAACTTCTCGACGCCCGTAAAACCTGCCGCCCGAGTATACGGGGGGGGGGATGCGTGTTTGTTAGTGAGTAACTTTGCGAGCTACGCCTTCTGGTTCTGGGAATGAATTTCCACTCGATTCTGATTGGACGGCGCTTTTTTTCGTCTCGACTCTCCTCAGTCCTCACGCTCACATTTTTTTCGCAACCGTCGAACCGATAAAGTGCGGAAAACGCTTCGAGTGCGATAATCGATACACGACGGATCGATGGCGGGAAGTGGAAAACGCTGACATCTGGTAAAACGAATATAGCGGCTTTAAATCGTTCTCTCGACCACGATCCTGCCGACACGCGACTGTTCCTTTGGGCTTTTCACGCGGTCATCTGATCCTCGAAGGATTTTGCTTATGTATAAAAATGCGCCGGCGAGGTATTCGAGGAACTTTCTTCGACGGGCAAATATAGTGTCGTCCTGATCCCTCGAGGGATACGTGAAAATTAAGGTCGGCGTCGCGGCAATGCCCCTGGAAGCTGGAGGCTTTAGATCTAATTGAAAGTTTAATTAAACGCACGGCCGCGACACATTCTGTGCGCCGTTTTACGATTCTCGATATCGCCCGAAACTTTCGCCGAGAATTACGCAAGATTAGTTTTGCCACTTACATAAGGAGGGATACTAATCACTCGAGGATGGAAATTCAGTGTGGAAAATGGTCGGGTTGAATCGTCGTACTCGATCGCTTGTAATCGTCATTTCGCTACTGCATTTAGCGAGAGCGGGAGCTCGCGAGAAGTCGATGGGAAAATGTCCAAGTTGAAAATTTGCTAGGGGCGCCCCATTAAATCATAACCGGCGTCAATTTCTTCGAGGGTCGAGCGATGAAATTACGAGGAGTGAACGAGTCCTCGTGAACAGAAACGGTCCCCTTCGGTTAACGAACGAACGAAACGAGCGGACGGACGGACGAGTGAGAATGAGCGGGCGAGAGCAAACGAGCGAAAGAAGGAATCGAACGAATAACGAATGTGGGACGAGGGTTCGGGAAAAAGGGCCGCAGGGAAAATCGTCGCCGTCGATGGCGTGCGCTGCCGCCGTTTCCGTCGCTTCCGCCACATGCAATTCGTCCTTCGTCGGCACGGGACGAGATCTCGTTTAACGGGCTGCGAAGGCCGACGTCTTCGCGACTGTGTTCTCGGGCGAGTTGCGGGAGGCGCGCGCGGACGCTACCGAAGGGAGCAGAAGCGAGAGGAAGCCGAGTAAGGTTTAACGATCCGTCGAACGACCGTTAAGTGGAGAAATGAGAGTTAATTGCGGGGAGTCTCGCTCGTGTGTACACGACATCGCGGACGACTCGTCGGCGTAGTCGAGAAGGTTTGCTCGTTATCCAAGGAGCTAAACGTCGGGAATATGCGCGCCCCGCTCCCGCTAGTTACTTATCCGGTAATTGCTCCGGAGGATAGCGATCTTGATTGACCCTGTGCTCGAAAATGTCCCTTTAGGGCTGAGCAATGTTCGGAGATAAGGAGGAATATTCGAGAAGAGGCACGAGTAAGAACAGGCGCGTATAGGCTCCGATGGGCAATTCCGAGGATGATCGGTACTTTGCAGGAGAACTTATGCATCTTCTGACAATTTTTCGCGATTCCGATGGAAAGTCGATGCGGCACGAACGCGCATGTAGCCGATACAGGAAAGTTTCCTATTAAGTGGATGGAAATGCAGGGGGGGGGGGGGGGGGGGTTCAAAGGAGATTTTCGAAGGACGGACGATTCGTCCTGTCGAGGATAATCGCGTCGACAAGTGGTACATCGAAATTCGAGAGTGGACGGTATCTCGGAACGGGGAGATAGGATCGAACGATCGAAAGGTCGATGGAAGTCGAGTAGGAGTGCGAGAGCGAATTTCCAGCTGAATTTCCACGGATATTCCATCCGAGGTTTCGAGTACCCGGGGTTCTGGCAAACGCAGGGCAGACCCTCGTAATTGCCGTGACTAAGTTATTCACTTAAGCCACTTAGGCTGCGCCCAGGTTATGCGTTATCGTCGCGATGGTAGCTGCATTAATCTCGAAGTGAGATCCTCCTGTACCCGCTTCCTTCTCTCTCTCTCTCCCTTTCCTTTCATCTTCCCTTCCAGTTTCTGTCCTCCTTGCGCCGTCTCCGCTACCTTCCACAGCGACTTGCAACCATCCAGAGCGAACAGGGTGGCGTGAAAATCGCCCTTAATCCTTGATCATAGCCGTGCCCAGCTCTTAAAGCCAACAGCTTTCTAAGTTACGACTTTCCCGATCTCACACTCCATCTATCGCTTACGGCGAATCCTCGAATTTGGCAACGTTTACGGCGGTGTTCTAGCCGGATGTCGAATGAATGACCGGGAGTGCGCGTATATTTTCATGGCCCCGCCACGATTCATTTTCCTCGTGCCCGAAAGTTTCAACTACCTGGAACGTGAACGTGGGGTATTCGTCAATAACGTTTTACCCGAATAATGCACTTTGGCCAGATTCCACTTTGTTAATATCGACGGCGGCGTTGTTGCGGGCTTCGGCGTGCTTCGGCATTGCGTATGGAAATTTGTTGGGGCAAGATTCTGGTCCGAGAGGCCAATTGCTTTCCTATGAACGGCAGACGCGCTTCGACGCTCCGATCTTTCCTTTGTACGGTAGCCGAGTTATCGAGATATTTCACTTGTGCAGCGAGCCACCGGCGGATCAAGGGGAAACGAATGTAAATGTACGCGCCTCGAAGAACTTTCATTTCCGCGGATTTGCCGCGAAATCCATTGGACGGAGGCGAGTTCGAAAGTGACGTTTTCCAGGCCGCTTCTTGATAACCGGAGTTTGCGGCGGGTGGGTTACTCCGTGCGGTTGCGAAGCGTATTAAAGCGAGGGCATAAATTAATTGGCGTGGAAGCGACGCGAACGGTCGGCCGATTTGGCCGGCAAAAAGTGTCGGAAAAATGAGTGTTGCAACTGCCTCGAGTGCTCTGCTTATGACAGTCGCGAGAGAATATCACTTTCTGACCCAGCACTGATTGTGCCACTTTATTTTCGCAGAGGGCCAGGCGAAGCATCAGCAAGATTCTAGTGCCAATAGCGTAGCCACGTCGTTAAAAGGCCCCGAGGGCAAGTCGGAGGATGTCCTCGCGGGACCGATCAGGGAAGTGCTTGCTCAAAGTGGCAGTACGGCTGTCTTACCGTGCAAAATTACCGATCCAGGCGCCGGCACGGTAAGTACACTCTGACACTCATACACACACACACACACACACACACACAACCTGTATCTCACCCCGCTTCCGCTACGCCGATATGTATCAAAGATAAATGCGCGTAAATCATGCACCGTCGGCGCTCCTTTCCATTGCCGAACAAGGGAACGGGGGAACAAGGAACGACTCGCTCTTTCCCTCTACACACTCCATATACGCTTGTATGTACATAGAGCTCGGCGTCGAATAAAACGGCCGCCACTGTTACAACGAATCGCGCTTCAATTAGAGTTTTTTCGTTTCGACTCTCGTGAAAATTCCTCCAAGCGCGGATAATTGGATACAGGCGATTAAACGTGACTCGTTATTCGAAGTCGAGTAGGAGGAGCTTCCGTTCCGGGAGAGCGGTAAATTATTCAGGATTTATGGCTGGATTCTTCGCGCGTCGGTCCGCTCCTGTTTCGCTCGTCCGTGGAAAAACGTGAGGGGGGCGACGTTAAATGTAAGGTAGTTACGCCACTGTCTTTTCACCTTCCCTGCCTCTTCGATGCCGCCCGACTCCGACACGCCCCTTTGCGTTTCTTCCTTTTCGTCGTGCCAGGGCACGGCTAGCGCTGGTTTTCCCAATTTTCATTTCCCGCGCGCGCGGACGGCACGAAGTGCAATTTTCATTTAATTTCCGCTTCCTGTCGCGCACATACCGGCACGGTGAATTGACGATGGAGAGGGGGTGAAGGGGGCCAGCGGCTGTCAGAGAACAGCGCTGACCCTCAAATTCACGCGAGTGCCGGGTTGAGTGAGAGCGAGAGAGGGACGGGACGGAGGGTGTGTGGTGAGATGCCCCGCGCGTCGCGTCGGTCGAAAGAGGACGGAAGACTCCACCGGACCTTCCCGCTCGGATAATATACGGCGCCGGAAAATATAGACTCCCGTATTGGCTTGACGCTGTTTATCATAATGATTTATCCGCTAATCGGAGCACACGTTGCGGCCACGGAATTTCGCATGCCACGGCGTTTCGCGTTTTTATCGGATTTTAGTCTCGAGGCAAATAAGAAGGGGGACGAATTTTGATCGGATCGCCGGAGGCAACGTCGGACCCCGGTATGCGGCGGACGCTGAAAATAAAAAGCTCACGGGATACGTTGAATTTTTACGACGTCGTACATTTCGCAAGCCCGGTATTGCTGTCGACGGATGGCTTGTTTTGCAAACAATGTTTAACGCGGGTTAATATCGCCGCGACGCCATGTCGGGAAAAAATATTTTCGCATTCACCGTGTTCCTCGTAGTTCCTCGTCTGCCTCGGCAGAAGGCCACGAAGGAGAGCCGACAGGGTGAAGCATGTACGGACTCCGATGCACCTTTTATCCCTCGTTTCGCGAGACGGCCCAGTTTAAGTTCCGAGACGCGAAGCATAAGCCCGGGTTATTAAAGCTAACAGAATGTTGAGGCATCGTAATGAGCGTAACGGCATTAAATTTACTCACGGTATCCCGTGGTACACTTCGTGCAACACAACGCGGCCAACTTTTGTCGAAAGAGAGCGTTATTGCACCGCCTCGATAACAAATGTCTCTCTCCTCTTGCCTTCCGCTAATTTTCTTCCTTAGTGCCATAACTTTCAGACAAATTGCTTGGCTTTGCGCGCGCTCCCACAATTTTCCTCGTTGCCTCTCGGTACCCTTTTCGTCCCGCACTGCTCTTATTTCCAGCTATCATACCCTCGAGACACTTGGCGAGCATCGACGAATTACACGAAACGTATTTTGTGCGGCACAATTCGTGCATTTACCCTCTCGACTACTCGACGAAAGATATTCCCTCGTATGTACATATTCTCGCGTAGATTCGATCCTCCGCTGTCTCCCGCATAGGTCAGATTTTCGGAATATTTTAGCCGCCACTAAGTCGGCGACAGGTGCGCTGGCTTTCGTTCGCAATGAGAGTAAAACAACGGCCATGAGACAATATTGATTTTGCGCGTGATTCGCGTCGAATCACGTTCGGCCGAAGTCTGGCCTTCAGATGAGAGACCCGATTGTCACGAATATTCGCGATTTATGCTGATTATTCAACGCAAAGGGACGAGGGCCTGCGGAAAAGAGGGAATCGGAAATTATATTCGCATGGCCCGAAGTCTCGACTATGGGAATTGACTGGGATTTGCGTGCATCGTATATACGCTTTAGCTCGCCGATTCCACGAGCCTCCTCTCTTTTCCTTTCCCTTTCCGCGCCGAAGCCAGAGGAATATTTCAGAATATTTTACCGAGGTTCGGCGTTAAACCGATACTTCAGAGCAGCGCGCGGCAGTGCTGTTCGAAAAAAGTAAGAAAAGGAGAAAAACGAGCAATCCTCGATGTGTACACACGACCGCGCGCGCGCTTTCTACATTCATGGCCAGACTGTACGGCGTGAAAGAAACAGAGTCACGTGTCAACAGATTTTGTTACGAGAGCTCGCGCACCGTGTGACTTACGGAAATTCTCGTCATCGTTTCGGCGTCTGTCGCGTATAGGACAAGGATCAAAAGTGTTACGCGTAAGAACACTTCGAAGTTGTCAAATTCCTTCGGACTAGACGCTTCTACACCATCACATATTTTCGGACGTTGGAAGGTTCGGATATAAAAAAAAAAACTGCACAATATCACATTAACATTTCTTTTGCCTGGCCCCCTCTGGATTGTCGCAATTTGGACGTTTTATTCCCGGGCTAATATATTTTTCACCGGTGATCGCCGGGGCTGAATCGTAGTTAGGATAGAACGTTCCATCCCTTGGTTATCAATGCACGTACGCGAAGCCATCTCTCGTGACAAAGCGTCGCCATCGATTTGCTTTGAACGTTTGACGATCCTCATCGGTTTGCTACTCCCGACGCGACGGCAGAAATCCCGGAAGCGTCCTTCTACGTCGTCGATAGCGACGAACGCGTCGTTCGGGCGTACGTCACGGAAAGGAGCCGGAGTTTACGTTTCTGCTCGCAATCCTGCCTCCCCCCTCACGGCCGGCACATCCGCGCTACGAAAAGAAAAGCCCGAGGATCGGTAATCTACTTATCGAAAGAATATTTCGCGTCGTCCCCCCAACCTTCCACCGGGCGCTTTCCGCATCGACGGGGATCAGGGACGAGTCCGTGGGATGTACACGCGGAAAAATAAAGGCAATCGAGGGATGAAAACTTTCCAATAGAGGTGCCTTTCAGTGCGCTTCCACCCCTTGTCTTCCCTTCGCTTCCCGCCGATTCCGATTCTCACGCATTCGTGCGCCCCAACCTTTTTCCCTCTTCTAATAAGATTGCTTCCTTCCATCGATTCGAATTCCTAAGTATTCCGGCCCCTTTATATCGAACGTGACGTTTTTCACGAGGAGGATGGCGGATGTACACGGATCGTTCGCGAGAGGAACTGCTTCAATTACGATATTGACGTCGACGACGGACGAACGTGCCGATTCAGTAACGAATAGGAAGCGTCGCGGACGTCGCGTCGGATTTCCTACGCTAAGCGGTTCGCGACCCGCCGCGTGCGCCAGCCGGGAGACTTTTATCGGAGGAAGCGCAAAACTTGGAAAACCTACAGGCACTTATGTAAAAGTCCCTCGGTACTCCGTCAAAGAGCGCGTATACCGACGGCAAAGATCCACCACTGCCGAGCGCCATGAATAAAAGATGAATTCATCTGCGTCTTGTGTACGAGCCGAAGACAGAGAAACAAGGGACCTGCTTGGCGAGGGCGAAAGGAAAGGGAGTGAGGAGGAGGAGAAGAAGGAGAAGCAGGAGAAAGAGAAAGGCGCCGGATGCGCTCCGGGCGACGTGATATCAATTTCGAAAAAAATCTTGTAACTCCCTTCCGGCTCCACGCCATGGCGCATTGCCGCTCGAAGGTGAAAACTCCAAATTGGTTTGCCTTGTCGGAGGAAGTTTCGACCCGGAGAAACGGAAGAGGAGAAAGTTGCGCGCGGAGATATTGGTTGGAGAAATTTTCGAGCGGAGCATTCCCTTGAAAAATTTAAACGTGTAGGCAGATTTCGCGGAACGCCTGAGTCCTCCCCCTCGTCGCGACCCTTTCAACGGCATAACTTGTAAATTACTACGTGGCGAGCGGCGAATAAATTCGGATACGCAAGCGCTTCTAAAGTCCCGATATTCAATCAATTTTAATTATACGAAATTGCCGCACCATGCTATCGGCCGTCTAACAAAACTAATTCCGATAATGAAGCCAATCGATGAATATTCGACGCGCGTGTGATATCTCGACGAAGATGACGGCAAATAATTCGTCCGGCCGCAGTATACGGTTCCGGCGTGAAATTTCGAAAGGATGGCCGCATTAAGTGGGAGTCCCTGTTGGAGCAACAATGATTAATCGTTGTTCGAGCGAAACTGGCTGTTCACGGCGAGGAGGGCAAGTCGATCCGATGCATATTGTACGCTTAATCCTTTGTCCCGTGAAACGCTTTTTTGAAACGATCGATACAGTCCAGGCGACAGCGTGGGCGGCGACTAACAGCCACGTATGGAGCCGCGATTAAATTAAGTCTGATCCGTTGTTCCAGCGGCGATTCTGCCGAAGAGAATGGCCAGCGAAAAAGTTACGGCGGATTAAAATAATAGTTTTCGCTCCCGCGAACGGATCGATCGCGCGGAATATCATTTAAGCTCTCGCACGCGCTCCTTCTATCTGCGATTATACGTGTTTCGCCGAGTTCCCGCTCGTACATTTTTAACTTCGCACCGTACTCGACTCGATCAGGTGATCACGTTTAAACATCCCATAGAATCCACGCCCGGTTCTCGCCGTAAAGTCTCGCAGCTTTTCTAAGACGATTATACCGGCGGCCGACAGAGAAGTAAATCCTGAAAGGACGCGCTTTGTTCGAAACTTCCGCGAGACGTGTGAAAAATCCCTCGACATAATTCCCCGTCGCTTTTTCCCCGCGAATTGGTCCTCGCTGACGGTTATGCGCGCTTCCGTTGCCCGCTGTGCCAGATACGAATGAGATATCCCGTATTCAGAATACACCGCTACCTCCTTAAGTACCCTTATGTTTCTCCGCGCTTCGTGCATTTCACAAACGGGGCATGCATATACGCCCGCTTGACGTACACCGTACAGGCGCCCGCACAGCTCGTACAATTGTTGTGGGACGTTTGAGTTAATACGCATCGATCATGATACTTCGCACCTCTGCCCATTGTCGGCCACCGCTACCCGCCGAACCAGTTTATAATTCCTCGGCGTCGGCGTCGCGACGATAAATTTGTTGGATAAACAATGGACGCGCGCAGGCGGCCGAAAGCGTAGCATCGATCTCGAACGACGACGCCCGGCGTGAGGCGGCCGGAGTAATTCAACGTCGCTTCAGCCCACTCACTTGACAGTGTGCGTAAAGTCGCCGATGCCATTTCCTGGCTTAGTAACGGCATCATATAGTCCATCGCGACGGCTTCGGGCCGCGGTAGCCGCGGCGGTGCTAAATCTGGCGATAAGTGCCGGAAAGCGTCCGTAATAAAGAGCGTAACTAACGCCTACCGTTATGGAGGCTTAACGTTTTACGCCGTCCGTAATCTTCTGGCGGCAAGAGGGAAGAAATGCAGGCTGTCTTGCTCGACCCATGCGCGCCCGCTGGGACGAGAGTGTGCGACCGTCGAGAAAGATGCCCACCGTCCGATGGCCGGTGAATTAAAACGATAAAACGAGCGCGAGCACAATGCGGGGGATCTTGATGCACTGGACCACGAGCACGTGGGATGGAAACGGTCGGTGGATAAAGAAAAGAATGGTCGCCAGCTGAAAAGGTCGAAGAAAGGATTTCTCGGCTCGCCGGGAAGAGTAAAACTTATTCATCAACGAGGCCGCGTGCCTGTGGACGCGCGTCTGGAGGAGTTACCAACGTCGTCGGCGCATTTTACTTGCATTGTCCTGTCGAGTCGTTTCCTCCTCTCGTTGCCGCTCGCAAACTTCTTTTGCATCCTTCTCATCGGCACCGACCCACCCCCTGCAAGAAAATATAAAAATGTATGCTTCGGTTCCGTTACCATCGCGCACCACCGCTCTACTTATCATCTCAATCTCAAATCCGCGCCTCTAACACACTGACGCAGAGATAGATGGATAGTGAAGCGGAATAGATTCGATTCGAGCGAAGGGATCTCGGGATACGTTTCGTCTTCATTTAATTTCGTGGCCGATTACAATAGAGCTTCCGAGGGATATGGTACTTACTTAATGCGAAGACTGCCGCGCACCGCCCCGGCCTTGTGTACATCGGGTAATGGAAAACCAGTTTAGCACTTTCCAACGGGGGGGTACGGGGTTGCAACCCCGCCGAGACTCGTAACCGGCTCTCAGGGTATGTAGGTAAAGGTCGCTTTTAAGTGCGATTCGAATCGAGAGTACGGGAAGCAATCTCGTCCGGGGCCAAGATCGATTTCGGCTCCCCCTAACTAAATCCACGTCGGTTTTATTCGATGGATTTACGCGCCTCAGCCAGCCCCGTCTACGTACAGAGTGTAGCGAACCTCGCGAAAACACGCACGAAGGGTTTACACTAAGTCTGGTTAAAGTCTCGCCCGAACCGGAGCCAAACGTTTAGCAGCAACCCACTTTAAATGCGGAAGGAACAGTTTGCTCAACTTTGTCGGGCGCTTCAACGTTGTGAATGACATTGGCGGTGTCTTGAAGCGACAGTAGACGTTTCTGCTGGCTGACCAGTCCATTAACGTTGTGCCGCGGTGAGTTTGCGACGCTCCAAGAATAATTATGCAATTTATTTCACGCACCGATATTCTCGTCCGCATCCATTTCCGTTGCTTCTTGTAAAGTTACACAACCGAGCCGTGCGACACTTTCTATCGTCAGCGGTCTGTTGACTGCTCTCGAGATTCGATAATCGTTGCGTAATTGAGAATTGTCCCCTGGCTCGTTCAAGCCCTTAATTGTGCTCTGATGATCGCGATTATGTCAAGATGAAGGGATAAATTGCTTAAAATATCTTGCCAAGTCGGGTGGCAAGTTTTCCTTCATCGCTTCAGATCCTCCCCCACTTGCTTGCAGCCATGGATCCTCTACTACAACGTGCAACTACCCTCCTAGTACATCGCTCCTATTTCTTGTTCAGCGGATCGGGGAAGAAGACAACTTTCCTCATCACAGTAACACTTCGTTAGTCTTTATTGCGGTGCGCGATAGAAGTGCCGGTGACAGGACGCAGCCGATGGCTCGCGCAATGCCGTTCTTTGATCTGGAAATGACGTTTTCAATTTGCAATTAGCGAACTGCCTCGTCCGGGGAACTTTTTTAATTCCGCGTAATCGCCGGCGTAAGACCGTTAATCCTGGCATTTGGAAATTCGGAAAATATGGAGCTAGAAAAGGGGATTACCGCTTAGAGGCTTAGATTCTCTGCCGAGGGCCTTTTTTGTTGTTTTGTTTTTTTCCGTGGACGCTGCAGTTCTTATCGACAGTTTGCGTTCCGGCAGCGCCTCGCCGCGCCCGTGCCCCTTCAAAATCTGCACTTTACGGATTGCGCATGTATTAATCCGGGGGGATTTGGAGCGCGAATGTAGGTTAGCGAGTACTGGCCGTCGACGTTTTCTAATTAAGTTCTCCCGCGCGTTTGCACGCGTGTACGCTCGTACACACTTGTACGTCACGCATGACGCGTACGAGCGCGCAAAGCGTCGTCCTTTTCGTCCGACACACAATTGTTCTCCCCCATTGAGGATCCCGCACGCACCTACCCACCTACCCACGCACGCACACTGCTGTCCCGAGGGGTCGGTTCGGCGGCATTCCCCGGGCGAAATTTTTCGCCCGTCCCGCTCCTAATAAGACCGATGACCGACGGTTTCGGAGGAAATTAACTGGATAACGACGACGGGGAGAGGCTGACGCGATGTAGCGAATAACGAAGCTGCGCGCGTCTATATCTGACGATTTTTAATCTTACCCCGACTGAAAGGAAATTACAAACTATTTTTATGCCTTTCAATAATGAAATTCCCGTTGGAAAGAGAGCTTCGTCAAGGCGTGTTCGCCAAGGAAAAACATTATTAGAGCGACGTTGTTGCTGCAGCGTACAGAGGCATTCCGTAATCAGCTTTTCCTTGGAATCTTCGGTGTCGTGTGAGTACGCTCGTCTGTGAAACGGATACACGGAGGCGGGGTTCGTTATGAAGCTGGAATTGCGAATTCGAAAAGCAGAATTTCGCGGTAAATGGAATTTTACGGCGCGCGATATCGCCGAGAGGTTCTGAAAAGGGACCGGGCACGGTGGAGGGGGAGTGGGGGGGTTGGAGCGTTACGCGCGCAAAAAAATCGCTATTACTTGGCGAACGAGCGGAAAGAGGAAAGTTTGGCCGGAGGCGTTATTGAAGCCGAAATATCACGATAATCCGATATCTCGCGCAGTTCGCGTGGCCCGCGAGCGTCGACCTTTCGATGTCTCGGATCAAAAAGTTGGCAAGTTCAGCGGGCGGTTAGAGCGGATGAAATTGCACGGGCGGGGCGCTGTAGTCGTGGCGCTGACATTGCGCCTCTTCCGGCACGTCAGCTTAAACTTATGCGAAACCAAATTCCAGACGTCGAAAGGCCTCCCGCCTTTGTCCTCCCACCGCGCCGGTTGCCCTTCCACTCGCCTATCGCCCTCTCGTTTCCAGTTCCGGAAGACGCGAAGCTCACGTAACTTCGTGCTGATTGAGGTAAACTGGAGTACCTGATAACTTTAGTCAGACAGGAACTCACGCTGCAGGTAGGTAGTAGGTTGGTGCATACATGCTCTCGCCCCCACCCACGCCATATTGGATTCGCCGGTTACGACGGTTCTTAGTCCTCTTCGGGACGAGGAGGGATCCAGGGATCTAGGATTACAAGGAGAGCAGCCCGGATTACACGCTCGGCGGTTCCTGAAATGCCATATCGCTGGGGATTGGTTTCCACGGGACGTATTAGATGGGGAACGTCCTAATTACGATTCGGCCGAGTACCGAGGCAACCGCAGCCGTCGCGAGATGCTTGCAAGCTGTCGCTGTCGTGTGAAACAAAAGACATCGCGACTAATGACGACGCCGCGCCCGCGTCGCGCCGTTCCCCCATTATTTCTATTTAACAAAGAAGGAAACGCGGCTGATTGCGAGTTGATTAGCTTTAGAGTACCTGAGTCGCGCTTGTTCCTCTTTGATCTCGCAGCCCGCAGCCGGTGTTTCTCCTTTATCGCGGCTCTTCTTAACGCGTCACTCCTCTTTCCTTCACTCTTATGCAGGGACGTCTTTGCGACAATTTCTTTCCACCCCCGCACGCGACCTCGGCCTATTACAAGCACGGAGCGCGCGACAGGCTCGCTCGAATTTTGGACCGTTGCCTAATTGAGGAGACGCGACGGGAACTACTTGGCGAAATATGACGGACATCGACGTAGCCGGCCGGTCAATATTACCGGCAATTTGCCTAACGTGCCGTGCGCACGGTTGCCGAAGATTGAAAGAGCCGCGATAATTAACTATCGGTGAATAGCCACTTTCTCGGCAAACGCTCGCTCCGTCGTCTCTCCAGCGGGGACAACTGATTAAGTAACGAATTCGGGGTCACGGTTTTCGCGAGCCAGCGAAGCGGAACGCACTAATGGAAGAACGATCCCTGTTCTGGGGCACTTTATTCTTTTAACGAGTTTCACTTTGTTGCTCTTGTAATTAAATTCGTACTATAGGTACACTCGCTTATTCGCTGCTCCCGCAACGCGCAGCCTGTTCCAGTTAGTCCCTTGTAAACTGTTCCGTTATAATGAGATATTTCTGGCACACGACGGAGGCTCTATCCATGGAGACGCTCGCGTTGCTTAGCAGTCGTGTCGGCTTGAAAATTCAAATGTTGTCGGTCAAGAATTCATGGTCCAACGGACGGACGGGACGTGCTTATTAGGAGAAGAAAGAAATGGCGTATTTGACGATGTCTCTCGGATTCGTGTTCGCTGGGATCGTTGGCGTCGAGCTTTATTAAAATCTTCTGGAAGCGTGAACGGGTGGTTTTACAGTCGAGCGGGCGAATCCGCGCAATTCCGTAGACGTGTATCGGGTGCCGCGGCTTTTAATTGGGATCGATAAAGTGTGCGCGAGGCGAATGGGAAATCGGCTGACACGGGCCGTTATGACTAACGTCGGCAGAACGACCGATAAAAGCCACAGGCAAATCTTAATGGGCCCAACGCGACAGACTGCCCGCGCCGGTTTGCAGACTGGTGCATTCTGATTGCCTGCGCTCGGGCGAAACATAATTCTGTCACTATCATGAGAAAGCTATTACCGCCCGCTGGATTACGACGAATTCACTCGGCAGGGTGAGTGCGTCCCGCGCGTATGCTCGTCGCATGAGCTTTTACCGATTTTAAGCGAAATGCGCTTGTCATGCCGATCGCTCGACAACTTCATTCGACAGGCAATTCAATACTGGTTATCTTCTCGTTTCACAGCAATGTTCTTAGCGACTCAACTTTTTCATTCCCTCGGCTCTTCAGCCTACTTTCAGACATCGGATTACGGAATGTCTTGTGTAGTGCAATACGTATAACGTTCGACCAGAGGTCCCAATTAAAAGTACAATTTTAATGCAGCCAACGGGGATGGGATGGCCTATGTCGCGAATCCTATTAATTTTTTTAATTACACTGAAACTCCCCGTCAATGGTTTGCTGCGAAAAAAAGTGGCCGCGCGGCGATGTTCTAATAATAATAATCATATTATTATTCGAGATGGAAACCGTCGGTATCGCTGTTAATTGAAACGGCTGCGTATAAGAACACCAATCAACGGTACGCCTGATTGAAATTGAAGCACGCATCGTTATCGTTATCGAAATTTTGTTCACGGTGAAATTGTGATATGTACGAAATAAACGCATAAACATCTGAAGCCATAATTAAACAATAAAACGCGAGGCGGAAAGACCGACCGACATTTCTATTAACGCTGTTAATTAGAAGCGAAAGGTTACGTCAATTCCAGACTTCTCTTCAGCCTCGCGATTGTGTAGCCAGGAGGTTGCGTCGCGCTCTTTTTTTTCATTATTCCACACTCGTTGCGTTTCGATATCGAAGCCAACGCTCAATCATTTTTCACTATTCGTGTGTTGCAGGTTACGTGGGTGAGACGAAGAGACAGGCAATTATTAACCGTCGGTACCAGCACTCACTCGGTTGACAGCCGATTCGTCGTCAGACATACGAGTACCGATTGGTCGCTGCACATTCGTGTTGTATCACTCGAGGATGCGGGCATCTACGAGTGCCAGGTATTTATAAGCGCTCATATTGCCGGAATATAAATGGTTAACGGGGCCGTCGTTTGAGGGGCGCGATGAAGATTTGCCGGGGAAGCATTAATATTGCTCCGACCCATAATGACCTTCCTTTCGCTTTCCCCCAAAGTGCCCTACATTGTTAATGAAAGCCGCCATTATGGCGGCCATTACAGGCGCGCGTCACCGGCTGCATTTGGAATGCTTCGAAATGTCGGCGAAAATGTCAAATCGCCCGAAGGAGAGTACAATGGCACGCGCACTTAAGGTCAACAAAGACTAGACTTCTCTTTGACCTTACGCCAATCTCACCGGACAAAAGGACGGGTCGAGACTCGGAATATCCCTGGCACGTGGCACCGCCGTAACTCTCCTCTCCTCATGCCCCAAGACGACGCTCGTTCCGCCGTCATTTCCCCGACGAGAAGTAATTCCCCCGAACGAAACAAAATTGTCCGCGGAGTCGCGAGACGCCATCCCGGCGAGGCCATCTTTCCGTCGCACCCAGAGAAACGAGTAATCAGAAATTTCGACGCCGGTTTCAGGTAACGTCGCATCCTGTGCAGCAGAACTTTGCCCGACTGAAGATCACGGAGGCGTACTCGATAATACCAGGCGCCCCGGATCTACACGTTAAGCAAGGCTCCAGTCTACGATTGGAGTGCCAGCTGATGGCTGCCACGGAGTCTCCCGTCTACGTCTTCTGGTATCGTCAGGGCCGAATGATAAATTACGACGAGGAGCCGGGGGTGAAGGTCGAGCTGACCAAGAGTGGATCCATTCTGATGGTGAACAAAACGAAGCCGATTCACGGTGGCAACTACACGTGCTGGCCGAGCAACGCGAAACCGGCTTACGTCATGGTCCATGTGATCGAAGGTGAGAGCTAGTAGGATTTTCCGGATTTAGTCGTTGTGTGCCGTTCCCTAACGCAAACGCACGGACGCGAATGTATAGGCGTGCATACAGAAATTGATACACCCGTTTGTCAAGCTTTGCTCCCGCCTTATCGCGTTCGTGCGATTTTTCACGTTGTCCGGCGCGGCGAGGGAAGTACGAGTGGACGCAAAACGAGATACAGGAGAATCCGTGGCTAACGAGAACGGCAGGCAAACACACTCGAGCGCGAAGGTGCCGAGAGGGTGTTGGAAATGTTGCTTCGAACGATGCCCATCGAAGTGCCCGTGTCGATTTTCGCATCACCGGACTTCTCACGGACTTTTCATTTAGCTGACAATTACGACTGCGTCGCAGTCGCTGGAGCCAGCATTCATCGCGCGCTGCCTGCCGGGCGACGGACGTTGTTAAGGACACTTCGCATCTAACGACGAAAGTTCTTGGCTCTTTCAACTTTTTCCCTTGACTCAGGAGGTGGCGGTCATTTTTTAGAAATACAACGGTGCACGATAAACGGTACTTTCGCCGCTCGCTCTACTTCGTAACTACGTAATAACGTCACAACCGGGCGGCAAGATACTCGGGGGCTAAGCCCGTTCGTTACTTTCTTCAACGAACGACAAACCTATCTCGCCACCGTGAATTTTCCCGGCCTCGTTCGGCGGCGGCAGCGTTGAGGCGTCGAGGGTAGCCGATCGCGCGCAAATACCACGCTGTCAAGGTTTAATTTTTTTTTCAAAATTCCTCACTGTCGGCGTGCACTTTCTCGCCAGAGCAGCCCTCCGTGGCTTTGCCCGCCAGTAGCTAGGAGCAAAATTGAGAATGCGCCCTTCATAAACTTCCCTTCACACGGCCAGTCGAGAAATCGACAGCGAATATGGCGTACGAAGTTTGCGCGAGGAATCCCAGATCGGACGACCTAGAAATGTCTCGGCAAAAAAGCTTCGCCGAGAAGTCCGAGAGATATCTGGGTTTTTTGTTAGTGAAAGGCGCAGGGCTCGTGCACGTGAGGTCCGTGGAGTGTCGTATACGTGACCGGACTGTCGAGGTGAATTTTCCGCGAGACAGTGGGAGCAGGGTTGAGGTGTGGGGCGAAAAGAGAGACTGGCGCGGAAGGGAAGCACGAAGGGCACGTTTCATCTCGCTCGCTTCTACGACGCTTGACCGGCCGAGCTCGTTTAAAACGTCGTTTCTAGCCCCGAGGGCGTCCTATTGCAAGCCCCCTCCCACCTCGCACACCTTTCCCTCCCTCTCGCTTTCTCACGTTTTCACAGGACCCATCTTACGTAAGCCCCTTTTGCGCCCCTTCCCACCCTCCTCCCCCCTTGCATTTCCACCGGCATCGGCCGTATAGCGGGGCAAGTTTCTTCGCGAGTATCAGGCGACGGGTATGAAGCTGCGAGTTTCTAATCTCGTTGCAGAGGAGGAGAAGCCGGCGGCGATGCACGGGGGCGACAGGAGGAACCTTAGTCCGGCAATTTTGGCGAGCAACTTTCTGGTGTCCCTCATGGCCGCCGTCAGCTGGAGGATACCGAGTTTCACGAGCCTCTACCCGACGTGAATTCTTCGCAGCCGGCGACAAGCCCGCGGCTATCGGCCGTTCGATGTCTGTACCGTCATCGCGCGTCACGACATCCTTCCAACGGCGGCTACGGGGCTCGAGGATCCTTTCAGGAAAATATGCACTTCCAGCAAGACCGGACGCGTACTCGTGTTCGGAGGCGCGAGCACGGGCGAACTCCATACGTAGCTCGCTTTTACGTGTTTCTCTTGTGTATACTATGACGAACTATCGTGTAACCTGATAAGCCATCCGTGTCACGAGGGAGAAGGGGAGTGTACGATGGCTGGGACGTTCCATCTCGACGAAACTGGACGCTGTCCGAAGGAGCGATTAATTAGGTCAGCCGTTTCCTCCGTTCCGATCTTCGGAATCTACCTTCCCGTCGCGGTTTGTCGTTCACTTCTGACACTGTCACTTCTAGTACCGCGGCGAAGCGCGGAGATCGGGTGCTAGACGGCCACCGCTACGTTTTGGAATTGACCTAAGATTGCACGTCGTAGGATACGTTTTACTTTTAACTTCTGGTAAAGGATAAACGGGGTGTGAAGGAAGGCCGGTGAGTAAAGTAGGAGAACAGGTACTAACCTTATCAGGCATGAATTGTGGCGATGGTCGGGTGGACGGGGGAATATAGTCGTCGTCGTCGTCGCGTTGGTCTATATCCCGTTTTTCCGTCATCGGCGTACGTCGAGGGCGAACGGGAAGTACTCCTAATTTCGACCAACCTTCCGATCATTCGTGTGCCAGTGTGCAGAAGTGCAGAGCGGTTCGTTAGTATCCTTCGGTGTGCGCTATCGGCGAATCGTTTTCTTCGTACATTCATTCTATACATATATACATACGTGCATTATATATAGCCGTACGTACACGTGTATATATGTTATTCGGGTAATTTATATATACCTGCTACGTACATGTACACGCATATACACACTGAGGTCGCGACTGCTCGTTCGACGTGTACCCTCACAATACGTGGACACGAGGTAGATGATGAACCGTGCTTCTCACGTCGCGAGAGCGAATTTACCTCGTCTTCTCTGTTCCTCCGGTATCATTGTCCAATCTGTGATTGTCTTCGACGACGAGATTCGCCGAGAGAACCCTCCCCCCCCTCGTCCTCCGATACACCCCCGTAATCCACGGACTAAATTGCCGGCTGCTCGATTTCTGGACAGTGTGCCGCAATAAATGAAACGCGATAAAAGAGAATGGAACGAGTGTCTGCGACCTTCGCCTGTGTTATCGTCCGGCGTCGTTTTTACGTTGAGGATGTACGGCGCCTCGTTCATTTTATTGTACCCTGCGTTGTTGTTTCTTCTTTCGTTCCGTTCGTTATCTTGCGACGATCGGTCCGAGTACGCGGATAGAGAAATCAGTGCGCCGATCTGACTCTTCGGGACGACACGACGTTCACGATAATCGACCGTCAGCTCACCGACGCTCGCTTATCTCCGTATGTGGATTCGATGTAAATATCAAAGCGCATAATTCAAACTACACGACTCAATAAAACATTTACCGTGACGCCCTTGAGTGAAATCCACTCTCAGATGCACTCCCGCCACCCCCAGACTAATTACCCCGTTTAGATTGCAGCTACTGCGGTAATCGAATCGAAGCAAAATTGGCTCGAGCGTCCGATGAAAAATCGTGCAGGTAAGTGACGAGATATAATTAATCGCTCCGTCGCGAGTCGCCGCGACCGAGACGATAAATCCGCGGTCTTTGCGACAAATTTCATCGGATATCCGCCGTTTGCTTTTATACCGGCTCGAAAGGGGGAATTCGTTTAAACGGTGATTCAGCGGCCGCTCACGAGAAAGAAAAAGAGAACGGAAGCGCAGAAATATCGGAAACCACGGCGAGGACGGGTCGGCGGCGGTGGAAAAAAAAAATGACGACCTGGGTCGGTAAAGACGGCTTCTAATGGGATCACGCCCACGGATAATCGTTCGATTAAAACGACCGGAATCAGCAGGTGCGGTCCCGATAATCTGTTCCAAAAATTCCGACACAAACGCTCGCCCCAATACATAGAGCCCGTATATACGTCGACCGAGCGCGCCGAGCACACGGCTTCGCAGCAATTAGCGTAATAAGAATTCAATTAGATCGACCGGGCACGGACGGTGAACGGTGAAAATTGGCCGACCGACGGAATTATGAGGACTCCTGGTCGGCCAGTTCCTCAATTATGGCAGCGTTAGTTGTGCGAGCGGCCGCGGCGAGGCGCGGAAGTCTGCAAATGGAGCAATAAAAACTCTCGGGTGCTAATGAAGGTGGTTGAGTCCGGCTCCGGCTCCGATGTCGTTCGTGCCTCTCCGTGACGAGGTACGAAAGGGTTTCCGCCTTTCCCTCCTGCGCCCCGTCTTCATTCATCCACCGCGACCACTCCTGTTTTCCCCGCTCTTCCATCGGTCTTATAGTTACCGCCTGCTCAGCGGCAAAACTTTTGCGATAAGAGTACACCCGAAACTCTTCTAACGGGCGTTAAATTGAAACACCGCTGGAAGTAAAGGCGGCCGCTTCTGCGAGTATGCATCCTCTTCCGCCCTCCCCCACTCACTGCACTTCCGTTTTACGAAGCAGTCAGTCGGAATCTCGGCACGGCAGAGGCAAAATCGTGAGTTTCGAGTTCTTCGTACACATACGCGGAAGCGCGGAAGTACGTAGACACACATCGGCCCTCGGACGCGTAATAAAGATTCGCTCTCTTTGGCATACTCGTAGTCAGGCTGCACCTGTGGAATCTTTTCTATCGTACATGCACGCCGTACCGGCGTACTTTAAATGCAAACAACCGTCGAAAAAAGCCTTTCTCTTCCGCTGGCAGCCCCGCCGAACAGCGAGTGAGCGAAAGAGTCGAAGAAAGAGGACGGAACGGTACGCTACCGACGAAATCATTCGGTCCCACCTCGACAACGTTTCCACGGGGACGGTACAACACGCTCGCGAACGTATAACGTATAATGGATACGTAGAGTGGTAATGGGGAGAATGTCGATATTCTGTCGTCAACGCGATACCGCTGTTCCGTTCTACTTGGTTTTTCGAGATACCCGAAAGCACGGAAATAAAGCATGTATATCTGCGGGGAGATACCGGTGAAAATTGTCTGTGCAATCAGAGTCCGTGTGAAAATTATTACATTCGTTCATTCCGTTGGCAGAAAACGAAACGGTCGCGGTGGCGTCGTCGATTGTGAACGTTAATTACAGGAACTTTTTGCTTTCAGAGTGTACGGTGCACGAATAAATGCGTCGGATATACTAAGCAGACACCAAGTTACACTGCGGCGACGATTATTTCAAACCATTGCCAAAGGGCGTCGAGTGCATGTCCCAGTGCTTCCCTTGATACATCACTCTCCTTACTCCAAAGTGCAAGCAAAATTCAAGGATCTTAATCCAGGCGGGGACTTAGTTCGTACAAGCAGTAAGCTCTTTATCGTGACAACTAAATCCTGTACATACAAGCACCGGGGACGAGAGGAGGGATGAGACTCGTCGAGTATTCCGGCGCACGAGTGTCGACTTCGCTGAACTTTCTGCGTACAGAGAGTCTTTCAGCGGATTGGGCCAGAAGTGGGGGCGCGAAATGAGAAAACGGGCCAAAAGTCGTCAGCGTCGCCGAGAAGTTGGTTATTTCCTTGAAAATTCCGCAGCCGTACTCATTTCGGGCAACACGCCGCGGTATGCGTGCTCGTATAATTTTCCCGTCCGATGGGACACGTCGGTTAGAGGGGCGCGAATTCACGGAATTCGCTATGAATCTGCCGGCAAACGTGCATATACACGTTTGGAATCATACACGTATATGCACAGACATATATAGAAATGTGCATACGGAGAGATGTGCGTGTGCGTGATGCCCTTCGAAAGGCGGAAAAGGTGGCCACAGGTAATGAGCAAATAAAGCAAAATCCTGTGTCAGTGCAATCTGGCCTTGTCGTTGAGCGCGCGACACGCGGGTGCGATGGATCGCGACAAGGCTGGACTCGACGTTGCGTGACGAGAGATGCAGAAAGAAAATGCGGAGCCGTTCGTGTCATGCAGCGAAGAGGAGAGCGCGCCATGCAAAGCGCACGTGACAGTCGGTCGTAAAAAAAGCCCTGCGAATGCGACGTTTCTATCATGTACATACAAGTATGTGGTTACGCTCCGCTAACGGCGCCCTATAGTTGCGCGTCTCCAGTTTTTCTACCCCGTCCCATAATGTGCAATATTAAATTCAACATCTCAGAAGAATCGCCCAACTGTGTGCTCGTTTCTAATGCCTGATTATTTATACGACAGACGCGAGACAGATTATGATATGACGATTATCAGACTGCCGTTAGATATTTAGCTAGAACGTCGCGTCGTGTAATTGACCCGCTTCGCGACGGTCAACAATACTGTGTATACCCTAGCTTTCATAATTTAGCGGCTCGCTGAAAAGATGTGGCGAGGCGAATCTAGATGCGGCTTGATACGGAGATTCTCATCTTCTGACTCGCTCGTTCCTAATTGTCCGCGATTGTGCACGCGCCGGTACGGGCACGTTGACAGGACGCGGTGGGCGCCGGGCGAAGAGGAAGCCGAGGAGGCGAATCAATTGAAGGCAGACGGCACGGAGGATTTCGGTCGTTTCGTGGGTAAATAAAAAGTTCGCTCAAAGCGATACCCCAGCGCAAACATACTGGAGCTTGGCCGGCCGAATCGTTTGTTGCACGTAAATATACATTCATGGGAAAGCGCATGAAAGGGAGCTCGGCGAGAGGAGTGGATGGATCGATGGGCTCGGTCGGGGTTCTGTTTTACATGATACGTGCATGGCGTCGGCCGTGGTATTCTGCAGATTGCTCTGTAAATAGTCGGAGGGAAAGAGACAGCGCAAAAGTGGAAACAGAAAGCCGTGCGGCGGCCGTCGTGGCTTTTGCCGTCGTCGCGTCGTTACCGTTCCCACGCTTTATTACAGTTTCCGTGTCTCATTGAGACGTATGCGCTTCGCGTCGGAACGACGTGGAGGCGTGTTCCGATGCGCGCCGCGTCGCGCCGCATCGGGCGTGTTTTTCAAACGCAATTTCTTGCTGCCGCGCGTGCAAACACGGCCCCGTCCGCCGGCAAATGGATTTCCCCGCGTCAGATCGAGCTGTGACGAGCTTTCCCTAACGGAGTCGCGACTGCGGAACGATGCAATTAAATCGTTACTTCCAGCGGCAATTCGTCATCTCGACCGAAGCGTCCATGGACGGCTGAGTACGGCAGTTTTCCCGGGATTATCGCGTGTTCGTTATCGACGTATCCACACCGTTTCATTGATATGCCGCGCGGAAATATCGGCGCGCCCTTCTTCGTCTCTCCCTTCGATTCGACGCTCGACGTACGCGACGCGCCAGCTTTTGCTGAGCTTTCACTTTTGTCGAACTGGCATAGCGTGCCGTCAAGTCGCTTTTACGAGCTTCCGTACCACCCACCGTAATGTGGTTTATCGCATTCGCGAGCTTCTATCGCGTTTCCACGGTCGACACGGATCTGCGGACTTCCGAACGGCTGTCGAAAGATTCTCACGATGATTCGCGTTCTTTCGCCGAACGGGTGGTTCCCGAGTGCCAGCCGCGCTAATGGTTGCCGAGAAACCATCCGGAGTGGTATTTATGCGGCCGACATGTCATCCAGACGCGCGAGTCGGGACTGGATTCGTCATGCAAATGCGCGCGCGAAAAGGAGCGATGTAACCCGAGCAGTTCTGCGCATTACCTGTAAAACGTATTCGAATCAAAATTATATGGATTACGTGCGAATCGCTGGTAACGTTGTAAGCGAGATTGCTAGAATGTATGCTCAATTTCCCGGAATACTAAACGTTGCTCGTGTTAATGGCATCCGATTCGGAAGCGCGCTTATACTTGCTGGCACCGTCTTACAGGCTAAGTAGTAGCCGATTACGACGGAAGGAGATATGGTTTCCTAGCTTATATACATGTGTGATCCCTCTCAGACGCGCGTCATTGGGAATACAGAGGAGATATCAGACATGAGGGCTAAGCGGTGTATTGAGTGGATGCATATGTAGGACTGGCGTCGTTTGATTGGCGTCGCTCGGACTTTTCCAGCTCATGTCTTCCGTCGTTACACTTTTAGTCATTTATGATAGTTAATAGATTTTTTAATTTCTCTAATTTTACAGAACTGAAATGTAATTATGCAATCGTCGATCGACTATAGTCAACAATTATTTCGCATTCGGATGCGAAATCTGAGCGGCGGAGAAAAATAGTATTACATGATATTACAAGCTGTATACTAGGATGGTGTACGCAAACACGCCGCACCAGGTGGGTGGCGACATGAATGCGGAGACGCTCGAAACTGGGGCTTTGGCCGAATCTGCAGACGTATTTGTCTCGGCATTCAGCGTCCGCCCGCGCCAGCACTTTATGGTGAAAGATGCCTCGTATTACGGAGGCTGCCAAGTCGGTTTACGGCGAAAATACGTCGCGCCGTGAGAGGGAAACGCACACGCGTCTCCAGCAGGGTCTCCCACGTTCCCCGGGGACGTCAGTGAAGCCGTTAAAGCTCGCGGAAGTTGCAGCTCGAAGCGGATGAAAGGACGGTGCGGACGGCGGCTCGTCTTGGCGCTTCGCATTTCGCCGACTCTTTGTCGTGTACTTCGACTTTAGAGAGAATGGTGGCGTAAAAACGGGCACGTTGGCTCGTAACCCGAAGGGACGCTCGACTGTTGACGCCGCGCGACGCTGTGCGCCGCTTCTCGCACGAAATTCCACTTTAGGACACATGCTCCGCCGCACCACCTTCGTAACCGCTATTTTTCGAGAGTGCCGCGAACTGTGTGCTCGACACTCGAAAAAATCGATTTCGCCCGTTCAATGCGAGAGTGAATTTGATATTGCCCTTTTTCTCGCTGTCGCGCGTTTGACCTCGCCGAACGTCTCCTTCTACCTTTTGAACGGGGCGGGGGGAGGAAGAAGAGAAGAAGAATGCGGGAAAGCGCCTCGTCGCTTTCGTTTTCTGACGATAACGGGGAAGCGCTGACGTCATTACATATTCCGAGTTGCACCGGTTACCTTCAGTGCCTTTCGTTTCCACGGCAACTCGTTTCATCGGGGTAATTAGTCTGCCGTCGTTGTTGCAGTCTCGAGCGAGTTAAGAATTTTTCAGCGCGATGTACAGATCCGTCGAGAGGAAGGTGGAGGGAGGAAAGGAATATTACAATAGCCCGATATTTCGTAGAAGCATTCGGAAATACACTTGGCGTTCTACACAGTCATCAAAATGCCCTTATCTCTCCTTGATATCTTCTCCGGCCTCACAGTGCGCTGCCTGATCTGTCGCTTGTCCTATCTCCACTTCCCTGGTGTCTCGCTATTTTCTTCTTTCCCGTTCCCATTCATCTCCGCTCCACCATTATTCTCTTTCGCCGCCATTTCTGTCAGAAAGCGAGTTAGTTTTGCGGAAAGCTTCCGCCGCGCGTAACGGAGGAGTGAGATTTCAAAGTGAATACGCGGACGCTGGAAACTCCTTACACCGAGCGGTGGGAGCCCCCAGTTGTCCCCTGGTTGTCGTCGCAGGTCACGTTCGCCATAAAATCCGGGAAACACGGCCGGCAATTAAGGGGACTTTTATCGTAAGCTCGAAATATAATTACCGGTTAGCGACACGAGCGTCCGCGAATTTTTCCGCCGTCCCGAATCCGACGCCGTGATTCCCCGATCGTAAAAGTGGAACGTGTCGGCGATGGAAGGGCCACCCGTGTCGTTTCCCTTCCCCGAGGATCGTTACTTACCGTCCGCGTCATTCGACATATGTGCCGCGCGCCCGGTTCATTCACCCGCGATCGTACACAGACTGCGAGCGGTGGATGTCAGCTAGTCGGATGACGACAGTAGGGACTAGGGACGGTTGTAGATACGACGACGGCAGTAGGGACGGCTAGCCAGATAGTATGCATAATGGACTGTACGTAGCGAAACGACGCTACAAATAAAAACGCGCGGCGTCGCGTGGTGACCGCTATCATTATCACAACGTTTGTTTGCGCCGCGTCGAATGCATGCTTTTACGCTCTTCAATAATCTCATGGGAAACTAAGCAAAGTACGGCGGCGGGAATGAGTATCGAGCGGCCGGTGGCTCGTTATCAGTTGCTACGTTTCAGCTGTTATGCGTTTGCGTATCAGTTATTCGGTAATGCATCCGATCGCGTATAAATGGAACTACGCGATCCATCACTTTTGCTCATTTTAACGGAGCCTTAACTCGATTACTTGGACGTAGCACTGTGCAAAAGGGTAAAGCGGCCGTTGCCATCTGCCGGACGATCATTACCGCGGTGCAGCAGGCTGTCGCGAGGAGCAACAATGCAGGCTTTACAGCGGCGGACGTTCACCTGTAGGCGCACGTGGGCGAGTGCCTCTTTTCCAGCAGTGCCGGGCAAACAGCCAGTAAAGAACTGCACGTACGAATCTTCATTCGTCACTAACACAACGGCGTCTCTCGGCTCCCGGCCTACAGCTAGCGACACGTAAAGAGTGGTTCGGATTATTCGAGTCGGCCCGCTGCCCGAGGGACTGGATCTTTTCCCTTGACTTTTTATCAAAGCCCGCCGGCACAAGTGCACTTCGTCTGCGCAATCCCTCTTTTCCTTACCCCCCTCGCTTCGCCTTTCCCTGTCCCCTTATGTTCGTCGTAGCAGCTTCGCTGGCAAGTCGGGACACCGTCGAGTGCCGCTTCTCTCTCTCTCGCGTCAAGGTTTCCATTTAGATTTAAGTCAGAAGCGAGTTACTCCCGTAAAATCGCTCGAGGTCCGCCTGCTGCCGGCTTTTTTCCGCCATGTGTGTGAGAAGAAACTCGCGTTATTTATGTGTGCTACGTACTTACTTCTGCAAGCGGTCGGCGGAGGTAGAGGGTAGCCCGGCAAACAATGCGACTGCGAAGGTCAAAGCGAGGCCAGACGAGAGTTCTTTCGAGGACTGAGACTGCGTGGAGCGTGGGTGAGTCGTGAATCCACATACGCGGAGACGAGAGAAGAAAGTGGCCGGATAAACTGGCGAACGAGCAAGACGTTCTGGAGAATGGGAGGGAGATACAGAGGCCGTGTATGAAAGTAATAAGAAGAGTTGTGCCTGGCACGGCCGGCGCACAAGGCACGAGGCGCCGTAAAGAAACATTTCGGGCGACTTTGGGAAAGGTAGAAGTGGGATCAGTTAGGATCGTCGGTAAGATTGATTAGACGAGCGGGGCGGGGAAGAGGCCTAGCAAGAGCTGTAATAAAGTAAGCTGGTACGGGCTGCGAATATTTTCAGGCCGCGGCGTGGCACGCGATGGCGAGATAGTTTTGCGAGCAACCGACCAAGCCCAACGAAGGTCAGAAGGATTTTTTCCGACTAACGAGAAGTAAGGGGCATAAGACCGTGAGCAAGGCGCGAGCGAGCAAACGAGAGGAACGGCTAGAACTCGCATGCAGTAGTCACGCGAGAGTGGCGTTGTTGCATAATGACGAAAGAAATGCGCGTACCGCGCGTACACGTAGTCGAGATCTTATCAAAGGAGGCGGTAAAGTGTCGCGAATGAAGGTTGATGGCGCACGCACCCTTGCAAAGGACGAATGCGAGGATTGAATGTTTCATGCGAAAACAGTCGAGCTCACGGTGACAATGAGAGGGAGTGAGAGAAGGAGAGGGGTTAGGAAAGAGTAAACGAAGAAAGAAGCCACTTGAATCCGAAGATACTTCCTTCTCTGCTATGCATTTGCACGTGTCCGCCGACGGAGTGAGCGTGGGGGTGGAGAGAGACTGGCTGGAAGCTTTTTTCTCGTCGACCCTTTTATTTAATTAGCAACCCAGAGAGGCGGCGAGAAGAAAAGCCATTTTCGCACCCGGTTTAATGTCGGTCGACGGTTGGGGACTGCGGAACGGTAATTGTGGGGCGGTCGCCTGTAAAAAAGATCATCATGGATGCCGCGAGTGCTCTCGACGAACGTTTTAATCTTTCAGGGTTACACTTTGAAAAGTTTGTTCGCGGTATTTTCATTGGATATGGCGTCGCGGCTGAAATGCAGGTGCGTGAATGCAGCGACTAACGGTGAGGAATAGTATTAGTTGTGCAAAGACGACTGCTAATGTCTGCGCTTTAAGCTGCGGTCTGAAAAGGCTAAAAACGTCGTAAGTTAGAATGCCTATGTTGAAAGGCATGCGTCCCAGGGGTGCGCTCGTCGAATAAAGCAGACAGTGCGTTTGCTGCACAAAGAAAGATGCTTTGTATTTTTCGTTCCACCCAAGAAAAGCGAGTGCAACCGGAAAATGCTCTCGGGGGTAGATTTGACAGCTAGAAATGATAGACGCTCGAATTTGATGGAAAGTTTGTATGTCCGGCAACGATACAGTCGTTGATACGAATCGTTCGTCCAAAAGCAATCTCGAGATTCATCGGACGCGTTGAAAGGAAGATTGGGTCTCTCCTATGAATCCATCTCTGAGGGTGACGCTCTGAAAAAGCTGCCGGTTGTTTTTGCCAGCAGATTATTATAGCTCTACGGGAGACCAGAATTGCGATACGCGCACTGAGTACAGAAAAAAGCTTCTCACGTGCAAAAGAATCGACGCAAAAGCTAACCGCGAAACTGAAAGTCTTGAGTTCAAACGATAATAACCATCCCTCTCTCCCTCTCTCTCTCTCTCTCTAGCATAGGACTAAGAAAATTTTGGATTGTGGAAATGACATACGTTATTACAGTTAGATTTTCAGCAGCCCGTACATCATTAGCTAATCTCACGCCTTCGACAGGATTTCTAGGGAGCGTAGTATCTTAATGCGGGTCGACAGGCGGGCGAAGCCGTCTCGCCCAAATAATTCCTCCCAATTTCGGTAGAGTTAATCCTTACGGATCATATTGTATTACCCCGGAAGTTTAAGGGTTAGCGCTTGGATCGGTGACAGTGGATGTTTTGTGTGCGTGCGGGATGGGCTGAAGGCCGAAGCTGGAGACGGGTGGAAGGGACGAGGAAGACAAAACGGAGATGTTGGCGGAAAGAGACAAGGAGAGAACGAGAGAGCGACAGAGAGAGAGAGAGAGAGAGAGAGAGAGAGAATTCCAGAAGATCCTTACGGATTACGTACGTGATTGTACGACAGTGACGTCACCTGGCCATTGTTCCTACGGTAATATACGAGCAGGCATAATCCCCAAATTACGTTCCCGCAACGCGGTGCTTCCGTCCGTCCGTTTGCACGCGTCTGCGGTATACGGTACGGTGCGGTACGTACGATAATAGTTTCCTGCGTAATAGTTTACTAATGACCCCTTCATTATCATACACCTCGTGCACGAGCCTCCGGATTAATAGTCAACCCGTTGATCCTTGAGTGCAGCGATTTGATCTGTGTTTCGATTATTCCGGCCATATCGTACGCAAACTCGTTTCGCTCTGGGCTAACGTAAAGATTAATGATCGCTCACTACAACGCCAGTGGCACGCGATTGCAGCGGTGATGCGTGTAAATTTGTGTGTCTCCTCCCAGTAGTAAGGATCAGGTCAGAAACCAGTGCTCATAGATGCGCGCGTGTGCGTTTCTTATCCGGCATTAGACGGCACTGCCAGCGAAATAGCATGATGGCTTGCACGGGATTACGGCTAGTAGTACCGTGTGTTGTCGACGTACCAGTTGGTCACGAGCAGACAAGATTGTGTAATATAATAGCCTGTCGATTTTCCATCGGGCCGAACAGTATACTGGACCATTTACATTTAGCTTTTTCCGGAGCATAGGTTAATGCACGGTAAATTGAAGCCGAAGCATTGTAATTTGATCCGCTTTTCATTATGCCCGATAACGTTTGCATGTTCATCATCCGGCCAACGACACAGATTAATCACTACCCGTTGATGCTCGTGGAGTGCATTGTACGGGTTTGTTGTATATGAAGATACGTTCATTCTGCAGTGAGTCACTGCGACGATATATATATATATATATATATATATATATATATATATATCTGTTGATTCGATTTGCCTATCTGCGAGCAATCTCCCGACTCATCAGGTAGCCTAGACGCCACGTCGCTTCACTTCACAAGGGGGATGAACATAGTTCCTGAGATCACGTCCGCGAGTATTGAAGTGAGCCGGTACTCAAGCAAATTAGATTCGAATACAGTCGAGGATGGTTCCGGAATGGGAGACGTACAATACAATCGCGTCCATGCTCATTACAGGCTGCGACTAGTTAGTGTCCGGAATATTAGTATCAAGCTCACGGAATTCGCCAGAGAGATGTTTAGGGAAGGACGGAAGGACGCTCGTAATCGAACTATACAGGTACCCGGTTGCGGGTCAGTTAAAATGTGAAGCTTACGCTGTAGTTGTTTGGCGAGCCATGGCCAGGATGCGATTAAACCCTGTATATCCCTGTAATAACGTCGACTTGACTTTGAGATATCATCGAAGATCTCGATCTCGATGCTTCAATATTTCACGGGGACGGCTCCAATTACCGGTCGACTTAACCGATACATCCACTCCGCCGTGGGCTCTTCCCGCTTCCACAGCGTAATGGAATACTTACACTTCCGGGTCGAACAACCGTTCGCCGTTGCGACATTAGTCTTTGCGCTGAAAAATATCGACGGATTCGTTTCGACGTGCTGGGACGAGGAATCTCTCTCGGTTCCGAAAAGCCAGCTGCGCGGAAGGATGGAGGGGAGGAGGGAGGGCAGTACTGTTGGCTAGAGCTGATCCAGCGGCGGAGAGAGATGAAAGTGAGCGAGATAGGAGGGGAGAGGCAAAGAGGACGATGAATCTCGGTAGTGCCTCGGCCCTTCGCTCGTTCAAGTAATTTCATAAGAAGAAAGATCGGCGTTGGTCGGTAGCGGGCGGATCGTCAAGATTTCCATTTTCGTTTCCCTCCTCGGATTTCCATTTGCCCCGATTGCCAGAGTGGCAGATGGAGCGTACGTCGTCCGTGAATCAGTTAAAAGCAAGTGTCACCGAATCCTGGACGAATCTTCGCCGCGAAAATAGTTTCAATTTCTTATTTCTTAATGGCCGATTCCAATGCTAGTACTGGGTCGATAGGTAGCGACTTTTGGATAGCGAGGTTCCAGATAGATTTACTAACATCCCGCTCAATGTGTTAAGCGATACATGTGTCGGGTATCGATATTCATCAGATAGTGTGGCACAGATTTGCTACACCGGGGTTACCGTTGATTGGCTCATCGATTGGAATACGATCAATGAATTTCATTTCGAAGATAGTTCGGGTTGTACAAGTTGCGAATTCGAGTGATTAACGACCCATGGCTTGACTTATTGAAGCATTGCCCCATCTGGGAAAATGGCTCTCCGTTTTCATTCGCGTCATCGAGCGTGAGTGTAATTTCCAAGGCGCGCATCGCGGTCCCGGCGAACTACCAACTCCCTGGACGTATGAAAATTGTTAGGATGTCATTGAATATTACGTTCCCTACTTCAGAAAGCAGCGGGCGTGAAAAGCTCAAAGGCGGTGACGCGACCAAGAGGACGTAAGAGCGAGAAAGTCAAGAAAAGTGTGATTGTGAGCAGAGTAAGATGCAACTAACTTGAAAAGTACGCGATCGGCATTCACAATCTTCTCAAATCCTCAACTCTCGGACGAGAAGCCTACGTAAGCCCGTGTCGTCTCGTTGATAGCTCGAGCGAGACCATCAGAGTTCTTTTCAGCGAAAATCGACAGCCGGATGTACAGGACTAACACCGCAGACGACGTTCGGCGATTTGGCGACATTAAACTCGCCGCGCCACCGTTTCATCGTGGATCGTAAATTTTATCTTCGCGATGCAGACTGCTTGATAAAGCAAACGGGACTCGGGCGATTAACAGCCCTGTCAATTACTACTATCACAGACGTAGCGACGCTACACTACAATCGCAAGTGTCTTGATTAATAGCAGTTGTTTCGGACAATAGACTCAGTTGCACACGTTCCGAGTGTCACAACGTCGGAAGTCAAACTATTTTTGCACCGACCCGAGGGTAACAGCGACCCGCGCGGTACACCAAAAATGTACGAGTTTGTTGCAGCCCCGATACAGTATGGGGTTGCTTAAAGTTCTTCTCAATCCTTATGGCAGGTTTCTGCAATGTCGAGCGCGCACTGCGAGGGTAAGCTCACTCGGAAAAAGTCTTCTGATCGATAAAACGTCGGCAACTGCTTTTGGAGGGTGAAACACGTACTTCCCCTGGTCGATTTAGCAGTGAAGGGTAACAGCATCGTCCGTCGATATGGCGAGGGAAGTTCCACAGATGAGGTATAGAATAGACTGGACAAACAATGCATATTTTTGTCACACGGCCGAGGGGCTCTGGAGCCCCCTTACCATTTCCGTCTCACATCCAACGTTACCGGCCGGGTGCAGCATCATATCACACCGCTGCCCGTGGTAAGAATTTATACTAAATTCAACGAACGACGTCTTCAATTAATTTAGCACAAGTCGCCCTATTCAACTGTGTATCCATTTGATTCGTCGACGCTCTTAAAAGAATGAATTGTTACATATTATAACCATTTCGATGGGAGTTCAGCTGCAGGAGAGTTAGTTCTTGTTATATCGTAACCCCTCTCTGAGATGTTGCTCCGAGGGTGGTCCTCGCGAACTAAGAGCGAAAATCTTTCCGGCGAGTATTTATACCACTTCGGTATACCGTAACCCACCAATCACAGTGCTCGATTTTTCTTACTAGTAGCGTCTACACACATGTCAATCAATATTTTTGTTTCAGCTCCAAATATATGGTTAAATAAGTAAGATATTTGTCATTAATATTAAAATGAGATTATCTCAATTGCGTAACGTATTAAGAAGTCAGAGAGCACGCACTCGCACGCGTCACGACATGTCACGATCAGGACGATCAGTCGCGCGCGTTCGTTTGTCATGCCCCGCGAGATGATAATAATATGATGAGTAACATCGAAAGTTTCGAATGTGTCAGTTTTGTTTTGATGATGAGATTACTTCATTTGTTAATACAACAATTGGATTTACGGATTACTGTAATGTACGTAATTATAGTTGTCACTGCAGGTGATCAGTGTTACGGGGTGAGGAACTGGACGCGACGGAATATGCAGCGTTGTTCCCCCTTTCCTTCCCATATTCCCATTTCTTCTCATATTCCCACTTCCTTCCGTCTTCCGTGTTAGCGGCTAGCGAGACGGGCTTTTGCGAGTTAGTCATGGTTAGTCATAAGCGGGCCGGGAATGCACCCATGCGTTTTGACGATGAGAGGTTAGTTGCTGCTATGTCGGTATTGAGGTTAAATACAGTTATCTATATATTCCAAATTCGGGCGTAAAAATATGGTCTATCTCTCTCGCATGTTGTTTCCGAGTGTTGCCTCCATCCCTGACATATTACACAATGTACTAGTGATGTTGATATTGATGCTCAATACTGACAGAAGTATATATTTTCACTGCCTATATTGGCAGTGACATGCGACAGTGAACATTTGATTATGAAATGGACGGTTCGAAGATTCCATTAATTCGGCAATACCATTGCGAATTACAGGCTATTTTCGCACAAATTGCAATATATGTTATTTTTTATCCGGTATAGCTGGTAGAAGGGAAGGTTTCGTTGACCGTTCTTAAAAGAACGAATTGTCACATATTTATTATTTCGATGAGAGCTCAGGTGCAATAGTTTTACTTCTTATATCGCAGCGCCTTTCCGAGATGCTGCTCCGTGGATGGTCCTCGCGAACTAAGAGTGAAAATCTCATCTGCGAGTATTTATACCAAACGGCGTAGCGTAGTCGACCAATCACAGCACGTGATTTTTCTTACCGTAGCACCTCTCCGCCGTGACTATTAATTCGATCGTGAACGAATGTCAATAATGATGACTGTTTCAGTTCTCAATATTTAAAATATTTGTCATTAATTTTTTGCTAACTAAACTGTGCTATATTCCTCTATTATGTATCATGGTGAATCTGACATTCACACAGTTGCAAGTACATATCATCGCTTTGCGTATAGTGAGCCAGAACGCATTGCATTCAGTATGCACTCACGCACGTCATGGCAGGTCTCGATGAGTCGCGTTATGACCGCCGTAACAATAACCTCAAAAGTTTCGATTGGGTCAGTTTTGTTTTCAACATGAGATTACTTCATTTGTTAATACAGCATTGGATTTATGGATTACTAAAATGCCATGTGCTACTCATGTCGATATTAATACCGAACACTGACAGTTTATTTTCACTACCCATATTCGCAGTGACATGTGACAGTGAATATATTGGTTATGAATTGACATTTCGACGATTCCATTAATTCGGCAATACCAATGCGAATTACAGGTTAATTTCGTACAAATTGCAATATATTATGTGTGATCCTGCATAGCTCGTCCAAGGGAAGGATTTGTTGATCGTTCTTAAAAGAACGCATTGTCTCTTATTCAGTTCGATGAGAGTTCAGGTTACTTCTTATACGGCACCGCTCCTCCGAGATGCTGCTCCGCGAGTGGTCCTCGCGGACTGAAGTCTGAAAAATTTTATCGGCGTGTATTTATGCCAATCGGCGTAGCGTAGTCGACCAATCACAGCGCTTGATTTTTCTTACCGCAGCACTGCAGCACCTCTCCGCCGTGACTATTGTTAATTCGTGAACGAATGTCAATAATGATGACTGTTTCAGTTCTCAATATGTTAAATAAATAAAATATTTGCCATTAATTATTTGCTAACTAAACTGTGCTATATGCCTCTATTATGTATCATGGCGAATCTGACATTCACACAGTTGCAGGTACACATCGTTTTACGTACAGTGAGCCAGAACGCATTGCATTGAGAGCGCGCACTCACGCACATCATGGCAGGTCTCGATGAGTCGCGTTATGACCGCCGCAAGAATAACATCAAAAGTTTGGAATGTATCAGTTTTGTTTTGAAGATGAGAGATATACTTCATTTGCTAATACAACGTTGGATTTACGGATTACTGTAATGCAATCTACTATAATGATGTGGACATTAATACTCAACACTGACAATTCATCTTGACTGCCTGTATTCGCAGTGGCATGTGACTGTGAATATTGATTATGAATTGACACTTGGACGATTTCATTAATTTGGCAACACCAATGCGAATTACAGGTTATTTTCGCGTAATTTGCAGTATGTTATTATTTTTGATCCTGTATAGCTGGTCTAAGGGAAAGTTTCATTGTCCATTCTTAAAAGAACGAATTGGCACATATTTATTATTTCGATGAGAGCTCAGGTGCAATAGTTTTACTTCTTATATCGCAGCGCCTCTCCGAGATGCTGCTCCGAAAGGTGGTCCTCGCGAACTAAGAGCGAAAATCTTTCCGGCGAGTATTTATACCACTTCGGTATACCGTAACCCACCAATCACAGTGCTCGATTTTTCCTACTAGTAGCGTCTACACACATGTCAATAAATATTTTTGTTTCAGCTCCAAATATATGGTTAAATAAGTAAGATATTTGTCCTTAATATTAAAATGAGATTATCTCAATATGCGTAACGTATTAAGAAGTCAGAGAGCATGCACTCGCACGCGTCATGACATGTCACGATCAGGACGATCAGTCGCGCGCGTTCGTTTGTGATGCCCCGCGAGATGATAATAATATGATGAGTAACATCGAAAGTTTCGAATGTGTCAGTTTTGTTTTGATGATGAGGTTACTTTATTTGTTAATACAACAATTGGATTTTTCGGATTACTGTAATGTACGTAATTATAGTTGTCACTGCAGGTGATCCGTGTTCCGGGGTGAGGAACTGAACGCGACGGGATACGCAGCGTTGTTCCCCCTCTCTTTCCTTCCCATATTTCCATTTCTTCCCATATTCCCACTTCCTTCCGTCTTCCGTGTTACCGGCTAGCGAGACGTGCTTTTGCGAGTTAGTCATGGTTAGCAATGGTTAGTCATAAGCGGGCCGGGAATGCACCCATGCGTTTTGACGATGAGAGGTTAGTTACTGCTATGTCGATATTGAGGTTAAATACAGTTATCTATATATTCCAAATCCGGGCGTAAAAATATGGTCTACCTCTCTCGCATGTCTTTTCCGAGTGTTGCCCCCATCCCTGACTTACTACACAATGTACTAGTGATGTGAATATTGATGCTCAATAATGACAGAAGTATATATTTTCACTGCCTATATTGGCAGTGACATGCGACAGTGAACATTTGATTATGAAATGGACGGTTCGAAGATTCCATTAATTCGGCAATACCATTGCGAATTACAGGCTATTTTCGCACAAATTGCAATATATGTTATTTTTTATCCGGTATAGCTGGTAGAAGGGAAGGTTTCGTTGACCGTTCTTAAAAGAACGAATTGGCACATATTTATTATTTCGGTGAGAGCTCAGGTGCAATAGTTTTACTTCTTATATCGCAGCGCCTCTCCGAGATGCTGCTCCGTGGATGCTCTTCGCGAACTAAGAGTGAAAATCTCATCTGCGAGTATTTATACCAAACGGCGTAGCGTAGTCGACCAATCACAGCGCTTGATTTTTCTTACCGTAGCACCTCTCCGCCGTGACTATTAATTCGATCGTGAACGAATGTCAATAATGATGACTGTTTCAGTTCTCAATATGTTAAATAAATAAAATATTTGTCATTAATTATTTGCTAACTCAACTGTGGTATATTCCTCTATTATGTATCATGGTGAATCTGACATTCACACAGTTGCAGGTACATATCATCGCTTTACGTACAGTGAGCCAGAACGCATTGCATTCAGCATGCACTCACGCACGTCATGGCAGGTCTCGATGAGTCGCGTTATGACCGCCGTAACAATAACCTCAAAAGTTTCGATTGTGTCAGTTTTGTTTCGAAGATGAGAGATATACTTCATTTGCTAATACAACGTTGGATTTACGGATTACTGTAATGCAATCTACTATAATGATGTGGACATTAATACTCAACACTGACAATTCATCTTGACTGCCTGTATTCGCAGTGGCATGTGACTGTGAATATTGATTATGAATTGACACTTGGACGATTTCATTAATTTGGCAATACCAATACGAATTACAGGTTATTTTCGCGTAAATTGCAGTATGTTATTATTTTTGATCCTGTATAGCTAGCCTAAGGGAAGGTTTCGTTGTCCGTTCTTAAAAGAAAGGAATTGTCATATTCATTTCGATGAGAGTTCAGGTGCAAAAGAGTTATTTCTTATAATCTTATATCGTAGCGCCTCTCCGAGATGTTGCTCTATGGATGGTCCTCGCGAACTAAGAGTGAAAATCTTCTCGGCGTGTATTTATACCAATCGGCGTAGCGTAGTCGACCAATCACAGCACTTGATTTTTCTTACCGCAGCACCTCTACGCCCTGACTATTAATTCGATCGTGAACGAATGTCAATAATAATGACTCTTTCAGTTCTCAATATGTTAAATAAATAAAGTATTTGTCATTAATTATTTGCTAACTAAACTGTGGTATATTCCTCTATTATGTATCATGGTGAATCTGACATTCACACAGTTGCAGGTACATATCATCGCTTTACGTACAGTGAGCCAGAACGCATTGCATTCAGCATGCACTCACGCACGTCATGGCAGGTCTCGATGAGTCGCGTTATGACCGCCGTAACAATAACCTCAAAAGTTTCGATTGTGTCAGTTTTGTTTTGAAGATGAAATTACTTCATTTGTTAATACAGCATTGGATTTATGGATTACTATAATGCCATGTGCTACTTATGTCGATATTAATACCGAACACTGACAGTTTATTTTTACTACCTATATTTGCAGTGACATGTGACAGTGAATATATTGGTTATGAATTGACATTTCGACGATTCCATTAATTCGGCAATACCAATGCGAATTACAGGTTAATTTCGTACAAATTGCAATATATTATGTGTGATCCTGCATAGCTCGTCCAAGGGAAGGATTTGTTGGTCGTTCTTAAAAGAACGCATTGTCTCTTATTCAGTTCGATGAGAGTTCAGGTTACTTCTTATACTGCACCGCTCCTCCGAGATGCTGCTCGGCGAGTGGTCCTCGCGGACTGAAGTCTGAAAAATTTTATCGGCCTATATTTATGCCAATCGGCGTAGCGTAGTCGACCAATCACAGCGCTTGATTTTTCTTACCGCAGCACTGCAGCGTGCAGCACCTCTCCGCCGTGACTATTGTTAATTCGTGAACGAATGTCAATAATGATGACTGTTTCAGTTCTCAATATGTTAAATAAATAAAATATTTGTCGTAACGCGACACGTCGTAACCTGTCATGAAGAGCGTGAGTGCCCATTCTCAGTGAGCATGCAATTGGGCTGACTGACGCAAAGCGCGCTTGTGTCCTTAGTAGGAAAAATCGAGCGCCGTGATTGGTGGACACTGCTACGCCGTTTGGTATAAATACAGGACGATAAGATTTTGGCTTCAGTTCGCGAGGACCACCCATGGAGCAACGTCTCGGAGAGGCGGTACCATGTAAGAAGAAGTAACTCTTTTGCACCTGAACTCTCATCGAAGTGAATAAGAGTAAAAATGCGGTTCCTTTAAGAAACTGCCAATGAAACCTTCCATTGGATTAGGTATGCATCAGGATCAAAACCAAGATAATTGCAATTTGTGCGAAAATAACCTATATAATTCGCATTTGTATTGCCGAACTAATAGAATCGTCCAGGTGGTCTTATGAACGTAATCAGCCAATCAGATGCCGACCAATCAGGTTACTCCAGTTCATCTCGGGGTGCATGCTGTATCCGTACCTGCGCAGTTCCCTTTGTGTATCGGCAGAGCGTGTATCGTAATGGGTGAGCTCTTGCACTTATCATATTGTAGTTATAATTATTAGCTGTTCCATCTCCAAATTTATTACTGACACGGGGTTTGAACAGGGTGCAATGCGTTCATCTAAATGTTTCTGCTGAATGAAGTATATTAATCGAAATATTCGACTTTGATTTCAGACACTCTTGACACTTGAGGACAATTGAATGACGCCGTGACATGAATTCTCAATTTTCGCAGTTTTGACGTCAATTTTGGTAAGTCAGGCAGTATTTAACATTCTAATTAGTTGGTAGGACCGCGTGCGCAAATGATTCGTTACGAATATCGGGTTTATTCGATGTATTCTGTGCTGCAAGTGCAAATATTGAGATATGCTGTTTCTTAACCTCGACACATGCATGTTGTGACTTGTAAACACAGACCGTTCGAATTTTAGTGCGGGAATTCGCCGCGGTGGCACTTGGTAGAATTAAACATAATTCCACACAAAAATCGTACATCGGTAAAAGTAGGATCAAAGTAATTCAATTTGTAGAAGTCAAGTGTCAGTTATCACATTAGTGTTTGCAGTACACGATTTGTTCTTTTCGTTTAATCAACGTCTGTATTTTGTTATATAAACACCGAAATTTTCGTTCTTATTGAATTGTAATATTATTGTTTTTCATTCTTTCGGATCTTCTTCCTGCAGCGATATGCCTGACATAACTAATTACACTGAATAATGTTTTTTGCAGGGTTCTGAAACCGCGTGCAATGCGGTTTAAAGTCTGTGCTTGATTACGAAGTATTTATTGCCTTTCTAGCCGGACAGGCTATTTCATGTAACATCATCTTTTTGCAAAGTAAAGTAGAGTCACGCGATTTAGAGTCAGTGTTGTTCGATTATTATATTATTAGCTTATAACATTATTAGTATATTGTACATCATTTATTTGAATTAGAGTCAGTGATTGCAGGGTTTAGTGATCGCGTGCAATGCGGTTTAGAGTCACTTATTGATTACGAAATGTTTATTCCCTATTGAAGCTGTATGAGCGCTTTGCTGTAACTTGATCCCTTTGCAAGTTAATGTAGAGCCACGCGAATTAGAGTCATTAATGTACGGCAGTAGTATTCCCCATTTTTTATTCGCGATTCGAGTCAGTGTTGTTCGATTATTATATTTTTGTCATCCCGGAAGATATTACTGAGTCACAACAGTTGATTCACAATTGCGCGCAATGCTGTTGCGGTTTGCAAGGTACGTTTCAAATCGATTTATTAACTTCAATACTTTTTTTTTGTGTTTATATTGAATTAATATTGTACATGTTCACATTGGACTTAATCAAATTTTATTGTTTTACAGGGCACGATTTTATTTCAAATGGCATGTTGGATCGAAAAAGAAGAAGATGACAACAGCAGCAAAATTCATAGTGTGAGGGTCGAGGGTCCATTATTGCAGCGTGTTCCTGTGGGTATGCAGACAAGACAGCACTGGTGAGTGAAATTTTAAAGTCCCTCCAGTCACTCAATCATGTCGTAGGGCGAATGGTCCGAATCGACACGGGTGATTGGTTGTAATTACTCCTTAGAAATTTGAATGAAGAGCACAGCGACCATAGATAAACTCTGAGGAGTTTACCTATGAGTGGTATTTTGTTAGGCCCATCATTATTGTCATGTTTAATCAGAGTAGGATAGGTCTCCCTTGCTCATAGTATGTTCTATTTCCATATCGTGATTCGCGTTCGGGGCATTAACTTAAATGAATGTAAAAATTGCAGACAAATAAGTCCACGTTTCATTCCAAATTCGTGATTTAACTTTAATGTTTTGCAAAAATATTATCATATTTGCATCAATAGTAGTGAAAGTATTAAATTAGCTTTTTTCAACTCAACAGTTTCGGGTTATAGTTTGTCTATAATCAGAAACAATCTCGTTCTCGTATTCCGAATTGGTTTGAAAGAGCAAGAAGGCGCTTCGCGACGGGTAGTACCTGCTTTCAGAAAGATACCCTAATGCACTAGATACTAGTTTCTTTACAAAAGTCTCTCCGAAAACAGGTCGCCCGAGGTTAATCATTTATTTCTTTCAGGTTAATTTTATTGTGAAATTATTCAAACATATTTTAATGTTCCAGTTGAGAAATTATGTAGTAATGCTTCAAAGATCACGTAAAGTAGAGTTTCATGCATGCCTAGTCTTTTCTCTTGAAATGATAAATATTAATATGTTTCCATATGTAAAGTTTATACGCTTATCTATTTTTTGAAGAACATTTTTTTAATCAAATTGAATTACATATAACATGAAAATAAATCATTAGTCCGCATACATATAGTGTATACAATATGTTTACTAATCTTAGATCAGGATGTTTTCAGCAAAACGGTTGGTACACACTTTCTTGGCCGTGCTCATTATTTTAAGTGTGAACCCATTCATGTGCCCAGGTGTTGCATGGATGGATCAGACTGGTGAGCACGGATATTGTTATTGAAATTTACTAATTTGTACTAGCGACTGTCGATGTGTTAGTGGCCACCAACATGCTATCCATTGTGTGTTGTATGAATGGTAGTATTATGGATTGCATGTTGGGTAAGCAAACATATATATTGCCTTCTCATTAGATTCATGTAATTCTGTTAATAATTGATTTCATACGAAATCACCGTAATTGCTACTCAATATTTTTAGTAGCAGATGATCGCATTTAATTTAAATACGACGCAATACGTTTTATGAACTGTACAGTATTTGATTGTATAGTAAAATGAAGTAGTAAAATTCGCGATCGCGTCTAACTTGCATGGTCACGAGCCTTTGGCAGTCGATTTCAGGAAATGGTACGTAAAGTAATGAAATGAATGGTGATGTGCGCTGAGTTCGGGTGTCGGAGACGTCCCGGGACGTACTCTCTAGAAATAGGCCTTTGCACCCGGGCGGAATGTGTGAGAATCCGGGAGTGAGTGTGTTGGTGTGATTGCTTTGCATTTTTAATTATAGGAATTAAGCAGGCAGGTAGCATACTTCTGTGTGAATGGTAATTTTTAAGTAGGAAGGGCCAGCGGAAGCTATCACTTTTCTCTCGCGAATACTGGTTAGGCGTTCAAGTGATATGTCTTTACCTGGGATTCATTTGACTGTTGCAACCACAATATTTTGATCGCGATCTCACTTATCTTAATAACTATAATGTTACAATCACATTATTTATATTCCTTATCAGTATACTGTATCATTAACTTGTATCACGTTATTGTGATGTGTTTCTCCTTGTATTAATAATCATTACCTATAACTTATCAATGATACCTCACATAGCAATATCTCACTTTATGACAGTCGTGTTATTAATACCCGTCGTAGAGATCGGTTGCAACTGTTATTTGCTATATTTAATATTATTATATATTTTTAAGCAGGAATACGTAATCACTGCACAAACGAAGTGATACCCTGTTCGTACAATTGGGTCTGTTGAGTTTTGTACGAAAGTATTTGGTATCATGCTATGCGTGCAAACACTACTTCTCATAGTACGACTGAGGTTCACTTCATTACACATACGAATTACGTATTTCGAACTGATTGGGATTTTCGGTTAAATATGCACGTTTATGAGCAGTTTATAACTTCATTTTTATATTCACACGTCCATAAAGTAGTACATTTATATGTATTGCTTTTTACGCAAAATGTTATATTACCACTTTCTACGTTCAAGTTCTTATATTAAAAATGCCTGCGTGCTAGCTCTTGTTCGCACATTTTTCATTCATATGCATACATTGAGATGTTGGTATAGTTTTCGAAAGGCAGGTATTGGAATTTTATATTGATTCGATCACATTCCAAGGCAAATACGAAATTGGCACCTGTTCATGCAGTGCGTGAATATATGAATTGGAATTTGTTATACGTATATAATCACAATCAAGTGATTATGTATTTATATACACTTCCAATTTCATAAAATCGTATATTAATATGTATGATGTCATATATGTTAGTATATGAATATTTGAACTGATTTGGTGGGTGTATAAGTACAATTTCGGCTATCCTTGTCTTGGAAACTGTGCTCGCGTTGATATGAAACTTTCAATCCCTGTTTATTGAATCCCAATCAGTGAGGGCTTGCTTATGCATGTCCGAAAAATGAAGAGACTATTTTGACATAGTCGAAGCGGCCCGGAGAAGAGGGCATTCGTCGTTGGATTAGTATACCACTTTGTCACTGTGCTCGATCATTATTAGGTGTTGCACATGTAACTTATAGCAGTTACATCTGTAAATGAAAAATATAAAAATACTGCCACGATTAACTCTTTTTGTTTTGTGAATCTTATCAAATGCAAACTATATAAAAGTAAAGAACATATTTGTTCTTGAATTTGTTTGAGGATTTACAGATCGTAGATAACATATTTGCCATTGTTTTTTATAAATGTAAAAAATTCTTTTTTATACGCTCGAAGCTCTTCTTTATAAATTTAGTTTACTATGAGTTATAATATACATTTATATTCTGTAATGACGAGTTAATCGTGGGCAATTTATTTCACCCTTATGTATTTTCAGGAGTTGCTGACATATAAGCTTGAGAAATGACATTGCGCCGCCTTGATAAATCGTTAATTTGTTACATTATTTCGTATATTCATGTTCATGAAATACGGAATAATAAGCTAATTCTTGTCGAATTATTATGGCTGGCATCCATTGTCTGAAAATTTACGAATTTGGGTGGGATATGAAAATTGACGTTTTTGTTTTATTTAAAGCAACAATTTTTCTGGTTGCTTTTTTTTGATTGACAAATATTATTATTTAAATGTATTAATTCTTACTTTCAGCTATTGAAATTATTCCGAAATGTTTGTTTCATTGAAGCGTTGGGCGGAATGGCAGTCTATGTTGCATTGATACAGAATGTATATAGAACGTTTACTGGGCCATCGCTTCAATAACCTACTAATATTTGCTTTTTTTGCAGGAATAATTATAACAATTTCTGTTCCAGGTTTATTAAAATTGTGGATAATTTTACTTGCTTGTTTGGAACGTTTTAATTTTGTTCTGCTTTCTGTTACAGGTCACCGATAATAGAGAAACGAATTTTTCTTGTTTTCTTGGAAAGTTTTAATTTTGTTTCCGTTTCTGTTTTAAGGTTCCTGTCACAGAGAAACTAGTTTGACTTGTTTTTTTGGAACGTATTAATATTGTTCAGCTTTCTGTTCTAGGCTTTCTCTCACAGAGAACTCGCATTCTGGTTATAATTTCTTAATTTGTATTTTCGTAATAATTAATTCTAGCTTACTGTTTCAGGTGCATCAAATTTTCATCACACAACCTGGTCTTCCATGTAACTTTATTTTATTTTTTCCTTACAGCACGTCTTGTTATACTCAATTACACGGTTATTAAAACTCTTCTTTCTGTTATAGAACTTCGATAGCAGAGGATATTATTTTGTGTACTTGTTCTTTTTTTGAATTGATCTATAGAACTTTGCTGTTCCAGGATTTTTATGTTTAGCTTAATTACCCACGAAATTTGTCCTTTCAGCATAAAACCAATGTTCACTATATGTGCCTATTAATTGTCGTCTGTCATGAGTGCACTCATTTTTGATTTCTATATTTCATATACAATATATTTCCTTTTCTCTTTGTGTTTCTTTTTCTTGCAGCTAGGTTTCATCTCAATCATCGAAACCATCAACTGACAACTGAAAATATCCGTAATTCTAGAAACTAATATAAGTCATGTCGGAAAGTAAGCGTTGTATGAAAGTGAAGAGTACGGTTCTTTGTAATCTGCGGTATGATTGTGACGATGAATATGATGGGTGTCGATAGTCGATATAAAACTTTCAATTTTGTAAAAGAATGGCCGACAGGCTTCTCTTGTCTGTCATTCTCCGCGGCAGGTAAATTTCGATTCCGATTTGCATTGCTTCCCGGATAAATTTTTTCGACAGAACATTTATCTGGGAAATACCACTGTGGAATCATTTGTTTAATGGCTGGAGGTTGGGCCCGTTTTGCAACGCGGGTGGGTCACCACTTGCAGCGACCTCCCCGATGGTGTGACCTGGGAAATCGGTATTATCCACGAATTGGTTTTGAAATCCGAATCGAAGATCATACCGAGCTAAAGGCTGCAAATCGCGTGTTCTGCTCTCCGCAACAGCTCAGTTGTCCATTCGTTTTTAAATCATTCACAGGTTGAAACAATTTTTAAATTCATTCCTTTTGATATGGATAACAGTGTAAAAATGTATGATAAATTGGAAATAGTAGTATTTAATGCACAAATAAAGTGTCTGATATTTTCCGTCAAATGCTTTTTAATCAGCTTGTTAAAGTTTCAATGTATATATCTAAATCAATTTTAGTATAGAATTAGAGGGACAAGAGATTTTGTTACATTCACACCGAAACTGGGCAAAAATGTGATGGACCCTTTACTCTTGCTCGCCATGAGCTTGCTCTACGAAGCATGAAGCGAGCGGTCAAATCTCAAATGTATACATTCGTCCGAAAGTGATGATATGGCAAACGCGCGTTTATTACGTACATTTGGCAACACCGCTAAAGCTATTCATACTTCAATGTAGTTTCAATTTCCACCGTTCATAGAGGTAGAGTGCGCTCGAAAACGTCTGATTTTAGGCGACGTCGGTATTTCAGACCGTGTGACACGCAACCCTATTGCATGTCCGGTCTATTCTATACCTCGTCTGTGGAAGTTCCAAGAAGCAAATTTGAAAGATGTATGTACGGCTGGTATAAATCGCGCCTGTCAAGGGTAACTTCAAACAGTTACTTACAAGGGGCTAACATGTCGACGGGGTTGCATTCAATTTCGTCGGCGATACCGTTCAAGCAAACTCTCAAATCGATCGGGCCCCCATAACGAACTGTCGTCGGAGAAATGTACTTACCGTCGATAACGAATACAGATACGTGCGCGCGCGCGTCATTATATTTTGTTGACCTCATGCGCACGGTGCACGATAGAAAAAAACGTAATTCGGCGATGGCGAAAACATCAGGCGATGGCATATCCGGAGGCAAAACGTCCGCGTAACTTCGTCCGCGGGAACAAAGCGTTGCTGATGGGACTTACGTAGCCGGACAGCAATCCCGAGCGTGGATGTGCTTTTGTACATACCATTAGCATTTGAGAGACGAACTATAATCAGCATATTCATGAATTAGAGGCTTGCCAAGTTGATTCGGCTGGACAACAAATATTTCAAAGTAAAATGAGGCGAGGGCGAAGTAAGTGGGAGGTAGCAGAAGTCTGCGCGAAAGTGAGTGTTGCGGGAGTAGGGGAATGAGTGAGTGAAGGGGAGGGGAATGAAGAGGGAGAAGAGGGAGGGGTGAAGGCAGTAAAGGCAGTGAAGAGGCGCTCAAGAAGCCCTCCATAAATATCTGATCAGCCGTCGATTTCATTAAAGTCCGGTGGCACGAACGTGCCGACGGAGCCTTTCGTCATGCCACCGCTCTCGCTTTTGTGCTGAAGCCACCGCGTGGAAGCTGCGTCGGAGGAAAAAAAAAAAGAAATAAATAAAAAAAGAAAAAAAAAAGAAGCGAGACTCCCTTAATCCTCGCAATCTTGCGTCCATCCGATTGGTCGTCCCGTCGAACACTGAAAGGATGATTCGCGCTACATTTTCGCGAGTCCCATTCCCCGCAATCTCCAATCTCGCGCCTTCCCGATCTAATTCGAGATTAAAGAAGCCCCAGGAAAGAAGCGCGCATTCATCGCCCGACGAAACTTGGAGTGATTACATTTACATAGCGCTACCGTATTGCTGTGTCCCTGCGCGGATATTCCAGTTCCGGTGATGAAAAATGGCGCCCCCGCTTAAATATGCACGTACATGCGTCTCTACTGTGCGCCTCTGTGAGTGTGTGTACATGTACGTGCGCGTGCCACGCCGCCGCAGCCGCCGCCTTTGGTTATCCGATAGTACAAATTTTCTGCCCGTTGATTTTTCACTTCAATTGAACCGATCGTTTTTATTACTCTGTCTCCGCGGGCACTTGATTTCCACTTGACTGAGACAGAAATGCATTTTGCAAATGCTTATTACGCACGCAGGTCGAACACGGAGTCAGTCGCTGAGTCGTAAAATGCAATTACAGAATCCCGCTTGTCGGAAACCGTCTCCTTCTTACTGCCTCTATCTAGGTATTTCTTGGCCGCTTATGGTCTGACCATCTGTGCGCCATTACTACTTATTGGTCGGCATTAAAAGCAGAACGTGACAAACGGTGATCTCCTGGGAACCTCCTGGCAATCTTTCCCTGGTAATGAGGGCTTCGTCGTAAAATGTACAATCTGTTGCGATTGTCAAATCTCTCCCCCCCCCCCCCCCCCCCCCCCCCCCCATTAATTAAGCCCACATATTATCTTTGCAGATTCGAGTCTTACGAGCGATGGAACAAAGCACGCCAGGAGTTAATTTCATCGACGACATCAGGCCAATAATAGCTTATGTGTAACATAATATTACATTCGCGTGCACGGACACGCACTCATTAGCGCGAAAACTGGAACAGTGGCTCTTGTTCTACAAAGGCATCAAAGTATCTCGTCAATTATGGAAAGACAGAGGGGGATTAACAACAACCGGTTGTAGCTAAGAAAATTATAAGAAGAACATGCACGAGGTTGACGTACACCGGTGGATGTACGTGAAGCGGCGTATACGCGCACATATTGTTAACGTTTTGGAAGAACACGTTTCCTCAGACACTCTGCAATTCAGAACTTTGTCCAGAATACGGTGGACTAGTTCTCGAGAGAGTCACAGGGACATGCCTGAATGTCGACAGAGTAACTGGACAAATTTATTACTTCACAGGGCATCGCGCCTGAAAATACGGGAATTATCGAAATTGTAAGTGTACATTCCGCATGTGTCTCATTCAGCGGCCGATAATGTATGCTCTCCCCATCTCTCTCGCTCGTCGGATCTCTCCAGCTGTGATAATATAGTGCCACCTGTTCTCACGACGCTCGAAAATGGTTACGGCTTTCTAACAGATAGCGGGCGTTAAATTAGCGCGATTCTGGTTAATCCTAGATTTCGGCCAGGAACCGGCCGCGTATCTAACGATGCCTCGACCGAAACCGCCTAAATCGCCCTAAGATCGTTATGGCCTAGCCATATTGGACTAGCGGGGGAGACACTTGCTCAATCCATTCCGGCCCTAATGAATTACCGATGAAACGGCAAATTGACGCAACTGCGGAAAATTATTCTAAGATCGATATCCCGGAATCCGCCATCCGCCACTCCTGATGGGGATTCCGTGCTCAAATGATTTAGCCTCGCTGACACGTGAATTCGCTACTTGTCCCGGGATCGCCGAAAAATTCATGCTGGAATTTTTATAGTCGTCCCATTTTCGCGATCCGCACGTCATCGGGAACGATGTTGATTGATGGAGATTCGACGGGCGAAAACGATTTAAGGAATACATGTGCGAGGAAGGATCGTAGGGCCATCGGCGTGGCCGAAAAAAATTCTACACTTATCGTCGATTCGAGTGGCCGACGCTCGGCGCAGAAGTTTCAGGCGCGCGGGATTGTGCAAATATCTGGAATTAAACGGTGATGATAAATGTCCGTGACGCCTGTTACTTTTACAGAGCATTTAAGGGGACATTTTGATGGAGGAGACGGAAGCAATAACGGTCCGTCGACACGGTGATCCGACTCATTGTCGATCCATCTCTTACCCCGGGAACATCAGAAAACGACTAACGTGCCTCGGCTATCTTTCTCTCGTAAATGGGACTAGAGCGTGCGCAGGCCGTGAAATTCTTATGTGCGTTGACGAGTGTAGGTCGACTGTTGCCGTGGTCGATCCTTTGCCAACGCACCCGTCCGACTGCTGCGGATAATACGTAAAGTGGGACGCCGATGTAGAAAAGGACATGCTTAGTAGACACGCAGACGGCACAAAGGACGAAGATCCTTCCGCTGGCGCTGGAAGGACATATAGACACGCGCGTTACAAGGTGCAGGATGACACAAACAGAGTTGGAAGTTGAGAATGGAAGCCGGTAGCTGGTCTCGAAGAAATGACGAGCAGAAAATTTAATTTATTTCTTCCGCGCTCAACGCTTCGAGCACGGCCCGTTGCGCGGGTATTACATGTTACAGCGTGCCGAGTTGGCGGGATATTACGTGAGCGGCGTTTTAAAGAATCGACTTTTAAATGGTCTAGCTGGGGCGCAAAAACGAAGTTGACGCCAACTTTTCAAAGCAGATTACAGATATTGGCGTAACCAAACGGGCCGCATTTAGAATCGTCCGCGGGTGAGAAGTTCGTAGTTACGCCGCGGAGTCACGAAGCGATAATGCATTCACTGTGTCATGTCTTCGAGTTGGTTTACATTCGCGCCGTACGATGAATCGTTCCGCGAGAAATGGTAAATCATTGAGCGAGGTTGCCTAGATTCGGCACGCGGGCAGCGCTTGCGAGGGTGCTAAGTAAATCTCAAATGTCGTATTAGCATAGTTGACATTGACGTGTTAGTTAAGATTCAATTCTAGGGGGAATGGGTTTTGACGTGTAAGAATGCAATTAGGCAGTCTGCTTTGGGTCTGCAACCGTTTCAATATTGTATCCTATTACGCCTCATCACCCAGGGAATCGTGTGCGGGTTGAGCTTAGATAAATTGAAGGTCAGTCTGCGCGCAGACTTCGCTAAGTATCCCAGCGCAATGAGTTAATGTCCCTTACCGTCGAGCATGGATCTACTCAGTTAACCGACGATACTTCAGACAATTGGGTCGACGCGGTGTTAGGTAGGACGTTGGTGAGGATAGAGCACACTGAGAATTTCTCGAAAAACCCCTATTCTCGGGACAGCCATTTTGCGCCAAGAAGACGTCGTCGGAGCCTCTGTTTGGCATTCCTCAACGGATGCAGCGTACGGTTACCCGTACACGTAACGCCGTCTATGATATTTTTCTAAATCAAATTCGCATTGCAAACGTCGCGTCGGCGGCGAGTGCGCCGACGGAATATCTTGGAAATTCTTTCGATGCAATAAGAGGTGTTTCGAACGGAACGGAGGTATCGTCTGTGTACTGTGTAAAGCCCTGGCTCTTTATTCGGCGGAATCCGTGAGGAATGTCGTCCAATCACGTCCCGTATCACATACCGTACGCCTCCAGACTGAGGCGTGAGAGAGAGAGAGAGAGGAAGTTTAGGGAAAAGTTACGCGTTACAGGCGAGTAGCAGCGACTATGACGGCAACGGCTGTATTTGAAGTATTACGTAGTGGCCACTCAATACCGACACCAGCCGTCGCGCTCATGCGCACCCCTAAAAAGCGCGCTCACGCCCTGAAACGTCACGCCTCGTTCTCATCAGGCAATTAATGGTCTCACGCGAAACGCGTTTCACGCTCAAAGCCGGACGTCTGGATTTCCATCGCTGAACAAGAGAGACAATTGGGGACGAGGTTCGCCGTCGCTGCTCGTCGCCGTTGTTCGCCCTCTCCACCCTTTCTCCCACGTCGAATTACGCGAGACAGAGGACTGCTCGCGATTGTGAATTTTCCCTCACGCGCCGCGCCCTGCAGCGGTGCAGCGCGCTGCAAATTGTTCGTCAACGGCGCGATTGTGTCGCCGTGAACGTAAGAGTTTGCAAATTCGATCCTTGTCTGCCACTCGCGGCGTACAAACAAACAAATCGCCGACTCCCTGTTGGATACGTTGCCGCGGAAACGATTTGTCCCATGGCGGATTTATGAATATGCAAAGGTCGATCCACCGACTCCGTTGCTTACTTTTGCCACGGCTACACACTCGCCGACCCGAATGCGAGGTATATTCCTCACGGCTCTGAGTCCGCGTGTCGTGGAAAATAAAAGAGACGGCGACTTCATCCGTAGCGCGGCATTAATGGGTTCAAGAACTTCGGGACGCGTCGCCAAGACGTTTGGCGAAACTTTAACGAAAGAGGTATATCCAGCTGGAATAAAGTTCGTCCATTTCTCTTCTCGCGTCGGCGGGGAGTCTTGCATTGGAGGAGGTTGCTTCGGAACGGCGGCGGCACTGAATAATTGAAGGCCAGTCAAATCTTCGCGGTTACCGTAGGTGAGAAGAGTCGGAGAAGCATAGCATAATGAGCAAGTATGACGAGCGATTTAGAAAAGAACGAGCTCATTCACAGCTTTCGCACAGCGAGACGTAGTTGAATTATTTCGATCAGCTGTCGAGAGAGAATGACGAGTGTTGAAGTGTCTCGACGTGACAACACCTAACCGCATCCTCATCGAACCAACACCCAAGTCTGACTTCTGTACGGATAGTCTCCGGAAAGGGAAGGAGAAGGTTTGACGTGACGCGCTGGGTATTTTCGCCTGTATTGGTTTGGAATGTCAGAACCGCCCGGTGAGAAATTCTCTGATTTTCCAGAAAGACAAGCATTGCCGATGTGCTCGACTTATTGAAAGAGAGGCGCGTCTTTTGCGTGCTTGCAATGCCGCAGACACGCGCCAAGACAATTCGCGTGTACGGCTCCGTCGACAGTTCTTATTTGCTTCCTGTGCGGAAAATAAAAAGAGCAATATCAACTGCTGACTACAGGATGTCGAGAAACTTGTTTAGAACAAGAGTAATGAGCTTGGGACACGTAATTTAATATAGTATAATAGGAGCGATTCGTACGTGCAAACTTTGTCCGAGTACTTAATCACGGAATCTTAAGAAACGCGTAATCAACGAGCAATTAAACCGTCTTAACCGCAGCGTTAACGAGAATTTTGACAGTCGCTATTAACTCCACTGGCACATCTATCTCGCGACAGCTTTCTGTTCTTGTCCCAGAATAATGAAGCACCCTGTTAAAACTTGGAACTATGAATATATCGCTACACTCCTCTCTCTCTCTCTCTCCCTATATCTGTAGTTCCGTCGTGGGTTGCCTTAATTGGATCGTATCAGTAACGTATCATGTGTATGCCCTGAAGGCATACGTACACACTGAAATATTAAAGTCTTATTATACGTGCAACAATGTAGTTTGAAGCAGTGCCGCATTCGTGCTCTCTGCAGTTGCCGCGTTAACATCTAGGCTAATGTAAAATGCAAGGCAAATAAGTTATGGCAATGAACTGAAGGGTGCGTCAAGGGTTTATCATGGATCATTATACGTATATTCCGGAGTTAACTTGAGGTTACAATCGCAGTTCTGTTGATCTCAGTTCGCAAACTCCGCGAGAATCGATAGACCCGCGAGATAGCTCGCGTAATATCAGATACACGTCAGTGAAGTTTTATCACTCTGATTGAGCCTCTTGTACGGTGCCCTGAACTTCGGCTCTCGAGACCTTAACCCATATTCGTGGAAGGTATCGCGGGAGTAACGCGAGCGATGTGTGGCAAATCAGACGATAAACAGGAAACCGTTGATTCAGAATGTTCGGCAAATCTTATTATGCACGCAGCGTGTAATCTGATTGAAATCTAGTTGGCAGAGCGTCACAAGCTCGCACAATTAAGCTGCTCTTTATTCTTTAGTACAGTTCAGTTATTGCGTGAAATTGACATTGCCCGTCTAAGAGTTTAATTTTTCGTGGCGAATGTGTGTTCGTCGCAAGATTATATACTGCGTTACGACATTCTTTGAATCGTTCGGCATGGTTCAATTTTGAACGTTGGGAGGAATTTAGAATCAGTGATGGACAGTCGGAAATGGATTAGACTGTTTTTCAGGCGATCGCGACAGGGTCAGTGTTCGTTTCGCAAAGGAAGAAGTGATCTAAATAAGCAGAAATTCTCTTACTCCCAATAGACGTTTGCAGATTCCTCAGGATATCATTGTGCTGAGCACAATTCTTGAAAAGGGAGCTGTCGATATCGAGCAGGGAGAGTAAGTGCAATTGTCCTTCGTTCGAGTGCGGCCATTATTACTAAAGTACCGAAAGTGCCTAACCTCCTCGAGTGAGATCTCAGTTTTCAAGCTAGCTCCCCATTTCTGTCAAACTGCCCCCGGTCTTCTCGTCCGATCCGCGAATCGATATTCGCAACTGTGGTGATGCCCGCGCTCTGCGACGTCCCTTTGTGCTTCAAAATGAAATTCGTGCTTCGAATCGAATTTGGAGTCCCCCGCGCACGTACACCGTACCCATTCTGTTCTACAAGCCTTCAATCCGGGTACAAACAGTTAGTCTCTCTCCGCGAATTCCGTAGCTAATTGAATAAGCAAATGCTTATTTTGCTTCGACGTTGCGCGGCACACACTGATGCGCGCTTTACTCACGGTTCGATATTCGCTATTAAATATTTCCCGCTCGTATCTCGAATGCCTTGAAACTCACACATTTGCATGTAGTTTCGCAATTTCGCTCGTCGCACAGCCTCTTTCAGGTGCGTGCATTTTCGCGCCGGTGAATCGGCGAGTACGCGAAAAAGGGGATACGAATGTGGAATAAATGCACGACGCCGAGGCATCCAGCGACATACGCTTGCGAACGAAGCATCGGCTTGAAGTGCGTTCTAATGGTGCATCTCCGCCTATCTCCCGCATACTATCGGAAGCTCAAGAATCACGCAACTGTTGCTGACTGCCTCCGCCGCCCGTCTTTTGCACAAAGGCAACGTGTATTGTCCTTGTCGATTCACAGCCAGTTGAACTTATCATCATTGCGGCTGACAGAAATTCTTGAAAGTTTCTAATTTCTTCGAAGCTGGCACAATGGAGAATTGAGACAGAATGTTTCCCATTACTGGGTCTCCCGGATGCTGTGTTAGTTTGAAACAAGGGGGCAGAAGATTTTTCCGATTATCGTTACACGCGAGTAGGCGGGTCTGCACGTATGAGGTTGCAGTGTAAGCCGGCGCTGAAAGCGTGAGTGAGGAAAGCGATACATACGTGCCACCACCACCGCGCTGTCACGTCGACGCAGACTCTCCACCCGGCAAATTTGCCACCCTAATTATGAGGGTGGGAGCTGGAAAACGAGCGTCGAAGTATGAAGAACCGCTAATAGAGTGGGACGAGAAAGTCTCGGAATTAGTTGCCGGTTTGAGACAGCTTGAGCAGTGAAAGGACGAAAGTGAAGGAAGGGAAGCGGAGACGAAACTACCTTCGAGAGAAGGTTCAATTTTCCGTCATCCTTTATGCCTTACCATGAATTATTGAATTCTCTTGGAAATTGTCGAAAACCCTCGGAGACCGCTAGAAGATCCTCGGATGCATTCGCGACGCCTGGTCATCCTCACGGCTGCGACCGGACCTCCGAAAATCAGTTCTACTTAGGGAAAAGGTAAGGACAGTTGAGAACTCGCGTCGACGGGCGGTCGACATAAATTGTGGCCAAGAGTTTATCCAGTATCGCGTTAGGGGCGGTAAGAAAAAGGACGGGGCAAAACACGTCAAGGATAATATATCAGTCGCGAGTGCCAGGACAGGAGGACAGCGGACCCAAGGGAGGTAATCCAATTTGTCATCGTCATTGACACGGTCCCCAAAACCGAAGGTGGCTTAAGTGCAGCCCTTCGAAATCCCGTCGAATCAGAAACGATATGAAAGGCCAAACTCCGAGTTGGAGGCGCGAACGATCGAGTCTTTTGAACTTTCGTCTGCGGCGCGGATGTCTTGTTAATCCCGTCGACGCTGAGGAAACATAAGCGACAGCCATAAGAACAAAGGTCAAAGCCAGCGTTCTCGCGAACGTCGACATAAAGTCTACCGTAGCTCGAATTCTCGAGCCTTGCGCGAGGAGGAAGGGATTGCGAGAGGAGCGTCAGTGTGGGAGGGGTGGTAAAGAGGATGGGGGAGAGAGAGAGAGAGAGAGAGAGAGTGAGAACGGATGAAGAGGGCTGAGAATTAGGGGTTGGTCGGAGGCAACGTGCGCGCGAGAGAGTTGTGAGGGTTGCGAGGGTTGTGTGAGGGAGGGCAGCGAGAGAGGGAGGGTTGACACCCCTCTCGCAGCGCTTTCTCCTCCCCCAAGAATCCCCTCTCGCGCGCGGAGAGCCTTCGGGATTCGCGGCGGTGTGGAAACTCGAGCAGACAACCAGTCGCTCGCCGTTCGTTCAACGACGTGGCCCGAAAGTGCTGGCTGGCCGATAGAGATAAGCGACGAGGGCGAGGACGACAAGGACGAGGAGGACGACGACGATCACTGGACAGTGACAACGACGAGGTCGGCGATGAAGCCACCGACAGTAGAGTGCCTCGTCGAGAACGGCGCCACTCGATGTTGGCCGACGTTCGGCTCGACAACTGTGCGAGCGCGTCGATAGGAAGAAGCTACCACCCTCGCTTGGCCTGTCTCGATTCCTCGATTGACAATCCAAGGAATCCACAGGTACCTCGCACGAGGCGCGTCCACGAAACTGTGTCCGTGGGAAGAGACGTCGCTCGAAACGAACTCGTGAGCAAAGTCGACTCAGGTCGAACGCGTGTGACGGCTGGATGTGTGCGAGACTCTTTCTTCGACTGTTGAGAATGATCGATCGTAGGCGTGAGCGGGACGGAAGGTCGAGGACGATCGCGTAGATAGATACGACGACGCTCCGCGCCGCGCCGCGCCGCGCCGCGCCGTGCCGCGTCGATGGACCCGGAGTATCGTCAGGGAGACAGGCGGACCAGGGCGGCATGGGGCCGAATTTCCGGCTAGGAAATTCGACGTCGATCGTCGACGAGGCTAGAACGGAGGAGCATTAAGTGGGCGAGCAGGCGATTGGATTAACCTAGCGTCCGGTGTCGTCGTCGTCGACTCGGCTGGTCGACTCGATCGCTCCGCCGCCAGAAGCCTCGTCAGGATCAAGGAGCAGCCGAGGGTGAAAGGGGATCGGGCTCGCTGGAGAAAGCGACGAGGAGAAAGGTAGTGGGTTCTTGAAAAAATTTAATAAACCCTCGCGGCACAATGCCGCCGCGCGAGGATTAGATGGAGCGTCGTCGTCGGCCTTTTTGATCCCGCTTGCAAAATATTGAACCGATCTGCAGCGTTGAATAGCCTGGCTTAAGGCTTCCTCCTCCGTACGTTCCATATAGTCGCGACGACCCCAAGCCGAGGATGATCGTAACGGTGATCGACCTTGTGAGTACTCCGCGCGAGGGATTCTTCTATTTGCCGACCTACGCCGATCGTAACCGGGAGAAACCGTGCGGATAGACCTATACGAGTTCCCAGTTCCGAGTTCGAGGGGAGATTGGTAGATGTAAATCTCGTTATCGACCGGCGAGCGATGTCTTCCGAGCCGATGAAGAAAATGAAGCAGGATATAGTCGAGATGGCGAGTACCGATGGCGACGGATGATGAGATGGAAGATAGTCGGGCAGAAGCAACATGTCGTACGTGCCGCGTAACACGCCCTGCCAACAAATTCGCGCGATCGACGGATCCACCGTGCGGCCAGGCTCTCCCCGCCAACTGACACTTCGAGGCGACAACCAAGAGCACTCGTTCGCTCGGACGCTTTTAGGTCATCGCGATCCCGCTGGGACGGCGGGTCGTTTCGATGGATCGATCTTCTCGTCGATGGAAGGCGCTCGCGAGTAGTCAGCGAGGAATCATTGCGGTCCGGCGAGAAGAGGAATGACGCACGGATTGAGATCGATGGTAAGTCGTACACGTATCCGTGACATTATCGTACGACAGGTCGTGCCGTTCGCGTGTTCACGTGCACGACGAAATTTCGTCGTCTCAAGGTCCACCGGTATCGAGGGAAGTTGCCGGACGATGTCAAGGGTGTTCCGCGGCTTTCACGGGAGTCCCGCTCGCTCACTTTGAATTGCTAAGCAGACCTTAACCACTGATAATTAAAGTGCGATCTAACTGTGTACATGCGGGCCTGTGCATCCGAGAGAGATAAAGAGAATGAGATAGGGAGGTTGAGAGTTGGGAGGCAGGCAGCGTAGATCGGAAGTCTCGAGGCTACCTGCCCGCTCATGAGAGAATCAAGGGCCGCGGCACGGCGGGAATCGACGCGAAAGGGTTCGCCCGACCAGGCCCGGCCCGAAAAGGGACAGGGGCTCGGAAGGTAGACTTTTATGGTCCTTTTACCCCACGCCGCCATTGGGTCCCGTCCGCTTTATCCATCTTTCTCGCGTACACCCATCCACTCCCTTTTTCCCTAACCCTTGATATATTAAAGGGGCACGTGAAATATTCGGGAAGCATTTTCATTACCGTTGGCGCCGGTGAATGCGCGCTGTTGATAAGCCATTCGGACGAGGGGGAGAACTAGAAAATGGATCGTCAGGCAAGGGGGACTCTTCCCGTCGTCCCGCAAACAGTCGCGACTCGCGACGACGACCACTTTGTTTCTCGGGCTCGTCGGCAAGGAAATCGAATTTTTTCGCCGACACGTGGCGAGATTAGCGGCGAGCGTCAATGACGTTTCAGCAGATGAAATGGGGAAAAAAATGAATCTCGCACTTGGTCAGCGCGGCTACGAGGTCGGGTAGGAACTCTCGAGCCGATATCGATCGCACGAATTTCGCGTGGTAACGCGCAGCCTACGCTCCCTCGCAGGCAACACTTCAAGTCGTAACGCGCGCACGCTTTTACTACTTATCGTAACAGCCCATTTATTACGACATCGTGTACGTAATAACCGGCAGTGCCGTAGTCGTGCGTGGTTACAAATTATTTCGGAAACTTTCAAATCACGCACTCTCTCCTCGTAAGCGAGCGCCCTTTCAGCCGTGCTGTCGTCTTCGTTGTTCGAGAGTACGGAACTCCGGTAACGAGGGACGGCAGGTGTGCGTCCGGAACCGATATGCGCGGAAGCAAAATAATCACCGGTGCAGTCTACGCGTGAGAAAAAAAAGACCCTCCACTGAGGTCCTTTGCCGCGTGTATGCCTCTGCGAAATTTTTCTCACGTCCCATTCGGGGAGGCCGCTAATGCAGATTAAAAGTCGATGGAAAATTTATCGCGATCTGTCACGCGGTCTTCTCTTTCCCTCGTCCATTTTCTTTTCTCGATACGAGGCGGGGGAAATCCTACGAAGATTGTACGTGGACGAGAGGAGACGCTCGCTACGGCAAAGGGACGGGAAATTTATCGTCAAGTAAGCTCTAGTGAAATACGGGGCTAGTCGTAAAATCGCGAGGAACGCATCCCGGAATTGTATGCTTTTTTTTTTTCCTCGCCGTCCCGGTCGATTCTAATGTCTGTGATTGATTAGTCAGAGGAGATGGAGGTGGGTGAAAAAGTAACGACACCTTTGTCGTGCCGAAGGGTTTGTTCGACAACGCAAACAGCTTGCTATTCGCGAAAGGCAAAAAGCACGGCCCATTCGGGAAAATTAATAAAGTATGTATTACCTGTTGCGTACGGTATCCTTCGCCGCGGGCTAAATTCTGTCAGGAAAGGAAAATAATGGTGGCGTCGTGCTGCTCATTTTTGTCTTCCGCCGGAAGTTTCATCTTTCGGTGCTCTTTCGGAAAAAACGCGATTAGGAGGTCGGTGCATATATTATCATTATTTAAGCAAACGTGCCCGCGCGTCTGCTATTTGAGACGGAACACACACACACAGACACCTCGAATGGAAGTTGTCGTTTGATTTACACGCGTGTTCGCCGGAAGCTGTGAATTTGGAATATCTTTGCCGATTCATCTGTCGCTGTGCGGGAAGCAGTAACGGCGACCGGCCGGCAAGCGTTTGCATTAGCATGGCTCCTTCCTAATTGTGCGCAATTAATTATGCCATTATTTCGGCAATTAATCTAAGTCGGCCGCCTTGCTAGGCCCACCATACCTTTTCTCCAACGATGCACGTTACCGCACACCGTCGTTCCTCCAGCTGCAACGCGAACGATCCATCTCCGGCAACGATTTCATTTCTTCAGAAACAGGGAAATAACCGCACTCGATCAATCGGCCATTTCCTTGTCTGCAACAGATCATACCACTCTTTTGAAACGGTATTTTTAATTATTTGAAAGCACAGCTGCACTCAACAAAGCCAAGAGCTTCCGAAGGAGTTGAAACGAATTCTGCCAGATTCAATTCAGTGTTCGCGAATATTGCCTGAAACATTCCGCTTTAACATTTAAGGGGCCGTAAGGGGGACGCAGAATGCTGTAGTTAGTCCGCATGTGCATATTTCGGTGGCAACGTTTCGAGTTCTAATCAGGCGAAGTAAGATCGTTCGTGCACGAAATTCTCGTACGACGAAAATGAGAAAAGTTGAAGCTCGATGCGGGTTGATTCGGTATTCGGGGTAGTTCATGCGTCGACGACGCGCTTTCTGTTAACGGGCAACTCGTCGAAAAATCATCGAACTTTATCGCAATAACGAGACGGTGGCACTCGGGTATTTGAAAAACTCACATCCACGCACGTATTCGCATTATGTGCAACGCTGTCTCTTCTGCAAACGAACGCGTAAATGCACACAACGCCGGACGCGGACGAATGTAGTTTTCTCTCGCTGCAATTTCCGTTTTGCTCACGTTCCACCGGCATATGTACGTTTCGTTCATTATGCAGCACGGTGCCCGAGAAGCTCCATCGAAGTTTCCTCTCTTTTTGTTATCCAAGAATTTCCTCAAATCGTCCAAGATGCGAGGCGTGCGATGCCTATTTAAGGTAAGCGAGTTGCGCTTCCTCGAGATTTAAAATTATTTCGTACTGCTTGCGCACACTCGCGCGAAACGGGGAGACAGCAGAATATCTTTCACGTAAATTGGAAAAGTTCCTGCTCGAATGGATACCTCGCCATTGATCATGCTAAGTACAATGGTGCTTCCCTTACTTTATCCTAGAAATATTTTTTGCCACCCAGTTAATCCGACTGCCGTCGCGTAATATTTTCCTCGTCATTTATGCGGGGTCACAGACTCGGATTACGGCGAAATTGTATTTCGAAAATTCGACACGTCCAACGTCGAGATAGCCCGTCCGATGCGGACGCGCCAGTACAATAAGTATTATATTGGAAATAATCATCGATCCGATATCAAAATTTCAGCGCCGCGTTCTTCGCCCGGGATTAACGGCGATTTGCATATTTACATATTCAGTAGCTTACGCATTATTGCTTGGACAACGGAAGAATGTTCCTGCGGGGTCACTCATCGTTTCGGCGCTGACGCTCGTAGTCAATATCGAAAACTCAACTTACTTGCACTCGACAATTTTCTCGCGAGTCCGTGCATTGCCAACAAATATGCTCTCCGATTCGTACGGTCGCTTTAAAGGAAATGTACCCTCGGAACGTTTTATCGTAAAAAATGCGCGGGATGAAAATACGGCGAAGAATTTCGAGCGAAGTTTACATTCATCAAACAACGCTTTTTCCTCTCTTCCTGCCCGTTAAAATACTCGACGTATCACGTTACCCGTAATACCGTGATCAGCCCGTTACGCCGGCGCAACACGCACGTGTCCACCGGAGCCGATTTTCCGCGGGCGAAAATTCGTCCGCGGGATGAAGAGTTCGCAATTTCTGCGGTGTAAACACTTGAGCGCGAAATTTTACGCGCTCGGCCGCGTCGCGTATCTGCAGCAGGGATCGAAAGTTTACTCTTCCGCACGGGCGCATTTACATCTCGCCGGCGGAAGCGCCGCTGAACGTGCCGTTATCGGCGCAGATTGTGCGACTATTACAGTTTTTCTATTTTTTTTTTTTAAGCGTCGTGTGGCGTCCCTCGCGCATGGATAATTATCGATTCCTGCCCTCGAGCCGGCCCCGATCGGTCGCAAAGTATATATCATCGGATAATAATCTGCGAGGTGAAGCGTGGGCAACGGGGTTTATGTCGGACTCGAGTCACAATGGCCCTGAACGTTTGCGCGCGAGCCGCCCGATTGCTTTTTTTTTCCCACGACGCTGGAAGAAGCAGGGGGTAGGGCGCGAATAAGATCCCCGGGAGGAGAGGCGTCGCGGCGACGCCGACGTGGCGTGGATATGAAATGTAGCAGAAGGAGCCTTGAAAAGACGTTTACGTCAGTTCCAACGTTCCCAGCGCGGACGTTTCGCTCGCGGTAAAATTCAATCCGCCATTCCGGTCGCCGGAAGCGAATGAAGGTTGCGACGCAGAGGCGAACCAAGGATCCGTAACTTTCCACCAGAAACGTTCGCGCGTCGCGGCGGTGCATCAGCTCCCGACGTATGTCGCCCCTTTCCGCCACCGACTCATTTTTTCTCATTTTTTCCAATACGCTTCGACATGTCCAAGAATTTCGTATTCCGGAAGAAACAATATTCTAATGGGCAGATTCAATACGTAATGGCCGACGACTGGATACGCGTCTCTAGGGCAGTGAATCGAAGAGAGGGAAGATTCGGCAAGATAAGACAATGATTTCTGTTCTTAGGAGGGCGCTTGGAACCCTTGGGTTTCCGCGCTAACGCATTTCTCGGTCTTTCTCCTCTATGCTTTCGACCAGTGGCTGACGTAACGCTTGTTCATTTGTGAATATTACTCGGCCGAAAGGCCGCTCTTGTACATTTTGTCAACGAAAGGCGCAAAAGTGCTCCTTTACAAGCGACTCTCACGAATGACGTAGTACGTAGACAAGAAGCAATTATGCGAACGATACTCTCACACTCCTTTGCATCCTTCTTGCAATATTGGCGAGTGAAGCAAATAGCGCCTAAACGCGATCGAGTAAGGATGATGTCAGGTTCTGTGAGGCAAACTATCGCAGAACTTTCTACGCAATGATAGTGAGGAAACTTGCAACAGAATGGTAAACTCGCATGACGCAAGCGTTATATGTAGATTTGATAGGGACGCAGATAGCGAAGGTAGTACAGCGATAGCGATTTCCGTGTTTCAGGGGTGCTCGAGAAGAAATTCAACGGATGCGCCCTGGTAATCCCGTTCCTGCGAAGAGGCGTTGTCAGGCGGTCGAGGAAGATCGAGTGATCTCGTTGGCAGCGGCAAGAGCAAGAAAAGGCGTCGAATGGGAGATGTTGCACCCAGTAGAATCCGATCTAAACGTCGAGCGTGGAACATAGAGCGTAGACCCGGAGGATAAGAGGCATTATGGCTTGCGCCGAGATAAAGATGGAAATCCGGGCGAGACGCTCGAAGATCTCGTGATTAGCATTGGAGCGTGTTGTGGTGGTCGGACGTTAAGAAGAGAAGAGAAGAGAAGAGACGGGAAGGGAAGGGAAGGCGAGACGAGGAGTGAAGAGCCACGATGGAATCGAGAGTGAACGAGTCGGTACTACGGACGTTAGTGCGGAATCTCTCATTGAGTCGGGAACTACATCGACAGGAGGCAGTCGACGGGGTTGGCGGGGGTGTTTTGAGCGTCGTAGATAGCGTCGTCGACAATGTCGTGGAGAATGTGGTCGGCGCGACGACCGTTCGCGACTACGACTCGGACGTACTGGACGATTACCCGTCGCGGGACGAAAGTCCGGTCACGACGAATCTCGAGCTCGAGCTCGAGCCCTTCGTCGATTCGAGCGGCACGACGTTCTACGGCGCGTCGTCGTCTTCCTCCCCGTCACTCTCACTGTCGTCGCCGTTGTCGACCTCTAGCACGGACAATTACACCGCGATCTCCGACCTCTTCGTCTTCGACGACCTGAGCGACTACATCAATCGACTCAACTACAGCGCGTTCGCGAATCTGACGGCCTACTACGATGGCGGGACATTCAATCTGAGCGCTGCCGGTAATTGTACGTCCTCGATCGTGTCCGGCACGTCAACGGGGGTCGTTAGGGGTGAGTGCGGTGACGCGGTCGACGAGAAGGCGAACGCCAACAATTGGTGGGCGCTGATACTGGTGATCGTGCCGTGTCTCACGCTCTTCGGTAATGTCCTGGTCATCCTTGCCGTCTTCAGGGAACGCGCGCTGCAGACTGTCACGAATTACTTCATCGTTAGCCTCGCCGTGGCCGACCTCCTCGTCGCTGTGCTCGTCATGCCGTTTGCCGTCTACGTTTTGGTGAGTCATATTTCCCTCTTATCCGACCCGTCACCGCGCCAAACTTATTTCAAAGTTTTTCCGCCCGCGACCCAAGCGTCGCTTCATCTATTAGTCTGACGTTCTGACGTTTTAAGAGATTCCTAATGCATAAGAATAATCTGCTCCTTACCTATCTCGAGCACGTGCCGCGGAACTTTTATACCGTCATGTTATGCAAAACATTCCGTAGTTAATTATAAGGTGACTCGCGAGCGAGCGGAAAATGCAGCCGCGAGTCGAGTTGTCGGTCTAATTAATGAAAAGTATTTTCAGCTGCGAGCGTTCCGTGTAATTTCTAAATTAGCTCAGAACTCGGGGGAGATATATCTATTGATATCTCGGAGCTACACGCGCTGTGTGACGTCACGCACGGTTACCTGACGCAACCCTTCGAGCGAGATTGGATGAGACACATTCCACTTACGCGCTTTTAGCAAACATCGAATGAATAATAGTGTCATAACTTGTCATGATGATCGTCTAGGCCAGGCCTGGGCAACTGGTGGCCCGCGGGCCACATTCCCCTTCTTCTACCACTTCTGACCAGTGAGAATGGAAACGAGAACGAAAGGGTGAATTCGACGATCGCGCCGCATCGGAAAGTTGATCGTCGATCGTTGCTCGTTATGCCGACACCGCCAGCTGTTAGGAAATTCATTTGCTATGGCGCGTACCAGGCAATACACGCGAAGCCAGTTCATTTCGCCCGTGTGTCGCCACTCCCCGAGGACGATACGAATTGTTCACAGGACGGGTATCTGACAAACGACGGTTTTGTTAAGGTCCGCGGGCTTTTGCTCTAGCTCGATAGTTCGAATACACGTACAGTGAATCGAATGAAAACAGGATTAGTTAATTAAAGCCAGTCGGGCAATTCTGGCGATGATGGTCCGAAAGCCCCGGAGCGATGTACCGGGTGACCCAATCCGAAGGAGCACGCAGCGTGCTCCTCCGGTGAAAGCACGTAGGTCGATTGGGGAGGGGCGGGTGTCAAGGACAAAATCTCGTCTCTAAGCGGAGAATCAATCGTCCGGAGTGAATCGGCCGCCAGAGAGGTCTTTCCGCGATATAAACGACCCTCCTTCGACCGCGTTGTTAGCTATCGGCGAGTAAGCGGGCGCAATCAAACCTATCGCACGTCTCTTCCGCACTTGACGCGGAACGCCATTTTCTCCCGTGTCATCGAATCGCCGATGGAGAAAAAATATATCCTGCATCTCGCGTGTGCCGCGCGCCCGTGTGCACAGCGCGCCGCTAACTGGACGGAACTGATAGTTCATTCAAATTGAGCGGGCGGGTGAAAATAATTATGCGATTTACACGATAAAGCGGTACCCCGTAGAAAAGGGCACGGCATGGAAACGCTTCAACCCTTACGTGTCGCCGCACTGCGCGCACGTAATTGTCGGCTAAATCGCGCATGCAACTACCCTAAGTACCAATAAACAGACGACACGGCTCGCTTGTTGGAGAGAGTTTTTGCGCCCAACCCCTCGATCGTTGTAGATGTCACGGGCTCCGTTTATTTTTTCTTAATCGCGACGTAACATCACCTCCCTCGCCGATAAGGCACCCCAGTCTCGGCGCTCGGCTCTCGGCTCTCGGCACATATTGCGCACAATTATCGCGCAAGTTACGGCCGAGCGAGATGAACTGTTTTAAAGGGGCCGACAATCTGATAGCGATCGTCACGAAGTACTCGCAATTTTATGACACGTCATACCGATTCATATCGTGGTCAACTAGTTGTTACATTTTATACCGCATTCCGCAAACACCAATTTAATTCGTACACTCGCGCGCGGAATTGTTTTCTGTGCGATTTGTTGTTGCTTTTTTCTGCGTTTTATTTTTTGTTGTGCATCGGAGGGGAATGGCACTCTATCCGTCGAACACAATGCAAAAGGCCGCGGTAGGAGAGCGTGGGCGGCGTTGACGAGGGTGTTGTTGCGCACAGGGCGGCGCATTGCAATTTTCTACAAATCGAACATTGGCTGTCGTTTTATAAACTAACCGTGGCCTGCAGTTGCCGGTTTCGAATGACCGCGTGCGAACGGGAGCTTGAACGAGCGCCGCGAACGAGAGGGCGACAGCTTCCAATTGTACGCGCGCGGCTCCGAATCGGCGAAAGCAGGATTAGTTAATTAAAGCTACACCCGTAATTCCGTCGCCGATCGGTGCAGTTTGCAACGAGCAAACCATATCTGTCGACGCGTTTCTCTTCGCGACTAGTAGTCTCACTGCGGGCGAAGTTTGTTCTGACGACGACGGCGGCGCGGTGTTTCGGGCTGGGATGGGAGCCAAAAAGATCGCCGAGAGATCGCCGACAGAGTATTTAGACCGTATCTCGTTGAAATTCTATCTTAGGTATCGTTCGCTCGTTCAGCCCCGCTGAAATTCAGTCCCTCGCGCGACCTTTGGCGCGTGTAACGATTTATAACTGTTATCAAGGGTGTCGGGTACGCCCATTTTGTTTTCTGCACGGCTCCCTTCGTTAATAGCATAGCTCCAGGGACGAAGAGACAGGCAGGGAAGTGAGGTGAGAAAGCGAGAGAGAGAGAGAGAGAGAGAGTGGGAGAGACATAGGACACTCTCCCCAGAGTTCCACTTTAATTACACATTGAACAATTCAGGCCTCCTTTTTGCGGCCTTGACGTCGCCCCGGAAGGCTCGCAAGCTCTTATCTCTCGTGCATTAAACATCTCACTGCCCCCTCACCCCTTTTTCTCTCCTCTCATTACACGTACGGTCCTCACGCTCGCGGATGATATCGGAACAATAAAAGCGAAACGCTCTGGTGGCGGCAACGGCGCTTGGCGTGAGTGTGGACAGGATGGAACGTACTGAAATAACCCCCACCCTCGCCTCGGCGGCGCCATCGCGCTTTAAGCGGGGGTGTATGCACGAGTTTCGCATTAAACGATTTAGCGGCACATCGGTGCCTGTAATGCGCCGCGACGATAGCGCCACGACGATAATGCCGCGACGTAAGCGCGCTCCGCCCCTTCACGCTCGTGGCACTCTAGCCTCCTGACAACGACACTGAACCCAGCGAACTTCTCTCGCTTTAACGCTACGTGAGAAATGGCTGCCGCTCACCGAGCCGTTTACGCCTCAAATTCCTCCCGCGCCGCGCCTCGCCTCGCGAGCCGTAACCCTTTCACGTCCTGACTGGCCTAGCTCTTCTCCGAATTCTCCGGCTGGTTAGGCGCCAGATATCATGGTCGTTCCATTCTCGCATCACCGAATAAAACGGGGCCAAACCGTTCTCGCCGACGCTCGACGCTCGACGCTCGACGCTCCTATCTTCGTCGGCGCTGTGTTGCGTACATCTTTCCCGCTGGTTTTACGCGTATCCAGGCATTCCGCGCGCGCGCGCGCGAAATTGTCTTATCGAATGCCTCTCAGGCATGTGTACGAACCCTGTGGTGCTGCGATTCTCCCCCGATCGAAGACGCGCACCGCCGGAGATATCGGCACCTATCCGCCGCCGCTGCAAAGAAAAGTCCCCGAGGAACTTTTCCAGCGGCGACTCGTTCTGCAATCTCTGATGTCTTATTGCCGCGAGTAAAGCTGACCTAAGGACGGCCCCGTGTCCTCGAGGCGCACTTTTTCATTGATCTTCCTCGTGCAGTGGCCGGTCTCGCATGTGGCGGTCGTATGTGCCAGCCGATAACAGGGCCATTCTGTTCTTGACAAATAAAATATCTTCTCAGCCGTCTCGGAAATCAACGATCTCCAACTGTGCCCTTACCCTTTTTTTGCTCAATCCCCCGGATGGGTTCGCTGGTTTCCAGCGCAACGGGTGAGGATTTCGCTCGGTAACGCGAAATGAGAAATGACTGCAGCCAGCTCGCTCGCGCCACGCATTCCGCCGTATTTCCTCGACATCCTTCGCCCCGCGCATCCGTCAGGCCGTGTGTCAGGAGCGACCCTCGACATTCCGTCTCTGGTTTCTGCCGAACTCGTATCGCGTCGGCGACATTTTGCGCGCCAGAATCGACGAGCCGCTTTGACTCGCAATTTTTAAGTGAGGGACAAACGCCATGCTCGCCCCGTTGCCGGGAACGTCGACCCAATATACCGAAATATTCCTAACCCCGGACCCGGCGATTCCTGTACGATGATCCTTCCATTAATCATGGCTAGTCGCTGAATCATTGCCGCTTCCGCGGGTCAAACGAATCGACTCGGCAGATTTATGGTATAGCTCGCGCACCACCACGCCACCCGCCGCATGCACCAATTTTACGCTCACCTTTTTCCTACCATCAACGGATTTTTTTCGTTTGCCAGCGGTTGCAGCGCTCTAACGGGAATGAGGATAGAAGTGCTGGCGAGCGCGTGTCTTTAAACCGCCGCCGATCGAACGTGACAAACTTCCTGTTTGTCCCGGGCCCCGAACCGTATAGGCTCCCCCATTTTTCACGCCGGTGTTTGCGCCGGCGAGAGTCCTACGTTCTCGGGCGTCGAATAAAGAAGTAGTCTTTCGGTATGGTTGAACGTGACAAATTCAGTGGCCGGTTCCAGCCGGGAATTCGGAGGAGCGCCATACTCGTTGCCGGTTCCGATAACGTGGCGTGCAATAAAATGCGAATAAAGATGCTCTCTCGGAGGGGTCTGGCTCGATTAAAGACCATCTCTCTCTCTCATTCCCTTCGTACGCCGGCGGAGAAGGTAGGTACTTCTACGTGACTCTTTGGGGAGAGATAAGAGAGGAACGAAGTAGGGCCGTCGACGATTTAAAGCGGGGTAATTCACGCGCCCCGTTCTTCCTTGTTTTTAACTTCCTTCCGACCGCCAGCTGCTCTCCTGGCCGCTTTGTTTACTTTAGTTGATGCCTAGCATTGTCAGGAAGGGCGGCAGAGTCACGTTCCGCGATATCGATCACCGAGATTTTCGGCGAATAGCTTATGGGAAGAGAAAGAAAGAGGGGCCGGTAGATAAATAGACGTTAGTTTACGCTGAAGGACTGCTATCCTCCCGGGAGAGTGCGAATGATTAAGTAAAGTACAAGAGGTAGGGGAATTCGAAAGGGCAGAGGAGCCGTCGCGTGGTCGATAATTTAATACTCACGATAGGGGCGCCGAGCGCCAGTGCAATCTTCCACGAGTGGCCACTTTTTATTTATAATCTTGCGAGGAGTTGCAAATTGTCGACGCGTGCCGTAGCTGGCACCGTAGGCTTCGAGCTCCTCTATTTATAAACTCTGCTCGATGTACGGACGTAGTCACGTTCGTTGATATCAATCAAAGCGGAACCGCGGCGACGATTTATCACTTTGATCGCTACACCATGGAGAGAAAAAATAACATCGTCTCCGGGGAACTCTAGGCGGTGAGTTACAGCATGTGTCAATGTGCATGTTGTACAAGTATCCTGACACGTGCGACGATTAAAGCGTTAAAGCGAGGGTAATCCTCGCACGCTCCCTTCTTCCTTGTTTTTAGCCGCGACCCTCCGCTTCTTTTCGCCTTCTCTTTATTTACCCCTGCGGTTATACAGGATCGTCGAGGACGGCGTCGGCGGAGGCGGTCACGTTCCTAGATATCGATTTGCGTGGCGAGGGAAAGCGGGCGAGGAAGTGAAAAACGGAGCGTCACGTATTACTACATAGCGCAGCATCGCGAGAGACGATTCGCAGGAAGTGCAAGCCGTTCGGAACGTAATAACGATCGGCTCGAGATCGAAGAATTCAAATTCTCCGTTCCTCGTTCTTCGATACTGTTATAATAACATAATGGAACATTCAATCAGCGTTATATAAATTTCCATAACGTTATTGTGATACCGATGATAACGATAGTGGTACGAAGCGGCATGGATGACGGGAGGGAGTGAGAGAGAAAGCTCGTCCGCTGGCGTGACCAACGGCAATTTCAACCTCTCCTCTGGCCTGTTTGGCCCACCTTTTCGCTCTCTTGAATCGCGAGGGTGGCCGACTCAACATTCTCCGGACTCTCGTCTGAGAATAACAGACGATCGGGACAAGGTCTATGTTAATAACACGGATCACTCGATTGCATGCACGCTTATTACCTTGCCCAGGCAAGAGAGTCAGACGCGGTTTCGTTTCGCGGCCTGTGTACACACGTCGCGCAAAACGGACGGGAGGTAGCGCAGCGACAAGCGATGAATATTAATGCCTCCTCGCTACGCTGAGCTCCTTTTCTGCTGGAAATAGTTTCGACCCTCCTTTCTCGCTCGGACGAGGAACGACAGGAAGTTCCTGCCCTTGAGGAGACTCCTCGTCGAACCTTGATTCTTGTCCTTTACGAATAGTTTCCTTTATTCGTGCACTACGACGCTCGCTGTCCGTTTTACGGAACGGATGAATAATTAATGATCGCCCCGATTCCACGCTCTCAGAATTCCGGCGATTCCGTGCGATTCCGCTCGATCAGCGCACGACCGTCTGATACGCCGTCGGCTGTTAACGGTGCATACTGATTGCCGCTATTATCCCGGCTTTAATTCAAACCTCTGTCTCGCGTCCCGCTTAATCCGACGGACAGATTTCTGAAAGAACGAGAGACGGTCCTTGACATGGCGCGCGTTTCATTTTACGGCCCGTCCGCGTCCCTTCGCCCCCTTATCGGCCATGCATGCACACTCGTAGCAATAGAGCGGCGCGGCAAACAAAATAAATCACGCGCTCGTTGAACGGCGCGTTCGAACGTAAGTAACGAGCCACGACGAGTACCGTGGATTCTTGCGGCGCTCCGACGCCGACGCCGACGCCGACGCCGACGGCGTGGATAGGCGTTGTGCGTGATACAGGAGCGCTCAAGTGTTCGCGGCTGTTGGCGATGTCTCTCGAAGTCGAGCTTGTAGGTTGTAGGTTGTAGGTGACGGCTGTAGGTGAGAAGAGCGAGAAAGAAGGACATTTCTGAGACTATAGGGGAGTATGCTCACACGACTCGCCATAAATCACCGGCCACTATATGTCCAAGACGACACTCTCAACGACGGCCACGTACATCAGGCGCATGGCTCCTCACACGCGCACACTGTGACCCATCAAGCGTCTCTCATCCCTCGCAGCGATGGTACGGCCGCCTCTCACTCTTCTCTCCGCTCGCCCCCTCTCAGTCGCACCCATTTTGCCCTCTTCGCGGCCATTTTCACCCTGCGGACAAGGACATCTTGCACCCCATAATGACACAGATTCGTCCTCCGGACGAGTCGCACGTACCCGCCATAATTTCGAACCACTCGGCGCCGTCCATAATTTCAAACTGCTTCACTATCCCCCAGCCAGTCTTTCGCGGTAATAGATTCTCGTGTGTGTCGTCGCTGTGAGGAGACCGGCCGGACGGATGTGTGCGAACATACGTTTGTGCAACGCCACGAAGTGTGTCTCTTGCGGGAAAGTTAGCTGGAGCGTTGAACTCTCATGCTTTTCACAATTTCGCAATTCCATTTGTACGCGTGTCCCATGATCGCGGATACGCTTACCTTTCACAAGTGCTTTGCATGTCATGTTTTGTCTGGCGATGTCAGAGCCCTCGTGTTCATTGGGCACGTTCCATCATTAAATATGATATAATCGTCTCTCTTCAGAGACGCCGGGTAAAATTGACCCAGTGTCGCATTCCACGTCGTCCGTAATGCGAGGGTTAAGAGTTAAATGGTCAGTGGTTTATTTTCAGCGCAAATAACTCTCTATCAAATCGCTCCCGGACACTTCCCTGCCTACCCCCGTTAGATGCCAAGTGATAGCTACTTTATCGTGATCCCGCCGAACACACGAAGTGCTCAGTAGGAGAAGTGCACTCTGCCTCTAGGTCGAATGGATATGCATTTGCCGGCGCTCCGCGCGGCGACCGAACGAATGGCCCTCATTCAATGTAAGGAACTCTCCGCATACCAGGCGATCCCTGTTCTTCTTGCTTTCCGATGCTGACACGTCGTTAGACAAGTCGCTGTCGCTGCTGCAGCGGGGCAAACTATTGACCAACTTATAATTGGATTCTCAACGATTTCACCTGCTGCGATTACGCATGACCTCTGACCGTAATCGACAACCGCGCTACGCCGCCATTTTTCATCAAAGTGCACGAAATTCAGCCATCGGCGGATACTATTTGCCGACGTACTTAGGATCGATTCCATTTCCAGCGATAATTTTCGGCATATACAATCGAGTGATACATTGGATTATCGTTACTCGAGAACGTCGGCCGCCAGCTATTCGAGCCGTAAAATGTTGGATACCGTCGGGGGTGGCCCTGATCGATCAGCGCCGCGCCGATCGTGAGGCGAAAAAAAAAATTTCCACCCCACCTGATTTGTGAATATTAACGGCCGTATTACGAGGGCCCTCCAACAGTCCGTGCGATATAGATCTTCCTCGGATATTAAATAGAGGGCTCCCCGCCGTCATTCGTTCTTTCTTTTCTCCCAAATGATAGCGGATGATATAAATTCTCTGTCGCCCGTGACGTAATGCCGCGTCGTCGGCGCGATACGAAAATCATATCTGTTTAAACAACGCGTTTGCCAGAAGAATTATAAATGCGTCCCGAATGACATGGTTCTCACGAATTCGCCGTAATGCAAGGTGTTTGGAGTCTGGCCACGATTCAGTTCTTGATTTATCCACTCAACACACGAACGACGCGTACGTCACACGTTCGCGTCATTCTAAAAGAATTTGATTCGCGTCAATCGTGTCATTTTCCCGGCAGATCGTCATGTGTCCGCCTTTTTAACAGCAAATTGCGATGCACACCGCGCACCGCGTGCTCCGCTTACGCCGACGCGATGCTACGCCAGGAAATCGTATGTAAAGTTTTCCTTGTGACGGTTCGTCGTGATGTGTTTTCCTCGCGGACCCTGTGTACATACATACGTGTTTTCCTTTTTTTAACGCGCTCAATCGAAACTTTATCTGACCTATTTGCGAATGGGACGAGAGCGGATAGATGAAAGAGTGACGGAGGATGAGAGTTACAGTGCGAGCGCGAGAGGGACGCGGTATCAGAAAATCGACAAAAGCAACTCTTAGGGATTCCATTAAAGTCGAAAGTTGAGATACCGTTACTCGAAGTGTGGGCGTTCAATGGAAATGGATCCCGGTTGAGTTTAGAAGGACATTCATTTCCTTTACCCCCTCTACTCCTCCTCCAACCCTCCCTGCCGGGAATAATCGAAATTCGTTTCTGTCAAGCTAGAAAGGATTTTTCTTCCGATTTGCTTGTATTCTCTGACAACGTGCAAAGCTTGATACAGGATTCCGACGAATCGTTAATTCTTCCGCGTCCGACCTCTGACCCAACATTCCTCGATGACACTGTCGGCTCAAAGGAACGCGGGAAAGCCTATTGGAAACGTTTGGATAATGACGCTGATGAGCTTTTGTAAGCAACTCGTCGCTTCTTCCGCGGCCGCATTTACCCTGTTATCGGGGCTCTAAAAAAGTAAGGCTTCCTCTGGATGTTGTTCGACGAGAGAAAGGTCGCTATCTCGAGTTGCTCGATTGGCCGCGTTTGGCCAACGGAAAAACGAAAAAAAGAGGAGAAACAATAATGAAGGCGGGGTCGCTCGTTCCTCACAGAAGGGACACAGGGGATAATTATAATTAATGCAAGAGAGGACGGTCATGTACAAAGGATGGATGTAAAAGCCGGAAAAGGGTGGCAGGCGCGCTACCACACATACACACACACCGATGGCCTAGGTAAAGGAGCGAGCCACGTGATAAAAGTATTGCTGATAAAATATTCCTACGGCAGCAGGGACATCATCTTCCAAATGGAAGGAAATTTGGTCGTTTCGTCATCGAGTCATCGTGAACTTTCCTCCAAGCATCGGAATTAAATATGACAGCGCGTGGCCGCGCAAAGTTCGTCCTGCGAGCGAAAATTTTCGCGTGGGCGACTTGAAAATGCATGTATCAAGAGGCATTCCGGGCGCGGCGGATTTTCGGATATTCGTGCGGCGGAAAATGCCAAACCGTTCGGGGCTAAACAATGGCGGCGTTAAGCTCGGTTCAGCACGACGGACGCTGCGCGTGCTTCGGCCGGGAGCGCGCGAGACGTGTAATTCCACTCGACACAATTATCCGCCATCTCGATGCGCCTTCTCCGTCTGTCCGAACGTGCCAATGCGAAAATCGCTCTGGATAATGCCTCGCCGTTATTCAAGAGCCAATCTCCTCCCGCACCGACGCTCAAGACTCGTCCAGCCTGTAACGATTCACGGAGGAGGTTGGCGGAGTTATTCCGTTTTATCGAAATGAAGAATCGCCATGGAAAACGAACGGATCGATAGGTAGGGTCGAAGGGGTGGACGTAGAGGCGGATGGGTAGAACAGATTGAAGCACTTCCACCGAACTGAAGGTATTTCTACTCGCACAATTACGGGCGCGTCCATTCGTCAGTCGCTCTTCGCGAACGATCCTGTCCCTCAATTGACGAAGTGCCTGCGGAGAGAGTAATTCCCCGGAAAATTTCTTCGTCGCACTCACGATCGCATTTACCTGCAGAGCGCGCGCGGCGCCGGACTCGGACTCGGACTCTGAGAGAGAGAGAGAGAGAGAGAGAAAGGTCGATCGGTCCGATTTTCACTTGGTTGCATCCGCGCCTTCCGATCCACGAAGATCGAACGAACTATTCTCCGATAGTCGCTCGCTAATCGACGTTCTTTCGCGCGGACCCCAGCGAGAGACGGCGGGAATGAGATGGTTTTAGCGCTATTAGAGGTGCACGGGCAGCGTCGATTGGAAACGTCCATATTAGGAAGTGGGTGTTCTGGGAACTTGGACACGCGCCTTCCGGGGGCCGATGGACGCTCGTTCGAGTGGCGCCCACAAGTTTGCTCGGTCATTCGGAAACTTTACCTGGTTAATGTCAAAGCAGGGCTTTAGTCTAACGGGACGCTTACGAACCTTCTCAAATTTAATCCAGTTGACAGGAGATCTCAATTTCCACGCCGCTATCGATCCCGTCCACAAGGAGCGACGTGCGGCGAAGGATGAAGTTGACTCCTGGCGTGATACACGCGCTTAAAGCCAATCCGGATGGCGTAATATGGAAATTGCCGCGACGCTGGTGTCGAGGCGCAGCGATCTGCCGCGGCCAAGTGCTGCGAAGGCAAAAAAACAATTTGCCGAAGGGAGATAGCTCCTGGATGGGCTTCCATCGGGTCGTCTCAACGTTTTAGGGATCCGATCGCACGTTGTTTCGATTCATCGTCGGGGCGACGATGGCCGCCGTTTCTGCGCGACACCCTCGCATCGCCGAATTTCGCTGCCAGATCGATTCCGCCAGATTTCCCTCTGCCCATCGCCGGAAATCTCTCCTCCGTGCGATCGTCCACGCACATGCTTCCCACCGAAGCTATTATTGAGAATTTGCAGGCCAGCCAATGGTCTATCGTTTAAAAATGAATGTTCAACTTTTTCACCATTTTTCGACTTAACTTCCCGGTTAAACGATTACGGCATCGGAATTTCACAATATCACGGCAGTCCCGTACAAAACACTTTTCGGCCGGATTTCTTTGCATGAAAAACAGTCCCATCGGGTCTGTCTGCCTTTGCGTAGGGAAGGCCAAAATGTTCTGGTATATCGTCCATCTCCTTTACGCGGTCATCCTTGGAAGTTAGCCCTTCCTCGTTTCACGGCGGACACGTAGGAATCTCTTCTGCGTAAGCGGCCGATTATATTTCCTCAGTGATCCACGAAATGAGATTGGACGGACACGTGCTTCATTTTCTCCGCCGGCGGGGAAGAGATTTTACGCAGCGTAGAGATACATACTCCATTCCGACGCCGTCGTCGGAGGGACGGGGGAGCCGGAAGGGACAGTTATGGCTACACCGAGGATGCAAATAGACGGGAGTTGGCCACTTCCACAGCTTTGTATTCCGCGTCCCATCGTCCTGAATTTATTACGGATGCGGGATGCGGCACGAGTTACGGCTTGCGGTAATTAAAATTTACAATTCGCCGCGCCGGCTTTAACGCCGGTCCAATACGTCGGTGAGGGGTGGGTGAGGGGGGTGAGGTGACTTTTCGACGTCGTACACGGCACTTTTAACGATTTTCCAAAGGGGGATAAAAGGAAACCTTATCCGCGTCAGGCGGAAAGCGGATGCCGCTGAGCGTTTGTCGGTAAATGATACCCGTCTCAGATCGTCTAAATCACAACGACGAATTTGCCCTGCGGAAGACCCTCGCGTACTCGCACCTCGCGCGGCACACTGTATATCGACTCGCATGGATTTCCTCGAGAGAGCTCTATTACGCTCTCCGTTCCATTGTACCCTCCGCCTTTCTCTACAGTACACTAGCATCCCCTCCTCTCGCACCACTCGGCTCTGTTCCGCGCTGTATTTCACCGGCATTGCAATTCCGAAGTCTTTATGTACTCGCGCGGTTTACGTATTAACGCCAGATGTTATCCGGGGCATCCGGAAAATGACACTTCTTTCACGCGTGTTTCCCCCGCAGCGATTATTTCATTGCTTTGTGTATACCATTTATCGAGAACGACACTGGATATCGGCTGATATCGGTCAAAACAAGGCACACGAAGAAGCCGTCCGTCGATGAAATTGACGATACGACCGGGCACGTTGGACGAAACGAGCTTCACGGACTCCTTTCCCGAATAACTACTCCGCGGGAGATGAACGTACTCGTACCGAGTGTCGTCGATTCGTTCGCTCGCAACGGAAAAATAGAAGAATGAAAGAGACTAACGCTTCCGGCGGGAGCAAAAAATATTATCTACCAAATCGTGTACATTTTTCGTTGATTCAAGATTAAGTATTGTTGGACGACGCGGTCTCTTGAAAATATTACCTGTCGCTCATTTCTAGGTGACGTGGCGTACAACTTGTTAATATTCGGTACTGGGTACAATAGCGAAGAGGAAGTAGAAGAAGAAGATAGAAAACGGAGGGGGCCTCCGTAGTCCGAATGTTTTATTAGCGGAATCTTTCCTTTTCTCGTTCCGCTTCGCCATTTTTTCCAATACGGAAAGTTCGCGCAACCTGAGCCGAGCCCCCCCCCCCCCTGCCCTCCCGCTTATGGAAATGAACTGTTTGGAAAGTTTCAAAGTATTTCAACGCGGATAGAGTTCAAATATACTGCCGCTATTGCATCGTTCGCCCGCCGGATGATATCTCTCGAATGTGTTTCTGACTGGCGACCTAACAAAGTTCAACAGAAGAAAATCCGCTGATTTAACGTGGCACTTTTGGCAAGATAAACTGTGCGAGATTTTCTGTCGATGCATATGCCATTCTCCTTTCAGGCAGAGGTTTTAACGCGGCGTCGATTGCCCAGTTAGAATACACTTTTAACTAGAACATCGATTTTTCAATTTGTCCACCGATTTCACCGACATGGCCCTTGCAGGATGAAAATTTGATTAGCGTCAAACTCGCAGTTCAATAGCACTTACATCAATTTTGCAATTTCCATGAATTCTGTTTGCACGCTCGATAATTTGCGTGCTTTAATATTTCCACGAGCATTATATTCTTATTGTATTCCATTACGCTGAACGCTCTTCCACTCTATAAAATAGCGTGAATCAGACCAACTACCATTTGCAGTAGCTTAATCTTACTTGCTCTTTCAACAGCTAAGAGAAGGTAGTTAACTTAGGATGAAACCTTTGAGTTCCGTTGAATGCGGCTTTCGTCTTTGTACTGGTTTATTTTCCAAATTCCTTGCTTCCGTATACACTGCCTTATGGCCACCTTCACTATTGTTTCATTATAAAACTTTCGAGCGCGATTTAGATTAGGATACCCGATGTTCTTTGTACATTCATGTAGGAACGTGGCGCGGCCATTGCTCATTTCCTTCCAACTTCCTTTCCGGTCCCATTGCCAAAGCGATTCGTTATTATATATGCGAAGTTTTCTTCAGGAAAATATGACGCAAACAAAGAATAATATCTCTCTTTCTGGCCCCCGTTGCGACGGCTGTCTCGCTCGCGAGACCGGCAGCAGTTCATTTTTCACGGATCCCCGCTTATATTTCACTCTTGCGCTAACAAGGTTACGCACAATTCAAGATACGCAAACCCGCCGACGCGGGAGTGACGTGAAACAATTTAACTGGCTGCGAGTAAGAACGAGTTCGCAGACCTGCTGCCGGTCTTTGTCGAGTCTCATTTTTTCCCTCTGCCACGCGGTTCGTTATATTACCCAACCGTTCCTCCGCCCCTGCAATTCTTCGACTTTTCCATTACTTGGCACCCTGCCGGTTCGTCGCGGTTCTCGACCTTTTCATCGCGTTTCGATTTAACGCGCAATCCGAACTCTATCACACTCCCTTTGTTTTCTTCTCGGAAAACTGATGCTCGACTGAATTCTTCAGCGCGCTCGATGCAAAGATTTGCGAGCGTCGTCGTCGGCGAATGAGCTTTGGCCGTAGAAAACGAATGGTCGCGAGGGTACATTGATTAAAACGACGATGCGAGGGATTTATTAAGCTTCCCGTACATTTGCCGCGCGACGTTCTAAACAGACCGTGGCATCTATGAAAGCAGCCGTGCAGCGTTACGGGATCGACACACACTCGCATCACGCGGCAAGCTAACACGGCGAGCAATGAATATTTCACACAGAAGGGAGGCACTGATTAAATTGCTTCTTGTTTGCAGTTACCTCGATTTCAATTAGCAACGACAAAGGGATGGCTTCGGGAGAATAGGAAAGGGATGGGGGATGAGGGATGGCCGGTTGTTTCGAAGGACGGCAATGATATTTTGCAAGCGTGTCCCGACCCACTTTTGTAATGCCTTCAGCGGCCAGCACTCGTCATTATCGCTGCTTTCGGCTTGGAGCGGGGCCAGAGTGTCCGTCGGAACTGTCAGAAAACTCACGCGGAATGTCCTGGCGAGTGAGCAGGGGCAGCGCGTCACTATTGAGCTCTGGGACGAATTCAACCGCTTTCTAACGGGCCGCCTAACGGCGAAAAAGCTCGAATATTTCGGGTCGCCGCAACGAGATACATACGCCGTTCTCCCAGCTGAGACCGGCGCACTCTCTGAAATTACACCGGGGATAATTTGTACCGCGATCAAGTCGAGTTACGATCAGGGCCGCCTCTTCCACTCGCAGTCTTCGTATTTCAAACATACGGAGCCGGATATTGAATATCCCGGCCGTGGAACGGAGATTCGTTCCCTCCGAACCGAGCCGCCGTACCCAGCTCCCATCACTTCCGTACAGGGGAGCTTAGGATATTTCAAGGCTTTTTGTTCCTTATTACGTTACGATTCTTTTTTTCCCCCCTCGGCCCCCTTGCAGCCGCGCCCCAGGAGAGAATTTAAGACCCACTTGCGGCGGGGATTCATAGCGCGCGAAATCGAAGACGACGCGGCTTTCTTGCCACGTGCACTCTAGGATATTACACGCGGCCGCGATTTGTGCCCGCGGACTCGCCGGCAGTTATGTTGTTTGGGATACGCGGCCGCGAGGAAGCGCGCGCGCGTGCGGTCGCAGCGGGGAGAAAATTTCCGACGGCGGCAAATTTTCTGCCTCGAGACCCGAGACAATATTCTCGTAAAAACGTGCGCCCTACTTGGAAACTGCCGTTAACCCCACCCCTTTTGCCACCCTTGCTCGCCCTACACCAAGGTCCTCCCACGCACTCGTCTTTTTGACCTTTCGACCGCGCGCACTGGAGCGTTTCGACTTGTTTTCTACCTTCGCCGAGATAAACTGCGGGCATTAGCATCGTCGGATTCCGACAGGAGCCGTTATCGAGCTCCTCCGAACTTTAATTATCGCCGGCACCCGCAGCGCAGAGGCGACGCGGCGCGATATAAAAATAATTTCTGACCGGCCTCTAATTTATAGTTGGCGTTATATACGGTCCGCTCGCTTATCCGCGTGCTATATCGCTCGGCATTCTTGTTTATCGCCGATAAATCGGGGAAGATTGGAAATCGTCGGTAGGTGGGCCGAAGATTGCAAGGACCGTTCTTCAAAGAGGGACGTAGACAAAGGGTCGATGTTGTAGTTTAAAGGAGCTCTTGCAAGCTGAATCGGTGTCCGAGGACGAAGCCGAAGGCACGATCCAGACAACCTTGACCGGCTGCCTCAGCACGGACGATTCTACGCATCTGGCTACTACAAGTTCTACGTTACGGAATGACGAAATTGATGTCGGCAAAAAGCGTTACAACTTGCCCCTTTTATTATCTCGCGCGCGCGCCCAAGAAATTGGATAGAACGGCTGTTGCACGTCTACCCTTCGCGCCTCTGTCTAGCAATAAGTGTTTGAGTGATGAATGAGCCTTTAAATAGAACTCGACAGTCGGGGAGCAGAAAACTTTTGACCGCTGATAGACGGAATTACCCCGACTACATGGACGCTCGTCGTCCGCTGAGAGTCGTGTTACGTTCAGCTGTATTCACGTACGTAACGTCGGACAACTGACCGTAGAGAAAGTTGCCGTTGACACAGCACTGCGAAACTGTGCCGTCCGTCAAGTCGCGACACTCGCGGTAGGGTTTGCTTTTCAGAAGAAGTAAGAAGCCATTAACGCCTCCAAGTGCCTGTCAGGCCTGCTGCCAGAAAGACGGAAATTTTCTTGTCCCTTTACTTCGCCTAAGTTTCACTTTGCGCGTTTACCGTGCTCCGCTCAAACTTCGCGGCATCTTGGAAATACCGGTCGTGAGTGGATCTGTAACGCGTTATCTCGATTTCGCGTGAGCGAGCCTGCAGTCAGAAATAGATTTCCGAAGGAACAACGGAATTTCGATGTTGAGTGTCTGAAATGTGAGTGAGAGAGGGGTCGCCGGAATAAAAGAATGTGATACGGTGGGTGGTTTCAGATATTGCGGACCGCGCGGGATCCTGGTCGCCCAGCAAGCTCGGCGAATCAATAAAATTCGGTGTTCATTCGGTGTATATGTTCGTCCCAGACAGAAGCGGAAGGACGACGATCGGTTATCCTCGCAGAAAGCTGACCAAGATTTTCAATGAACATGCGCGCTGGATTTTTCTCTGACAAATGTTCCGGCGAGCGGTCGCGGGAACGTCGTATTCCGGAAGTGCGCCGTCCTTGAAGGAGAAAAAATTACCGAAGGATTGATATAATCAGGGGGTGGGTCGATCCACGCTTTGCCCCGAAGGGCGCCAAATGGGGTCTTGAAAAAGAAATGTGCCCTCTGCCGTTGCCACGGACAAGGGAATAAAGTGACGAAGCGACTACATATTACGCGACGTACCCACCAGAGATTTCTCTTCGTGTCGAATGAAAGCCAGGACGGTCAAACTTTCTGCACATGTAACTCCGTTGCATCGAACAGCCCAGCCCGCCTCCACTTGGCTGCGTCCAATGCGATGAAAAATGTTTCTTTCCTCGTTGCATGCGATAACTGCCGCCTCACCAGAGAGAATCGTTCTCGCGCGATTCGGGATCGGGAAATATTACAGTCCGCGTCGCAGATAACATTTTCACGTCCCACTTATTCTTTGTATTACGTCGGACATAATAATCCAAGCGTTTTCGATTAAGCCGTAATCTGGACCTAATCAATCATCGGCCCGGCAAGCTTTAAGCCCAGGAAATGAACCTGCGAGATCGCAGATTTCGTTGGGGGAAGCACATCCACGGGGATAGATCCGGAAGTACGTAGCCGGGCATACACAGACAATCGGCCGTACGTGCAAGCCCTCTGCAGCGTCTCTACGAGCGCGCGCGCCTCGTGATGGCTGATAAATTTAAATGGGAGCGCCAAGTACTCGGTCGCTTTTTCACGCCTCTCGCCGCGACGAGGACTAATGCCGCGTTCTGAATTAAGGAAAAGAACGTGGATCAACGAGATAAACACGGACCGACGCCGCGTCCTCTTTTTCCACACTTCTTTCTCCGCTCTTATCCGTTCCCCCCGGCACTGTATTGAAAGCGATAATCGCGTTCACATTTCAGCGGCGTATTGTTCGGGCGAAAAATGGAAACGTTGTCAAAAAGCGTGAATGGTGGTTTCTGCGCGTTTCGACTGCCTCCGACAGAGTCTGCCGTGTGCCCAGTGCCGTGTCCGAGCTTGATCCGTCGACACGACAATTTTATTCCGCCTCGGTTATACGTCCTCTTTTTCGATACTCCGCAAAATGAAAGCCATTTCTTCGTATTCTCTGCCCGGATCGACTGACAGTGGGCGAGGGGAGTGGCTAAGTAGTGAGATTGCTCCAGGTTCCTCTCTGTTTGATCTGGAGAAGTGGCTATGCATTAATATAACGAACACGGGGAGGACGGTAATCGGGTAGTCAAAGGTCGGCATGGTATTGGCAATCGTCGGGACGACAGAAGTCGAATGACTGATCGCGATTTGGATTAGGACTCCCGGCGGAAGAAGGGGCGTTTGGGAGGCACGTACGCCGCTCACGTCTTGAAACGTTTTAAAGGGAATCGCTTGTGTTTCATAAATCCTGCCACGCCAGAGTAGCGTTCCGGCTTCGAAGTCACGAAGGCGGAGAGGGTTTCGTTTCAGTTCGCTCTCACATCGGAACCTGAAAATTCTGAGAGGATCGTAAGGTCCAAGTGAATTTCGAACGACTCTCTCTCTCTCTCTCTCTCTCTTGATACGACTAAATGGATCGACACTTTCGTGCAAGAAAACGCGGTGTGCTCGTTACTCGCAGCTTTGATTGAAACACGAGGCATCGCGTGACTCTCTTGGAAACATCTCAAAGAAACGATGTGTTACATCGCGAATGGAGGTAGGATAGAAATACGCGATATGGATACGGACTTCGCGAATTCTCTCGTTCCGCTAAATACCATTGCACGCACCTAACCTTGACCAAGACACGTACGCAATGTCTGCTTTTAGTCAACCACGATCTCGCAGCTTTACTGGGACCAGGCACGATAAAGAACCTGGGTTAAGGGTGCTGATTCTGATTGAGGGATGAATCGGAGAATATTTATAATGGATGATCGGTACTCACTTGCAGTTGGTCGAAGATGTTTTACACGTTACGAGAAAGAGCCGGTCTAGGTTTCGTTTCATATAATGTATACCACGTAGGTATTTTGTATTACTTGTAATTCTTATTTCTTGAACGTTAACGTCCGGGGACGTAACAGATGTATCGTTGAGCTGTCTCACTGGCGAACCGCGCCGGACCACTTTAAAGCTCGAATATCCTTTATGCGCCGGTAGGCAACGATACTTTTCTGTGGAACATACCGATGACACGGCTACATCACGATATTCGCTGGCAGAGAATCGCGAGCGGAACGAGACGGTGGCAGTTGGTAGTTAATGTGCATCCGTACAGCCTTTCGAACTGTATCCGGAGGGAATCGATATACGTTCTCATCGCAGGCGAATGAGCGAGCGGACGATCGACCGACCGACCGACCGACCGACCGACCTACCGTCGTCAAAGGCACCGCATTTCGAAGGCAAAGGGGAAACCGCTGTAACCAGCCGTGTTCCGGCCATGGTTGGAGGGGATTGGCCGCGGCTGTCCGATCCGTCTATTGTTTTCCTGCTACCGCGTTAAAAATAGCACCGCGCACCTACTCTGCCGCCCACGCCGCTTCTGTGTGGATTTGCCTATTCAACGCGACTCGCCCGCTACATCTCCCGGCGTCGTCGGCCGACTCGTTCACCTGTTGATGAACGCCATTCCGCCTACGGGATCAAAGGAATTCCGTGACGGTGTCCAAAGGCTCCCCCGAGGCCATCTAGACGGCTACGGCCACGGCGAAGGCAACCGGCGCTCCTGGAACGACGCTCCCGACGTCGTCGCCGCCGTCGTACTTACACAGTCACCTAACCTAGAATCCTTCTCTTCCTCGATCCTTTTGCCTTACTTGAGAATTCACGGGTTCCGGAAATTCCGCATCTCGAGGACGTGCGAGCTTGCATCTCCGCAAGCGTCGGAATATTATGCCGTGATTTGAATATCACAGGTTCGGGCTCGGATGTCGTACAGCGTTTTATTGATGCCCGAGTCACAGGTGCGTCGCTCAAAGATATTCAAAGATACCACTCGGCGGCCAAGAGAACCTTCACGCCCGAACGATTCTTTACGATCCCTATATGCTCTCCGCCTCGGAGCCCTGTGCCGACTCAGTCGAATACTCCGCGCTCGAAGCGGTGCATTTTACGTGGCCTTGTTAAGCGCCACGTTGTTTCGTTCCCAGTCGCGCGGACGGAAGTGCGGCATTCGAATCGCAGCCAGATACGGCGAAAGCTCGCGATCGGCCGCGATTCTGATGATAACGACGGCCAGTCGAACGTACGAGAACCGAAAACAGGCCGTTTGTATTCCGTCGTTCTCCTTTCTCGTGCAAGTTATAGCGGCGGGCTACGCGTTCGTGAAAGGGAGAATGAGTACGACGCGACGCGCGACGGAGGGAACGTCGACTCGGAAAGGCTTTTACTCGGCCAGCCAGCTCAAGGTTCAGGCAGCCGAACAGCCGAAGGTTCATCGGCGCTCGCCGACCAAGCCGAAACGGAGGGGTGAGAGAGAGAGAGAGGGAGAGTGAGGGAACGAGGGAACTAAAGGCCAACGGCATTTTCATTTCACTGGAAAGGCCAGGCAAGTTTTTAATGGGTAATAAGAAGGAGCGACGGCGGTTGACGCTGAGGAGGCGTTAATCGTACCACTCCGCGCTGCCTGTGTCTCCCCTAATGGCTTTCTCACCTTCTGCCCACTAACTTATCACCCGGTCGCCCGGAGAATTTCCACGATTTTCAATCATCCTGTTCGGTATTCGAGATGGTCGACGAAGTGGATCGCACGAATAGATGTCGGGACGGGTGATCCGAAAATACGATGCCTAATATTGGTCAACTTCTGAATTATGCCCGGTAAGATCGAAGAGTCGCCTCAAAATTCATGGAAGCCTTTAAAAATAGCGACGTTCCGTTCTCGGAATCGCGGCGAAAAGTTCCGAAGAATAAAGGCTCGCTTTATCAGAACTTATAATACGAAGTAGAGAAAACCCTGTTTATCGGCCGGTCGAAAAAGTTCTGGCATAATATCAGGGTCCAGTAAATAAAAAGTTGTCCGAGCGTGTAAATATGTTCGCGCGCGTCTTTTTGTTCACGACCGAATCTGCCTAGACCGTCAGACGAATTATTACTGCACGAGCCGGGAAAGTAGGAGAACGACATCGCTATCTCATATTATCCGGCCTGAAAGCCGCGGAGTCCTGGAAATGGCAATGTTCGTACGCAGCACACATATCTACGAGCGACATTGTTCACGTGTGCGACGTTTCTGGATGGACCCTGTCGTCCTGGCTTATTATAAATTCTAGCACGCTCCTCCGTCACCAAGAAGTTCCTGAAGTGGATCACACATCCGTGATCCATCAGTCACGGATTAGAGGAAGTTGATCTCTAATGCCACATAATGCCGGTCCGGCGAACTCCGGCAACGTGACTGAATTTCCTGCGGTTTTTCACGCTTTTTTAAAAATAAAACGTTGCGCGTCCTCTCGCTCGTCCGTACCGGAAGCATGCAGAAGAACGCACGTGATCCGACAAAATGCCCCATGCGGGCGAACCGGATGCTTTTTTTCTCTCTTCCAATTCAATTATTTACCCGCTGCCCTTTTCAATAATACCATGACGTTGGAAATTTTGAAGTTCCGACAATCGAGTAGTCTAACAATAAGTATATCGCGCCGCTCGTCAAACGTTAAAGTTTCGCCCCGCCAGCTGTGGCCAGGTTTACGCCTGGCCGCGGTATAATTCGGCTGTTCCACTGTTTCGAAGCTTTCGGTTAAACGATCGTCTGTATTAAGCTCTTCAGCTTTGGCGGAACCTCACGCGTCGCAGTCCGATGCCGAGGCCGAGTAAATGCATAGATACACGATGCCGGATCCGGCTAATTGAATGCCCCGAGAGACGTGCGTTTAGCGTCGATCTCACGACCATTACATCTGCCCCCCTAATCCGCCGAAACAATTTGGCGAGCGAATCAACTTCGTTCGCCGTATCGAACCGTCGAAATTGTTACGTCGACATACGCTCGGCTGCGTAGAAAAAGAAAGAACCACTTACAGCGGGCAACATTTTGCATTTTGAATCTGCGACGTAACAGAGGCTCGCGTCTCGCGCGTATAATTTCATTGCGGCTGTTTGTTCTGTCGCAAACGCGAGCCCTTGCCGTAACACTCTGGGTCCACGCTGCGAAGGGTCAATTTCCCTTGATATCCTGCGACTAAACACATGCATGCACGCCCGATAACCTCGGCTTCACCGAAAGCGCCGCATTCCCGGAAAAATAACCGGCGCGCGTTTATTCGTCCGAAAGAGTAATCTATCAACGGCAGCGGCGTAAAACGAGGAAACATTGTTCCAAGGTTCGCCCTTTGCCATCTATCCATCAATCTCGCTCTTTGACGCATTTAGAGACGCTCTTCGCGCATTTTAATTTCCACCGGACCGCCGGAAAGCTGCTACTCACTTCCAGCCGGCGTGGCCTTTTACGAACCGGGAAAGTCAAAGGGAAGCCGAGAGTCGAGGGAACGTTAAGAATCATACAGGCTTGCACGGCGAGCAAAGTACATTTTCGGCCGGAGCATAACTGCCGAGCAGTATAAACACTTCAGCGCGCTACAGCCGTGTGTAGCCTCTCGGCCGGGGATAGTTGAACGTTTAACGCGCGTTGTTGCGCAACTCCACGAGTCCACGGTCAGTATAAAATCGCCACGTTCGACGTAAATGGGAAACGCGTCCGTGAGGGGCAAATCGAGCGGGCGCGGGCGTCGCGATGGCGTATTTGTCGCAGCTGCGTCAAAGGACCGATTTCCTTGGCCGAAGTTTCACGTTCCATTGTTCCGAGCATGCTCGCAGGGTACTCCAATTAGTCGCTTTTATTGCGCGCGCTCGCGCGTCCGGCAATCGTATCATCGCGGCTGTTTCGAGAGACAGCTTCGATTCGGAAAAGAAACTCCAGTTTCGCCCGTGCATTCGGCTTACAATTAGTCGAGCGCTCCCGATTCGACTGTTTCTCGGGCGAGTACGTGACACAGAGATTGATGAGACAATGTAAAGATAGGTAGGTTGCTCCGGCTGCAGCTCGGCACGAGAGAGTTTCCGCCGTCGACGGAACGGCGGGTGGTTCTAGCATAGTTATGTACTCCTTGCCTGCAGCGAGGGCAGGGTGTTTGTTGGTACAGAATTTTCCGCGACCGCGCGAGCTACGGTCAGAACTCCGATGAAGCAGTGCGCAAGATTCGCTATATGGTGAATTTATAAAAGAGGCGAAGCCACGGTGTATTTCTACTGCGAAAAATCTTCCGCTTACTCTTATTTGCCCTGGCGAGCGTCTGCCCAATCGCGCGTGCGTATCTCGGACGTTTACACATTCGGTATATGGCAGAGAAGCGAGACGCCATCGTACGTCTTAAAATTGTCGCGCATTCGAACGACCGGGCCATAAAGACGCCTATAAAACTCGGATGAGGTATGCTTCGCGAAATAGAAATGCGTGAGATAAAAGCATTGCGGTATAGTCGGAATTAAGGTCGTGAGGCGTGACCCTTGCCGGTTCGCTTCTATCTACTGATGATATTTCGCGGAGCACTACCATTTTTCAATGCCTATGCCGACGAAGAAGTGCATCACGGCAACGCGCAATAAATGCAGTTAATTGAGTCCAGGCACGGGCAATTTCAGCGGAACTCGAGAGTAAAGGCAGCAAACCGCCTACACTCCTGCGAGGGAAGAATACGTCTGTGCCTGCTCCGTCGAGAACTCCTTTTAGGGCGCAGTCTACTAATTAGTCCCATTTTGTTTGGGAAGGCGGCCCTTAAAGTCTCGGTGAGTCTGAAAATTAGAGCGGAGGTAAGTACTGAGCGTAGAGGGGAAAATGCGAGCATTACAGGCGAACGGACTTGACCTATGCATGTGAAGGTCCATCTGAGAGCAGCTTACGTACTTTTGCACGAATAAAAAATCAGCCCGTTCACTGATTGTGAGCATACTGTTTGTAAAGAAGCAGACGTCGCGGGATCAATTGCAAAAGTTCTATCGTATCCATTGCGAGTAAGTGGATCGTTCGAGTGGAAACGGTCAGCGTGGAGTCAGCCGGTTTCCATCTTGGGGAAAGTTATGGCAATAATTCTCATGCAGTATTGTTCGGTCATTTTACCAAATATTTGGTACGGGCGAAGAGTTATGGTGACTTTGAGCGAAGCCAAGAGAACATCAAGTTTTTACTTCCGCTTTATATCCCGGTATAGGGCAACCTAATCACGCGTAGCACGTACGAGATTTGCAGACGGAAGGCCGCGTTATGGAGCGCGAAGTGAACGTAAGGTCTTTTCGTTTTTCAGCGCACTGAAATTTTTACGGACGTTAAGAGTGGAAGCACACCGGGGCTGACCATTAACGAACTTTTTACACCTGCTGTTATACCACACCATTTTCCACGTCAACCATAAAGTAGGCTTTGCTTCGGCATCTGCGCGACGGAATCTGTATCAGGTTTCAGGTTCAAATCGAAATCAATCACGTCGATGTAAGTACTTCAACTGGCAGCTGATAGCTGTGTGTCGAAACTTTCCGCAATCAAGGTAGAACGATTTTCAGGAGATGAGAATTAGTCGTAGAATATGCTGATGAGGCCTGAGGTCGACGTTGGTTTAACATGTTGGATGTCTGCGGCAGTAACTGTGAGCCGAGTTCAACTTCTTTGAAAGTGCAGGTACACGGTAATGATGATCGCTATCATGTTTCGACAGCAGAGTCAAGTTTGCAGGACAAAGTTCGCCTCTCGCGTTTCCCGTAAAACAATGTGTCCCGCGTCGGACAGTAAATATTTCGTTAATAAGCAACGCCGCTGTTTTGAAGTGTGCTGAGATAGTTGCCTCTCCCGTTACAATTAGCGGAGTCTGGTTTCGAAGCTTCAAGAAGACTGCCAATGAAGCCGTACGTGATTCGTCGAGAAAAATTTCAGCTTCTCTGGGCCACTTACAAGCGCGTCTAATTGCTCCCCTCTCTTCCTTTCGTGTCCGTTCCGCGTTAGTGTTTCGGGGAATTTCTCTCTGGGGCCCCGATAAATACGGCCGAACGAATTAATCGCCGCTGGCTGGAATTCGGGGTGGGCTTAGTGAGGCTCAATTTACGTTTCCGTTTTTAGACGCTGCTCGGGGAACACTCTTGCCGGGGACAAAGCATCCGGTAATTACGGGTCCGTTTTTAAGCGTGCGCCGTCGTTGCGAAAGCGTCACCGGCGGGGCGAATGGAGGAGCGGGGGAGCCACCCTTCCATTTTTCGCCCGCGTTTCCTCTCCTTCTCCTTTCCATGGCTTTTTGCTTTTTCGCCGTAACTCGGAGAGGTTCGCCGGACCGCGTGCAATTTGCAATCTGCTACCTCGCGCCTGCTCCCGTCCTACCAAACGAATTCTACCGCTCTCAGCCGGTTTTTTTTTTCGGTGCCTGGCGATGTACGGTGGTAAAGGGTGAAAGAAAAATAGAAGGCCGGTGGAAAGATCACCGATGGCGCAAGGAAGGAAATCCGAAATGCACAGCTGACGTGTTACACGAACACTCGTGATGGGGGAACTCTTTAGGCGTAAAGCAAGTGCGGAAAGTTTACATTCCTACCAAGCATTTCAGCTGTATTTACTGTAAAAGTAGTCGCAGTAACAATTTAAACGCTCAAAGGTTCCCGCGGCAAACGCATAAGGGCCCTCAATTTGTTTAGCGTCTAGTTTTGTTGCAGTTATTATCACGAAAAGTTGATCATTAACATTGTTTGTTGATTGGTAATGCGGATCAACTATACCGTTGCCCGCGCCATTGATCGTTGCACAGAGGCGTACGCATCATAACAACAGAATGTCCATCCATTATGAAACGCTAGATCCTAGCAAACGAAGGTAGGGAGTGGGCCGACTTGCGAAATTCCACTTCTATATCGAATGAAGTTTTCCCGTTAATTCCGCCCTACTTTCTCTCCTTCTCGCGGAGATGAATTCGTCGGATGCAGTTTTTCAGACGTCTTTTCTTCTCCATTCGCCGGATTGAATATTCCGGAGCCCGATCGGTTGGTCACCATTCGCTATTACTAATTAGTCATTTGCGCAACGCAGCATTAACCGATATAATTACCCGAATGCCCTGGGATAAACGTTGATCACCGTTCGCGCTCGGACTACATAATTATATCGAATCACTCTCGACGGCAGAGCATTACGCTGATGCATTATGCTCCAGTTACAAGAGATCGTTTAGTCAACGAATGAAGCCGTGCGAGCCAATTGAGATTCATTGGCCCGATTCATTACGAGCCATCCAGCGGTGCGAAGAATCTCGCGGCCGGCTCGCCACTCATAGCTCATACCTCATAGCTTATAGCTCATAGGCACGAATGCGGTACACGTATCGGGCAAGGAAAATGGGCGAGGAAGACTGGCGCAACATCGTGGGAAGAATCCGCCGGGGGTATCCGTGTGTCCTCGCCCGTAAATGCACTTGCCCCGAAGTTCTTTTAGGCGCGAGTTCGTATGCCTTTCACGGTCTAAGGGGATGAGGGACGCGAAACGAGAAATTCTCCGGGGCTTTGTGCTTTCTCCCGCGATGTAGAAGCGGCGGCGGCGGCGGCGGGGCAGGCGCGCAAAAAAAGATATGTGTTTCTCGTGACACGGATCGCTTAGTCGTGAATTTTATTATAACTCGACGATTGGCCGGTATTCCACTTATGCGAAATTCCTCTCCTCATGCACAGTTCTCACTCGATAACCTTTATCAGAGATTGCAGTGTGTTACGCAAAAAGAGATTATTGGATTTTCCGTAATCCGGGATTTTTCCGGGATGCTCGAACGCCAGACGAGAGATCCGGAGCTGGACGGCGTACGCGAAATTATCAAACAGTTACCGCGACACCGTGCGCGTAGGATATCGGAGTGTGTAGTGAAAATTTCATGCATACGAATTGTAGGATATCGCGACGGAATATTCCGTGCTTATATCACGGTTTGTAAATACGAGAGGTCGCCCGGGGATCCGTGAACGTCCTCTTGGACGTATCTCAACGCAAACGGATAGGGAAAAATATGGGAATCAGCGGGGAAACTCGTCAACCGTCTCCACGTAATTTTCCCAGGAACGCTCCTCGCCGCTCATCGTTCCGTCGTTCGCGGGGTCGTTAAACGGTTTTACTTACCCGCGACTCCGATCATCTCATAAAAATCGAGACGCACGGATTTTAAAAGCCGGCGAAGCACGACCGACGAGGCATTATCTTCCTCTTTCTTGGTCGACGAGAGGGTCGAGAAGAAACACAGAGATAGCGGAACGGTTCATAAACCCCGAAGAGGGAGGCAAGGGATTAAGGGAGGGAGTTGCGATGGAAAGCGACACGCGAAGTGCCTTACGACGACGATGGGGGGCTGCTTCCGTGATTCAAGCTCCTTCTCGCCTCGTTTTTCACAGAACGCAGAATTTGTTGTTCGCCGGGCGGATACGTGCGTTTCCCAATTCTTCGCGTTCGCACGCTGCAGCCGTCGGGCACGTCTAGCAGTGGCAATGGGACGTGTTGGGAGGAAGATGGGAGAGCTGACGGTGGCTGGCCGTGTTTCAGATTACATTTATTCCCGCCGTTTATCGCCACCGTAAAACTCGGCGAGGTGTTCACGTTTACGGGCGTTTAAATTACAAAGTCGAGGTTATGACCGACCGGACCGAGCGTCCAATCTAGTTTTTTACGCGATTTATGCGCGGGTGTACGTGTCGGTGTCGCCGACGCTATTCGTCGCGCTTGCGACGGGGTCATTACCGCAGCAGTGCAGCGTGCAACGGCTAACGAGTTCATCACCGCTCTTTTGAGAAGCGATTCCGGGCTTTCGATAAGAATACACGCTGCCGTCGCATCGTGGTTAGCGCTCGCCGACAAAGGCGAGGGTCGATTAAGCGCGGTAACTGCCAATAGTGGGTCAGCCCCCCGCCGAGTACCGTCACACGCGCTCACTTTATCTTCTCTAACTTCTCGCGCGCCGTTTCCAGCCGCAGTTTTTTTCGCTGACAGCTTCGACGCCTTCGTAAAAACGTCGCCGGTTGCATCGAGTACGTATTACGATGCAAAGACGTGTTTCCGCGGAAAATGATTACTATCGACCGTGAGCCTGCTTCCAGTGCGCACCGGTAGCCCGAGTGGAGTGGCCGATATGCTCGTTCGCTCGTAAAACTTCTGGCCAGCGACGTGTATACTCGCGTATGACGAATACTCACCGCGTCGCGCCGCTGACCTCGCGTTCATCAAATTTCGACGATTTTTTCCCCGTAACTGCGCACGTGTCTTCGGGCCGACGTTAACAGGACTCGGAACTATTGGCTACGGGGGCGGCGGTCGGAGTTTTCGAGCGTCGATCGATAGCATTAACATTTACCGGCCCCACCTGCGCGCTCGCTGATAATTAGTTTTCACGTGGCGGTCGTCGTAATAACAAAGTCTTTGGAGAACGTTACGGGTATTACCGGGCGGGTGATAATTAACGCCAGTAAAACGAATCCTGGGCGTACTTCGACTCCGCGGTTTGTAATAACGGAAGCGATTCATAAACTGATTATTATCCGCCGGCCCGAGTTCTGACGCCCGGATGATCCTAAATAAAGGTCACGGACGACGTAAACGGCGCGGGGCTCATAATTAAATCAATTATCACGTTACTGTTTCGTACTGTGTAAAGGCGCTGTCGGTTGTACTCGCGAAATAGTCGAAGCAACCTTTATGGCTGCCTGTAAACGCTGCCAATTACCATTCTCTATACCCCGTTATCGTGGATTCGCCATTCGGGGGATTACCTTTGCTCGTCGCAGAGTCGCCAATTATGCATGGATGGCACTGAATTAACGAAACATCAGCGAGCATATTTTTCCTTGCCATCCGAGCATTTGGAGCGATTGTTTTACACTTTAATGCATCCCGGGCACGGGGAAACGATTGATCCAACGGCGAACAGCAAGGACAGTCTTTCGTAACGGGCGTCATTCTTGTAAAACGTCCCATCCATTGGCGGCTATTTTCCGCAAGAGTAATTAAATTTTAATTGGACAGTCGAATTCTGTCGCCCAATTTTCGTGCACCGGCGCAAAAATGAAACCGAGTTTAAACTCTAAATTGGCCATTAAAAGTAATGCGCGAACGCAATTCAGCCGGCCGCGGATTGTGCATTCCGCTCACGTTCGCGCATATATTATGAAAATAATTGTTTAACTTTATTTTCTTCCGTCGAAAAGCAACCGGCGATGCGGGCCGTAGAGCTCCGTGGCAGCTGAAAAATATTTTTTTCACGCTGAGTGCGGTTCCGCGAAACGAGACGCGAATGCAATTCGCTCGAAAGAGCCGCAAAAGGGAAATTTCGAGACACACGTCTTTGTTGATACGCCGCCACTTCGCCTGACTCTCTTCCAGCTTCCAGCCCCTTCAGCCGTATCTGCGCACCGACGCGACGGAGGCAACCGCTGCACCCAGGCGTTCGTGAAAAATTGAAGCTGAAACGGTGCACTTGCGTATGAGAAATATGACTGCGCCGCTCATTGCACATGGAACACTTATTCCGAAAACAGAGAGACCTCTTCGAGCGCCTCTTCTAGTCTTTAGTTTAGCAGGAGGAAATAACGTGGAGGCTGGTCAAATATTTGCGAGGGCGTGTCGTCGGCGAGTGACGCGCCAAGATATATTTCCAATATCCGGCGAGCGGTCGGCAAATAAGTATTTGCCGATTGATCCGAGAAGGCAGGAAACTTCTCGCCGGGCAGTCGGCTGGCGGCCGATCAAAGACAGAAGGAGGGCCGGAGACGAAACGTGTCTCATTTTTATTCGCAACGAGGCCGGAATGTCGGAATGAGGCCGAAATGAGACCGGAGCCGAAAGACTGACTACTTGAGCGAGCGGAGAGAGCCAGCCACTCGTAAATGCTTTGCCGAGCAAAATGCTGCACTTGTTGCGCTTACGCCCGAGGACCGCGCACTGACTTCACCCTCTGAGATTACCCATTACGCGTTCTTCCCTCGAGATTGTTGACTTTTCCCTCTCCTTTCGTTTTACGAGACAGCCCGCGCACCCTAAAGATCGGATCGGTGCTTTGGTCGGCTCATTTTGGGGTGGTGTAAAAATAGAAAAAAAAAAGGAAATATGTGCGCTCAAGTCGCCGGAAATTGGAGAAGCTGTGTGTCGGTGCGTCTCGCATACCGTCCGCGTAAATGGAATAAGACGAGAGTGCGCGCGCAGCACGTGCATAAATCGAATAAGGCGAGTCGTCACGTGCCAGAGGTACTTGTTGAATATCTCTCGCATTGTTGAACGAAAGAGGCATGCACCAAGTCGCTGCACAGCGCACGAGAAGCAGCGGCGTCGAACTAATAACTAGGAACACAAGCGAAACACCGGACGATCGCGATAAAGGCAGGACCATACTCGAGCGGCTAATTTTAAAGCTGGACCGACAGACGAAAACGGGAAGTGCTTTTGAGGGACGAGAGAGAGAGAACTGTCGGTGGATTTGCATTTCGCAGGAGCTTAACTATAATCCTTTTTCTGCGACAAGAGGGTGGATGGTTCACTGGTGATAGTCTTTTTTCCCCGGATCTCTGCATACTCTCGGCTTTTATTGCGTTCCTTGAATCCATGGAATTCGACTAAAACCCGGCTCCGTTTCTTTGGTTACACATGCGAGCGCGTGGCTGATTAAGAAACAGACGGCTGCGGCTGCAGAAAACGAGTACGCGGCGCGAATTAAACTTTGCGCAGTGACGGAATGATTAACGAAGAACGGGCGTGAATGGAGATTGAATAGAGAGGGAAATGTCATCAATTAGTCGCGTTTCGGACAGTTTTGCTCGGTCAACTGTGTCCTCTCACCGTCGAACCGCCATATTCGGAGATGACAATAGATTCGGTTTGACAATTAATAATTCTGAGCAGGAAATAAAATTTGATCATGGCGAGCCGTTCGCAGTGAACAATGGCCGGAGCCAATTACTGTTATTGCCGGCAATTGCGGCTCGTTACCAGGTTTGCTGGGTCTACAGATCGAACCTAATTTACATAACGCCTGATTACAGGACACATAACTAACTCGATGTAGTGCGCATGTGTGTGTTTGACCCTTAAATTGGCTATTGAGTAAACGGCCTTTGTTGTAGGCAAGCTGACAATTTTCTGAATTCCCAGCACCTACGTCAACCTACACCTACACCGAGAACCCAGTGAAAGAAGCCGACTTCCACGCGGAATTTCAGTCCTAAGACAGCCGCGATGTAACTGAAAATTTCGATACTTTGTGACAAAACAATTCGCTATCAAAACGAAACGGCGGAGTTTGGTACGGGAACGCGCTGGTGCGCGAATCATACGAGTTCTTGTACCGTGTACGGTTAGGTGTACATGCTCGGAAGAGTAATATCGCGGCAAAGAACCGGGCTGCGAGTCCCGTTCCTTTGCACTTTTCATCGAAATGCTTCCCTTTGAAAGGCGGCGTGTTTCAATCGTTCTGCGGCAAATGGGGCGAGGCTTTTTCTCTTTCTTGTTTTACTGCTTTCCCCCGAAGCCGATTCTGCTACTCGAGCCATGGCTGCTACTCCGGCTACGGCTGCTGCTGGAGATGCTGCTGCTGCTGCTGCTGCTGCTGGTGAAAGGTATTTCGAAGTAATTTACCTTGAAGTTATCTGCGCGCCGAGGGCGATTTGCCGGGAATCGTTTTGCTTTCTGATCGAGCTATCGCCGGCGCGTCTGTGAATTGCTTGCCTTTTATGCTCGCGATGATTCCTGCCAAGAAACCCTATAGCCCTACACGTATTCGATTCCTTCATTTTTTTTCATCCCCCGACTGCATGCCTCCGGAATATCTGCTAAACTAATCCGGGAACGACGCCGCTTGCTCGATATTCCGATGCGCAATCTTGAACAACGTCGGATGGATCTCGTGATAATCTTGGCCCAAAGTCGGAACTCCGCGGAAGTTCATCGACAGTTCTGATTGTGGGGAAACGTCTCGCCGCGCTTCGCCGGTCCGATTTCATCCGCGAAACTCTTACGACACAGTCTGAAGTCTCATCCAGATAGGTGTCACCACGCGGTCCGACTGTTCCTCGGGTCGTCAAAGGATGTATAGGATGACGTCTGAACTATGTATCGGGAAGGCTCCATTAATGACGGATCGGCGTAATGGGACAGTAACGAATATGTACTTAAAAGCGAGTCGTGCCGTCATCGGATTCACATTTGTATGCGCATAGCAAGCAATCGCATCAACGGTCTCTGGCAAAGTTACCCGATGGTCCGTTTTCAACTTCGTAAATGCCGCGCTGTGTATGCAAGTACGTTCTGCTCGAACTTTAGCTAACGTAAGTATATCCGCCACGTTCCTCGTTGTCGTTCGCCTCGCGCTCATCGCTCTATTCTTTCTTCTCGCACTTCTCGCCACGGCACTTGCTCTCCTTTCTTCTCCCAATTCAACCCCCTAGCGCGGAATCCGATTTCAATCAGCCGACAGTTCGATATCATAAGCCGGCGGGATTAGTTGGGTGCCTCGCGGAAAAGGCATGGAAACTCGGGAAAACTGCCGGGTGACTGGCGATTTTGACGAACGCAATAGGAATAAAAAAAAAGAAAAGAAAAAAAGCAGTGCAGGTCGACACGTTAAACGGAATTCTACGTATCGCGCGCACTGTCATACGGTGACGGGCGGAGTGAGCTAGACACACGTGATGCACGTACGATTAGATCAGAAAAAGTTTCGCCTGGGGACGTAACGTGCAGCGACGGTGTGCTGGCTATTCACACACCCAAGGCCTTTGATGAAAATAACTTTAGTGTCTCGGAAATCTCTGTCGGGCAATGAAAGCGGTCGTTGGACTATCTACAAATTTACCGGCCCGGCGACGTGCACGCCCACTGTGCATGTTACAGTTATACGAAATCGCCGACACATGCGAGTATTTGAAGAATTCCGCACGTCCGATGAAACACATGCTCATACTGAAATGAAATATCAACAATAAGATTACTCGAGCGCGACAAAAGAATCGATTTTAAGTCGATTTGCCTCGACACGGCGCAACCGGCTAGGTCGGTCTTGTTTGTTCGAGCAATTCGGTGGTTGCAGACGGGTGTGAGAGTAGGGAAACGACGGCATCGTCCGTGGACAGACGGGTGGCATGCGGAGAGAAGGTTGAGGGTGGAAAAGTCGAACGTCGACGGCGTAAAACGAGAAATAGAGTTCGTCGAGTTTTGCATGCACATGTACAGTGAGAGCGGGTGGGTGTGTGTCGCTTTTCTCGGCCTCGGCACACAACGAGCGACCAGTTCATCGGGAGAGTCACACGCCTCGGCCGTCGTTTACACAAGAATTGTTCGACTGGACGAGAGACAGCCGGGAAAGGAAAAAGGACGTATACACGAGTATGTAGCAAACGCGAACCAGGATTGCACTCGCTGCCTCGCTACCTCGTCTTGCAATTCATTCGCCACTTTTCCTTCGTTTTCTCTGCCCAACTTTTCCTCGTCACACGGTTTGTCCAACGCGGTGCGCTCAAAAATGTGATCCCGGAGAGAAACAGCGGGAACAGAGGAAACTGGGCGAGCACCAGAAGCGTTCGGGTTACACGTAATTCGTGACGAAAAAATTCATTAGCGCGATATTGTTGCTCGCCTGATGTTCCCGGAATTACTTATTGTCGCAAATGAACTCACCAAGCTTTTCCGCGTTGGGATGAAAGTTTCAGCGCCAAAGCGAGGTGACGCCTGTCAAGCATCGAGAGTGCGGATACGAGAACGGCCACACGTGTTACTTGTGAGATCATTGTCAAAATCCTTGAGAACGTGCTTCTATACATCCCAGAGAATGGGAAGACCACATTCGCTAACCGGAAAGTTAAGAATAAATTAAATGAGATATTGTGAATGGGAGTGCCCATTTATATATTGAAATGGTGAATCACCGTTTTTCAGATTTTTTTTCCCATCACTTTCCAGTCAAATGTTTACGATTTTTCCATTCTTTTCGATGTATGTATAGAAGCAATGTTCCCAAGGCATTTCAAAACTTCACTGTGCCCCCATACGTAACACTTTTGGCCGGTCCCTTTTTCGCGAAATAGTCGAAAGCACTTACCGGCCGCGAAATTCTGCGTAGCGTGATCGGAATAGAACGGCGACGTCTGAGTGTGTGCGAATTTTGTCGGAGGGTGCCCAAATAATGTCTACCGAAAAAACAAAACATTTGTTTTCGAAAATCGGGCGCGGAGTGCGCGGACCATGAAATGGCAGGAAGTTTGGATATCGGTGTTCTCGGGGCGATTTAATAAACGAAGACGCAATTTTGGCGAAAATAGGACGACGGCTGCAATGAGAAGAATGTCAGTCGACAGTCGAGTTGCGAGATAAACGAGATTCGTTTGATCTCCCCTCATACCTGTCTAACATTGTGCGAACGGTACGTTGCGCCATTCTTCCAGGAAGAATCCAGTCTTGCACGGTCTCGTAATAAGGGCAGGATTCTCATTGTGATTCTTTCAAAGGACGTTACACGGTGAGCAAGAGAAGGAAAAGTTACTCTCGCGGAAACGTAGCGCTGCTCCATCGCAAAGAGCGTACCGGAGTCGTACACCGCCGAATAAGAGTAGCAGCCGTATCGATTCGATTTGAAACAGACTTTTTGATGGCAACGTTTGCAGAAGCCCCGTTACGGCTTACTTCGTGAAAATCATTGTCGTTAACGTCACGATACCGGCAAATTGCCGTCGTAAAGGGACGAGCTTAAAGTGCCACGAAATTTCGCCGCTAACGGGTATGTAATTTTAAGCGATGAACGAGTCGCGATATCCCTAGCACGACTCCGACTTGAGCGGTGTAACGTTAGAATTTGATTGTAGCGAATAATTAATGCCCTTAGCGGCTGGATGGAAATTACGTAAGCGATGAGTTTCAGTAACCGAGACCTTCCCCGTTTTAACGAGCCTCTAGGGCGAGACTATACCTTGGATCATCCTTTTAGCAGCGCGTTCTGAACGACGCCAAGTGGTGGTACCAGCGCAGGATTTTTCCTTCGTTCTGAGTCGATCGCAGCTGCCTCTTCTGCCCGGGCGTTCGCTGATAACAGTCGCCGAAACGAAGGTAGTGACTCTCCGAGCTGACACACGAAATGACGTGGAAGACTCGTAATCCGAAAATGTTGCATTAAGTGCGGTCTACGTGACCGTGCAACGTCGTTCGCGAGCACGGAGTAGACGTGCGCGCGAAACGTGAAATTAAATTTCCCTCGCTGGCTTCCTGCCGACGCGATCTGTTAAGGCGATTAGAAGTGCGACGAGCGGGAGATACGAGATTTCATTGGAAAATAGTCGACAGACGTCGCTCTCCACGTCCCCTCCTCCTTCGCATCGCAGTCACCCTGTCTTTCATTTTCACCTCGGTCCCACTGCGCGCTCGCATACTTTGCCTTACCTTTCTCCGTCTCCCTCCTCTCCCCTCTGCCGTCACCACTCATCTATTCCCAGCCACGTTCGTGCGCCGTCTCTCCCACTTTCCATCTGTCTGTCTTTAATCAGTGCCAAGTAAGCGGTACCCGACGAAAGTAAGGAGGTCTGGGCGGGCAAGTGTCTGCAGTCGAACGCGTTTCTCAACGAACTCGTTCTGGGGGCGTTGCAGTCAATGTGTTAATGAGACCTCTCTCGGGATGGTCATGGTTCACTGCCGCTGAATCGTTCGTTTCGGAAAGGACGCTTCCTCACCATCCTGCGCGCATTAATACAGTCGCCGCGACGGGACGCAAATTAATATCAGATACCAGACTGCGCCACTTGGATCCTTCTTCCGCGACGCCCTGTATTATGCAGCCGTGCTAGACGGAAAAGAAGAATAAGGAAGACGCATGGTCCTTCCTCGGCGTACGAGAACGGATTACCTAGAAGGGATGAGTATGGGACGAGCGAGTAGCGAGAATTTATTATTTGGCAAAGGGTGCAGGCGAGCGAAATGAACTTTTGCCGCGGCAGCGTGCCACGCGGGTGCAGCTGCAACTGGCAGCGCGATTACACTGAATAGTCTGCTTTCTTATCGGAAAAAAGCAGAGTGTATACTCTAGCGGGCAAGAGTACACTTAATAGGGATAAGGCGAGCGGGAGCAAGAGAGAGACAGAGAGAAAGAAAGTGTGCGCGACGATAGATAGAGGGAGAACGGTGAGGCGGAAGCTACAGGGCTTCCAACGACCCGATGCACACACAGATACCGCGAGAGTTCAGGGTCAACACGCGTTATAAAGTATCATCTCGCCGGTATATTGCGAGCCGGCGACGCGATTCTTGACAAGTATTTCTTTCATCGCGGCGACCTCATTACGTTAAACGCCGCGCCGCAAGAGTGGCGTAATCTACCTTTCATGCGCTGCAAACACTTAAAAATAGGTACACACCACGTGCCGTGGCTGCGGTACTTGCACGGAAGTGCTGCCGCCTCACTTAACTGCCTTACTTCGCACGAAATGAAGTTTGCCCTTTTAGGCTCGACGGTACGCTCGCGAGGTCGAAGAGTACACAATAGGAATGAGCTTCGCTCGGGAATCGGGAAGGAAGTGAATCTTATTGAAAACAGTTCCCTGCCCGCGGGACCGCAACCCGCCGAGGCCCTTACGTTTGCGCTCGGCAAATAACTCGCGCGTGCGGTCGCAGCGCCACCCCGTTTTTTCTCTCGCCCGCCTTCATCTGTAGGCGACGGAGCGCGGCGATGAGAGCGATAAAGGGGGCGAAGAAACTTTCCTTTCGAGAAAAGTTTCGAGCGATATCCAAACAGCAACGGAGGGAGGGATCGGATGTCGAGAGTCGCGATTTTCCAAGGTATCGCGTATTTGCTCTGCCATCAGAGAGAGTTACGGCGTCTTTTCGCTGCTACGGCCGAGTTTCAAGCCTGTCCGACTGCCGACGACGAGAGTGATCTCTCTTAGTCCACCGTCGTTACGGTACCACTCTCTAATCCTGACGGATGTTAACATTGAGACAAGTCGGGCGCAAATAAGATTTACGCCGCTGCATCAACTGCGACGGCGTCTCACTTCGGAATTTCGGAACAACCGCGTCAATTAGCTTGGATTTCTTGGAGCTTTGCATTGAAACTTGTATCCCTGTCCACGATCAGTTTGCGGAGATTAGCATTGCTGCGGCGCGAGCGTCACGCGTTTCTATGTGGTAAGTGTGACTTTTATGCACCAGCGGGCTCTGGCTCGGAGCGCGCTGTTGTGGTTAAACGTTTAAGCACTTCTCTGCCGCGACAAACTCAAAAGGTCATTAAGGCAGAGACAAGAGGCGGTTTAATAGTCGCGGAATGAGGAAAGCCGAACGTGAGGTTCTGCGTATCTAGGCGCAGAACTGCGTTCGGCGTGGACGGTTTCGTCGGGCTAGAAAAAGAAATCGAACGAACTCTGTCCTCCGGGGCTCGAAATCCGATTACATCGGTTCCCGCGATCTTCCTGCTTCCGCCGGCACTATCTACGTTCTTCAGAAGTATAATATATACGTACGTCGAGCCCGGGGCTCTCTCTTTCCTCTGGAAAAATCGTATTCGAGGGCGAGTCGAGCGCGTGAAATTGATCGGACGTTCCGGGGTAGAAGCGGAATCGATGGCTTTGCCGTTCCCATGAACACTTTAGAACGACGCTTTCACCTATAAGAGTTCGTCGAATCGCTAGTGTTTTGCCTGTTTCGACTGCGCCGAAACGCTACAGTCAGCGGCCCGTTTGCGTCATCGACTAGCTTCCCGATATTCGATACAGCACTTTTGACCTACCCCTGAGATCCTTTGGGATACGGTTATAATTATCGCGCGATTGTTTGCTCGACGTCCATATTCGATTCCTCGGCGAATGCGCGGGGGACCGCATGGAGGTTACAAAATGTGCACGGCAAATCTCAAATTCGCACTGTTGCGATTTTATTATCTTTTCATTTGGCCTCGGAGCGAAAATGTTGCTGGCTAAAAAACGTATCGACTCCGAACTCTCTGCGACGTTGTTCGACGATAGCGAGTCGTCGAGGTATTCAAATGGCAGTTCGATGATCGACGAAGTATCTTCCGGAGAGGAAGGTAAGTCCGACGGAACTCTGAGAAACTCTCCTCGCGCGGAGTATACTCGCAGTTAGCTCACAAGGGAATATACGTTGATACATATTAAAGCGTCGAAGCGATCGAATATCCATCGAGGCAGGTATTTCCGGGGAACGGGAAAACTTCTGCATTGTCTTTTGTCACAGAATCCTTCCGGCGGAAAGCTCGTGAAGATTTTTCAAACGGCACTTCGAGTACGACAGGAAATATTTTCGATCCGATAAAGTCCTGGAGTAAACGTAAAAAATGGGAGGAGATTTTTGGTGTTCTCTGGACTTGTCAGAGTACACTGCGGATATTGAATTTCCTCGACGTATATGTTCGTCTATTTTCTTATCTCGAAAAATGTGTAAGTTTATGCGTCAGACTGTTGGGAAAGAACGATTTTTCGTATAATATCCGACGCAAGTAAGTTCCACGTAAAAGACAATCAAACGTTTCACTTGCCAACACGTCAGGAGCAGCGCGGCACGTCTGATGAATGAATCTGTGTGCTGTCCGCACAGAGCTCTGCAGTTTCTGAAAATAAATATCCATCCGCGCGTCCCTTCATAAACGGACCGCCTCGACCTACGGTGCCTTTATTCTGCCGGGATCCCCCAGATTTTTCAGCAGCCAGGATTTCATTTGAAATCGTATATTACGATCTGGCGCGATACATCGCCGCTGATCTACGATCCACAGCGGTGCCGAGAAAAAGCGAAATAAATCAGCCGGTCGAAAAGTAACGCGACCGGCGTTAATGCATAAATCATTTCCCACGAAATCGCAGATGTTGCTCCGGCCGAACGTCACGGGACGCGTATTAATGAGCGCGTTGTATGTGTCAAACACACGGCTGGTACGTATCTCAAGATAATACACATTCCAGCATGCATATTTCCACGTTATTGCTCGCACCGCCTTAATTCGCTGCCTTCCCATCCTTCCACTCTGCGGACAGTTGACGCATTTCTCCTCTTTCCTCCGCTCAGGCATTGTCGCCTGCAAATAGGATTTGTGTCGCTGTAACGGAAAGTAACGACGCTACCGGAACAGACAAGAGGTCTCGGGACAAAATTTCCGGCGTTGCGGAAAAAGAACCACCCGCGTAACGACGTTCAGCCGCCTTCTATTTCATCCCCATGCTCCGCTCGTCCTTGCACACCGAAGACGCTTAATGGCTGATGAAGACGCTTAATTGCCTTCTAATCGCTGCCCCTGGGTAGCGAGCTCACGGTCATTAATCTTACGGTGGTAAATGACCTACCCCTGCCGCACACCCGACTCAGTCCGTCGATTCTGCCAAGATGGCTTGTCCTCGTCCAGCCGCAAATCAGAAAGTTAATCCTCGGTCAGGCGTGGCTGCACGGAGCGGGGGATGCGTACAGAGTATTCAATTTACCTGCCATAATTACCAGCGGCGCGACCGCCGTTCCCAGACTGCGCGTTTAAACGGTCTCGGTTCATGGCTCGAGCGCGACTCGCCACCAAGAACAAGAGCAATTTCGCGGTAACGCCTGTCGCGCGAGAATCCGCCGACCACCCCCGCGACGTCTGGGACGCACGTTGAAGTTAAATTATCGGGCCACTCGTTAACTGGCCACTATTGAAAAGCCCCTCCCAGATGGGCCGAATATTGCATATTGCTTTTCATACTTCCGATTTACGAGGTTTCGCCTGTTATTGATAACCGCCAATGCCTTGCCCCGGCCACCCTGCCATTATCGGACTCGCCGGCGTGCGCGCTCTCGACGAATACGGTTAGACGGGCGGCAACGGGTCCGCTTCCTCGAAACAAGCAAATTCGCCGGCATTTGGTTTGCCTGACAATTACACTTCGAATTACCTTCCAAATTGGTCGGCGTAATTGCACTCGCCAGATGTAATTAAACCGATAGCCGTTTTCGTGGGTCACCAGAGGAGCCACGGTAATTTCCCCCCGACGCTGTCGCTCGCCGTGAACCTTCATCTCTTCCGTCTCGCGAGCCAGGTGTTCGATGATTCTCGCGCACGGACGACGAAAGAGGCGCGCACAAAGATTCCGCAACGTCGAGAACAGGGAAATGGTGTATCTTCATCTTCATTTTTTTCTTCTCTTACATCCTCTACGCTTTCCGATACCTTGTGGCCTGCTATCTCGCGGCATTATCATACGGCGCGACGATTTGAATAAATATTTCATGCATATAGTCGGAAAATGTCGAAATATGAAACGGCGGAGGGCGCAGATATGGTCGTCCCGAAAGTGTCTGTTCGAAAATGTTCTCGGCAAGTGAACAAGGCGAGAGATACGGTGCGGACGGAGGACGAAAAGTGATTCTATATACGTATGTTCATACAAGCCGACTTTGTTCTCCGGGCGGAGCTCGGTCTTATCCATCAACCCGGTCCAGAGACAAAAGAGTCTTGCGGTTTTTCCGCGAAGTAGCAAAAGTCACTGCAGCGAGAGAATTGAGCGGATGGCTTGAGCACGAATGAATGTACGGAACGAATTTATCTTCTGGATAAACGCGGATAGGCGCAGCGAACGCGGCAACCCTCTCTGTCATGCCCTTTGCCCCGTGGCAATTTTTACACTCCTTCCACCGTCCGCCTCTTTGTTTCAGTCCTCTCTTTCTGCTCGCTGCATGCGAGTTAGGAAGCATATCTGTATGATGACGGAACCAAGACTGAACGAGTCTGCCGAATGAACACATTGGATGCCATATCAGCAATGGGTAAATGACACAGTCTTCTTCCACGGCGGTTAAACCGACCAAAAATTGATGGTCGCCGACGGCGTCGTCACATGAAAATCTCTGACAGCGCGTTGAACCGATCAGTAACCCCCCAGGCCCGACACAAAATTTCGTTTCTCTCTCCGTCCAGCGGACAGAAATACAAAATCGTGAAATGAAAGAGTGTATTAGTTGGTCCAGCATTTACGACTGGTGATGCATAATCTCAATTGTTTCGCTGAACGTACGCAAGAGTTTATTAAACAAAAGTCCAGGAATTGTGTCTAATTCATCAACCGTTAGCAGAGACCCACATGTTAGTTCGAGCAACGTACCTGAAGGGTCAATACCGGGAGCAGTAGCGCTTTCTTTCGTTTCCTAAAGCGGAGAGGATTCCACCTCTGTTTTCAGACCTTTTAAACTAATCCGATTTCAACGGACGATTCGTATTTACGAAAATCGTCGACAAGATCAGTGGAACCGATTAGCAGAGAAATTTTGCTTTTCTTGCATGTTACGAGCCTGCAATACGCTGGAAGACGCACAAGAAACGTGGAGAGACAATGGTAGCAGTTATATGTCATGGGAACGAGATAAAGCGTACGGTAACAAGCACGACAGGTGAGAGAGACAGCGAAAAATTGCGCGAGGAAGCCGGTCGAGAGCCAAGAAAGAGGCACTTAATGGGAATGGGTTCCGGAGAATGAAAAGCGAACGTCGAGTTAAGAATAATCTATGAATTTCACGAAGAATTTTAGACATTCATACTATTACCCCGCCGAAATTTATGGCTGCCCGCGGCAAATAAATGACTTTATTTCAGGAAATAGATTGTAGATTAAAAGCACGGAAGTCTGAAAGATGGAAGCTGGGCGTAAGGGCCGATTGAACGTGGCTGGAACGAGGAGAAACGTAACGTCTCGATCGACACGAATATTGCAACAAGAGAGATCCGGCGAAAAACAGACAATCGTAGGCGGAGGCAAGGCAGCAGGGCATGAGGAGACTGAATGGGGCTTGTGTAGACGGTAGCGACGGAATCGTAGGCTGAAATTGAACAATGCAACACGAGTTATGTTTGCATAGGCATTGTCTACCGCCCTCGGAACCCTTAGGTCCCTACGGATCTCGCCTTACAGTCCTCCCAATATCCGTCTGAACCATACGTTCGTAGGATGCCCAGTCATACGTACGAGCATACAGATACATATCTGTGTACGTGACGTTAAGCACACGAGTCGGTTGTTTGGGTCTCAAGCCGCGCACACTTACATTGGCCATCCTCAAATAGACGTACTCGCGGACGGGTGTACAGACGCGTATGAGAAACTGATACGTATATATGTGCAGGCCAAAGCTTACGTTAGAGGTATCGAACTATTGGCAATTTGCTCTATTGGAACAGTTTCATAGTCGTCGAGCAACACGAGCTATTACACAATTCCCAGTCAAAGCGCCACTATCCGTTTACCGGAAAAGCGCGATGGCGGCGTAATAACGGGAGCTAACCAAGTCTGCCTATTCGCGCTATTCCTTTTCATTCTTCGCGACAATCTGCACTCGGCTGCATTAAACGCACGATAGCCCGAACAGTTGGCCGAGTGGCTGGTTCGTCGGGGGAAATAAAGGGCGCCGCGTCGTATTAATGGCTAGAATGGGTCGGGGGGATGGAGGGCATCGAGATCTATTCCAAGTTCAGCATCCGAGCTGCAACTTCCTATTTGCTGGTGCGCGATTACGTATGTCTCTGCGTATACTCCTTGATCGAGTTACATCGTGCTATATTCCGATGTCCCACATCTCCGAACTGTACCGCACACTCGGGGCGCCTCTAACTATTCGCAGCTACTTTCGATGATACATTTGTTATACGGACACGCGCTTATACCCTGCGAAGCATGAAACGAGTTAAGTTGCAGTTTCCAGCTTCTCACACGAGATGATTTTAGTTTAACCACTTCGAGACAGGAAGTTTCGCGAACGTGGGGTGCCGTGGAAGCGGAGAAATATAAAGGGATACGTTCGACCTTTGGATAAAGTCAAAGTGCTCTCGGAGAGTGGCTTGGAAGACCGAGGCAAACGTAGTTTCGGCCCGATGCCGCATTAGTGCCGACTTGCCGAGGCGTCTCGGAGCGAGATTTCGCGTTCACGATGATGTTAAGAGTAGCCGGCGCGATCATCTGAGCTTTCGGCACGGTCAAAAGCTCGCATTCCTGTCGCTTCCCCTCTTTGTAGCTCCGAGCGCATCAAAGAGATACCGCAGAGTTTATGGACCTGTGCATGCATCATCGAAATCGATCTGAATCGCTCTCAGCACGGCAAAATGCCGTGGTGCGAACGAAATTAAACGTGAATTTCGCTTCTGTCTAGATAGCGTCGCAGTGCTCGTTCCACCCTTCCCATCCAGTCCTCTTGTCGCGGCGCGGCGCGGCGCAAGCGTCCCGTCTCCTTTCACCCTTCAGCCGAGTCTGGCGAGCAACGTTTTCCCTCGGAAGAGAAGCAATTTTTGCGCCGCACTGATTGCCTGTTGTCATCAGCTCCCGGATCGCGCGCTGCTTGACAACGACCGTAGCAAACACAGGGACACAAGAGACAGAGGAAGAAAGGCAGTGCGATGCGGTGCGACGGTCGGGATGACGCCTAATCGGCTTTAATTAGAGTATCAGAAGGTCGGGGAGATCGAGAGGAGGCACCTAGTTAGACTCCTATTCAGCAGACGCGGAAGCTGATTTTCGCCCGACGCTCGCCTCGCGTGCGGCCGTGCGCTTGATTTTCGTACCTCGCCGCTTCTTTCATCGGCCGCGCTGCAACGACGAAATCGTCCGGAACACGTAGGCTGCCGTCGCGTCGCTCTCAATCACCAGCTGCAAATTGCCTCCTGTTCTCGGGACGAAACGATGGCGGAGGATGCGCGTCGAACAAGAGCGCGCAATTTTTATTCCCGCGCGGCAAAAAGAGTCGCCCTGATTCGCCGTATTTCCCTCTGTTTGACGTCACATTGTCGATCTGTCAACGGAGGCGGGAATTCGGCCCGAACAAGCGTTGCCAATTTAGCCGGTTTTTTTCCCCCCCTCCCACCCTGTCCTCTTTCATACCTACCCCCCTGCTCGCCAGGATGACAATATATTTCGTTAATCCGCCAAAGTGCAGCCTATGAATTTCGGAAGCGATCGCCGCGCCGAAAAGTTCACTACTTCCAGCGCGACGAATGCATAGTTTCAACGCACCGCTGATAAGCCGATTGACCTAATGAACGCTGAGTAATCATGATTAGATTGCGCCCTGTTTCGAGCGGAGGCTTGTGGAATCAGCGAACAAGTGGGGACAATTAGCGTAGCTCCATCGACGATGCTAAAATATTTACCCGCCGCGCCGTCCGATATGCTCTTCCATTCATTTTGTTTAGCGATCACGCCTCGCTCGTCGCTATCATTTATCGGAGATTATCGTAGTTTCGCGCTTACCCTTCTGTCACCCTTCGAGCTCGTATCTCGCGTGTCGGTACTGCGCCAAACGGCATTTGTCGAGGCAGAATCTGAAAACGAGCGAGGCTTTCGCTGAGTATCGATGCGAAATCGTTCCGTCGGCTATCTCCAGCCGAATCTACCAACGCGATCGTAATCTCTTCGTAGAGCGGCTGGAGTTCACGGTCGGTCCGGCCGAAATCTTTCGTCGTGCATTATCCGCAAGTTCCATCGCAACTTCTTCGCGGTCTCACTTTCAGCGTTGCGTGATTAATAGCCCAGTCTATATGTACTCCGTCCCTCATCATCATTGCTTCGTTCATGCAACAGCGTCGTTAAAAGTCACAGGCCGCAGCGAGTATACATTGAAGCGCGGAATTCCTCGATGCACAGTATACCCGAGACGTGATCCATTTTTCTGCCTCCTTCCTTCGTCCCCCTCCGCCTTCCCGTCCACCGAAGTCTTCCGATCGCTATCTCACCCACGCTCAATTGTCTCGTCTCGCCAGGGACGGCTTCCTAAAGTCGAGCTATTTTATGGACACTTATCCTTCGTTCGGCACTCCGCAGATTTAGACTTCTTCCTCCGATTTGCCGCACGAACGAGGATGTCGCCCGAGCCCCCGGGTGCCAGCATACTTTTCGTGCTCAGTTCCCATCAGGATATCTGGGGGCACTCCGTACAAGTTTCAATGCAGTAACTATCCTCGCGATCAACGTGCACGAAGAATCGCACGCACGTTATCTCGCATAAATGAGTTTCATCGTTATGAGATACATTGGAATGGTCTTGAAAGTTTGGGAAATGAGATGCGTCGGCTACGCCAATTAGCCGGATCCGTAAGAGATTAGACTGCGGAATTGCGTAGTTCCGCAATTAAATACGATCCTCTGTGTCAATAAGGAGAGGGTCGCAGTTAATGCAATCTGCATGCGCAATTCATTTAACGAAATGCATTAAAGCGAATAGTAATGCGAAAGGTATTTCGAGTCACGTAGTCGCCGGAACTGTTCTTCTTAAGATAGCTACCCGCGGCACGAGAAAAACAATAAAATCTCCGTAATTATCGGAAAACCATAAAGCTGTCCCGCTGTCGGGTACAGTCGAACTCCTTGTGCCCCTAAGGACGGTTGAAATTTTATGCATCTCCCCCTCCCCCCCTACCCACGGATATCGTCCGTGAGAGAGCTCTTATCAGACTTTCGGTACATCACCTCCTTCGCCGGCCTGCACTCTGATATCCTTCCTCCGCTACTCTGCTTTTTTTTATGAAACGCTGCGTAACAGGACCGAAATGCCATCGTGTCGTTTCCTACGAATCTGACTGACGCGGAACGATAAAGGGTGGGGTATCTCACTGGCGGCACTCAACAATTTCCCTTTTTACGTCGTTTCCTTTCCCTGGAGTGCCGGGCCTCGTAAAAGACGACTCCGCAATGGTATAGGAAGGCGTTGCATGACTGACACGCTTAAACGGTGAACTTAACATACGCTCGTTGCGAGAGCGGAACTACGCGCCTCCGGTGCGCGCTTTATCGGAGGGGTGGCCAGTAAAGTTCGTCGAGTTTATCCGCGAAATCGTCATCGGGGGTCGAGCGATGAGTGACGCATAAAGGATTCACGCCGTGCTTTATCGGCGCCGCGATTAGCCGCGACCGGAAGACGTGGCTCGAATGTTACGAGGCCGAAAAGGAAGTCGTCGAGTCGACGAAAATCACTGCAGCCCTTAATGGATTTTCTATGGCCGGGGGAGAGCCGCGCCACTTCTTTTCCCCGCCTCGCCTCCACGCCTCTTCGTTCCGCTCTTTGAGCTTCTTGATGGGATGAAGAGACACAATCCGGCCGCTTGCTGCCTCCTCGCGACGCGGACGGCGACGTGGCCGCAGGAAACTTTTAAGACAACCGGCGGAACTTGTTGGAAACTCTGGACGCGAGCTCCCAGCGTCGAGTATTATTTTGTCCGCGACTGTGTACGTAACCGAACTAACCTGAAACTTCCACGACGATGCATTTTCCACGGACGGGTACTCTCCCTCACGTCCGAAAGAACATTGCCTACGATGCCGCATGCTCAATTTTCCGACTGCGACTGTTGGCGTCTAGACGTCGCTTGATTCACCTTCGCCGAAGTAGCCTTACACACAGCACTCGTTACTGTAATCGTGCAATCAGCAGAGCGCGCTGCGAGTAACGATGCAATTATGATTACGGTAATTTTTTTCCACTCCCCACTACCAACACCACCACCACGTATACATGTACAGGCGGCATCGTGCATAACGTGAAATTGCGGCGTGCCGCAATAGGGCAAAGTGGGGAACTGACTTGGACCTCTGACATTGAGAATGAAAAGCACGAAGTGCTTCGATCCGCAGGCAATCCCGGTGTCGCTGCCGATGTAGGAGACGGCGGGAATTGTACAGGGGCATTGGCAGTTGTTTCGCTGGACAGAAGTAGCTCACGACAACCGAGGACAAGTGGTATCGGATTCTAAGACCCTCGGCGCTTGTGCCAAAAGACACACTGACGTAAAGGGCCGGCGAAACATTCCAGTTACGTCTGTGCCAGAGACCAACTTGTTCGCGTTTCGCCAGAACATGTGCCTCGAGGCACATACCATGTATACGGATAGACCCATCATTCTAAGGAACTTCGCGCGTCACGTAAAAAAAACATCAACTGCGCCAAACATCAGGCGAATTCGAGCGTATTTTACCTCTGAAAGCGGGGGAAGTTGAAACTATAATAAAAGTTCGGAGGGACTCGGGAGAGTGGTGGGAAAAGGGAGAAAAAACTTTAGCCGTGCTGCGAGATGTATGGTAAAATGCATAGTTGCCGTTTTCGGACGGATGTATATCATATTCGGACTGATTTTTTGTAATTGTAAACCTAGCTGTAATGGATGCATCGGCTGACAATGAACGAACCACCTATGTGCGCCATTGAGCAACCTTTAACGTCGAAAGAGAGTCAATAAAGGTTAAGTAATTTTTGTCCTAGAAAGCATTATTATATAAACATATTAAAAAAAGGTAGAATCAGTGAGGATAAAGAGTCTTTCGCGGTAATCAGTGGTGCGCGTTGAATATATCAATTATATATATTAATTATCAAAATAAATCGTTAATTTCGTTTAATATTATCGCGGACTGGCGTCAGTAATGCAAGAATTAATAAGGCAAGTAATATTTGAAATAAAATTTGCGCATTCATATTATTCTCCTTTGAAAACAAATGAAATACTGTCAATTTATTTAATATCAATATCCAGCTTGCACGGCATTGCTATTTTATACCTTAGCCGGATGTGACACGGAAATGGTAATGGGTCCCTGGCACCCCAACGTGGTGGTACAAATATATGCATTGCATGATGGGTCTATCCTATACCTTGTCTGTGCCTTGGGCTTGCCAAACTTATGTACTTTGGCACGTGGTTCGCGCTCTGCTTCAGAAAATACAATCAAATTTGTGAGGTCGCTGAACTTTCTTCTTAAACGATAAATGACGAGAGTTGCGGTTTCTTTCAAGTGCGTCGCTTCTTTCGTTAACGCAATTCATATTACGTGTCGCTAATGACCCACCATTTTTCCCAAGAATGGCCTCATAGATCATCCGTTTCTGACAGTCCGCAACGATTAACACAAAACCTGGGCGAAGAATTGAAAGACTAAAATTTTCGCGAGGAGAAGTCTGACAGAGCTCACTGCTGGCTCGAAACATTTTTGTGAAATATTAGTATCGTGCGGAGGAAGTACGTGAGAGCCCTGGGAGAAAGCGGATAGAAGCGGACAGGTCCCGTAAAACGATTGAGTACCTTAATTATCGCAGGACGCGTCGCGAATGGCAGTTTGTTATATCGTGCCGTTTTTGCATCTGCCGTACGTATCTCGTGCGGTGGAAAAGGAAGAGAGAGTGGAGTCGAGACGGAAGAACTTTTCTTCCCTGTCACCGGCGCACGTCAGACACCATAAATTACATGACCTTAGGAGTTTTCCTCGGCCATTTCTTCGCCTCCTGCGCGCGCTTCTTACGGTATTCCATGGTCGTCTCGCTCGTCCATCTTTCGGGGACAAAATTCGCTCGGTGCTAATGGTTTTGTAACGACGCGTGCCAATCGTGACACTCGAACGAACCGTTTAGAATCGCACTCGCGCGACGTCGTACCGCGTTACTTTCAATTCGAGGGCCAGCGGTTTTTAATACGCCCAAGTCGCTCGCCGACTCCACTTTCGTCCGGCAATCTTTTATTCCGTTCTCAATCTCGATTGCTCTCGAGGCGACCACCCCAATATCCTTTCTGCCCTTCGGGCGCGCGGGCACGACCATAAAGCCGATTTTTTTCTATACGACTGAATGCGAGAGAGAGGTTTTTGTATCTTCGTAAAATCTCGAAACTGCCGTTTGCCCAGTGTTGATCCCCCGTAAAGCTGCATTTACGGCGAAACATTCCGCGCCGTTGCTCGCCTTCATTTGGCCAATCTGATCACTTCTATGTGGACAAAGAAAAAACAAAGACGGGCGTTTGTCTGCGAGAACATTCCGAGACATTCGCCGGCGACGATTAGAAGACGAGAAAACGTTTGAGGTGCGCGAAGCACGTGTGACATTCGAGAGCGCGAGACCGGCGAAATCTCATAACGGCGTGGGCCGCTTTGACGCACGAGCGGCATGACGGCGGAATCGATTTGGCCGCAAATGCCGGATGTAAAAGGGATTCCTCGACGTGCGGCGCAGCGGCTGAAATCTCCGGATAGCCGCGGCGAGATCGCACGTTCGCCTATGTCGGCGATACGTTCACGGGAATCCCAATTCTCAAGATACGTGTGTGCGGCGGCACGGTCAGCGCAGTAAATAGCGGCGCAGGGCTGCAGATAGTCGGCGCGAATTGGCCGGTAATTCGATAATGGGCCCGCCGCCGCCGCGGCGGCGAGATAATTTTATGCAGATCAGATTCAGCGGGCCATTTCGTCGCCCATACACGAATGGGGGTAGGTACGTACCTGACCTCGGCCTCTCAGCCGGGCGCCGCCACTACCACAGGGAGCTGCGGCAAGAACCACCCTCGATAACGAGTACCGACGAAATCGTGGCGCGAACTCGTGCTGCCGCTTTAATTGAAAACAATGTTATCGGAAGCATCGGCCGTGTACGTGCACGATCCGAGGCGTGGACGGGAATTAAACAACAAGTGCAATTCGCCGCGGCCGGACGAGCTATCGACGGTTATGACCGCCGCCGGAGAGCGTTAAATCCCACCGATTCTTTCGGCCGCAATCGATCGCCAGACGCATTATCGGTGATGTTACGGCAACATAAAACGGAAGAATGGACCTCAGTATAATCCTATCGACCAGTCGATGGGAAGTGGTTACTTTCGCAAGTTAAGTGGCTGACGCGTGTCTAAGCGGGCGCTAGATAATTCGGTTTGCCGGTTCGGCGATGGCACGAAGGTCCGTCGATACTCATCGTCGTCTACGACTGACTTCGGCCTGGAATAGCTTAACGCAGCAACGGCGATCAACCGGCGCGGACATCGGTCTGATGGAATTAACGCGACACGAGAGAGCAGAGGGGAAAGGTTGTGGCAAGAATTTCGTTGGTGGCGTAATTTAACGATATAGGCAATCCTTCGGGCTTAAAGGTGGACCATATTTCACTCGGCAAGACGGTTCGCTCGGGGTCCAATATCGAATCACGCCGCGCGGATTTTCGTACAGTGACGCTAATTCGACATTTAGATTCGAACGAGCGATCGGAAAGAACGGAAAGTATCGGTCGAAGGTGGAGTTATCTAGAATTGGGTTGAATGGGCCTCGGCCATAGCCGGGCAGATACAGAAATTGGGCTCACAAGCAGATAACACTGACATTCAGAGTAGGCAGGAGGTAACCCATCCAATTGAGAAAGCGGAGAAGGGAACGACGGTGGAGAGCCAAGAGGATGAGAATATGTAGGAGGATCGCAGATACGTATAAGAGAAAAGACGATTTGGCCGCCATCCAGGTGCCGTAAAAAGCAGCATTACGAGCAGATCTTACGCTTGTTATGCTGAATTCGGTAATTTCGGCTTGATAAGATATTAAATACGAGGCCGTGGTGCGTTTAAGCGAGGCCAGATAGGGTCGCCTCTCTTCGACGTAATTAACAAGCGACGAGAAGCCGAGCCGGGGCGAAGAGTGTAACGACGAAACGTAATGAGGAAACGCGATAGAAATAAAACGCCGGAGGAAAGGGATGTTTTTCTTGCCGACGGCGGCGGCGGCGGCGGCGGCGGTGACGACAGCGGACGCACACTCGGAAAAGCGTGACACGGTTCGGCTTGAAATGCGATTTACGAGGAGATACGGAGGAAGGGTCATGAGGGAATCGTGACGCGGCGGAGGAAAAAGAAACGATGAGAAAGACAGCGACGACAAAAATTGGCTGGGCGCGAGTATAAGGCACTCGCTCTCTCCGCGGGCTCGCAGCTCAAAACTCCATTATCGCCGCGTGAACAGAATAATAATGACCGGACGGATGGGCGCCGTGGCGCGTCGCGGAAAGAGAAGTTGGCGGAGTCGAGCGCGTTTTTAGGTGGCCGCTCTTGTAATGGCAGTTCAAGCGCGGACGATTAAAATTCAGCAAGACGTCCGACGTCCGACAGCCGTTAATCCGGACTCGGACATTGATATCGCTCCTTAATCCGTTAAGTTCGCAATCAAAGCGACGCAGACGCACCGTTTGCCCACTTTCGCGCCGACCACTGTTCCGCATCGCGCACCCGCGAAGGGCTTAATGGGCATCCGTGTCGTCGATGGATTCCATAAATTTTCCATGCCGACGGCGGATCCCGCGAGCTCTTCACCGGCGGCGCCAGTAATGGTGGTGGAGTGGCAAAGTCCTTCGCTCTCTCGCCTCTCCCGTGGGAAGCGAAAAGAAGGCGGCGGGAGAGGAACTCCATTTCAATTTCCGCGCCCATCGTCGTGGATAAAATAATTGCCACGATGGTCTTGACGAGGGAATGAGATAGGCGAGGAGGGAGGAATGGTGGAAGGGTAAGACGAGGAGAGCGAACGAGAGAGAGAGTAACGTCGTAATTGCGTTCTCAGGGTTCTCTAGGTGACTAGAAGCCGAGGCGAGCTAATCGATCGGCGCGTCCATTTCCCTTCTCTCGTCTCTCGACCTCGGCCCTCTCCTTTTACCTTCTCGCTATTCCTTCAACCACTTTTCTCTCTTTCACGTTTACCTCGTCCGCCTCGTCGTTCATCTTGCTGCTTTTCGTTCACTCCGCGTCTCTCTCGCCCTTTGCCTATTTCCCTGCTCACGTATAAGTGCCTCTGCTACCGGCTGGCAGTGTTGCGCGCAAGTCGTCACGCTTTGCGGGCTTGTTTCGTAACTAACATGCAAGCCGCATTAAACTGATTACGATTTACGACTACGCGGCCCCTGCCGGCGGCCCTGTTGCGCCGCATTAAAGTGCGCCGGAGAGAAATTTACCGTCCGGTCGTGCACTGTCGTTGGAAGACTCGCTTCCACAGGATTCGGCGTCGACTGCGTCGAAGGTTCGCAAGCCAAGCGATCGAGAGACGATGCGAATGAAGTGAGAAACGCGGGGATGAAATGATTAGACCGCTCTCGTCGAACTTTAGCGCTCCGGATTGCGACCACGGAATCGTCGGCTCTTAAACCGTACTGGTCAATTTCTCCTTGACCAGAACTCCTGAATGGTCAGACTCGGTAGATGTCAAAGGCGTTGGAAGGCGTCGTTGCGCGTTCGATTCCGTATCGCTCGTCTTCTTCGGGCCAGCAGTCGGGAAGCGGGAATAATCGGGAAGTTTTCGGTCACAGTCTACCTCGAGGGAAATTAACGATAAGCTAGAGAAACTTCGGCGTTTGCGAGAGAACGAGAGAAGGAGAGGGAGAGAGAGAGAACCAAGAGTTTGGCGTCGGCGCCCTCGTCTCCCTCGCCCACCTGCTTGCTCGCGCGTCTCTAATTATATATTAAAGATCCTCCAAGGAAGGAAGCGTGAACCGTGAGAAGGGTGATGATTAACATAGTTTACAGGGAAATATGTGCGTGCGAATTGTGGAGCCGGTACCGGGGATTCGCCTTACGTGACGTTTACACGCTCTGCCGGGCCAACTACTTAGCAACACGTAGTCTGCAACGGCGCGGCGCCGAGATGCGAGTTATTTGATCGTCTCGTTGATGGATTTCGCGCGAGTCCGCCGAGCTAACGCGTGTTCAGCGTGTACACGCGTGCCGCCATATTAATTGGAGAGATTTCGCTTGCCGTTTCGCGTATACGCACGTTTGTCGGCGCCCGAGTGGCAATAGAGAGACTACTGAAAATTATGCGTCCGTTTGCACATCGTACGCGTTATGCCGGCGCGCAAGCCGATAAGGCACGGGCGTGCAGACGGTGCACGCCTGCACGGCGCGCCCTATCGAACATTTTCGATGCTCCTATTTACCGGCATCGCCGTCTAACGACCCAATATCGAGCCAACGAATCAATCTTCTGCCCTCGCCTTTCAATGCCGAGCTTGCTAACTCGCCTCACGTTTTCCGAACGTTATCTTCGCCGAATGCGCCGGCGCGGCGGTATCTATCATGGTTTATTGCCGATAGGAATCTATTGAGAGGGCGATGCAGATATCCGACGTCCGCTGTGACAAATGAGACTATATTGCGCTCCGACAAGTCAGGCATTTCGCCCCCCAACTCTTCATGCAACGCGTCGTTCGTCTTCATAAACCAACACTGACGGACGAACTATTCCGGGTGGACGTCCGTGACACGGTGATCATTCGGAAAATCACGCGCCTCGTGTCAACTTGCCATCAATACCGCCATATTCGCTAAGTAAATGTACGCGTATTCACTTATCCGCACGTCACGCCATGCGCCGGTTATACGAGTATCTATATTCCCAGCACGTTTCGAATAATCAGAAGAGCACACGAGTCATTAGGAGCCCGTTGATCCCGTCGAACACCGCGATACCCAGTTTCAACTGGCAGGTATACATTTCCGAGCAGCGCGATGCTTAGACAGCGTGCTGTTCGGGTGTAACCACTGTTGAAATTCGACGCTATTTGCGCCAACCACCGGCTAATGTTTGCCCATTCGCCCACGTACGCTGCCGGGTGATAAATGGCAATCAAGTTTTGAATATAACCCCCGTAGGCATATCTGGAAGCGGTCTCGCTTCGCTGTATATCCCATTATTGGAGGCCGATTCTGCTGATAAGTTCGTAGGATCTGCCGCGCTATAGTTGAACGTCGCAACATTACTAAACTTCTCCGTTCTCCGCGCTCTATCTGGTCGGGAGCGAGGGAGTAAGAAAGAAAATAGGAGCAATTTTGCGTATTCGCTCTTGCGAAGGAGATATAACAGAGCGATAAACTGCTAAAAAGCACATAGTCATCCCCAAGTTACACGGTTCCGTTTACGAGCATCGCTCCGTTCTTACGTTTCTCCCGCTGTGTCTGGTGCTGGATCGGCATCACTGGAGGTAACGTTAAACTTTCTTAAAGAAAACTTTCTCGCAGCCGCTCAGCGCGTTAAGCACGGATGGGAGGCGCTCAAGCGAACGGCGTCTCGACGTGGTTCGTCGACTATAATTCTATTATGTCGAGCTCATATATGTAGGGCCGAGGCGTCGACGCGTCGTACTGTAACGTGAAGTTGACACATTCTCGATCAATCAACCGTCATACGCAGCTGCCTTCGGATCGGGCTGCGTTACGGGCGCGCGTGTGTGTGTGGTCTGTGCTCATGCGTGGACTGTGTCGTACAGCAAATATACGGAGGTGTTCCCCGTTAATTCCGTACGAGCCACTTATGTATTTTTCCGTCCTGTACGTAGATAGATGATACGGTATCAAAAATTTCCGGCGCCGGCTCCTCGGACGTTGGCTTTACGACGGAAGTTGTAATTGAAACGGAAACCGCATATGGAGCTGCGACCGAGTGCTCTCGGCGAGCAAGCGCATTGTCCACGTCCTGTCTTCACTGCCTAAACTTCCGGGCTCTTCAGAGTTTCAGCGTAATCCGTACGTCGCCGGTACAGAGACGCTCTTCGACTTCAATGATAATTCCACGTAGTCGACGAATAAGCGCCCGGCGAATCTCGAAGGAAAATGACTCGTGACCGGGCGGGATTGAGCTAACGAAGAGATATGAAATTCTCTGGATGTTAGATGTTTCAGGGCCGAAGGGAGCGTATACGGCGAGCTCATTTGCCTGCTACGACGAAAGTACGAGGGCGACGAATTCCAAGCTCTCGCAGTCATTCGCAATAACTTGTTTAGTGCTACTGTTTTACTGTCGTCAGTGCTGCATGCGTTTCTCCTTTTGCGAGCTTTAAGTATATTCAGCAGGCGGTCCAGAGGGCGGCGTGAGCCTAGGCTAGGATAATTCAGTTGTGGTTCCTGCAGAACGACGTCTATTTTGACACCTACTACCATCCTCCAAGTTCAAACCACTCCGCTAACTCCGACTTCGCCCTGCTTCCTCTTCCCCTCTTTTACCGCCTTTCGGCAACAAAACTTTTCTACGCCCATTAGCCCTACCCACCTACTTGCATGTGCATTCACCATTGACGATCTTCGTTAATCACCGATTATAGCGGCATTTAGTTTCCCGTATTACGCTCGCCTGCAAAATATGTCTAGCGTTATCTGCTCCACTTCCGAAACATCCGCCGTTATCATCCGTGACGTCGTCGTTTAATATCCACACTTTGCCTTGGCATAATTACGCTCCTTCTTCGCACGTTGCTTATTCATCCGGATTTATTGTTCTCCCCTGTGAGACGGCAGCCTTCAGACCGTTTCATGAATCATATTAAACGTACGAATCAATTATTTGTATGTAGCATTCTTTAACGCCAGCGGCCTAGGCGGCTGCGGTTGCCGGCGAAAATAGAAAACAGTAGGACGAAGAAGTAGTAAGTGGGTCCTGGAGATTGCTTTTACGATGTAAGTTTGCCGATGAATAAAATATCAAGCGTCTTTCGCTAGCGGACTTTCCGCGCTGGCATAACAGCCTGGCTACCGCACCACGCGTCATCTACTGATGACTGCCGCATTTAAGAATCCTCCGGAGGTTTGCTGCGGCCTTATCGTGATCGTTATTCGTCCCAACTTTAAAAGAAGTTGGGTCATATGCTAGGTCGCGTCTCTATTACAACTAAGCATTTCGCGTAGTTAATAACTAAAATTTCAGAGGCTTGTACTTATTTTAAATGTGCCCATTTTCAGGTTTATGAGGTCAAAAATCGTTTTTAACGGTTTCTGGACTTATTTCTGGCTATGACCTAAAACTTTGAATCTCTTTTGATTCACCCCAAAGGGCAACTCAATCGGACAACTTTTCGAACACTGAAGACCCGCTCAACTCTCGACAGTTTCGGAGATATGAAACTATTAAGAGTTCAGCGGGCGTCCACTGATCTATTTTCAGCGCAAATTCCCTTACATTTTGGTACTTAACGACATATTTCAAGGAGAATCAAAATCCGAACCGTCCGAATGCTTGTTTGCCTTTCCTTCTTAGCGACGAGGTAACAGAGGCTACGACCCCTCCGAATGAGGCTTAAACACTAATTGCGCTCATAGGGGACTCAGATTCCGACACTAATTTATGACATAATCCAGAGAGACAAATAAATGCAAACACTATTGTTTTCCGTCGATTTGATAATGTAAATACCTATTCTTTATGGATAAAATATGATGCCAACTCTGTCTAATTCCACGATCACCTTCGATAAATGTCAATTACTCCCTTACAAGTCGTAAAAAATTTGGAGCCATAACGTCCACTTGGTCTGGGATATCGTCCTTCACATCGATTTTGGGAATTAAAGGGGTCAGGGGACAATGTTAGAGAACATCGTTAGATCCGAACTGATACTGATAGTCGTAGCTGCTATCGTCCTACGACCGACTCATTGATTTTATGCAAACGATGGTCGGATCGAATCGGAATTATGTCTCTGTCATAGGCCGATAATCCATTCCAGAATCCTTGGGAGATTAAGTTGATATACGATAGAATGGTACGGTCATTAGACGGTCCCTGGATCTCGTGGAGCAGTAGCCTCGGTAGGGAAGGCAGCGATCGAAGCCGGAGTCGATAAGGCATAAAAGAGCACAGCTCTCTCCAACGCTGGCGAGGAAAATAACTTTATCATGAAAATGTCTATTTCATCGCGGCAAACAAAAGTAATTACGGGTGCAGTAAAAAAAAGGGTATTACGTATCAAAGTTGTCTCACTTAATCCCGCAGAGCGTTGCAACGTAGATCTTATTTGAGAATACAAGCGCTGGTTTACGGCTGACCACGACGTACATTGACTACCAGGAGCATACACATGCACGAAATGCGTGCGATTCACCGCGTCATGCCGTAATTCTATGTGGCCGGGCGATAAATTCAGGTGCATTTACACGCGTGCATTTAGGAGGAGCGGTGAAGCGTGTAGCAATCGTGTGCGGGGATACATGTACACGTCGATATATATCTCTTTCGAGCTCTCTCTGCATATGTGCATACCTACACCAACATACGCTTACAGTGTTCATCCGCATTGATATATATCCGATTGTCTCTAGTCGCCGTTTATGTCTCGAGCCGACGCACACGCTTATAACCTATGATGCATCGTAGGAACCCGCGTCTTCGATGACGGCGAACGAAGATCAACGAGTCTTGATTCCGCATATCTCGGAAACGTCCCATTTCAACTGATCTCTCTCCCTTCTTCTTCCGGCTTGCGGCTTCTCGATTCGGACCTAATCCGATTCCGAAAGTGCAACTGGGGCGACAAAAAAGAAGTGACAGAATTTAATTAGCCTCGCCCCTGCTCTTTCGTATGTGCCTTAATTACCTCATTCCAGAGGCCGCTTTGAGGGACTTGCAAAGACAAAGGAATATCTCCTGTGCGACGCGTCGTAGCCGGTGCCTCGAGTCTCATTCCCGCTTAAGCAATTTACCCAGTAATCATTTCCCTTTGTACTCACTCCGGACAGTAACGGTTGTAAATCGTCTGATGTCTAATTCACAATTAAGTAATGCCTAATTGGCACGGGAGTCACTCGCGAAGACGACCTTCGCGATTTCAGTTTCGGTCCTACTATCGACTCGGCGAACCAAGGATTTGCCTGCGGTGTCGGGCAAAGTTTCATTCTGTTTTTCGAGCGCAGCCACTCTGGCCGAGCTTTGATGACGGATTTGCGTTGCGCGAAAACTTTCCTCCCGAATTATGAAACTTCGAGGGTGAATCCTCCGGCGAGTACACGTCCGTCTGCTTGCCAATCGCGAGTTTGCCTACTCTTGCCGCCTAACGCTTTAACGTTGTTCGCCTCGATTACCGGGACTAAAGCGACATCTCGATCTCAGGAGAATTATCAAGCCAATAAATACGTAGCCGGTATACGCTCCCAAAGATTCGACAGGCCGGAGAGCGTGCGAAGAAGCGAAAGAAACGTGGCGATAAGAGCTTCACCGAGGGGCAGAGACGAGAAAAAGTTCTTATAATCTTCTAAATTCGCAGCGCAATCTGGGAGCGAGCGTGGGCTCGGCGCGCGACGCTTTTTGATTTACGAGAGGCGAGAATTGCCGACGCCATTGCCGGCCAAGTTCGGCGCCAGAAGAAGCGCACGGGGATTTCGGTGCTGAGATCGGGTGCGAGGAAAAAAGGTCGGCCGGGTCGAGGCTGATGAGCGGCGAATGAAAAGCAATTAACGTCGCCGCGTGGAATTAATCGAAGAGCAGGTGAGTCAGGCTAAACTTCGGTCGCTTCACACGCAACAGGCAGCGCGGATCGTCGTGTTCCATCAAGGGATTATAAAGACGTTTCGGCGTTGCAATGTTTCGGCTTTCATCCGCCGCGCCCGGCGTTCCTAACTTCCTTCCTCTGTTCTCGATGCGAAGCACCGTCCTGCCAGTTAAATTGCCACAGGCTTAAGCGCTCGGCCACGGGGGAGAATTTCAGTTTGAATTTTCGCGCGGCGGTCGCTTCCCTCGAATTTCAATTGTGTCGATCGGGACGAATGGCCGGCTGCGATGCGCGACGTTCGGAGGTGTTGCGGGATATTTTGCTGAAAATTTTTCCGACCGCTTTCGAAAGTGCTGCCCGGTCGGTGGGTGTACATCGGCGAAGAGCGCCCGTATCCTCAAATCTGCATTTTATCAGACAACGCCATCGCGCCCGTTTCCGCAATGCCATCGGTGCAGGCCTGTCCAGCGCTGTATCGCGCCACTAAATCTCCGTGTCGTACGGTATCGACGTAGATTAAAGTTTCATTCTCAGTTTGCTCGTTCGATTTAATCCCTGGCACTCGAACGTCTACTCGCCTCCGCGCGGCTCGTAAATCTGACACGACCGGGCGCACCATTTGTTCCTTAGTTAAAAGAACACGTTCGTCAGCGGGGCAACAAAGGGAGGGCATTACTTCGGATAGCATTCCTCATCGCACGGCTGTCACTCGCGCAAACAGTGCGCCGAACGTAATCCTGAATGTCGCGTTTGACAAGGCGTTTGCGCGGTATCTTCGCCGTCGTTCATTTTTCGCAGCGAAATGGAGGATCCGCTATTATGATTAATAATTTATGCGTATCGACACATACCACGCGTCGTTGTGGCGACCGCGGCGGTGCAGTTATACGGCAACGGTGCCGACATAGCGATCGGTATTACCTGGGCATGAAAAACGATGCATTATTCGTGTGAATGCAAACACACTGCACCGCAAAAGCCCGCAGCTTTTGTGCGGCGTCGGAGGCGGCAGCGGCAGCGGCAGCGGGAGCGGCAACGGCGGGCGACAACGATCAACGGCAACGAGGGACATAAAATGTGCTTTTCAATGGAGCGCAATTTTCTTTCTATCGCCGGCTTGTTTAGCGGCTTACGACTTCCCGTTGACATCGAATACAGCCCCTGCTCGGCTATTTTAACCCCAGGGCCGGAGGGCCGATTGGCAGAAACGAAGCGTGGAAGAAATTAGGAACGCTGTCCCTTTGTGCGCGGTCTAATTACCGTCGTTTAGCGGGGAATACTCTGGCGCGTCGGAAATTTTGCAAGTTTTCGAGCGCCAGGAAGGTCGAGAGCTCGTCTCACGCAGCATCGACGGCGTCGCCTTTTGACCCCGTAAAGTGGACGCTTTTTGCGCTCGGCTGCCCCTTTAGGCCCTTTCAAACACGCCAACAATATAAAAGTTATCTTATGTCAAAGCTCCGCTGTCGCTCGGCGAGATTTAAAGAGGGTTAAGTCGCGCCGAAAGTGGATCAAGGTCGGCCTTATGATTGCGCTAAGGGCGAGCGAAAATTGCATTTGAATCGCGATCGCGTCACGCCGACCGGAGCGGATATTTAATCAGGCATTTACCGCACGTTATGATTATCGCGCATCACGAAAAATACGGCGAACATTTCACGGTGACCGCTCTCGATATTTTTTAGCATGTTATCGAACAACTCGGATTTTCGGCTCTGATAATAGCGATAGGCCGTGCAACGCAGCTATAACGCTCGAGGTTGGATTGCAGATAAAGTGGGAAGGACGGGAGAAGTTCGTCGCCGGGAACAATTTAGTCCGTATATCGACCAGCGCACCTTCCAATTTATCCGCGCCAGCATAGCGCGCAAGCTTTCTGTATTAAATTTGCGGAAAGCGCCTCGCTGAACTTCTGACGCTACTCTATCCGCCCCTTCCTGTGGTTTCTCTCTCTCTCTCTCTCTCTCCCACCTTCCCTCTATCCCTCTTCTTCCCCATTTAGCTCACCCAAGAGCAAGTTGCATGCGTGATTCCATCCATATAACCCATGATACGTTGTCAAACGCTAATGATTGCCATCCTATTGTGTGCCTAATGATCAACCATTTACGTCTATCCACTTTCCTCGGCCGCGACATTTTCCCACAGCACGCGCGCGCATGCACGTTTCTCAATTTCGCCTACCATTTTTCTCGCCACATCTTCTCACTGCAATCTCGCCGGTACAATTCCGTGAAAGATTGGCAAGCGGGTAGATGCACCTGTACGCTCAGGTGGAAGCACGCCGATTTCGGGCCGACCATCTGAATCGAAAAGAGCTAAATCTGTGTGCGGCGTTTCGCCAATAGGGAAGAGTCGAGACCAAAAAGAAATCGCCGATTTCCAGAAGACTCTTCCGAACAGATCCAACGCAGCTTTCAACGCCGCGCCAGTAATCTGTTGATTTATCGGTAAAATCATATGGCTGTTAGAGCGACAAGAAAGAAGGATGCACGGTAAAATTTGTGTATCGACGAATGCACGCATGATTTAGCGAGCCTGCTAAGATAATCGAGTGAGGCGGAGGCGATTGAGGTACCGATTGTTCACGAGCCAATGCAAACGTTTGTTCTTAAAATCCCATGTGGTAATGGAATGACGAGATTGAGGACGGAACCGAGACGTGAAAATCGAAATTCAAGCTCGTGCTCGAATCAGAACGATCACGGCACGTAGATTCTGCCGGCACGAGCGCGCAGCACGAGAGATTCGTCTCGCGATCGAAGCGAAACACCTCGAACAGAGAGGCACAATCGTATTTTTATCCAGGCCGCTCGTATATCTTGCCGGAGTAGCGGTCCATTTCGCTGAGCTTCCGCGGACCACCGGCCATGCTTGACGTTCCCGAACAATCTCTCTCCTTCCATGCCCTTTCCCTTCATTTTATTTCACTTCCGTCACATAATTCCTGCCGGCGCGAAGCTTTCCTACGATTTCCGTGCGGTGAATTGCGCGCCGTGCCGCGATTTTAATGAGTCTAATTTCGCCAATTTTTCCTGTGCCAGCGCAACGAAACACGCCCATTGCGCAATAAAGAGTAGCGCGACGTCTGTTCTCCGCTCGTGAATCGCGCCAAGCATTCGCAACTGGCGAGGCTAAACGCAGAAATTCATCCGTTCGGGCTGCGTGCGCTCTTTCGCGAAACGGTACAAATCGAACGTTATCCCGCCGTGCACATACATTGGCGCCGCGACGTCTTTTAATAACAGAGTCGCCCGCTATATATTTTCACATGATCTAGGAGGTGAAATGAACGGGGCAGCGCGACGGCGATATGACCGTTTTTATCGCTCCTCGTAAATACGTCGTTGCACCGTAAATTCTTTATCAAACGTCAGCGGCGCAAGCGGCTTCCTCGAGTGCGATACACTGTGCCGAGATAGTGACTAAACATCGGAATCGCTCGCTAAATGGGGCACCGAGTCGTTTGCTAATTTTTTACGGCGAAAGTTCGTCGCTCGTGACGCGAGTCGTCTGCGAGCGAAACGAGCGGGCAACTTCACGTCGCAATTCCTCCTCCCCCGCCCTCCGATCGTGAAAGAATCATTTTTACTGTTGTCGTACGCTCGCAAAAGCGCGCGGCCGTTTCAACGGCTCCCACACCAGTCGTCATCAGGCGGCGAAAGAGCTTAATCCTCGGAGCCACCTCCGTGTTTTCCACGATCATTCGACCCAATGCCGTGACCGAGGATGCTTTCTGCCGACGATAGCGGCTGGGGTTACGAACACGGAGCGCAACTCGTAAAAAGTTTCTGAAAGGAAGCGGTGCTAGTAAAATCCGAGGCTCGCCGGTTCGGCTCCTTAAGACGGAACGTCGAGGATGGGAGGGTGTGACGCGGGCTGAGAAGGGATGAGCGCTCTGGCGTGCCAGCCACGTTTAACTCGTCCAGACGGGGATTCGCATGAACTTTTGCCGCGTTATCGTGCGCTATTACTCGCCAGCTCGTACTCTGACTGGCCGTTTCTTTGGCAATTCTTCAAGAATCGTCCTTCGACGGGAAAGACAACGAAGCGGAGTAGCAGTCCTCAAGACTCAGAACTGTTGCAGCTGCGGGCAAGGAAATTTCGAGCTGGAGGCCAGGCCGAGAAGAAAGCGACGTGACCTGTAGTCCGGTCACGTAAGACTCCGTCGTACCGGTACGACCGAAAGTTTTCAGATCGCTGGGAAGGAGGAGGACGCACTCGTGCGTCTCGGCGTGGGGCGGTCCGCGAGGTAAGGAGATCAAAAGCACGCCATTCAAATTCGGATTACGTATCGCGAATTGCGTAGCGGCGAGATACGCGACGACGACGACGACGACCGAGTGAATGGACTTTTCGGATAATGCTTTCGGGGGAATAGCGAGGCTGTGATTATCGAGACGGCTTGGCGATATCGCGCACCTCTGGGAGGCTTTCCGAGATTCGGCGAATCTTGTTTTGCCGTGAGAAGCTACTTACGCGACCCGCTCACGATTTCCACGTCGGGACAAAGGTGGAATGGGACGATTGCTCGGCATTATTGGATATCTTAAACCGAGTGTTACGTGCGCTCCCCGAATTAAGCGATCGCCTCTCGTGGAGCGATTGCACGCTATGGATATCAAGTTTTTAGAAGATCCGTAATATCGTGGGTAACGGGCCAATTAGCGAAATCACTTCGCCGCCTCCTCTTTCTCCTCTTCACTCGACGCTGAAAATCCTCGCGAGATTCATCGTGAAACTCTGGCTTACTGCTCTCGACCGGGCGTCATAATACTACGGTCGATTTAAGTACCATTGCCATCGGGGAAAAAAAGGGACAGTCGCTGTCGAGTAAACGGGAGCAGAAGACGTTGCGACTTTATTAATTTCTATATTTATCGCTTCCATTGGCGTGGGCTCAGGACACACAGGCCACGTCGCGCGCTACTGAGAATTTTATTGCGTCCCAGTTGGCTCCTTTCCTGCCGGCTTAAGGGCTTCTCGCCGAGTGTTCGAACACGGAAATCGAATTAAAGTCACGGCCCCGCGAAGACTACCTTTCGCCTTTCAGTGCATTTTTATAATCGCCGCCCGCCTGCACGCCGGGCATACTAGAACGGTCACGTCACGCTGCCTGTAGGTTTTCATATCCCTTGCGCTGGAGGATGAAAAGGGGCCAAGAGAGTGACCGTATTGACAAATGATCCGGGTAGCGGTATCCGTTGAAACGAAGAAAATGCATTCTTGACAGATCCTTTCTTTTATCTTCCTCACCGTCTCCTTTGAGCAGCTTCTTCATCTTTCGGTTCATCCTGTTTCTGAAAAACCGCATCAGCGAACCTCGCGCTTGCCTCCCGCGTAGCCATAGAAGAAGCAGAATAAGGAGAACGGACAATGTACGTGACGCAGGCGAGATCCGCGAAACTTGCGTTTTTACATGAAACTGAAGGGTGGCGTTCACACGGTCGCTTCGTCGATTCGCGAATATTCACGCGCCCGTCGAATACAGGGATTCGCATCGAGGCCTATTTCTCATTCGCTCAGCCGACCACTCGGCACTGCGGAAAAATTCGTTCAATCCGAACGTCTCGTGTCGCTCGGGTAAGCGAAACTTTTGTCGCGTTAGCGCACAAAATATCGACGGTAACACGAGGCTCGTCTATCTCCGGCGAACTCGATACGATACGTCGATACGTCGAGACGGGATGAAAACGTTGTGGGAAGGCGTCTTTATACTCCGGGAAAGTCAAATTCGAGGCCTCTCGCGTAAAAGCGGCGGCTGTAACGGCACGAGTGACGTCGAGATAAAATATTCGGCAGCAGCGATAAAAGATGTACAACCGCAGCGCGTCGGCGTGCTGTATCACTTGTTGACGGGCACGAAATTTATTTGAATGTTTAACCGGCAAATACGCGTACGTGACGCATAATAATTGTCAGGTTGCATTTTTCGCTCCCGGCGAGAAATGCTTCTTGAATTTTATCACGTGCGTGCGCTGGCGCTCCACGCTTTTTTTCGCCCCCATGATAACGCAGTCGGTTTATCATAATATTTTCGTACCACTTGTCGCTCGGGAACACGGACAGAGGAGTACGGATTATTGTTCTCGCTATGCAAAAGGAAACCCTCCCAGACGGCCCATCGAGACGGACGTGAAAACGACGAAAGTCGTTCTCGTCGAAAAGCGGCGGAAAGCGATACGGCCGAATGAGAATATGAAGAAAGAGTTCGCGAAGCTCACGAAAGTTCGTTCCACTGATTAACGGGGACTTTTTCACCGAACGACATCGACGCCCGTAATTAGAACGTCCCGATAACGAGCAAAAATGAGAAAAGAAGTGGATAAAAAACGGAAGGCACGAGTGGCGCTACGCGGTAGGTTGAAAAAAAGATTTTCAGGGCGTCAGTATCAGTGGGGAAAACGATTAATTCGAGGGCAGGAGTTCTCGGGAGATACCCTCGAATGCCCGGGGAAGCCGCTCCGGAGAAGATCTTCGCCGGTGGGCCGGCAAAAAATCTGTCGGGGTCATGCTGTTCGTGCTCGCGAATAACGCGGCACGTATAGGGCGCGATGTGCGGACCAGAGCAAACGGAGAGCGCGAACGAGGGAAAGATAATGAATCTTATGTACACAGCTGAACTTCGGTGGTCAGCCGCGAATAAATGTAATTTTATCACCGCCACGCGCCCGTCCTGAGACGAATTGTCGTTTGCAAAAAACAATGCAAGAGAGTCCGTGCGGAAAACTCAATATCCGAGGACCAGAAAACAGTTACACGGCAAAGAAATATCGTTCATCGCGCCTCGTTCTTGCAGCGTATGTCGAACTCTCGCGAGATTTATCCGTTCCGGAAAGAGGAAGGGCGCGGCAAAAAAAAAAAATTAAAGGCAGGCACGAAATAAGGTGCCACCTTAGTTTGTTGTCGAGGTCTCGTCGCGAGAACGTTTCTCCAGGAAAAATCCACCTCGTCGAGAACACCGCAGGGATAAGCCCTACGTAAGCAGCAAGCGACAGTCTGAAAGCCCCGAAAATCCGGTTGGCAGGATGGGGAAGAAGGAAAGAGGGAAGTAGCGAGAGAGAAGAGAGAGAGAGAAAGGAGAGGGAGAATGCGTGTGTGTGTGAGGGAAAACAACGCTCATACCGGAAATCAAGAAAGTGGAGATGTGAACGAGAACATTCTTCTGCAAGGAAAATTATTTAACTCTGATTTTTCAACCGATATACAGCATTCTGTGCGTCCATGCTAATCAAAGAAATGACTTATCGCTTCCGCCAGAGTATTGATTGACACAAATGTGCGCGTAAAATTGGGAATCGAAGTCAGTCGGTATAATAACGAGAAACCCGTATACGGCAGTCCACCAATTCGCAACACAAGGGCCGGCAATAATCGAAACGATGAAATTGCGTGGGTGATATTATGCCTGCGATTCGATTACCGTCATACCAACGGTGATAAAGCGAACGTGCTACCGCTTTGCGAGGAAGTATTTCACCGCTGATCCCTTCATGAAATTTGAGACAACATTTTTGACGGCATCGAGGCATAAAAATCCTTATCCGTACGGCTGGGTTTATCAGGCAGAAGGTGTCAGGGGAGTAAATCATCTTCTTCCTGGGCAGATATTTATTTTACCGTCAACTTATCTTTATTTCAATTCGCGTAACTTTATTTGGTCGTAAAGTCGCGAATGAGATTTATTTAGCCAGCAGGGTAAATCCTCTCTCTCTCTCTCTCGTTCTCGCCCACTCTGACTTCCTCTCTCGCTTCGCAGGCTAGTCCCCCCGGATTGAACCTGGGATCGTGTTTCAGCTTTAGTCGCATCTTCGCGTTAATTCGCAGAAACGAGCCACGATTCGTTTCATCGAGGAAGTTTGCAGTCGGGAATCTGCTTTCGTCAGAGCAGATATTGCTTCCCGACCACCTTTCTCGCTCGCGCAACCCCTGTCTGTACAGGTATTTATACTTGGTCTTTCTCGGGTCGAACAGTAGGGTGTGAAAATTTGACCACCTATGTGGCACTGATGAAGCTTACGAGAATGTAGTGACTCTAGCCGCTTCGCTTTATTTCGATGATAAATTTTCTAGATAACGGATGCCGAAAAAATTGGGTTAAGTCTCGCGACCCGTGGTATTTCATCGATTTTCTCTTGGTCCTCCTCGCGTTGTCAGTTTTCTGTTTTCTCGTTCTCCCGCTCTCCCTCCCTTCCTCTCTTTCGACACGACGTTGCGACAGTGGCCATGTATCTCCGTTGCATTCCCTAAATTAGGAGTCGAGCAATCGTTCGGGGTGGATATTTACCGCGTAGCCGTGAACGTGAATCTTTTCTGAAAGCTCTTCCCGACTTGGCGAGAATTACGATCCATTGCGCCGGGGATATAACGCGGCCCGGCTGTATCGCGAGAACGTAACGGTAAATTATTCCAAAAGTTACATGCATATATTCATAATGGTCGCCGCGTGCTCGCACCGTATATTACAGGTTTCGAAGTCTGAACACTCTGAACGGGCAGGCACTCGCGAACGACGTCTGTCTCAAGGCTTAAAATCGAGCTTGATAGCGACGTTTGCACGTTTTGTGTGAGACTACGGTAACGCCGATTAATGTTCCCCGCCCGTATATATGCTGCTAGTGCAGGCTCGGCTAAGAGCTAGCTGGTTTTTCGCGACGACCGCGGCTGCAGGGAGAAGGCTTACGCGAATGTATTTTCCGTAGAGAGCAATTTTCTCTGTCGCACGTAAGCCACGGGTAGTGACGGCGTAATCGGCCCGAAGCCCGAAGCCCGAGGTACAATTGAAGTTGCGTTTACATTGCAACAAGGGGAAGCCGCTGATTCCAAGTACATACCGCGGGCTGCGTCGACTGATTGGAAAAGTTTCGTCGAAGAACGCCCATACACGCATTCGATCGATCGAGAAAACGAAATTTCTTCGACCGCTCGCCCGTCTGTCAGCAACGTCGTCCACGCTCTTACGGAGTATGAAGGAGCCGCGGCGTAATTGAAGATGCGTCGCACCGCGGCCGCTCGCAAAGCCTTTCCCTTTAATCCTTCCTCCCGCCTCCCGCCTCCCGCCTGGCCGAAGGACCGATTGCAAAAGTTTCCCCCGACGCTGAAGGAAATTTCTCGGACCGGAATTACGGAAGTTCGTTTCGCCCGGGCTGATTCTACGCTCGCTCCCTCCCTCGCTCGCGGCGCTTAGACGCATTCATTTGCCCGCACCATTGAGCAGCGAGCCCAGCGAATTTACGAAGTGATCATCGATCCTACGGAACGGAGGTTCTTAACCTTACACGCTGCACACGCTGCCCGAAGTTGAAATAGAAGTAACGCGGGCGTCGACGCAGATACGGCGAATGGTAGCAGTTTTAAGGTGGAAGGTAAAAAAGGATGTGGATCGGGGGCGCGTGAATTCCTTCTTCAAACAGTCCGCTTCCGCGTTCCATTTCCTGCGATCTGCCGAAGATAAGGAGAGCCATTATGCAGAATTTAGTATCGACTGCAATGCGCATGAATGTATGTCGCTTCAACAAGTGTTCGATCGCGCATCCAAAGTCTACGCGACCGTTTCGATTAATACAAAGAGATAGACGTGTTTTCGTCGATTTCTGGACATGTCTCTCCGTTTAGCTTATCCTCCGTTCCTACCGCATACATTTTTCCGCGTTTCATTTCACAGTACATACTTCGTATCCTTTCCAACTACCCGAACGATGTTTACGATCTTGGGCCTCGCAAGGCAGTCTGCGGAGACGTGCTCCAAGCTGCTTAATCCCTACCGTGTTTGCGCCTTCTAATGAACCGTCGAGAGTAGCTAGACATTTTTCCGATTCTTATTACATACGAATCATCATGCGCGAGAAGCATATGCAATAATGCCAGAGATTCGTCAGCCATGCGGTTTTATTCCGAATGGAGACTTTCATGGATTCCGGCTGACAGCAACAATTCCGGAAAAGATTCCGTGATATCATCCGTCTAATGGGTAGCACTTCCTACTTCCTATAGTTGCCGAAAGGGACAGGCCGAGTGTTTAATTAAAACAAAGACCCTGAACGATGCTCGACGACGTTGACGTTGCTATATATAGTCCAGTAGGAAAGGTCTGAAGTTCTGGAGGCATTGTCGTCGAGGCGAAAACTTGGGAAAGTTCCCGGCCGAGGTTGGCTCGACGTTATCGGAACTCAAAGGAAGTAATTTTCCGGCTTAGCCGTTCGTCTAACGATCGTCGGATTAAAGAGTCCGGCTCGCCACTTTGTTTCGACGATTATCGTGAATCGTCTTGGCGACGACGCTGCCCGATAAAGGGACTTGCCCGCTATCTCTTCCCTATCGGACTCGCAGCTCCTTCATTTCCTACAAGCACGATCGATGCCGACCTTCGCTAAACCGTGGTCTGTCCTGTTTTGATGCCTCGATTTCTGTCTTCTTCCATCTGCGCTCCGACCGACTGCTCGCCCCTATTAGTAACGGTATGCAGAGCTCGTAAATTTTTCTGTCCTCTCGATAAATTCTCCCCTTCCTCCGGGCCGCCCTGCGAGACGCGAGACTATTGGCTTCGCGGAAACTCGAGGCCAGCCACTCCAGTCACTTATTCGGTTCCCCCTGGCAACGGCGAATTGCTAAAAAATAGAATCTAATTTGTAAACTCCATCTTCTTCTCCAGCCCCGACGATTTCCATAACGAGATTGCGATTCGAAATTGTCGCCGGTTGTGTGAGAGAAACCGAACTTGCACAGTTCGCTTCCTTCATTTCTGTCGAGTTCCCTACTCAATGAGGGTAAATTAGATGCTCGAGCTTTAGTCGATGAGAGACCTTCGGGCAATGACGACAGTCGAATAATCTTTCGTGACTTTATTCACAACGAACTTGTTACTTTTTTCTCGCTTCGTCGCTGGAAAGCGTTTGGCGAAAATTGTGTTCTCCGCGCCGGGTATGGATTAAAACGTATGACTACCACGGTCCACACTTTTAGGGCTTATTTGCCGGAGCTTTATCTCAGGCAATTTTAATTGCTGCACGATAGCTGCGAAGCAGGAATTTGTAACGGTTCCACTCGACCATAAAAGTCATATTATTACATAGTCGTATATGAATATATATATACATATGTATATATGTAGAAGCAAAGTGAAGTCCAGGGGCGTAACATACGCTGCGGTCATCATAATTGTACCTCGCACCGTCGTCGAGCAAAAGCAATTAAAATAACGTGATACATTTTTCTCTTGTCTCCTGCGATCGTTTTCGCGCGAAATAACAAAGCGCGCATTATTCTTATTACACGCTTGTCGTCGCCCGGCAACGATTCTCACATGCGTGTCACTTGAATCGTACGATTCCGACTAGTCGTCGCACTGACTACGATTCTGGCAGAGCAGTCGACGGTTTGCAGGCGGAAAAATGGCGCAAACGTGTGGCGAGCCGCGACGCGGTGACATAGACCTTTTCGAGCCGTGAAATCACGGCGTCACGGTGATCTCATTTCAATTTCCCAACTCGTCGCGCGGACAATGCGCGATCTCCACGGCACCACCTTTTCGCATTTACACCGCCATCTAAAACTAGCACTCGACCTTAGATGCGATGAACAATGCTGTCAGAGACACGCCCCTGGTAACACTTTTCAGGCGGAGAATCTCCACGGCTAAGCCTTGGTGCCTGCTCTCTCTCTCTCTCTCTCTCTCTCTCTCTCTCTCTTACCCTCCGTTTGTGTACATATATACAGGTATAACAGGGTCTGCTTCCGGCACAGGAAATTACCGCTTGCGGGTCTGCCCGGAAATTCGCGAATGAACCACTCTAATAGTAATAAGCGAGCCGGTCGTTCGGTAAGATCCAGTGGCGCAAGAAAGCTGGCGATATTCTTACGCGTGAACTTGCCACTGGCTTCGTGATCGCTTACTCTTGACCCCCTTGACGCATCCTTGGCGCAGTCGCGTGTCGGCCGTTATTACGTTAGGCATAACCTTGCGCCCAGCAGGAAGTTCCGAGAAATGGCGAATGGAGCAGCGGAAATTTAAAACTTTCCTCGCAATTATCCGGAGACATCGAACTTTCGTCTCGTGCGTTTCCTTGAAAGTGACAAGCAAATTTGTGTCTCCGCTCCGCGTACGTTGGCCGTGTCAGGCGATCCCGCGAGGTCTTATTTTTATTCCGCCAAGTCGCCGAACGTGCACGCGTGACCTCGATCAATCTCGATATCATCCTAACAGATGGTCTAATCGGCCTTGAGCGTTCGCGCGATTATTTCGCATCGGCCGCGGCCGTCTATACCGGTGGCGATCGTCGATTATCCGCGGATGCATAAATTCTTCGTTCCACAGGGGAACGGGACCGGGGCGCATTCAGAACGCGATAATCCAAATCGATGCATAAATCCGTCCGGTCGATGAAATCGGCAAGCGCGGCGAGTAGTTTGCGCACGCTCCCGTCGTTCGACTCTTGCGTGAAAATATTTGACGTTGACCAGCGTTGACAAGCTACACCCCGTTAGCGCTCGTTTCATGTTTTATGGAAACGCCGAGCGAGAGGAAACAGTTCCGCGCATAATGCTCCTCGAAGGTGAACGACAGCGAAACTCGCGTCACGCGAACTTGTGCAGATCGTATTTCCCTATGAAAGAGGTATGCGAGTCGTGGGACCGGCATTAGAGCGGAATTTTCGCTTCACTTTTTGCCCGCACGATATCCAATTGCAGACAGAGTACTACAAGCCTGCAGACGACATGCGGCGTTTGCTTCGAATTTCAGCAGAGGGGCGGAGGACAATTCATTTGATCGTACGGACGCGCATCGTCAGATACGTGTCATTGATTCGGTCCGAGGACGATAAATAATGTATCCATTTCGTCGAAAAAACTGCATTTTCCCGCCGACGCTTGTTGTTTCGGCATGTAAGAATTTTTACGAGCAGCGCAAAACGACGATCGACGAGAATCCGTTGTTGGAGGTGATCGATGGCGAGACGTAGGAAGAATAAATTCCAGCGCCGTCCGGTATTCGAGCGTGATAGCATCGCGAAAATAAATATTAACCGCGGGGACGCGAGTGAAGGGTTTCTTCGCTGACCTGTTCTATTCTCGTTCGTAATTTTTTTATTTCCTTCGTCCACGATCGCTTTTGCGGTGCGGAAAAATAACGAGAGAGAGTGAGAGAGAGGGGGTAGCAATGGGAGATTCCTCGTGATAGATGGCTATCTGGAAACGCATAAATAAGGAGCGTTACCAATGTTACACGTGAAACTGAAAACGCGCTCGAACTATGATTGCGTGTGTGCAAAAATACTGAACAAAAAGTGACATGTTTAAAAGGACGCGCTCTACATCGTAGCAATTTCAAAGCCCCGACTTCGGGAAATGACTCGCTCGAACGCTCATATTATTGGTCGGGAGAAATTGCACGACCATCGAGTCCAGATATCACGCGAGAATCGCGGAAATTCTCATCTCTCAGCTCAATAACTTTGGATCTTAGATCGCGGCTGCCAGTCCGCAAGCGGGTCTCTTGTAATGATGACGAGGTACGGTAAATTTCATCCTGTAAAAGTTGGAGCCCTCCGTTTTCACGAGATAGCGGCGGGGTAAAAGGAGAAGCAAAAAAAAACGTACAACCGCGTATTTCATGGCGAAGATACTTTCACTTCGTGTACCTACCGGGAACGTGTTTGGCGAGCAAAGGGGACGGGATACTGGCTTTCTTTGTACCTCGAAAGAAATTGGGAAGGTAGCGAAACGGAAAACGGCTCATGAAAAGAATACGTGTATCAACACGGTCGAATGTCCATTTCGTGGGTGGTATAAAGTCAAGGAAAGATTGTTTTACCACGAGGTCGCGACGGCGTTACGTTCCCTCCGAAAGGTCAGGCGAGCGCAAGCAAACATTTATCCCTGGAGAAAGACAAACACGCGGCAGTTAACGTGCGTGGTGGGCGGTGTAGAGCTGCCAAAAAACAAAAAATTTGAATGCGAGCCGGTTAGCAAATTAGAGAGTACGGGGACGGTGGAAAAGTAAGATAAAGTATCGTATCGGTAGCAGGTGAGCTAACTAAATGCTGCAAACTTCGTTGCCCGGTATAGATCCCAGGACGAAGGTATAAAGCGGCGAGGAAAGGCGGCGGAGAGAAAGAGAAACGCGAAGAGGGAAGGAAGGAGACTGAGCAGATACAGGCTACAACTTCCAAAGGAAACGTACACTCTTCAATAACGCGATCTAATTAAAAAGCTTCTTCTCGAAGCGAACCGGGCTCGGGTCGCCTTCGTCGACTATCAAGCAAACAGGGCGATGATAGTGTCCGTTTCTCTTGCTACTCGATAGCCGATAAAGTGTCCGTCGTTTCTGCCCCGCCGAGCACATCTGATGGAGCTCCTTCCTTATAAGCTTCCGGATGAAACTGTAATGCTATCTCCGCAAGCATTGTACCTCCTTTAATACTCGTGCGCCTTGAGTTCAATGTACCGTAAGGATCTCATCTGGCCTAGGAGAGTGTGGATTTCGGCATTCATCGTCTGCGGTCGGCGCGACAAGCACGCTTATCAGCGCCGCTTGTAAATAATGATTACGTATGGTACATGCAACGTGGCCTACCACGTTTGCCCGACACCAATATTAACATGCCCTCGTCTCAGAATAATATTCCTTGCACATACGTCGAGCGCGACTGGATGCGCTATCGCCACTCCCCCTCCTTTTCAGAGTGGAAATTCAAGCCTGGAAATTCAAATCAGACCAGGTAAACCGGGTCTTCTCTCTCCCCCCTCCTTTATGCTCCGATGCGCCCTGCCAGCAGGCGCCGAGGAATATTATATAACCACGTGTCACGGGCGGTGCATGGTTCGCGTCACGAATACCGCGAGCGGAATGACGTACGTGTCTCTCTGTGCGTGGTTTATCGAAACCGCGAGTCACAGAGTAACGTAAATAGACACGTGACCCGCATTCGGTGCAGATTTGCGAGCGGGTAGAGCGCGATTTAAGCGAAATTTCCCGGCGCGCACTTCACAATGCCAGACGGGGTGGGGAGGGGGCAAAAACTGCGCGTGTCAGTGCACTTCATTTATTTCCACCCACTTCCGTGGGTCACTCTCTGAACAAGAAGTAGCACCGCGGAGTCCCTCATTTAATGATGAACGACCGAGCTCCGCAAGCGTTTGAGGGCCGTAGAAGGGGGTTGATTTGTTCTCATCCAATTCCTCTTAACAGTCTACCGAATGTAACGGGCACGGTGCACAAACGTGTCATTAATTCCGCTGACGGATCGGCGGCCGCGTCACTTTGCATGGTTTAGCGGAGATGCGAGCGGCGAGAATAGACACGTGGTTAGCATCCGGCAATCTGCTCGCTATACAGAATCATTATTGGAACGTAACGTCAGATCCGTAATTCCGATAGACGTATCGGCGAGCGGCACGAATATCGCATTCAGAACGGTTCGACGCCTTCTTGTGCAGGCTGAAAAATGAAGGTTAAACGCCGGACGAAACGCGACGTGTTTCTCTATTTTGTCTTCCGTTTCTCCCTCTCTCTCTCGATGCCTCGCCGAAGATTTCGTCTCCCTACAACTCTGGTACTCGTCAGTTTTCCTTTCGACGACGTCGTCCAGAATCTCGATCATAGTATGGCGCACGTCCTGTGCGTATGCCTGTACGTATTCCCAGCAGAGATCCTCGGAAATTACCGGGATTCAGCCTCCCGCTTTGTCTTTGTGGGCGTGTGTGTTGCCAGTTACGCGCACGTGCGCGCGATACACACGTCTGCCAGCTTCAATCTACCCTCCGGACGTAGGTCGCGATGCATAATGTCCCATTACCGAGGTATGCGCAACACGAGATCAAGGCACGCTCTCGGGGTGCAAAGCACTTGTCCCTCGTCCGTTTTTGCGCAAAAGTCGTCGAGAAGATTACATCAGGGCGTCGTCGGTTGTTACTAGTTAAGCGCGCTAATTAAAGCCGTCGAAGATACGAAATATTCCTTCTGACGTCCGCGCCGCAGTCTCTTCGAACCGGAGGAACCCTCAATGTCATCAACCGGTTCATTTTACAGCCGCGGCGGAAAACTGTTTGTCACGCTAATCGCCGTAATCGAAAGCGCCATGCTAATTCATTATGGCCTGTATATCGCGTCGGGCTTTTGAGCAATCCGACGATAACGAGAGGGAGCGCGAGTCGACGAAACGAATTTGCACCGGATTAATTTATGCTTAATATCAATCACCAAATCCATATCGGGATAATTCGTTCCCATAATTTGTTTGGCGCCGCGGCAAAACGCGAAATGAGAATTGCGTGAAATTAGGTGAGCGTGCGTACCGGCGTGTTTGCAGTTCGTTGCATGCGCTCGACACGGCTGGAGTGGCTAACGATTCGGATACTGGATTGGCGAGCTCTGATTGAGGACGTTCGAAGACGCCGATCGACGCGCGGCCTGCCTTCCCTACCTCGCGACTTCGACATTCACCGCGGCCGTGTGCAATTCGTCCCGAGTCCCGACCCCTTGCCACTTAACGAATTCCGTTCCCTTTCGCGCGGGCACAGAGCTCGAGCTCCGGCTCCTTCAATTTCCTGCGTTTCCCGGCTTTCCGGAACCAGCGAGCGTTGAAAGAACAATACCGCGCGTTATCCTCTCTGGCCTCCCTTTTCACCCTCTGCAAATTCTGGAAGAGATGTTGGTGGCACGGACAGGCTCTGCGGCAATGGGAGAAGTCGGAGGCGGAGAATGGGTGTGCGATATGATTGCCCCGAGATTCGTGCGCGCTCGTTCTACAAAAGGAGACAAGAGGGCGCGCGCACGAAATCGCACACAAAGAATATATCCAACATTAGTCGGTTGGCCCAAAAGCGAAATGTCGGCGGAAAAAGAAAGAGTAGCAGCGCGGCGTGATGCGGAGCGTCGATACGGAATTCAGTGGGCATCGTTTTGCAGCGTTCGCGGCCAGTTCCGTGGAATCTGCGGATTGCCGTGCGATAATTGATGAATGGTAATTACCGCTTAAACCGGAAGCATACCTGCCCGCCGGAGTCTCCATTGAAGCCTCCAGTTTCCAATAACGCCGAGATGCATAGACGTAGACACGTACCACCTCGTTAATTATAAACTAATTAATTGGCGATCAGCTGAACGCGAAGGCGGGCCGCCAGCAGATCCGTGGGGCGCTGCTTATGAAGCCGCGCCAGTGTGTGCAAGTCGTGGGTCAATGGATCGGCGAAGGCAGACGACGAAATAGAGGGCGAAACTGGGAAAACGGGGTAACAAGGAGGAACGGGAAGAAAAAAAAAAAAAAAAATTGGAGGAGGAACAAGCGCGTGACGCTTTTACATTCAGGGCCATTAACCGACAGGGGAAGGCATCCGGTGTTAATTAACTTCCGCTAATGGGCGAGGCGGAAGGTCCTCCCCTTCCGTCGCCCTCCCTCCATTCGACGGCGAAAGGAGCAAGGAATAATGATGAGGTAATGACGACGAGACGTAAATTAGGATGCAAGAAACTTCATCCCCCGATAGACTTGACCCGATACACGAAGAAGCCTAATTTAATCTTTCCTCCCGCGCCAACCGCTGCCCGTCACGTTCGTTCCCGTCCGTTAGAGTGTCGCGATCGAGCCAATTATTCCGACTCGGCTCGCGGAAATAACGCGCGGAAAGTGGCGGCTATCGATCGCGGCCGAAACCTTGAAGGCAGATGACGCGGTCCGCCGTTGTTAACGGGAAAGTTAATGAACGTCCGAACGTGTCGGTCATCCACAGACATTGGCGAGAAGTACAATGGTAAAGTCCTCGTGCGACGTGCTTCGAACGCACGTTAATTACACCCGGAGATAGCTCTTGTCGTCGTCCCCGGTCTACTTTCCCGGTCGCGGCTTTCACAATAATGGCGGAGACGCTGCAGAGGACTTCCAGGCTACTAATCGAGTTTTGTCTAAAATATCCTGTGGCAATTTCGCGCCCGCCGTTCTGCGAGCGCGCAACAGGCTACGTTAATATTAAATTCAATCCGGCTTTACCAGTTTTTATTAATATCCGGCACCGTTCCGTCTTTGCCACTCTCCATACGGCCACCCTCCACCCTCGTCGACGCAGAGTGCGTCAGGCTCCTTTCATCTCTCCGCGTGCACCGAATTAATTTCCGATATCTTCGGTGCACGTAGTGAAGCTTGAAGAATGGGACCGCGCAAGCACAGCTTCTCTGGTCATATTCTATTTCGCTCCCTTGTACCGGTCAGGATAGATGTGCGAATCGGGAATCCATCCGTTACACTGTTACAGTTTTGCGGCAAACTCTGACGATCTTTTATCGACCAGAATGCCATAGCTAAATACAATTGTACGGCTTCCCGCGAAATCTCGCTGTGCATGCATCAGCGACGCTCGGAAAGATTCGGAGCACTTTGAAAAAGGAAAAAGTGTAAATGGAACGCCGTGCGCCGGTATTTCCCGCAAAATATTCGAAGGTCAAGCTCGCTTGGGAATACTAATCTTGCTTTAAAGTGGCTCTAATGGGTATACGGTCTCACGGCAGCCTGCTCTGTTCGTAGGACTACGCGCACATATGTACGTACACAGAGCCCGTGGGCGCACATCCCGTCTACATGCGCGCGCTTGGAGGGCTTCGGCCTCGCATATGCATTTCCGTCGTCTCTCGTCGCAGGGTGTGCGACCGAATGTATGTACATAGGAGCAGCCTCTCGTATATGCCGGTAAATATGTGCCTATTCCATAAAGTAAGGTGAGCGCGTAAATAACGGTGAAGAGGCGGGGTACACAGGAGGAATGGGATGTGCGGCGTGGGAGGAGACGACAGCGCCGCCATCGTGCACATGCCAGAAATAGTTAAGGGTTAGGAGATACGATTCGGGCAGAGTCAACTGTCGGCCGTGTTTCCGCAATTTCGAGAAGTCCATACGCGATTTAGAATGGGCGGCATACCGGCAGCGATCGGAGTAATGAGAAGTTTCCACTTTGCGCGCCGCGCGACCGACCCTGGCGACTGCGATGGTGGCGGTAACGCGCCCCGCACTGTCGGGGGTGGCCCATTAAATTAGTACTTATTACCATTGGGCGCATGCTAGTCATTACAGTTGGGGCATATTAATGGAGCGCGTGTACGCTGCGAGTCCGCGATGCGCGTTGCTTATTTAAGAGAAAATTTATTTCACCGCGCTCTGCGCGAACAGCTAAATGAACGCGCTTTTTCACACTTCTTGCCACTCGCGGCGGAACGGGCTGTCAAATAACGCCGGCTAATTTACGACAATGCCCCGAACTCAGCATTGAACTTGGACCGGATTCGATGCCGGATACAGCGAAGTGGCTTATTGAATATCGATTAAGTATATATATCGATTATGTATGAAACAACGTCTATCCGGCCATTACCGTTTATTTGCATTATGCATCATTCGAACTGCCTAACGAGGCATGTTTACTGAATCCTAAAGGAAATACGAAGCAACTGTGCAACTTGCTCTACGCCAGACTACCTGTTATTATTCCCGGCATATCTTAGAAATGTTTCATCCTACCGCACAGGGTACCCGGTTCGAATAACAAGTTCTTCCGTAAGCAATGCGCATTTTAGTCGGCGATTTGAATTGATTTGCGGTTAAACAGTAATGGCATCCAGTTCGCGCTTCGTCAACCAGTTGTCATGGTGTATTTGTAATCGGACACCAATCATATTCATGCGCCGATCACGCGGTGCGTCCATTGAACGCACAGATAGCCATTTAATTGCATTATCGAGCAGAGTGAAAACGTTGAATATATCCCCGAGCCGAATCGGCCAAATAACATCGACTCCAATTAGTCCGTTCGCTCTGAAACTTTTATTTGGAGACGTCCAAACGGCAGCGGACGAGTTTAATCGCGCTCGCTTTTTCGAATGCACCGGGGAGCGCCAGCGGAGGTCGGTAATGAAGCAGGTGCATTCTTGCTACAAACTCGATAGTCGAGAGAAATATCGTCGGGCGGGCGTAATCAGACCGAATAAAAGAAGATTTTGTGTACTTTGTTACGGATACCCGAAACTTCCGCGTTTCTTCGTGGCGCAGTCTCTGTACGATAGATTGTAACCAAATATTCGTTCGGTTCGGCCATTAGCCGTGGCAGCAAAGAGTGAGGATCTCACCGTAAATATTGGACTCCGAGATAGTATACTGCTGAAATAGCATTCTAAAAACAAAGAAGAAAAAAAAGGAAACATTATGGAACGTTAGAGTGACGACGTTCGCGCTGTTTCAGGCTGACACCTGTTAGATCACGTCCCTACACGTCCATCTTTTTTCCGACGCCCCACATTACCCACGTATCCCACGATTTTGAAGTCGTTTCATGCGCGTTTGCGAAAACGCCGCTGTCGGAAACGAGCTCGTCGGGAGCGTCGAAAGCGGAGGTCAATAAAGGTTTTCCACTTTCGACAAAGGCCTTCGATCCCGGTGCAATCTTTCCGGGAGCGTCGAGAGCGAACGTCCACGAGAGTCTTCCCCGTCGGGGTAAGGAAACAACCTGGTAAACGAGGACTTTTAATTAAGGAGCCGGAGCGAGCTGGCGGACGGCAATTTCGCAGCGGCCACGAGTAACAACGAGACGACGTTCCCTCGTTGAAGATAAAAAAGCGGGGCCTAAATCGACGACGGCGTGGACTCGAAGGTTATTCCTCGAGGAACCATCACCTTCTCGAAGTAGACGCGAAAGTGGTCGTTCCGTGGAAGGCCTTTAAAGTCGGCCAGAACAAGGGTGAGAAGTTCATGGGCGGCGGAAAGTTTAGCGGTTCGTCGGCATGACCGGTCCTTTTATTAGCGCCTTCAAATTAGATGGAACACGGAGTAAGGTCTCGTTAATCTTCGCGGCGCGTGTTACGTTTACGTTGAGAATCTTGCTTTCGTTGTTTCCGACTTCCGTCTGCTGCGCGTCTCGAGCAAACCTGCGCCTTTCTCACTTCGGCCTTCTCTGAAACGTCTTTAGGCCCTCTCGATCTGCATCCACTCTCGTTTTTTCGATAGCGCAATCATGCGAATTGAAGTGCGAGTTGGAAAACCTGTCGCCGCTTTTGCCACCCAATCGCCGTCATTTTATTCGATAAATATTTGAATAATAATATTTTTATATGAATCTCAAATAAATATTATACGTATATTTAAATAATAAAAAGGGATTCAATATCATTTTTATATCGGATACATATGTATTCAATATTTTGTGCTAGTCGGGGAATTTCAACGGCGAAAATGGCACTGACGGTGAGTGCCTACGTACGTTTCAATAGGTAGAGATAGGTAGAGATGGATAGAGAGAGCGAGAGAGAGCGAGAGAGAGAGAGAGAGAGAAACAGAGAGAGAGAGAGAGGCTAGGGAGGCGAAATATTTTCAAGCAGTCGTGAAGCATCTCTAGTAAGCGTACAAGAGAGCCGAATTTTCTCGAAGAAGCAGAAAAGACGTGAAAAATCTACAAGGACAAGTCCAAAGGTGGTCGAACGCATTACTTGAGTGGCGAACGTACAAAGAGTTTTTATTTTCTTTATATCCTCACCCTTCGGAGAAGAACAGCGTGCCGAAAGACTAGCGAGAAGACGTAAAAGTCGGCAAGGAATATTTTCCACGATAAAAGCGTAGTCATCGCACGGGAACAAATCGCGGAGTTCGTTCGTTTTTTGTTCCCGGTTACGTGACCGCGAGGAGATCCATAAGACGGAGAAAACGTGCGCACGAACGATGTGCACTCAAGTAAATTTTCATCCTGCCGTTCGTCATTTTTCCGTGAAAATCGTCTTATCCAAAAGGTGTATTTGACCATGTCCAGATTACATTTGCCTGTCGCTTTCGCTCGGTTTCCCTTTACGTTATTCCTATTTCTACGGTCTCTCTCTCGGGCCTCTTATGTGCTCTCTCTCTCTCTCTCTCTCTCTCCCCCTTTCACTCCGTAGGCTATCGTTTCCACGCGCATCTTTCTTTGCAATCGTCCCCTCACTCTACCGCTCACTCCAGTGCTGTATCGCTTGGCGAGCTGGTGATCGAAAAGCAATTTAGTAGGATTCGTCCTACGGATAGTACACGTCGTCAAACCGACCCACTCTCTCCAGTTACCATGGCGTAGCCGTGGCCGTGGCCGTCACACCGTCGTCGTGCCTCAGTTAGCGCCGCAAAGCTTCGGTTTCTCGTGCCTCGCTTCCATCTGGCGGTGAGGATGCTCCACGTCGTTGTTTGTTTGTGTCCGCTTTTCGAGAAAAATATTGTGCAGCCGGCGCGCACGAGTGCAAAGTCTATATTTGACGTAACGCCGTTATTGTGTACGTTTAAAACGAGGAGGACGCAGGATATAAGAAGGACTCGCGCACAGCCGCGCGTTTCATAATGGATGTCAACGAATTCCTACTGCCGCGCGTGTCACGTAGCGCGTCGCATATGACGTCCTTATCGTCGCATGTTTACCAACGTAATAGAAAATTTAGTCCACGCTACTCGCACCCGGCAGTCAGCGTGCCATTGTCGAGCGTCCATTTAATGGCACGACGATCGTACAAAAGAACTTCTACTCTATTTCCATGGCGAACTCATTTACGCGAGGCGCGCTACGCCGACGAATTAACGGCGTGAATTGATAAGCAAACACGTCGCGACACAGTGCTGCCGCGGAATGGTGCTCTTAAATGTTCGATGTGTCCATCGTCGTCGGCGGATAATATCGAGCGCGGAAAGCGAAATACGCCGGGTCCCCAGAGTCATAAATCCACCCCGACATAATAATCGGCAGGTGTAACGAATTAAACGCGCTGCGTACGCCGGCCAGTTCCAACCGATGGGCATTAACAAATTGCCCGCAAAACAATGCTTTCCACTTTCGCGGTCGTGGGACCCTTTGTCGAGCCCAACGGCGAAAATCGGCCAGTTCCAGCGGCGCAATAAATGTTAATCGTTAGTGGCACGGCATCGCGTCAGTGTCAATTGGCCTGCGGCGCTTAATCGACTTTAATCGATTCGACAGCTTTTGCCAGGGGCGAGACTCGCTTTTGGCTCGATGCCTACGAGAGTTGGTGTGCCGGTGCAAGGAGAACAGTAATCAATATCGACACCGAGTTTAAATACTGTCGGAGGGCCGTAAAATTAATGTCGACTATCGCGAAACGACTGTGAGAATGTTTCCACTTCGTTGAAGTCTCCTTCGCCCCGAGTGCATATTGCAGTTTACAAAGCGCTCAGTTGATTCCGAGTGAACTTAATACGCCGGCGTCGGGTGGATCTGCTGAAGAACGATTACAATGATTGAACAATTGTCCTCGTCGTCTGGCGTTTAAAAGTGAAACAACGCGCCCGGCAACGTGGGTGGCAATTTTGGCACGTTGCCGGCTACGTCGAGTCCGCACGAGTACAAAGGGTCGGGAAAAAGGGAAGGTTGGAAAAATTTGTCAGCCCTCTCGGCTGGCAAGGTCGATACTCGATTGGGTTAATCGAGTGACCGACTCTAATCGATCCGGCAGCGTCCCCAGCGGCCCGGCGGACGAGCATGAGATTTTGGCATTTTGCCGGGAGATTGAGTCGTCGGCGACGTCGAAGCGCGACAGACCGGGAACGTGGCCGGCGACGCGAACGATGCGTAATGGCGCACGGCCTGCGGGAGAAGTTGCCGCGAAAAAAGGTGGACCGTAAAACTTCGTTGCTGTTTTTTTTCTTTCTTCACCCACCCCACCACCCACTCTCTAAAAGATCACACCGCTCCGTCACCCTCGCAAAACGTTATCGCCCGCTCGTTTCGAAGGCCGTAAATTGCAGCTTGCAGAATAGTCGACGCGCTCGTATCATGTCGCGCAGATGAAATTGAAATCGAAAATAAAAAAAGACGTTACACGTCCGACTCGCAAATCGCGTTTCCACTTTTTCGACGCTTTTTTCGCGGCCAGCGGCAGGCGCAGTGGACATTCGCGCCGCGCCGCGAGTATCGAGGACGTGACACGACAGATCGGATCTAATTTGATCGAACGGCGAGCGAATAAATATTTTCGAGCGAGGCCGCTGCCGGTGCAGAAGGCGAAACGTTAGCGCGCAACGACGCCGTAAAAGCGTGCGTAGGTGAGCAAGATGAGGTTCGGCCCGCGTGTTCATTGTACGTGACGCGCATACAAATCGAGCGAGCGCGAAACGTTCACTGTGCATTTCATTTTGCCTCCTGCACGTCTCGAACTGGTAACGATAGATCTGCATAGGTTTTGAGCCGACGGTCGTAAAGCATCCGTGTCCCCTTTTTATCAAGCGTCGAATTCTAAAGCGCGACTTTTTGCCGACGACGACCGTGGAGATTAGTCGAGGCGCTGCGGAGCCGTGCCAATGTAACACTCGCAGTGCGGCGAGGCCAAAATGAAATTTACGATCGGATTAATGACTATCGGTGTGATATGGCGGTCGCCGTCAGCGGGCGCAAATTTAGGACTTCCGGGAACGAGTAGAGTTAAAGCGACGCACAGGGTGCTTCGGATTCGGGCAGAAGACGGTGGCTTGCAAAGTGCAGAGCTACAGTCGGCGTCATTTTGATACCAAATTAAAGTGTCCCGATGTAAGGGCGAAGGAAACCGCTTTGAAAGTCAGCCGGAAGAGGCGGCGTGTTATTAAAGAGAGAAACGGCCGGACGGACGCTGCTTTTTGAGCCGTGTCTTCAAAGAACAGCCTCGCACAGCTCGCTCAGTATATCCCCTTCAGATCTCGTCGGCTATCGCGCTCGCTCGCTTGACGTTAGCCTTTTTGGTTAATTTGTAGTGTCGCCGGGTAAACACTCGAGGATGCAATTTATTAAGAGTGGCGAAGTCGCGGATATTACGACTCCGTCTTTCAATACTCCCACTTTGCGCCGTCGCGCACCGGACTAGCACCTTTCTAGGTCATGTTGCAGTTGCAGTGCGTTCACCGTGCGCCGCATCCGTACAAATTAAAACCGTGCGCACCTAACGTCCTGCGGGACCTCTTAGGAGAACGCGGGCTCATCTCCGGCGCTGAAATTTCTTAGCATTGCGATCGCGCATGTCCGCGTGTACTTGCTTCCCTCCGCTGCTGCAATCCGTTTTTCAGCCGTCTATGACATGTTTGCGGCGTCGACGTTAGTTAAAGTTTGCGCTGAACCCAGTGTTACGCACGACGGAAAAGTTTGCTGCGGCCCGACGGTTGAAAGTGCGAAGCCGAGAACGAAGCGTTTGTCCCTGTTACATCAGCTTCGATAGCGCCGCCTTGACGTCTTTCAATCCTTCCGTCTCGTCTCGCGCACATTTCACAGATTCTCTTTATGACGAGAGTTGCCGGAAAAAGGGGAAACCATACTGTATTCGTTGCTACGGTGCATGTATGACAATGAACGAGCAGACTGCGGCGGATTCTGCGGATGTGGAGTCGTGGACGAGATCGTGCCTCGCCGCTTGAGAAGAATTCTCGCGGAGCAACTGTTTCGCATGTAAACGCTTCGTTTTTTTTTACCCCTCCATTCTCCCTCCGTCTCGTCCTGCCTTTCTCCGTCTATTCCGGCTTCTCTTTCCCAACCTTTTCTCCTCTCCGTCGTCGCAGGTTAGACACTCGAATACGCTCTGCATGAGAAAACTTTAAACCCTTCCGAGCAGAAACGAGCTCGCGGACGACCGGTTTATTTCGCGAACGTTTGCACGTACACCTTGGGCGAGAAACAGGGAATGCTTTCCTGCACCGGATGAAGATGTACGCCCGCATTCGTGGTTTCGTTTTAACGGGTCATTTAAAGCGTCGTTCAACTCTACCGGAGGATTACTTCGCCGCCGATATTTACTCTCGATGTACGACCTGGCCAGAAGTGACTCGGGTGCGCGTCCACGGCGGACACTCGAGCCGTTGACGAGTAATTGAGGAGGGCGTAAGTAATTATAGCTTTCCTATTCAACGCACCGCCTCTCCGACGCAAACTCAGCTTCCGCACATACGTACTCTTTCCCATTTGTAATCGTATCTTGTACCTTTCCACTTCGATATAGCGTTAAGCTGCACCATTCCCGAGGGCGTACTTTAGTGCTTTTGTATGATTTATACCGCTTGCGCTACTCTCGGGGGATCGTATTCCGGAGCATAATAAATCAGCTCCATCACTTGCCTTGGTCCTCTCGCAGTCGTGCGCACTTGCGCACGCACGAGCCACAGTCTCGCACACTCGCCAAAGGAAGTATTGTTTCTCCTTGTCATCCCCTCGTGATCCCTTCCATCGTTCCACCGTGTCGGGCTGATTTTTGGCGAAGAACCAACGACACGTCTTCAGAGATACGTCGCAGCTACGTCTCGCGTTAATTTGACAGGCCCTTCAACCCCCGAAGGCTGGCTTCCTTTCCGGCAAAGTTAAATCCGAGACGATGACGCGACGAATTCTGAAGTCGAATTAACAGCGTTTGGTTTCGCCGTTATTACTGTCATCTTGGCCAGAAAGTAGACGACGTCTTCTCGGCGAATTCTGAAGCAGGCGTTGGATTTTGACGGATAAAACGGGTCGAAACTTGGTATCATCCCGGCGTGTAATTATCTCGTTAGAACTACTAAACGCCAGCGTCACGGTCGGCGCTCTGTAATTTACGGGGACGATAATGAAGCGTCATCGCGATCGCGTTGCATCTGGCGCGAAGAAAGAATTCATCATTATTTCGGCAAACGTCGCCGTTTCCTAACGCTTGTTATTGGCCGCTCGTCCCGGAGTAACGGCGGAAAAGGAAGTGAATTTCGCATCGTCTAGCCAACATAGGAGACACCTCCCAACTGCTTTCGACTTGCAAATTAGCTGTCGAAAGAGAAAGACCTTCCGCCGGTAGCCCGTTTATGTGCCGTTCGCCGTTACTTGAAGACTTTTTGCAGCGAATACGACTCCTAACTTCGGCGTACTTTCTTAGCCGGTGCCGTAGGACGAGGCATAGTTCGAAAGCGTCGTTCCGTCGCAGTTACAAAAGGGGATGGGATGATTACGGGTCATAAAGAGCCGATGTCTCGGGTGCAGCTCGAGAGTTTAGCCATTTATAGGAACGCAAGAACGTTAACTCCTGGCGAAATTCTTTGCCGGCGAATATTTTGCACGTAATCGGGCCGCCTCCTGCGGCACGACGCACGCGACCCCGACGATTCGATTTTCCACGGGCTGGACGAAACGACAAATGCTTCTTCTGGCCCACTTCCGTTCGATTATTCATGGCACTTCGGTACCTCTGTGTTCTCCTATAGGCAGTCCGCCCCTCGGGACCGACTACATGAGCCGCACCGTGGAAACCTAAAAGTGCGGTCCACCGACGTGGCACGTACGCGAATTACGCAACTGGCCCTGATTATTATTTCACCTGCGGCATCAGGTGCGCGCCTGCTGCGCTCCACTTTGGGAATACGTTCTCGTCGACCGGTGGAAATTTACACTTCATCGGACAGCACCATCGCGCAAAACCATTGTGATTGAGAGTTCTGTCGTCGGATGGCAAAGCCATTCAATCACGTGATTGCTATTATTTACTGCCCGGTACGAATGAAACGGAAACGTGCATGAAATTAAAGATTATCCGGCGCCGAGTAAAAAGGTCTCCCTGTTTTTCCAACGAAACGTCGAAATTGAATCGGTGCTTTTCGTTTTGCCGTCCAATTCAATCCATTAGGCGACTTTGTGTGAGCGCTGACGTGCCGCGACACGTTCTCCAGGAAACAAGATATTATTCCTGGCTCAATGAATATTTATGCGGTCCCACGTGTTGCCCGAAAAAAAAAAGATGAAATATTCGCGAGTGTTATGAATATTCCCGCGCGCGCTCGCCTTTACCAATGTATGCCCGTGGCCGGGCACATTTGGTCTACGCTCGGTCTATGTTCGGCCGGATCCTCGGCCCGGTCGATTTCTCGTTCGCGCACAATTCTCGAAAGTTGATGGCCACGGAGCCGTCGGACGTTGGATAAATTTTTCATTGGACGGACTTCCAAGGAGCCGGCCGTGTGTATTTCCCATGGGGCTGGCGTCCCTTTTATAGCAGGCCTAGCAGACGCACCGCTATAACAATATGGCTTTAATATGATACCTTATACTCGCATTTAATACCCTGATAATAGGGAGCCAACGGTATTGTCCCATTCACGAGAGATTTAACATAATATTTGCCATTGAAGTCCTACTCGGTCTATTCAGTGCGCCTTCAGAAATTGCTCCTGCACCCATTCCGGAAGCTGTTGTGCTCCTTCTCTTGGTATTCCTTCTCTCGCTCTTCATCCCTCGACCTCTCCAGCTTATTCTCTCCTCCTCCTGCTCCTTCTCACTCTCCTCTTCGTCTTCCTCGATAATTCTAACTCCAGCTATTAGGGCTGTGCTTTCTGCAACGGACCGTCTTACCTAAATGGCGTTCAGCCTGATATTTCCGACAAAAAAATTGCTAATAGCTCGCGGGAGCTCATGAAATGCGGTAAGGGTGGACCGGTCTGGCCTGGATCTGGGTCTGATGGTTTATCATAAACGAGACGATAACACGGAATTATAAGGTGCTCGTGTAGTTGAAACGGTGCGCACTTTAAAGGCAGAGAAAAATTGACGGGTTTTAGATTACGGCCGCGAAGACGAAAAACCCTCTGCCGAAAATGGTACTTCTGCAAACTGTTAGTGAGCGGAAGAAAATGGAATCTGAGAGGATATCTCGCGAATTATTCTTTGTCCTCCCCGGCGAGGAACAAACAACGAAGCGCGGATCGCGGAAGAAATGCGGCAACTTTCCTCCAAAAATCTTCCCCCTTCTTACTTCATCCTCCTTCTTTTTCCTTTCCAAGATATGGGACAAGTTTGCAGTACGTTCCATCGAGCAAACGCTTCCTTTGCTTCTTCCTGCTTTCACAAAACCGGGTTCGAAGCATTTTTCCCGAATCTGGCGTTATCTCTTTTGCCGGAATATTCGTCTGTTTTACGTACTTCCCCCGGGAGTACGCGGACTCCGCCGGGTAACGGACGACTAATCAACGCGCGGGGGTAGTTAATAATCGCACTGTGACCGTAAAAATCGATTTGCCGGACATAATCCGCATTAAAAAATGTCCATATTAATCGCCACCCTATCTTCCTCCCGCCAAACGTTCGCGGCTTCGTTAATCCTTATCGACGGAAATGATTGCGAGCAGAGGCGCGTCGGAAGTTTTCACGGGAGCTTAATCTGTCCAGCAAAAACAGTCTTAACCCAGTTCTCATTTAGCCGGTAATAACCTTGAACGAATGGCAGGAGGAACAAGAAACGACGGGAGCGGCACGGCACGGTGGTAGACGATCGAATAATGATGAGCTTTGACATATATCGCGAGGACGAGCTGACTGATAATCGATCATAGCGACGTTCGCTGCACGAACTCGTCGGATCAGAAATCTCGTGACATTCAACGATTTCCCAGAGCGGTCGACATCGCTGCGATATTCGTTTGCCTAAGTCCCGAGTCCCGAAGCAAATGTCACAGTCGATGTCGACTCCAATCCGTGGCGGGAACGTCATCGGGAATTTGGCGAGGCCGTATTATCTCGATTGGATCTTCCCCGGGGCGCTCCGGCCTCGTAAATAACGCGATTGGCCGCAACAGGATGCGTGCGGAGCAAATTCGGCGCGCGGCAGCTAGCGGGTCGAAGTTGGCCCGACGACTTTGTTCCCGGCGAAAAAGCCGCATACCTTATTCCCCATTCCGTGCTCGCCTGCACCGCGGCAATAGTCACGCCGGATGCATATAAAGCAATTTCGGGCGAAACTATCAGAGCGGAAGTTTCGCACACGCTCCTATCTCGGCGTCTGACCTCTTGCCGTCTTATTCGCGCAAAACCGCTATTCCCCACTTCTCACGCTTCGCGGTGCCTGCATGGATGAGCCGCGCCTCGAGACAGCCGGCTTGACAATCCAAGATAATTTCTCGAACGCTCCTCGGATCGCGAGCTGGAAATTCAGCGGTCTTGCCTCTCGCCAGAAGATTTCGCGCACGCAAAACCTCGCCTCGTCTCCTACGCAGTGCATCAAGCGCCAGTGTACTCAGCCCCCTCCTCTTCCTAGGTCCGACGACGAGACTTGCTGTTTACTGTGACGATACAAGCGTTCTCTATTTTTCGACAGAATAGACTACGGAATTCACTGCATCTACTCGTTCCATTATTCGATCTTCCGGATACTGCAGACTGGACGACAGTACTCCATCAGACTCGAATGAGAGCAGAACAAACAGTAACACTGTTTTTATTTCCGCTCCAGCACACCGGAAATCCACCCGACGTAAATGAGACTCCGAATTAACCCTTCAAGAAATTCAGCCGCACTCGTGAATCCTACCTTCCTAATCAGTCGCACTACGACAGTCCCTATTTCCCGCCTCGAGAAGCGCGCTTTTGATGGACGAAAATAATTCGCGGAACGATTTTCTGGTACGTGACCGAACTCGTCGGCGGAAGTTCTGCGCGCATTCCAAGTTGGGCCGCTCCAACGCGGCGGCGACGACGACGACGACTTTATTTCCCGCGAAAGCCACATTCTCCATTCTTACGCTGTCTCTCCACGTCGCAGTCGGTCCGTGGGACGTGAGAGGAGAGAAGTACGCCGAGATTGCGGCACGATTGAAATTGCAACCGTGGCAGTAACCCCGCAACTGTGCCGGATTCACGTCAAGGTAATAAAGTACGCGTTTCGCGGGCGCGAAACTTCAGTGCTTTATGTGTCGGCATAAAAGGCGCGGCGCGGGTGGGGGAGGGAACGGGGAACTAAGGGAGACGAAGATCGTGTGACGCGTCCGTAACAAGTTGTTAAGAGTGCAATTAAAACTTGCCGTTTCGTAGGGCTGAACACGGTTTTCGGTTCCATGAGTACGGGGACACAGATGCGACCGCGAAGAACGTGCGCAAGCTTTATCGGATGAATGAGTTTAGCGACTTTTCCCCCGTCTAGTGGCAATGCGCACTCGGCAGACTGGAAAATGCGAGAGCCCGCTGCGTGTCTGCGCGAGAATCGTCAGCAATGCTAATCCGACAGAACGAGTTTTCGGCTTTAACCGTGCGCGCGCTCACTTCTCAGGCACCGGAATGGCTCGTAAGAAGTATCCAGGCTCCTCGCGTAGTCGCGATGTTTGATGCCCACGCTCGTTGCATCGGCATTTGCCGCATTCTCGAGATACAATGAGGAGCGCTCTCCGGGGGAATTTTCTTTCGACGTTTATGCCCGACGAAAGCGACGCCCTCGCGGAATACAAATGAACAATGCTGACTGATCCGAGATTCATCGTCGGGTTAAGCGACGACTCGAGTGATAAACTCGGGCGTAATTACAGCTTGCGCGATTAAATCGCAATACTAGGGTTAGTTCTCACACGGTGGCATTAGTATCCAGCGCGGCTCCTTAGACGGGAATAATGGATCGACCTGCCGAGATATGCATAACGGTCGCATTGCATAGGCGTGTAGCGGATAACGCTGTAAAGTATTCGCCTATAACCTTACAACGGCGTTTGCTTGCGAATACGTAAACGCTTACAATAGGCTCGAAAAACGTGAGCCGTCAAAACCGGTGTTGAGCTCTTTCCGGAGAACGAGAAATCCGACGCACAATAAGCTCGACAGTAATTACAATTTCCGCGATTAAATGACTACGGGGGATTAGTGTTTGCGGTTAGCATTAGTACTCGCAGCGAGAGGGTCCTTAGGCGTAGATAATCGATCAAGGGCTCGCAATGCAAAGTACATAAACGTGCTGCACGACCGTTGCCGCCAGTGTGACCGATATCGTTACCGTTTACCGCGAACGATACGCGACGCGCGACAGGCCAAATGCACGCTTTAAGTAAATTGCTCCGATCTCATTGCCGCGATTTCAGCAATACTCTTATTGCGCATCCCCGGCACCATTGACAGCTGCGGACAGTCTCGAATGGCGTATACGGGCGACGCATCCCACTCGACGGAGGAATAATTCTCGAGTTACGCCTCGATCGTTGCGAAAAGTTAGTGCCTCGTTACACTGAGCCGCGTCCCCGCTTCGACACAATGCTCACTTGTTTCTCGATGTCACTCGTTAAACGTAAGATATACGATCGGGATTGGGAGACCGGAAGCTTCAGGTCGTAGTTCATACACGGCGCACGCCGACATACCGTTCCGGTTCTGCGTGCCAGATTTTTTATTCCATGCCATCGGTCGTCGCGGGTCGCTGGAATGGAACTAAAGGACCGACGAGCACGAGAGCCTGTAACCGCGGTCGCTAAACAACGTAAGCTCGCCAGCCGGGCAATGAAGTTTTCACGAGGATAGATTAGCGAATTGTTAGAAAATTGCCGCGAAGAAAGCGCCGGAAAATGTATCGTCCGACACACGTACGGAGTGCATCTTAATCTTGCTCGCGGTCCCATTGTGAGGCGGTTCCTTGCCAAGAGTGCCCTGCCGAGTGAAGAACTCCCGGCGTTCCGTTGCCTTATGTATGAAACGAGAGTATCCGTACAGGATGCGCCGGTTATGCATTATCCACCGGCGGAGAAGTACAACGGCGCATTACCTCGAGGAACGGTGACGTACGGTGACAACCGTGCACATATTCATATCCCCCTTGCTAAAGTGTGTAACTTCGCTAAGAAGATAACCGTAAGGTCGTTACCGGGATGGCCGAGAAGAGTGAGACGGGAGAATTAGGAGATTGCAAGAAAGAGATTGAGAGAGAAGCCGTAGAAACGCGGGAGAAGAGGGACGAATGACAATTATTCAGACTTTATCGCGACGGTAGCATCGATATAAAGGAACCCGTTATGCAGAGAGAGCGTCGCTGTAACGAGTCGATTTTCCAGCCATTCGTTTCACGTCTCCTCTAATAATCGACTCCGGGACGCGGCAAGGGCCAATCGCGTTGCGCCTTTTATGAAGAGAGGACCAATTTATTGTAAGAGGCCTCCCATTGTCGACGCGGAAAAACTTCTGCGGAAAGAACTACCGTGGCAAGGTTCGGCGAATCGTTCGTGCAGCCTCCAATTTGTAGGAGTTTTTTATTGCGCCCCGCTAGACTACGTGACCAGGGGTAGTTCGGGCAGAGCGTAGGACGCTAATGAGGACGATTACTCGTGCGCCGGCAACGACGGCATCGGCGACGACGAGTGCGGCAGAGAAAGAAAAGTGGCCTGTGAGAAATTGACAATGCGCACCGCTGGCTGGCGCGGCCGCCCTTTACGAGTCGCGTTCGCGCGCCTCATATAGCATATCGCATATCGCGTGTCGCTCTATTGACCGCAACGCACCGCTGACAGCAGGAGAATGAACACACCACCCACGGATGTGACAAAATAACGCGACTCGATAAAGCTTCAGGCGTTGCATCGGCTAATCGTTTCTTCGTCCCGGACGGACGTTGGAAATTCAGCGGGCGCTAATTAGCGTGCCGGCCGTCACAGTCCTCGAGGGCACGGCGGTCGGCCGAGGTCCGCTCACGCTCGAATATAGTCGCAATTCCGAATGTGGCCTCGGAGGCGTGGGATAATCGCGCTAATTGCGGAAGAAAATGATGCACGCTCCACCGCGTCTTTCTGCAGGGACGAACGAATATCGTGGCTGGGCGCCGAGCGAATGTAACTGCAATAACGGAAGTGGAATTTGCGGTGTCCATCCTTCACCCACCCTGGTAACGATATATGTATATACGAAGCATTGGGAACACCGGGACGTTATAAACGGCAACGAGCAAAGCTGTTATGTGCGCGAAAAATTTGATGAGCAATTGTATTGATTTTCGCGCTTAACATGTTTCAAGGAATCGAACATGTTCTGAAGAAAATTGATAACTTTTCTATACTTTCATACGCAACACGTTCGACAGGGGTACTTTGCAGATTGTCTCACGTGTCAGTAAATATCAGTACAGGATCCAGCTATATGTTCTTCGATCTGACGCTCTAATTTCCATTGCGTCAAAAAATATCTCTCCCTTCTTACCCGGCCGTTGCAATCAAGCGGACCAACGGAAACGGTAATATAATTTTGCGGGCTTCATTCTCCATTCACGTGGCTCTCGACTCCAACTAAACGACGCGACGTCCAGCGAGACAGTGACAAGGATCTATCCGGCCCTTGATTTGGCTAAACCGATCTCCCGTGCGCTGAATTTTGCAAAGGCATTTCATGTGGTTGAACACGGGCTTTCGACGAGAGCACTGTGCGGTCGACGGTAGTAGTGCGCGATTTCGAGCCAATTTTCGAGCACTGCCCCGGGATCGTCGAATGACGGTGTAAGTTACGAAGTCCAACCGATGTATAATCAGCGTTAATTCGCGGTCCGCAGTATCCGCTAGCGAAGCACGTTCTCATTGTGTCAACTAATCAACTCTACACACAGCGATCCTGTAATCCTTGTAAGGCCTATGAATTATCGTCTTGGATGGGCTCCAATTATTTCGGACTGTAAATTTCGGCCCGGTGCGTTGTGTCTTCCTCCCGTTGCGGGACGCCTATTTTTTCCTGCGAACGGATTACTGTTTGCCACCTTCTGTAAGCTTCATTAACGTCGGTGAGATTTAACGTAGACTCGTCCTGCTTGCTTATTTTCCCATTTCCACTGACGCGTAACACGCAGTATTCTAGGCGATTTTGTTTTCATCCTTTTGCTGCCGTTCCGGCTTGCTTTCAGTTCTCGGTGCCGCGTCTCTACGATTTTAAAATATTTAACGCGGAATGATCTTCCAGTATCGCCTTACTGCAGGCTACGTCCTTTATGAAACCCATTGCCTTGGGGAGCGATAAGGAAATCGCAGTAGTGAAAGATGAAAATCGTAAATTTATACGCTGGTTTTCTTCACCCTCGTGGCGCAGAGAACACATGCATAGTCGGAAGTTGAAATTAGTGCGAATAACTAAATTTAATGCGAAAATTTCCCGCAAACACCGTAATAGATGAAACCACAACGTTTCCATCTCCACCGTAACCGGATAATTAGTCTTTTGATGCGTACCGTTTACAATAAAGCCGCGCATTGCGATGTATTAGATTAATATTTCACTGTCATACATCGGCGGCATTCAGCCACAAGGGGATTCAATTTTTATCTGCTCATGTGAAGATAGCGATTTTTTAATTATTGCGCCACTGCTCCAACTCACAATCAGTGTTATCGATTGAATTACCCGAGCGGCGTTTTACCGCGGTATTCGTGCGTCAAACCATCTACAGCTACAGGAGTGTTATTTTAAACGAAGTTTCAACACGGTACACCATAAATTACCTTTACCGAGCTGGGATAGATCATAAAGTTTCTGCTTTTGAACAATCATCGGTTTCGATGGTTCGAAATGTCGTTCGTCGACACCGTACTTGCACAACTGTTTAGGTTTAGGGGTTCCATGACGTTAGAACCAAATAATATCGTAAGAAGCAGTGCAAAAGAATAAAGAAAGCATGGTTTGGCGCACAGCACATCGAGTAAAGCCGTGAATCAAACTTTTCCCCGTTGGGCGTTGATAATTAGCATTACCAGTTCCTCCAATACTGATCTGCTTACAAACTAGTGACAGATGCAAAGAGGATTAGCAGCGGCCGTAAGTAAGTACTGCGTCGTCCCAGAGAGCGCGCAAATATCGTAGCGCTGCCCTTTTGCCTGCCGCGAGCCGAGCTCGCATGGATGCACATTCGAAAGTACATACCGTGTGTGCAACGCAGGACAGAGATTCATGAACGATAATTAGATAATGAATATCCGCGCACATACCAGGGTGCGAGCTAAATGTATTTTTCCCGTGGAACATTTTTACTTGTCGGTTCTGCCTTTGAGCGCGCATTACAGAATTCATGTACACGGGTATTAGAGCTCTCTGATTCGCGTGGATTAAAATACGCCGATATATGTGTATGACACATGATGAATAGCTAAAAAAAATACAACGATAGCGGAAAAGTAGCGATATCGAAAATTGCGCAAATTGAATTACCGACAGCATAACTTCGCATACTTTATGTTCACTGATGAATGTGACGACGAGGCATGCGCTCCATTGTCTCGTCACCGTCGTTAGCCTAACATCGTCCTGCGGTTCTCTGGACAATTCGCAGCGAGGAGTTGGAAACTGAGCTCAGTCGAAGGAGTACTCTCGAAATCGAGAAGTGCCACTTCGACGTTCGTATTCGGCATAGCCCCGCTCAACGCTAATTCAATTCCGGAAGTCGTAAAAGTTGGAGACTGGAAACGAATGGGCAGAACGGCGAACATATCCGGTAGCGCGAAAACACGCGCTCGCTATTGTTGAGGTAGAGAGGCCGGTAACGGGGAAAGGGTTCAGCAGCCTGCAAGCCGCGCTTTCGATTTTCTTCGCAACATTTCTCTGGCAGTTCTCAAACTGTTCTCAGGCATTGCCTCCGGAGAAGGTCGCGTCCGTCCCGGCGGCAGACTTTATCGCTAATGGTTAATGTTTATCGACGTTGCGCACACCTGAGCGCTGAACTCGAATGTACAAAAGAGGGAAGGGGTGGGAAGGGGAGGAAAATCAATCAATTCCGCTCACGTACGCCCTCCGAGAAGAGAAACCGATATCCGAGTGACGACGCCGCTCGAGGCTCTCTCGAGCGAAATGACCACTCGAGCTGCTCTGGGAGCAGGTGAGAAAAGATCGAGAAATTCTCGACCGCCCCCTCTTCGCACCGGATGGAGTTATCCGCAAACTGCGAGGCTCTATCGCCGGTTCGACGCGGTGGCGCGATAGCGCCGATTGTATTTCTCGCCAAAGAATGCCGCAGTGTCTGCCGGCCAAACGATTCTGTCGCCAACGTCGTAAATGCTCGGAAACTTTGTTTCCCCTCGCCACGCTAAACACTTCCGCAGCGCTCTCTTTCTCTCATTTTCTTCGGACCAAGTGACCGATGGAAACGCGTGAATGGCCGAAATAAAGGCGCAACTGGTTCCAATGTCGCGCGAACGTCCATCTTTAACTTCTCTTCGGTGTCACTGTTTGCCGTATGCTTAAACGGCGATTAAACGGAAAATTGATATATCGTGTATACACTGGTACAGGTAGAGCTAGTCGCGGGGAAGAAAGCCAGAAGCGCGGGAATGAGTTGTTCGAGTTAATATTTGCGATCGTTCAGAGTCCTCCGCTTCTCGCCAGTTACGCGACTCCACGGCGATCTGTATTGACAGAACAAACGGCCGACATACGTAACTGCCGTCCGCGTGACGCGTACGCTGCAGTTACAACCGCCGATAGGATCGATGCGGGATCCATAGAGAAAATTGCATTTCGATCGGACGGAGGCAGAAGGAAGTGCGGCGAGAGGAAAATTACTTACGTAATCCCTTCGGGACTAGTCGTAGAATTCATCGCCGACACCTTAAGAGCCCGCTTTCAAGAAAATATAACACTCGCCCCGCGAAGGCAACTGCCCGGCAACTTGTTTGCTTCTCGGGAAACGCGTACAAGCATCGCGGATCTCCTGCTTTTCAAGCTAAAGCCCAAAGAAGCCTGATCCGGCTTTAACGCGATATTCGATGAGTTCGCGCCTAATGCGATTCGATTGCTCCGGAACGGCAAGCTGCGTTTTGTTTGGCGCCTCGGAACAGCCAGAGAAAGCGGACGAGCTAAGGGTGTTAGGTCGCAAAGGTTTTTTTGAATCAACTCAACTAACGTCTCGAGCAATTACGTCTCGTAACGTTAATTCGCCGCATCGTCGAACGATAAGAAGGGAACGTTAATCGTTTACGGTCGAAACTTCTTCAGCTATCGAGGCCATGAGAGAGCGGAACAGAAAGTGATCTGAATGCAAAGAAACGAATGAATTTTCAATCCTATCTTAAAAGGGTCGCCCGTTCTGCTTCCGTCGCTGGGAAACATTAATCTGGGGGAGGTGGAAACGGAACGAAGAAGCCGTCGAAGAAGCAGGAAGACCTCCGACCTACTCGCCGGATGACATTTCCCCAGGAGATTCGATATACAGGGATGCGTTCTACATTTCCACGATAAATTCGATAAGTTGATGCGCCCGAGTGACTAGAGTGACGTCGACGAGAATTTACGAAAACGCGCCGGACGATCGTGGGCAAAATCATGTTCCAGCCCGGATGCATGCCGATAAATCTGCGACGTGTACCGATAACTTGCCCGATTACGTCCTACGCCGATTCTTCGCACGAACGAATCGTCGAGGCAACATTTCACTCGTAGCAAGCAATTTTCTTCTCCCGCGAGAGCCCCGCCGGCTGAGCGGGGAGGAGCAGCTTGCACGTGTACTCATTTTACTCCGGTACATCGTTTACGACCCACCAATGAAAATGTAGCGATTTCCTTCTCTATTTACTTCTTCTTCTTTTTTTTATATCTTTCCTACTCGCGATATCAAGTCGGAAGATGAGACTGCAACGATAAAAACGGGACAAATTTCTCGTCCCATCGCTGCGGCGACCGGAAAGCTCCCGAATCAGCCGAGCCCCGTTTTTATCGTTGCAGCTTGGAGACTCTGAAATTGCCTTCCTATGATAATCGCTGGACATAAAGCAACGCCTCCGGTGGTCCGAGCGCCAAACGATTTCATAATCGCTCCTTCCCTCGCGTCGCCTCCCAGCCCGACACCGTTGTCTCCGCTTTATACAACGACGAAAACACTTTTAATCTCAGCCGGGTCGGTATTAGCCGGGTGCAATCCTGTGTGCGAGGAGGGAATACTCGTTGTCGCGTAAATCGCTTTTCCCATTGATCGAGCACTTGGATGTCGCACGCTGCGCCTATCCGCCTGTCCGGCTTGACGCGTGGCTCTACTACTCGCTGCACAAGTAACGAGACCCCTCTTGCAATCGTCGCGATGAGCGTATTATCGCGAAATAAATATTTCGCTCGCCAGAGCACAGTGCCTGTCCGTTCTAGTCTTTAATTATTCATCAAGATTAATCTGGCAGCGTAATATTTGATGAAATCGTGGCAGCGAGGGGTGATCGCGCGCATCGCTGCTCAACATGTCACGCACGTATTTTGCCGTACACACGAATTTCATATGTCGCGTCCTGTAGTTTGTAAAATCTGCACACGTTGTCGATAAATTTCAAGTTTTGCGGACAGTCGTCGGTTCTAACACTCCATTCCCGAATATTGGCCCCTGTCACCCGTCCACGTCTCAGCTCTCATCGCGACAACCGCGGCAGGTGGAATAAAAATAAAGGCGTGCCGCGTGCGTCTTCTCGCTTCGGCGTCGCTTTACGTACGAAATATTCCGGCCACATTTTTCTTCGTCCCCCTCCCCGTGTTATCGGTTCGCCGACGTCCGCGCGAGGTCCGAAAGTGTCCTTTGTTATAACGGATGATGTATAATCCGGATAATAGCGGTCACAACAATTGGAGATTATGGGATCTGGGAACGCGTTCAGTTGCGGCATGTCCCACATGATAAGGCAGCGCCGCAGAGAACGCTGCATTGTCTTGCTAACGTCAGAGCTGTGACTGGCAGCGTGTGCGCGGAATTAAAAGAGCTGAATCGCTTGATTGTTCGCCGCGTATGCGCGAGGACAAAGTGTAGAAAATTTCATCCAGTCGCGTCGACGCTTTCGTTTGGTAAGCTAATTTTGTGTCCGGCAAAAGCGAAGCCTGCGCGATTGAAATAACACAATTGCTCGGTGCGCGAATTAGGGGTGAAATGAAAAATGCGGAAACGAGATTTATCAGCGAATGGGAGAACGGGGAGAAAATAAATGAAGGAGAACGTATAGAACGTCGCGTCGTATGCCTTGGGGTGATTCTGAACGACGTCAAATCCTACGTCACCGATCAGACGGTCTCTTACAGCGGTTTCAAGTTTGCCCATTCGTCTTTTTACCGTACGTGAAAGTTTTTCCTTCGCCGAGTCAGCCATAATGACTCGATTCCTCGGAGTCTCGGAGGCATCGTCCTTCTCGTTCATTTGAAACTTTCGGACAAAGAGGTCATTAGGACCCCCTTCTCGAGGTCATTAAGGTCTTGTCTCACGGCGTCCCGTGGCCCGTATTTGGTCCAATTTTAGCCCGAATTTCTCAATATGGCAGCGGTACAGCTGGCGCCTCGTTCCATCCCCCATTATTTCTCGCCCCGTATATACGCTTTATGTAGATTTGGTTTCCTTAATATTCAGATTATATTAGCGTCGTATATCTGCCCTGCGCCAGGTATTTGTCGATAATATATAATGATAGACGGGAGTTAGACTTTCGTTGGCAACGTTCGCAGGTACGCCGAATGCGGACGTGCGATCCGAATCCTGACAATGTAATGTATATCTATTTTATCACTCATCCGAGAGCGGACGGATGCGAACGATATCCGTAATCGGGAAACAGAAGGGAACGGCAGAGATGTAATGTCGTTGACAATGCGCATATTACGATCGCACGCAGCGTTTCGTAGATGGCACGATTCCTGGACTGATTCCCGATTCACGATAGCTCGAGCTGTGCGGGCAATGCGATCTAGACGAGCACAATGTGGTTTGGTTCTGGTTTCATGGCAGAGGCACGGGCGGAACAACGGGAGAAGGATGTTGGCCGCGCCTCTGTGAGGTCGCAAACAGCATCGTTAGCAACGAAATACAGGGAGGACATGGAGGGGAGCGACAGAAGTTCGATAATTGGTATCCGCGGCGCACGTATCGACACCGAAAGCTTTGGAATACTCTACCTTCGGATCGCCTTTCTTGCTTCCTCTACTCCGTTCCGATCCCACACCTCTCTCTCTCTCCCTCCCCACCCCCCACCCCCCCCCCTTTTTCTCGTCCCTCATGTGAAGAGCCGTGTACACGTTTCTCGGCGCACATATCCATTCGCTTACACGTGAGCGTGTATTTAATCTCTTTGGCGTGACGTTAAACGATGAAGTGTCTTCGATGTACCTCGGGCTGTACAATCTCTCACATTCTACGGTGCCGTACACACCAGCGCTGTGCACACAAACGTCTAGTACGGCTGCAGATTACCGTACGCGTCTCAACTTACACGAATATACATGCTGAAATGAGGTCCTGTCTCGAGGTCCATCAGTGGCGACTCTCGGCAGCCGGTAATAGGATCCTCAGACTCTATTGGAGACCTCCTATCTCATTCTGTTTTTATCTCTGTCCGCGATACTTTTTCATCGCCTCTCCCTTTGCCGTTCGCACGTTCTCACATTCACAAAGATGCGACATCAAGTTAGCATGAAGGGCCGGACATGTTTCATTATTCAGCCGTCGAACGGTGTCGGAGTCAGCCTTTATGCGCGCTATCCGGGATTCGTAAAAGTAGCGGGCAGGAGTCGCTGGCAATCAAGTCAGCAGTCAGTTAAGCACAATTGTTCCAGCCTGTGCAAATGTCCTCCGTAACAGAGCATATCCGTCTTTAAGCCGTCATAAATACCGTGATGCGTCGTCTACGCGATGCTGCGCTGTTCGCACTCTACCCGGATGATATACCTTCAACCTTCGTGAGATGCAACGTCAAAATGTACCGCGGGCTCGGGGTGTTAGGTTTACGGTTAAAGCGAACTTTCTGCTGATTGCGACAGACTTCCGCCCGCATACGTTGCTAACTTCTTACAAATGAACGTAACACGTTTCCCGAGTCCGCGATTAACAACAGCGAACGACAATTCGCACAAATGGGTCAACTGCCATAGACCTCGTTAGAAAGCAAGCGTGTTTCAAACTGCACCGCTTGTGTAGATGTTGTAAAGACCTCACCTATAAAACGCTTCCGTTTGTCCAAGGTGAGTCTCCGTTCAATCTGAGTCAGCCTTTAGACGCTGTGCCGACACTGGAGATCAATGAAATTGCCGCAGGTGGAGAGTCAAGTACGTCACGTTTTTACACGATGGCTCAACGTATATGGGACGCCGATTTTACTACGCCACATTGTCTCCAAAGCACGCTTATGTCTTGAGGGATCGATCTCAAGATGCATCCTTTTGGCACGTATTAACGCATTACACGCCACTGCATGGCACCTAATTTCAGACAAAATCTCGTTCAATTATAATTGAATATCGAGCGAGGTTGATGACTTGTGAAAAGATTTGTCCGATCTCTTAGCTGTTAGGCTACAACTTTATTTGACGGAGAATCTTGTTCGATCTTCTCGCTCGCTCAACACCGAAGGAAACTCGACAGTGGCATTTGGTACGTGTTTCCCGTTAAACGAGACAGACGTCGTGCCTACCCCTAGAGCAGTACTCGGTGGTCCCCCGCGGTAACCACTTTCGAAGCCGGTAATTACGGAACGTCCGTATCTCGTGCTCGAATCATCCAGGAATGAGCGAAATGCGAACGAAGTAACTCCCGTCCCACTCAAGTACGTGGTCTGAAGGTTTAGCGAGCTACCTCCATGCTAAATTAATACGATCCGCATGAATATCCCGAATTATAAAGCCGAATATCTCGCCTTTCATCGTTAAGCAATGCGTATGATTTTGGACAATCGTATTTTCCGACGCCACTCACTTCAAGCGTTCCACGTCAATCCCAATGCTGGAGAATAGAGTGAAACTCGTAAACGATACCTTCGATCGATTTTGCTTGGCATTAAAGTTCTCGCTTCAATTTTACGGCGTCTAGGTATCATTTTTAATAGAAACTTCAACCGATCTTGTATTGTATATTGATTAAAAATAAATACAAGTTTCAACGTTGTTCGAATTGAAGATCAATGATAGGATTCTCTCATTCTAATTCACGATACATTTTTTATTGGCAATGAGTTTCACAATTTTTTCTCAAGACGTCGATTACTCGGTACTTTGCTTTATAAGACAGAAGTATAATTAAGCCGGTGTTAATCGAATACGAAGCCGAGTGTTTTTACTGCTTTTTATACCCCTCGATCGTCAGCTCCGAAGTACGATCGACTTTATAGGACTTTGGATAAGAACCGCAAACGCGCATCTGAGAATATACAACTGATATACTGTATAATATTCGAATCATTCACGAGCCACTCGGTCCGTCAAAGGAACATCGCAGTTCGATTTTCCTGAGCCGACCCTTCGCATATATAGTATGTGTATATTATGTAGTGGCTGACTATGGGCGAAGGTCCGCTCAAAGGGTTAGTTCGTACAAATAAGATGCTTGGAGTTGTCGTCTCTAATTGACAAAGGGCCCCGTCGCTATCTGTGAACGCTGCTTGCGTTATCGATAGCAATACCGCTTAATGGGCAGCACTAGTTACTAATCCTATTGGTAGTGATACTTATTACGCCTCGACAACGAAGCTTGGTACTCGCGAATCCATTTGCTAGCAAAGTCTTTTCAAGTTAGCGGATGCGATACGTGCAAGCATGATCGAAATTATCGTTTCACAAATTTAATTGCACGATTTTTCGTGGACCTCTTTGAGCGTACTATTGATGAAAAGCAAAGTGCCGCCTGAAGGTGCGCCAGGGAAGAAACATGCAGAGAAGGTGTGCGCAAAAAAGCGAGCCGACTTTAAAAGACCCTACTTATACTGAAAATTGAATACATTAAGATGGTGCTTGCCAGCTGGCAGCTGCGCCTGCTCGAGTGCACATTCGGTACAAATTGCAGGTACGCACGGAAATTACCTCAATTACTGCGGTCTATCAGGGTGTGGGAAAAAAACGGATATATATGGCTGTGGTGCTCCACGAAGATTGAACAGACGAGACGATTAGGACAGTCATTATCAAAGGAACGAGATGGCTTTCCGGGCTTCACACGGACCCTGACATAAAATCTCCTAATGGCAAATCGTCAGTATAATTGATAATCGATAACCATGCTCGATGAAAGGAATTAAACTCGGAATAGAAATATTAATCCGACACGGTGGCAATGGATCGTCGTTCGGATGAAATTAAAAGAATCATTGAACGTAATTTCGAAGCGTCGAAATGCCATTACGGGGATTACTTTCTCCATTTAATAATCGGTTCGTTGTTAGTGAGTTTCGAGCCAACGATTATATACGTTCTATTGTTCGAAATTTCTATTTATCCCGCATCGTAAACAACCGCATAATGCTGTTGACCATCAAGTATATCGTAAACGCGCATATTGCAAAATGCATTTTAACCCGCCTCGAAAAATTCTACATTCAACGGATACCGTGACTATATAACCGCGCCTGTATTTCGTTTTATCTGCTTTTTACCGGTGCCATATTCCAGCGTAAACTGCACTCGTTGGATTTGGCGACTGGATCAAATTGGATTTAATACGTCCATACGATATATACATATTATACCGTCTATTCATCGGGTTCACTGTACACATTTTTTCGTCCAGATTTGCCCGTAAGGTTCGTCCGCCAGGCAATCCGTTTCGCAGCCATCATTTGACGCAGGCAAATCGAACCAAGTTTTTCGGTAGGTCTTATCGGCATCGGGTATTATCGACGACCCACTGCGAACGTTGGAGATTTCCATGGTCGGTAATAATACTTATTCCCCATGGTGCCGTGGAACTAGGTGCTTTGTAACCGTCCGAATTTGCGGCAAGTTAGCCGAGGCGGCGTGGAGAACTCGGAGCACGGTCGTCGTTACCGCCGCCCCTTGTTCCTCTTCTCGCCGACGCCGACGCCGACGCCGACGCCGACGCCAACGCTGGGGCTAGGTAAATTTAATCTGATGCCCGGCTAAATCCTAACTACGTGTCCGAATCCCGGACTAGTCTCGGACAAGAAGACTCCGCGCGACATATAAGCCTCTCCGGAGTGAATTACTTGAATTACTCCAAGTTGTCTTACACGCGACGGACGGGATTAGGACGCTTCACGCGCCATTTCTCTCATGTCTGCAGTGACACGATGAGTTTGAGATCGATAGAGGCCGATCGAATAGCGCGACGTATCGGCGTCGGGCTCGTTTTTCGATAGCCGACAGGTGTCCGGAGTGTACAACCCATTTGATACTATACAATAATGCAAAGTCGCATTGCCAACTTTACTCCGATGAATTGTGTCGACATATAGAAATCGAGTGACGTTAATAATAACTGCCAGAAGAATCCATATCTAATTCCCAGGGCAAGCGTAATACCTACGGGGTGAAGACTCTTTTCAGGCTGGCAAGTTCTGGACAGAAGTTTTCCAAGTTTGTACTTTACCGCTAAGCCAATCGATACTTCAGGCTTTACACCCCCAAGGATTCCTATATTTTCCTTATAGAAGGCCTCAATCCCGCAATACATAACGGGATATTTCCGCGTCGCGATCGTGACGTAGCGTGCAACGAAAGTTTTTGACGGTGATAATTCTGCAATTCCGTGAACCATGCGAAATGCGTCGTGTGGGTCCGTAGAGAAACACGAGCGACATTCGGTTCACGATCGAAAGACTCCGTGCGGTGACTGTTATACGGAAATCGTCGAGTTGGATAGGAAGCTGCGCTTTATCCCGTCATCGAGTTATCCTATACGTGATCAGCAGTTTAAAACTATTCGCCTATCCTTTTGTCTGCACGGACTGAAAATACAGCCAAGCCTGATTATCTGAGTGACCGTAGTGCACCGCGCTAATCGAATCTGCGCGATTTTCAATTGGACGTCTCTAGAAGTTTCCTTTATTCTAAACTTCCTCAAAGTGTAGCGTTGAAGCTTTAAAGTACAATATTTGCGATAAATCGAGTTCAGCCGATACATTTAACTGTACGTAAGAAATAAATGTCTAGATGCACATGTGTGCAGAAGGGGGCGGAGGAATAATAGGGAATAAATGAAAGAAGTCAGACTGTTCCTTTACCGGAAGCGCACAAAAGGGCTTCGGACAACAATCTGATGTCCCCGTTGTGATCCGTACGTAGTGAACCGAGGAGAGCTTCTATAGTGTCATATAATATCCTGACCGGGAAAGGAAGTGCCACGATGTGCTTTACCCTCAAGTATTACAGTTCCGTCGATATTGCGGCCATCTCTTCTCTTCTACCGATACAGACGTATGAGGCGGCGACGATTGATTTTCAACAAATATAAGCCGTCAATCTCAAAATATTTCGAGCAGGAGAGTTTGTCCACGAGTGACTACCGGGGACCGCAATCGCGAAAAAGAGGAAGCGAACATGGCAGGAGACAGTGTGTATAAGTCTGTAAAGGTCAAGTGACAATGCGCCTTACCTGACGAACCGTAGTGTCGGCAGCAATATAGCGGAGCAATTCAATATGTAATAAAATCCGAGGAAGCGACATTACGCTCGCCGTGAACCGTTCACAATTTTTTTTTTTTTTTTTTGTTCCGTTGCCACGGCACGCAACACGCGATTTTCTGCGCAGAGATTGGCTGACAATGAGCGGGCGCGCACAACGATGCTCGTGTACATGTAGTATTTTTTCCGCCGAGCGGGAAACCAACGTAAATACGCGCATGTTTAGCAACGGTCGAAAATCAATCTCGAAATGCTCGTCACGGGCTGTGCCAGGATTGACGGCGGTTAATATTTGACGTTTTATTTGGTCGAATAAAAAATCCCGCCAAGACTGCGACTAGTCGGATTATTGTTTACACGCGCACTCCCCTGCAGTCAGTGCTTTCTCCCGCGGGAAATCATGACGGGACATATTCTTTCCAGCCCGTTCATTAACCGTGCTAGGCAGCAAAGAAAGAGTCTGCGTGGTCGTCTATACTTTGTCTATGGTAGGTACGTATACAAGAAGAACAATCTGAGACTCGAACATTGTGCAGGAAAAATGTATACCTTCTACAATGTAAATATAATGTAAATACCAATAAGTACAGTAGTCAGATATGGTAGGTTCTGTCTTCAACGTCTTTTGACAATTTTATAGCTTCCCGCATACTTTCCTCATGTTGATAACGTAAAAACGTGAATGTGTAAACCAAAGTGCATATGCACATCGCAAAAACATTGGAGCGCAGGCGCTCAACACGTAATTTCAGTGCCATAAAACACGAAATTTTAATCGCAACCAAATTGAAGACGTAAACAAGACGAAGTAAATGTATGATAACATGCGGCACAGATAACATGAATAAACATAGTACAGACGATACATGCTCACCCATATTTTTCGATGAAGATCGATGGTACCTCGTATGGAGAAGATAGCGGCGCATTCGGAACTGGGATAAATCCTGAAGAACTTCGATCCGATTTTCACGCCAACGCTGAATGCAGCGTGAGCAAAAGCAAAGCCTTGTCGCCAAAGGAACAGGAACACTCACGTCGAAGCACAGGGCTTGTATACGATGCATCTCATATCGAAATATTAAATAACACAAAACCCACACTGACCGATATTGGCAAAATGCCACACGAAGCATAGTCCAAAAAGAACACAGAAAATAACATAGAGATACATAAAAGTGCGGATATCAGATTAAAGCAGATACGTACCCACGAAAATCAAGCGAGCATCAAGTTAAATGTGAGCATCAAATGAATATACACGTATGAAATGAATATATAACAGCTGCGTATGTCGCACGAACGGTTCAATTTAGTAGGAATCGTTTACAATTAGAAACTGACACGCACGCGCTCTCTGGTGGCGCCAGACTGAACTTCCACTGCACGGTGTTCTGACCATAGAGAAAAAAGGAAATCGGCTAGAAGCGTAGGGAAATGCGAACGGAATGTTGAATAAAATATTGTGCAAGCTCGAGCGGGAATTTCAAGTCAACTAATACCTTTATATACGACAAGGTTCAGATTACAACAATCGCTATTAAACGTGCTTGTTTTATGTCTTATGTCAAAGAAAAATATTAATTGTGAACAGCAGAAAGCAGAGATACTCGTAGGGGACTGTTACATTATCTTGAGGATTGCAATTTTTTTTCAACTATCAACAACGATTCATCGATCTTCCCATAAAGTCGTATGTCGTTGGTAAGTTTCATATTAGAACACAGTGAACACACCGCATATGCATATCGACATTTTTGTCGCTTCCTCTTCCCTTTCTCAGAGTCTCATCCTTCGTCCGGCCTCGATCGTTATGCAGATAATATCGAGTGTAATGTCGCGCTAGCGCATTACGTCCACTTGATTATTCCGTTCTATAGTAGATTAATGCGAGGTATGACTTCGCGTTCGGCGGCTTCCTGAATATCTCAGGCCATTACAATTTACTTCCTGACACCGCGAAAGGCGTAACGCAGCGTGTTATTAAGGGAACTAATTTTCCTGCAAATTAGCCCCGGGCGTTTAGCCAATATAGTGAAAGGACAAGAACGTTGTAGGGTAGAGTGTAGTCGTTAGAGACAGTAGAAGTTAATGAGCAAATATGTCACGGTGCGCATATGGGAGCGCCATATGAATTTTTAGCCGATACCAACAACGAAAGTGTTGAACTTCATAACTCCCGAAAACTTTCGAAAACCTGAACTTCCTCGATCAAACACGCAGAGTCATTCGGTTGAACGGCTGGCGCGTGGGGGGATGGTGAAAAAGGAAAGAGACGTGGCTATTGACAATTCTCGTCGAGAGAAATAAGAAATCATTGGCAAAGACGTGAGAGTCTACAAGACCCAGCTCATCCGCCGCGGAGGAAATCGTCGATGGAGTTGACTTTAATCTCCTGAACTCATCGAGCCGGAGCTTGGCGAATCGTCAATCAAAAAGTCACCGATTTGCGGTTACAAGACATTCTATCCCCGTCTTAATGGGTTTTTAATGTCACTCCAGAATTCCTCCGGGGTAAGCCTGGGACGCGGTGTCTTTCGGAAGTTGATTGCTTTCGTAATAGCGGCTTCTATTACGGAAAGAACGCGGCCGCGATCCCCCATTATGTCTAAACTCGCCTCGAACTCGAAACGAACGAGTACATATTATTCACAGTGTCGAAGATCGCTCGAACTATGCGGGCCGAGTGCGTTCCGGCGATATCGCGGGACTCGTGATATACAAGCGTTACCGTAAGTCGGCCGCGCGTATATCGCGCAGATAAACCAGCGTATGTTTCGCTCGTTCACGGTGCTCCTGTCGCCAAAATTGCAACGGTTTCCAACGTAACGTCGAATTGATACGAAATCGGACTTGGAGCGACGAGGTGGTCGCGTGAGTCTCAATCAACGCAGCAGCTAAATTATTTGTCCTCCCACCGATCGATATCGATGGGTTTGATTTACTTGCTGGTACATGAGAGACTACCGTTTCCATGGTCGTATTTTACGGGCATCCACTCGCAATCTGTGAATGCCTTCCATTTGCGCGCGCGGTACGTGCCCCGATATTCTCGCTGGTGTAGAACGTCTTTAGTCTGGAACATGCTCGTTTGCATCACTACGCACGCTACTGATTGTCGCGGATCCATAATTAGGCGGTTACAATCCGAACGCATACGATTTACTTTCATTCGCTTTCCGCGATACGTGGATTCCCTCGGGCAATATAATCTCCCGTCGACTGCGACGTAATGGATTGTCACTCCGGTCGGTTATAGAAACCTTAATGGAACGCCGTTAAAAGCGCGCGACGTGAATGGCACGCGTTATTTGTCACGCCCGTCAAGCCGACGGCGACGGCGACGGCGACGGCGACGCTGGCGGCGGCGTCTGCGGTTACTCAAGTCGTCTTTCCGATTTCCGATCAAAATCTAGGCGTATGCGATCGTCGGACGTGATTCATCGAGGTTCATCCTTCGAAGCGTTCGCCTGGAGAGCGCTTAGCATTTTTGTTAACCCGACACTCGCCATTTATAACCAACTGCCAGGCTGATGTTGATGCATTCGTGGGAAATCTATCTCGAGCAGCGATCGACGCGGGGAGAACTATCGAATTCGTCTTAAGGAAGAATCAAAAGGAGCGGAAGCGGGAGAAAGATTGGCAGCGCTTCTTTAGACACACCTGTAGTCTCTGTCAATCGTCGAAGCGGCAGAGTGGGAGGGTTCGAAAGCAATTAACTGTCTGGCAATAGGATCGAAAAGCTGAGACGTAACTTCGACTACCGTCGATCGATCATTCCTCGGTAGAAGCCAACAGAGCCAGAGATAGTAGCTCAGCCTCCGGTAGCCTCCTTCTTGTAGCCCCTCGTAACTCATCGTCCTCCTCCTTGGCCGTACCTCTCATTCCGCTTTCCTTCGACTCTTCACCCTCCTCCACCGTCACCGTCCACCGTCGAGTCCTCTCACACGAGACTCCTGCATGCTCCTTCGCGTCCCATCGACTTTTTACTCTCTTTAACGCATAGCCTCGTACAGTGGCTCGGAGATTATATCAAATCCCAATCAATTTTGCCAGCCACCCCCGTCCCCCAGTCGTCATCCCCTTTCTGTACCGCGTCGCTCTGCAGCTCGTCATTGAATTACCAGGATGAGTTGCTTGGAGTACTGCGGCTGTTCGATACCAGAATTAATAGAAGCTACCCGTTTAAGCGCGGACAGGATATTCCGACGTACGCATGGCCACTAGAAAATTGCACGATGTCCGTGCAGAGCTAGAGAGGCGACGGAAATCGGCGCTCCCATGCACCGCGATCACGTGCTGCGTTACTTAGATGGCGCGTAGCTCGTATTGTTTACCATTCTCCGGTGTTATGCGCTCAGGCATTCATGGGAAATACGGTGAAAATATTTTTCTATCGGAAAAATCTATTTGCCCCGTAGTACGTCCACTCTCACTCCCACTCCCATTCCGCGTTCGGGGGCCTCTCATTTGCGTGTGCGCTTGTAAAATATCCGGACAACCGGCTGTAAGCCGGCCGACGTCCAACGCCCGTTAGCATTGAAATTTTCATTTGCGTCCGAGAAAGAAAATCGATATTCCGAGCAACGGCCGATTTGCATTTATCATCCCTGCAAGCCGAATCGTCGCCGGATCGGCCGTTTCTCGACTGAAGCGGACCAATGCGTACAATTGAGCAAAATACGAAAATCCCTATACGACGAGAGAACGGAACGATTCGCTTCTCGTCTGTTGCCTCGTTCGCCAGCGACAGAGGGTTGGTTGCGTCGGGAGCGAACAGACGAAAATGAATACGGCAAATTTGAGCGACGCGCACGACGCCGACGTGCGCCAAATATGTTCGCGCATCGGAATTGACACTGGCATTCATCGATCGCGGTTAAAATCAATATGAACTAATGTAGTAGTTGACCCGCATGTGGCTCGCGAAACCAATTGCATCCACGTATACCGGCCACACTCGGTCGTATGCGACGTACGCATAGTTTCGCCGGCTGTCGGCACTTGCATTAAGCACACAGTACGTTGTGCGTTGTAGCTAGCAGCGGGAAAGGTTGAAGCCCGTCACCTTGAATGACTGTCCTGGCGAATGAGAATTCGGAGCAGGCAGTCCCGCCAAATTGATCGGCCGAACGCGATGAGCTCGACTCATTTGGAGAATGAGTTCGGGATGTATGAGTCGCTGGATCTGGCACCGTGGATATAACGAGCTCGAAAGATGGAGTGGTTCATTAAAATCCCACGGCTCCCGGGCGAAAGATCGTCGACCGTCCGGATCAGTTTGCGCGATGATAAATCACCGCGAGCCAGCGGAGTTAGGGCACGTACGGTCGCACTTCTACATTTGCAAGTTCGTCATCGCGACAACGAACAGCGTTGCGATCTGAAAGACGACCGCCTCGTACGCCGCGCGGTCCCTTCGATCTCGTGCCATTTCCATGGCTCGCGCTGCTGACAATTCGCACGGATGCGCATGCGGAAAATTAACAGCCGAGCTGTCATATAAACTCGCGCGTATTGGTGGTCGATCAGGGTCACGTGTCCTGTGTGCATGCTCTTCTCAGGTTTGACGTGGATATATAGGTAGCCGTCTGGCTCGGGTCACGTGGACGATGTACGGCGAGATGAATATTGGATGAAGCTCTGTAAAAGGCGCCGACCATTTCCCGTACCTTTTTTTTCTTCCCCCCCAATGACGCGCTGATCGATTTGTGCGCGATGGAGTATGCGACGCGTTTTCTAATATCGTCGACCCCGTCTGGCGTCGCTTGTAGTAATACCGACAACGTCCTCCATTAATCACTCTGCATTGATACTCGACCGGGGATATAGAACGTCATGTGCCGTAGACATCCCGAGCATCCTGCATGTCCTAATGTCCTATTGTCCTGCACCTCTATTGCTACCTATCTATTATTCCATGTTGCAACTTCGTACGTGATCTGAGGGTACGTGCAACACGAAAATCTTCCCTGTAGTATTCGCCACCTAGTGCTCGTAGGTAGAGCCCACAGCGCAAACGTTAGGTGGTCGTAGTAGCCGGCGAGGTGTATCGCCTCGCCGGTGTTATTCATGGCGGTATAAATAACGCAGAACTGTCATGAAAAAGAGTATAACTCACGAGACATTGTTAACGGAGCAGATACGCAGATATGGGAAAGATATATGAATGCAGGTATAGAAGGTACACCTACATTGGAAATAACTTCGTTTGGCGGTCACCTCGAAGGCGGAAGCGAACTTTTAATAGTCGGCCAAGTCGAAATTCACCAAGTTTCGCTTCTGCAGTGGCAGCTTACGGTACGTGGGGCCGTATTTAAATTTCGTGCCATCGATGATCAACCTGATTTTCCCGCGTACGAAGCTTATCTTGCTTTCTGCTGCAAACATGCTACGCTTCCTGCTCCCATCTAATTATACCTATAGATGGAACGGTTCGAATTGATTCGACCCTATACATGCCGGAGGCAGGACAGGCAGAGCAACCGGAAACGTCACATTGTCGCTTCTCCCCTAGGGCTTCATCATCCACTTCCATCTCTCCAGATCAGCTTAATTTCATGCAAAATGCTGAACACGAATGGCAAACAAGCATTCTCAGTATTCGATTGCCTTGTCCGTAATTCAAGCCTTTTAAGTGTCTATCCATCCTTGGCTGGTAGTCACAATCGAGCTGCGAATTGGATTTAAAAACTTGGAGTTACTTGACGTAACACAACAGACGGCAATATTCCAAATTCGAGGCAAATTGCCGAGGTTCAGAAGAGTCGAATATTAATTCGGCCTACGGCAGATGCTTGTACGTTCCTTTAGCTTTAAAATGCGCTTTGGTTCATCTTCCTACGATGCTCCAGAGCCGAAATATCGAGGTTTGAAGGTGACCATGTCATTTTCAGCTTGCATCCACCTGTTACCCACTGAATGTAGGCCAGTAGTAAGTTCCAAGAATTTCTCTGGGTCAGTAGTAAATTCTAAGAATTTACTACGACTTACTACATACGTATAGAACGATGTCAGGTGGCACGTGATTCCATCTTCCTTTTCTCTCTCTCTTTCTAAACATCCTCTTCCTACTCGGTAAATACTGTTAAAAATTCATATCTCTGCAACGAATAGCTGTATCGCATTCTGATTAAGAGCAGATTAATTGACATATTATTGTGCATCTTTTGGCATTAGTGACAAAACCTGGAATTGTTTGAACAATATGTTTTATCCACATTTAATGAATACATATTCCAAGCTTACGCAATTGGACGTATTTTGCTTACAAAGTTTACATTAATATGGAAAATTTATGTAATAATTCATGAATTATATATCACACTTTGAAGTTATAAATAATTGTTAATAATTAATGTAACGACTGACAAACACGAGAGAACAATTGAACATCAATTACTATGTTCATCCTCCCCACTTTTATTGCATTTACCCCATCATAAATCCTGCCCGCCATTTGTTATCAATGATGTATGACAATCGAAGACGTTATAAACATTTGATTAAAAAAAGCCTTATTGTCGTCGTATCGAGTTCAAATAAATTGGAAAATTATCAATATGACGGCTGGTACATATTTAACTGCGTGACAGTGCTGTTAATTTCCTTAAACAATCGTTATTGTTAATAATAATAACATACATTTTTTTGTATCAAATTTTATTTACTGCGGTGTGATTTTCTTCATGTGAACAGTATTTTTAAAGAATTATTGTTAAATTGTTTAAACAATTATTACAGTTTATAATAATTACATCTTTATTTCTATGAATTTGCATATATTTTGACATAATTTGCGCCTATAAACGTAACGAGGAGACAGGTGCAGCCGGTACAGGGTTATTGCACGAAGTCGAGTCGATGCGATGATGCGCTTTAACCTCTTGTCGCGAAATTCACGCCATTTTTAATCGGATTACTGACTGACCGCTTGAAAAGCGTGTGAAAAATGTTCTGCCGCGATAATCGAGGATGAAAAGAAGAACTGCGAGGAGGAAACGAATATTGCTATCGGTGTTCTCGCTCGGGGATTCGTTTAGCGCGACATTCGTGACGACAGCGACGTCGCATATTGTCTTATAAAACGTAAACATATAGTATTAGAATTATCTCAAACTCAGCGAGAAATATCAAACGTCGAATGCCAGTCAAAATTAGTCGGCTTGACATATGGAAAAATAAGCTCAACGAGCGATATTCATACGTACCTGTTTCGAGGAGAAATGTGATTAAAAATAGTGGTGGTTAGTGTTGAAGAAGAATAAAATTGAGAGACGGAGTTACGCAAGCGTGTCGCTTTTAAATTACTTTAGCCCAAATACTTTATTGACGTTTTAACTGAGGCCCAGCTTGGAACAAGGACATGTTACAGCCGCCCGCCGTTAGCCTCTACCCAGATGATGTCGGGATTTAAAGTTTCGCAGACGCGTAATTAACGGCACGTCATCGTAAATCTATGAGATCAACGTGTTCCTGCGGGACGCAAAATCTCTCATCCAGGAACTCGTCGACAAAACCCAGAAACCGTCGTTGTCGTCGTCGAGCAACGAATGACGGCCAAGAACCGCATTTCAAGTGCTGCCGGCCGCCGAGAATTAAACTCGTCAAACTTTCTGCCGACCGGCCACTTTCAAAAAGTACATTTACTTTCGGCGGTGGAGGAAGAATAGCAAAAAGCGTTTATTTCCGCGAGCTCGTAAAGGCGAAATTCGAGCCAGCCGGCGGAGTTTCCCTTGCCAAATTGCGTGTGCCTATTTTCGAGGACGCTCATTCTTTCACGGAATAACGCGCGATGAAAAACATCAACGGCGAGGGTCTACGTTTACGGTGTGCATCGTTTGGCAGGAGACAAAGAATTCCTTTGTCTCACGGTGTGAAACATTTTTCCCTCAAGTTCGTAGCTTCTGCACACTTTCCACTGGCGCTTGTTGTAGCATTGGCACGTGACGATTACGACAATCACGTTGCTAGTTTTTTCCGCGCGTCATTTTGGTCGATACAGTATTAGAGCAGCTGCTCTGTTCGATTCTCCTTGAATGTCCTGATTTTCATACTTAAGTCATACATACGTCTTTCATATCCTGAGAGTGGTATAAAAAAATAGTGATATACTTGAAGATTTTTTGAAGCAAGTGTGGTTGAAGACGGTATCCAGTATCATCTTCCCTGCTGAGCGCAAGGTGTACCGACGACGGAAAGCGTATGTCAACGCGTTCCACCGCACTCAGTTTTCTTAACGCGTTAGATGGAGATTGTAATTCATCATAAAGTTTCTCCTTCGGATTTGCGTGGCGGTGCGCGTTTTCGTGCATCGCATAAGACTCGCCCGTATTTCGCAAAATTTCATTTCACCTCAGCTGAAATGAGGAGAAGTTTGGTAGAGTGGCTGCGCAATTCAGATATTATTAAATAAATATTTGACGCTCCTTCGAAAGTTTGCGGCGCAAAAAAGGGGCGATGCGAAAGAGTCGTACGTAATGTGCCGCCTCAGTTTGGACGAATCAATTAAACGAGCATACCTTGAAAAGTAGGGCAAATAACTTCGGAGCGGCGGTATTTGTGAATTCAATGAAATATAAACTTTAGACATACCACTACGCTAATTAGTTTCATATAGAATGGCAGCGCAGAACTATGGTAAACAATACCATCCACGGTGCTCCGCCGTACATCTTTTATCGCGTTTGCACGCCATTGCACGCAATATGACCTTTTATTCCCGACATTCGTTCATAATTTCTGGCCCGCGTTCGCGACTCGTTAGTAATCTAGTTGTTCACTGCTCAATTATTGATTCCGCCGTAATGACGTCGCGGAACAGATTAATCCGATGATTGGCCGAGATGTGTGCGCTCGAGTCTATATGCGCGCAAAAATAATCGCGAGCGTTCTCGAAACGTTTCGCCGGCTGCGCAACGATAAAAGTCCCGACGAGTTATTAGAACAATTCGTTCCTATCCCGTTAACGCCAACGGCAACGACACTTTCCACGTGGCGAAACTTCCGCAACGAAGCCGTTCCGGCGGAAGTACGAATTTACCTTGCCGCGTCGAGCCGCTCGTTTCGCAGAAGAAAGCGGCCGACCGAGAAAATGCGCCGATAAAGTGACTCGAAACATTTTTCAAGCGGGCGCATTCGTTCCCTGGTAATTTGGATTATTTGCCGCACTCCAGTCGGACGTTCGTTATTTTTCACGGTGTCGACAAAAAAGCGACGCTTACCTGGGGAGAAGCGGAGCTGAAAAATGGAACAGCCGCATTAAAGTCTCGTAGCGGATGCGCTCGCGCGCACACATTCCCTCGCAGTCTGGCCGGTATTATGTGCCCGCAACATTCCGCGGCGCGCTTACGTATTGCAGAGATCCAGAGGAAATGTGCGCCGACATAAAGCGCACTCGCCTGCGGAAGGGCGTTAGCGGCGGAATTGTCGGAATATTTTTCGGCCCTTTGCGGTGCGCGCGATATTAGTCAGAAGCGCGCACTGCGCCTGCGCTCGCTCACGAAAGCAGCCGGTGGCCACTGAATGACTTGTACCGCAATTAGAGCGAATAATGCGAGGCCGAAGACGCTGTAGAAAATTTGATTTCAGCGCAATCCCGATTAGTTGCTGCCATTCCCTCACGTGAGCACTTAAGCCCTCATCAATGAGGAATTTCCAAGTTAACGCGGAAGTGCTTCACTATCGACTGCGCATGCCGACGTGCGGGGCTCCTGTCCTTTTGACACCGGCGCGGCAGGGTCATCCGGCGTGTTTCTGGCCTGCCTCGAAAATGGAGAATAAAAAATGGAGAAAGGGAGACTCATGAATATCATACGTTGTCACGGGTGACAACGAAAGGGGGCCGGAGAAGGCTTGTTGGACAGATTTATACAGAAGCGTGTGGGTATAAATATCGTGTCTGCGCAGACATGGGTGTACACGTGTGTCAGGGCACGACGAAAATTGTGCTTCAATTTTGACAGCGTGTATACACCGTGATAATTGAGCGATACTAAAAAGGCGCCGTCTAATATGTAGCTCACTTCTCCTCACGTCTCTTCGTATAACGAGGTGGAGTTGAATTGCCGGATGGATTTTAAACCGAAAGCCCGGGTTTTCGGGACACCCCTTATACGCTCGCAGACGTACACGTTCCTTCCTTCCGCACATACGCGACAGGAAAGGAAAAGTGGGCTCGAATACTGTTTTCGGGCACAGCCCATTCGGTACTCGGAGCACGGCTGTTGCAGATAAATCAAGGCTACACTCGTTTCAACTGCAGAACCCGAGTGCGAAGCGTGTACGCATGTTTTTACCTATATGCATAGTAAAGGCAAACCCAAAGGGAGGATGGAAGACGCAGACTGGAATGGGAAGAAACAGCGGAGTGTAGAAAGAGTTATATCTGGAAAGATACTTCTACTTCAAATATCTACCAGATTCCTGACATAAGTTGCGCTCTTATTTCTTCAATGCGTTTTTATTAAAATGAGCTTACAGCAACCGTTTGATTTAATTATTGGTCAAGAGAATGAAATGGCAATATGAAAGAAAGGAGAAATGTTCGAAGAATCGAAATGCTGAGACACACTGCTCGCGGCTTCCGGCTACCAGCATTGCACGTGAAAACATATATAACGCATCCGCGCCCAACATACACCGGCACGCGGCTCACATGCAGATGCGGAATGCAGTTCATACGTGCCGTGCCTTTTAGCCAAAAATACACCGATACGGAAAATCGAACGCGTGCAACGTACATACGAGATAACCGCGTCCAGGGTAGGTCCGAAATTGTGCACTCTGCAGCACTCGCGCGACTAAACAGAAGCGCAACGAGCCGGCCGCGCATTATGAAATTGATAAACGTGCATGAAACGTGTTTAACTTCTTCCCTCCGACGCCGACGTCAGCGGATCTGTTTGAAAGCGCACTTTCGATGACGATTTCGCCGCAGCCTGTCCGCCGTAAAATGTTTCGATATGAGCGCGTATAAAGCGGCGAAGATGGACGCGGCCCGGTGTCCCGTGAACGACAGGACGGCGTATTTTATAGCCGCACGTGGCGCGAACGAGCGGATAGATGACGCGTGCACGTCATCGAATATTCGACTGGCGCTGCGCAAATATTTGGCTGCCACGACCAGAATGATTTTCGTTCCTTTCGCGCCGGCGACAGTCGACAGTGGGCCGCGGCAGGATCTCGATTTCTATGACGGCACGAAAGCGTCTCCGATCCGGTTTCCTGCCTTTTATTTAACCTGAAAAGGCTGGCCCGATAAATTTCCTCGCTGACCGGACGCCACTGCGCGGGCGTAGCGTACTCTCCGCTGACACACGAATAACTTTTTTGTTCCAGGTGAACGGGTCATGGAGCTTGCCGGGGTTCGTGTGCGACTTTTACATCGCGATGGACGTCACCTGTAGCACGAGCTCGATATTCAACCTCGTGGCCATCTCGATAGACAGGTGAGGAAAACAAAGTTGCCGGAAATCGGATAGCGCGGACCCTCACGTTGCGCCCCGTAGACTCGTTTCGGATCGAGCTCGTCGAAGCGCTCCGGAAATCAGGGAGAACGGCAGAGGAAGTGGCTGATTTTACTGGCTTTACGTGCCGAGAATAAACGACACTGACGACCAAGAGAAAGGACGACGACAAGGGGCGGCGACGTCCAATTGGGGCTGAAAGGGGGTGGGGAAGGCGGACATAGTTTTGGCGTAAATAAAATTTCACTTGCGCTCCGAATAAAGCGACAATCGTCGATATAAAAGGGGGACGACTCGAAGCTTCGTGGCTGTGCGTGCGTGTGACGCCTTTTCGCTAGCCCTCGAGAATTTACAGCACCGGTGACCAGCGTGTGCCCCCTCCGAGATGCCGGGGTAGAAAAAAGACGAGGGTAAGCCCGATAATTTATGGGCCAGAGATTTTTAACCACACTCGCGCCGCGCATGGTTTTCGGTTCACATAGCGCTGCGACGTTCTCGCCCAATACGGCTTGGCCAACAAATCGCATGAGCGCGGGACAACAGGAATAAGCCGTTAAGTGTCCGCGCTGCGTTCGGCGGCGATTTTCATTCACTGCTCTACAGTTCGAAACGTGGCCCAGTCGGCTATTTCGACCGTATCTCTTTCCCTGCCGTATCCCGAAGATTGTTTTTTTCCGGAGCACTCTCGAGAAGTAACGGTACGCGAGGGCGGTGGCAAGTAAAATATATATCCGGGGCAAAGCGATAATCGATCTTTAATAAATGTCGAGCCGCCGCACCGCCGTGCGAGGGAGACGAGAGTGCGGCCTGCTCTTGAAATTTACAGCGCACCGCAACCCGGGTGTAAAATAAATCGCGAATACCTCTCATTCCATTTTACTTTTTACTCGAGCCGGGGGGAGGCATTCTCGAATATCTGACGACGAATCGCGCGGGTTGTGATGGGCTGCGCGCACGGGCCGCAGGCCGCGAGCTGCGTAGAACGAACAACGGGTCACTGCAGAACGTCCGCGAAACGAATTTGAATTGCAGATACATAGCGGTGACCAAACCGATAAAGTACGCCAAGCACAAGAACAATAGAAGAGTGTGGCTGACGATACTGTTGGTCTGGGCGATATCGGCCGCGATCGGTAGCCCGATTGTTCTCGGCCTGAATAACACACCTGACCGGATACCGGACCAATGCCTCTTCTACAATACGGACTTCATCATCTACTCGAGCCTGTCCAGCTTCTACATCCCCTGCATCATCATGGTGTTCCTCTATTACAACATATTCAAGGTGAGTGTATGGACCTGCGCGTTCCCGATCGACGATCTAACGGAGACCATCGATTTCAGGCATTGCGGAACAGAGCGAGGAAAGCTCGGGCGAGTCGGAAGCCGAACTTGGGCGACATAAAGCCGGGTAGCATCATCGAGAACATCGCACACACTCGCAGGTAAATAAAAGAAACATCTTGCATCGGCCGTCATTGCTAGTTCATCTGTCGGAGACGAAGCTTCGCCTACGGCTTCGATCGCAGTCAATGTCCAACACGCATCCGAATGAATTGAAACGAGAGGAGAACGGCGACTGGGAGAGTTTAGACGAATGATCAACATTCGATAGACATTCCCGATAGTACGAGTCCTTAAGATATCCGGCAAAAATTCTCCGTTCTCCTCGCTTCTCTCGTAATGCACAGAACCAACGGTGCATTACTTTCGCATGCACGTGCACTTTGCTGTCGACAAACATACAACAAACCTTCATCCGAAGAAAAATATTGGCCTTCCGACGATGCCGCGCGAGAGACGCTATTCTTCTTCTAGCATCGATTTTTCGCGCATAAGTAGTCAATTCGTGACGCGTCACTTTGTCGACTTAACGTCATCTTCGCTGGAAAGGTCGGAGAAATCGTCGGCGCGAGGTGGCCAGGACGGCGTAGGGGGTGAAATATATTCGCGATCAGGCGTGCATACATGACAGCCGCAACCGCGACTTCGCGCCACCACGACAAACTCGAAGACGGAGGACTCCTATTCCGGATACGTCCTGCGCTCGAAATGTCCCATTTTTTTCAATTTTCGTCGGCACAACCGAGACTTGCATTCCAACGAGATGATTTCTCACGGAGATTGGCATAGCGGGTAAACGCGGACGCGGGCTGAAAGCACTATACCTCACATAATTTGCTTCTCCCGCCGATCCGCGAGCGCTTTCATTTCTACGACTCCGAAAAAGTAGCGCTCAGCGGTGAATGGCTTGCTCTACTACCACGACGGTTCATTTTTAACTCGCAACTTGCGCGAGTCTTTCTCGGGCTGGTCGGCGCCCGGCGGTCGGAAAATGATCAATGACACACGCCTAACGTTTCGCTTTATTATATACGCCCGCGATCAATGCTTCCGTGTATTTATGCGGACGCTCGGATGGTTCGAACGGTGCCGTGAGCGAGACGTTATTTGCATTCGGCGCGCAAACACGCGAATGATTCGATATGGAGAGGTTTCGTTCGACAGGCTGAAGAAAATTTGATATGAAGATTATATATGTCGATAAGCAACGCCCGCATCGCCGTCACACTGGCGTCAAAGTGGAAAATTTTCACGCTCCTTCCGCCCTCTTTCTACCGTTCCCCTCGTTTCGTGCACTCTGAATATTGCATCTCGCCCGTGGATATCGTTGCGCGAAATCGATACCCAGCAGAATTTACAATCGGCGCCGCCGTTTAACGTTTTGACAAGGTCCACGCTGAACGTCCGCGGGCTAGGTCAAACATTTACAATGAATTAGCGTCGGGCGCAGGGCAAATTGATGAGCGGCAACGAGTTAATTGTGTAGCGCTGGCGGGAGGAAAAAAAAAGGGATTTCCGGCGGATCTGAATTTAGCACTATCCAGCCATTCCGGAACACCCGTCGGCCCTTATGTTCCCGCGACTCCAACGTAAACATCCATCGGCTTTAGACGGTCGATGAAGGTTCTCCCTAGGCTAAGTCCCGGTTCTTGGATCCGCGGAAAAAGGCGATCCGGCAGAGCGGAGACTCCGAATCCGCAGCTCCGGCAGATTTTCTCGCTGTTACTGGGAACGCGGAGAAGGCAAATATCGGAGGGCGTTCGCGCTGCTCCGGATATACATAGTATACGACATTAGACGGTGGTAGCGGTGCCTTACGTCAGGGCCACTATCACGCGAACTCTGCCAAATTAATTACGGCGCGCGGCCGGGCTAATTATTATTATTTATGAGTTCGTTCGTGTCTCGCGGCCGCGCCGTACACGCGCCGTACACGCGCCGTCGCGTCGGCGTCGATAAATTGGACTTAGGTGTTTACAGCAGCGGCCACATTTCAACCGTGTAACTCCGTATTTTCCCCTGGGCTCCGTGTATCCAACGTAATCTCAGTCGCATGTTAATCCCCGCAAATGTCTCACCTATCCACCCGACCGCGCAATGTTCCTCGTTCATCGATGTCGCCTATCAGTTTGTTGAATATTAGCATAAATTGCACTCGACGCCCTTTTGCGGTGAGCAATGTTCGCTCGTCCGTCGATCACTTTATTTCGCGGTGACGACGTTCAACAGTATACTTCCACTTCTGCAGCCGTTGCGGCGTTCGAGAATGCGTCGGTCGCGAATGCGAGTATTCTTCCATGCATGAAACGCGTTGCTTCCAGATTGCATCACGATAAGCCCCGTAAACGCACCGTTCTACGCGCCACTAGCCAGGCGTGAGCGCACGATCAGCTTGGAGCTTCGCACCACGCCGACACAGTGTCAGTGCGTAACAAAAGTAAACACGCTCGTCTATGCTCGTTGAACCCGGTTGACGAGCACTCCTACCAACCCATCTAGAGACTTTACGCCATCTAATTTTGCATTAACATCCTAATGCCGTATCTTACCATTAAACGCACGCATGCTTCAAGCCTCGCTTATCAATCCTACCCTCCACGAGAGTTGCACATTCATTTGTACGTTATGTATGACTACGTCAGCCTCGTTGTTGTCAGAAGACGTCTAACTCCAAAAGCATGATAAGTGTAGAAGCTTTCTTAGAGGCTTTTGACTAAGGTCACGTAGTGGGTATTCTGTGGCAAGGTTTGCGGAAACTGCTTTGGGGGCGGCAGCCCTCGTGGCTCCGGGCATCGAAGAACCAACGAACACGGCGTCAGGAAGCAACGAGGACGAGGACGAGACGCCACTCGATCCCGTGGTCGTCATCTCGAACGATAAGAGCACGGAGTTCTTTCTGGCCACCGTCGTCGAGGAAGCGGCGTAAGAACGATTCCAGACACGCTCCGATGGCCGCTTCGAAGGAAGCCGAACGTTCGCGCTGCCACGCTCAAACTTCATTTTTTCCCTTTTTATTTGACGGCCTCGTGTCGGAAACTGGGCCAACGATCAAATCGAATCGGTCCTTGGGAAAGAAGTAGCTTCTCCGACTGTGCCGGTCAACCGACGAATACCGTACTGAGTTTAGGGGCACTTTGCTTGGACCACTTCATCGTGCCGATGGTACTCGCGAAGGAGCAAAAAAGTTCTGTCACTCCAAAAGTCTGGCTTATTTTGAACTCGATTAGTTACGAAGTCGGTGCTTTACAATCTGAAATGTCATTCGCCGGCGTGCTTCTTAAACACGCACGAACAGTGCATCCATAGACCGGCGAGTGCAATGCATCCGAACTGCGTACAATCGACGGCGAACAGGAGTTGTCGGACATTGTGCCTCGCCCAGTTTCACGTCGAGCAGCCAGGTCGAAGCAAGAATCCCTTTCGAAGTTGGCCCGATCTGTCCGTTCCAATGATCGTCCGCGCCCTATAACCTCGATCGCGATCAGCCGGATTCGCAATTACCCGGATTGCTACATGGAAATTAAGTTGGAAGCTAATGGAACTTTGTCATCCGCGGAGCGTGCAAAGTTCCCGAAAGTTGTCCCCGCTATTGGGCCCGATTCACCCGACGGAAATGAAGTTCCGGAAATCAGCTTGAGACGATCATCGGTAGCGGAAGGCAAGAGGCAAGCGGAAAGCGAATTAAGATCTATCGGTATCCAATGGCTGAGACGTTCCGGGGGGGAGGGCTATTATTTTCTTACCCCGCGAGCGTGCGCGGTAGCTGAGGAAAGGCCTGGGTCAATCCCGAACTTTCGCCTTAATTGGGTATACTCGCTAATTAAGATGATATTACTTCTAGTTTGCGGGTCGCCGAGTTCGTCTCGGCTTCACTGTGTGTGTCTCTCTCTCTCTCTCTCTCTCCGCTTCCATATCCGTTCTTCTTCATTGTCTACCGTCCAGCGTTCATCCGTCACTGTCTCTTTCTCGGTACAGCCACTTCCTGTGTGTTCTATACATTGTCCGGCATACGGCACTGGCCATATGTTGGAAAATTATCGTCGGTCTCGAGTCTCGAATCGAGTCCGATCGCAATTGAGTTCCATCGGCCCCGCTCGCGCCCGTGGCAAGATCGGACCATCGGGCCGAGAGATAAGGCAGGAGCAAAGGGGGCAGTTATCGTTGACTCTAATTTCGGCGGCGAGACGCGTCGATCGATTCTTTTGTCGGGGACGATCAAACGGAACGGGAAAAACAACGTTAACTGCCGCGAAGATAACGAATCGGAGAGAAGCTACTGTCTGTTGCACGTTCATTTCCCCCATTCTAGCCGCGAGCACAGCACAATGGCAGCGCGGCCGATGTGTCTGCCGGTCCACGTATTCCGGCGCTGGCATTCCCCAAAGGTCCGAGTGCGCACAATGCCGGTTTAATGGAAATCCGCTGCTCGATAGTAATCCACGAATTCGTAAGCTAATCAGAAGATCGACAATAGACGGCCGCTCGCTCGATATCCGGGAAAAGCATGTACTCGCGCGCATCTCTCTTTGCCCCGAATCGATGAAATTGCTTTTCCCCACATCCCCCCGGACACGACGTTTGCCACAATCAAGTCTCCGCGTGCGTTTCGTTTCGTTTCGGTACCAATGATGAAATTCATCGGATTTGCACCGCGTGGCGACAAAACGAAGCGGCCGCGTGGAGGGTGAAGAAGTCGCGACCGGAAAACGCTCGGGTCTCGACGGCGCGTTTTTCTGACACTCGAATTGCAGTTGTCGTTTCAGCGCGGTCGCACAGGCGCAGCTCGGCGGCGGCGGTGGCGGCTCGAACACGAGGAAGGACTCGGGGTACGACGGGGCGGTCAGCAGTACCGTCATCCACGAGCCCCTGGAAACGAACTCGAGTCCGAGTCCAAATCCTCGGATCACGTCGGCTCCGTCCTCCTCGACGTCGTCGTCGCCTCCCCCTCGAGGGGCCGCGGGTGCGGCCTCGCAGACGGCCAAGAAGAACGGGAACGGCGCGGGCAACAAGCAAGAACTGAAAAGGCTAAAAAGCGCCGGATCGCTCCTTCCACTACAGCTCGGCAGAACGCCGAGCGTCTTGTCGGGGTCGTCGTCCTCCTGCAAGAAGGATCGCAAGAACGCGACTTCTGGCTCGAGGTTCACGATATACAAGGCCAACAAGGCCAGCAAGAAGAAACGGGAGAAGAGTTCGGCGAAGAAAGAGCGTAAGGCCACGAAAACGTTGGCCATCGTGCTGGGTGGGTAAGGGGAGGGCGGACACGAAGAATACAGACACACACACACACACACAGAAACAATGTTTAGTTTGTAGTTTTGCGATAAGACACGCCATCATTCCTTTGTCGCCCCAATGACAGGTGTCTTCCTCATCTGCTGGGTACCGTTCTTCACGTGCAACATCATGGACGCGATATGCGGAAAGTTGTCGGCGGACTGCCAGCCGGGAGTCACTGCCTTCATCATCACGTCTTGGCTGGGCTACATGAACAGCTTCGTGAATCCTGTCATTTACACGGTGTTCAATCCCGAGTTTCGCAAGGCCTTCCGGAAGCTGATCAGCATTTAAGGACTCGGCGAAACTTGGCAGGAGGTGCTGCGACGACTCCTCGTTGGCATCTCGCTCGAGTTTAGCTCGGGACGGGGGCGAAAATGGCGGATGGCATGTCGCTCCGCGCTTTCTTCCAAGCGGAAGGTACGTCAGCTCAGAGCCTGCTTTCCCTTGCCACAGCTAATCGAGTCGAGGGTGTATTCTATGCTCTTTACGTCTGTCGACAGTGCGCTGAGAGTCCAGCGGTGGACGGACAAGGCCGGGATCGGCTCGTGCGATGCGAAACTCGCGAGATTAAAAACTGACTGTGATTGTCGACGCGAGAGGGACAGAAGTTCGAGACTTCGGCTAGTCGGAAGAATAACGAGGTAGCTTAACTAAGGGATAATTCTGTACAAACGAAATGGCACTTTCCAAGCGAAATTAGCGGTTAAGGCGGTAACGGCGCTCGTAAAATGTAGACTCTTGTCGGAGATAACTTACAATTAGTATTCTAACGGCTTTCAAAGCCAGAAGGTTAGAAGGGACGGAGCGGAGGAAAGGCGGCGGGCAAAAGTAAAGATGTGAAGCGTGTAGAGACTTAAGGTCGTTAGAGGAGTATTTACTACGAGTACGTTATACGTGTACAATATAAATTTCCGTGGATATTAAACACGCCATGGCAGTATTACCGTAGCCCATAAGGCATAGCAATATTTTTTCGCTCAAAAGTTTAGTGAGACGGCAGGAGGAGAAGGAGGAGGAGGAGGAGGAGCAGGAGGAGGCCGGAGGAAAAGGAATAACGTCGTTTTTACGACGACACATTGGAAACGGTCTGTACAATATACCCGCGGTGCAGTTTACACTCGATGTGTTTATATTACCTATATATGTATAGATAATGTACACACTCAAACCGTTCCTTCCACGACATACCTATCTAACGTGTATGATTTTACGATTTTACTATGACACCATCGTCCGACCCGTACAGAGGTGCAAGGAGCCAACCGGGAAGTAACATTCCGAACCTCGAGCCGGCCAGATAATGATCATATCCCCCGCGCGTCCGATGTTTCTAATCGCACGTCTCGATCGTCGTTAGGGCTTACCCGCCGCAGGCAAGGATTGCAAAGACTCGGTGCGTACGGCGTAAGTCTCGAAGCTAGATCGTTCCATTCTCTACTTTACTCGCGGGCGAGCTTGATACTTCCTATAACCGAATTTCCAAACATATCAGTACGAGAAGTATGAGAAGCATGATATCTGTCCATACGTCGACTCCTGGAATGCTCTGTAAATGAAAATAATTAGATAGCGAGTTCGGACGAAGGGCTTGAACGGGAAGTAATCGTCGTTCGAATTAATCGTCGAGCTCGATGGATCGAGCACCGATCACAATGTGCTACTGCAATAACGTCTACAATCAAAGCTTTTTACTCTATCGGTTCTCGCGAGCGTTGTGCCGCGTAGCTGTAAGCTTCGAATGTAAATTTTGTAAATACTGTAGAAACGAGAGTGCGGCCGGGCGCGATTCGCTCGCACGATAAATTACACGTTGCTCCACGTCGTGCGATCTGGAACGACCCATGCGGTTCCAACGAACGAAACAATAATTCACGGTTAATGTTTATCGTGCAACGTTACACTCGTGCGACGGCGGCGGCAGTTATAATTCTGGAACCGACGTCGAACGGCAAACCTGGGGGCCCAAAGCGTTTTTCATTTACATAAGCTCACCCAGTTAAAGTGCTCCGTCAAAAGCGTTAATCCCTTTATTGAAAACTTAATACAAATCCCTTATTTATACTTGCCAGCCGACCGCAAACTTGGAATCCCTCTCGGCGGAACTTTCCGCGGAACTTTCCGAGCTGGATAATATCAAACATCGACGCAAGTCGCACGACGTGCCGCCATTTGCGTTATCGTTAAAGAAAATCGACTTCCCGGAAAAGGTCGATAATTTATTCGTTAGCAAAGTTTCGATGCTTTGCTTTAGGTGTTGCTAGAGAGTGCGAGTGTAGCGTGTCCCGACTGTACGTCACCGAGGCGTTTCGTCGACGCGAGAAACGAAAAGGTTATGGTGACGACGCCGACGTCGGGCTACGGGCGTATGCGACGTCTCCGTCGGTCGCGACACGGAACGTAGCCAAAGAGCGCTTCTTTGCGACATCAAGAGAACAAGCAAAACCTATGTCCAGTCTTCTGTTTTAGTCCAGCGTGTTTCGAAGATGTTAGGAAGTTTCTTACAATCCTGCGTAAGATCGCTGTATTTTTCTAACCTGATACGTTCCCCTCTGTATATATATGTACGAATTTATATGCATATGTATATGACGGCATATGTATGTTACACAATGTTGATCGCGAAGAAGAGATATGCGATCGTAATAATGTACATCTGTGTAAATACGTGTCTAACTGACGACGAACGAATGTTGAGAGAGGGAGTGCGTGCGTGTGTGCGTCGACGGTGTAATTTCTAGCGATTCCAACTGAGCCCTGAGTCCTGGAAATTCGCGAGAGTAAATGAAAACGGCGATACTGGTTTATCGACAGTCATGAGTGAAACGAAGAAGAATATATATGTATAAATAAATTAGAAAGCCGAAAATGCCGAGCGAGAAAGTTGCGCGTGAGCGGCCCAGAAACGATAGGGCAAACGCTATGTTTTCCTATAAATTTCTTAATTATTACTACCAATGGTCTATACAGGGCATAGATTTAAGAGATGGTCTTTAATTTGCTGAAACTAAGGATAAGCGAGATGTACGACGACAAAAAGAGATACCTAAAAAGCGCTGCATGTAATGAAAGGCAATACCCACGCAAACTCAATACGCACGTGGCGATGTTGAAGATACATACACATACACAGCAACACACATGTACACGATATGCACTCGTGTGCGCGCGTTCACACGCAGAAACAGAAACATGTAAACGGCGAAAAGGGACACTTGTTAAAATTAATAAATTACAGTATAAATTAACATATGATTCCTTTGATTGCTTATCTGATTTCGCTTTGTCTCCACCGTTCAACAGACTTTTTCGGTCCTATCATCTTGAAGGTAGGTGCCATTTAAAATTACACTCGGTACACCCCATCCACTAATTTCTGGTCCGATATAACGCGAGGAGCTCAGGAGGAAGAAGGGTCTCAGAAACTGAGTACACATGGACGTGGATATCAAAGACGAGACACGTTTATTCTCGGTTCCGTTGACTGTTCGGTGCGACGAGAAAACAGGTGCTTATATCGTAACAGTCTTTACAACAAGACGATGTAAATCTTTTCTTCAGGTTACTGTAGTAAAGTCGCGACGACGAATCGCTGTCTTGACGCTTAATCCAGGTCTTCAAAGGTGACCCGCAGCAGTTGAAGTAATGTCAATTAATTGCTGGGCAACTCCGTATGTAGTGCTAAGCATGCATGCTCGGTGCAGACCGACTTACTGCGATATGGCGTGAATTACCAGAGGTGCTGACCAAATCCGAACTGAAACAATGGGTGACGTTAGAGGTTAGAGTATCGCGTTGACAAACTAAAAGGACATTTTTAGTATTGATGTTGATACAAAAATTATGGCTTTCGAGGCAGGGACAGATTAAGAAGTTTATAGAAAAGATGTAGCCAAAAATAAGTAGAATTCGCGTCAATTGTTAGGCGACTTGGCCGAAAGTGGAACGTCGTAAAGAAAAAGGAAATGCCATTTAGATTTCGACACTGTGACGATCAATGTGTTAATATGTACAATGTGGGGTTTGACCGGTGAAACTAACGGGTGTGCTCAATTACAGCACCTGACGTCGAGCCTCATTTCCGCGATAATCCGTCGCAATTAATCGTATTTGCCGGCCGAGAAAGTAATTGCGAGTACGGCTATGCGAGAAAACAAGCCGTGGCCGGAGCTGTCGGTGTAGTTCCTTCGTTCTCCTCCGAGCTCTCGTCGAGACAGAAACTTCCCCGGCGTGTAATTAATGTAAATAAGAAACTTTAGCGACTTACGGCGAGGGCGGTCCCCTACTCCGTTACCTCTCTTACCTACACCTTCAGTCACTCTCTCTCTCTCTCTCTCTCGCTCGCGGTTCACTTGTTCCGGGCTGTATTTTATTTCCCCAGGAAGAGACACCTGCGGCAGGCCGTCATTTCAAAATAGACGAGGCGAACGACGTTTCGTTAGCACAGAATTGTTGCCGATTCATTAATATGCGCGGCGATCGGCTGCCCCCTCCTTGCCTCTTGTAGAAGAGCAATAGCAACCCATGTACAGCTGGTTCTCCATTTATTTTTCATTAAAGAAGTTGCAAACGCGCGACAAGGCTCCTTCGGGGCGTACCTTTTAATAGGGCTCGAGGAAAGTACCTTACTGAATTGCGCGATGCTCGACTCCTGCAACGAATTTCTTATTGTTTTAATGTTCAGTGTTCGTTGAGTGCGCGTCAGAACGAGAAGTGCTACTATTTATTAAATGGGTAAGTTCGGATGCGCTGTTATAAATATGCTTTTATGACATCACGAGGAATCGATGAAGTGGTAAAATCGGAAGCGGGTCGGTTATTTCTTGCTCCCTCTCTCTCTTTCACTGCCAAAGTCGATGGAAGTGAATATCTATTTTCAGTAAAACCCCTCTATCGAATACTTTACGTCGTTTTATAGAGTTCGACTATCCGGACCTGCGTACCTTCCTCTACCGAGAGTCTCCGAAACTTGAGACTCACGATTTTAATCTGACGGCAGCTGTTAGCGTTGAAGATACAGTTGCAAGTTACGGCGTGCATTTTGAAAGATCAGAAATATCTTCATTCAGACGCTTTTTGCGGAGCACAGTTGCCCAAGGCTAAGAGAGAATTCCCCGTAGCGCAATGTAAACGCTCGAAACTTCAACACATCGAGAAAAGTAAGTTCTCGTATACTTGGTCGTCTAGTGAGTTACTTTGGAAGGGTGCAAATCGCGCCCTACAAATTATTCGGCCGAGCTTAACGTTCGCGGCACGTTTATGAAAAGAGTTTGCGCGATCGCTTCCGGCAATTTCGCCGCTGAGAAGGCCGAAAGAAGTGCACTACTGGAGCGTTATCCTCCGAAGAAAGAGCCGCTTTCGCTTGCCGACGCGCGGCGGGCCGAGGTCTTATCGAATACGTCATCCGTATCCATATCGAGGTGTTAGCGCCCTTGTCAGAAATACGATAAGATCGTCCGAGTCCGAGACGAGGGCGAGAGGGAAGAAACGTCGACGGGATCGATCGCAGACGCAGACAAATGGCGTGCGGGACACAAAGGAGGCGTACGTTGACGCACGATTTCGCCCGACGAACAGTAATTACTCACCTTTGCAAATGCAGGAACGTCCGACCGCGGTAATTCCGAAAGACTCAAGCCCACTTTCGCCATCCCAAGCTCCATTGGCCTCGGGGCGGGATTACTCGACTGCAGGGCGTAATCTAACCCGCCGAAACCACCCAGCTGCAGCTGCAATCCTGCAAAGTACATTTTCTGTGCTACACGCCCGTGCCCGTCCGAGCCGATCCGGCCTGGGTACGTGTGAACGAGCCGAGCGCCCGACGCGAACACAAGTACGTGTAAGTGATCGCGAGATCCACGAATGAGAGGCGAGCTTAGCGCTAAGCTCTCGCTCGCGCGCCTCTTTCATTCGACGGGGGATCTCGCGAGATATCTCCGACTGTACGCGATACCTGTCCCATACGGTTGACTCCGCGCCTCTCCGAATTGTTGCATTTGTTCCGCATGCTGGAAACTTTGTCCGAAGTTCAGGCCCGGTATGCTCGCAGGTATGCTCTCCGACATGCTGCCAGGTATGCCCGCAGATATGCCACCAGACATGCTTCCAGGTAGGGCGCCCTGTATGCTCGCGGTTAGGCTATTCGGTATCCCTGTAACGAGCGATCGATTCAAATCGTACGACTCGTGCCGAACACTCTACGCGATAACCGCTGTTCAAAGCGTGCTACATTTGAACTCGTTCCGCGAATCGAGCACGTACCCAGTGGGAGTCCCACGGAGGATGAAGACAAGCCCGTGGATCCGGGGCTCATGAAGGAAACTCTCGGCATGGTCGACGGAAGGTAGTTGAAGGTTTGTAACGGCCGGGAAATCGTTGACAGCGGGGACAGTGCTATCGGCAGAGTGAACTTTGCTCTCGCGCCCAATGTCAGTGGTCTGTAATTGTACGTTCCCGTCTGTTCGAGCGGCTGGAACGACAGGCCGCCTTTCGATTCTTCGGACAGCATGTACTTCAGCAAGCTGCCCTGCAGATTGCTGTTTAATCCTTGCTTTGATTCCTGCGGGAGGACGTAGTTCAGGTACGACTGCACGTTGTTGTTCAGACCCTGCTTCTCGTTTTGCGACAGCAGCAAATAATTCAGCACCGAGTCCTGAATATTGCTCTTGAGCGTCCCGGGAATGTAGAATCCATTCGTCACCATATTAACCGGCGCCGGGGTCGCAGTAGACAAATTTGGCCTGGATGGGCAAATGAAGAATTCATTTTCATTAGAAGAGGATTGTATCAAACGGACGTCCGATGAAATTCCCAAGTATACGTACTTCATATCAAATGACGTGATCATTGTCTTCGTAATCTCCATGGGTATGCTAGAAGCAGTCGGCACCATCTTCGAGTTCTGTTCCAAGTTAGACGTTTGCTTGGGGGTAACTGATATCGAAGCCATCGTCGAGACCATCGAGGTGGGCGGCGTGACTGGGGTGGGCGAAACGTCAGCCAGCTGAAAGTAATTATAAACTTTTATTAGCGCTTTTAATCACGGATTCGCCCGTACGAATCCGATTAACGAATGAGGAAGTGACCGTGTCATTGGTCGATTAACGACCCCGCCGTACATTCCTTTAATAACACTTACCGTGTGCGCCTTCATTTGGGAAGTTGTACTTGATATCGATCCTGTAATTTTCGATATGAGTGCCGACGGTGAGCGACTGTCAGTATTGGGTGAAGTCATGGGCGCAGCGGTCGGTTGAAGCATCGGCTTGCTCGTAGCACTAGGTTCTGTCGTCGTTCCGTCATCGCTCAATGGCAAAGGCGAGTCGTACGGATTCATTGCTGGAATCGAAGCAAAACCTAGGCCGTGGTTCCCTGTACATCAATATTGTTCCTCAAATTCCAATTTATCACGATAACTGAATAATTGAGAAAAAGAAGATAATATAATGCTAACCGTATTTCAAGTAGTTGGCGTGTTCCGCAAACGACAGCGCCTGTCGTTCCTGCTCTCTATACGAATCCATCGGCTTCTCGTACAACTGTCCCTGATAAGAGGAGATTGAGTCGTACGACTGAGGGTCATCCCTGAATTCCTCCTGGTCCAATTCCCTATACGACGTTTGCTCTTTGAACGGTGCCTGAGTGTAGGACTGTCCATTAGTCAAATTAGCCTGCCCTCCGAAGAAATTCGGGGGTGAAGTTCTGTACTGCTGCTCCGTAAAGGGTAGAGTGTTCGAATCCCTGAACGGCAAATTGGGGGGTGACAGAGTCGTATAGGGCTGCTGGCCCCCGAAGGGCAGTTGGCTTCTGAATGAAGATAATGTCTGGGCGTAAGAGACGTCGCCTTTAAGAGCCGGGACATCCTTGAATGGCAAGCCGTCCGTGAAAGGCTGGTCGCGATAAAACGGCTGATTTTTGAAGACTGGATAGTCGCTGTAGGACGACTGGTCTCTTTGTACACGTTGCCGGTATGGCTCAGCTTGTCGATACGTTTTGAAGGAGTGCATCCTGTAGGACTGTTCTCGGAACGGCTGGTGTTGCTCGTGAAACGGAGGATGCTGACTCGACGCTTGGTACGGAGGATAGTCAACGCTGAACGACGTGGTCGTGCTCCTCGGCCGTCGTACATCCCGGTACGCCCCGACGCCTAGCGTCGTGCAGACAAAAATGAGCACCTGGCGGAACAGCGAACAGGATTAGGCAAACTCACCCGAGACAGAAACACAAACACTTGTTTTCGGTAGACTCACCAAGTATCTCATTACGATCTTCATTGGGTACACGTGGTCCGCGCGAGATCTGTTCAAAGCACCCACAACTACGATCTGTCTACTATCGATCGCGCCGACTCTCTTATATAGCCGGTCGTCCGCGAGTGACACCGCAAAGTCGTCGGACCGCACTCCCACTCTCGTCTATACCATCGAACCTAGAACTAGATCTAATAAGTCACAGGTATCCCGATGCCTTTCTCAGAGTTCGCGGCCCGGCAAGCGCGGGTAGTCGGAGCAGTTTGACCAAAAGCGCGAGCTTTTCGATTCCGCGAGGTAACAGTCGTCGGCAGACCCTTCAAAGACGTGTGGCGCCGGAAGGAGAGGAGGCCGGGACAGGGGGTAGACACATTCATCTCAGGTACGTCTCTTCAAATGCAGATGCGGGGAAAAATGACAGAAGTGGAGCTCGCAGTCGGAACGTTTCCGCGCGGAGGAAATTGCTTGCGATGAGACTAGCCAATCGCGACCGTCTGCAGAAACCGACGGCACTGCCTTTTACGCACAGATGGACGTTTTATAAGACGAGGAATATAATTTCAAAGGATCTCGTTTTCCGCCAGACTCTTTTTGTTCTCCGTTCGAAGGCATATTGAGCCGTGGTCAGGGGGTAGGGTAGGTGCTCTTCAGCAGGGGCGCTCGAAAGGAGACACCAGGGAGAGGAGTGCGAACGTCCGTGTATCGATTAACATATTGAACTCGGCATCACCCGCAAGCAGATCAATTCGAGAAGGGAGGCCAGACCTCCGAGGAGCTCACGGAACCTAAACATTAATTTTACCAGGTATCTGGATGGACTATTAGGTTTTATGCTCTCGCTAACTTTTGAAGGAAATATGTAAAGGTAACGGAGGGATAAAAAGTATTGTTTTCCTGTGGCTTCTAACCGACGATTTCGAGAATTTCACAATGGCAGTTAAGGAATTGAAGAAAATCTCGTGGAAATGTCCTCTTCGTTTCTCCGTTCGGAATCTTTGTTACTCTCCCTCGCGGATGGCCGGTTTTCAGTGCTTTCTTCGCGTTGACACAGGAAGACGACGACGCCTGACGAGTGGGAAAGTGAGATCACTTTCGACCTGTATTTCCTTTGCGAGTTCACCTTGCTTCGCTCCGTTTGAGGTGGATCACGTGACTCGATTCTCTTGATATAGAAATTCAAGTGAGATATCGATCGGTCGGCGCACGCGGTGCGAGGCGATCCGTGAAATAATCGAACGATAAATTCCAGGGTAGCGAAATTTTTCCGACGCTTCCAGATTACGCTCTGCCGCTCTCCTGAAAGTCCACCTCTTGCCTTAACAAATCTTATATATTATTGGGCTAGTATAATCCAATTCCCCGTGTGTTCGTGTTCGCTCGCAGAAGCCGCGCTCTAACCGAATCTGACTTCGGCTTTCATTTGAATATCAAAATACTCGCAAACGCGCGCGTACCACGCAAGAGCCTCGTCCGAAATAACTGGAGAAGCCGAATTAATAATAATATTAATGAAACTACTTCGCAAGAGCAGCGTCGGTCAACGGTCGACAGACTTTTGACACATCGAACGACCGCATGATTGTGATAAAACAAAAAATCCGCAAACGCGCTCTTCGCTCGACGCCGCTTGCCCGCTTGTTGACGAGGAACGCGCTGAACGACGTGTGCAAATTCGTGGTAATAACTGTCGCTTTGAAAAACACACGCGTTAAAGAAGATAACTCTGTTCTGAAAGCATTAAGACGCTCTAAGGATCGATCCGCGAACATGAGGCGGTACAAGATATCCCACGTAATATTTTCCATATTCCGCTCTTAACCCCGGGACAGACTTTCGATAAACGGTAGCGTTTTAGTGGCCCCAGGAGCAACCCCCGTCCCTCGCTCCCTTGAAATACGAACGCCTTAAAGTACCCACGTACCACGGAGCCACCGAGTGCGCCGGAGCGTGCACGTCTGTCGAGTTTTAAAGAGGCATTAAGCCGGCAATAAAAATTATGCGCATCAGATATGCCGATCCTATCCGCTATTTATTAAGTTTTACGCGCGCATACATACGCACGCAAACACGCGCGCGCGCACACACATCGGGTACGTGTCACGCCAAATTCAGGGATGAAAAATTCGTCGCTCTCCGAGCGGGCGAAAATTTATCGACTATGTTCATATACTGTCATTTGGCGATCTCGCGCTCGCGTTCATTAAAGCGCGTTACAATGAGCACGAATGTTCCTGCGATTGACATATCATTGGGTATTTTAAGCACGCATTGGTCCCTGCAGCTGCGAAAAATGCCGGGAATTGAAATTGATCTACATTACGTCCGCGGAGCATCGAGAAGTGACATATGGTGACGCTGAAATTGTTGGGTAAACGCGGGCTTTCAGGTGAACTGAAACACCGGTTATATGCTATTCGCTGTGGTCGTTTACGAAAAATATCACCCGCCGCCGCCGCCTGAAATAAACTCGTACGTATTCTGAAAATGATCGCCGGTACGTAATGGTACGACTATTGCCCGGCATATACGGGCCAATGGGAAAGCTACGCACCGACGTATCTCACTTTTTCCCTCATCGACGCTTTATCGCTATGTCGCTAAATCCTCTCTCCCGGGCACCGCGACATTTGCTCCATTTTTTCTATATACCGCTTTTTCAAAATCCAAGATTTTTCGACCCGAGAGTCCGAGACCGCGCAAACGACTCACTGTAATTGAAACTGAACGTATTTTGTCGTTCCTCCTGGATATTGCATCACCGTTATATGACGCTCTTAATTGGAGTTATCCCGCGAGGCTTCGATATTGGCTGCGGCATAGTAGAATAATGGAACATAATTTACGGAGCCAAGTACGGCATGCAACGGGTATGCGGGAAGCGCGAAAGAATGCAATTACGGTATTCCTAATTGCGTGATAATTTATTAATTCGGCGGAAGCGTATCGATGGCACAAACAGCACAGAATATGAAATCGAGACGCCGGTGGCTGCTAACAGTGTACCTAAATTACACGTGACGCTGGTCAAAAGTCGAGCTTCGTGACACCTCTTAGAGGACATCATGTGTGAAATCAGGCACCAAAGGTGGCGCGTTCGCGCTTCGGGGCTTTGAAAACAAAACTAGTTACACGCCCGCCAGACGTGCGACGTTCGATGTGCCCGACGCCATCGAACGGCGATTAACGCCGTTTCATGCGATGCGCGTCGCGATATTAATTTCTCACCGCCGCGGGAAAATATATTCATTTAATTCGAAGCCGAGCGTATAAATCACGGCCGAGATCTATCGACGCGGGCTTGCGCTGACGCGGGAAATTTCTCGAACGAGTTCCCTTATCGTCCGACTCCACGCGCCCATCATAATTAACAAATGTTACCCGCGGGAGATCGATCGTATTCCCCTCGCGAATATCTGCGTCGTCTTCTCCGTTCAACCCTCTGCAACGATCGCCATTTAATTGCTAATTCTCGACTTAGACGGGAGTAAGGTGACAAACTGCTTATACGGGTGAACGGAAATTAGAGAGATTGGGGGGGCCAAAAGGGTTCAAAAGAGACTCGAAAATTTGTACCGAAACCTGTACCGAAAACAGAACCGTATCATTGTCAATACTTTTGTTCCTGTAACCAAAATTATATAAGAAAGAAACGCAAAAAAAAAATGAAAAACGGTGTCATCCCGTAAATGTGAAAATGGAACATATAAAAAGCATAGCATAGGTCTCTTAGATTTTCGCGTTTAACAACATATTTCAAGGAGAACCAAATCGGTTCCGGCCGCTTGCCAGCCTACCCTTCTAAACGCAAGATGACTCGTTGATATGATTTTCATCGACGTGCCACCTGATACGCACGGCGGAGAAGAGGAATCCTGTGAGAAAAGGCGTGCCGGGCCTGGCATGAATATTTCAGTAGTCACGAGCGCGCGATGATGCCTCCGCGTTCGATTTTCCAAATAAAAGCGGTGCGATGTCGATGTTTTAAATCCGGACGCTGTCAACAACGGGTATTACATCGTTGTTTGTGAAGCGATTATATCCGAAGGTGGACTTGTAATCCCTGCTAGTCACAAAGAGAAATCCGAATAATGCGTTTGGAGATGGCCACTTCAGGTGAACATCCGAAAGGGATGCTCTGGCATTGACGAAACACAACAATGAAATTGAACGGTAGTCATCATCTCTGCACTGTCGAAAGCGTGACGTGCCCGCATTAAACTTGCTTCGATGTCGACCGATATCCATCCTTTACAAATCTATCGCATTATGGATATCATATGGTCGAACGGCGGCATTCGCCGACTTGCGGAATTCGTATATTCGCATGCTCGCGAAATTGCACGCTAACAAGGGTCAAATTTGTTAGCGCATCCCTATTCTCGCGCATCCGCGTTATTTTCTATCGGAGGTCTCCTTCGTCGATGATTTGTGCTAGTCCGGCGATCAGATTTCGTATAAATGTCTCTACTTTTGTTTCATTTACCGCCCACGGCTATTGCCATCCGCCCGCGGGCTCAAAATTTCATTTGGCTTCACGTGCCAAATCGTTATACTGCCGATTCGGGGTGGAAAGAATTGAATGAATTATTGAAAATATCGACGCACGCCAGTTTTATTTCCCTTTTCCGCCTCTCTTGCCGTCGGTCTCTCCATTTTTACAGATAGCCGCGTTTATTCAGCAATTTTTGTTTCCAGGAACTGTGGCTTTTATACACCCGCATGAACCGCTTTGCATGAAAAGCATCATTAAAAAGAACCGGCTCCGTAGCAATGTTTGACGATTATACCGCGAATGCTGTGATTTTTTCAACCCCAGAACCTGTCGGCTGGGCTCTTTATTATTAACCATATTCGGGGGGAATTTTTTCCTCTCCCTAACTTCATAACGGGAAAAGAGTTGCTTCGAAGTTGAAGTTGACGTTAACTAAGCAGGCACCCACTGCGAACGTGTGCTGGCGCGTGGACGTTTTCTGTTCGACCAACTTACGGTCAAGTGCAAGCATTGGACATTCCTTCGCGTGCAGGTTGATGGCGAGCGAGCGAGCGTCGAGTGAAAAACAGGAGTCCGATCTCGTTACTTGAACTTTCATGCCAAATAAGAGGGCGCGGATACCGGTTACAGGACCACCCTAGGCATAAATTGCAAATTGTATCACCGGCCTACTGCGCTTGGCTCTCGTGCGAATCGTAATTTACGGGCCGTCTAATTGGACGTTTTGGTCACGAGCGAAATTGGACCGCGCTATCATCGCAGCGCCGGCACAAAAGACCTTTTGTGCCTCAGCTGCATGCTCTTCCGCTTTCTAATCAACGATATACCCCGGCGCTTCGGTAAGGTGCCAAGTGCCAACTCTATTCCACCAGGGAATCTGGAAAACTATTAAGCCGGGAACGCATTTGAAACTATTTCCGCAATGGTTCCACACCGTCTTGCAAATGTATCTTGAAATACAGATCTCTCCGTTTTCGAAATTACGCGAAGATTCATTCTAACCGCTGTGCATTTCTAATATTCGATTAATACAGAGGGAGTATTGATGTTTGGTGAAATGGGCAGAGAGAGAGAGAGAGAGAGAGAGAGACGGACGTTTTCCCAAAGGCGACCGACATTGAATCATTTCGTAAGCGCCAGAACAAAAAACCGCACGACATACGAGATGCCGCGTGAGTGCCGCAAATGCACTCGGGTGCAATTAATTGTCCCGACATTTCGGCACGGACCGTTGATTTCTGCCGAAGCGTATATCATGCTCATACAATTTCGCTGTTTAATCGCGAATTTTACCAAAGGAAGCGGTTCCAACGCTGCCATGTAAGTTTAACTTCCATGCTGCATATTTACAATCACTAATTGCCCATTGCGCGGATGAACGCCTATCGCGAACAGGGAAGTGTACGAGCGCCGATGTTACCTGGAATTGTTAATATTCTGCCTTGGTAGTTAATCTCCCTCAACCTCCCGCGCTAATGCAGTCATATCGGGTCAATATTGACCGCACAGAGTTACCGAGTGTATCCCTTAAATCTCTGACGATGATACGAAAAAACAATACACACCGTTCGGCCTCGAAAGCAGGAAGAAAGACGTAATGTCACTTTGAAAAGTTAGACACGGCCCAGTGTTTTTACTCTAATTCGCTCGAGGCTCGGTTACCGGATTGTCATGGAGCAAGTTCAAGATCGAGCCACTTTCTAACGATCCTGACACTCGTTCGACGACCTGTCGCCGTAATAAACTAACCGCCACGCCGCGGATAATTTCCCCGCGACCTGCGTTAAACGGCGACACTGGAAGGTTCCTCTCGTTTCCGCTGCTCCGACCACGATATAACCTTTCTCTTGTAATTGGCAAAGGGCCGTGGGGGCGCGATTCTATCGGGCGCTTTGTTTCAGAAACGGGCGCGCGTTTGTAATTACTTAATGGGGCAGGTTCCATTCTTCGCATTACGCCGACACATTTTCATGGGCCAACGATTATTCGCATATTTCGCGCGACTCCGCGATGGACGCAATTTGCGCCCGAACCCGTGCCAATACTTATTTCGCTTGCGAATCAAAATATTCCGGCCGCGTCGGACTGGAAGTGAAACGGAAAAAAATCTCGCCTTCGACGCGCAATAACCGCGCGTCAAAAATGGCCAGCCATTCGTTTCGTGCAAATTAAATTCGGCGGCGAATGAATGGCGGCGGGTGGCTGAATTTGGTATGTGCATTAAATTACCCGCATGCCCACAGCTAAGGCCACGGGAACGGCGATGATCGTTGAACCGAGGCTGACATTTTGTTTCGAACGAACGGCAACAAGGGGTACATTTACCCCTGGCAGCCGCGACTACCCTTTACCAACCTCCGGCACCACCCCCTCATCCAATACCAATTTTGTTCGTGTTCGGATCGACCTGTTGTTCAGGGATGCGGAAAATTCACGGGCGCGAGGGTGCGCGCTGTAAAAATTTCATCCAATACCACGCCATGAGACTTCCTCTTCTTTTTTCCCGTCGGCCAGGCCGTAAATGTCAGTAGCAATCGTCGTCGATACAGTGATTGATTCGAATCGATTTCCCATCGGCCCCCGCTCCCCGCTCCTCGCCAGTGTGCGTTCACCTTCCGACTCCTGCTTCCGGCCAGAAGTATCCGCGGGCTCAGAATAAAACTCAACACCCCGGATATCGACGAAGGAGGTCCTTCAAGAGAAAATGCGGGCGTGACGAACACTCCGTGCATATTCCGTCTAAACGCGGCAACGATCGCGGCAACGATCGCGGCGTTTTAATCGGCCTCGAAATTCTGCACCGTTACTCAGGCCGATATGAGGGCTCTCCGGATCACGAGAATTCGCCACGGTCTCTTTTCATATGCAAATCGCACACATACGCGCTCCCCCGTTGTTGCACATTTCTCGCCGCTGGCAAGGGGAACAAATAAATGTGCCGGCTTACGCGGACGTTTAACCCGTTTGCGTTGAACGGTCGAATTATTCGGCTTAATGGGATCTGAAAAGAAGCGACACCTTTTGTGGCGCCCGCGCACCCGTGCGTGCTCGCGTTTACTTTCGGTTATTAATCAGCGACAATGGGTAGCGAGGCACTAAACGAGGCGAGCGAGCCATTCGTCAAGTGAATTTCCTCGGAGAATACAGCCGTTCGATCATTGCAAAACTTCGCCCCCGGGGACGGAACTTATGCATGGCTTATGCGGCATCGAGTTTCGCCGATAAACTGCTGCAGATTTATAAGCCAAAATTCTCCGCGGCGAGTGTCTTCATTGTTCCCGGGCGCTATCTTTGGATTAAGCCGGGATCACCTTTCAGGCAGGAGGCCCGATCAATTTTCCAGCTGCTGCGCCCGCGGTCGCCGCTATCATTATATCGCACACGCCGAACGCGCCAATTGTCCGACAGTTTTTCAGCCGCGAAAGACTGGCGCGCTACGCACGGCAAAGTAACTTTAAACAATTCCGCGTATTTGTCGTTGATCCGGCTTTTATCAGAAGTGAGCCCCCGTCGATGAAGCGCGTTCCAACGAAGCGACACGGTTATTGATCGGCGCCACTCGGTTATGGAGTAAAAACGCCCAGTTACGAATTTTACGGTACATCAAAATGTTCTGTTACATTTATTTGCCCAGCAGCACGCGAAATTCTTTCGGATACGAGCCGTCCATTAACGTCGTCGGTTCGCAGCGTCACTATTGCATCGGTCCGCATCTACGCGCACCTATGTACGTGTGCGCGCACACGCTGCGGAGTGTATTTACACACATTGTTCACGGTGAATAGAGCCGTGAGCCGTGAGTGATGCAAATGGAAGCCACGCTGTAAATAAAGCAGCCGATCCAGGGACTCTTGAACCGAGAGCGGACAGGAAAAGTGCTTCCACCGTGCGCGATAACATTTGCGGTACAAAATATACCGCGATAGTGTTAATAGGCGGACGCGGTAGTACGCTCGACGGCGGGACGCGTCTTCAGAATGTTGAAAGAACCTTTCAGAAGCAAGCGCACGATTTTCAATCAGAGTCGCATAACACGCCTGTCCCGCACTTTTGAGTTGCGAGTATTACATCCACGATGTTACGTCGACGTAATAATAGTTGCAATCCAGGGCGTACAATACTCTAGGGAACGTATAAAATGTACTCGCTTTCTTATTCGAGCAACACGGAGACCAGCTTCAAATTTCGAATCCGTTCGCGATACTCGAATCCCTGGATAATTAACGAGCAGAGTTATCCTTCGCACGTGTCGGAGGACGTTGTTTAACGGAGTCAACGTACGACCCAAACTCATACACCAGCATTTTCAATCAATAAGTTCTCGATTGCTGATTAGCCACTGATATCGCTCATTACAAATTCCGTGAGATAACTGTCCCCGTTTCCACGACTATTTTTCTTCGTGCCCCGTACTCGCTGTTGGCGATAAATCGCATAATTCACTCCTGTTCGGAGGACGGCATGGGAGGGCGAATGATATACGAGCCGTCTTCCGTTAGCGAATACATCGTAAAGCTCGGAGAAGTTCGATCTATGCTTTGTCTAAGTACGCACGGACATACTTCTGACACGGTTTTATGCTCTACTGAATTATGAAAGCCGTCTACGATATGCGGTAAATGTTGAACTTTCCTCGATCCGCCGTATGTGCGATCTTTCTCATGATCTATCCGACGCGAAACTTTAATAACTACGGCGGAATGGGATAAATCGTGGAAAATTTATCGCAGCACCGGGGAAATAAGGAACGGAATGAACTGCCGGAACGGTTCAAACGCAGTTCGCGCTCATAACTCCGTCTATCCGCGACAAAGAAATTGCGACAATAACGGCCGCGGCTTTGTGTTGCGGCGATAGATATAGGATCGCTGACGGAATAAGCCCCGAGTTTGCAACTTTATGCCCCCTTGATTTCCGATGCCCGCGGAGTTCGGCTAAAACACTCGATAATATATTAAGGTCGAGCGAGGGAAAAAAGGATTCGGCGAAGGCGGGGACGGTAATATGGTCGAAAAAAAAAAAATTGCGCCTTCTGTTATAATATTTACTGCCATCTGGGTTGGACGATAAAATGAAATCTGCGCGACTCCATTTCACGGCGCGCCGTTCGCCCGACGAAGAGAGCACTGCGCGCCACTTAATTGCCATCGTAACTCCGTCGACGTTCGAATCCTCTTAAAAATCGGAGAAAAAGATAACGCGCCTGATTGGCCGGATCGGCTGGGCAATATTATGCGGAGAAGGCAATATGCACTCCCGTCTCAAAGCTTTTGCCGCGAGTCACGTTCTATTCGTCGAGCGCATTTAAACGTTCTGGTGAGGACGATTTGTGGTCGTCACCAGTCGACATTCCGTGTGCGTGCGATTCAATAGAATAGACAATGATTTGGACAGCTTCGGAGGTGGGGTGCGACTTAATTCAGCGTCCGTCGGAAGGACGATGGGAATTTGAGGCAAAAAGATGCCGGCAGAGTATGAAGAGGAACGCGCGCCGAAGCGGAAGGGTGGATTCGGTGGCGTGAACGAAGAAGGAAACTATCATGCATATTCAAAACAAGGGTTTACACCCAGGCAGTCTCGAGTACTCGTGCAGCACGGGGAAAAAGGTAAGGTAGGCGTGCTCGGCTGTCACCCCTCGCAAATCCCATCAGACTCTCTCTCGCGTACCTACGGGTCAGGCCTTTTATATTTCACCCTCTCGCGGCGGAACTGGCTTAGTCCGGTACTTGTTGGATGCGACGATAGAACCCGGTGATAAGTGCGATATTAATGACCCTACCCCCACTCCCCTCCCCCTTGGGAATTGCCGCATCGGTCAAGTCATTAGTTAACCGTATTACAGAGAAATTACGGTTATTCAAGATTTCGCACTTCCCACTCTGCGCGGATTTCGTTAAACTCCCCAGTACCCAGTCCTCACCCACCGTTTCACTACTGCTTTTTCACTCACGGCGCGACGCTCATTTTTTGTCGTCGCCCATAAATCCGCAGGAGTAAAGTGACATCGACTGGAGACAGACGACTTACGCTTTACGCGTGGCGGGCGCGACGAAACAAAGGTGACTTAGTACACGGTCCAGTGAGTGTGAGGGAAAGGAAGAATCTCGTCCAGATTCTACGGCCACTAAAAATCCCATGGGATCCGACGGAATCGCGTACCCTCACGCGGCTCTTACGACGGAGAAAAAGAGAGAGTCTCCCCCTTTTGCGGAGGCGATCCGCGTGTCTCTCGTCGTTGTTTGGAGTCAGGCAGCCGCTTTGAAATCCTTGCCCGATTGGATCGGCTTCTCATTGTACGGCGGTCGCTCAGGCAATCGCAAACATTTCTCATGTCGAGCGTACTCGGTCCTTTGATCAACAATTCCATCGCTTCAGACGTCTTCCTTTGGCGCCATTTAACAGATTGACGACCAGGCAAAATAGTCATTTTAAAACTTTCGTCGACCTTCTTAATTAGACTGTCGTCGCGTTAGAGGATGCGTATATTATATTCGACCCTAGCTCCCGGAAATACGTACGGCGTCAGGCATACGTCACTCATATGGAAATCAATGTGTCAAGTTGAAACAGTCGATTGGCCAGACACCTTTAACACGTGCAATCTGCCGCTCGGTATTAAAATCTTCGACTCGTGTATGAAGAGGCCGCGTCATGGAGCAGCAATGAGGGACATTGGTCGGAATGGGTCCCCATCCTTTCAGATATATGTTCTACTTTCTCTAAAAGAGGGAAGTAGCTTTACGGGCTGGTATGACCCGACCAAAGGAAATGGCTTTTGGCTTTTATCGACTACTAAAGTGGAAGTGCTCTGCGCGGAGACGTCCGTTCGCCAAAATACTGCGGCATCAGAGTCGCTGTAAAGTTACAGACGTAATTACGGCAGTTTGAATCTTCGTAGGAGCAGAGCGAGCCACACCAATGACGGTGCCTCGATGATTCTCATCTTCGGTTGACTACGCCGTGGAATGGCGAATGGTAAGGCTGCGAGTGTCAGGAAACTGGTCACATGTTCTTATCGACCAGGTAACAGCGCTGCTCTGTTACCTGGCATCGTTCGTAAAGAAATTCAGAGGGAGAGAGAGAGAGAGAGAGAGAGCCGTTGGCGTCGTTCACACGGGAACTGCGATAAGCAATTTACGAGTCTCCATTTATGATACGTACTCTCACGGTAAATAAAGTACCGTTCGCACCCTTTCTCTGCGAGTTGCACATTTTTACAGCCGTTACGTGACATTTCGGAAAGCCAATTCTATAATACATTGTGGATCGTGGCACGAGGTCTTGGGGCGGCTTCCCCATTTCCGCCAAAGTCTTCGAAACGCTGAGCAAGACGTTTCTTCCGCCACAGTCCGAAATACGGTCTCGCTAGAAATTAATCTTCACGCTGCTGAGAAAAATGTAGTTATTAATGGCCACCTATCGGGTATAAATTTCTTAAGAAATTACTCTGCAAGTTCGATGATGTATGTGCGCGACCCGCCTCGAGCGTTTTGCGACCATTAATCTTTTCTGTCAATTACACAAAATGGCTGCCAATAAAGTTCGACTTTTCTTATTGAAGAGTCGATCGTTAACCAGCACTTCTTATTATCAAGCGCTCTGTCGTTCTCATATTGTGCGCGCGTTTTATCTCGGCGAAATCAGTGGCAAGGAAGGTAACAAAAATGGCGGTTCATTCTTATCGACTACAGGAACAGAGCGGAAGCTTTTTATTCCAGAAATCATCTGTTAACGTTGCAGCGCACGTAGTGAAGATTATTCAACGCACGTATTTGTATCTTTAATCGTACAGCGTGGAAACGATATCGTTCCCGCAGAGATAACAACCAACAACCACAACGCTGGCCTTATCAATGCTACTCTACCGCCGTTCTTCGCCACCTTCATTCTGCATTCGCCCAAAGTCGGAGCAAAGTACAACTGACACGGTAGCGACTCATCTTTATCGACTACAGTCATTGAGATGCGTGGGCGCGCATTTCAGTCTCGGCCGATACAGTGTGGAAATATGGAAGGAAGTCGCTATTATCACTGCTGCTCGTGATCTTTGGGCTGCGCCTTTGATCTCTCGCCTCTGTCCTCCTTCTTTTTATCCTCCTTGCATTTGTTTACGCTCGCCCAACATGCGCCGCGCAATGCAAGCGCATTCCTGTTTTACTCTTATTAGAGCGGCCGTGGATCGGAGTTACGTGTTTATTTGCATACGACCTGTTGTCGGCGAGTATAGATAGCTGTCTTTGTTCACTCAAAGTTGAGTATTTATAACGGCTGATTCATACTTTCTTTCCGTCGCGAAAAACAACTATGGAAATGTAGTGGAAGTACATGCGACAGATCGAAATGAGCGACACGTGTCGGTAGGCGCATCAATGATAGAAGAATAGGTGAATACGATAAGTATCCTGAGATATATAAACTGGCAAATGTCATACATATGTTTCGCAAAGAACTGTGAGCCGGCAGTAATTACAGAATACTGTTTTGCCGACGTGGCAGTAGTGAGAAACAACCAGCCTCGCGACAGCCACGAGCTAGAGGAATTTGGGCACATATGCACGCGAAGTAGATCGCGCTCTTGTCAATGCAGACAGACGTGAGTCAGATCCATGTGCACGCGGACGGGTTGGCGGACGGGTTGGCGGACGGGTTCGCGGAAGTGCAAGAAAATTGTCGGAGGCGGAAGGCTGGAGGTAGGAACGGCATTACCGACGTCGCGGCAAGTAGATACGGAGCGCCAGAGTGTGGCGAACGGCACATGCGCGCAGAAGAAAAGGACGGTATCGAGCCAGGCTTCGAGCTCGCCCGTCAACAGACGGTGTCGCACCGTCAGTTTCTTCCACCGCGCCTGAAAGGCGTCCGGTCCGGTCCCCGGAGCGTTGGAAAACGGCGCACGTAGCCGCGCGACATACTATTTTTATTTTCCCTCATACGGTGCGCGCGTGTGCGACATCACGTTGGCAGGCTCGCGGGACGAGGCCGTTCGAAAGGAGGAAGAATGAGATCGTTGCTCGAGGCGATGTTGCTACTGCTGCTGCTACCACTGTCGTCCGGCCGGTAATTCGACGAGGGGACCGATCAAGCGGTAAGATCGAGGTGCTCGTAATCCGCGATGCACACTGTCTGTCGCTCCTTCGTCCGTGCGTTAGCCGAGAGTTCGAACGTTGCGCCCTTTAACGGAAGAAGGACACGTCTCCGGAAGGACACGCGCGGAAGCTGCGTCTCGCTTCGCAGCACGAAGGAGCCGGAATTGACGGCTCCTCGCCGGATGTAACCCCGCGTAATTCCAGCTCTCTGCAAGGACGTTGCAGTTGATCAGAACCGGAGCGCACTCGATCGATGCTCAATCATGAGCAGCGCCCAACTATTTCGTTAAGGGCAAACAATCTTCTCTTGTCCTATATTTACAGACATATTAGAGAGAGAGCGCCAGCTAATGCTTAACGCCGTGCGCCGTACGTCGGATCCCGCACGCATACGCCGTACCTTTTACGTCGTCGTCGTCGTCGCATGTCAAACACATATACGTACACGGTGCGAAGTGTCCCCCTCCCCCCTCTCCCTCCGCTTTCGAGAGTACGGCGTATTCTCATCGTCCGCTTCTCTCTTTCTTCTCGATTTCTTTCCCTTTCTCTTGACCGATATCTCTCCCCTATCACGGCTATCTCCCGCTCATTCGCACGATGCCAGAGCGGCTCATGCGTGGTGCCGCGCGTAATGTTCGCGCATTGTATTTCGAAGCGCGGAGGTGTGCGTGGCCGTGCACCCACGCAGAGCCATACTCTCATAGCATAGCGTATACGCACGCACACAGAGGCGCGCGAGAGGTCGAGAGAAGAGAAGCGTCGGCAAAGTGGCAGGCGTTACGGATGGACGATTTACTAATTAGCAGCCGCGCCGTGCGATCGTCGAAGGATGAACCGAGGCTAAGAAGCCAGGGCCGAAGTAGTGGGGGGTAGTTGCTGCTCAGCTGAGGACTGAGAGGGGATAGGAGAGGGACGACCGTGACTCCAGGCATCCCGAGGGATTTTCGAGGTCAAGGGAACCTGGAGGCGCTGCAGGAGCATGTTCGAGGAGGTGGGATGGGCTCACATAGGCAAAGAACGCGCCCGCGCGCACTCATAAAGATTTGTGTGTGAGTTAAGTGTTGATGCATGTATGTACGATCGGCACTCTTCGAGCGATGGATTTCACTCGAAGATGTGCGATTCTGCTCCCGAAGGATACTTAAAGAGTGATACCTAGTGGCCGGCCGTCTCTGCGTCGCGGAAATGGCACGCTGTGTTTCACGTCTCGAATACTCTTGCCACAACTGTTTCGTGTTACGAAAGGCAAGAGACGCACGCGAGACGTAAGATCCTCTCAATGGGACGGTCTGTAACCGCTGACGTGTTCGCCCACGTTCCTCATTCACTCTCAACCAAATCCAACACTGTACGACCCGACGAACGGAGTGCCGACAGGTAGCCGTGTATTTCATCCTTCAAAGTTTCCTTAGACGACCGTAGGCAGAATAAAGCAGGGGAAGCAGGATAAAATGTTTTAATGCACAGCTGCGGGATTCTAATTAGTCGTTGTTTATTTTGCCGATAACATAACTCGCCGTCTGCTCATCTGGGACTCTTCGATATCGAACGAATGCCTCGCCGTTGACACTAATTGGCTCCGTTTCCTATTATTATTCGTATTTATCGACGGATTTCCAAGTGCGCTACCTGTCGGAACGACAACAGAGCTGCAGATCGATGTGTAGAGGAATTTTTCGTTAGTGTCGTCTGCAGGAAGCCGTTCAGCCATGTAGCATGTAGGTTATGGGAACGGAGTGAAAGATCTTTATAATTACGACACGACCGGCGTACAGGTCATAATCCTCATTTACTACCATTCTTTGCCAAGTGGCTCTTACGTCTAGCAGGCGATTGAGCGGTCAATGTCGCGCGGCCGTAACTCGTCCTTCAAAGGCTGCTCCGGAAGTTATATAATTATCGATCCATAAGAGTAATTTGTTGCTGCCACCTACCCGTCGCGCGTCGGACAGAAATTTCGTCTATTGCCGCTCCTCGTGACATTTGCGTGTCAGATAACACGCTGCGCCCAGTTCAATCCATTCGGGGACCATCCGATACACATACGCGTCTAATCATCTCGTTGTCCTATGTTGCTTTATAGAAGACTCCAAAAAAAGCAAAAAAAATGAAGACGTGAAAGGAATTGTTTCCGCCAGAATAACGAGCCTCCTGACACGGCACCTACTTCGAAGAGGCAAGTGCTATCGTTTATAGCACGTCGTTAGCGCGGTCTGTTCGTGGGAATTCGTTTGCTGTCAGGCGCCAAGAATGTTTTCATCGCGCAACGGAGAAGCAGCGACACGAAAGGAAGAGAGACGAGGACAGGCATGCACGTACATTATTTTAGTAGCGCTCCTCCTCTGTTTACGCTCTCTGTGTACGCAAGGCGGTTATATATACTCGTGTGTGCACGTACTGGCAGCCGTTGAGCCTGTGTGTAGTCCCGAAGGCAGGCCGCGCAGATATGTGTGCCGACAAAAACCTACTGCTTCATCGAAGTCGCTATGTACATATTTCCAAAGCGAACGGCTCTCGACCATAGCACGCCCGGGGCAATTCTATCGCGAGTTGCGCAGTCAGCTGTTCGTTTGGCAAAGAGATCCCTCCGTAATTCTTTCGTATAAACGTTAACGCATTGATCACCACGTTGCATTAGCAGCACTGCGGTTCAATGTTTCCCAACTTCTTTTTGTCAGCGTTAGATAAACCGTAGTGGTAGAGATCGTGTTAACAGCTCTTTTTGGCTGGAAGCGTCGGGAGGGAAGCGAAATAGGCGGTGTAACGTCAACAGGCTCGGAACGTCTACGATCGGAAATATACGGAAGAGGGAGAGGGAGACAGAGAGAGAGAGGGAGACAGAGAGACAGAGAGAGAGGGGATGCAGTTTTACTAGCTCGTCCTGATAATGTATGCAGCCTCCCGCGGGCTATTGGATGATGGAAAAAAAATACCGTTAATCAGCGCTCCCTAACGACGCCGTCCCGCCGGTTTTGAGACGCGCTCGCGGATTGACCTGGCCTTTAATTGTTTCTGAGAATAGTTACTCGACGGAGTGAAATATTACGCGGCATCGATAATGATCGCGCGGCAAAAAGTGTCTGCACACAACTTTTTGCCGCCGCACTCTAGACTCCCGTGAGTCACATCTATACTTACAATTAGTTGATGAACGGCCGTGCTCGACGGTCGTCGCGCGAGTGGGCCAACGGGACTGTATCATAAATGAGCCGCGAAGCAAGCGGCTGTTCATTTACGCCCGAGACAGCGCGGAATAAGTCATCCGGCGTACCTTGCTTCCTACTGAACTAATTATGATAAGTCGCGATAAGAGGGCGGGATGTCCGCGAACGATATGCGTGTCGATAGGTTCTCGTTGTCGAACGCCACTAAATCTCGAGAGAACCCGGCCACGCGATAAGTCCGACCGAGCGTCTAATTAACTGCCGGCGCATCGTTAGTTTGCATGCTCGATTTTTGCTCAGTAACGTTCGCGCGGCTATCCGGAACAGACGGACGTACGCGCATGGACAGCGAACGACTTACAGCTGGCGGCACAAGAGCGCACGTGTTGATCGGCCGTCTTGAAAATTCGCAAAATACCCGATCACGCGTGCCAAATCCCTCTCGAGCCGAGACGCTCTCATGAATCATGGAAGTTTCGTCGAACGCCGGGAACGCGGCGAGCCCCTCAGTAAGTGAAGTGAAGACGATGTGACGGAAGATTGGAATCGACGATTAAAAGTTTGTCGCTATCGAGATATCGCTCCCGGGCCGAGTTCTGGTCGACTGAAAAGTCGTATGGCGAAACTTTGACGTTCGGCCGGGCAATGCGCGCCGACGATGCCGAGGCGGTAAGATTGTTTGACAGCTCCGTCAAATAACTATCGGCGATTGACAGGGAGGTTCGGTGAAATCGGCGCGCATAACGCGAGCACCTATATATAGACGCGGGACTCGCGCGGGAGGCCTTGACTCGTCCTCTCCCGTGCGCGGTAACTACATTAGGCTTTATTCGATGTCTTTCGTAGGTGCAGCGGGGAAACTAAAATGAGCAATCCGCCGACCCGGAAGAGACGCTCTTAACGTCGTAAGTGCTCCAGCGCAGAGGCATTCACTTGCGACAACGCGCTGTCCCTCTCTCTCTTTCTCTCTCTCTCTCTCTCTCTCTCTCTCTCTCCCTCTCTCTCTCTCTCTCTCTCTCGATCCTTTGTTCTCCGCACGGACGCAGAAGTGTCGCGAAAAACTAATTACGGAACCACCTTCGCTCTGCAATTTTCTAAAGTGGCCCGCGCCCGACGATCGTCGCGGTGTTTACCGTAGCGACGCTACGCGAAATTAGGTATGCTACCCTCATTTAAGCTATGATCAACGAAGCTGTTTTAAAGGCGAGCGATGTTCCGCACGGATGCGAGAGGCTCTTCGTGCGCAGGGCATGGGACCGTCGTCGTCCCTCGAACCATCAACGATCGACACGACAAAGCGCGTAATCTGGAACATTAATTACCCTCACGAACTCCGTCCCCTAAACTCGGAGCCGTGCAGTTTTTCCGACGACGCGGGTCTATTTTCGTCGCGACAGACATTTCCTGCGGTTCCTACGGCTTTGTGCAGCCTACGTAGTAAAGGTCAATCGGTGCAACGATGCCAGAGAATTCTTCGCGCCCTGATAAAGTATCGATTTCGCGAAAAAACCGACGCATCTGTCCGTACCGAAAATTCATCGTGCCGAAAGTGTCGCTCGCCAACTCGTCATCGTGTCGTTTCGCACAAGCGAGCCGGCCAGTCGAGGTGTCCATTCCGAAATAACGAGTCGAGCGTCGCGGATTCTGCTCGATTTCACGAGACCAATTCATTATCTATCTACGATATCGATCGTATTAAGTCGGTAATTTAACTCGATCGGGCGTAACGATCGAGTCGGCTTGGGCGAGCAAGAGGAAGAGGAAGATCGTTTCGGAGTCCGTTTGAGCCCGAGAGGTCAGAGCCGAACGCGACCTCGCAGGAAAGGAATAACTTAAACGCACGCTCGACTCTGAATATTAACGACGCGATGCGTTACAAGAGTATTCACGGCCGTGATCGTAACGCGCGTGGCGCAAAAAAAGAAAAGTAAAGAACGACGGGTAGCAGAACGAAACTCGAGAATGCCGGCTCGAGGTACTTACCCGCTCCTAAGTGAATTACGAGTTCATTCGCCGGACCGATGAACAAGCGCGCGACGGATCTTGCCCTATCGACATTTCCCGTGCGTATCTTATTTTCCTTCACTCGACAGGATTAACGCCCGATTAAGGTTCAGAAAATGCTATTAGATGACGTACGTGTGCCAGTATCCGGACTGCAAATCGATTCACACGTAACACGTCGTACGCCCACGAGAAGCCTCTACGTATGTCGCGATAAGGGCAACAAGAGACGGTAGAATTATGTAAAAAAAAATGAGTGATAGGTCAATACGGTAACCAATTCTGATGATTCCCCGCGCCGACGTCCATGAACCTGCTCACACGTGTAATTCCCCGATTGCGTCCGCGGAGAATAATGGATCGAGACGTAGGAGTCGATAGTTGATTGAACGTGCCAAATTTTCGTCAGAAGTAAGAGGAAGCGTAACATATATCCAAGTTCGTCGGTGGCCAGCGGGGCACGTGAAAAGGATGACGAAGAGATTCGAGTTCAACTGGCAAATCGAGGTGCCGGAACCGCTCCGTAACGGATGCGTTTTCGACCGATGGACGGAAGAAAAGGACAACACGGAAATCGAGTTGAACTGCTCGTTCAAGGCGGACGAGTACGGTTTCTTCATCTACTGGCAGAGCGAGGGAAAGGCCAGTTATCCTTTTTGCCGTCCTTGTTCGCCTCAGCATTCTCGACAATCCTGACGCGTATGATTCACTCAACAAACTCTCGCCTCACTCTGATCTGTCACTATTTCTTTTCTTTTCCATCGCAGGACGGCGACGTGATAGAGCTGTGTCAAGTGAGCGACGTACGCGCCGGCGGAGTGCCTAAGGTGAATCGTGTATAATTCATTTTTGTTTACCTTCGATCGGCTTCGAGAAGCCGATAATTGTCGGCGACTAATTCTTTCCAGCAGACATTGCGCGCTTCGAGATGTTGAATCGAATAACACATTGACTGCCATGTCTGGCACATACACTCCATAGACGTGACTAACGCTGATTGCGAGAGTATCTCGCGGAGGAAGAATTCATTATACAACGTGATTGTATCGTAACGTAATTGAAAGCGGTGCGTAACATTTTCGTCCACCTTTATCTATTTTCGGCTATCCGCCACAGTCGTAGATGACATTCCCTTTCGCTGTCTCTGACTCGTACGCGGCAGTCAGTGTGTCAATTCGATCCGGTAAGCGTGTAATCGCAAGTGTTTTCACGTTCTTGCGTAACGTACCGATGCATTTTTTCGGTTACCGCCGCGCAGGATCCCAAACTCTACGACAAACTTGTCGCGAAGCACGGCGAGCAGCTGGACGAGAGAAGTTTGACCATCTGCTCAGGCGTCGATTACACCAACATCAATTATCAGCATGTAGTCTGTCCGGATGCAGCGACCGCCAAGGTAACGCTGATTGTGATAACAGTAAAAGCTAAAACGATATGGCGCCCCTCTCACGGTGCATGTCGTCGCATTAACGTAATCGCCGCGGTGCGGGCAAAAGAATGAATAATAGTGAGATACGTACGTCGAGGCACGATGCACCGTGAATTTTCAACGACTCGCTAATAGGATGATCGCGCACCGTTCGAGGGGGTCGAATCGTTACCGCTCATTCATAGCGGATTATTATTGCTATTATTACCATTGAACTGCTTCATTCCGACGAACGACGAAGATGAGAAGACAATCTCGCGCTGCATGCGACACGCGAGCGATCGTTCGACTGCTGTCTCAGTACCTTATTTCATCGTTCAATGTGTTTTGTGTGTTATGACGATGTAGGTATGGCTGGACGGGCTACGATCGATTACGCACAACGTGAAAGCCAACAACGTTTGCCCGCTCACGTGCCTGAAGAAACAGTGAGTTTGCCAATGCAATCACATACACGCTACCCACGCCGGGTCGTGTAAACAGCGACGGTCTTTACATCGTGCTCCACCAGTCCGCCGTCAAATAATTAGCCATAAACGTTTCCCCGCTGATATATGCGAGGGCACAGAGTATATCGTCGACACGATATAAGACCGTTCGCGCCTCGTGAATAGCGTATCGTCTCACATTTAGATTTTCGAAAGTCGACGGAGCTCGGAATGCAAAGCGAGCCGACACTGTTTATTGTTCCAGTTGGATGCGACTCAGAATGCTGGTCGATCCGAATGGAAAAGTCCCGGTGAAAGTGGTCGCGAGGACTTTCGCGTCTGGAAAAACGGAAAAACTCGTCTATCAGTGCCTATCCGACTTAGGCCTACCGAGTGGCAAGGTACGGTGTGGCCAGGAATGGACATTGCGTCAGGGAGATATCGCCCGCGACGATTTGTCCAGAGCTAACTCTTTCCGAATCATATTACATAGCCGAATTTTTGATCCCGCAGAATGACGTCATAGAGCCGGACGACTTTACGTTCGACGCTTTCTACGCGCTCTATCACAAGATCTGTCCGCGGAACGACATAGAGGAACTCTTCCAATCGATGTGAGTACTGGATCGGAAGTGAATTTTGTCGAATATTCGGAGAGCATTATTTAACTTGCAAATTCCAGAACCCAGGGGAAGGCCGACACGATTAACCTCAAGCAACTGATCACCTTCCTCAACCAAAAGCAGCGCGATCCGACCTTGAACGAGATCCTCCATCCACTGTACGATGAGAAGAGGGCGTTGGAAATCATCAATGATTACGAACAGAACGAGGCGGCGCGGAGTAAAAGTAAGATTTCGAGAGTCACCCGGCATCATTTCTAGACGCACCTCGTCCAGTCGCGCCGCGAGAACGTCGTTCGTCTGATGTTAGTTCACACCCCCGAAACGGCATCCTTTCAGAAACAATCACGTCCTTTCAGAAACGATGACGAAGGATGGCTTTATACGGTACCTGATGTCCGATGAGAATGCACCCGTTTTTTTGGATAGACTCGACGTTTATATGGACATGGACCAGCCCCTGGCGCATTACTACATTAATTCCAGTCACAATACCTATCTGAGCGGACGGCAGTTCGGCGGTAAGAGCAGCGTGGAAATGTACAGGCAGGTGTTACTGGCCGGCTGCAGGTAAGACGACTAATTTCGCAAAGTTTAAAAAACCATCGTGCGCAACTGTCATATTCGATAATTTCTCCAAACTGTCGGCCTTGTCTACTTAACTACGGCGAATCGATACGCGATAAAGTAAGATAAAATTAGAGTGGCCTGAACTTTGTTATTTTCATTATCGTTATCGTCTATGACTAAGTCGAACGAGTAATCCAAATTGACGGAACTATCGGCACGTGCATGCCTTTCTGTGTGTACATTTTGAAAATGAGGATGCTCGAATTTGAAGGTGCGTCGAGCTGGACTGTTGGGACGGCAAAGGAGAAGATGAGGAGCCGATAATAACCCATGGCAAGGCTATGTGCACGGACATCCTGTTCAAGGATGTAATATACGCCGTCAGAGACACGGCCTTTGTGACATCTGAATATCCAGTGATTCTGAGTTTCGAGAACCATTGCAGTAAGAAGCAGCAGTACAAGCTGGCCAAGTATTGCGATGAGATTTTGGGCGACCTGTTGCTGAAGGAACCGCTCAAGGATTATTCGGTAAGTTTGAATAGAGTAGAATTCTCTTAGAATACGAAGACATCGTTTAATCTCATTTAATCGGAACGTCTCGAGATCTAGCCTCGAGTCTCTTGCACACTGCCACACGATTTCGACGGGTTTGATAATGATAGTTACTTAATCGATAACTCAAGACCTAAGTTCCCCGCATCCCCGCCAAAGATTGCCTTCATACGAGCTGCGCGATGTAAAGAATGATAAGCGTCGTACACACGGTGGTTTATCTTCCCGGAAAACTTCTTTCTAGGCCGACGCGCCGTACTACCTTCGCCGGTAGCTAATGTCAAATTCTCTAGATTCTACACGAATATAGGAGTGCGACGGCGCGAGAGAGAAAGACAGGTTCAAGTTTTTTTCCGAACCGATGTGCGGCATCCGGGTTATGCGGTGAATAAAGTCGCGTGCATTGTACTCCGAACGGACGTATATTCTCGGACGAGTAAGAAAGGCTATTAAATAATAACGACAATACAGCTCGACCCGGGAGTGTCACTACCACCGCCCAGTTTGCTGAAACGCAAGATCCTCATTAAAAACAAACGCCTGAAGCCGGAGGTTGAGAAACAGGAGCTGGAGCTATTCAAGCAAGGCCAATTCGTGATCGAGGACGAGGTCAAGGAAGATGCGAGCGCGCCGCCAGCTGTTGCAGCGGTCGTCGAGCAACAACAGCCGAAGGTAGCTATTGTTCGTTTGCTCGCAGGTAGACGCTCGTCAATAGATGAATATGAAGAGGCTTTTTCTAGGATGATGTGAGCGTGCCCGATGTCATCATGACGTCAGCGACAACTGTAGCACAGCAGGTGACCGCGACCGCCACGGTTTTGGGCGAAACTTTGGAACTGGCCGCGGCCCAGCCTTACACTGGGAGCACGACGAACGTTCATCCGTGGCTTTCGTCCATGGTCAATTACGCCCAACCGATCAAATTCCCTGGCTTCGACGTCGCTGAGCGTACGTTGCATATTTCAATGTCGGTCGCAAAAAGTGAGTGCCAGTAGATTTTGATCGTTTTTTCGATCGTGTCTCGCAGAAAAGAATATTCACCACAACATGTCGTCGTTCGCGGAAACGGCCGGACTGAATTATCTTAAGACGTCGGCGATCGAGTTCGTCAATTACAATAAACGGCAGATGAGCCGCATTTACCCCAAGGGCACTCGCGCGGATTCCTCAAACTATATGCCACAGGTAAGAGGCTCGCGAGCTCGGTTGAATGCGAGCGAAGGGGCACATTCAACAGGGCACTACTACTTGAACGATCGATATATCCGAAAATAGGTCTTCTGGAACGCCGGCTGCCAAATGGTGTCGCTGAACTTTCAAACCGCCGACCTGCCTATGCAACTGAATCAGGGAAAGTTTGAGTACAACGGCTCGTCGGGATATCTCTTGAAGCCTGATTTCATGAGGCGTGCGGACCGGTCCTTTGATCCGTTCGCAGAGAGCCCGGTGGACGGAGTGATCGCGACACAATGCAGTGTTCAGGTAATAGCTTCGTACTCGTTGTACATCATTTTTCTAGGTCAGTTTTGGTTATTGATTCGCTCTCTCTCTCTCTCTCTGTCATATGTGTGAACTTTGTAGGTGATAGCTGGTCAATTCTTGTCCGACAAAAAAGTCGGAACCTACGTCGAGGTCGAAATGTACGGACTGCCAACGGACACGATTCGAAAGGAGTTTCGTACGAGAGTGGTGCCGGCAAACGGCCTGAACCCCGTCTATAACGAAGAGCCGTTCCTTTTTAGGAAAGTCGTCCTTCCCGATTTGGCTGCTCTGAGATTTGCTGTTTACGACGAGTCGAGCAGCAAGCTTCTCGGCCAAAGAATAGTTCCTCTCGATGGTCTACAATCGGGATATCGCCACATTGCTTTACGCACCGAAGCAAACTTCCCCATGTCCCTGCCTATGTTGTTTTGTAACATCGAGATCAAGATTTACGTGCCAGATGGCTTCCAAGGTTGGAAAATACTGTACGCTCTCGCTCTCGCTCTCGCCGCCGGAGACGTTTACGTTTCAACATGATCGTCATTTTCTAGAATTTATGGACGCGCTCACGGCACCGAGGTCATTCAAGAAGACAGAGAGCATGTCTCAGAATAAAATGCGCGGCCTCGGGATCGAGGAGAGCGATAGTAAGACTAACGCGGATTCCACGCCAGCCCATCCTCACCAGGAAGCAGCCAAACCGAGAGGTGAGTACATCTCGTACGATCGACTAAAATCGTGCGTCCGATCTACACCCGACAATGATTGATGTCTCGAAAATGCGGGGACAATTTTGCAGAGGAGATGAAATTCGATCCGATCACCGTGGAGTCCCTTCGACTGGAGAAGGGCTACCAGAAGGTCCTGAGAAAACAGCAAAAGGAATTGGAGTCTCTGAAGAAGAGGCATCAGAAGGAAAAGGTCGCCGTCCAGAAACAACACTACGTTGCGATAGAGAAAATAATCAAGGGAAAGAAGTGAGTTGGCCTCGAGAATCGATCGATCTACTTTGTTCGAGCGCGCTCTGCGAAACGGTTTGCAACGAGAGTGTTCCACTTTCCAGCAAAGCCGAGCTGTCAAGGGATCCGACCGTCCGCCACGCTGTTGCCGAGCAAACGACCCAGTGGTCCAATCTGGTTGAGAGGCAGCGCCGAGAAGAACGCGACCTCGTCCGTTCGCATCTGGAGGAAAGGCGCGCGCAATTGTGCAAGCTGTGCACGGCTGCGCAGCAGGTGCAGCAAAAACAGCTCGCCGCGAGACACGAGCGCGAGATCAAAGAAATGAATGCGCGGCAGGCGAGATTGTCGGTGGAGAGTATGCGAGAGGTGATGAACGACAAGACCCTCAAGACGAGGGGCATCAAGGAGGGGCGGCTCAGGGAAAAGCAGCAGAACAACACGAAGAAGTTTATGGAGGAGCGGAAGATCGCCCAGATGATTCAGAATAGGGAAAAGGAGAAGCTCAAGGTCATCCACGAGAAGCAGTTGGAGGAGTTGCAGAAGGACATGAACGCGGTAAGAGACGAGGTATAGAAATTAGATTGCAATTATCGCATCGCGCACGATATTTGTTCTCTATCTTGACTGTGTCTTACGCTAATGACGCAAGAGGCTTTTTGCCCGTGGAGTACGCTTGCAAAATGCCACTTTCAGATAATGGACATGTATAAGAACGAGGAGATGGAGTACGAGCTGGGCCCAAAGACCGAGTTCTACGTGTGATGAGGGGTCATGAGCGTAAACGGTCACTTGGAAGCCGCGGAGCCTCAGCCATTGAGCATCCTATCCGGACGATTTATTACTATCCTTAATTATAATTGGAAATGGGATCAAGCGTCGTTAGATGTCGTTCTCGAATCTGCCGGCGTCCTCGTCGATGTAGCCCACGCACGAGCGTCGTGAGAAGCGGAAACAACAGACTACCAGAACAATTAACGTATCTAGTTCATTCTTCTGAATATTTTTTTATAAGAAGTATCGCAGTACTTCAACACACTCCGTCGTTGCACGAGCAAGTACCTAGACTAATAAGGGAGTCAATAAAACTAAAGTGATCTAGTCATGTTCTCATATTGTAATAGGTGTATAATGTATTATATAACGTAAATATATACATATATACGGAGAGAGAGATATATATGTATACGTATATCGAGGCCGATCAAGCGGGGAAAACAGCCGCGAGACCCGTCGATCTAAAGTATTTTTTGATTGTTAACGCTATTGTCGAATTCTACCGAAGCGTGCATGCATGCCTGCCTGCCTGCCTGCCTGCCTGCCTGCGTACGTGCGTGCGTGCGAGAGACTGATGACTTGATGAGAGTGAATGATGAGTATCTTTTTGCCTAATGTCAGGGGGCATCGAGTTATCGTTGCGACGATTCCTCGAGCAACTACCTATTATGCTACAAGCGGAACAGGTATACATGGAGAGACAAAGAGGGAGACCGAGATAGATAGAGCGAGAGAGTAAAGCTTCTCACGGTCGGAAATAGTCAATAGAAGCGGGTGAACCTCATTCACCGGTCGTGATTAGAGCCCCTACTCCGAATGCCTCCTCACGACGAAATAATATAATGATCAAGCCAGTACTCACTTCGAGGATCATCGAATCTCGAAAAGGTACTCTCGCGCGGGAGGTCCAACAAATGTTGTAAGATGATCGCCAGCCAAATAGCATTGTAAATATATTTAAACGAGAGCCTAGCGTAATTATTACGACGTCGTTGTTTTCATTATAATAATGTTATTTACATAAATTATTATATTATCCTATACACAGTCATGTATAAGTATGTATCTCCATAGGTGTGCACACCTACGCGAGTGCATGTATATGGACGTATGTAAACGTACATATATTGGACATAAAGGGAAAAGGCGAAATAAAGAGATTACTAGCCGACAATCGGCCGAATTCGTTTTGCGAGATCCAAACCTGAGAATATTTTTTCGTCACTTAGGTGTACAATGATTATGAATGCTCGTAATCGGGCTCGTCGATATCCTGGTGATAGTAATGTTCATAATACGGAGCCACATCGTGCTCTAGATCGACACGATGGTGAACGACTTCTTCGTCAGGAACTGCGAGAGAAAGGTGCGTATTAACTTTTTCCAAGTTCAGCGGAAACGAAACGGGCGGAAGATAGTTACCTGCGTGCGGTATTTCGAGGAGCTCTAAATGCTCCTGGGGTTCAATGATCGGCAGCACATGAGGGCGTTTATGGTCGTGGTAATCCTTCAGATCGCTCAATCTGTCCACGTAGTTCGAAGCAATGGGAACGGAGCCGTGGTTATCGATCTGCACGTTCTGGTAACTGATCGCACCGTGGCCGTGATAAACGGACCGAAAGTTGGGGAAGAACGTTTCCTCGAAGCCTCGCCGTATCCTCCCAGCCTCGCAAAAGCCAACAGCCAGCAGACATAACTGCAAACGCACAATTTCACTCCGCTTACTGCCGTCTGAAGAAATTGATTAGAAACTACGCCAACGAATCGGAATAATATTCACCAACCAAATATCTCATCTTGACTTTGTTCAAGCACACGCACCCCCGTTCACTGAAGCACCGGTCCTCGGGATCGTTGCTTTTTATACGCTTTGGCCGTAAGACCATTTCGACATCTCCTGTGAATATAATACATCGCGAACGGATGTTTACAATCGAGGATTACGATGGCGCGAAATTTGCCTGGACACGACATGTCGTACGCACCCACGGCGCGGATACGTGGGTATGGGAAAATCGGCTCCCCGACGCGTGTGCTCTTTCAAAAGCCCAACGCGGGATAGTTGGTTTCATTGCCGAGTTATGCAATGGTCGTCGCTCGACGCGTTGCGCGTTGCGCGGCCGTGACGAAACGCGCGATTCTTCGAAATCCGCGAGAATCCACGCTTGGAAACTCTCTTGCTCTATCTCTTTCTCTCCGGCCCAGCTCTCCAACTCTCGCCGTAATTAATTCTTTAACGCTACGGCCCACGACGACTTGATGCAATCGCGCCTCGCTACGCCGTGATAAAAGGCAACGAGCGCAAGCAGCTGAAAAAAGACCGTCCACTCCGGAGAGACTCCCGTTAAGGCGCCGCCATGCGAGACTCGTAAACGACCTTAGAACTTACCGTAATGCTGTTACGCGGTCCGCGAGAACTCGCGAACTTTCCGAGTGGAAGTCAATCGCGCCGCACTGCGAATTGAGATCGCGACCCCTACTTCGGCCAGACGGAGACCGATCATCCCGTCGATCCCGAGATGCAGATGCGTTACGAGACACCGTGAAGCCGTTATCCGTTCGAGAGCTTGGCAAGGATTCGCTGAAATTGGACATACCGGAGGATTGCGCGATTGCCAAATGATCGGCGTGGAAAAACGAAGAGATCTCGGATTGGTCAGTGCGACTTTCCTTTCCCGGCTCGTTTTATTGACTTTTCTCAGCCGTTCCTTCACAATCGCGCATTGCGATGAGGACAGAGATAGGCACATTCGTAATTGGCGGGAGTGAAAGTTTCGGATGCAGGGAGTACGACACATTGATAAACGATATATGTAATATTCTTTTTATTACACTTCTATAAGCTGTGCTTTTACTAAATTAAGTTTCCCGTCGCTACGGCGCGTGGAGACCTCATTTATCGAATCCTCGGCATCGAACAATCCCTTGCAAGATTCCGCGGCATGTTAATACTCTTGATGCTTTTAAGACGCTCCCCGACTCAATTCCCCGTACTCCAACGCTCAAAATCGAGTGCGTTACTTATGGACAAGGTTTCACTTCCGGCACTTTAGCGAGCAGCACGGGACCGTGCGTGGGTCCTGGATGAATGAGAGGCGCTGGGTGGCTCATTGGCAATTGAACCTGTGGGACTTTGATGTATGAAATCGACGGTTGCTGGACGTGAACGATCTTCGGCGGTTGATATTGAATCGGCATAATGTGCATCGGCTGCGGCTGGATGGGCTTGTACGTCATTGGCTTCTGATAAACCACCTGCGTCTGGGGCTGCTCGATCTTCTTCAGATAAATTTTTGGCATGGCGTCGTACATCGGCTTCTGGTAAATCGGCATGATATACATCGGCTTTTGGTAGATCAATTTCGGTTGTGCAACTGGCTCTACGTAGGGCTTCACGATGGATTGCATAGGCTGATGCACCTGATGCACCTGATGCACGGCACTTTGCAGGTAGGTCACCATTGGCTTGTGCATGACGGGCTGATAAGGCGGCTGGTGGATATACTGGATCTGATTCGGCATCTGATGAATCGTCACTTCCTTCTTCAGGTAAGCCATCGGCTCGAAGGGTTTGACGACGACCGGCGGCGGCGAATGGGACGGTTGTTGCGAATAAACGATTCCGTGGTACGGTGGCGGGCACGGTGGGACGCTGTTCTTCATTTCCATGTGCTCCGCCATATGCATATGCATCTCGTGGCAATATACTCCGGACAGCCATAGCAGGCAGGGTATCTGATATAAATTACAAGCTTTGTCATTCTTATAACACTGATAACAACTACGATTCCGAAAACTGTGCATTTCTACCCTCTGCGCGCGGAGGCTGAAGCGTAATCTTACCAGCAATCTGAGCATCATCGTCTCTGCTCGTTATCCCTGGAAACGAAAACGATTGGACCGGACAGAATGAGTGTCCTGGACGAAACTAGAGGCGCGTCGGGCGCAGTCGCCGGTTTTATAAACTTTTGCTCCACTTAGACGGGGCAGGTTTGTTGCCGGGCAAAGTCGAATGAGATTCCCTTAAGTGGCGTAAAAAGCGGTCGTCGGTCGGCGTCGTGACGCAATCGGTCGCGCCCCGGTATTTCCTGAATAAATTCTGCAACCCGTAAGAGTCCACCTCGGGCATACTGCGGACACGTAATGTCATGGGACGTACATTGTCACTTACACCAGAGCGCAATTACACTCGATAGGCCAGATGGGGTAGCGACTCCAGTGTGGTAGGTTCGATAGCTTCAAGTATCGCCTGGAGAAAGGGTCAGCGGGATAATCAACGACACGTCGACGCAGCCTTCTCATGAAAAGCTCATCGAATCACGCTATATTTGCGATCGATTATCGTCGACTCCATTCATCTGTACTTCGACGTACCGTCGTACAGGATGATCATGAACTATGCCTGAATTCTAAATCGGTGCCGCTCAATCGAGGTCGAACCGGAATAACCGACGACGTCGCGTAAAAATAGGAAAGACCCGAGAGCAGCTCGTGTATATCGCAGGGACTTAAATAAACACGACGCTACGGAAGTGTACGTCGCATGTAAAATAATTCATTCTCTTATCGCGGCGCGGGCGCGGGCGCGGGCGCGCCGTGGCGCATGTCCCGTTCTAATAATGCAGCCACGTATTGGCGATCACCCCGGGGATAGCGCGCTCTCGGGATAATCACACGCTTGACCCGATTTAAGAGTTTTGTATCGAAAAAGAAAAAGTACAGCCTGGCTAAGCGTCTCGACGGACATGGGGCCGAGAGAACTTTCGAATCGTTTAAGCCATCCGATCTGTCCTGCGCGAACGGCTCTACGATACCGGAGGGAAAGAAAGTGATCGATGGGCGTGTTCGTGTAACAAAAAAGTGGAAAAGATTTATTTAAAAAAAAAAACAACAACGAGCTATGTACAAAACTTAACAGGCATAATTCTAGTGATCTAGTCTTGTAGTTACAGGTGTAACGCCAGACTCTTCGAGACCGTTGTCAATCATTCTCTTGGCGAAGAAAATTTTCGGTCTTGGAAACGGCGGCGGCTGGATGATCAGTGCCCCTTCCATCCGTGCCCCTTACTTTGGTGGTGGAATACGTGCTTGTACACCGGCACATGGACTGGGTACGGTTTCGGAATTGGCACTGGGAAATGCTTCTCCACCGTCACCGGATAAGGCTTCTCCACGACGTAGGGAACCTGCGAAGGATAAAGCCGTCAGTAAAAAAAAAAAGAAAATACGTAATCCGACTAGCTGGCTCGCTGGACGTCATGACCGAGAGGAAAGTTTCCCTTAGCAGGTAGGTAGATTCAGCGGTACGTGAAATACCCGTTCCGGTGCGACGAACGGAGGCAAATGGTAGGGAAATTAATTTAGACGGAGTGCTATTTTAAAATTGATAATTACCTTCTTCTCGACGACGTACGGCTCGGGCTTTTCCACCGGTATTTCCACGTGCTTAATTACTTCGACTGGCACCGGGTGCGGCACCGCAACTTGCACGTGGTAGGGTTGAGGGATCGGAACCTTAATGTGCTGTGGCACGGCCACTGGAACTGGATGAGGTATAGGGATGGCGTACTTTTTATAAATCGGTATTTCCACGGTCTTGGATGTCTCGTGATACGTGGAACCACCATGGTCCTCTTCATAAGCCAAAGCCCCAGCTACGAGCGCAATTAGCACCTGGAAATACCAAAGTGATGATAGTTGCGTAGGTAGTCAACGAAATGCATATTCTCAAACAACATAGGCGTTCATTGCACGAATTATTGTGTACAGTAAATTTATACTAAGTATAACGTGCACCACGGTGTTGAGGTGAGAAAAGCTACGAATTGGATAAGTAACGGATACTCACGAAAAGCTTCATGTTTCTCGAGTAAAAAGAATCCGCGTGAAGACGACACTTGGCGCTGAGTTTGTTTCACAAAATCTCTTCTCTCCTCTCGGATACGGCACACGATCTCTTTTGATACCTCAAAGTCACGGCCAACTGTTTATATACCGACGCCACTTTCTCCCTTCTCTCCTCGTTACGTTGACTTCTGCTACTCGCTGTGTTTATGTGTGCACGCGCAGAAAGGCTCGTTTGTTTGCAATGCTCCCGCATGCATAATGACATTGCCACGAGAGTGGGCCACAAATCCATTCTTCCTGGCGTTCCCGCTCTTCACAACGTTTATCGACCTTGTGGACCGGCCTAATTTGTAATAATAAATATGGCATCCGAACAATCACGTTGAAAAGCGTATCTTCAGCTGTCGGAATCAATTAGCATTTGAAATAAGCCGGGAAATGTTAAGAGAATGATGGATCACCGCGCAAACGCCGCATCCATTTTGCAATGTTAATTTTGAGACGAATTGTTATAGATAATCGGGAATATCAGATGGTGGGCGTGTAGCTTCATTCATTCGTCTGCCTTAGATTTTGCAAGCACAATGATTTTAACTGGCACTGGCAATGAACTTTGTTTCTCCTAATGAGCGGCGCCGGTCGCTGAACCTCGGGCAAATTTGATCCATGTACCAATCATGAATGAGTTGACGAAGAATCACTGATGGTTATGGGGAGAGAGTCGGCAGCACTTTTGCGCAGGATTGTATTGAAAAACAATCGGAGGGGCCCGAGAGAACGAGTACGCCTGAAATCAGGTAGAACGAGCGAAATGGCTGGGCGTGATGAATGCGCGAGCGTCATGGTCTAATTCGCTACGTCAAACATTCTTCGCCTCCAGTGTCCCATTGTCGACGCCGTCCATTAGGACGCGCCGCCGAAAGTCTCGGTATAACATTGCAAAGAGGATTTTATTACGCAAATTTACGACTCGCGCGGTAAAGTTCACTGGCAGCGAGACACGCGAGCTGTTTTTCAACGTACAAGATAGCCTCCCGACGCCGGTTATAAAAGCTTAATCGTAGGAAAGTATGATAATTTCATTTTAATTCGTCTTCGACGAGCGGCTTTTTTAATGCTCCCGCCCGGATTAGCATAACGACGCTCGCAGCCTCGCCAATCCAATTTCGAATGAATACATAGCCGAATTTAATGTCGCTGTTCCGCCGTTCACTTCCAGGAGAAGCGAACAGGGAAATCGGTTAATCCGTCGATCAGATCCGCGCCGTGCCGGCCGATGTTGCAGAAAGGGATTTAGGTCAATAATCGCCATCGCTCATGCAACAGAGAGCCTTCCGGATATTATCGGAATCAGCAGGCCAGGATTACGCTAATAGATTTTTATATGGTTATCGATCTACGTCCTGATCGTCGGCCGATCCAAATCTCATGGTCCGTCGACTCGGGAACCTCCAGTCTACGCGAAGGAGATGCGTCTGCACATAGTTTTCCGTTCGGCCCGTCTATCCGACACGCACCACGGCGTGAGGGAACATCAATACCTTGACTTTACTTTCATTCTCACGCACTCTCCTCCACGCTTACAGATGCCGTAAAAAGTCTGCCTAGAGTGGTTTTACATATGCAAAGAGACGGTACCGATTTACTCCGTATATATATTTATATAGTTTTATGAAAGGCATCCAGGAGTGGAGGGGCAGCGTGGCCACGTCGACGATCTCGAGATTCGAATCGTACCGCGATTCTATCCTTGTATCGTCGAGCGGAACAGTGAAAGTGCATCTCAGTCCAAGTAAAAGTGGTTTCACACGTCTGCGCGGAGGAACGGGCGCGCTCTATAAGCCAAACTCATTATGGCAAATCGAGATCGCGCGCAGAATTCCTGGCCATCGCAGCCGGTTCGTTTGCCGCTAACATGCCGATCGTAACCGCGGAATAACGAGGAAATGAAGCAGTAGGTTACACGTCCGTCGGCCCGTTTTTCTATCACTTGATAGCGTGGGCTTCACATATATCTGGATCACGGAAATGGAGTAATTCGCCGTCCAGTCGGCGTGTCTCTCGTTTTTGTCGAGCCCTACGTTCGATCACTACTGCCGATAATTACAGGGCTTTCCACTGGCCTATGCCTCTCGGCTTCGAATCAACTCCGATGCGGTGTTATGGAAAGAAGTACACGTTATTTTGATATCATTTATTAACAATTTCCCCGGGAATTTCTTGACCCCCAACTTTCCTATCCACGCCGTCATTCGGTGAAAACTTAACAAAAGTATAAAACAGGTAACGAGTCCAGCGATGCAACGAGTCCAACGAGTCTAACGGGATTAATCTATGTACAGGTTTCGTTCAGCATTCATCCACAATAAGCTTCTCTGGGCTCCCTACGTTGGGGAGGATCTCTCCAAAAGATCCCGCATGTCGCTGGTGTCCAGTTCCGATTATCTCGCGATTATCTTCGATGAGTCGTCGACGTCGTTTTCGGCGCATCGACTATCGAAGACAAACGAGATTGCTTCTGTGAACGCCCAGCAGCCCAGAGATGAATCATTGTCGGAGTTAATCTCTAGTGCCATCCTTTGCCCTTGGAGGTGTAGTGGTAAACGTGCTTGTAGATTGGCACGTGAACCGCGTACGGTTTCGCCACCGGAACGGGGAACTTCTTCTCCACGTACACGGGATATGGCTTCTCCACGATGAACGGAAGCTGAGAAATGAATAACACATTGTGTTACTTATATACGTACGGCGTTCTACAGGAACAAGCGGGTATTTCCCAAGAGGATGCTAAATGGATGCAAATCTCTCAGACGAGACATGCAAGTTCAACTTAGTGATCGTTGGCGACAAACTGACAATGACTGAAGTATCGTTTAAGCTTCGTGCAGTCGATTCGACTTGGCGGTTATGGAAGCAGACGCGAATGATTCGACAAACGTGCACTCTCATCGATATACTTACTGGTTTCTCGATAATTACTGGCTCTGGCTTCTCGACCGGCACTTCAACTTCTTTCACTACTTCAACGGGGTACGGCTGAGGGATCTCGACCTGCACATTGTAGGGCTGCGGAATGGGAATTTTGATCTCTTGAGGAACTTCCACCGGCACAGGGTGCGGAATCGGTATGGCTGCAACAGATTTGTACATTTCAGACATGTTCGCAAAGTGGCACGCAGACGAAGACGGAATATCGCTCACCGTATTTCTTGTAGATAGGAATCTCTATTGGTCTCGTTTTTTCCTCGTAAGTGGAACCACCGTGATCCTCTTCATAGTGACCCGCCAGGACCGCGGCAGAGCAGGCCGCCAACAAAATAATCTGAAATACGAGGATCAACTGTTTACAGTAATTCAACGCGCCAACGCGCCAGGCCCGATAATGTGTATCGCGTTCATAAAGCATGAGCAGCAATTTAGAATGGTTGCCGACTTCGAAAGCATTCAATTTCACTCTCAGTCGTGATAAGAGTACGATAAACCCGGAACGCGAGACATAATATCGTTTATTCCCGGAAGAGCTCTTTTGCCCGTTCCTGAAGAAACTCTCTTCCGACTCTTACGATTCGATTCATAGCTGGTGCCTATTTGAATGGGGGTTGAATGGCTGTGCAAACGCAGGGAATCGAGAGCGTTGAGTGCCTTCAGGGCTGAAATGCCGCGGCTTATATACTTAGTTCGTTTCCACCACCTTTCACTAATATTCGCCGCTAGAGTGTCGCCCCTTCCGAGGATATGTCGCGCACCACCACCGCAATACAATGAGAAGGACTCTATATTTCGCAACCGCGACGGCGAGAACGAAAGGATAAGACGAGCGACGTCCAAGCAATCGAGATCACGAGGCAATTCTCTTTCGTTTTTATCACGGTTCATTGAACGTCGCTTTAGGCGTAGAGGGAGTCGCGAGTACGACTGTCCGCCGTCGCGAGAATTTCCGGAATTCCGGGACACTCTTTCCGGCTGTCTCTTTAATTCGTTTTACATACGACCGGAGAGAGTTTAAGAAAGCCACGATGTTTCTGTGCACAGATCGATGTAAATGAAAATTATGAGACTAACGATAGCTGCCGCGGTAATAGATTCGATTTCGACTATCTTACGGGGTATCGGGCAAAAATTCCTCGAAAGTCTTGACGATCGGACCGGTGAAGGATGTTTCGGTTCGTTGGACGAGGAACAGAAGCGGCCGGAGGCGACGGCAATTCGAGTTCCGTTCACCTATGTGAGCGCAAACCGCGATCACGTAGCCAGTTGGCGCAGCCCGCGAGTATACCGGAAGTGAAGGTGAAGTTCGTTCGCCGCAGTCGACGAACGGACGTTCGAAGGCAATAACATTTTTCGGAGGAACGAAATGAAAGCGTCCGGCCCCGACGAACGCCGCTCGCCGAGAGAACGTGCGAGGGTCTGTAACGTAGCGAAAAACCGTCGGCGAGTTGTGCTCCATCGGAAGAAGCCGACCGAAGGGGGTGCTGTCGAGGAAGTAAAATTAATTATTCATGACGGAGTGCCACTTTAAACGAACCGCCGCGCCGCTGTTTCCTTTTTGCAGGAAATTGGTGCGTAATTGCTCGTGCCTGGACGAGGGGAACAATTGCCCCGGCGAGTTTGCTTATTATTGTTAATTCGAGCATCGTCGGGGTATCGTGCGCGAGCATCGCTTGGCACGAAGCGGCGGACAGGAAGATCGGAAGTGAACAACATCGCAATGCATGCATTATTATTATTATGCGCCGGCCCGTACAGCGTACAGGAACAACGTGTAATACGGTAATATCTCTGGATCGGCGGTTCGATGCTCTTGAGCTATCATTTTACCGCTGGAAAGTCCGTCTCGAGTTTCGTCCGATTCGAAAGGGTCCACCGCTTCCTGCTGAAACGCCGCCGCATGCTCAAGACATATCCACGAAATCTTCGCCGTCCGATGATATAACGTACGTATATTCGTAAACTCGTTAATGGCGCGCGTGACCGTAGCGCGAGTCTCCTTTATCATCCTTATCGCCGGCATCCGTAACAACTCAATCACGATAATCGGCCACGATGAACAGTAGGAATGGCCGGACAGGATATAACGGCTCGACTTACGACCTGCGCTTACACTTTACTTATTACCCGACAATGTCGCGCTACGTAGTGCCGTGGCGTGTCTCATTATACGCACGCGAACTTGGTCGTTTGTGGGAAGAAAAACTGCGAGAGCCGAACGTTTTTACGTTTCTAATCCCCGCGGTGAAACTCCCTCGGGACGTGGCACTGAAATCGAGAAGATCTCAATTAGCTGCAGTGCCGAAGCTATCTTCCAGTCGCGGCGCCGCGCCGCGTCGTATCTACAAATTGGACGAATTTAAACGAAACGCCTTGGAAATGCTGGTTGTAGGAGTTTAGTGCCAATTTAGCGCGCATCCCGCGCTCTCTTTTGTTCGTGCTCGACCAACCAGTCGATCTCGCACGATCGTGACCTACAACCCCGAGAGATCAGGAGGAGAAAGTATTATCCGTGTCAATCGCGCGTCTTTGACCTCCCGAGAAGCTAGCCGGAGTGAATGAATTTTCGTTGCACAATTCTAAGACGTGAGCAACGAACAAAAGCAGCAAACGTTCCGGAGTTGCGCGACCACCTCTTACCACGGTGGAACGTCGATCGATACCATTTCTACGCAACTGCGCATCCCGACGGGCTGTGCAGCCTTCATCCGCGATCGAGATTTTTTCCTCAAGAGCATACGGCGGCTCTCGTTCGATGACTCGCTTTTTACCCTTCATAACCTTCTGCCGGAAATGTCGCTTGCATGCAGGACTCCGTAAGGGAATTCCAGTTATTTCCCAAAGGCAGCGCGGCTGCCGCTTACATTTCCACTAGGACCTCTCTCTCTCTCTCTCTCTCTCTCTCTCTCTCTCTCTCTCTCTCTCTCCATTCTGTTTCCCTTTTCCTCTTCCCGCAAAGGGCTTTCAGGAGCGTATCGTCTCAGTTCAAAGCTCACGAATGAACGTTCGAGTGGTATCGATCACTTTGCCGAAGTGAAGGGAAGGGGTCTCCCTTCAATTATCGGAAACTCGCAAAGGAACGGGCGAATTTATCGGTGCGTTGGTCGTTGGTCACGGAGGATATTCGCGGACAACTCTGAGCAAGGGACGCATGCTTTAAAATTAACAATGCTCAATCACCACGGAACAAACTGTGCCGCTGAATTTTTGCTACTCGAAATACAAGACAAAGTTAATATTACATCGACTGCATGCTGACATACAAATGTTACCTTACGCACTACTAGTACCACCCCGCCAGGCATTGCGGGCATAATTCTAAAATGTGCAGAGCTGACTCGCTGATCGGTCAGTGTCTTCAGCATCGCGAAAGAGATGGCCGAGAGAATGAATTGGCTCTAGGCTTGACTTTCGCTCAAAACATCTTTCTTCGCCGTGCCCTCTTTTTAGCCTCGCTGCCGTTCCTTCTCCCGCTCTCCTTTCAGATCGCCGACTGAATTCGGCAAACGCAAACCGCATTAAAGCGCTGTCGGAGGTAAGAGAAGAGGGTCTAAGGCGATTCCGGCATAAGTACGTGTAGCGGGTGCCTCGTGTTAGCCCAACGCGAATCATGAGCGTGGAAATGGGAGGAAGCATCGGCTAAATGCGGAACCTCCGCGAATGGCTTATACGCGATATAATCGAGTGCAGTTCATCGGCGTAACGTTACGTCCATTTGCGGAGGAATTACATCTCCGGCTCCGCGGGGAACTTTGTGGAAAGAGCGCGTAATAGTTGACCCGGACTCGTTACCAGCAGCCAGAGCCACCCCAGTCTCTTTCTCCTTTTACAAAGCTCGCGGCCACGCCGGCATAGAGAGATCTGCGGAAGCGCGAATCAGTGTTACACACATTACTTCCGCCCGGCCGCCTTTTTTCCGTCTCGCGCATTCGTCCCGTGAGCTTTTCCCTCGATCGGCTGGCAAAACGAACGAGCGACTTCCTCGTCGACTCTCGGGCCCGCCCAGTCGAAAATTTCTTCTGCGCCCGACACGCTCTCTCAGAATCGTCGTCGAACGAACGCGCTGGTCGTTGCGTGTACAAGGTACAAGAGTGTACATGCACGCCACTCGTCGATACGCTGTTTTTTCGTACAGGGAGTCGAGAATGCGGAACTTTCGTCGGGCGTACCTTCCGCGTCAACTGTTCTCTTCCCCCCCGAACTTCTTGTCGCCTCGGCCGAGCGATCCGTTCGAAAGAAAAGTAGACGGCACCCACCGTTGCATCGACAGAGCTTTGTTTTCCCTTAAGCGCCTTTTGATAATCGCGTTGCACAATCGAGACGGTCGAGCGAGAAGCGATGGAAAGAAATGTGGAAGTGCATTGACGCCTTCCAGAGCCTATGATTGGCAAATTTCACACGCTTTTCCGCAATCCTGACCCATTACGCAATCGAGCATGCTCACGCCGTCGCAATTTTTCAGGAAATCGCGCGCCGACGACGCTCCGCTTCCAACGGTGCCAACGTGAAATCGGCAAGGGTCGTCTTTTTGCTACGACGCGGCGGCAGATCGAACGAGAGAGCAAATCGACATTGGACTTTACTTTCGCTGTGAGCGCTTTTTTCCGCACCCACGTTCCTTCTTTCACTCCCGTCTCATTCTTCCCGCTTCCAAGGCTGTGCGCAAGAGAACAGACACACACACACACACGATCAAGCGTTCCTATGTCTACGAAAGGCGAGTCACGTGATCGTCACGTTGAATTAGTCGGGACGTTACACCTTTCACGAAGAAATTGCATTTTTCCACTTCGAGAAATTTTACCGCGGCCGTCTTATTACAGAGTGAGTTTGTTCACGGTCGCCTGCACCATCGACTCGAACGACAATGTCGAACGCGCGCGCGCGAGTATTTATTTTGCACGTTCTGGCGGAACGTCTCCTGTTCCAGTTCGTATGACAAACGTTCTTCGTACCGGCGATATTAAGATCAAAGGGAGCGTTCAAGGTCCGATCGTATAGGCTGACCAGACAGTCGCCAGACGTCTCTGTGAAAACTGTGTGTGATATGATCGTTGCGATCCCGTCGAGCTCTTGCTCCGTATCATTAATCTCGCCTTTGAACAGACACCAATTGTCTGATTAGTTACATTCTCTTAAGCGGTGTAGCCGTGGCTGAGAATAACTAAGCTGCAATGAGAAATTATGATTGTAACTTGTTCAGCATACGCTTTCTCTCCGGGCTGTGGTCAACTCCGTCATTTCCGCTCATCAATAACATCCGCCTAAGTACTCGACATAATCCGTGACTTTCAGGATAAATAATTTATTCGCTCTACAAATTTACACTTAGCTACGCTAGTCGTATACAGTAGAGTACATTATGTACAATCGTAAGTACGTTAAAAATGAAGGCTTAACACAGCGATAACAATAACATTAATTGTGATGCCATTCGTCCAGTGAAGAGAACTCAACAAATTGAAGCACCGAGTCGTTATAACACGCAGCCTCAGGGGAGGCTGGTCAGTGATGATGCCCTTTAACTCTGTGCACGATCGTCTTGTAAACGGGAATTTTTATCGGTACCGGCTTCTCCACTGGAACGGGAATGTGCTTCACCACTTTAAACGGCACGGGCTTCTCAACTTTGTAGGGAACAATCTTCTCCACAGGGGTAGGCACCTTCTTTTCCACCGTCTTCACTTCAGTCTTTACAACCTGCAAAAAATCACAATTCTGTTAGCAACAAGCGCTGTACCATGATTAGCCTGGCGAGCCTAACGTATAAAGTCCACATGTACGTAGATAATAATCTAGTGCTTATGACAGAGTATCCACCTCGTAAGGAACGGGCCGATTGACTATTTGCGCTACTGGATACGGCTGTGGTACAGTTTGCACTACCGGATGATGTATTTGGATGGGTACCGCTTTCGCCACTGGCACACCTGTTGTCGATAAAAACAAAAACGTCAGTTATTCAATCACACTGACTGCTCCCGATTTGATGGGGTTGCACTTGCCAATGTGTTTGACGACAGGTATATAATGACCACCATGGCCACCGTGACCGTCCCCGTGCCCTCCACCGTATCCTCCATATCCTCCCAGGCCGATGTCCGAATGCCAGCCTCCACCGTCGCCAAGGAGTATACCACCGTGTCCGCCATCATGCCCGCCTGCATTTCATTTTCACACAATTGTCAGACGCAGTCAACGTGTCATAATTTCACGCGACGACGAAGAACGACATCCAAACCTATGAGCGGCAAATCTAGGCCATGGTCCAGAGAAATTTCGCCGAGAGTCAGACCGCCGCCGTCGTGTCCTCCGTATCCCCAGCCAGTGGCACGGGACAGTCCAACGATTCCCAAAAGTAAAACCTTCAACGAGACGTCATTCTATCAGCGAGTTATGCCTTACATTTTCTTCTTCTTCTTCCTCTCCTTCTGCTTAACGCGCGACTGAATTCCGAGCACCGCAAGGGCTCTCATTAAACGCATCGCCAAGCGTGAGACCCTCGATTAATGGCACTGTTACGTTCAATTTATTCCAACATTTTATCTCGACGATATGAAACTGCTGTTTACGTACGATTCTAATCATGATTTCACTATGGGATCTGCATTCCTTGTCAATGGTCTATACGTCTACTCAAGAAGAATTCTGCATGTAGTCACCTTATATACCTCCTACTGGGGGACAGAAGTTACCCCACTATCGTCGCTAAAAGACTATTCGGTACCTTCACTGAGCAGACCTCCTCAGTGCTTCGAGCAAGTGTTGCCAGTTATTACAGTATGTAAATCTTGCATAACATTTGACTTCCGTCTTTCATTAGCACCCCTTTCCCTTTATTTCTGTCGGACGTCGTGCACCGTGAACACACCTCATTTTCCAAAGGGTAACTCGCTTCTTTGTTGCATTCGTTTTAAAATTAGATTCATGAAGTGCCTTGTTAGATTATATGAAAGGTGAACTGATAATCTTTAAGAAAGAATGAAGGCCACGCCAATTAACGTAAAAATATGCTACGGTTGCGAAAGTTACTTTCGATCGAACATGTTCAACAAGTATCAGTGAATCTAAACAGACAAAAAATTATAGGGGTGAACAAAAATTGTAGAACTACATGCGCGCATAAAAATGTAATAATTTTGCGATTTTTTTCCTAACTTTGACTGAAATATGTATCTTTTGATCGACGTGCGATTTTTCGATATAAGAACGAGTCTAAGTGTGATAGATACGGTATTTGTAGTATAAAAAGATAGTCCGTAGTCTATAATTATGGTGAAAATCGGTGTCGATCCAAACTTTCTGGAGACCTTCCCGTTGAAATGATATAAACAGTTTGTCACATTACTCGTGATCATTCAGTTGCAATATATAAATATTAATAAATAATAGTGCAGCATCTAAATACATGTAAATCCACTGCATTCAGCTTGAAAGTTACGCTTCTTCGATCGAACCAGCGCAGCGCTTTTGGAGAGCGAAGAGACGTTGGCGACGAAGGAGACTTTTCACGCGACAACCGGAAGAATCACAAGCCGCGATCTGCCGAGAAAGAGGTTCGATTAACCGATACATGGGGTTCCCCACGTCGCGTCGGTCGTTTTATAAATGACGGCAGGCTTCTCGCGGTGGTGGTCACGCCCCATTTGCCACGACCGCTTACGATGATCTATTTCCGAGCGTTTGAGGAACGACGCCGCATAGCGTGTACTTTCCAAGGAATCCCTCGGCCAATTTATCGAAAATCACAGTGAAAGGCGCAATTACGCGGCGTGATCGTAACGCGCGCCGTCAAAACTCTCGTTACGTCCAATTAGCGTTTTTCTACCGACGAGAATCCATTTCGGACGTATGCAGAACATTCCGAAAACGCACCGGCGAACAATCAGCTGTCAATCAAAGTTGAATGGATGCGAGAAAAACGCGAGCGCGAGAACGCACGCGGCCGGGGAATCTCTGCTGATCGACGTATGCGATACATTGCTTCGATTACGCTGCTAATACGCTGTTCTCGTCGATCGCAATCGACGGTCATTAGGGAGTAAGAGTGAGAGATCGCATAGGGGTACGCAGGAGTCGTTAACCGCTCGAGCTTTCTCCCGGCAAGAAGAGTACGGCGAGCGTTACTTTTCCAAGTATTTTATTGAAAAACGATAACAACGAGTAACCAAAAAAGCAGCGCGACGATGCGTGCCCGTTCGGCGACGCAACGCGCGCAACGTAATAACGTGTATGCGTGTCAGTGTAAAAAATAACAAAATATATATATGTACAAGAAAGAAATGGTGATCAAGCTCTATGACCAGAAGAAGCGTGGAAGTTTTTTCGTAGACTTTCTCCGTAGCCCTGACAGAGCGTCGGGGCCGCTGCCAGTTGACGTTGGTCGCCTCTGAAATTGCTCCCCGTCAGTCTCGTTTCATCGGCCTCCGCTGCTAAGGACTCTGCTGCATCGTTAATGGCCTTTCTTCGCGTGGTGGTAGATCGTCTTGTAGACCGGGATCTTGATGGGGTACGGCTTCGGCACCGGCACGGGGATGTGCCTCTCAATCGTGATAGGAACTGGCTTCTCGATCGGAATCGGAATGTGCTTCTCCACCGCGTACGGGACCTTCTTCTCCACCGGAACAGCGATCGTCTTTATGACCTGAATCGGCACGGGTCTTGCCACTGGCACGGCGACCGGATAGGGTTGGTGGACGGGTACGGGCACGGGGTGTGGAACGGGGATCTGCACCACCTGTCGCACGGGGATGCCTGAAACAGATTATTCCTTAAGTATACTCATTCAACGGCAGTCGGCCGCGGAAGAATGGCAAGAATCCACGGAAGTGCGAATCGGCGAGACGCGCGCTTCATTTGGCGTCGCCAGCAGAATGCAGCGCCATTACCAATCTCGCCTTCTTGCACGGATTCTGCGCGACACTTGCGGCGTGAGAAACGTCACGCGTCAGCACTCCACTTTCGACGGACGGTTATTGCCGATTGTCGTCCGACTTGGACTTACCGATATGCTTGACAACGGGTACGGGCACGGGCCTGGTGACTTCGACGTGCTCGGAGACGGGAACACTTTGCACGTAGTTGTGCCCTCCGTCGAGCGCAATTCCATGGCCACCGTCGTCGCCGCCGCCCTCGTGTCCGCCGTCGCCGCCGCCACCGAATCCTCCGAAGGACGAGTAATCCTGATGACCACCGTCAAAGTGACCGCCACCACCACCGCCACCTTCGCCGCCGCTCGATGCTTCAAAGTGGCCGCCGTCAAATCCTCCTCCGTGGCCACCGCCGTAATCGCCACCACCGTATCCTCCGCCGCCGTATCCTCCGCCACCGTATCCTCCGCCACCGTATCCTCCGCCACCGTATCCACTGCCTCCGCCGCCGCCGCTACTACCGTATCCACTGCTACCATATCCTCCGCCGCCGCCGCCGCCGCCGCCGCTTCCCGACGATCCCAGATCGTGGTCCGATCTCTTTATCTGACTCCTGAAGAGCTGGCTGAAGTAGTAGCCGTCGTCATCGTGGACGATTACAGGCGCCGCCGCGGCCAAGGACACCAGAGAAAGTAGCACCTGAGAAGGTGAATAACACGTTAATGAGTGCTCGTCAAACGATTATTAGAGGCACGCGAGCGGACGTGACATTAACCCTGTCCCAGGACGTTTTATTTTTTTTAGACAGAGAGAGAGAGAGAGAGAGAGACGCGGAACGGTTAATTTTGAAAAAATCAGCAATTCCAAAGTTTACTCGCAAATCCTCCACGGTCAGGCTTAAACACGTTTTGACAGTCTTGCTGTACTCACAATTCTATTCATGGTCAAACACGTGCGAGTGGACCCGTGCGCAGTGCAGGTAGTGGAAGAGTCTCTGCTTCGACTGATACATCTTTCGCCATTTCTCGTCTTAATATACCGTGCGGCCTTTCACTGTCGACGATATAATTTAGTCTCGGGCCATGTTCTCGAGGATAGTAACTGACCGGCGCAATTGTTTCTCAGTCATCGGTTCAGTGAGCACGTGAAAATTATTGTCCGGATGCGCGATTCTCTTCAGAGCTGGATCCGCGACATTTCTAATGCATTTCGAACGCAGCGGCCCACGTGGCTTTGCGAGTTTCGTCTAGGCCTCGCTACACTTTACATTCCGGCCATTACGTCAATATATATTCAGTTTGCATTAATCCTTTTTATGTACATACGTTTCCTGCATTTCACTGCAGGCACACGTTCACTGTCAAACGACCGATCCCTCTAGGATTCTTAACCTTGACCAATGCACTCGAGACTTTGAGAGATTATTCGCGGACATCGTTTCTCGCTGCTCGAGTTCCACGCTTTCGAAAGTGAGCAAGATCGTGTCACAGGATCGTCTGAAACATTTGCCATCTCATTCTGCTCTTCGGTTTTGTGGCTGTTCTACATCTTGCCGCTCTTTCCGATATCGCGCCAATATTTTCACGCCGATCCCGAGTCGAATCTGTCGGCTCTATTGAGCCGGCAACCTATTGACCTAATGTTCATGATATAATGTTTAACGTCTTTAATGTCTTGTGAGATATAGTAAGAAAAAGTTATACAAAATTTACAAATTTATTTTCTGCTAGGCACCTGTACCATTCGTCAGAATATAGGTTGTACTAAAAATGGATCACTAGCTCCACGCTGGACTGTCAGCAGTTCCAGGGACGTGACAGTTTTGGTGCCTCACGTAACTCTATTGGCCGGTCTGTATTTGAAACTATTGTCCTATGAGGTTACCCTAACTATCATAACCGGCAAACGGTCAACCACCTACGCTTTTCCACGCGATGCAGCAAGATGCGACGCTCATTAGTTTAAGACGTTAAATGGCTGGCTGCATTATGTGACAAATAACAGTCTCCCGATTGCGCATCCCGATAGTCGAATGCGCCGCACTCACACACGCATGCAGTCAACCTAGCGTCCTAGCATGTGGAGAGAGCATAACGAAAACGGCCAAGAATTATCTGGCCGCTAGCGGAGCGATCGTTTGATCGTTATCCAGAGAATTATCGCAATTAGCATGAAGAGCCCGACTCTATGCTCTATTCAAAATTGTGACATTGCGCGAGTTCTTAAGCGGCAATTTCACAAACAGATACGTACCAGCTACCAGCCTTCAAATTTTATTGCTCACCGCGATTACTTAGTGCCGCTCGTAAAATTTCCGGATTGTTAAATATTCCGCGGAGAAATTCCCCAAAGCGGTGAAATTCTTTTTGATTTTTTTTTTATGGACGTGTGGAATGGGAGGTCCCGCTTGTCACTGCGACCTGTCGTCTACCTGTCGATAAACGGATTGTTAGCGAGTGCAGCGAATGAGTGCCCGGAAGACCATTATATTGTGTCACAGGCAGACCGCTTCGTTGCTTTCGAACGACCATAACGATCGATCTAACGACGACAACAACAATAACAACGGCAAAGCGTGGCTATAATAGATTGGCAGCAGCCTCATCAGTCGTCCAAGACAATAATTTCGGGGGTAGGGTTTGTGATCGGACGACAGCAAGATTCGTTAAATTAACACTTTATTTGGCAACGACGTAACATTGTCAGTACAAAAAGAACAACATATAAATACATAATAAACATGAACCACTCGTGAACGGTAAAGTGTTTCTTGGCCGGCAAATATGGCGGCGCTTACGTGCGTAAGCGCAATAATGGCGAGCTTTCGAAGGGTCGACAAACTCGAGTGGTAACATCGTGTCCGCCGGACATTAGCCCGCGCACGGCGGAGGTTCATCGCTCTCGAACTCCCTCGATCGCTGATCATGATTCACAAGCCGGTTGATCGGTCGATTGGTCCCGCTAATACTTCCAGCCGTGACCGTGATGGCTCCTCGATCTGTGGAAGATGTGCTTGTAGACCGGTATGTGAATGGGGTAAGGTTTTTCGACCGGCACTGGGATGTGCTTCTCCACCGGTACCGGGACCGGCTTCTCCACCGGCACTGGGATGATTTTTTCGATAGGGTAGGGCACCTTCTTCTCGACGGGTACCGCTATCGTCTTAATGACGGGTATGGGCACGGGGTGGGGGACGGGTATGTGAATCGGATACGGCTGTGGGACTCCTATGGCGATCGGATGCGGCACTGGTATCGCCACTGGTTGCGCCACCGGGACACCTGTTGACAACGGTGCAAATACTATTAATTTAGCGATACACAGGACAAGCGCTAATTACGCGGACTGTCAGCAGGAAGCGGTCCCACTATCATTTACGCCCGATGAAATTGCCGCGCGACGTAATCGACCGATTATGGAGACAATTAGGATGTCGTAATTGTAGGCGCCCGGCCAATCGTCTCGCGACCAGCGCGTCGATGTTAATGTCAATGTTAGCGACGATCTTAATCTAATAATCGCTTGTTCGCAGACCTGGCTCGTGGGATCTTACCGACATTCCTTATGACCGGTATCGGGACTGGCTTTGTCACTTCTACGTGCTCGCTCACTGGCACCGCCTGAGCGTAGTGGTGTTGTTCTTGTGCAAAGCCATGCGAGCCGTGCGAAAGGAGATCCTCGTGAATGTGACCGTAGGATTCCGCTCCTAATCCACCGCCATGGCCCGAGCCGTAACTCGACGCTAATCTGAAAGAAGTGTTACGATTAACGTTGATCGCTCCTCTTAGCGGCACTCTCAATCAAATTCACATTTTTTCCAGTAACTCACCCTTGCCAACTTCCCACGTCGCCGCCTGCGAACAGGCTGGCCACAGTGATCCTTGATAACAGGCAGACCGCGACGATCTGAAAATATATTTCGTCACGGTTAAAACTCACTCAGCACTCGGTCGACGTTGCCTACTTCCACGCCTAGCTACGCAGCGATTAATCGAATCTGCGCTCGGTGCGTCATTTCGATCACGATAGAGAACGGTTGCATAAAAATGTTGCACGCGGTAATTGCCGTTCTACCTCCTCCTCCAATAAATCTCTGTTCTCTTTTTGCGCTGCTTTTCTTCCCACCGCACGACGCGCGACGTAAAGATCGTTCTAAGTAAACTGTTTTGCTCCGGTATCTTAACAGCGGCACACATACACACAACATGCACACGTCTGCCGAGGAATCCAAATATCGGCAGTTGCTTTCTCCTGGCATTGTTCGCGGCATAGCTGGAATTCGAGAAGTGTATAAGAATAATCAAGATGTGGTTCACTACTTCCGCAATTCCCCCGACCTTCCCACATCGCACACGCGGTCTATAAACGATCCTCTCTCCTTTTTTCCTTTCTCTATCTCGCCCCCCTCCCCGTCTCTATTTCCCCTGTTCTCCCTCAAAATCACACGCGAGCACACACTCACATTCTCCGGTTCATCTCGTTCTACTTACAGAGGACAGAAGAAGCATTTTTCCGAATTTTACGTCGAACTAAGATAAGACAGTGTAAGGAACAAGCAATGTGTTACTGCGGGTGACTGCTGATGGACCGTTCGTTTTTATACGGGACGCTTTCTCCCCCTGCCTCCCCTCCCATAGACGAGGGATCTCTCTCGTTGAAAACCGGATCCCGAGCGATACGCACCTATATCCGATTCGCAAATCGGAAACGCATAGTTTCGTACCTACGCCGACGTTTCTGGACGAAACACGACACTCGCCGGTCCGCGGTTATCGCGAGCGACAAGGAACATTCGACGACACGCGGGCACTCGAGTTTTGCCATAGTCAGAACAACCCTGTAAAACGATCTTGCGAAAGTTGCTGCTATCTTTAGAAACGCTTTTCAAAGTGGCGCTCTCCTGGTGCGCAACGTTGTTATGTCAAACGATCGGCGCGGCGAGTGCGGAGGTATGAATCGTCGTCGATCTTCGCCAATGGGTCACGAGGGCAGAGGATCAAATGCTTTTTTAACGAACCAACGTAATTTACGTACACGTAACAAGGTTTACGCGAGAAAATCGTCCGGATGCCGTCTTAGAACGTCGACGTAGTTCAAGGATCGCAAGCAGAATGGAGTCGAAGAACGAGTTCGGGATAGCGCTAGGTGAACGCGGTAAACGCCCATGCCGTTCGAGATTCTCCACGGTCGCGCCGTGACGATGAAAGTAATTTCCTTTTCAATCCGACCATCTTTTTCTTCCATTTTGCTTCGCAGCCCGACGCCATCACGGGTGAAATCCGAACAACGTTCGCAAACTGCTACAGTTTCTTGCGACGCCCAGTAGATAGTTGAAGGAATTCGGAGCATGAACAACTTTGTGTTCATCTGACCTTAAGACTCGATTTCTATTGAGAACGTTTCGATATTCGTATTATTTGCACGTCGGGCGCTAGCGTACTAGCTGACGGGCATGCATAGGCGACGGGGTGTCTAGTGAGCTCATTGCTTCCTTGACTAGTCTCGCATCTCGGACGCGGCACGAGGTGCCACTTTGTTACCGGGGGATCGGCAAAAGCGCACGCGACAGTCAGGTACAGCGGCATACGAAACGACGAGTAGGTGAATGTAAAAGGAGCATGGTCCATCGAGAAAAGACGGCATCGATGAAAGTATTATCCGCCTCGTTGTGAAAGGTGGAGTCCGCTCGCTCGTTATATCAGCCACATCCTACCCAGGATCATTTACCCCGATCATAGTCCCGATATAGGTCGAACCGCTCGCAATACGCGATCTTGGAGGGATTCAATTAAAATCAACGCGGTAAGTGACTACGAACGGTACAATGCGCCAGATCGCACAGAGAGTCCCTCAAATCCATCACTAGCGAGCGCCCACTTTCGTTCGCCGAACGAAACTTCGATTCGAGAGTCACCGGGTCGAGATGGCCAAAGGCAATCTCCATAAATGCATAATTCCTATCTAAATTCGCGAATCTGTAAAGTTCCGGCGACGCCGATACATACGATTACCATTACTTTCGTCCGACGAAAGATACCTTCATTAGCGGAAGCCACGTGTACGGATCAGCCGCAATGGCTCACGCCTTGTCCGAGTACTCTCTGTACACAAGTCGATTGTGTAAACTATGCGAGGATTCGCGAGACAATGAATGCGGGAAACGTGAGTACACGACTCCTTTCCTTCTGACGCCGCTCCCGAAGTCAGACACCCAGCCGGCCATTGTCCTGACAGACACTTAGGAAACGGACATGGAAGTCACGGGGGCAGGAAAGGAGTGACGTTGATCGAACGACTTTCTTCCCTCGTAATTGCACCGATTCGCCAAAGAAGCCGGCGTTAAGAAGGAGAGACGAGGAGGCAGAATTATGAATGGTTAGGGAAGAGGGAGGGGCCAGTGAAAGGATCGGCGTACGTGATAGATTTGGTAGCGACGCCCGTGCTTCTGCGGCGATGCAGGATGCAGGATGAAGCGGTCATGTTGCACGTAACCGGACACCGACCTTCCCTTCTTTATCCGTCTATGCGCCATTTTGCGGAACCAACACTTTCACTGCCATCGCCCCTCGAAGTCTGGATGGGGAGACAATGTCATTGCCTTCGTTGCTATTGTACCCGGAATCTCGGCGCTCGGTGTGTATGTCGGCGGACGACGTGCTCGCTTGTGTGATCGATTTGCGGGCATGATCTCTCAGCCAACTATACCCCGGCCGTTAGATAATCATTGCCGGCGGGGCGCGTTCGCCACCGAGCAAGTCGATTGCTTTCGATCTGTCCAATCTTTTCCGATGCGAGAACGCTGGCTTATAGAGATAAGTAAATACAATCAACTCCGACACTCGGAGTAACTATTAATAATGAACATGTAAGGTTGATCATATCTACGTCGTCGATCATCGACTTCCTGTTAAGAACGGTAGACGAGTGCGCGCTATCAGAAATAAAGCTGCTCAGTCTTGTTTGCGAAACAGTGTTTATTGGTAACAAAGTAATAAGGAAACAAACAGAAAAAATGACAAAAATGCCCAGCAACGAACCATCACCGTAAAGCTATCAAGAGATATATGGCACCCATATTCGGGATGAACGTCTCATACTCGCGGTCAGCCCCACGGATGATGAAGAGCTTTTTCTAGGCTCGCGTGGTGTGCGGCGTTTGTCACGGCGTTCGCTACTGCGTTTTCCTTCGCTGCGATTATATCCTTTTCCTGTTTGAGCAAAAGCGTCAAATCAATGATGGCTCGGATTTTTGTGCGCAGCTTCTTCATGCCTCACCTTTGCCTCCATTTCGCTTTGACTTATCTGCTTATCCACGTCCTGCTTCTTCAGCTCTGCGGCGGTGTCCGCAGCATTTCGCTGAATAGCCGCCGCTGCTGCCGTCTCCCTGGCCGCCGCAACCCTTTGTGCAGCCGCAACAGCGTCTTTCAGCGTTGCCAGGCGCTGCTGCAAAGCCACCAACTGCTTAGCGCTGGCTCTCGCCTCGGCTTGAGCGTTCGCCGAAATCTGCTGAGACCTGGCAAGAAATGTTGAGCGATCACTCGGTACGGCGAAAGTTTGGAAAATTGATCGGGGCCACGGATTATGCTCTACCTCGCCGTGGTTTCCCTGGCTGACGCTTCCTTCGCCAGTGCAACTTTCTGTTGATAAAGGGCGGCTTCCTTCGCCTCTGCTACTCTGCTCTGAGCAACGAGAACATTATGGCTTGCTTCCTTGGCTTGTTGAATCGCCGACACTACTTCCGGAGGATATGCGATGCTCGGGGTTCCTGGCGATGGATCCTTCAGAGCCTGTGTCCATAAAAGTCTCATGAAGTTTCAACACCACTCAAATAATGTATAGAACCGAAACTCGCTTGTGTACAGACCTGCAGAGCAACATTGTGGGTAGCTTGAACCTGAATCTGGCCGAGTGCGACGTCCGACGATGCGGGAGGGTTCCAAATTGATCCAGAGAAGCCAGTAGGTGCCCAAGCAGTCGCTCCGAAAGCTGGAACAACTCCGAAAATGTCGTAGCCGGGTGGTCCAAAAAGTGCGACGCCGCGTTTTTCTTTCTTCGACTGTGATGCCGAAATTGCGACCGACACGAAGCCGAGGGCAAGAACAATCTGTGAAAAGTTATTTGATCTTGTCTTTATAAGAGAAGGGTACAGGAAGCTCGTGGCTAAGGGTTGCCAAGTGGTTCTTGCAGATGCTTTACCGCTAAGACAGTCTTCATCTTGCTGGAAGATGCTGGAGATGGTACTGATGCTGTTCAAGGCTCGAACTCGGGTATATATACAGAGTTAGAGGAGAGAATGCACCTCTGTTCGTAATGACGGAATTAATTAAAACTATTGACGGACGGTAAAAATCGGTGCTCGCCGTGGACACAATTATAGGCCTTCATTGTCTAATGACGACTTACCGCGATGCCTCTGCCATACAATCACCGCACAGAAGGCCACTTACGACCTGGAAGTCAATGGGCCGCGATCGCTATCTGCTCGTCGAATTCAGGAAATCATTGCGGAATGACGGGCCAGCGGGCATTTCCGGCACGGCCGCGTTTTGAGACCGATTCAAATTTAATTTCCTTTCATTATCTTTCCGCACCTCGTACAACGAGCTTCCCTCCGCCTACCCAATTTGCGCTCCAACGAAAATTATACGTCGCGCAGACGAGGGATTGCGTTTCGGAAAATAATCTGTCACACGAGTAGTGTATAGTAAAAAAAAACTATATTCTTATTACGGTACATTATAAATACACAACGCCAACAAACAACGGTAACATTCGGCTGGAGCGATCCAGCCCGCGTGCGACATTAAATACTGATAATGAGAAACAGATATTAACAAGAGATTCAACAAATTTCGGCGCAGGTGAGCATGGGACCTCTTCAACTGCTAAGCGAGGCAACTATGCATCGCAACTTTGACCCTTCCTCGCACGACAGGCCGTCGCTTAGATTCCTGTTAAATCACGAAGTACCTCGGCAGTCGTGAGGGGACGAACTTTGGCGCTTACTAAAGTGGGACGATAGAAACTGTCGTGATCGTCGCTGGCGTGTGCCATTTCGCTCGCGACGGAACTGGAAAAGCCGCCGTAGTCTTCCGGCGAGTTCTCCTTCGAGTTCCGACGACTACTGGAAGCGTACGCGTAGGACTGCCCTTTCTCGTACTTGGAATCGTCCTCGCTCTTCGGCTCCTTTAATTTGTACGACGACTTCATAGCGCTGAAGAACGAGTCCTTCTTTGGCGATTTTTCCGAAAGAACATATTTCTCGCTGACAACGCCATCCTTCACTTCTTTCTCATATTTCTGGCTCTTCGGACCGTTTGCGCCGAAGAACTCCTCGTACACGACCCGCGGCGCTTTTCGCGGCGTAATATTCGTACTGTGTCCTTCGTTGTCCCTGAACTTGTAACGACTATTCTCAGAACCTTCCCGATTTCCGCGTCGTTGACTTCGTTCCCTTCGCCTACTGTCACCGCCATACTCATCCTCTTTCACGCCATCGTTTCCTGGAAGAAGAATTAGTGAACGTGGTAAGGGTAGTGCACGATGTCTGGCCAATCTCGACTTAATCTACTTACTGCTTTTCTGCAATTCTCTCTTGTAAGAGTCTTCCGCGTGTTTGCCATACTTGTATCGTTGCGGCTCGTATTTGGAATCGTCCTCGTCGTCGTGGTGCTGCTTCTCGTACTTCTGACTCTCCTCCTCCTCCTCCTCGTCGTCCTCATATTTCTCGTAATACGGTTCCGACGAGCTATAATCCGAATGATATTTAGACGACGGAGATTTATATCGACGATCATCGTCGTCATCGGACGAATGATAGTCCTGGTAATTGGAATGCGGCTTCTCCTCAGAATCCTCGTTATTGTTCTGCTGCGAATGCCGACCAAACTTCTCGTCGTACGCCTTGAAAGGGAAGGTTTTCGACGGCTTAAAATCGCTCTGGTACTTGGCTCCATTGAAATGTTTCTCCGGGCCCCCGGCATTGTCGTAATTCTCTTCGGACTCCCTGCCGTATTCTTTCTCGATATCTTTGTATCCTGCAACAAAGCGTCCAAGCTTTGATTCTTAGAATTTCAATTCCCCTAGAAGGATTCGGGGGCCGAGAGCGAAGAAAAAAGAATGAGTGAAAATGAAGGGAGAGAAGAAGTTCTGATCGCATAACGTTCCATAAGCAATGCTATCGATCGAAACAAACCATCGTCGGAGTCATCGTCGTCGTGGTGCGGAGACGGAGGCGGCGGCGGCCTTTTCGTAATAATCTCGACGTCGGTACGGATCTCCTCGGAAGGTTTCGAGTTGACCGCGTTTACGGCTTGTACACTTCCGAAGTGTAACTGGGGCTGAGTATGAAGTGGCTGGTAAAGACCGGGCACCTGACCCACGTTATTGGAAACGGGATAAACTCCTACGGCTGCGCCACGGTACTGCGGAAACTGCTTGTTGCCGTTGGTCGTTTGAATGGGCACGACTTGGCCTTGGAAATTGGGAACTGCCGACAAAAAGGGCGCGCCGCTGCTCTGAGGTGCGGCGGTCAGTCTGGCCTGGCCAAAGTTATAGCCCTGGATCGGATCGGCGTGATATTGGAATCGGGTACCCAGCAGCAAGGGCTGTTTCTCGAATATCTGCAAGTAAGCGGACGGGTCGGCGTTGCTCTGCCGGAGGTGAAGGGGCACCGACACTTTCCTCTCGTTCTCATTCAGACTGGCAGGCGTTTGCGTCACTTTTTCGGACGTCTGAATGGCAGGCAGCGAGTTCGACGCTCTCTGGAAGCTAGGAGCGTAGAGCGACGAGAACTCGCCGTTCTTCAGGCCAGGGTAACTGGTCTTGTAGCCCGACGTTTGCTCTTCCTGGGTCAGTGGCTGCGCCTGATTACCGTGCAACGGGAAACCAGAGAGCAATGAATATCCCACGTCGCCGAAGCTGGAAATTCCCGGGCCGATCGATTTGATTTGTGCCACCGGCTTCGTGCCGTCGGCCACGATTTTGTAGTTGCCGGGATTAAACGCGTTGAAGTAAGGCGTGGCATAGTTCGCCTGGCTCCCGACTTGGTGAACTAATGTCGGGGGGAGCACGTAAGAAGGGCTCGAAGTTCGCGCAAATTGCGCTGACGACACTCCGCTCTGCTGGTACTCCGGCGCATTTCGGCCACCGGATCCGTATTTCATGCCGGGGAACGGCACATTCTTATCGAGAGAATTCAAGATTTTCAGTGCCACCGATTTGTCCTCGGTCCCTTGAACCGGGGAGCCGTTGCTTTGTCTGGCCTTCACGGGACCCGAGCGATGAATTCCCGGATTATCCTCGACGCCGTGCCCAGTCTCCACTATTCCGCGTTTCGTTTTTATCGACGACGAATCTGAGGCGAGGGTTGTCGAATGAACGCTGCCACCCGAGCACGTTACCGTTGCCAGGGCAACGGTTAATAGAATCTGTAATGAAATTTTCGTTAACACCCGTGGTTTCTCGTGGCACAAAAACTCCGCTCCGACAAGAGGATTCAGGAGCGGTCAAAGTGAACGTTGATTACGAAAATGAGGCTTTTTTCTAGAAATGATTAGACTTGAATTTTTTTTCCCTATCGTACCAGCATGCCACTCATCTCACGAGCACGGCCAGACACGAAAGTTCGATCTTAACTGGCTGCGACCGACATTTCGTCGTCTTTTATATTCTTGCGTTTAGCGATGCGAGACAGCCGAATGGGTTTACACTTTTCTAAAATTGACAAAAAGCGGCCGAAGTAAAACCGAGCTAAATCTCTTCTCCCGTCGCCTCCGAGTACGAGCGACGTTTCGACGCATTATCGGCCGATCTCAATCGCTTTAATTCTCCTTCTTGTGAATCGCGCGAAGACATGTTCCGTATTATCTGTGATTAGTGATGCGAGGATTTCAGTGTGAAAGTCATTTTTCGGCGCAATCAAATGCCGGGTAAAACCTTCGTAACAAAGGAGTGAGAGAGGAAGAGAAAAAAAATTGTCGGTTTATGACTACACTTACGGCCTCCTGCTTTTGACAAGCGTTTGTTCCGTGAAATTAACGGCGAAGGAAAGTGTCTCATTTCCATACTGAATTAACGATGGATGACTAATAAGCGAGAGATATGGCTCGGAGCGCGGCCTCGTAGGAGGAAGCGCTATTATAGACGATATCGTTTTCCTTGCAACATTTTTTTTGTCTAATTCCGTGCTTTCCCACGCGTCGTAAATTACGCGGCGCTCAGCATTTCCATAATTTCGTCGCGCCCCGTCGGAAATTCGTACCGGTAAGATCTACGGCGTGCGTGCCAATCGGTAGCAGTGAAAAGTGCGAAATTAGCAGGCACGATGCTCTTGTTTTCCTTCTCGTCAAAAGTCACTTTCACTCCGACTCCGACGACGTCGCCACCGCGGCGGGAGCGGCTGGCTTTTCAAATTTGCGAGAAACTGTGGACGCCCGAAGAAAGGAAGGGAATTCCTGGGCACCGTGTGCCGTCGGTCGTTCCGGCTACGATTGTTAACAGCCGTGAAAACAGATCGGGATCAGGCGGCGCGCAAAAAAGCTTTAATCTCACCGGATTTCACCTTCGCCACCCGAGCCATCCAGTTTGATCCCCCGGAGGATTAGGAAACGATAAATTATGCCGCCGGACATTTCTCCTGCCACGTTCGTTGACCGTCACCTCCTCAAGGGAGAGTCCTTTTTTTTTTTTTTTTTTTGTCCACCGGCAAAGCGAAGAATTTTATTCACAACAAAGTAGGTTAATAATTGTCTGAAAACGGACAATATCGAGACGATAACTGTGAATAACTGGTGTGAGCCGCGTAAAGTCTCAGGAAAGTGCGATAAACTGAAATGAAACGTCGAACTCGAAGTCGAATTTTCTTCGTCGTTATTCAAACGACCGTGTCATTCGATCGGCCTCTTTCAATTCTGCGAGGCCTGTGCGCGCGATCGCTGAAGCTGCGAAGTGAAACCGTTGTTGACGCCGTGGGCATCCAGCGAGGACACTAAAAGTGCCATTAACGCTTGTCTCTTACAACACGCCATCCGCAGAGGAAATCTATGATCTCCGCGAACCGGCCGCGTTTTACACAACCGTCTGGTTTTCAGTTCCACTTCCTGCGTCCTTGCTGATTCCGTTGTGAGAACGATGAAAGTGAAAAGAACACTGCTGGATGGGGGGGGGGGGGGGGGGGGGGGGGGGAGAGAGAGAGAGAGAGAGAACAAAGAACAGAGACGTGACGTAACTCGTCAATAAATGCGTAGTCGGGTTGGCTCCAAATAAATTACAATAGTACCTGTATTTTTAGTTGATTCGCGGGTAATATGTACAATAATACTTAGTGCTTTATCGAGAAATTTCGTCTTCCGCTCTTCAGTTCATATTCTCGATGAACGCGATTAAACTTAAACCTAAGACAATCGAGAGAGCCGATTTCTCCAGATCCGTGAAAGAACGATGTGCTCACGTGCGTAAGCAATTAATTAATCAAATATCAAGCAACTATCTACGCACGAATCGCGGAAACTTTGCTGAGCCGAACGATTTCGCGCGATTATGAAGTTGAAAAACCGGATGGGAAGAAATCAGCGTTTTACCCGAGATGATTGAATTTAACGTTATAATTAAGATAAAGCTAAGCCTTTCGAGTATGACTCCATGCACACCACAAGCACACTCTCGATCAATCTTTCTTTGATTAGTGGTTCGACAGCGGGCGAGTTACGTGCGGTCGAGAACTGACTCGCATTGTCCCGTCCGACTTCTTCTGCATGTAACTCCTGAGAGTCTCGTCAAAAAGCTGCTGCTGCAGTCGTTGTCGCTCCTCCTCGAAGTACTGCTTCAAGTTATCCCTGTCGCGGAAGTAGCTCGACATACTGCCCGGCGGTAACTGTTTATTCTTCATCAAGAGCCCGAGAAGATTATGCATCCGCGGATGATTGTAGTCCGAATACTCCTTGCTCTCCTGGAACTTCTCCTTAAACGAGCTGCCGAAACTGTTGGGCGGGCCGGGCGTCGTGAACGACGGATAGGCACGGTCAGAATCGAAGTCGAGCTCTCTGTCGAACGAGGGCGTGTGGAAATTTTCGAATCGAGGTGGAGTCATGTGCACGGGGAAGTTGTTGGAGGGCGACGCTTCGGGGCCAGCTGGTCGCGACGGTCGCTGCCTGGACACGTGTCCGTGATATCTCGACGGTCCGGATCCTGGTCGCTTCTTCGGCTTCTCGTGGAAGTGCCCTTTCTGATGAAACGCGTTTCCCTTGGGCCGGGGCGGGAAGTTCCTCACGTGCTTCGTGTTTCGGAAGTCTTGCTTGAAGTTGTGATGCGAGTCGAAGGGGTGGGAATGGTCCGAAGGCCTGCCGTGGCCGTGGCCGTGGCCCTGCCCGTGTTTGGTGCCGCCGTGATAAATGTGAATTGGCTCCTGAGGATGTGCCTTCAGCAGCTGCTCCAGCGTCGCCAGCAAGACTTGATCAGGCTTCCTGTCGTTCCCGGAATTCGACGCCGTCTTGCTCGACTCAGCAGCGCGGACTTTATTATCGCTAGAGTGCGCCTCCAGTATTTCTTTATTTCGCTTCGCGTCGGACATGCTGGTCTTGAGTTTCTGCAGTTCGTGCCTCAGTCTCGCCAGATCCGCGGAGTCGGAGACGTTCAGGACGCCCCCGTGAACTCTTCTGTCGTTGTTCCACTTGTGAGAATTATAGATCGTCTTCAAGGACTCCCTGAACATCTGCTCGGCGTACTTCTCCAGGTCGGACGACAGTTTCGGCTTCGTGATCAGCTCGCTTTGCGCGGAGAACGACGGCTTGAAGAAATTCCCGCCGGGCACCAGCGGCACCAGATTCAGATTCTGCTGAAGCGGTTCATTGCCTTGGCTTTTACTGTTGAGGGCATTTTGATTCTTCAACACGTCTACATTTGGCACAAAGTTGATCGGATTGAACATCGGTCGATCCTGATTCTGCGCAGCCTTCAAGTCGGCGCCCGTTGCCTGATGCGCTTTCACTCCGATTTCCGTAAGAGAATCCACGAAATTCTGCAGATTCGTAGACTCCGGGGTACTGGCTAAGAGGGCTGGTCGAACAGAGACAGGGGTGACGAAACCGGTCGTGCTGTAGATTGGAATTGGCGTGGTCAACACCGCCGCAGGGTACTGCTGCACATTCCCATACGCGTTCATCCCCGTTGTGTCGATCGGACTTGGCTTGATATTCGGATTTATAATCTGTACATTCTTCGTGCCCACGTGCGGAAGATGAGCGTTCTCGGACGCCCCGATAAGTGCGTTAATGGTATTAGTATTGCTGTTACTATGACTGCCCAGACTATCGATCGTCTGGAACGTCAAACTCGGCAATTTATTTTTAAGCAAAAACTGCCCCCTGTTGATGTCCGAGTTATGATTATTCTGATGATTGGCCATGTGCGACTGTAGAACAGGGAACATGTAGGTCTTGGTTTTAGGGGACAGATCGATGTCCTTCAGCATCTGATAGAGACCCTCTTGCAGATGTGGCTTGAACTGATCAGTATTCTGAAGATAATAATCGACGTTCTTCGGAGCATTGTGTCCGACCGCCAGGCTAGCCGTGGCCAGAAAATTGCCGCTATTGCCACTGAAAGGATGCTTCTTATTCTGCGATTCCTCCGTTACCAGATTTACCCTCGTTACCGTTTGAGGCTGAGCAGTGGTTGTCGAGGTCTGCATGTTAGAAAGCTGCAAGTTACCAGGCGTGATTAAATTCTGACCATGAAGCCCGTGCGGGTTCACCTGAATGTTGTACTCGGAATTCGCTTGGACCGGGAGCAGGTTAGCGATCGTTTGGATGGTGGGCTGGGGAAGTAGCAAGTGGGGAAGACCGGATTGCATCTGACCAACTGCAAGCTGTTGCAAATTGGGGGCGGCGGTCGTTGCGGGATAAGTTGGCCGAGGGGTGACTGTGTTCGGAATTGGAAGACTTTGCAACGTCGGCGTCACGGCAAAAACTGGAGCCACCGTGCTCGGCAGGTACTGAGGCTTCAGACTCTGCGCAAGCTTGTTGATGTTCGCATGCGGAAAGAGTACCGTCTGCATCTGGTTCTGGAAAGAATTTTGGCCGACGATGATGTCGGGCACCGGCGCCGCCGAGAATCCCAGATTCCGGCTGCCTTGCGATTGTTTCTGGATCATCGGTTGAGACGTGCTGAGCAGCGGTGAGCCCGTCGTCACCGTATTGATCGGCGAGGCTGTGACGAAACTTTGGAGGACGGCGTTTGACACGTCGAAACCTTGACTGCTGCCCAGAGCCGTTGCGTGATCGAAATTCGTCACGGGCACGAGGTTCACTTTGACCGGGACTAATATCTTCGGCTTCTGCATCGCATCGATTTCGATTCCGCTCGAATGGGAAATTTCGATGTTCGGCGACAGCTGACTCCAGCCACTGGTCGATTTCATTCGCGGTCTATGATTCCTCGTGTTCTTCGACTCCAGCAAATTGCCGTTTCTGTTGTCGTACGGTCGTTCCTCGACACTCTCCTGCTGATTATGTCCTCTGTCGTCGTCTGACCAGACGTTGCCTTTCGTCCTCTGCCGATGCGTCTTCGTCCTCGACGAGTTGGGCCGTTTCCGCTGATCATCGAGATCCACCACGTCGTCGCTCGTCCCTCGATGCTCTTTCGGCAATCGCCTCGAATTGTCAGAACTGTACGGACGTCTCCTCGCCTTCTGTATCCGTTTCGGCGCTTCCGTGTACTCGGCATAGTCCATGCTATCCGACGCCTCGATCGACTCGTCCTCCCGATCAAAACTTCGATTCTGATCGTCCCTATTGTAGATCTCGTAACGACTGCCGGAATCGCCGCCGGACGATTCCATGTTCCTCGACGTGTACGAAGAAGAGGGCGTCGAGCTTCTCGCCTGCTCAAACTTCATGTCCACCTTATAATGATTGGGATCGTAGACCACGACCGGCTTCGATGAAAGTCTGTATCGGGCGTTAGCGACGGCGGAGGCCGCCGCGACGTTGTCGTAATTCTCATGATAATTCTGCGCGACGTTCTTCGACGTCTTACCGGAGAGTTCGTTGGCATTGTGATTCGTCCTTGGCAAGGATGAGGTTGCAGCGTCAGGTTGCTGAGCCGCGGTCGGTCCGTGACCGTTGTAGTTCATGGTCTCTTGCTGATGATAATTACTCGCCACTTTCTCCTGGTCGTGGCTGCTCTTCTTCTGATCCTTCGAACTTTGCTGATAGTAGTGACTGTAGAGTACGCTCTTGCCATTATTGACTCCGTAGTTGGTCATGTAATTCTCCACCCTCTTCGCTTTGCTCCGAGCCTTGTGCCTCGCTATCGTTCTCGTCTGATCCTCGCGATCGCTCTCGGAATTCAGATTGCCCCGAACGTCTTCGTAGAAATCTTGATAATTCGCGATCGCGGGCGTATCGTTGGTCACCTTCAGCAGCTCAAACTCGTTTTGTCCGTCCTCAGAGTCGAAAGAGCGGCGATTTGTGCCCAACTGAGGTAGATTCAGGAAGGTCCTTGCTTCCGTTGAGTATGCAGGATCGTCCTCAAGCCTCTCCGCTGACTCCCGCTGATCGTTCAACGTCTTGGCCGTTCTCGTGGAATTGTCAAGCCGACGCTGACGTTTACTCTCATCCGGTGGCACAAAAGTGACGCGCTGACGGGAACGACGATCTTGCCGCGCCGATGACGACGTCATCGGAACGAAACCATTCGAATTCTCATAATGCACCGTCGACGTCGTCTCGATTGACGAACCTATCAGTGCTTCCGGCACGCTCGTCCGACTCTCATCAGGCATCCGTACAGTCTTCACGACGTTCTCCGAGGCCGTGGCTATCTGATCGAACACCGAGTCATCTTGCAATTCCGCGTCCACCCTCACGCATCGCCAGCTCAGGAGTAATAGGACTACCTGTGGAAGAGAAAAAAATCATTCCTATGCGATGAGCCCGTCGACGATTTCGTTAAGCTCCTATGATCGCAAAGAAAGTATTTAAGTCGGTCATAATGTCTGTATCCGGCTGTAGCCGGGAGAAGAAAGCGCTAGATCTATTAGAAGGTTTGAATAATGGTAACCCAATGGAACGATCGGCGCGGTTAGCTGAAAGTCAAGAGGGTGACCTAGAAAAGAAAAGCAGACTGGAAAAGTAAAATGTGAGGAGGCACGCGTGTGATCTACGTATAAGGACTGGATGTGCACGGAAGCAGATCTTCGTGGACTTTCCCGTCGATTCACGCTGGCCTTTGCCGGCTCGCGCACGGCCAACGGCGATGTGCGTGAGCACGATCATTACGCCGTACGTTAGGGTAAATTTGCCTCGGCTACGGACGCTTCGAAAACTCCTCCTCGATGCACTTTGCCGCTGACGCATTGTTCGCGCGGTAAATCGTAAATCGCGGCGCACAAAGGACCGAAATTTATGGTGCCCGGCCAGGGAGTGTCGGTGCAAAGTAATTGTCGAGAAAACAAGCTCCGCCCTCATTTGACGCGCGTGTGCGGAAAAATCATTAGCCGGAGTGCTATTTTCTATTTTTCTAGAGCCGGCGATAGATGGATTATGTTCGCTGTCAGGTGGTCGTATGTATACTTAATTTGCTAGTGGACGCTAGGATTCGGCTGTTATGCCCATGGGGCGCATTTGTGCGGGGGCACAGTTTGGCGTAAACTACAGTTTAGAAGTCGAAACTGGTCCCTGATTAGTTGCAATCCGACCATTAACGAGCACCTGTGCTCGCTCTAGTTGTAAACAGCGTTTGTACCCGAAAAGCCATTATATTTTCCAACCATTCAGAGCATTAAATTCCAACACCGTGGTTTGCAGATGAAGTTAAGCGTGAGCCGAGCAAAAAAAAAAAGGCAATCAGAGAACGCAGTTGTGATGAAAAATGCATAAATGGCAGAAGCTTCCCGATCGAACCTCAGCACACTTTTACGCTAACGAAACTATCACGATACTTACGTGCTGAAGAATCATTGCTATCGATCAATCCGGGGCTGACCGGCTCTCATCCAGTGTGACAAGGAAGCACAGCAATTGGATAGCCCGCAGGTCGTGACACTCGTAATTCACGTGAAACACATTTACGAACTCCTCTTTTCTCCTTGCGACTGGCGGAGGACCTTGCGAGGTGAACCTCCACGCGAGAACTGAGCCACATAGTAGATACGCGATTTTCTTTATACACTCTGGTAACCAAGTGAAAAATATCGTTCTAAATATTATCCTATAGTCCACCGTCGAGGAGGATACTTTCATTCGCGACACGCGACCACCGGTCGCAGAAGTCTTGTCCAGTTGAACGTGTGGGATGCGCTATAACGCGCCGCGCCGCTTCGCGGTCATTACCATGGAACACACTGGCAAACGAAATTGCTCGCTACGGAAACGTAGCCAGACCGATCTGCGTGGAACGTCCATTCCGAATCGATGCATTATCCGCTTAAGCGACTGGAGCGTAGCTAAGAATAAGAAGAGTCCGCATTATGATAATTTCCAGCGTTTAAGCTGGTCGTCCGGCGAAGTACAGTGCAATGGCGCATGCGACGAGCAATTGACGAAGATACTGCGAGTGATTCGGAACCGTAACTTTGACGATCCTACAAAATGTTCCGTCGAAAATCCGAGACGGACGGACATTCTCTCGGGAGCGCGTAGCTGAAAATTCGCATTCCTCCGGTCAGTACTTTTCCCGCTATTGTTTTATGCGCTCTAGAACACACGCATTACGACCGGTATGCTCGCTCCTCCTGATGCAGCCTGCCTTACACCGTGGAAGGAGCGGGCATCGTCGTGGCGCAGCCGACTGCGACGTCCGCACGATTGTTCATCCTGCGCGGGTGTAACTTGAGCTGCAAGTTTAATGTCTTGTGCCTAATTGCCGCTACGGGGCAGATCCAGCAGAGATATCATCGGTGTGCCTTTCCTTGTGAAAACATGGAATTAACACGGTACCAATGAATATCAGTCGAGACGGAATCGTTCTTTTTTTCCTTGCCTTCTTATCAGGAGGCATTAGGCAATTAATGTTAATTACGGTGATGTTCTTGCACCTCGCGGCCGGTCACAGTGAGTTAATGAGTTCGCGCCGCGGAACATTCCCCGTTTCAATTTAGCAGCGCGCTGTCGTAACGATCCGCCTCTCCCGGCGCGGACAATGTCGTTAGAACGCGGATCGAAAGTACGTATTTGCATTAGCATGCGATCTACGATGAACGCTCCGCGTACACGTTCGTTATTCGCATGTCGAAAGGAAAATTTCTATCGTACGAGAGTTTTTACTTTTTCTCGAATACGCCGACGATCGCGCACCCGAACGTTCCTGCTCCTTACAATTAGTATTGCTGTGGTAAGAGCAACTTGCGAATCGTTAATTGGCGGACCGTAGATTCCAACAGCGGGCTTTCGCGCCAGATGCATCGTTAGAGCCTGGCATTTATTGTTTGTGGGTGACAAGGCGCGACGGTATTGTACTCGCCGAGAGGGATGCAGAAAGGTATAGCGTGTTTCGTTCAATCACTTTATTAGCTTACAGTACAAAACAGTACGGTCGAGCTTCTTACGCGTACATTGACCCTTACGTGCTAAGATTTATAAGGTACCTTTCTGAAGTGTAGAATTTGGCTAACATTTCCGTAGTTAAGTCCGCGGTGCGGAGGCAAGCTTCGACGGTCGCCAGTCGATTTTCGAACTGCCGACGAACGGACACGTCGCCTAAATGATACAAATATTGCACAATCCCATATTAAATACTTCATCGTTATCTTCATCGACCAATTCGTCAATCTCGGCATACTTCCTGCGTTCATGGCACAAAGAATTATCATTTCGAATCATGTGCCAACAGTCTCGATAGCGCGTCGCATTCTCGAGAAATGCCCACGAATCTTTACCATTAATAGAATACAGCAGACCTTATACGCTAGCGCATATTCGCCAAGTCTCCTCCGAGACATTTAACTCTTAACCTTATAAGTTGGAAATCTCGGATCTTCCACGATCTGAACACTTTTTACTTTCTGTCTGACGCTCGTGCGTTCGCCATATTTGCTCGTGCGACTTGCATCGACCGACGCTTTCCTCGTTTGATAATTTGACCCAGCAGAGTACGGATCATAAGCAGGTTCATAATCATCTTGTGCCTCAGCTTCCCGTTCACCGGACGAACTCGTCGAAGAAATCGCATTTCGTGGCCCCGAGTACAGATCCGGTCCCAAATCGTAGTTCGACGATTGTTCGACGTCGTGAATGCTTTTCGCATATTGAAGCAGATATTGCTGAAGAAGAGCTTTCAAATTAACGTTTGGTGCCGATTTTGGCTGAATCGGTGGAGCGCCGTCGACTCTGAGAATAATCACGGGTATGAGAGAATTTCCAGTTTGAACAAAAGTCGGGTGAACATTGAGAATCGACGATGGATTTCTGATGTACTGTGAAATCGACGGATTATAATTCAGCAGATCCGAATATTGCAGATTAGAATAATCGGCGTTTTTGCTAGCAGCTGGTTTCTTAGTGGCAGTTATCTTCTTCAGATAACTCTGTGCCTCGGACGTATATTTTGACAGAACGTCCTGCGAGAGTTCTCCGGACGGTGTAAAATTAGTCGTAGCGGTGGTGGTCGTTTTGACAGGAGTTTCAGTCGCATAAGTGTCAATGTACTCTGGATTGGGACTGTTCACCATGTACTTCGAAACAGGCCGTCTGCGAGCGTAAGACGAACTCTGCCGATGATAGACAGACGAGAGCGGTCTTTGTTCATGATACGACGTAGGACCCTGCTTCCGTTCAGTGTACGTCGATATCGGCCGTCGATCCGTATATTCAGAAGACACCGGACGTTGATCCGAATACGTAGCCAGTCTCAAAGCATCTTCCTCGTTCGAGTTTGCCGTCTCTTGACTGTTCCTCGTATCCGACGACGTGGAGGAAGGCAAAGATGAGGACGATCCAAAGCTGTATGAGCTTCCACCAGTCTTAGGCTGCTGCGCCAAATTAATGCTTTGCTTCTGACCCACCAGGTTCTGATAACCGAGCCTGTATACCTGTTGCTGCGGTATACTCGACGATATGGATTCCGACGAAATGAAGGGACTCGCCTGCTGCTGCTCGGCGGATTCCGGCGAGAGTGGGAACTGGATTGGCCCCTGGGAGTAAACTGCGCTCTCGCCAGTGACGGTTTCATAATTCTGCGCGGGCCTCTCGGTCGGCGAAGGTTCTGGTCTGGCAGTCGTCGAAAGTCCGGAATACGACGTCTCGACGTAAGTGACCGGAGGGACGTCAGACACCCTACCGTCTGGATACTTCCAGAAGATTTTGTTCTCGTAGCGCACCCCGTTCTCCACGGTGTATCGCGGAAGATTCGGGAACGGCGACTGCGTTCTGTAATGGCCGTTCAGTTCCGGCGTCCTCGGCGTCGCCGATTGAACGGTCGGTCTGACGGTGCTGTAAGCTTCAGAAGCAACGCTCGCGTGGCCGACGTTTTGTCGCGGTGCGCTGTAAGCCTGAGAATGAAGACTACTCAAGCGGTACAAACCCGAACTGGGACGCTGCGTCACGTAACGAATCGAACTGAGTGGACTCGCAGTGACGTAACCGGTCTGCTCGGAATACCGGAGAGGAGGCGGCGTGGTGGTAGAGAAAGTGTTCCCGCGATAGGCCAAATTCGATGCTTCGTACGAATCGATGGGCGGCCTTGTCGTCGACGAGAGCGTGTACCGAGATTGATAGAATTCGGAGTTGGAATCGGTCGTTTTGTGCAGCTTCGTGCGAACGCCGTACAACGACTGATTGTTCACGTAGCGCACATTCTGCCCTTGCTGATTGTTATGCTTATTCGAATAGTGACCGGGTTGTCCGTAGGGCCTCCCTGCGCCCGGCCTCTGATTACTCGCCTGGACCTTCTCGATTATAGTCTTGGGTAGAAATGGGCTAATCGATTCTTCTATGCTCACCGTCGTCCCTGTCTTTCCGGCAGGGAAATAATAATTGTACTTCCCTCCGTGCAGCGTGTTTCGATCGAAACCGTAGCCGAGACCGCCGTTAACCGTGCGCTTCGACTTCTCCTCCGACGTCGAATTATCGTCGTGCGTTCCGTTATCGAAGTCTAGTAAGATGATAGGCGGCAATATAGGTAGGTCCTCCTCGACATCTTCCGCCTCCAATTCCTCCGCTCCTTCCTCTTTACTCGAATCGTCGACGAGCGCCGCTGCGTCGCTCGCATCCGTCTTCTCCTTCCTCGCCTCCTTGTTTTCCGCAGACACGGAAAGTCCGAGGATCAGGAGGATCGCAACAACCTGAAAGTCAGGGACACAAGTGAGAGTTTTGTCGACACGACTCCGCACACGTTCTCGGGCGTGCGAACTTAACGACGTGTTAGTCATCGATCTCTTGGCCTGGGCATTCTCGTAATGGTCATCTTACTTTCACTTCTCTCTCGCTCTCTCGCACACCTTCGTGTACAGCTCTACGACGCGCGAGTTTGTCGCGCACGATCTCTACCGGCCTGACCGATTTTCGGGCATCGGGAAGGATCGGATCCGTGAAAAGGGAGAACGCGTGAAATCTTGAATCCGGAGAGAAATCGGTACGTCGCGGCGCGGCGCGCGGGGCGGTGAAAAAAGTATCCGCGAGTCGACGCGTCATTATCGCGATCTTGAAAGGGCCGACCTTGCGAATGAAAGACCGCCAATCACTGCCGGGTCACGATCGGCGCCGAGTGAATGTTTCAACGTCCCGCGCGCGCGTGTGTGTGTGAGGCGGACAAACGGAAACGGGTTTCGTATACGCTGCTCTCGCGATTTTCTCCGCTTTCTTTAACCCCCCCCCCCCCCCCCCCCCCAACCAACTTGCGCGGCGCTTACTCTCGGAATATCTATATTTTGCTGCAACAACGGAAGCCTTCCTGCCGATCTAACGATGAACTGCGCTTCTTCCTATACAGCGTCCCAATAGACCGATACATTAGGTGCGTATAATTTGGCGTTGCGCAGGCCATGCGTAACGATGCAGCTTGTGCTCGATCAAACGATTGCGCCTTGCGCTCGGAGACGAGTTCGAAGAGTGACTGGACGAAATCGCGCCGTTACCTAACGAAGAGCATCTCCGACTGACGACGATTCGACGGACGCGCAAAAGTTCGAGCACCCTCAAGGACTTTCACTGGCTTGTCCAAGAGCATCTGCCGGACCACTCGCTCGTCCTCTCCTTGGGAGACGAACGAGCGCGAATGGAAGGAAAATCAGAAACACTTTCACCGCAATTACGTCCTTCGATTCCGGGAAGGGATTGTCATCGGCGACAACGATCGCGTTGACAATGAAACTAACGCTCGGATAATGTCTCCGGACATCTCGACGAAACCGTAACGCTTGCCCGTAAGACGTGAATAACGTCACTTGTCAGAAACGGGTCCCCGGGGAATCTATTTCACGAAGTCAGACCGTTCCAAACAATTAATCATGTTGATAGCGTGTTACGCGCCGACGCAAAGTCACTCGTGTCCGCACAAACGGGCAATTCACTGACAGCCACGTCCGTGGCTGTCCCGTTTTCGTAATTATGGCCGTTCGTTAGCTGAGAAGATTTGAGCCGGCGCGCTTAAGAATATAACGGCACCCGCGCACTCACGCCGAAAAAGCTCCGTTGCCTGACGGCTCTCCGCGCAAACGAAAGTATTCGCATTTGATTGTCGACAACGCGATGCACTCGCGATCGTCGACGAGGCGTGCTCCGGGAAATTGCAGTCCGCGGCCGTGTTCCGTTACTCGTTCGACATGACCGCTCGCCGTTTGAAAAATCGGCGACGAGGAACAGCGAAAAATGCGGGGCCGACCCGAAATTACGCGCGCGTCCTGTGTGCTCGCACTCGTAAATCCAGCGCGTCAATAAATTCCCAATATAACGGACGGCGGGGAACGATAATCGACGATGCTCGATTTCGGACGGTGGCTCGGCAGCTCGGCTAGCAAATAACGTTGGCGAGGTAACGAATTTGCACAAACGCCGCGGCCTCGTTAATTCGGTTAATAACGACGGGCCCGGGGAAACGATGCCAAAACGATTGCGCGTCGCGATAACCAATGTATTTTCTGCTCCGTGGCGCGCGCGTGCGATCTAATTGTGCGAACTGTCGTTTCATCTGATTGTGAGACGAATGAAGGATGGAGCAGTTAAATCGTGAGAGGCGAGAGGATCCGTGTATATTGATAATTAAAAGGAACTTACGTGTATCCTGAGGAGCCTCATGGCGCACGACCTTAAACCTGCTCACTCCGTGGACTTGTCGTGTGTGTGTTTGGTACTGATGAAGCTCGGGCTACAGCATCCCACCTTATATGCCCTCGCTTCAGGAGCGAGAAGGACGTCGTCATTATAGTTTCACTTCAGTAAGAAGAACGCTATTCACGTTCGATACGTACGGGAAGACACCTGCCAGTAGCGTAGTAACATGTTCGCCCCGCTCTACACACGTGGCCAACCGCGAGAAATTTACGCGGACGACTACCGCCATCATCGACGCGTTTCCCTTTTTTATAAATCACAGGCCGTTGCGCAACGCGCGCTCGAATGATGTATAAATCGGGTATCTTTCATGAAATGTACTATGCAAAATATTTGTTTCCTTAACGCAGCACACGCAACGTCGATGATGTCACGATTTAATCATCAACTTCGACCGACTTAACTGGAATAATTTAATTAACGATTTGTATAACGAGCGATCTGTGCAGGGGCTAGCACGGCGTAAAAATTCTGAATAACTTGGATATTCCGAAAATTCCGAAAGTCTATGGTAACTGTAAAACGTTAAGTGCTACTAAAGTCCGTAGCGTGGAAGAAAGTGGAAGGCGAACGAGGGGAAGGAAATTTCACATACTTCCCGTTGATCCGCAGTACGGATTCGGAGAGGCCGGAACACTGAAACGCCCGATTTCCAGTGGCTACACCGCTGGTTCGTCTTTTGTACCCGACCGCTTTCTCGTTTCAACCGATAGGCGATACATACCACGTATGTATACGCATACCACACGTTCGCCTACGCGCGTCTTACTTCGGTTCTTATTAGCCGGCAAATTTCTGCCTCTAATTTTGTATCAATCGCTTTCCAGAAATAGCAACTCTCGACTCACTTGTGTGCGTCCACGTCCAAGACAGGCTTTCGTACTTTCACGTTAAAGTGCAGCCACCGATTACGACCAGGAAACGACCTCCGATATTTCAGCCCGGCGAATTTTAATTTTGATAGGTTGCGATATGTAACGCCGGCTCGCCCGAGCGACAGAACTGGAAAGCAACGGTGATATTTTATTTCCCCTCCACATGACGAATGTGGAAAGTGAAATAAGCCAGCCGATATCCCTGACCCGACAAATTCCTCGACGATCTTCGTATCACCGCTATCGCTATCCAGCTCAGTCGATTAATTACACCGACCCCTGGTAAGCGTGAACGCAGCGACACCTTCGCAGACAGGGAGCATCTAGGAAAATTAATCGCTCCCTACGATATCCCGACCATCCGATTCGTTGGTCCCCGGCACGTTCGTCCCGCGTTATCAATTAGACCAGCCTCTAGCCTCATCTAATTCTCGCCACTCTTCCGTCCACCTTACAAGTGAAGCATAGTCGAGCCAGTGTTTTCGATCATTTTATTATAGAAAAAACGTAAGAAAAAAATAAAAAACAACACTCGGCCGAGCGTCTCTGTACAGGGTACGCAGACAGAAAGAAAGAAGTAAACAAAGAGCACGTTACAATAATTTCGCACGCTCGCGTTGTGATGACGATCGATTGAAGACTAGATGCGGCGTCACTTCCGTTCTCTCGCCGGGAAAACAGCTTCCGTCTTCCCAGTCCTCCGTCAAGTCAGCCCGTGCCGATCGAACACCCACACAGTCATCGCTATTATCGTTTAATATCCGTGCGATTTCCGCTACTGACCTCGATGCTCGACTCTCGTCAGTCGTCATTGCGAGACGGGTTATTGGCTCTTACGCTTCTTATGCGATTGAACGAAATTCACCTTTGACGGGAGGAAGCCTCCTTCGAGATGCAAAGGTCGCTCTTTATATCTAAAAACATATGCGGTCAGACTTCGCGTGACAATTCTGACGGCAGCATTGCACTCGTATAGAAAAATATGTTCAAGCAAAAATGTTCTCATTGGAGTACCTGGCCGAATCTTGTGCAGCGATCAGTTTGCTCGGAATGTAAGTGTCCAGGAGCGATCTTGGCTCCGAAGATTCAATCTGATCTTTCACGTGAACTTCCTCTTCCCCGGACGAAACCGGCACCAGCTGAGTAACGACGGATTTGAAGTTCTGCGCTGGTAATTGCGGCGGCACGAAATGAGTGCTGGGCTCCTCTGGCAGCTATGCAAAATGGAATCTCATTAAGCGTCTACCGCTAACTTATTTAATACGTGGCGAAGGAAAGTGTACCCTGATCAGTTGGATGCGTGAAGAAGAGCTAAGACGAAGGAAGAAGTCTCTAACCTTGACGTAAGTTTGCGGTATTCCCTGACTTTCTTGCTGCGGCGGTGCATGCAGCTGTTGATGCTGCTCAACACTGTGACTCGGATGACTGCGCAGGGAATTGTCCTGAACGTAGCTCGGGTCACGGACGTACAAATCGGTGTAGACTTGCTGCGATGGCTGAGTGTAAACCGGGCCTGGTTGCGTGTAGACGAGTTGCTGTACATACGGCGTCTGCGATCCGATGTAAGCCTGCGTGAACAACTTCTTCGCTTGCGAATACGATTGATCTGGCTGAACGTAGACGGAAGGATGGAAGAACGACGGTCCGGTGGGTTTCTTCAAAGTCGCGGGAGTCGTGTAAACGGACCCCTTCGACACCTGCAGAGGAAACTAGTTGCGGTCAATTGGCGAGCGTCGCTGAAGATCTCGATAAAACGCGTCTTCTTACCTTTGTCGTGAACGCCAGCGGAACGTTATAACGCGAGGCGTACTGCGGTTGAATCTGGAACGACGTTTTTACGGGCGCAAACTGCTTCTGAGTGAAGAGAGGCGTGTAGAATGGAATGGAAATTTGTTGAGCGGCTTGGGTCGTTAGTTGCTGCAGAAGGGGTTGCCCGGATGGAACTGGACTCTTGCCTCCGAACAACGAATTTACGTTCAAGTTCGGATAGTACGAGAGCAGCTGAGCCATGGGAATGTCCACGTAAACGGTTTCTAAAAAATGATGCAATTTGTAAACGTCTATAATTATCTAAACTGGCCGCCCCTCCAATCCTGCATCCCTGCTTCCCTACCTTTATTCAGGTTCTTCGCGTACTTCTCGGCGACAGCTTTTTGCTGGACGCTTTGTATCTGATTGCCGATAAGTACTTCCGGCTGGTAGAGCAGCGGTTGCTCATACGGCGGTGGCGAGACACCCTTCGGCGAAACTTCCGCATGCTGTTGGAATCCGGCGTAGTATTGAAGCTGTTGGCCGTTTTGCTCCGGCACGACGGCGTTTTGCTGGTAGATCACGTCGTTCCCCGCGTACTTGCCCGCGTAGTCCGCCGGGGGCGCCTGAATGCAAGATTACTCACTTCTTAGTTGCCGGTCGACGGACGAGTATACGAATGAAACTTCGCTAGAATACGGTAATGACGTACGGAGTACTTTACATCCGACGGTGGTGTGACGTAGGACGTGGGAGATAGACTGCTCGGCTCGTTGTATTGACCCGAAGCGACTTGATACTGTTGCTCGTGATTAATGTTCGGCTTCGCCGTGTACTTCAGCTCATCCTGACTGCTCGCCGACTTGACGTTGCTCTCCGCCCTCAGATTGTCCCGCTCGATATCCTCCAAATTGATTTTCTTCTCGCCACTCGCCACCGCCAACAGCAGTCCCAATGCGATCAACAATTTCTGCAATCGCATAAAACGGGTAAGTGTTTCTGTCCACTGAGTACCGGTATCCTTTCATATTCTCAATCAATCGGTTAAGCTCGACTAGACATATTGAATCAAGAAGCGTCGCAAAAGTTGTGCGACATTTTTCATTGAATTTCGTCTCACGCGTTTTTCTTCTTCAGTGCCTCTGTTCACTGAGTATACCGGTGTCGTTTGATATTCTCAATCAATCGGTTAAGGTCAATTGGACATAGTAGTCGATCAGTGTCGCAGAAGTTATGCGACATATTTTTCTGTAAATTCTGTTCCGAGGCGTTTTTCTCTAAGTGACATCTAATGTTTGTTCTATCTTCACCATTGTGATTTCCGATCGAAAAAAACGATCTTGCACCGGCTACACTTTCACTGCGCTCGAAGTTCTGGGTCAAACATCCGACAAGGACCACTCTTATATAGACTGCGCCGATCTCGACTCAAACGGGGATGGGCACACCCATTAACAAGTGTACCACCTCACGTACACAAAAGTAAAAGTCTTTCTCTCTCAGCCTCGCTCGCGAATGAATCTCGAAACACGCCCAGATATTGCACATAACACAGACAGGCCTAACGTGCCCTAACCGGAAGGAAAAGTTCTCGGAATCCATGTACCAAATAATTCGTACAATGTACCCGATATTGTGGAATCGACGAATCAAGCCAACGGATGCGAAGTTCGATGTCTAAAGTTTGACCCATCGATCGTTTCACGTTCCCCCGCGATGCGAATCTGAGTGTGGAAGGAATCGATAATGCGACTGGCGATTCGTAAGTCGTCAAAAAATTCCACTCACCATCTCTGAAAAGCGTCAAAAGTCTCACGCGACACAAAGTACCTAGCTCTACTATAAAACCAAAGCAGTCTTACGTTCTCTTATATAGCCTTTACCCCTACCAATTCCAACCCCAGACGAGCTACTCTTGGTACGAGCTCGCTCCAGGATTACAGCGTATAAAATAATCCACGTATGCCGTGGACCACATGGTGAAGGCAAGAAATTGCGATTCGAGGAAAAGCGGAACGTCGAAAGGATAAATTTCTGTTACATCGCGGGACACAATATCGGCCGGCAAAATTCCACCTGCCGAAATACCGAGACCCGCAATCAGGCGCATTCAATAAGAACAATTAGGTACCAAGGCTGCAATAAAAATAATCTCTTGAACCCGTGAGCCGTTTTTTTGTGAATGGCAGATTGGTCGTTACGAAATGACGAGCACGCGAAGAAGTCGGAAACCTTTTTTAACACGCGGTATGTGTAACATTAATGAACCATGCCTATAAATTCATCGATATTTCGCAATGTCCGAATAACTGTGACATGAGAGAATGCAAAAGCTTTTTTACATGCAACAAAAGTGAATGTTGGTATCGAATTATTATCAGTCTTTCTATCCGATGGAAGAGGGCATTTGAAAGGAAATCGCAGTCTCTTGTGAAGCAGAAGAAGGTACGTTGAGTAGCTACGGCGCACGTAGTATCTGTGCAACCCATAATCTTCTCGTAAATCGCTCACCGGTTTTCCCTCCATCGCAAAATTGTGTTAATTACGACCGGCTGGTCGATCGGTTCATTAACTCGCTAATGAATCGGGCCAGGCCATCGAGGGTGCATTATTCAGTAACGAAAAGAAGCGTAGCGCGGCGGATAAAAAAAAATGGTTCGGTATAACGAGCTAACCAGCATGTTTCGGAAATAAGAGAACATTTTTACGTCGTGGCTTTGCTCGAACTATTATGTCCTACGCCCGGTTTCGTCCCAAACACTGTCATTTTTGCAACCACTCATTACACAGCAAACGTATCCGTTGCAAAGCTTACAAACGTTATTCTCGTCGGATCGTTACACGTGGCGGTGACTGGTAAATTATTCGCAATAATAGGAGAATAAGGGCGTGCTTGTTCTCACAGCAGGAATAAATAATGTCGATGAATTAGAGGCTCCAATATTTTCGTGGATCGAAATAAAGACATCATTAATTCTCCCCGACGAAGGTAGTGCACTTTCCGACGTCAGAGAAGCATAATGGTCTAGCTGTACTCGAGGAAAAAGAAGGAAATATCTGGCGCCGCTTAAGGGCAGTGCAAACAGGAAAAAAAGATGATCGTTATCAGCTGATTGACGGAGGAAAGAAACTGTCAGAGTCAAGATTTCTTTGCCCGGATTCTTAACAGAGATCTTCAATAGACAGATAATACGAGAACCCGGTATTACGGAAAAACGACATGCCTTTTCTCGAACGCGATTATTGATAGTCTGCGAAGGTTGTCTCGTTAAAAGTCGCCGATTTATATTCCCGGGCATACAATTCCGCGCATTATCAGCTCGAGCCAGGCGAGCACGCTTCATCAGGCAAACGACTCATTTTAACATATTGTCACGCGAAATTCGCTGATGTTGCATCACGGGTCATGCTGAAATAACACTTTTACAAGCTTTGGTCGCCAGTTTTTATTTACCTGCGCAGATAACCATCGAGACATGTGCGAAAATAAGTGAAAATATAGAGCGCCTGATGTCGGTCTGAATGAAAAATTAAGTCAAAATTTCAAGCAGTTTTTTCACACAAAATCCAGACGAACTCTATAATATCGAGTAGCTCAGAAGATACGCGTACCAGACAAGCTAAATATTTCAAAGACAGGATGAAGGATTTTTAACAACTTCGACACATGTAATGGCCTTATATGAAGAGTTTCGGAGCCAGACAGTGCAGAATACCTGAAGATTCTTAACGACTTTCAGTGGGTTCGAAAAAGGAAATGCCTCTTTTCCGCGAACCATCAAAAGTATAGCGAGAATCGATATGTGAGTGGAGCCATAGGAGGGAAGGAAAGGAGAGACGAGATAGAGAGAGAGAGAGAGAGACGGCTTGCAATGACTCGCGATCTCTTTTGTGGAGGTCGGTCTCATTGTGCACAAGTCAAAGCCGGTTTGCCATTGAATCGAACCCTTTCTTCGAACGATTTCAGGTATCCACCTGCTAAAGAGAGGAATAGGCGGAAGAACGGTGGCGAGGGATCCCTTACTTTCTACCCTGTCGATGGGCGTGGAAGCGGAATTGTACATGTTCGATGGAGCAGCGCAGCCTCGGCAAATGATGCCCGCGCTCAAGACGAATTAACTTCAATTAAGCGGAACTTTCACAATGTCCGCTGTCGATGAGGTGCGTCGAAAGAATCAAAAAACAAGGAAACTCTGGATGGGCCTCACCTTCTCTGGGCCGGTCCGGGCACACGTCCGGGCACACGTCCGAGAATGTCCGAGAACGTCCGGGCAAAGTGAAAAATAAAATGCAAAGTCTGACCTTTCCCGGCTAATCGCTTTCTCGGCACCGATCGAACCGGGTCGAACCGGGGGGCGCCTACAGTCGTTCATTCCACTCCCATAGATTTGCCCACGAATTCTCCTGCATTCGCGGGATAGCTCGGATGCTTTCGAAATTCTGCGAGGGTCGCGCGCGGTCAGTCACACTCCGTTTTTGTGTGGAACCGAGAAATTTTTCATGCCGGACAAGCCGAGAAATGTCATTGCCGCACGGACAGCCTTGCCGCGCTCACGGTTGCTTAATTTCCTATCAAGATCATTGCCAAGCAGCGTTCGGCGGAGTCTCTCTCTCTCTCTCTCTCGCGCGCGCGCGCGCGTTCCTCCATCGACGCCGAAATTCCGCAATCGTCGATCGATTTCCATACGTCTCGGCCTCCCACCGGAAAATATCGCTACGAAAGGAGCTTTTGGGTCACCGTATACGTTACGGAACGAGATCAGGACCGGGGCAGCGAGAAAGTAAGAGGCTTGGTCCATCTGACTTTATTTTAGACCACCGGCACGCTCGCCGGGAATGCGAAAAATAAAGAAACACGAAGGCGCGCTCGCTCTCACTCACCTGCCGCGCGCTCTGTGCGCTCGAAACGAACGTGTCCGAGTACCGCGCTGCTTCCCCTTTTTCTCTTCTTTCCGAGCCTTTCTCGCCATTTTCAACTTCTTTCGATGGCGCTCGAACGTTTTCCGCCATTCCCATGACCCGTCGGGTCGGCCGTTTCCTCTCACGACGCTGCTCGGGAATCGCGCCAATTGACCGGCAATTAAATGACAATTAAGCGCGCCGATCTGTCAGGGTAAATAAAGTATGATTTCCACGGGTGAACCGTCGACGTCATCTAGATTGAATCAGTTTCCTCTCGGCCGTTCGTCATGATCGATTGATCGGCACCGTACTCCTTTGACCCCGTGCTTACGTCCGTGACTTGCCGATATTCCGATTTCGTTGCACAGGATCAGACGAGATTGCGCACCTGCGCCGGCTGAAGAAAACGATATTTCATTTTCAAGACGTTATCGACATTCTTGCATCACTTCCTTTCCATCGGTCGGCGACCATCGTCGCTGTTTATTTCCTTCGATCCGCTTCTAGGATCGGCTCTATTCACTATTCAGTCAGCGCTAACGGTCTCGTGCGATTTAAGAACTTTCGACAGGACACGGCGGATAATATCGCTTGCCTAGATCGGCGACCTGGCGACGATACACGTCCATCCGTTCGCCCGGCGCGCCGTCTCATCACACTTCCGCGAAATCTAAAATTCACATTTCGCCTCGGTTTCCATGCAGATAAACCAACCGAAAAATCAGCATTTTGCCGAAGGTGAGAGCCGATGGATCAAACAGCGAAAGGCACCGGCTCGAAGGAGAAAGGATCGCAAGGCCCAAAGAAAACATCAACGATCGTTTATTGCTAGTGACTATAAAACGAATACAACATTTACATGAATGCGTGTCCCGTAGACGGCACATAAATAGATATCTCGTGTCGCGAGATACGTCGAGGAGTGAGGAGTGGAGCGGAAGAGCCGCGATTCCGTTCGATTCCGTTCGATTGCGCGTAGAAGGGTCGGCAAGAAGTTGCGGATAACTCGGATACGCTGTATAGCACCTGGACGACATGTCAGTATTAGTACGTGTCTTATGCTAATGACATCCCACGGCGTGCGCTGTCAGAATCAACGGTCCCTCGCATCCACTGCTTTCCAATACGATGCGCGTTAATTGCGATCGCCCCTTCTTTATCGTCGAACCTGACAGCGCGCACGTGGTCTTGCTTACGCGCGGATGAAAGTGTTAACGGAGAGCATGGGAGGACATAAATACAATTGGATTAACATCCGATCTCTTACACGCCGAGCAATTCAGGAAGACCTTCGTCGGCTAAGATCTTATCGGGATGGAGCGTAACGAACTACAAAACAGAACGAACTTTCGAACTTTAGCCGTCAGTCAGTTCCGCTAATGAAACAAGGCAGAAATTTCAATCGACTCACTTCCATCGCCTCTCGGCAAAGAAAAATCCATGCGCTCGCTTGGCATGCTGAATTGCTCAGAGTCGGGGCAGTCGATCGGAGAGAAAGGTAGCACCGTGCTTTATCTCACACTGAAAGGCTCCATTGAGACGCGATTATCCCTTGCCATTCTGCTTCGCGCCAAAGTTCACGTCCTCGAGATTCGTCTTATACTGCTGAGTCTGTTGTTGGGCGGACGTCTGCGGCGAATTGTAATTGGTGTACTGATAGCTGTACGCTTGAGGCGTTTGAGCGGTTACAAAGTTCTGTCCCTGATAAGACAAGGGAGGCGAACTTTGATCGTTCTCGTAACTCTGCCCCTTCGTCCCGGCCAGGCTCAATGGGTTGTCGTACTTCTGCGGATTGTCATAATTATCATACTCCCCATTCTGCATCGTAGCCTGACTCTTTCCCGTTTTCGGCGGAATATACACGCCCGTGGGCTCGTCCGAATTCGCTCTGGGCAAAGGTTTCTGCAGGTACGAACCGTCCGCGTACATTGAGCTCCTGGTCAAGGCTGTCGTCGGTTGGCCGGAAGTCGAGGGTCCGATTGCCAACTTGGCCAAAATACTCGGATTCACGACGTAGCCTAGGCCGGACTTAGCGATCACGTTCGGCAAATTGTACGGCTGGGTCTCCTTCATGTAGTTCTCAGCCGACCTGGACACTGCACTCTGATTCGCATCGTAGGAATTGCCTTGCGTAATTAACTTTGCCAGAGTCTGGCTCATCAGCTGCTCCAGTTGTTGAGCTTTGACGTAAGCCGGCGGCAAAGGATAGTCAGGACCAACTGGTTGTCCAGCGACACTAACGACTCTGTACGTCGTCTTTGGTATCGGCATTGGAAGGTTCTTCAGAGACAAGTCACCGATCAGTGCCTCCAGCTGATTGTACGAACTCGAAGTCTTGTAGGTGCTCGATTGACTATCGAGATCCTTCGAGTTGCCCGATATATAATTTCCGCCATCTACGAACTGATTACTCGAAGTATCGCCGTCTCTGGACTTGTGACTCTTTCCAAATTTCTTCTCCTTCTTCTCATCCTTCTCCTCTTTCTCCTCCTTGTCATCCTTGTCATCAGAGTCCGATTGAGCAGCAGCGTCTTTGGGATAGCCGAGCGCTGGCGGGGCCGCTGGCGGCGGCGGAAATGCGGGCTGATTGTAATAATTGGGATAGTAATAGGGCGGCTGGTAATAATAGTTAGGGTAAGGTGGCGACGTGTAGGGGCTGGGCGTGAATGGTGCGGGTGTGGTGGAGTAGGGTGGGGTATAAGAATTGTAGTAGGGCGTGTTGGTGTAAGTGTAAGGTGTTGTGCCGTAGTACGAGGAATAAGTTGCGGGCGAGAGGGATGTCTTGGGATAAGGGTTGTAATTGGGGTAGTACGGATCGCGTTGATAGTTGGCGCTGTAGCTCGTGGTGTAGGAGTCCCTCGCATCAATTTTCGGTGCGTAGAGCTCCGGCGTTAATTGTGTCCCTTCGTCTCTCTCGGTGCCTCTCTTTATGAGCTTAGGACTGTACGGATAGTCCGGATGGATCGGCAGAAAGGGTTCGTCATTGGGGTCGTTGCTCTTCCGGTAATGATATCCCTGGGCGAATATCGCCGGCGGTAGTAGTAGAAGGAGAATCTGTAATCGAGAGCGAAGTTCATAATCCGAATTGTCAACCACCGCACTCGTGAATGTGACGAAATTGCACCCGGTAAGGGTTGGATTTCATAACACAAGCGGACGCCGCGCGCCGGCAGCATCGGACAATAAAATTTAATTACGAGCCGCGGGCGAATCGCTGCGCGCTATTACGTATGAAAGTGGCCGGATTAATTGATCAGCTTCATTGTAGCATATTGTTTGACGCCTATTCGAGTGGCAGAGCGTTGAAAAGCGGCTGCAAATACGAACCAGCGTATCCATGCCCTCGGCGCGACGTGTGTCGTCGGAGGAGAATCGGTAGAGAACTGTTCACTAGAGAGTATCAACGACGAGCGGGACGTTCCAGCCTACCGACTAATTCGCACTTTACAATGTCACCGATCAGATCGACTCGATGGTTCGACGCTTAATGATGAATCGGCCGACATTGAATTTCTCCTTTATACCCGGCCGCTTGAAAAATCGCGGAAACTAGTTTAACTTTTCTCTGCTCTTATATGTATAGATCTGGACTAGAAGCGCGCGGGAACACACGGCCGGTTCGGGGCAGTGAAAATGCACTGGAGTGCGTTCCTGACGACAGTAGCAAGAAGCGCGACGGGAGTTAGAGACGAAACGAGTTCGCCGGCAACAAACGAACGTCGTCGGTGGGAACAAATCTGACTGGTCACGTGCCGGTCGGATGTCACGGAGACGTGGCAATGAGAATCGAGAAAGCCCTCCGCGGTGAGCACGATCTTTTTCGAGCTCGACGCTAATTACGATCCCTCGGAGTGGCTGGTGCGAAACTTTGGATCGAATCGAATCGAATCGAATCGAATCGTCGTGACCCCGAGCGGACGACGCGGCGGACGAAATTGGTCGAGAGAGGAGTCTCGACAGAAGTGAGCGCGGAATTCGAAGGAGGAAACGAGCGGCGAGTGAAGCCACGTGACGCTTAACAATCGGCCGGGACAATTAGATTTCCCTCGTACGAGGAAACGACTTGATCGATTGATCCGGAAAGATCAAGGAAGTCGAGATGGCCGGCGGCCCCACGAAAGGATTTTACCGGTTCCGCCGCCGACTCGATACCATTCGCAGCGATGTCGTTCGTGTCGGAGGCCCTGTCTTCCTGCGCACCGGATCCGTTCGAACTGCTTTACTTTCACCCGTTACCGCCTCTCGTTGGCGAGCATCTCGGATCCTTACCTGCCACGCCTTCTACAACGACACACTCGACAAGCCGGACACTGACCCGATGACAAAGAAACCGGCATAGCAGGCAACCCGTCTGATCATTCATTTTCATTCTCAAAAACCGTATATCTTATCGCGGCGAAGTTTGTCGAAGCTGCGCCGTCGATGGAGGCTGAAAACGAATGCGATACTTTCTTTGCGCGGCATATGAACGGACTTTTCACCGATGAGTAAAAGGCACCGCGGTTTCTCCGGAACGCGACCCCTTGCACCCATCATTGTCGACGGCGCCGCGCGTGGACCGTGCAAGCGAGCACGCCTGACAAATGGACTCTCGGCAAGAGTAAAAGCGAAATTTTCCCCATTTTCGCTCTGAGCACGCCCGGCGAAGACGAACGGACGTGAGAGTGAAGAAACGAGTGTGCCGCCTGGCAAAACCAGTCGGAAAAATAGTGAAATGTGTGTTTTCTATGTAGGTGCGCGGGTGGCAAAGCGGGAGTCGGCGCAAGGGGAGAAAAGGAAAGGCAAACTTGATCTAGTATCCAGGGAGGGCCCGAGGCTGCGTGTCGAATTGCTCTGACTCTCTCGCCGGTCGTCGTTGCTTATGTGCCGCGACCAGGTTGGTATGGGTGGCTGTGCGACTACTCGCGCGAGTATGCACACGGTCGCGCGACGCGCGAGAAACTGGGTCAGGTGCATGCGAGGAGGAGCAATGACGTGCCGCCATTCGTACGTATTCCCCTTAACGGAATCCCTCGCCACAGCCCAGCCGTTTGTCCGACGCATTAAATCCGCGCGTGGCCCACCAATGGCACGGGCTCGCTCACGGCGGCCCGCGGCCCGAGAAAGAGATTTGATTAATTGGGCCTCTTATTTGATTTATCGCCAATAGTTCCGTGTGCGCCCATCGGTCATGCCTGAAAAAGTTTCGGCTCGCCCGGCGATCGTTAATTACGTCGACGGCATTGTGCCTCGAATTTGAGAGCTCGGACGTATTCATGGAGTCTACGTCACTCCGGCTGTATTGCATTTATGAACGCGCGCCGGATAAAGAGAACTTGCGGCACGGATGTAATTGATTTGAAAGTGAGAAGGCCGCGAATGCGAGGATAAAATGTGGCCGTTTTGTCATTCTATGCCGGCGCGGCGAGACGTCGCGCGTCGCTGAAACGAGAGAAGTGGTGCGAATATGACAAAGTAGCGAGCGCGAAAGGATGTGAATAGCGATATGACGATAGGAGGAGCAGGGGGGAGGGTGGTTAAACGCCGATGTAAACGATTCCGATATCTCGCACCACCGTTTACCGCGGAGGACTTCATGAATTTTTCATTTTCCTCCCGCCTCCGCGATATCTTAAATCTTACTTACCTCCGAGTTATATCGTCTCGCTATATAAATTGGCCCTACCTTTGCGTTTAAAGACTTCGCTCTTGTATCGATCCGGCGCACATCAATTTCCCATATTTTTCACGGGGTGGACGTGGACTGGAATATTTACTCGCTGAAAAATTGTATGCGAAACGAACGGAACGAATGTTTCGCGGGTTGCACGTGTATATGCGTACCGACCGTGGCGCCGATAAAAGCGGCTGGCGGAAGACGATGCGATGAATATCCTCGACCACGCCGTAGAGACTTTTCAAAAGCTCAACGTTCACCGAAGGATCCGCGATAACCCCGCCGCGAAACCGGTTCAAAGGCGTTGCCCATTTGCCAAGCGATCCTCGCAGCTGGCTATCGGTCGGGCAACACTTTCCCAAATAAAATAAAGGTTTAGAAAGGGGGCCCATCCCGGCCTTGGAGTAAAAGTGATCCCCTTTTTGCTCGGGTCGGACGTCGTTCCCTCTTTCTTTCTTTCTTTTTTTTTTCTTTTTTTTTTTTTTTTGCCAATTTACTGTTATCATTATGTCGGCGACGTCGTTACCGTTACACTTGGAGCTTCGAGCCAATAACTTTCACGAGTGGCCAAGGGAGCGCCGGTTACCGCAAAAATGTTCATCGATGCGCGTCGCACGCACGCGCGCACGTCTCTTCGAACCTGATAAATTCCACTTACCGGATAATTCGAGACTGACGCCGCATGAGTTTCCTACGACTACGCGCGCAGCCTGTCATTTTCGGTCAATCCTCCTTGAGGAAGTTCCAACGATCGGCTCGCGAAGCCTTTCACGTCATTTACGTGTTCCTACGTGCGCACGCGTAATTACAGCGCGATGCAGTTCGTGCGTAAAACTACTTTGCCGCGGCGATGCTAATATTTTCATCCTCTCCTCTAAACCACGCTCCGCACGTACCGCGGCTTCGCTATTCCACACTAGCAGCCTTCTACTCCAACGGGATTCTGATATCGTACAATAGCGTTCAGATTCAATATCAACGCTTCGTCTGGTTCTCGTTTTTGGTATTGTAAACAACGTGTCTTTTATTACAAAAACAGTATAAAACTATTCAACAATGAATCACAATGTCGATGTTATACAGTGTACATAGCGTAACGGTAATCATTGATAATCATTAGTAAATCGCATAAATAGGGAAAACAATTAACATCTTAAATATATTTCTACAAATGCAACTAGACACACGGACGCGAGACGGACTCGGCGATCATCCGACTTTCTACTCGCTATCTGGCGGTCGACTTTTAAATGAACGCAGACCCCCATCGACCGGCGGCGGCTGCGCTCAATTATCGATCCAGCTTCTACTTTCGGCAGACTTGAAAATCGATATCGAGGCTGTTCCTTTTCTCCAATTCCAATCCGAGCGTGAATTTAGTACTTCCCGCTGGGGCTGGAGTACGAGATCGTGTCGTACTTAATGCCGCTGGAGCCTAAACTCTCGTAAGCCTTAGCCGCCGAATATCCTATGTACCTCGGGCTTAAGCTCGAATATGATCCGTGGGATTCGACGGGCGTGCCGTAGGAGGTCGAGGGCGCCGAATAACTGGAATATCCTGCGGGTGACGAAGAGTAGCTCGAGCCGGGACTGGAGTAACTCACGCTGGGGCTCGAATAACTGGCGCTGGGGCTGCTGGCATAGTTGGCGCCGGAATACGCTTCGCCGCCAGCGGAATAAGAGTTTCCTCCGGACGCGTACGCGCTCCCGTCGGAGCTGGCCGGCAGGTAGGCGTAAGATCCTGAGCTCGATCCAGACGTGATGGGCAGAGAATAGCCAGCGCTTTCGGACGATCCGCTGGCGAGGCCGTGTCCACCGGATGAAGCGTAGGACGACGAGGAGGACGGGAAGCTGTAAGGGGATCCGGAGCTGCCGGAGAGACTGGAAATTCCCGCGGACGATCTGGATGGCAAGCTGGAGATGCTGTGAGACTGGCCGGAGGTGAGCGGGAGGCTGTAACTCGAACCTTGGGATCCGGAAGAAGGCGACGAAGAGTAGGAGGAAGAGCCGCCAGAGTTGCCGGCCGAAGCGATCACCAGTCCTCCCGACACGGAGTGAGGACTGGCCGACACGGGCAGGCTGTAGCCGCCGGAGGAGCCGCTTCCGGACGAGCCCAGAGAAATGGACGTGTGCGGCATACTGTAGCTAGAGCCGTGCGACGAGCTCAACGTAACCGGCAGACTAACACTTCCGCTAGTTCCCCCGCTGCCGTACGCTGACAGACCTTGCCCTCCGGAAGCGTAGATCGGGCTGGAGTAGCTGGAGCCGGAACTACTCACTGCGCCACTTCCACCGTGGAGTCCGAACGTCACGGGGCCATTTTTTCCACCGGGGGTGAAGAGATTGATCGCAGCACCGCCTCCGCCTCCGCCTCCGATGCCTGCTATGCTGGGAACTTGGTAGGTGCTTTGCGCCGCGTGCCCTCCCCCGCCGCCGCCCCCTGCCCCGAGGGAAATGCTCTGCAAACCTTGCAGACTCTGAAGACCGTGGCCGATGTTCAGTCCGTATCCGCCGTTTCCGCCGGAACTCAAGGTATATCCGGCGAGACCGTGACCTCCGGACGATCCTCCTAGGCCGCCGAAACTTTGGATACTCTGAAGTCCGCCGTGGCCGAAAGACAGTCCTCCTGAAGAGCCTCCTAAGCTGTAGCCTGGCGATCCTCCGCCGATGCTGTAGCCGGCAGACGAATGAAGCGGGGAAGCAAAGGACGCACCTCCCGACGAGTATCCTCCCATCGCGTAGTCGCTTGCTCCGCGTTTGTCTTTTATCGGCGGCCTGTATCGCGAATGCTTCTCGCCTCTCACGTCCTTACTGGAGGCGTTCGAAAAGACAAGGGCCAACAGCCCCAAGAGTACCTAAAACAAGAGACCAAACGTTGAGACCTCTGCCGAACACTGAACTCTCTCTATGGCGTTGTAGTGCACCGATATAATAACGAGGAGCGAGATGTACAAGTTCATTACGATCCGAAAACACTTACGAGTGACCGCATGTCGCGTTAAAACGGGGTGTTCTCTTGACAACGTCTCGCGGTCAAGTAACTACCGAGTGGCTAAGTGAAATGTGGTGGCTCTGATGCCATTGCTATCCAGAAGAGACCTTTTATATCTGGATCCCCTCTTGCAACGGTGAAAGAGAGGTCTAGGTGAAGGTAAGTCTCCCCGCGCTGATCTTGAGCACGCCGCCACACGATCGTCCTCGACTGTACATGCGAGAGATTTAGAGCTTGCAAATTAGAAGCCCGCCTCTCCCCCTTTGACGCGGGTCGTGCGCCCGGTAAAAGTACCTCATTCAAACTGTATCAACCGGTATTTTTCATCGATCCGAGGAAAAACACAGGAACCTTTCGAGTGGCACCGCAACCGGAAGCCGGAGAAAAGCCAATGACCGTCAAAAAAGAAAAGAGAAACGAACCGTTCGATGTTCTTTGAGGCTTGGGAACAATGCCGAAACAATGCCGTAAAAGCCGCTAACCCGTGCCATGCCACCGCTTCACGGCTTCCTGATTGATACGGCGACGGCAGTTTTAGAAATCTTTCGAGAGTGTTGAGTATTGCAAATCATCGCACGACGCCGTGTTCGTGCGCGCAGTGTAACGCGTAGGCCTGCGCGAAATGACGATGATGATGACCGCTAATGGTGAATATCGTGCTTGAACAGTCAAAATGCTAACCTTTGGGACAGCGCAATTAATTTGAAGTCATCGCGGGCAACGTTAATTACAACATGCCCCGACAACGCGACGGCTGTCTTCAATCCATGAGGAGTGTGAAATTGATGACTGCCGCGAATCATTGTTACTAGCCATTAACCCCCTCTTTCCACGGACGTCTTTCATTGCCGATTAACAGTGAAATATGACGAGAGGTACGAACGTCCGCGCAAAGCTGACGCGTGGAACACGTTGCATTTTCCGTTTCGTACCCGCGAATAGTTCTCGTTCAAAGGAAAGCGTGCCGCATCGCGCGAAATAGATCGCATTGAGCGCTAATTGCTCCCGAGATGAAATAGACGACGCATGCGCGCTCGCACACCACCGCGGGTAATTATCTGTCAACGAGTTTTCTTGCCATGTTTTCGCGAGACGTAATTACGGGAGCGAGACCCCGCTGAGAATGGGATATGTGGAAGAATATCGCGCCGTTGTTTCCTGGCAATCCGTAAAATCGTTTACGTTCGATTTCCTTCGAGCCCGTAATCTATTCAAGGGGGGCGTACCCGTTTCTGGGCCATGCACGAGTCAGGCTCCGCCAGATCGAACAGATAATTCGCGAATACGGAGGAAAGTGTTTCGGTCGAACGTTCGGAGAGTTAATAAGACTGTCGTAAGCCGTTGGAAAAATGCCGCGTTAATGTGGGACCAATTATATGGCAGTCTCGACAGTGAAAATGCTTTTCCCACTGGAAACATTGTGTGGTAAATTTCAACGGAACCTGTGATTACGTAGAAAGTGTGATTGAATGCAAATATTATTGACTGTTCTAGATGATGAAATGTGGGACCAGACAGTGGGTTAGATTTTTCTTTCCACGCGACACATAGCGGCCGAGTGTGCGCGCCATGAAAATGAAATTGCACGTGAACGCGGACGATGAAAGATTCGACCGTCTGTAAATGAACGATCTTATCTCTATCCGGATATATAACGATCGTTCAAATCGACCACGCTACGATATTGCAATAATTATTTACAGCCGCGAAGAAAACAGGAAGACCATGCCGCCGGGAATCCAAGAAATCTCGTTTGACCGATGATTAATTCGTACGATAAAATGCACCGTCTGTGAAATATTTCAGAGTAATTAAAAAAGAAATTCGGCCACCTGCCGGCTGACGGTGCGTCTCGCAACGGAAGTCAGAGAAGTGTCTGGATCCGATGCGATTCACCTTCAAATATTTTTTAAAGCATCAAAATCAATAAAGCTCGTATAGTTTTTATATGCGTCCATTTTAATATTCGAACGAGTAAATGCTCCCCCTCGAATATTAGAACTCACAGTCCGAAAGACACCAACCCAATAAATCGCGCACAGAATAAAAATGAGTCGGAGAAAGGTGAAAAACAGTCTGTTAGTCTTTAAATATGAAAAGTCCAACATATGTCTGGATCGTGTCTCTACCTACTAAAGAAGCATTCTATACTTGCTATCAGCCTCTGAAAGTGGATCCGACGAGTTGGAAAGTGAAGTGTACGTCGGCGTAGAATAAAAAAGCACGTTCCTCGGTTTTGTCGTGTTCTGTGTTCTGTTGATCACGTGATAAACATATCCCTGTTAAAATAAGAACGTGGCGTGGGCGGCGCAAAAAGATGATGACAGTTCTAGGGGTCGCCAAATATGGAAGTGCACGTGAGCCCAGTTACCATACCAAAGACAATCCGGAATAGCTGAAAACGTACGATTGATTTTGCCGCTTTCACTCACGAACCGGCGAAAACAGGCGCTGGTTGTTTCCAAAATCGACTTATTATTGTGTGTATACACTGAATACATTGCGACCGGACGCTCTCCCCGCTCCAGTTTCACGGACGATAAAAGATTTCGGATTACTTGCGAAATAGGTCTTAATTAGGATACAACGAGCGAAAGGAGGTGTTACGAATGATGGCACTCAGGATCAACTTTTTGCCGCTGCATTCCGTGGACTGGGCTAATCTGTCGTAGAAACTTTCCAAAAGAGGACTTATTGCGGACGGACGCTTTATAACGCGTGAGTCTATTAGTGACATTAATGTCGCAGCTGTACTACCGAGGAAGAAAAATAAGCAGCGCTGTCGAATCGCAGTAGTGCGGCATTGAACGTAAAAATCGGACATGTCGTGAAGAAGGACGATCATTCTGTCACTCGCATTCCGCGCTTGTTTTCTAATCTGTTCAGAATACATATAGATTTCTCGCAGCCTAAAACGCATCTTCAAGAAGAAATCTTGACTGGCCGGATCGGACGAAGCAGTAAAAGTGCACGTGGCGCGGACTAAAGTGAAGAACAAGTCTGTATCTGTGTCAGCGGCGGAAAGTGAGTTGACAACGGGTTTAATACGGTGAACCATAAGGAGCAGGGTCACTTTTATTTCTCGGCGCTAACCCCATACTTTGTCCCGTAACACTTGCGTGTAGCACAATTCATGCGACTATCACCCGTCACGTTGACTGGACTTCTCTCAAATATGGTTCCTCCTAAATAGTTCAGCGGCGACCACTTTCTTGCGGTGAGATCGTCGCTCATACGATTTACATTGCTCAACACATCAAACGTGATTTCTAATGGCGCGGAATGTACTTAGCCAAGGAAAGAGTATATTAGACGCACTCGATAACTTGCCAACGATACTGAAGCGAATAACAGCCGTTTTCACCGGCCATCCGCCAGGGACACAGAGTATCGGTTTCTGACATCCAATAAATCTCGACATTCGAGACGCGCGACGAGCGCAAGACCTCACCGCGATGACATTGCCAATGATCGCGGGAACGCAAACGTTTTTATCTTTCCGACCGCACACACGAGATTTCATTGATTCATCCGGCGCGGCAGCGGCGTGTCGAAGATGCTTATCTCTCGATCGGTGAACGATCCTTAACGGGTACGGATCGTCTTCTCGGACGCGTCCTCGCTCCTCGCGGCTGATTGTGAGACGACGATCGTGAATTACGAAATCGCCGGCGTGCGCGTGCACCTGTCTCGGGGCATATTATGTATGCTTAGGATTACTCGGGTATCTCGACAGCGTTGACCGTGGTTAGAATTATCGAACGACTTTCGAGGTCAGGATCGAGCGCCGTAGCGGTACCAAAGGCGCCCACCGACCAAGATCGAGTCACGACTTTGGTGAGAGTGCACGTCGCGTGGGCTATTGTCGGGCCGGAAGTAACGACTGTCCATTTTCTCCGCGCGACTTTCCATCGCGATGACGAATTGCGCCTTGCATCAAGCCGTTAGCGAGGGCAGAAGAAAAGAGGCGGCGGGATTATGGGATTCGTGGTATAAAAAGTTTTATTTCTCTGACAAATAAATAAGAGCGACGTATTTACATGAGCGGGTTAGTCGAACGAGAAGGAGATCGCGGGACACTCGAGAAGCGGTGCGCGAAAGTGTGTATGGTCGGCGACGATCCTGGTATCACCACTAACAGTGTCACTAGGAGAACTCTTGGCCCACTTATGCGACTCAAACAACGCAGTCCGCCGCGCCGCGCCGCGCCGCGCCGGCGCATGGACAATAATTAGAGCGAGCACGAGCGGACGCGGGAGTGCATTTTTGAGTCCGCGCGGACACGACACACGACAAAAAGCTGATTTCCACCGCAAGATCGTTCGGGACTCGGTGCGTTCGGCGGACGAGGTGGCGAGCAGCGACGAGCGCATTGTCGTTGCGAGTTTGCGACCACGTTCTTACTCTCGTAGCGGCAGCTCTCTTTTTTTCGAACGCCCATACTTTCTTCTTCAATCTCTCCCTCTCTCTTTTCCGCGCGAGTAAACAGCGTCAGCCTCTCTCAGCGGCGGACGTGGGGAAACAAGTTGTTACGACTCGTTTAGCGTTCGAGAGAGGAACGGGATCACCTCATTTCCATATTTGAGCCGGCTTCACCTGGGCATAGGCCGGCGCGTAACTCCACGGGTAGGTCGGCAGAGCGGGCTTTTGGAATTGGTAGGACACATTGGGATAATAGTAGAGCGGATAGACCGGCTTGATCGGTTTGTACAGTACAGAGTTGATCAGCGGAGTCTGAAGTCCGTAGGTCGGATGCGACACCGTTGTGGCTGTGCCTTGCACAGGATGAACAGGAGTGGCGACAGGATGGAACGGCGCTACCGGGTGCAGCGGAGTGACGGGATGAATGGGATGGATGGGAGTGAGACTGGGACGATTAGATGGCACGTTTGATGGCACGTTTGATGGCACGTTTGATGGCACGTTGCTGGCCGTTGTAGGAGATGCCGGTGACGATGGAATTGGTTTGTGAGCCGGGCTTGCCGGAATAGGAATTCCAAACTGCGTCGACGTCGATGTCCCGCCACCTTGTTGTACGCTCACGGCGCCGGGCGAAAAAAGACCAGTGCCGTAGGTAGGAATGAAATTCGTGCCGATCAATGTCGGGACAAAGCCGCCGTAGAGTGGAAATCCGGAAATCGCATGAGTCCCAGCCTGACTGCCGGGGACCGACGTTCCTACTTGCGCTCTTCCGTCATCCTTTGTTCCCTGATGCGGATCAACTGTTGTTCCCGCCGCCGTCGCGATGGCCGGCGTAGTCGTCGGCATCTGCGTGCTGCTCGTCAGTCCGTATCCCAGAGGAAATTTTGTCGGGCCGCTCGTTGTCCCCGGCAGGAAAGGCGACTGATTGAAGGCCGCGTTGCCGAAGACTGCCGGATTCTGTGCCACACTACCCCCTTTGTTCCCGTCGAGGTTTGCCCCGATCGAAGCGAGGAGTTCTTGATTCTGAATATAGCTTGCATGGTTCTGCGCGTATTTCCCTGCAGCTTCGTCCCTCTGCGACTGAGTCTGAGCAACGAGAGCTTGCTGAAGCTGTGCGATCAGTCGGTCCTTTTCCAAGGACTGGATGTGCTCCAGAGTTTCCTGAGGATTCAGCGTACCCGACGCGTAAGAGGGTAATGGTCCGTGAAAAGCTCTCGGGCTCTGGGAGCTGCTTTCAAAGTTCTGAAATTGAGGGCTCTGCACTTGGTTGTTCTGATCGAAAAAATGACTTTGCTCCTCCGCGTTCGGCGCAAAGTCCTGGCTAGTAGCCGCTGCCCCGTACAGTTGCTGAATCGCTTGCGCGTTCTGCTCGAGGAAAAGAGCCGCGTCCGAAATCTGACTCTGAGGAACGTGGAAATTCGCATTCTGTCCCGGGTCGTGCGATATATGCAGAGTGGCCTGCGGCGTGAAACTGTCCGTCGTCGAATAGGCCGGTAACTTTTGATTCTGCGGCGGCAAATAGTTGGCAGTGTGCGATCCGAACGGCTCGTTATTCTGACTGGCTATCGCACTGAGTTCAACGAAATCCAGATTTCGGATTGGACTCGGGACTCCCTGATTCCATTTGTGGCCGGCAGCGGAATGTTGCTGGTTACTTTGGTGAGCGAAATGGGTGCTGTGACGAAACTTATCTCGATGCTGCTGGCCGTGACTGACAACTGGCCTCGACGCTGCCGGATTCTGCACGGTCGGCGGTCCGTATTTGTTGAACGGTCGACTTATCTGACTCGGGTTTCTGCTGACAATTCTTCCTCTATATCCGGATTGACTGGATTGAAAACGAGAGGCGCCGGTTCCGAAACGGTTCGGCCTGATGGGTGCATATCCTGATTCCCTTTTTTCGTAAGATTCAGGATATTGTCCGTCCGACTCATTATCTTCAAGGTTCAGCGGTTCTAATTTAGGAATGTTCGAACCTTCTTCTTTGCCGCTGTCGGCGAGTACCAAACACACTCCCAGCAGTAAAAGGCATGCCGCCTAAAAGGGGACAAAGAAAAACGATAGAGTATGCGAAAACAAGAAAAATTTGAATAATCGTGTGCGGAAACACGTTGGCGAATAACATGTTTATCGTCGCATTTCATCGACATCATTTTACGCATTTACGCACTCTTGTACTTACGAATAACAGGCGCATTTTGGGAATATAGGGTAATCCTTTCTTTCACTTGCCACTGCACTAAATGTCCACTTGTAGAAATAGACGGTCACGAGTCCGAAACATTTGATCAGACCACGGGTATCGGAAATCAAATTTGTTCGAGGATGGGCAGACCCGCACCGACTAAGACCTCAGCCATACGTTCACATGTATAAATACAGTCGGGTCGCGACCATCCACGAATTACAATAGACTTTCTTACCGGCTTTCTTCGATCGAACTTGAGCAATACTGTTACGGATTCGCGGTGTTACACATATCGATCACACAGAAGCCGCCGTCTCAAACATAATCCGCTTCCAATACCCTAGATTATTTAATGGCAAAAATACCATCGATCAAATACCAAAATACATCCATCGAAACAGAGAATACGGTCCGACGATAACAAAGTCACGCTACTAGACAATTAACATTCCGACCAAACATTAATGCGTATTAAACCATGTAATCGCTTCGAAACTCACATTATATCACGAGCGGTTGGCAGATTTTTCACTAACCGCCCAACCGGACCAGCGCTCTGTTAGCGAACGAGGAGTGAGAACTTTCATTTATAACCGCATTCAGATCCCAGGTGGAATTAAAATTTCAATAGGGAAATGTGCGATAGGTGGAAAGAAACGTTAGCTTAATTTCCAACAGTTCGCGAAGAATAGTCTGCGATTGCGCGAAATGACTCCAGTGTCATTCTCATCACGCTCAAATCCTCTGGGTCTCTTTCTCTCTCAGTGAAAGTCTTTAGTATCTCGGTTCTCGGTGAATACGGAATAGGCTCTCATTTATAGGGATATATTCGTATTGTGTAACGAACTATTACGCGTGGACTGTCGGCGCAGCAGTTACACTCCGCTGTTAAAGCATTCAGAACACCGTCGGCGTTAGCGAATTCATTCCCAAACTGCGTGAACCGTCGCGTCGCGCAGATTAAATAACACAAGCGTGACGGACGTACTTCGTTATTCTTCTTCCTAACACTAATCGCAAATTGCGAGATAGACGGACGCTCCTCGACCCAATGTTCACCCAATAATCCCGGAATTTGTTTGTTGATTCGCAATCACACTTCCGCAGCTTCAGCGTATTATCGTTTAATGGGAGAGAAAGAATTCGATGTCAGTCGTATAGCGCTGGAGGAGTATATTGGGTGGAACGGCGGATAGGGGATCCCACTGGAATTTTGTATCATATGCGTCTACCATTTCGGTGACTTCATGTCGTTCCGTGACGGTTACAAACACGCTTCCAAATTATGTTCCCTGACATCATTGCGTTCCGCTCGCCGCAATCCTGCCTGTAGCACTCCTGCACGTCGGCATCAAAGATTAAACAATAGATACATGCGTGATGCACTGGCTCGTATTGTGCTACGACGAAAATCATAAATCAACCGGACGTTTATAGGCGTGATCCGTCGATATATAAATTACGGCTGCTTGTAATTTATATATCGCGTGCGGGGGGTGCGTGGAGCGCGGTCGTGAAAGCATTAAAATTTGCGGTCCTCCCGTGCTAATTGGCAGGAATCCCTTCTGGAACATTGATCATCCCACGCGATACGGCGAAGATACATATTCGAACGGTTCGCGACGAAAATGCGATACAGCCGGTTGACAGTCGTCTGGTCGTTCTTACTCGCGATCGAACACGAGGAAAAAGGCTCGTGGCTCGAGAAGTGAAAGTGGAAAGGTGTGGGTTGTAAAAAGCTTTCCTGATCAACTTCATCGATTATCTTTGTGTATTTATCTTGAATATAGTTTCACACACGTACGAACGTCAAAGCGTCGGAGGATCTTAGAACAGCATGCATGCGCTGGGAAAGACACGCTAGGTCGAGAAGTTGCTGCCGGTCGTTTTGGCAGAATGACAGCAGCTGGTTGATGCGTTGAACGGTCGGTGGACGATGTACGTGTGCATACAGATGAGGGAAGAAAATCTTGCGATATACGGAGGTCGGTCCTAGATTGGGGTCATTCGATCCATCGCTCCTCAGATTTAACCGACGATATACGGGCTGTTGTAATAGTACGGATAAGAGCGGTAGGCAGAGTAGGCGTAGGGGTAGTTGTAGCCGGTGTATGCAACCGGAGCCGCATATGCAGCATATGCAACTGGTGCGGTGTACGCAGCGCCTAAGAGAACTCCTCTCTTGTCTCTTGCTGCGGCCTCAGCATCACTCTTCGCAGGCTCGATCTTCTCGTTCGCTGGCTGCTCAGCAAGAGCAACGGCGAAGACGGCCAGCAGAGCGAAAACCTGAAAAATGTTCTTTTATTAGATCAAATCCAATGTCAACGAATTCGATATGCAGGAAAGTTGAGGCCGAGCAAGTCTGTACTCGGAATGACGTACTCGAGACTGATTAACAGTTCAAGCTTTAGTGTAACGCGCAGTGTTACGTTTGAGTACCGCGAGGCTAGAAATGATTACAATGTCTTGAACTACTATCACAATTTATGTCAGATATCTCTTTTCAGCGTTCCGGATTTTAAATCCCAGAATCATGAAATGGAAACGATCCGAGAATTGGTGCACTACGTTGCAATTTCTACAAGAAACAATGAATTCTGCGGAAAAGTCGGAAGAGCGTAACAATGATAGCGATGGAGAATTTGACGATCCCGGATGGCGCTCCGTGGAACTCGGCGAGCAATACTTACAGCGAAGTACTTCATGGTTGATTGGATTGTTGGAACTTTGCAGATCAGCTTCTGTGATGAGCAAGGACTGAATGATGCTTCTACGTTTTCGTGGATAGCTTTATATACCCAGCGTTCGGATCGCATCCTATACGCGTCATTCGGCCGATTGATCAATGCACGAGGACGCACGCATCGTTCGAACGGAAACGTGAATGTATGCGTGCGTCTGTGGACCGCGTCACACGGGGTGGTTACAGGTCCTATTGTTTACGCGGTCCTATACGTAATTCGCGCACGTGTGCGTGTGTGTGTGTGTGTGTCATTGCGGTGATGTCGTCGACGACGTCTGCTAAGGAATCGTGTTCACGTATTCCAAAGCCAGCCCGTGTACAACCTCCAATGCACGACATACGGGTGAAGCAAGGGACCTTGGCAATCGGCCAAATACGGAGGAAAGTGTTTTACAGCCGCGACGTAATGGCACTCGTACATGCCGCTGGTTCTCTGAACCTTCGCGATAATACCGATTTCTCGCGAATGCTCCTGAACAAACGTCAGATCGGCTATCGTCGGTGTGATAGCGAAACTGAGTTAACATTTCGTTGTTTGCAGTTCTCTCGCAGATTTATCGTGAAGTGTATGATCAATACAGTCGGACGGTTGAGAGGGTGACACGTTTGGAACGATATTAGAACCGTCGCAAATGCTATACGACAGGTCGGGGTGAATAAGAACCAAGGATCATATATTGATCACGTTTTATCATTTTCTATGCTCCTAAATCGCTTAAGAGTACTCGTCGAGTAAGAGTAAGAGTAACTCTTAACTCACTGACCCGACCTTTCAATTCCGGACACTTGCCTGTCTTTGCTTGTTAGACGAAAATATTGATTTCTTTTATACCACGCCGTTTAGTGTGTTAATTAAGCCATATGTATCCTACGTCACGTTCATGCCCGACATCATCTAATTTGCAGGAGTCTGTACAGACGTGTCCTTCATTTCAAGATGCAACATTTTGTTGTGATCCGTATCACGTTCAGGATGTCTGGGAATTTAGTTCGAACTGGAAGGTTACCGTTGAATTCTTCGGAACTTTCACGGACAAAACAATACTTAAAATGTCTTCGCACTTAACGACATCCGTAAGGGTATGCGTTCCTAGCCGAATTCATTGGCAGATTCATTAGCCTTTACGATACACGTAGTTGTCTGAAAATAGTTCAACGCGTCAGGTCCAGGCGTAAAAAAGTTAATTTCCATCTTTGCGAAACTAGTCGAGGAACGAAAAAAATGATTTGTTACAAATAAAGTCAAGTTGTTGCTCTGGCCTGACAAGCTCAGCTATGTTTGAGCGAAACAGAAACAAACTCGTAGGATCGATGGCAGTGGCTGAACGAACTGTTAAATATGTTGGCCGTTTACCATAAACCACTTATTTAGGACGTGTCATCGAGTGCTCATTTCGGAAGAACAGGATGTTTTTAGTGTGAATGAGTAAGCACTGCGAGAACACGCCTAGTCTAAACTCATACCGACTACTTAATGATTTATATGTACGGTATACAACGGAGGATCCCTCGGCAATATATCAATCTCGATGAAGACTAATGTATATCCCGTCACAAATTTCATGTACATACTTTACAAGATCGGGTCATACCCATACATAACCCCAAAAAAAGTTGAGATATCAATATGTGTCAAGAGTCCGATATCATTTAATCATTATTTATGTATATATGCAGACTATAGAACGCGTTTGCAGATTCTAAGCGAGTTATTCCTCAAAAAATTACTTTCACTCATTCTAGGCACGATCAAAGGGCACGCCCTGCTAATTTGAATGACAGACGTTGGAAAAACGGTCATTGACTACAGCTGTCGTGTACGCATAAACTTCTAGAAACTATCACACGCATGAAGTGGCCTACTAATCACTTGAATAGCTTGTGAATCATTTGTTTGCATCAACCTGCAAAGATCAAGGATGTCCATTGGCGTCATATTTGTGAGAAAAAGAAACGTATACCCCTTGCAATTCTTAATAGGCTCATCAATTTCACGATCTGCTCTGAACAGAAACGAAAATATGCATGTGCATAGAGTGAAACAATTGCATTACGCGTCATTACGTTGCGCATTAGAATTTGCGTTGCGCGACATTGTGCAAACGACCTTTAAATTAATTAGACGCTCGATTGTCATTGAATATGTATCGTTAGTGCAGTGGTCGCTTGAATTTCGATACACGTTCGTGATTTCATTGATCGTGGTCGACCAAATCTTGATGCTCGGAGGTATGGATCCGAACACGTTTTCAGCGCGTAATGTTATCCGGAGCGCGACACATTTTTGCCTGATTGATAATCGCAGTACATTTTGTTCTGAGCTGCTTCGACGGCCACTTTCGAAATCCTTTTTGGAGCGTCGCGTCGACTCGTCGACATTATCAGGACCGCCAGGAACGTGCTCGTAATTAGGTAACTTAGGCATTCCAGTCAAATGCCCAGCAGACGATGAAATTGAAATAGGGATGCAGACAAAATCCTGTTCTCTGGCAAGGCAGTACATGCTTTATGTACTGGTGCTTTCCAGTAAGTTACACACGATAATCGCTCAGGTGATGCGTTCTGCTGAAGGGTTAATTTATTAGTGCTAATAATTGAAAGTTACCCATGGGGTTTCCTCTATTTCGTGACATTTATCATATGTATTTCTCTATCAAAGTAGGGCAAGGGAAATCCATCGAAATTAAATGCGTGCAAAATGAATACGGCAGGTACTTTTGCCCGTATCAGAGCGAAACCAAGTTGCACCGTTGCTGCTTTAATTACGAATTAAATACCTACGATTGCTGTCCAATTGAAATACGTCAAGGGTAAGTGCTACGCTAGGTTTATTCAATTGCATAAATTATTGCAGTGTCATTCAGACATCTTTCCTTTTTAGAAGTGCTATCTTAAATCGAGTCAGTGGTTTGGCAGCAGCATTTGTGCTATTGGTTACAATAATATGCTTACTATGCGTATTTTCTAAAAGATGCCCTATTAGGTGGACGTACCTCAGGCACCGCCAACGGCAAAGTAACGATTTTTTCATGTACCCATACAAAGGAGTGTTCTCCGACATTAACCTCTTTATCCCAATAAAATAAATTGTAGTAACTAAACTATTATTTGTGTAGCTGAGGAAAATGTAAACGTGGAGAATACCTAATAGAGGAAAGACGTAACGTGAAATGTCTGGTTTAAATACCATTAAAGAAACACAAGGATTGCTTATTCGTGAAATTTTATTGATTACAATAGTTGAAACGCCCGACTAGGGCAGGCTTCATTTACAGTTGCTTCCATGGAACAGCGCACGACTGACCTGCGAATGAAACTGCATTAACCAACATTACGTCAGGTGTGACTTAACGTCACAGACATAATGGTATATCAGATAGAGCTAATAAGGTATATACATGGAAGATTCATGTTGATAAATATAAATCATCATTGTGTACTAGAAAAATGCTAATTACTAACTACATATATACGTACCAGGATCGTGTATTATGAGCGCCATGCAGAGATCAAGCGTATGTCTTTCCGATTGTTTACTGCAACAGATTAAACGCTATTTTACATTGGAGCAATGAAAAAGTATTATTACTTGGTTTTATGAAGTTAGCTCAGCGGTAGTGACGAAACTTGTTATGACATATCATAGTGTTTTTCAAAAATTATCAACGTATACTCATCATTGAAAAACTTATTGTGCAGAAAGTATATTATATTCTAAAAATCATTACCTATTTCACCATGTTGTAGAACGAGTGAACCTAGCCCTTCCATGGAGTACAACACTCATAAAAACAGAATCTGTAACATATGCAAGTTTTCGAGTTTAGAAATAACGTCTACCATAAACGTTAATTATGTTATCTCTTCGCATATCAGATAGGGGCGAAAGACAATGCCAGTTCTATCTTCACAGTAATTCGGTTGAACTATGAAGTCATCATTCTATACATCTTAAGATACTTCTATACATATGGTTTGATAAATAAACATACCGATACAACTGCTTCCAGTATTTCCAGGTCACAGAGAAAACTGATATGTTCTGTAACACACATATCAAAGTATAATTACATTTTGTTCTTCTATGAAAAGAATAGTTAGAGAGCAACTCCTGTGTTCAGATAGGGGCGAAAGACAATGCCAGTTCTATCTTCACAGAAACTCAGTTGAACTATGAAGTCATCACTTTATACACCATAAAATATGTGTACAATTGCGACATGACAAATTTACATACCTTTATTTTGGTTTCTGAAATTTTGCCTGAACAAAAATCCGTGGCACATCAATGTTTTCCTTCACATTAACTGTCCTTCTGTGCATGTAGGTAGAGGCCAAAGTTTCAAAGCCTACGCTCTCAAATACTTGTTTCACTTCCTCTACAGAGAAGTAGTATGTTCTGCAACACAAATGTTGCTGCATAAGTCAATTTTCCTTCTCTGCCAGACGGGACAATCATAGGGTAAATATAGTGATCAGATAGGAGCGAAAGACAGAGCTAGTGAGTCTTCAGTTGAATCAGTTGAACTATGAAATCATCATGTAAATAGTGTGAACGGACTACATAGGTAAATGCAAGTTAGTTACCTAGTTCCATCTTGCCGCATGTATAAGTTCTCTGCTATCTTGTGACCAGCCTTAAACCTTAATTGCGCCATATCGTACAGGCCATAATCTCTAAACAATAGGACCCCACCATTAGCAAGAATATTATACAAGTTGGCAGCCACCCTGCAATTAGTTAATTATGATTAGTCCGTGACAAAGTAGCTCAAAGTTTTGGGTGTACCCAAGATGCCAAAACCGTATTATAATTTCATACAAACGTACTTGGTGAACTTGAGCGGGTGCATGGCGGACAGAACAAAGATGAGCGTGGCCACATTGACTGGACAATCGATCGTGGAAAAACAATTTGTCGCAGTGACGTCGGCTTGAAAGACGTGCATTTTCTCTGGATCGAACAGTTTATGTCCCTGTAAAATGCAAGAACAGCGAAGTGAAGAATATGTAAGATCAGACGCAGGGTCCACGTGCAACCGACGTAGCAGACACGTGGCACGTTATAATACCTTCGTAAGCTCGACGGCACGAGGGGACAGGTCGCAGGCGAAAATCTTGCGGAACTTCAAGCCATCCTCGAGCAGAGGATAAATAAAATTGCCAACTCCGCAGCCTACTTCGAAAAGCACGTTCCCATCTTCCTCGGCGCCCAAATCCAACAACTCGTCGAACTCGCGCGTCGTCCAGTGTCGGTCCCTAAAGAACCTCGTGTCGTTTCTTTTATAGAACAAATCCCAGTGCTTCTTCGCGTCTTTCTCGAGCTGATTCGCACGGAATTCCGACACTAGCCTCGAATTCTGCGCTTCCATCTTTTCGAGTTCCTCTTGCGTGAGTGTCTTCGCCACGTGGCTCGCGTGCGAAGAACATTCCTCGACCGGTTCATCCATTCTCACGAGTTCGAGTAACGGAATTAACGAGAGTGTTTGATGCAATGGACACTTGCCCGGGTCCACAGGTCGAGATTGTCGTTAAAGCGCAACGAAACATTTAACAGAATCACTGGGACCGACCACGAGACACGGGAACTTGCGTACGGTACAGAAACAACCTCTCACCTCGACGTCCCAAAAGGAAATGGACGAGGCTCGGCTTCGATCACTCTAGCTTGGGGTCCGAACTCCATCTATCGGTGTTCTTCGACACTTTTTCGACGCACTTTGCCTCAAACATGATCAAACAGAGCCACGACAGCCAGAGACCGAAGTTACGCTACTTATGTTGTACAATCATTTTGAAGACGCGTTTCTGTCCTGTCGGAATGTGTGTTGTAGAAACGGTGCACATTGGTTGGGAAGAATAGGATGCTCGTGCTCCTTATAAGATCTTGAAAATAGTGGAAGGAATAAAATGCGTCTTCTAAAATATAGAATATTAGCTGAAAGACTGCGTTGCTATTAGTTAAACAGTTCGTCCGAAAATGCGCACCCCGCGTCCCGCGTCCGAGTTTTGCGGTTCTGTTGTGTATGAATTCCGCGTGTGCGCTCGCGGAGTAGATTAATATGCGGCCCTCGAACGTATCAAATATTTTCTGTCTGTATATAGCATTGGCACACAATGACACAGTATTGAACGAGGTTAGTCGTGACTGAAATTCAGCCCATGAGGTTGGCTGGAATCGCTTATAGAGTGCCGCGATGGCTACGTAATGAAAAGGTGGCCGTTTTAGATCGTGAGAATAGAAATGATACGCTGAGGACGGGTTGCTTGCCGCATAATGGGAAGCTTGCCGGTTGATGTAATTTCTGTCAATCATAGCGTGGCCGCATATTGCGAGGAAATTAGCAAACGTCGCTTTGCCGTCGGCGGCGTCCACAAATATTTGCGGCCACTCTTTTCTTTCAGCGTCGAGTGATCCGACGTTATTAGTCATCGCATCTTTCATTCAGCGAATGCAATGAGCGCAATTTACACTGACTCCGTAATGCGCGAGTAGAGCGAGGCTGGAGGGGAATTAATCGATCAAGAGCTATGTGGGTCATTGTGGAGCGCAATTTTGTGCTAGGGTCTCGCGAACGGCGCGGGTTAATGGATTAACTAAATGAAATGAAAAACACGTTGCGCCGGCCAGGGTCATTAATGCTTGACGACGTAACACCGGCACACGTTGTTCATTGTTCTCGCGCCGTTTCGAAGGAAAATCCGCGCTGCGAATGGCTCGGAAAGCTCGAAGCGCGCACTCTCTGGAGCGTTCCGTTGCAATTAAAATGTCGGCTTCGCGATTCCTTTGGCAGACGATGTTTTAGGCGGCTGACCGCGCACCGTGCATCCTTAATCAGACGCTTATCACGTGAGCGCGTTAATCGCGCCCCAGCGCTCGTATAAACGATCGCCGAGGGTATTTCAGTACGCGAAAGCTCTCGCCCGAGTCCGGTCCGGGTGTATTCTTTTGCCGTGAGACTGATTAAAAGATTAACCGATCCTCTTCTGCTGCCTTCGGGGCGGTGGACATTATTTCGACTGCGAGAGAAAGCTTCTGCCGGTCCACGCGGCTGGAAATCCCCTTAATGTTTCCATTAATGCCGCCAGGGATCTTACTCGCAATCTTTTAAGCGCGGAATTGATCACGAAGATTAGCTCCGGGGAGAACTGCTGCGCGGAGGCTCTAATTCATTCATCAGGCAGAGCAGACGGTCTGATGTATTTCACCGCACGGCGCGTGCAGCGTTAAGCGTCGGTGCGTGCTCCGCCTAAGCGGATTAACCATTTTTCCGAGCTCCGGAAAGTGACGTTCCGACGTGCGCACACGCGCGCTGCTTGTTACGCCGGGTATTTTTCGCGGAGCTGCGTTTTGAAAAATTCATCTTAAGGAATGCCGTATCGCGCGGCTTCAGCGTTTTTCATGGATGAGCAAGAGGTACGCGCTGCCGAGCGCAGTACGCATTGCGGGCCGCAGGAGAAATTACGGTCTACGCCCGATGGAAATTTTATGAAGCTAAAAATACCCAGTTTACCCGATTTCACCTCGATACACGAACGATCCCAGTGTAGCGGCGAGCGGCCGAGGCGTCGGAAAAGTCAAAAATCCGCGAGATTTCCCGTGAGACGCCGCGGGATACGAACGTAGAATACCGACTTCCCGCCCCGCTCGGGTCCGTAATTCCGTCGTCGGAATTTGACCGTTAAAAGTCGACACCTGCAGCGAGACGTTGCCGGAGTAAGCGCTGCCGATTGGAACACGTGACTGGAAGCGCAGTGGAGGCGCGAAGATTCCTCGGCGTGCCTTCTCCTCTCGACGAGGTAGGCAGGGCTCCCGGCTCCGAAGTGTATACGTATACCGTTCCTCCTCGTGGGCATTCCAAGTGGGAATTCTCGAAAGCCAGTTGTGTCGTAGAAACACGCGCTGCGGCTTGCCGCTCGTCGGCACTTTCGAGCGCTCGTAAAAGTCGACGTTTTCTCGGAGCGTACTCGCGCCTTGTCGCTTTCGAATGCGCACAATTTCGACCGCGAGTCACCGAACGGCCGGATAACAAAAAGTCATTCGTGGAACGAGCCCGGACTACCCTTAAATTCCAGGTAAGTCTTCATCTGTCTACCCGCCGAGCCTGTCGGTCCTTCCAAGCCCACGTTTAGCATGATCTTTTACCTGTCGGCCAAAAATGTTCCATCTTCCTTCTTCGTCCGCGCGACTCATGGCTAAAAACTTTGGATTATTTTTCGCCTTACCTCGCCAACTCCCGAGCCGTGAGTCCTAGCGAATTCCAACGGGCCAAATGATCGTCGGTGTAAAAAGTCAATCTAAGAAAATGACGGAAATGTCGCGATGGGCGGTGGCGGTGGCGGTGCGCGAGGTGACCTTGCGTTTTCAATTACACGCCTTACAGCTGGCTGTAAATTAGAACGGCAGTTAGCCTCGTAATAATGGAACTTTAAGGACGTCATACTCTTAAAGAGGAGTTTACGAGTGGCGTGACGTCGCTCGATGCGTTGGCGGATGTCAAATTCGAGCGGATGAAAACTGTTGTCGGTGATATCACTGGTGTATCGGCTTCTTCGGAGCGCGTACGTGTTGTCGGACATTTGCATCGCTCGAGCCACGATGCGGCGGAGTTGCGAGAAGAGACTACGGAAAGAAAGAGAAAAAGAAAAAGAAGCACTTGCTGTTGCGACGTAGAAGCGGTGCTATCGACATCGGCGGTAATTATGGACGTGAAACGCGACGAGTACCGTGGGCTGCCGTGTTAATAACAATGAGATTGGACAACGATGCGTTTCGGGATAGGTGCGCGCTCATTAGCACGCCGCGGCGAGGGCTCGAAAACCGCTGCTTTTTACCGCAAAGTCGACAAACATGTCTGGAATAAGGAGTAATAATTACAAGTCTGTTAAAATCATAATTGCGATGCGAGTGAAAATTTAATCGCCTGTTAAGTAGAGCACGAATTGAGAAGGTGCCGTCGCATATACGGGGAGCGACGATAAAGGAAAGAGGAAATTACATGTTTTAACGCGCGCGCGCGCGCGCGCGCGAGTAGAAATTTACCGAGCCGCGGTCTCGCTTGACACGTACGACAACACATCCCTATTTAGATCTCGAACGACGAGGCGGTAACGCAAATCGGCCACGCAAAGGTCTCGCGAGAGAGAGTTCCAATTTGACCCCTTTATCCGACTCCACTATTTCGACCCGATCAACGAACTTTGCCGTGGACACACGTAGAACGCGACGCGTGTAAAACGAGCTATCGATCGAGGATCCCGGAAATTATTCGCATCGACACGGTTGGCTAGCAGCGATAATCGAAGGTTCTAAAGCGGAAACAACGAACGTCACTCGTCAAGGAACCGGGACAAAGGAATCGTTCATGCAAATGGATGCAGCCTGACATTTTGTTCGCAGAGTTTCTCTGCCCCTCCCGCCGTCGCGTCGAACTCACTTCGCCCTTCTCCGCGTTCTAGGAAAACCGAAGTGTGCTCGGCAAACGATCGGTAAGCGGCATCGGATACTCTTTCTCTCTATGGCCACGGTTCGAGCGCATTTTCACTGCAAAAATTGTATAAAGGAGACGGTTCGATGGAGTCTCCCGTCGGAAGAGACTCTCTGGTCCGGTCAGAGGCGGCGCAAGAAGCTTGAGCGGGCAGAATCGAGAGGTGTCGTTCCGACAGTTCGGATAACTGGAAAATTTACGAAACGCCAAGCCTATCAGTTTGACTCTTATTGTTAAACACTTCCATTGGGATATCCGACGCTGTCGGCGCCCGGATACCCGAGAGTCTAGTACGAGTCTCGAACGAAATGAAGCGATCCACGGTTGAATTTCGTTCGAAGAACTGCTATCGGCACTCGATGGAGCCATACGACCTCGTGCACGATAGAGCCACAATAGGGACTCCTTGCCAATTCGCATTCTTGGACGAGCGTGCTGCGCTGTTGGCGAGGGACCGTAACTCGCGCTGCCTGGCCAGGAAAAGTGCTTAACTTAAACTTTCTAAGCGTTTCACGTATTGGGAGGCCGTATCGCGAGTGCCGTGTACAGAATGGCTGCGAGCTGCGAGAGAGAATGAGAGAGACATAATGCAGGCGTAAAGCCGTAAAATTAAGCTGCGGTAACGGGCGGCCCGGTCGAACGTTGCATAATTTCGTGTAAAATGATTGGCGCACGCGCTGCCCTGCCCGCGAACCGGACGAACCAGTTGCGTAAGATTAATCAATCGACGATGATCAATTTCCCATGCCTGCCTATCCATCGTTGGCAGCGGCACTCCGCGATTGACGCGGAAAAATTCGTCAGTATAATAATCTGGCTTTCCGCGGCATTAGACGCGCTTGCCTGTGAAACGAGCTAAAGGTAATTCATTAATTAGCGGTAATGGAAATTCTGCCGGCCCGCGATAATCCCATTGCTGATCATTAAACGCGTATGCCAGTTTATTGACGTTTACGTAAAACGTATTTATTTTGACTGCGCGAACGCGGCGCGATGAATTTTAATTCTCCGGCCATCCCGCATAGCTAACGGGCCGATAAAATTATTCGCGGCACGTGACGATATCGCGTTAACGGCTTGCGATTATGAAGGATTAAGCCGCGCGTCGGTGCCGGTCAATTTCTTTCGCCCGCGGAAGGAAATTAATTAGCTCGCCGCGCGCCGGGCCGTTGAGCGTCGGCGTGGAGGCGGCCGAGGCCGGAGTTTGCTTTTTGAAAATGTGGCCGGGCGCGTTGACGCGAAATCGTTGCGCAAACACCGAGTGACATAGTCGACGCTGTTTACCTTTTACGCGGCCGTCCGCCGCGCCGCGCCGCGCCGGTCACTCGCGGTCAACTCGTCGGGGTACCGTTGCCCACCGTGACCAGGCTTCCAGGTATCCCTACGTGCACACTCCCATGGTCGAGAATTATACGACTTGCAGGAGTTCTACACCTGCGAACAGCCGCGCTCGCGGAGAGCCTCGAGGAAATAATTCTCGTGATCGTACGCAAAAGGAACAAGCGGCCGGTTGAGCGATAAATCCCGTTAAAGCAGACCTGTGCGCTCACTGCATTTCCGCTTTTTCCTTGGACGGAATCGAAAAAAGAAGCCCGTTAATTTAATGGCGGAATAGCGCGGACTCGCGCACGAGTGCACCAGGTAATTCCGCATAAAGTCATTTGAAAGCATCCTCGCGCTACGCGCTCAGACGCGCCGGCCACTCGGCATTTTCTCCTTCTTGCCGTTCGCAGCCATTGCAGGGGAACGAACCGCCGAGCAACGGATGAAAAATTCTCGCCATGCGTGTCCCCGGTCATTTGTACGGTTTAGCGCACTCAACGCCGCGTCATACCAAAGTAGGTGACGCTTGCATTAGTGCATTCCCCAAAAGGACATGTCACTTTGAACCCTCTGCGATGCCTCAAAAGGACAAACTTCTCCGTAACATACAATCTGATTCTGTTCAGCGCAAATTGTCCTTCCTGCAACGGTCCAGGTCCCGGGCAACAAAAAAGTCAACTCTTCTTTTGACCTGCTTCGGGCCGAATGGACTCGTAAACTGTTGCGTATTAGGCGGTTCGACAATTCGTATGTTGAAGAAAATAGGCCGGAATTTGGCTGGCGACGGCGACGCGATGGCACGGAGTCAATATACACGTTGCGCCGTGGAATTCGATGAGCAGCCGAGTAGACAGCCGCTCACAGAGGACAATAGCTTCGCGTCCTCCTTCATCAGGCGGTAAGCTGTAATCGCGGTGGCCATGCTAATAAGCAGCTATGTCACCTCTATTAATTGCCAGCGCTCCACTAGCAGCACGAGGCCGCGCTAGCTCGAATGCCGCAAGTCGCATATACGAGTACGAGTACATAGTCATATGATATAAACACCGTTTCCTCCGATCGTATTATGTGGCTACCATCGGACTGGCGGCGCGGCCGATTCCTTTCGCGCGAATCCACGATTCACGCCAGCATTGTGGAATGCGCAGGAGTTTATTCACCCGTGCCAATTTCGATGGAAACGTGGGAGTATCGATCAGACCGCTTGCTTTTCGTGCCATCTAATGATGAGCCGTGCGAATCGCGATTTTGACCTTAGTCGCTGCCTCGCTACCCATATTAGTGTAATGATGCCATCATGCAAGTACGGCTCGATCGCCATTTACGGTCTATTGCTTGGGGAGCTCGATCGTTATTTCGCCGTTCATCGGCTTCTTCGAATCAACGTCCGAGCCAATTAAAGACTGTAAACAGGAAATCGACTCATTATGCAATAGGCAACGGTGCGGGCAGACTCGAGCACCGATCGATGAATTACGTGTATGTTAGAAAGCATTAGCGTGGATCGCGTGCGTCAATGAGGACGCACCAATGACTGGATGCCAGGTAACTAGTGATGCTTGAGTGATCTTCAAGGCGAGGCTCGAAATATGCATAACTTCGCCTCATCATCGGCTGCAAAGAACTCGCCCGCAATTTCGCGCCACCTGTCCACGCGATTCAGTTTCTTCGGGAACCTGCATTCCAGAGAAAGTTAGCCTCGCTCATCTTGACACGCGAGCCAGGTACTGGTTCGCCATTCTGCGGGCGTACATGTGTTAAAGCACTTCCGTTCGGGCGTGTATGGAGCTGCAGGTGCCATGCGTGGGTGTAACTACCGTGTCTCGTATGACTGAAGGAACTGAAACGTATTAATTTCAGTATCGGCAGTTTCTCTCTCTCTCTCTCTCTCTCTCTCTTTCTGGCACCCTCCCAATTGACAAAAATGTAATTTGCCACTCGCAACTCCCCGACTCCCATATCCAGTGGGGGTAATCCGTTTCAGCCGCGCATTTTGGATTCCGTTTGTAATTGGTGCCCATTATCAGGATCGAGCGTTCTGCCGGTGGCAGAACCACTTTTGCTTTCACGCTTCGGGCCCTTCAGTGATTTGCCGCTGCGCCGAGACACGTTCGCGCGTTATGAAGCATCGCCGATCGGAAATATGAGATTTTTCGCCAACCCGATATTCCCGAGGAAACGGCGCGGATCGTCCGCGGTGGAGTTTAATGCGCGGCGCGTGCAGTATACCGGAAAAAGGATATTGTATTGCGCGGGTGCACGAAAACTGCGACTGGACTTGCAAATCGATTCAGCCCCGTTAACCCAATCCGTCACACGAATCCGGGGATATCGTTTGCCAGCGAAATCGACGTTCTCTTTCTCTCACCCACGTCGTCCTTTTTTTTTCCGCCGTCCGCGTATCTTATTTCTTCCACGTTTAATGTACTGGAAATCGGAGATTTTTCCGCGAATTCGATAACGGCATGAAAAATCTCTGGGTAATCCAGCATTGTGTTGGTGGAGGTAGTAGGATGGGGTGGAAGGGGGGAGGGGGATCGTTTGGAAGTCAGCTGGCTCGTAGATGTACTGTAATTATGTCTCGCCTCAGACGTCCCGGCAATCGATCCGTTAACACTTGCCAAGGAACTTCCTCATTATGTACAGCGTCGAATATCCAGCGCGAATCTTGAGTGCTCTCGGCAGGACGTGAGCTCAGGAAGGGATATCCCTTTGAGGATGGATGTCCTCTTCTTACCGGCTCGCGAATATCCCTCGATGCTAATCAATTCAGCACATTAAGGGAGCGCGAGCCGAACTATTAAATGGTCGGGGTGTGCGCGAGGTGCGGTTTTCGTCGGACCGACGTCGCTCGATGAATACGGCCGGACGATTTTGCAAATCCGTTCTGGGTGGGTGGAAGAAAGAGAAGCGGACGGAAGAGAGGCGAATCGGGAGCGGCCGCCGACCGCGCCTCCTTCACCGTGCCTAGGTATACCATTTAGAAAGGCAAGTGATTCTCTCAGCGCAGAAACCCACCTCGCCGTTCACTTTTCACGAGAAAACGAATTCCTCGCCGCATTTCTCGAAGCGACCGTGATCACGTACGCGGAAATTCGTCCAGATTCCACCGTTGGAAAATGTCGCGAGTTTCTCGCTCTCTCTCTCTCTGTGCTGAACGTTTTGCGATCCGCGCCGGGTATGGGTTATCGCTAATTCGCTTTCCGCGAATTACAGCTGACGAATAGCGGACCGCCTCCCTCGACTGTTTAACGGATTTGCGGGCACAATTCATTTTAGCGGATCGCGTGTACTAGCTGAAAACTTTCGATCGGCCGACCGTAAGTAATATCCTTGTGTCGGGGTACCTCGCGAGAGCGAGAGCGAGAGCGAGACTTCGCCTGGAACTCTGGAACCGTGAATACGTTGGTGGAGTGGTGGTGGCTGCCGCCGCGCCGCCGTCACGCGAACCGTGAAAATCTGACGGTCGATTTTGCGCCCTGTCTGGAATGACGGATTAGACGACGACGGGAAACGTTTATTAATTTCGGCGCGGCCGGAGTTGTGTATCAATTATGAGCCAGCGCGGCGGCGGTCGATTATCGGAAATTAATTTTTTGCCCTTGCCGTTGCCGTTGCCGTTGCCGTTGCAGGTGCCGAACGGTACCGTGCCGAGAGGATGGACGTTGAGACGGGGGCCATTCTGGCCCTGCAGATCTTGGCCCTCTGCTCCATCGTCGCCGCTCTACTGGCCTATCTGATGCGACAGTCCAGAAACGCCACCGACGAGTATGATTCGCGCAACAAACGTCATGTACTCGTAACTAGCTGTGATACATGCGTGGGCTTGCAGATTGCCCTTGCACTCTCCGAAGCCGGTTACAAGGTAATAATGGCCGTAGGTATGCTTCCACCATAAATTATTGCGGGGTATAAACTTCAGCCTCCGCGCTTGCGGCCGCGCGCCGCTGAATATCATGATGAATACTTGAAACTATACTCTGTAATCCGTACGGAATATAAGAGGCATTAGTAAATGGCGGATGTTCGTGGTAATTTTGAAATTTAATACGCACGCGATGTTAACTACGTCGAGGGCAATTGTAATAATCGTGGGAATTATCGTACTCGAGACACGTATTATTCGCGGTCATCTGCGGAAACGCGCGACGAAAGTTTCGGAACAAATTTCCAGCCAGCGAATATGATATTGCAGGATCCTTACATCGATGGCCCCATTATCCCTTCGGTGGTGTGACATATTTCAAATTGTCAGCTCCTATCCCCAAATTAGCTTTCCTTGCCGAGGTAGGGTGGCCTCGTATCGTGCCTTCACATCAGTCTTGAGCTGTTGAGGTCGCCCCCGCTTGATGTTCGCTGTTCTATTAGCTGCTCGACACCATTCACGAAGCTCATAAATTATTGCATATTCGATTCAGCTACCGAGAGTGACCCGGTCGTATCAATGGGAGCGGTGAAATAAAGTTGACCGCGCGAGCTTCGCGTCGCGTCGCGTCGCGTCGGGAGGAAAGTCGGTTGGGCGGATCGAACCGCTGCTGCAGGAATAAATATCTTGCAAATTCTTATCTCCGAGCGACAAGGTCGAGTGGAATCCTTTATCCACTGGCAAGATCCAGCTAACCCACGACCGCAAGTGGCACCGAGCCCAAGAAGCCCTACACTCAGTTTCCGTAGAGTAGGGTCGTCTCCATTATCCCTTCGAGCGTGCAACATATTTCAGATTGTCAGATCCATTCGAACTTAGGTGGTAGTCTAACATCGAGGCTGGCATAGGGGCGTTAAGGCTTTAAATCATATAACGTCAGGGTCGCGGCTGTCGACAGGTGTTTGTAGGTCGGCAGAGTAATTTTGCCGGATAACCGATTGAACCGACTTACTCGAGAACTTACGCCCCTGTTAATCGCGAAGGTGGTCCATTTGCCTAACGATCAAATAAACGCTCTCTCTCTCACGTGTGTACGAGAAAAGTGGGTAGGTCGGAATGGCTCGTCGAAGCCAATAACACTGGTTATTGATTGCCGACAGGTGTTCGCCGGCCTATTGGATCTTGGGGGAACATCTCCATCGATCAAGATTCTCAGAGCGGTCGAGCAGGAGAGGGAGAAGGAAAACGAGCGAATGACTGGCGCGGCAGAGGGCAAATTCCAAGACCCGGAAGTACGTGCTCGAGGGCAAATCGTGCCATTGGAGTTGGACCCGACGAGGGAAGACAGTTTACGCGCTTGTTTGGACGCAGTTAGGGCAAAACTTCCGTCCGGCGAAGATGGCAAGCAATCGTTGATTCAATGCAGGAATCGGAGACGGAGCAGATAGGAAATCGTCCGACGGAACTTGATCCTCGCCTCCTTTTGCTCCTACCCCTCATATCTTCCTCCTTTATTCTCATTCTCACGTGAACTGGCGCGAACAAACGTTATCGCCAAGTTGTACGAGTTTCGATATGTTCGATCGTTACACCGTTCAGCGGACGGTCGGAAGTCGAGTGGATATTTAATAACGTTTCTCATGATCAAATTTCAGACAACCATGGAAAAAGTTGCCTACTCGCGTGTCCACTGTACGAAAGTTTCCGTTCCATCGACGCACCGCTATCAGAATCGACGACAGCCGACGCTTCCCGTGAATGTTAACGATTCAATGTCGTTACGCTCCTTAACTCCTCTCATTTTCGTCGATTTTTGACGAGGCGGGGGTGGGAAAGTTCCGCCGAGTCAAACTCTCGTTTCTTGCATTTCTCATGCTCCCGAGCGAGGACGGTCTCACATTCGACGAACGAAAGTTTTAAGTTCACTTAATTGCAGGTCTCTGGGCTGTGGTGCACACCGGCGGCTTGGCTTTACCTGGCATCATAGAGAAGCAGGCTAGTTCGGCGTGGGAATCAATGTTGCGGCACAACCTCGTCGCCCCCTTGCGAACCGCCAGAGTTTTCATTCCGTTGTTACGGGCCAAAAGAGGTTTGTCGGGTGTCGTCAAAATTCCCCCTTTCCATTATGCCCCTTAATTACCTGTACATACGGAATCTGCCAGTTCCGTAAATAAGTTAAGCTTCTACTTTAATAAATATGTAACATTGCGAGTTGACAACTTTATGCGCTCATAATTCCATAAGCTTACATTTTCGTAAGTTCGCAACTTTCGCGAGCTTACAGCTTTAATGTCAGTCAATTTGCAAGTGAGCAGAATATCACAAGTAGAAATTTCGAACTGGTTCGCGCGACGACAGTAATTCCGCTTAAATTAGAAATTCAACATTAAAGAAGTGCACCGTTAAACGAATATTCCTTTCCAGGTCGTATCGTCCTTTTGGGTGACTCCGAGATAAGCTACGGCACCAAAGCTGGCACGGGCTTGGTAGCGTTCAGTGCCTCTCGAAAAGCAGTCGAAGGAGCAGCCGAAGCGTTAAAAAGCGAATTATATTCTTCAGGCGTCGACGTCGTGCTCCTTAAGCCACCGCCCGTGAATCCTCTCGTTCTTTATGCACCGCCCGTCCTCAAGGCGTAAGATACCTCGGATATATTGGTCTTTCGGCCAGTCAAGCGCATTCGATATCTCACGCACAGAGAGATTCATTTTGAAGGCGTATCCGGCCGGCGTAGGCCGATGACAGTCTTCGAGTTTTCTAAACTGTGTTTGTTTTCAGGTTGGACGTCGAGTCGGGTGTCACTTCGTCCGAAGGAACATGGACGGCGCCCCTGTCTAATCAGTCCATACAGCACTCGCTAATTCCCTCACTCTCGACGCCTTGTCCGCTCAGTCAATACAACATGTCCGCTAAATCGAGGCTATTCTGTCGATAGACGGTGCTTTAATTATCCCAAGTCTCTGCGAAGCGCGCTAACCTCTCATTACCGATGTTAATACTACCGTGAAATGTACAGTTTTCTAAGCTGATTAGTCGTAATTATGTTTTCTATCGTGAAATTCCATCATGTCTAGAAATTTGTTGAAGTCTCTTGTTACTGTAAATATCGTCCGATCAACGTTGACGTAGCTTAATTGTACATGTAATCACGTAACTGTAGATACATAAACGTAATCAACCATTTCTCCGTGTTCCTGAGTCGTCTGTTCGATACCTATTCATAAATCTGCCGCGAAATTTCTTTTCTCCAGCGGCAATTTATATACGGTTCTTACTTGTGCCTTGCATTTATTGAGCTGGCAACGGGCGCAGAAGAATTGGAAATATTCGAAGCTTTCTCTATTATCCCGGCAAGAAATTGAAAAAAGATCGACGTGTCACGCAACGACGATTATGTCATTATGCGGGCCAAAGCTAAAAAGATGGACAGTTGCTGCACGATGCACAAACGTTTTGCTGACGATATCTGTGCTCTGTGTGTGTGTGTGTGCATGAGCGGGCCTCTTTTATAACAATGAAATAAGGTATATTCGAGACGGTGATAGACAAATAGCGTTGACGATTTCTTTGCAAATTGCGCAACTCGACGCGGCGTTCTCACGTTTGAGATACACAGAGAGCGGCAATTAAAAGGAAAACTGCTGTACCCTAGTCACGGCTCGGAGAATTAATGCTACGGTAGATTATTAGTTATGACCGGTTATGACGCTGCGATTGATCTAGTGACACAATAACAACCGTTAATCGACGGGCCAATCATCTAACCGTATGAGTTTCAGTAGCAAGTGAAAACCGACAATCCCATTTACGGGTAAATGGGAATGGCGTATTTACCATTATGTCTCATCGAGAGATTATAATCCCCATAGGTACGGTCGAACTCGCTCGCAACGAGGGAACGCAATAATTCAACAATAAACTATATTACCCGGCTGCGATGTGCCACTTCAGCCGACATATCGACATTCATCCGTTTCAACGACGGCGCGCTATGATTTAACGTTTATTAATTTCCACATCGAGAGTGCCAGTTGTCCTGAGCGCGCGGCCGCCGTTAAAGTATGCTCCTCCGCGGGTGCAGAAATAAAGAGAAAAACAAGACAAGTATCTAGTTTTATGCCGGTGTTGCAGTTTGTCGCATTGGCAATAGTGTCATATCGAAGTATCGATTTATCAGCTGATGCAATTACTTGCGCAATCGCGTACGGACTTTTTCGACGGTCGGCTGCAATAATTCGAGGAATATATTTCAGGAACCTCGATACCAGCTCGTATCGGGCACCAGCGAAAAAGGGGTCGTAACGTTTCTTTATGGATGAATTAGTATCATTCTTGCGGCCAGTACGACGAGGGCCACTTCTTACTGTCCGCTCCCGAAGATCACAGGGTGTAACAAACGAATCAATGGTTTATAACAGGGACCGTTCTTTCTGCGCGGGGTGGGCGTCAGTATAAAACCAGTCCGACAATACGCTCGGGGACACAGTACATCCATGGTCTTCTCGAGGAAGGAAACATGGCCTATGCAAAGGTAACTCTTCACGGGTCGACCGGTATACACGCCAACGCGCGCGATCGACGAGCACGTCGGACGGTCGGACTCGAATTTGGCACGGGCAAAAATGCTCCAGTAAATATTGACAAAGCATCGCTTCCGTTTAAGCTCGGTAATAGTTACAATATTTTATCCGCGATCGGGGTCGTGTATGGCGTGCGATATGCGATAAATATAGATAGATAATTTTAGCCGCATCGACAGCCGTCGTGTATAAATAAGAATGGATAGGACGTTCCACGTTGATGGTGTAACGGTAACGCGTGTCGACGACGTAGCGTGCGGCCGGGAGACGGGTTCGATGCACTGCGCGGTTTCCAATTTCGAGAACTGGCGACCTCATCAATGAAAGACCGCGGTATACCGAACCTTTCATAAGGCGAATCGCGCGGTCGCGGGGGCGAGCAAAGTATTATACAGTCGTGCCTGTAAAGTACCGTGCGCAGTGTGTTTCGGAGGTCTTTATGGGCCGCGATAAAGGCGTCTCCGGGGCTTCGTTCCGCAGGCTGCACATACGCCGGCAAAAAGATAATGCCCGCTGCTTTACAATTTTCTGCGACATTGTGCCGGCGTCAGGCGCGAAAAAAAAAATTAATTTATTTCGCGGGCAGGGCTTGACGAGCTATTCGACGTTTGCCAGCACTACAGCTCTGGCTCGGCTCGGCTCGGCTCTTTCCACCTTTTTCATTCTCGCCCGCGCCCCGCGTTGCTTAATTGCACGAGCGCTTTGTCAATGCCCGCGATCTTAACGCTCGCACTCTTTTTCTACTCCCCAGATTCTAATCCGCTGTCTCGTTTCGCTGGCTGTCGTCGCTTACGCGACGGCGAAGATCTACCACGAAGGTAAAAGTCAATTAACGCATGCATCTTTGGTTGTGCATCTAGCGTAGGCTGCGTAGGTAAGATCACTTTCTATCGGCCGCCGAGTGTAAACGTTCCTCTTACTTTCTCCGCACACAATTTGCTTGCGTGCAGAGGAATATGAAATTAGCGGGTTAGGTTGTAAACGTTTGGCGGTCTGGCAAACGTAGATGGGCTCGCGGCTCGCGGGAAAGATTGAAATGTCACGATCCGTCTGTGGCTCTTTGGCAGAAGGGGCAGTTGATCGCGATGAAACGATGGACGATCTAGACAGAAATGGGCACGAGGACCGCGGTGGGCACGGGCACGCTCACTCGTACCATCATTTCACGGGGCCGGTGTCCGGTCATCACACGGAGGTTTCCTGGAAGGACAAACACGGCCATCATCATCATGACTACCGGGCGCATCCTGAATACAAGTACTCGTACGGCGTGGACGATCATCACACGAAGGACCATCACGGTCAGAAGGAGCACCGCGACGGTGGGTAAAGCTCGAAACCGTGATCGAGGAGCGTGCAAGGGAGCGTAGCGTCGACTCGATCTCTCCGTGCTCTTAATTAGAATCTCGAAGTAATTGGATGCCCGGCCTTGCTCTTAATTAGAACTAGGAACAAGTTTGTCTCTCACTCCGTCTCTCTTCCTACCTATCTCTCTTTTTCTTTCGCTCTTAAGTGTTCCGACTTGTCGACTCCACTACCTTCTTTGCGTTTTCCTCCCGCAAAGTCTCGTAAAAACTTTTTCGTGGCCACTCCCTTCTTATTGTCTTCGTCATGAGCGAAACGTGATTCGAAACGGTGCAAACAACAGGGAAGGAGGTCCATGGCGAGTACCACATTCACGAGCCTGGCGGCAACGTGAGGATGGTAAAGTATCATTCGGATCCTCACGGCGGATTCTTCGCGGAGGTGCATAATTACGGGGGCAACGATCATTCCGGCGGCACGTACGGCGGACACAAGCATCGGTAGTCGGCGGGGCACCCGGAATGAATATTCACCCGTCATGCCACTGTCAGCCTCGAACAACGTGTCAGCGTCTGACGGATGATGAATCGTTAAGTTATTCGCGTTGCAAGCAACGGTTCGTCCAAATCGACGGCAGAGTGACGTTAGAAAGTGTAATAAAGAAGCCGTTATACAATGTTATCGATCGTTACTAATTGCTACCTTTTTCCCCCCGCTTCCTCCCGATTGGTTCCGGACTTATGTCACAATTACGTCAGCCCGACGTTATATATTGCCCACTGAAATGTGTTTTTTTTCCGAGCAATTTCTAAGATAACGTAAAACGGAAGTAGTCCCCGGGTAATCCCCCGATCGTATCAAATTGCATCGACCGAATACGACGAGTCAGTAGATTGTCTTGGACGTACACTTACGCCAATCACGTCCGCCGCGCATCTGGGATTCGTCGGAGGATCTCCAGGGTCAGCAATGTGGCTCTCCCAATTGGCTCGGAAAAGTTCAAACCCCTACGAATTCCGGGATAAACGAGTCGGTATCGAAAACCGATCGATATGGTTGCAGTAGAAAATTGCATAAACATGCTGTTCAACTTCTGTCGTTTCCATTACTATCTTGCCATATAAAACATACTTCCGATTCAATATTTCCTTCCTACGTTACGTTACAGTGTACGTGGACGGTGCAAACAACGGTAGCAAATATTGAAAAAGTCTACATCGGTAGGGATGCACGCGTTGCATAATCCGACGTAGTATGAGTTAAGCTTCGTGTTGGAAAAAGCTGTGCCCCGGAGGAAAGATTAATCGATCGGGTAAGAAGGATCGTGGCTTCGTCGCGGTCCTTGATCTTATCAGCGTCAGGTTATTTGGCGCCGTTGCTAATGCGTCATGAGTCGTGGCACCTTCCGGTCTCGAGCTGCAACTGCAAGACAGCCTCAAGGCTCGTTAACGAAATTGTCTTTCCTTCGATCGAGATATGAGCGCACGCTCGAAGGACAACGCCAAGCACGAGAGGACAATTTCTACTTCGAAACCGTCGTCTCATCAAGACTGGCGGGTTGAACAAAGCGACGGTGCTAGCGAGATCTTGCGGATTTGTGGACATGTGCAATCCCTTGACTCT